>CM059814.1:13442185-14697185 GCA_030435695.1 Brachymystax lenok tsinlingensis
CACACCAGTGTAGTGATGTACCGACCTGTCAGTGTGTAGTTCTCCAGTATAGATGTATTTCAGCAAGGTGTCCAGGGCCTGCTCACTGACGAACTCAAGGTTAAGGGTCGTGACCTGGTGACCTCTGTCAGGCAGTGCCGAGAAGAACCCGCTGAACGCCGCCAGGACATTACGGTGCGCTCGGAACAGTGTGTCGCCCACAACGACCGTGATGTCACACAGAACGCTGCTTTCTCGCTGCCAACGCAGCTGCTCCAACAGGTGCTCGCTGTGGGCCTGCTGTGGCATCACTGCTTCACGCCGGGGTCAAACTGCCTGGAGGATAATTCATTTCAATGGGGTTGTTTAACTATTAGTGCTTTACGTATACTAATAAAAGTTTATGGCATAGGAGGTTGTGTGCTTGCAAGGTTGTTGCTGGTTAATTTGAGTAATTTTTCACTGACAGTGCAGGCTAGGACAGGGCCAACCTCACACTGCCAGTATTTAAAGCGTCTCTTTTATGCTAATTGAATATATTACTACCAGTTTTTTTACAACCTTGTCCCGTGTTACTATTTCACTTCATTTTTTAAATTGAACTAGGCAAGTCAGTTAAGATCAAATTCTTATTTACAATGACGGCCTACCAAAAGGCTTCCTGCGGGGGACGGGGGCCTGGGATAAAAAAAAATACAATATAAATATAGAACAAAACACACATCACAACAAGAGAGACAACACAACACTACATAAAGAGAGACCTAAGACAACATAGCAAGGCCGTCCTACAATCTAAGCTAGATGCCCTCAATCTCACACAAATCATCAAGGAATCCACCAGGTACAACCCTAAATCTGTAAATATGGGCACCCTCATAGATATTATCCTGACCAACCTGCCCTCCAAATACACCTCCGCTGTTTTCAATCAGGATCTCAGCGATCACTGCCTGCACCCGTTATGGGTCCGCGGTCAAACGACCAACCTTCATCACTGTCAAACGCTCCCTAAAACACTTCTGCGAGCAGGCCTTTCTAATCGACCTGGCCAGGGTATTCTGGAAGGATATTGACCTCATCCCGTCAGTTGAGGATGCCTGGTTGTTCTTTAAAAGTAATTTCCTCACAATCTTAAATAAGCATGCCCCTTTCAAAAATGTAGAACTAAGAACAGATATAGCCCTTGGTTCACTCCAGACCTGACTGCCTTCGACCAGCACAAAAACAGCCCAAGCCTCCCCAGCTTTTCCTTCACCCAAATCCAGATAGCAGATGTTCTGAAAGAGCTGCAAATCAGCTGGGCTTGACAATCTGGACCCTCTTTCTAAAATTATCCGCCGCCGTTGTTGCAACCCTTATTACTAGTCTGTTCAACCTCTCTTTCATATCATCCGAGATTCCTAAAGACTGGAAAGCTGCCGCGGTCATCCCCCTCTTCAAAGGGGGAGACACTCTAGACCCAAACTGTTACAGACCTATATCCATCCTGCCCTGCCTTTCTAAAGTCTTCGAAAGCCAAGTTAACAAACAGATCACTGACCATTTCGAATCCCACCGTACCTTCTCCGCTGTGCAATCCGGTGTCCGAGCTGGTCACTAGGGGCAACTCAGCCACGCTCAAGGTACTAAACGATATAATAACCGCCATCGATAAAAGACAATACTGTGTAGCCGTATTCATCGACCTGGCCAAGGCTTTCAACTCTGTCAATCACCACATTCTTATCGGCAGACAGAGTTCAGTGTGTCAAATCGGAGGGCCTATTGTTCGGACCTCTGGCAGTCTCTATGGGGGTACCACAGGGTTCAATTCTCAGGCTGACTCTTTTCTCTGTATATATATCAATGATGTCGCTCTTGCTGCGGGCGATTCCTTGATCCACCTCTATGCAGACGACACCATTCTGTATACTTCTGGCCCTTCTTTGGACACTGTGTTAACTAACCTCCAAACGAGCTTCAATGCCATACAACACTCTTTCCGTGTCCTCCAACTGCTCTTAAATGCAAGTAAAACTAAAATGCATGCTCTTCAACTGATCACTGCCCGCGCCCGCCCGACTAGCATCCCTTACTCCATTTGCACACATTGTATATAGATTTTTCTATTGTGTTATCTTTTGTTTATCCTATGTGTAACTCTGTGTTGTTTTCTGTCACACTGCTTTGCTTTATCTTGGCCAGGTCACAGTTGTAAATGAGAACTTGTTCTCAACTGGCCTACCTAAAAAGAATGACAACACAGTATGGTAGCAACTCAACATGGTAGCAACACAAAACATGCTACAAACATGAATAATGGGCACAGACAACAGCACAAAGGGCAAGAAGGTAGAGACAACACTACATCACACAAAGCAGCCACAACTGGCAGTAAGAGTGTCCATGATTGAGTCTTTGAATGAAGAGATGGAGAGAAAACTGTCCAGTTTGAGTGTTTGTTGCAGCTCGTTCCAGTCGCTAGCTGCAGTGAACTGAAAAGAGGAGCGACCCAGGGATGTGTGTGCTTTGGGGACCTTTATCAGAATTTGACTGGCAGAACAGGTGTTGTATGTGGAGGATGAAGGCTGCAGTAGATATCTCAGATCGGGGGGAGTGAGGCCTAAGAGGGTTTTATAAATAAGCATCAACCAGTGGGTCTTGCAAATGGTATACAGAGATGACCAGTTTCAGAGGAGTATACAGAGGAGTGCAGTGAAATGTCCTATAAGGAGCATTGGTGGCAAGCATTCGTCAAGAATATTTAAAACACTTGTACATTTCCATCTATTCTCTACCAAAATATTTGTTTATCTATTCATCTAGCTACTATTGCCGTTGTTCTTGTTGGTTCTTTACTTGTCTCTCCCCCAGCAGTATATAGCTACATTTACATAAATACACATACTCACCCTTTATAATAGCGTTATTGTTTGCTTGAAAATACCAGCTGTTCTGTTGGGATAAAATTAAGTGATTGAAATTAATACACGTTACGGAAACACTCATCTCATCGTACTCTGTAGCAACACGGTAGATGCCAGAGTAACCTTAACGTTATGAAAATAAAAGTTCATCACGAATCCTACGATGCACCCACAGGCATCCGCGCAAATCAGCTACATTTTATTTTACCATGATTATATAAATGACATTGTGAATGATTTTGAGTCAATAAATATCCTTGTATACTGGCAGATAAACGTTTATGGAGCTTGAAACCATTTACTTAAAGTGCAGTTTAGCTCGGTTAGGCCCACTTGATTATCGAGGATGAGAGCGCTAACGTTAATAACAAAGGGCTCTTATTTCGAAATGCGACGAGGAGTGCGCGGTAAACTACATTGGGAAGTTTTAAAAATGACCGGACATTCGGTTGTGTAATCACACGGATACATATAGCATTAAAACATATTACATGTAGAAATTAAGCACAGAAACTGTTTTGAAACGTGTGTAAAATGACAATACCTTATAATCCTTTTGATTGAGTAGCCATTTTATGATGACGTCAAGCACGACTAGTCTCGCGAAGTTTGGAACTAGAGAGCAGTAGTATTTTATTTATTTATTTAATTTCACCTTTATATAACTAGGCAAGTCAATTAAGAACAAATTCTTATTTACAATGACGGCATACCAAAAGGCAAAATACCTCCTGCGGGGACGGAAGCTGGGATTAAAAAAATAATAATGAACATAAATATAGGACAAAACACATCACGACAAGAGAGACCTAAGACAACAACATAGCATGGTAGCAACACAAAACATGGTATAAACATTATTGGGCACAGACAACAGCACAAAGGGCAAAAGGTAGAGACAACAATACATCACGCAAAGCAGCCACAACTGTCAGTAAGAGTGTCCATGATTGAATGAAGAGATGGAGATAAAACTGTTGCAGCTCGTTCCAGTCGCTAACTGCAGCGATGGCGTATTTTTGTGAATTTTGAAGCATATGTGTAATGTTAAACAAACGCTTCATAATTCATGAAGGTATTGCTAATTTAATGATATCATAGAACAAAACGTATAAGATCTCCTAAGCCTGTGTTAACCTCAACTTATTTTCTGCGTTTATCCCAAAACGATTCTTTCCCCTGAATGAACCAGAGGTAAATCATTTGCGGGTTTTAAGATTATAAACTGCCGAGCTCTTTCTTTGTTACATCCAGATTTTGACATTTAAATGGAAAGACACACGTTACAACCACAATGAGCCAAATATTTCACCAGATGTATAAATGTGAAGCATCCGGATGGCGATTCCACTCACTACCAAATATGGTGATGAGAGGAAGCCCAGTGGGAGATTTTCTAATTTTCTCATCATTGAAACATTTGATCTCCATACAGTTTTCTGTTTCCAAAACTAGAATCTGTAAGAGTGAACTGCCTTTTGTATACTTTGCCAAAGTTTTAAAAATTTGCTTTGTTTCGGAGTGAGTAGAGGATAGAGGATGCCTGGTTATTCTTTAAAAAGTGCCTTCCTCACCATCTTAAATAAGCATGCCCCATTCAAAAAAATGTAGAACCTGGAACAGATATAGCCCTTGGTTCACTCCAGACCTGACTGCCCTTGACCAGCACAAAAACATCCTGTGGCATATGTAACCGGTGTGAAATGGCTAGTTAGCTAGCGGGGTGCGCGCTAACAGCGTTTCAATCGGTGACGTCACTCGCTCTGAGACCTTGAAGTAGTTGTTCCCCTTGCGCTGCAAGGGCCGTGGCTTTAGTGGCGCAATGGTAACGATGCTTCGAGGGTGGCTGTTGTCAATGTGTGCAGAGGATCCCTGGTTCGAGCGACGGAAGCTAGACTGTTACACGTACTGCATTAGCATCGAATAGCCCCCATGATATGCAACTTTTCAGGGAAGTTAGGAACCAATATACACAGGCAGTTAGGAAAGCAAAGGCTAGCTTTTTCAAACAGAAATGTGCATCCTCTAGCACAAACTCAAAAAATTTCTGGGACACTGTAAAAATCCATGGAGAATAAGAGCACCTCCTCCCAGCTGCCCACTGCACTGAGGCTAGGAAACACTGTCACCACCGATAAATCCACGATAATTGAGAATTTCAATAAGCATTTTTCTACGGCTGGCAATGCTTTCCACCTGGCTACCCCTACCCCGGTCAACAGCCCTGCACCCCCCACAGCAACTATCCCAAGCCTCCCCCATTTCTCCTTCACCCAAATCCAGATAGCTGATGTTCTGAAAGAGCGGCAAAATCTGGACTCCTACAAATCAGCTGTGCTAGACAATCTGGACCCTCTCTTTCTAAAATGATCTGCCGCAATTGTTGCAACCCCTATTACTAGCCTGTTCAACCTCTCTTTCGTATCGTCTGAGATCCCCAAAGATTGGAAAGCTGCCGCGGTCATCCCCCTCTTCAAAGGGGGAGACACTCTAGACCCAAACTGCTACAGACCTATATTTATCCTACCCTGCCTTTCTAAGGTCTTCGAAAGCCAAGTTAACAAAACAGATCACCGACCATTTCGAATCCCACTGTACCTTCTCCGC
Organism: Brachymystax lenok tsinlingensis; assembly: GCA_030435695.1. Lineage (NCBI taxonomy): Eukaryota > Metazoa > Chordata > Actinopteri > Salmoniformes > Salmonidae > Brachymystax > Brachymystax lenok. The sequence continues at coordinate 13,447,681 of CM059814.1, forward strand.
TATGCTAACTGGTTTCCGAGCTGGTCATGGGTGCACCTCAGCCACGCTCAAGGTCCTAAACGATATCATAGCCGCCATCGATAAGAGACAATACTGTGCAGCCGTATTCATCGACCTGGCCAAGGCTTTCGACTCTTGTCAATCACCACATTCTTTTCGGCAGACTCAACAGCCTTGGTTTCTCAAATGACTGCCTCGCCTGGTTCACCAACTACTTCTCTGATAGAGTTCAGTGTGTCAAATCGGAGGGCCTGTTGTCCGGACCTCTGGCAGTCTCTATGGGGGTGCCACAGGGTTCAATTCTCAGGCCGACTCTCTTCTCTGTATACATCAATGATGTCGCTCTTGCTGCTGGTGATTCTCTGATCCACCTCTACGCAGACGACACCATTCTGTATACTTCTGGCCCTTCTTTGGACACTGTGTTAACTACCCTCCAGACGAGCTTCAATGCCATACAACTCTTCTTCCGTGGCCTCCAACTGCTCTTAAATGCAAGCAAAACTAAATGCATGCTCTTCAACCGATCGCTGCCCGCACCTGCCCGCCCATCCAGCATCACTACTCTGGACGATGCTGACTTAGAATATGTGGACAACTACAAATACCTAGGTGTTTGGTTAAACTGTAAACTCTCCTTCCAGACTCATATTAAGCATCTCCAAATCTAGAATCGGCTTCCTATTTCGCAACAAAGCATCCTTCACTCATGCTGCCAAACATACCCTCGTAAAACTGACTATCCTACCGATCCTCGACTTCGGCGATGTCATTTACAAAATAGCCTCCAACACTCTACTCAACAAATTGTAGTCTATCACAGTGCCATCCGTTTTGTCACCAAAGCCCCATTTACTACCCACCACTGCGACCTATACGCTCTCGTTGGCTGACCCTCGCTTCATACTCGTCGCCGAACCCACTGGCTCCAGGTCATCTACAAGTCTTTGCTAGGTAAAGCCCCGCCTTATCTCAGCTCACTGGTCACCATAGCAGCACACACCCGCAGCAGGTATATTTCACTGGTCACCCCCAAAGCCAATTCCTCCTTTGGCCGCCTTTCTTTCCAGTTCTCTGCTGCCAATGACTGGAACGAACTGCAAAAATCACTGAAGCTGGAGACTCATATCTCACTCACTAAGCACCAGCTGTCAGAGCAGCTCACCGATCACTGCACCTGTACATAGCCCATCTGTAAATAGCCCATCCAACTACCTCATCCCCATACTGTATTTATTTATTTTGCTCCTTTGCACCCCAGTATCTCTACTAACACATTCATCTTCTGCACATCTATCACTAGTGTTTAATTGCTATATTGTAATTACCTCGCCACTATGGCCTATTTATTGCCTTACCTCCCTTATCTTACCTCATTTGCACACACTGTATATAGCCTTTTCCTACTGTATTAATGACTGTATGTTTGTTTATTCCATGTGTAACTCTGTGTTGTTGTATGTGTCAAACTGCTTTGCTTTATCTTGGCCAGGTCGCAGTTGTAAATGAGAACTTATGCTCAACTAGCCTACCTGGTTAAATAAAGGTGATTATTATTTTTTTTGTTATTGTACACTTGCACTTCAAAGAAGGCGTTCCCTAACGGAAATATGCAAATAGATGCTAGAACACGCCAATAGGATCTCACTAGCTCGTGCTTGGCTCTGACCGCCTCCTTGCTTGTTCTGCCCACTATGATTAATTTACTCCCATTGGAAACGACAGGCTCTAGTCTATCTTGGGTTCGTTATCAAAAATCTTCGACCTTACTGGACAAGTCTCTTTATTTAAATGTCAATAATATTTTCAATCCAAACCAGGGAAAAACAACAAGAATGTTATGCATAAAATAATTAAATGACAGAGTAGACCATGGCGTGGCAATGAATTTCTGTACTGTACAGAACACTATGCAGAAATTAGACAAGAAATAACAACATTGAGTCCAACCTTAAAAATGTCATTTAAAATGTGCATAACAAAAAAAAAAGAAATACACATTGTAAAATCTACTCTACCTTTTCCATTTAAAATACAACTAGTTGTCCATGTATGATGCTTTATTCCAGTTTATTTAGTTGACAGCAGCATAGCAGCCTGGGAGGGTTGAAGATCAGGGTTTGAGTTGTATTATTGGTCTGCATGTAGGTTGGTAGGTAGATAATAATTCCATTCCAATAAGCTTCCTATAGCTCCCCTCACCAGCTCCCTCTGGTGTGTTTTACAGCGGGGGGAGGCCTATGTGGTGCACATTGCAGTATGGCTGTATGAGGTATCTGGCTGTAGACCAGAAAGTGTTGGTGAAGCCGAGTCCTGTACAGTGATCGTAGCAGCCGGGGACCATGGAGACCAGGACACCCATAGGAACCAGGAAACCCAGGGTGAAACCTCCTGCTGCTCGGACACCTCTCACCATATCTGACCACACACCACTCTTCTCCTCTAGCATCTGTTTCTCCTCCTTAACCAACTCCTCCTCCTCTTTCTTCTCATCCACCTCTCTTTCTACCCTCTCCTCCACTCTCTGCTCCTCCTCTATCTTCTCCTCCCTCTGCACCTCCTCATCAGAGGAGTCCTCCTGGGGTAGGAAGTGAACACACGCATTTAGCAACAGCGTCTCTCCCCCAGGGTGTGTGTGTGTATGTGTGTAAAGCTGTAGGACGGGCACATTGTAAAGCTGGAATGGAATTAATGGAACGGTATTAAACACATCAAACATGTGGAAACCACATGTTTGAATCTGTTCCATAAATTTCCTTCCAGCCATTACGATCAGCCTGTCCTCATTCACTGGTGCGAAAACACTGTCTCCCAGCTAAGCCCTACCTAACCCTAAACTCACATTGCTATATTCAACCCTCCCAGGCTGCTAACCCTAAACTCACATTGCTCACATTGCTATATTGTAATTACTTCGCCACCATGGCCACGTTCCTTATCTTACCTCATTTGTATATAGATTTGTTTTTTTTTCTACTGTATTATTGACTATGTTTGTTTACTCCAATGTGTAACTCTGTGTTGTTGTATGTGTCGAACTGCTTTGCTTTATCTTGGCCAGGTCGCAGTTGTAAATGAGAACTTGTTCTCAACTTGCCTACCTGGTTAAATAAAAAATAAATAAAAAACATTGTCCTGTAGTACTACTTGATCACCACACAGTGGAGACAAACACTACAGACCTTCTGCACTTTGAGTGAAGATGTAGAGAGTGATCGGTCATGTGTGTGTATGAGACCCACCATCATGCATGGCAGTAGCCCCAGTTCCTCCGCTAGAGAGATGGAGCGCTGAGTGGCTGCAGACAGAGTCCCATCTAATGCCATGTAACCCCCCTCTCCTCCATTACTAAAGACAGAGAAAGACAATGGGAAAGAGAGAGAGCTATTACAAACGTGACAAAATTAGAGTGTGTGAGGGATGTTATGATTGTGTGTGTGTGTGTGTGTGTGTGTGTATGTGCGTAGTTACACTAGGGCCTCTGCCAGTTGGCTCTGCAGATCCTTCATCTTCTCCTTCAGATCCTGAGAACAGAGAAACACACACACATAAAGCCTAGAGTGTATATAGTTAAATATGTGTGTGTGTGTGAGGTCTGTATCAGGCAAAATGTGTGTGATGTACCTGTGCAATGGAGGAGTACTCTGTAAGGGACTGCTCCAGCTGCTCAACTACAAAGTCCTTCTGAAGGAGACACACACACACAAAGGGATGTTGAGCAAAGGCCAGACAGCTAATTGACTGCAATGGACCACATTTCAACTGGCAATCCATGTGGCATGTCTAAAGAAAAATGTGTAAATTTATTGGATATTTAGGGCATATTTCAAATGTAAACAATCTTCAATACGTAGTTTCCGCCTACCTTACGTAGGACCTCATCCCGGTGATCCAAAGCGAGTCTGCTCTCCTCAAGCCGAAGCTGTTTCTCACACACACGTTACTAGTTACTAGTAGGGCTGGGAAAAATCCTGTGGCCTCCCAGGACCAAAATTACCCCCCTCTGATCTGGTGGTAGGATACCCCTGAGTGTGTGTGTGTGTGTGTGAGAGTTACCTGTAAGGCTTGTAGAGCCTGGCTGAGGTTAACGATCTTCTTCTTGTCAGTGGCTCTGTCTGGTATAATACGGGACATCTAGGGGTGAAAAACAGACAGACAGAACGAGAGAGGATAGAATAGAAAAGTTCTGTGATGTTTTGACAACAAACATTATACCTCCATATTGGCTGGCCAGTGAAACGTTCAGTTTGTCTGTTCTAACAGGGTCAAAGGTCAAGTCATCATACCTCACTGCCAATGGTTTCGATCTGGTCCTCCAAAATCTCCTTCTCTTTCTCCTGCCGGAACGAGGGATGAAAACCGTTTTATTTTCATCATCATTTTATTAATACTTTCTTCCTAAGTTACTTCACATTAACCAATAAGTTCAGTTGGTGAGGTGATTGGTCAAATCGGGTGTGTTCAGTTGGGTGGTTTATTTGTCATATAGATATATATATAGATATATATATATATATAGGGACCTAGTTAGTTGTGAAATGTGTCAACTGAAATGTGTCTTCCGCATTTAACCCAACCCCTCTGAAGTGAGGTGGGCTGCCTTTATCGACATCCACGTCTTCCGCGCCCGGGGAACAATGGGTTAAGGGGCAGAACGACAGATTTCTACCTCATCAGCTCGGGGATTTGATCCAGCAACCTTTTGGTTACTGGCCCAATGCTCTAACCACTAGGCTACCTGCCACCCCTCTAATATATATATGGTTGGTGGGACCTTAATTGGGAAAGATGGGCTCGTAGTAATGGCTGGAGTGGAATCAGTGGAATGGTATCAAATATATCAAACATATGGTTTCCAGGTGTTTGATGCCATTCCATTTGCTCCGTTTCAGACATTATGAGCCATCCTCCCCTCAGCAGCCTCCACTGATGGTTTCTTGTTTACTATTGCTGTACACCACTTCCTGGTTAACCACCAGTTGTTTGATGTAGGCCTCCAGGTTGCCCGTAGCATCGTCTTTCTCAACCAATAGGCTCCGGATCTCCTCCAGCTCATCCATCAGCTGCTCTGCATCATGGATCGACTGCTTCATCCTGACAAACACTAATAATGATGAACAGACTGACTGATTGATGGTTACATTTGACTGGTTGTGCAGGGCAGTGTGTGTGGTTGCTAATATGGTTACCCTTTGACTTGGTTGCGCAGGGCAGTGTTCTCGGTGCGTAGCAGTGTGTTGTTGTCATCGGCTACCTCCACTGTTCTTTGCAGCTCTGAGTTCAATTGCTTCAGTCTGCTTCGGGAATACACCAACTCTGCTAGAACATCACGCCTCTCCTCTGAACTCCTACAAACACACACGTTAGAAAGTGTTAAGTACACAAACTGCTATCACAACAGCCTTGATGTCCAGATCACGAAGGACCTATCATGGTCTAAACACACCAACACAGTTGTGAAGAGGGCACAACAAAGCCTCTTCGTCCTCAGGAAGCTGAAAAGATTTGCCATGGGCCCTCAGATCCTCAAAGTTATACAGCCGCACCATTGAAAGCATCTTGACTGGCTGCATTACCTCTTGGCATGGCAACTGCTCGGCCTCCGACCGCAAGGGCTACAGAGGGTAGTGCGTACGGCCCAGTACATCCCTGGGCCGAGCTCCCTGCTACCCAGGACCTCTATACTAGGCGGTGACAGAGGAAGGCCCTAAAAATGGTCAAAGACTAACCACCCAAGTCATAGACTGTTCTCTCTGCACGGCAAGCGGTATCGGAGCGTCAAGTCTGTGACCAAAAGGCTCCTTAACAGCTTCTTTCCCCAAGCCATACGACTGCTGAACAGTTAATCAAATTGCTTCCCGGACTATTTGCATTCACCCCCCCTTTGCACTGGCTCTATGCACACTGACTGGATTATACCCATTCTACACTGACACTCCAACACACACCTACATACACTCTCACACATATTGAAGCCACAGACACACTTTCACATAGGCTGCTGCTACTCTACTTATTATCTCAGCTTATTCTTTTTTTATCTATGCAGTCACTTCACCCTTACCTACATGTACAAATTACCTCAACTAACCTGTACCCCCGCACAGACTCAGTACCGGTACCCCTGTATATATCCTCGTTATTGTCATTTTATTGTGTTACTTTTTATTATTTTTTACTTTAATTTGGTTTAAAAAAATATGGAACTCTTCTTGAACTGCACTGTTGGTTAAGGGCTTGTAAGCAAGCATTTCACAGTAAAGTCTACACCTGTTGTATTCGGCGCATGTGACAAATACAATTTGATTTGCTAGGAGTTGTCTGGGTGTAAGGCACTCACAGGTCTGCCGAGTTGAGGATCCTCTCCTCCTCTGACACGTAGAGCCTGACAGACTCATCATTCTGCTTCCCCTCTGAAACACACACAAAACATCAAAACAGACACACAACCCCCTCAACACACACACCTTTGAATTAGTTGTAAAGAGCAGCCAACAACCAATGAAAAACTCACCTTCATAATCATAGCCATCATCTTCCACTGAGTCTGACCTAAACACACACACAGAGCAGAGAAATGTGTGGGCACACAGATTTGAACAGATAGATGAAGGCTATGGCTATAACTCTGTGTGTATGTTCACCTCAGCTGGTCTGAGCTGGCATACATATCCCTCCATCTGGGTCCCCTGGTGCTACCTAGACATGGGACAGGAAAGAGGAGGGACCATGTGTTACACATACATCCATACTACTGCATGCTTGACACCTCACGAGCCCAGTTCCATCCACTTCCCACTCTCTGAGCTGAGACCCCAGTTCCACCCCACATCCCACTCTCTGAGCTGAGACCCCAGTTCCACCCACTTCCCACTCTCTGAGCTGAGACCCCAGTTCCACCCACTTCCCACTCTCTGAGCTGAGACCCCAGTTCCACCCCACATCCCACTCTCTGAGCTGAGCCGAGACCCCAGTTCCACCCACTTCCCACTCTCTGAGCTGAGACCCCAGTTCCACCCACTTCCCACTCTCTGAGCTGAGACCCCAGTTCCACCCCACATCCCACTCTCTGAGCTGAGCCGAGACCCCAGTTCCACCCACTTCCCACTCTCTGAGCTGAGACCCCAGTTCCACCCACTTCCCACTCTCTGAGCTGAGACCCCAGTTCCACCCCACATCCCACTCTCACAACCGAGAGCCCAGTTCCACCCACTTCCCACTCTCACAACCGAGAGCCCAGTTCCACCCACTTCCCACTCTCACAACCGAGAGCCCAGTTGCACCCCATTTCCCACTCTCTGAGCTGAGAAGGTAAATAATCCAAATAGAACAAAATTGTATATTGTTCTATGAGTCGATACTCACCATTAGAAGAGGGTGTGACCACTAAACCACCGTCATCCTCCCATTGGCCAGCCTCGGCAGGCCCCCGGTACCAGCCCTTCCGCTCATCCTCCCATTGGCCAGCCTCGGCAGGCCCCCGGTACCGGCCCTGCCGCTCATCCTCCTGTTGTCGTGAACCATGGTGACCTCGGTGGAGAGCTGGGAGGTCGAGCACCGAGCATGATGTCACACCGTGGGAGGCACAGTCCAATAGACCCAGCTGCTGCAGCCGCCCCGCCTACATTAGAACCACAACAACTTAATCTGGAAAGGCTTTACGCCTACATACACATCTCTGAACGTGCTAAAAAATAAATGGCTGTTAAGCTAAATGGCAGACTACTAGTACAGTATTCAGGTGAGCTTTATTGACATGAAACTGAAATAACCCAATGTCGCCAAAGAAATATACTATTTTTTATTTTTGTGTTGGCACAATATGAACGAATTCTAGCTATAACTAGATATTACCTCAATGGGGAAGGAGACGGTCCTGCGCAGCATTCTCCCTCAAAGCCCCAAATCCGCTGGAAATCTCTGTCCCCCTTGAGAGATTCAGACCATTTCAGTCAATTTCTTTTTTCCAAACCAAATCAAATCAGTTTAAACAGTGTGCTGTTACAAATGACAAGTCAGTAAGTAAAGACAGGTCCGTAGCTTTCTACTAGGAGAGCTAGATCATTCATGGGCTGGAAGAAGAACGCCAAATAGGTTCCGTTCATGTAGGCGTTTATGACGTCACAGTATAAACATCACCCATGCCATCACACTAACAACCAAGCCTCCAAAGGCTAAGCTAAGTAGTAACTGCAGATGGCTAGCTGTCCGTCCTTTTCAACAGGAAAATGTGATCAGTTTTCAGCTAATATTATAGCAATGTTGTTACTTATCTCCCTTAGTTAGCGACCATGCTAACTTTAGCTACAGCGGGATCGCAAACTGTCTAGCTACTGTAGCTAGCTAATGGATATATTTCAACCAAGTAGCTAGCTAACAACAGTGACGTAATACATTATTGGCAGATTAAATTCTTTTTTGACAATTTTATTTTTGTACCTATCTAGCTAGCTAATTATTGCAGTTTCATTTACTTACCCAACTACTCTCGACCTCCGTCTCCCTCACCAAAGCAGTGCGCACGAGCAACTATATCAGTGATCAGTTTCTTTATGAATGGACTCACTGGGCTGATCCCTATTTGTTTTTATTTTAGAAAGGCTGATGCCATGTCAACGATGTTTATAACTGAACCAAGATAGACGACAGCTTGTCGTTTCCAATGGGAACAAATTAGTTTATGGTGGGCAGAGCAAGCAAGGAGGTGGGCAGAGCCAAGCACGCGCTAGCGAGATCCTATTGGCGCGTTCTAGTACATTAACATATTTCCATTAGGGAACGCCTACTCTGTGAAGTGCGCGTGTTTTACAACTCAATTCGCATTTGCACTCCTAAACAGCGTTATTTTTTTGCAAAGGGTAAAGTCTACAAAACTTAGTCCACTTTGTTCATAACATATTCTAGGTCTGGGAGCGGAAAACTGTATTGAGATTTAATGTTTAATCGATGAGAAAATGTGCAGTATGTCGGCCAAAATCCATCTCGTTCCATCTTCTCCCACTGTTCGCCAGTGGGCTTCCTCTCACTACGAGTGGAAACGCCAACCGGTTGCTTCACATTTATACTTCCAGTGAAATATCTGTCTCATTGTTCTATCTGTGGCTTTGTATTGTCTTGAGAAGCTTTGAAGCCACCGGTCGGCCATATTGGCAGTCCCCAGAAGGAACAGTCCTCCATAGAAATGAATGGAATTCTACAGTATTTCAATTAAATGTTTCAAGGACAAAATTGCATGTATTTAAGTATTTTTGTTGTTGTAATGGGGACAGTAACTTTAGTCATCAACAAATATTTATATATATTTTTTGGGGGGTTTATGTTTTAGCTCACATTATATAATTTAAATTATGCATTAAGGTGTCTGTAATATAATAAATGTGGCAAAAACGAAAGTGGACATTAATAAATGCATTTCCGTAGCTTCCTAAATACTTTTTACAATGGTGGGGGAGTCCCAATATGGAGGCTCGGTGTCTTCAACAAAGAGCCTTCTATTAGTCGTTTAGTGTATATATAAATGATTGGTCTCAACCACAGATAAAAGGGGTTAGTTACCAGTAGTATCTTTCTCTCAACTTAATGTTGAGCGTTATACTAGTAGAATACACAAGGTGCCATTTCAAAATGTGGTTGTGCATCAGCAATTTTCCTGTTATGTTTTTATTTTTAAAACAACTTTGAGATTCTTCTTGTATTGAAAAGCGCTATATAAAATAAATCCATTATTATAATTGTATTATTGTTATATTTAGGCTCCTCCCCCTCTCCCCACAGGGACAATGGGTGGCAAACTCTATTGAGGACGTGGCCAAAGTAAAAAACGCCTCCCAACCAGCCATGTTGGTTGTCAGCTTCTTCAAAGGTGAGACGTAGACCCAGTCCCAACCACCCCTATCCCCAAATAAACCCTGAACCCCCTGCCCCTTCCCCTTAGCCCCCAACCCTAGCTTCTAGCCCTAGCCCCTACCTCACCTATCTCTCTGTGTGTGTCTAGGTTTTTCAGGTGATCTATACTGGGTCCTGTGTACAGACTACAGTAGTTTCTCTCTGGTCTACTCCTGCGCAGATTATTAAGACTGTTCTGGGAATTCCTAACGGAATATGAGTCACAGGAGGTTCGTGGCACCTTAATTGGGGAGGGCGGGCACATTGTAAGGAACGACGCTGCAGAAGAGAAGCAGGTACGGGGAGTTGACATTTAATTTGGAACGGACATGCAACAAGACAGGAACAGCGTCAGAACTGGGAAACACAAAGACAGACGACAATCAATGCAGCAGCGGGGAACAGAGGTGGGGAACTGACACATATAGAGGAGGAAATAACTGGTGATTGAGTCCAGGTGAGTCCAATATCGCTGATGCACGTGGCGAGGGAAGGCAGGTGTGCGTAAATGATGGTGGCAGGAGTGCGTAATGCAGGGCAGCCTGGCACCCTCGAGCGCCAGGGGGGAAGAGCGGGAGCAGGCGTGACACACATGGTAATGGCTGGAGCGGAATTGGTGAAATGGTATCAAATGCATCAAATACATGGTTTGATGCCATTCCATTTGCCCAATTCCTGCCATTATTATGAGCCATCCTCCCCTCAGCAGCCTCCACTGCTTGGAATGGACTGCTGTAGTTGGAATGTGAATTGATTTATTTGGAATCCAACACCCCTAGGTCTGTTCCATGTCGACTTGGCCTGGATTCTTGCCTGCACACGCTTGTTGCCAGTGATGTCATCAGTCGTCTCCATGGTGTCCAGGAGGCCATTGGTGCCGACCTCAGATCAGATGGGCTGTGGCCTGAGAACAAACACACAGGCGCACAGACAGACACACGTTTGTTTTACTATCCTAGTTGGGACCAAACAATTGATTCCCATTCAAAATCCTATTTTCCATAACCTAACACAACCTAACCCTGACCTTGACCCCAAACCCTTAAACCTAACTCCTAACCCTACACCTAACCCTAATTCTAACCTTATCTGTTACCTTAACCATAGACTAACCCCTAAGCCTTTAATAGCCTTTTTCCTTGTGGGAACCTCAGAATTTTCCTTGTTTTACTATCGTTGGGGACTTCTGGTTCCCACAAGGATAGTAAAACCAAACACACACACGCACGCACACACACACACGCTTAGTAACTATAAGTACATTATCTTATGAAATAATTAAGTTATATTCAATTTGTTTTCTTTTATTTGTTCATTTGAAGACTATTGGGATGGGGCCTAACTCACCGTGATTTTCCAGTAATAGAACGATAAGAGGAGACGAAAGCCTGAATCAGCAGTTAAATGACAAGACAGCATCTTCTCTCTCTCTTTCACTCTCTCTCTGCCCCTCTCTCTCCAGAATGCACCCAAAAAAGGAAATGGTCTCATGACAACAATTTCGCTAATCACCTGCCTCGTGCTGGGTGCACTCTCATTGACGACTCAGACAGACACAAAGACTCTCTCATCCCAAGACCTAAGCAACGCTGCAACTTTAGGAAATATATTCTGATGAATATACATACTTGTGCAGTTAATATTTTTTCCTAAAGTGTGTAAAAAGAGCACAGGTAAGAAACATTTCTCTTATAGGTCTCTAGGTTGGAGATGGTGAAAAAGTATTGTTTAGAAATATATTATGTAACATATTTGGGTGTCTAGAAATTCATGAGATTAAGTTTGTAAATAGAATACTGGTAAGAACTTATTATGAACTGTTGAATATTCAAATAACTGTTAGTTTTTTTACTTAATCTTAAACATGATGCATGCTTGGAACATAGGAGTGTAAAGTGACTGTGTGACGTCATGGGATGACATTTAGCTGAATTCCTTTGTCACTGTAACAAAATTCAATGTTAATAAACCATATTTAAATAAAGACTAGTCTAGCCTACAGTGGAGTAAGTAGGCCTTTATGTAGTCCTGAAAGGCGTCTGCTTAATAACATGTATTATTATTATTAAGTGTACAGTATAACATTATGTTTTTGACACTATATTTTGCCCTGTCTGTTTTTTACAACCCGTCTTTGAGATTTAGGAGCAAAGCTTTAAGCTCCATTTAAATAACACTGCAGGTTTGAGATGCTGTTTTTCAATGAGGGTCGTTGAGGCTGGTATGTTTTGTATTCTAAGGGTTGGTCACAGTTCCTATAGGGGCAAACACACACACACACAACACACACACACACACACACACACACACACACACACACACACACACACACACACACACACACACACACACACACACACACACACACACACACACACACACACACACACACACACACACACACACACACACACACAGTATCCCCATCATAGAAACATGTTCACAGGGAAGGGAACTGGAGGAACAGGTGTAGCTGCATAGGTGTCATGTAGACTGTCTGCAGACTTTAATTGCTCAGATGGCATGTCAAGGGGCAAAAGATGGAATGTATTCTAAGGGTTTCAGATAGTCACGCTAACCTGTTCTCACGGTTACCTGTACTTCATAGGCATGCAGCTTCACTATACCTTACGGCTTTACCGTTCTTCCCCATCTCTCCTCTTCTCCAATAAGAAAAATGTATCCTATATTTTGGATCCTCCTCCTTCTCCCTCTGGTCTCTGCCCAGACATATCATTGGGGACCATGCCCCACCCCCAGTGTCCAGCCCAACTTCAACCTGCAGCAGGTAACACACACACACACACATACACAGAGCTTTTTGTGATTTAAAGCGTACATTTTTAACAACCCCTCTCCTACCCTTATCAGTACCTGGGCACGTGGTATGAGATAGCGAAACTTCCAGCATCCTTTGAGAGAGGGAAGTGCATCCAGGCCGATTACTCTCTGAGGGGAGACGGCACCATCAGAGTCCTCAACTCCCAGTTCTAGTCAGTATTTATTTGTGTGTGTATGTGTGAGTGTGTCTGAACTATGTCTAACTTAACCTCATACATAGACATTTAGAAGTCGACTGTCCTCCCTGAACTGAAAGCTAGTACGGTTTTCTCATACACATGTTTTTTCTAAAAGTGGTAACAGTGTATATCTCTGCCTCCAGTAAAGGTAAGGTGCGGACTGTGGAGGGGACAGCAGTGGTCCAGGATCCAAAAAAACCAGCCAAACTGGGAGTCAGCTTCTCCTATTGTGAGTCTCTACTGTCTATAAGTCTATTACCATGACTCTATCGAGTCTCTACTGTCTATAAGTCCATTACCATGACTCTATCGAGTCTCTACGGAGTCTCTACTGTCTATAACTCTGTTACCATGACTCTATCAAATCCAATCAAACTTTATTTGTCACATGCGTCAAATACAACAAGTGTAGACCTTACCGTGAAATGCTTACTTACAAGCCCTTAACCAACAGTGCAGTTCAAGAAGAGTTAAGAAAATATTTACCAGATAAACTAAAGTAAAAAATATTAAAATAGTAACACAAGAAAATAACAATAACGAGGCTATATACAGGGGGGTGCCGGTACTGAGTCAGTGTGCGGGGGTACAGGTTAGTTGAGGTAATTTGTATGTGTAGGTAGGGGTGAAGTGACTATGCATAGTTAATAAACAGCGAGTAGCAGCAGTGTAAAAAGGAATGGGGGTCAATGTAAATAATCCGGTGGCCATTTAATTATTGTTCAGCAGTCTTATGGCTTGAGGGTAGACACTGTTAAAGGAGCCTTTTGGTCCTAGACTTGGCATTCCGGTACTGCTTGCCGTGCGGTAGCAGAGAACATAGTCTATGACTTGGGTGACTGGAATCTTTGACACATGTTTTAGCCTTCCTCTGACACCGCCTAGTATATAGGTCCTGGATGGCAGGAAGCTTGACCCCAGTGATGTACTGGGCCATATGCACTACCCTCTGTAGCGCTTTACAGTCAGATGCCGAGCAGTTACCATACCAGGCGGTGATGCAACCGGTCGGGATGCTCTCAATGGTGCAGCTGTAGAACTTTTGGAGGATCTGGGGACCCATGTCAAATCTTTTCAGTCTCCTCAGGGTGAAAAGGTATTGTCGTGCCCTCTTCACGACTGTCTTGTTGTGTTTGGACCATGATAGTTAGTTGGTGATGTGGACACCAAGAAACTTGGAACTCTCGACCCGCTCCACTACAGCCCCGTTGATGTTAATGGGGGCCTGTTCGGACCGCCTTTTCCTGTAGTCCACGATCAGCTCCTTTGTCTTGCTCACATTGAGGGAGAGGTTGGTAATAGAGTTATAGACAGAGTTATATACAGTATTACCATGACTATCAAGTCTCTACTGTCTCTACTGTCTATAACTATATTACCATGACTATCAAGTCTCTACTGAGTTTCCTCTGTCTATAACTCTATTACCATGACTCTATTGAGTCTCTACTTAGTCTCTACTGTCTAACTCTATTACCATGACTCTATTGAGTCTCTACTGTCTATAACTATATTACCATGACTCTACTGAGTCTCTACTGTTTATAACTCTATTGCCAAGACTTGATTGAGTTTCTACTGAGTCCATACTGTCTATAACTCTATTACAATGACTCTATCAAGTCTCTACTGAGTCTCTACTGTCTATAACTCTATTACCAAGACTCAATTGAGTCTTCACTGAGTCCATACTGTCTATAACTCTATTGCCAAGACTCTATCGAGTCTCTACTGAGTCCATACTGTCTATACCTCTATTACCATGACTCTATCGAGTCTCTACTGTCTATAACTCTATTGCCATGACTCTATCGAATCTCTACTGAGTCTTTACTTTCTATAACTCTATTACCATGACTATCAAGTCTCTACTGAGTCTTTACTGTCTATAACTCTATTACCATGACTATATTGAGTCTCTACTGAGTCTCTACTGTCTATAACTATATTACCATAACTATCGAGTATCTACTGAGTCCATACTGTCCATACTCTATTACCATGACTCTATTGAGTCTCTACTGTCTTTAACTCTATTACCATGAGTCTTTACTGTCTATAACTCTGTTACCAGGACTCTATTGAGTCTCTACTGTCTATAACTATATTACCATGACTATTGAGTCTCTACTGAATGTCTACTGTTGCACAGGTCTTGTTTCTCTAGTGTCCTGGATGAATTCAGCTCTGACTCAGGGCATAATGACAAATGACATAATCCCTGTGACTCTGAGTCTGTCTTACTCTCTATCCCTCTCGACCTCTTCTCCCTCCCCCCTCTCCAACCCTCTTTCAGTCACTCCCTACAGTCCGTATTGGGTGCTGAGTACTGACTATGTGAGTGGAGCGGTGGTGTACAGCTGTACTGACGTGTTGAGGATTTTCCATGTCGACTACGCCTGGATCCTGGGACGTTCCCGCTTCCTGCCCGCAGAGAAAGTAGAGTACGCCAGGCAGCTGCTGGCTAAAGAAAACATTGACACCTTCAAGATGAGTGTTACCGACCAAACGGGCTGCGACTAGATGGAGGTTTAGAGGTCAGCGGTTAGGGTTGTAGGGTTAAAGGTTTATTTATGTATCCACTTCCCTAGTCCTGAAGCTGTAGACATTTCTTCCCTACTCCCAATGCCCAATCCATGTCATTTGAGCCCTACCTCTATAGATACAGACAGAAATACGACCATCAAATACTAGACCTAGTATCCACCTCTTGTGTCTAATTAAGTAATAAGGCACGAGGGGGTGTGTTATATTGCACAACGCATCGCCGAGTGCCTGGACACAGCCCTTAGCTTTGGTACATTGGCCCTATACCACAAACCCCTGAGGTGCCTTATTGCTATTATAAACTGGTTACCAACGTAATTAGAGCAGTAAAATAAATATTTTGGCATACCCGTGGTATACCACGGCTGTCAGCCAATCAGCATTCAGGGCTCAAACCACCCAGTTTATAATAGTTTATATACACTGACAGTTGGTCTTATAATCTTACCATCCAACATATCACTACCTACCATCTAATTTAGACTATCTATCACATGTATTTTATATTTAGAGACTTTATGGTCTGTAGTTGGAGATCTGTTAGTTTATAAGCTAGTTTGATTGATTAAATGTCTAGCTATGTAACGATGGTGACGGTTTCTTCATGGGATGAATTGAATGCTGATAGCATGCTGACCCATGAAGCCATGGGGTTTCTGTATATTAAGAATTAAAGTTTTGTTTTGAAGTCAAACTTATGACTGTCTTTTCTTCTGCAACAGTGGTTATATTGTGATTGGGATAAACGATCTCTGCTGCCCCCTCCTGAGCATCTAGTCAAACAGCAAGTACTGATGTGACCACTATAAAGCAGGGGTATCAAACCATTGACAGTGGAAGAATAGTGAAAAATCCTCAGGCAAACACACACATACAGTTTTTTGCTATATGTGGACAATGGGCAGTGGTGCATGCGTGTGGTTGTGACAAGGGTATGTGGGGAGAAGTGTAGGTGTGTGTGTGTGTGGTGTGTGTGTGTGTGTGTGTGTGTGTGTGTGTGTGTGTGTGTGTGTGTGTGTGTGTGTGTGTGTGTGTGTGTGCGTGCGTGCGTGCGTGCGTGCGTGCGTGCGTGCGTGCGTGCGCGCATCTTGGGGGGGCCACGTGATCTTACATCAGGATCCTGTTCCTTCATTTCTGCAGTGAGCTTTAGACTCCTCTGGACCCGAGACAGACAGCACCTCTGGCAAGACACACACAGATAAAATAACCAGACCCTTCTCATCACAACCTGGCGCACAGACGTTAGAATGTGTTGAATATACTAGTGTTGATGTTTTGATTCTAATATAGAGTATTTTGTACAGTTTTGAGTTAGTAGTTTATTGTGTAGTTTATAATGTAGTTTATAGTGCAGTTTAGGGTGTAGTTTAGGGTGTCGTTTAGGGTGTAGTTTATAATGTAGTTTATAGTGTAGTTTAGGGTGTAGTTTAGGGTGTTGTTTAGGGTGTAGTTTAGGGTGTGGTTTATAGTGTAGTTTATAGCAGAGTTTATAGTGTTGTTTCGGGTGTAGTTTACAGTGTAGTTTATAGTGTAGTTCAGGGTGTTTATCAGTGAACTCTTGGTCTAATATGTATGTTTATTCTACTAGCAGCATATTCTGTGTTTGTGTTTTCAGAAGTCAGGATGAAGTTGCTGGTTCAGCTTAGAATTCTCTTCCTCTGTCTCATTGCCTGTAAACTCGCTGGTGAGTCTCTCCTCCATTAAAATGATGATGCACATAACAGTCTCTTTCTCAGCAGTGTGTTTTCTTACTAACTCTTACTAATCATCAGCAACCTCTGGGATACCCTCAGTTATGTTACCTTCTGCTTGCTCTTCGTGGGTTTAGGCCGGGGTTGATGTAAAGCATTTTACGTCAAATAGTTTAGTAAATAGTGCTGTATGTGTAATCCGTGTTAAAGTGCCATAAAAAGTACTCAGTATTGAAGATAACTGACTCAGATGGCAGATAACTAGGGCTATCTTGTATTCAGTAAGGACAGATTGCTGCATCCGTAAGGCGAGGTCTGTTTTGAATACTGCATGTGTACAAAGAGCACTGTGTGTTTGTGTGTGTGTGTTTGTGTGTGTCTGTGTAAACCCAGTGAGGAATAATATTTGAGGAGGAAGGAAGTTTCTTCAGGTATCCCAGAGTCCTCAGAGGAGGGGCTAATTTTTCCTGACTTTCAAACGAGTCTTTGTGTGTGGAATACTTGGAATGCTTCAGAATGCTAAACTCCATCTCTCCCATCTCTCTCACTCTACCTCTTACAGATGCCAGAGCCACACACACAGACCTCTACATACACACCTTCTGTAGCATGTACTGATAGGCTCTACATGATTATTATATTATGTAGACTTCCTTGGGGTTGTCAGTCAGTGAGTGTTGTGATTTGTTTCTGTCTGTGTGTTTGTAGTTCCATATGATGAGCCCCCAGCAGTCCCCTACTGGCCCTACACCACCTCAGACTTCTGGCACTACGTAGAGTACTTCAGGTCTATTGGAGCCTACAAGCACATCAACGAAATGGCCCCGGGCCTTCTATGCTCACCAACACTTGGGAGACACACTGGGATATGAGACCAACGATGGACACGAACACTAAGGAGAGAGAGGAGACAGAGAGAGGGGGAGGGAGGGTAGAGAGAGAATAGAGAGGAGGAGAGAGGAGAGAGGGTGGGGAGAGGGTCAGGAAGGGAGAAGAGAGGGGGAGAATGAGGAGAGGGGATGGATGGAGGGAAAGAGTGTAGTTTATAGCGTAGTTTATAGTGTAGTTTATAGCGTAGTTTATAGTGTTGTTTAGGGGTGTAGTTTATAGTGTAGTTTATAGTGTAGTTTAGGGTGTTTATCAGTGAACTCTTGGTCTAATATGTATGTTTATTCTACTAGTAGCATATTTTGTGTTTGTGTTTTCAGAAGTCAGGATGAAGTTGCTGGTTCAGTTTATGTAATATTGTATATTGAAATGCATAAAAAAAAAGAGGTTATATAAGCAAATGTATTTGAACTTATCATGAAATATATGAATGCGTCTCACACACCTGAAAAAACACATGAATTCCAACGGCTATAATATAAAACGTTACAGAAATATAATGTGCAATATCAATTAAATTTGACCATAAATTTGATCTCACTGTCATAATTTACCATATTTGATGTGGATACTTGCAAGGATTGAAATGTAATGAGATTTTGTAATGAGATTTTGTTTTGTATGAGATTTTGTATTTTTAAAAATATAAAGTTATTTTACAATCAGTTATAGGTTTCTCATCTTTGGGTATGTAACTCCTTTTATTCATTTGTAATTAACTAGGCAAGTCAGTTAAGAGCAAATTCCTATTTACAATGATGGCCTACCCCGGGCAAGCCCTAACCCGGACGACGCTGGGCCAATTGTGCGCCGCCCTGCCTGTCCATCCACCCCCAATCACAGACGGTTTTGATACAGCCCGGAATTGAACCAGGGTCTGCAGTGCCTTAGACCGCTGCACCACTCGGGAGCCCCAAGGTTGTACTTGGAGGTTTGTACCATATTTGACCTAAGTCTGTAGTAGCTGTACCTGTATCTTCTGTAGCCTACCTTTGCTTCAATCTGTACACCCAAACCACCGTGGGTTCCTTGTGAAAGTTAAGCGCATTATACTGTTACAAAAACAGGAAGTGGTGTTACACGGAAAAGGGTCCGGTTTCTATTGTTTACGTTGACAGAAAACAGCTAGTTAGCTAGCTAATCGTCATTACAGTACCTAGAAATGATCATGAAACCAGCGGTAAACGAGATGTTCCCCGAAAGCGCCGGACCTTATGTGGATCTAGACGAGGTTAGTAATCGAAGGTTACGTATGTAACCACGGTTTTGTGAGCTATATGGATCACTCCAAAATATTGGTATCACTCCGCGGCGGAGGGATACATCCGAGGTGAGGATTTACAGATTTACTCCCGTGTACACCTGTGTCACGGCTGGGGTCCGCCAATATATATATATAGACCCCATGGCTGCGACACACGTGCTCTACATCATTTTGAGGCGACTCTAGCGCCGTAGAGGATTGGAGTCCTCCATATAGCTCACATAACCGTGGTTACATACATAACCTTCGTCATGTTTTACTATATTGGATCCCTCCAATATATTGGTATACCCGTACCAGATTTAGTCGGGGCTAGAGGGACCTGGCCAGTCAGCGGCGAAGTCCCAGCGTGGGACCGAGACGCAGGGGCCGTCAATGTGGAAGGGGGGTCCCGGCACAGTCCCTGGAAGGGGAGGCAACGCCCAGGACCACTGAACCAACCACAGAGTGAGGTGCCAGATTTACCCGATAGTACCTAGCAAAGGTGCAAGAGGAAGCCCAGCTGGCCACAGCACAGATATGAGCGAGGGGCACTCCTCTCAGTAGAGCCCAGGGCGCAGCCACACCTCATATTGAATGTGCCACCACAGATCCCAGCACTGGCACGCCAGCCAGGCGGCATGCTGTCAGAATCGTGTCATGAGAGCCTCTGATTTGATAACCCAGCCCCCAGGACTCTCTCACCATAGCAGACAAAGAGCTGGTCTGTTGTTCTCACTGACCGTGTCCACTCCACATACGCAGCCCGTGCCCCGCACAGGGCACAGCATGCCGGAGGGAGGCCCAGACTCCCCTGCCACTGCCGGACGTTCGTAAGATATACTCCTGCCACCGGGATCCATCCAGCAGCCCTCAGAACTTAACGAAAGAGCATGGAGCTCACCCACCCTCTTCATGGAAGTAATCGCTACCAAGAAAGTCACCTTCATAGCGAGGTGTTTCAGGGAGGCAAACTCCAACGGTTCGAAAGGCGGCGTTGCCAAAGCTTCCAAGACCACATCCAGATCCCAGCTCGCCATTGAGCGGGTCCTAGCTGGACACAGGCAACGAACCCCCTTCATAAACCTGGAGACCAAGGGATGGCGCCCCACTGGCCTGTCCATCCACCCCACGTGGCAGGCATTTATAGCGGCCAAATACCCTCAGTGTAGAGGCTGCCAAGCCCTCATCCAAGCGAGACTGCAGGTATTGGAGGACATACTGCAGCCCGCATGACTCGGGAACAACCTCAATACCAGTGCACCAAGAGCAGAACAACCACCAGCGCAACTGGTATGCCGCTGTTGTAGCCGGTGCCCTTGCGCTCTGCATGGTGTACATTATTCCCTCCTGTAGTCCTAACATGGACCATTGGTGCCGTCCAGTGGCCAAGCCCACAGACTGAGGCGGTGCGGTCTTGGATGCCACAGAGTTCCCCCGGCCTGAGACAGCAGGTTGGGTCTCAGGGGCAGTTGCCAAGGTGTCCCAGACAACAGGGACAGGAGAAGGTTGAACCAGGGTCATCTGGGCCAGTATAGGGCCACCAGCAGCAGACGATGCTCTGCCATCCTGGTCCTGTCCAGCACAGCCTGGATCAGGGGAAAAGGGGGGAATGGGTAAAGCTCCAGCCCTGGCCAATCGTGAGCCAGAGAAACCAAGCCCAAAGGCCCTGGTGGCTCGGACATGGAGTACCACAGGGGACAGTGTACATTGACCACGAAGGCAAACTGCGCACTCACGAATTTGTCCCACATGTGCTGCACCACCTGGGGATGTAGGCTCCAGTCCCAAGGTGGCGGGCCCTCCCTCGGGAGCATATCTGCTACCACATTCAGGATGCCAAGTACGTACGTTGCGCTTAGAGATGGTAGATGTCCCTGAGCCCAGATAAGGAGCTCCGGTGTCTTAATATGGAGGCGGTGGGACCTCAGGTCTCCATGATGGTTGATGTAAGCCACCACTGTGGTGTTGTCCATTCTCACCAGGACATGTCTTCCCCTCAGATGTGGAAGGAAAGACCGCAGTGCCAGCAGTAGAGCTCGGCGCTCTAGTGTATTGATGTGCCTGCCGCTCCAAGGGGGTAGCCAACAGCCGCTGGCCGACCTGCCCTTGGTCACACTCCCCCAGCCGATCTGGGAAGTGTCTGTGCTGACCACCAGCTCCCGGTGGCACATCCTCAGCATCTCCACCCCACCTGAGAGAAAAGAGTGACAGCGCCACCTCAACAATGCCCTGAGGCATGGTGCGGTCACCCGCAGCGGGCGGTGGCGGTGGCGCCTCGGGTGCAGCCGGTGGAATTTGAACCACCATCGAAGAGGCCCGGAGATGGAGCAGGCCCAGGGGAATCAGCAACGAGGCTGCTGTCAGCAAGCCCAACAGGCGTTGGCAGGTCGCCAAAAGTGGGTGAGGCAAGATAAGATCACCTGAACCCTTCTGGTGGGCAGGCGTGCTCTCATGAGGACTGAGTCCAGTTGCAAGCCAATGAAGGCCACCCTCCGGGTGGATGTCAGATGACTCTTCTTGTCATTTACAGTAATACCCAGCCCACCGATGTGGGTCAGTAGCATGTCTCTGTCTGACAGGACCTGGGTCCTGGTCAGGGCACAAATCAACCAATCGTCCAGGTAATTGAGGATCAACAATCCTTGGGGCATGAGAGGTGCCAGTACAGCGTCCATGCACTTTGTGAAAATGCGGGGTGCCAAGGAGAGGCCAAAGGGAAGAACCATGAATTCGTAAGCTGTCCCTTTGAAAGCGAATTGGAGGTACTGCCAATGAGCTGGGTGAACAGGTACCAAACTACTGGTCCCTGGACACAGCCTGCAACACGCGGGCTGGGGACAGCAAGTGGAACCTCAGTACCTTCAAGTACCTGTTGAGGTTGCAGAGGTCCAGAGTCGGTCGAAACCTTCCGTCTCTTTTTGGGACCACAAAATAAGTGGAGTAGAACCCACCTAGCCATTCTGATGTCTTGATCCCGCGGATGGCACCCTTGTCCAGGAGTGAGTAGATCTCCAGCCGCATGGTTTTCTTCAGGGGGTCAGCCACCGTGGTGACACGAAGGCCCCTGAAGGATGGGGGCCGGCACCGGAATTGGAACCCCTCGAGGACCCGGGGGGACTCCACACCCTCCTCCCACTTTGCCTTTTGAGACCGGGAAAAGCGGCCGAGGCCTGGGAAGGGTGTGTCAGGGGTCCTGCTGGGGCCCACCTCTCCTCTAGCGCCCCGAGCGCCTGGGTCCCCCAGGCATGTCCCTATGGTGGTGATGGTTGACAGGTTGTTGCTCCACCGCACGCTGTGCCCCTCCCCGCTGTCGTCCCTCAGCACGAGGCGATGGGGCAGGAGAGGGACCCACCGCCGTTCGGGTGCAGGTGGGTGGTGATGGTCCGTCTGCCTTGGCCCCGGGGCCTGAGGAGGCGGCATGAACCGTCTTAGGGTCTCCCGGTCCCTACGAGCCTCCTCAGTCAGCTCTGGGGTGATGGGGAGAGTGGGAAATGTGCTCTGGAGATCAGCTGGCAGACGGGATTGGGCCAGCCAAAGATGGCGCCGGGAGGTAACCACCTGCACCATTGCCCGTCCATTAGAGGGGGCAACATCCCTCTGGAGCAGGGAAAGCAAGCAAGACACCTCTATCGCTTCCTGGAGGAGGTCTTCTTCCGGGGAAACAGAGTCTGCAGGTAGGCCTGCCACAGCATGGCCGCGTTGGTAAATCGACCAAGAGAGCAGAGGGACCCACATGTGGCTTTCAAGTCCGCATCAAAGACTCTAGGGGTCTTGGCTTCAGTCGTTGGTTCCGCCCTATAATCTCCTGGTCCGGGAAGACCATGGCAGCTATCATGGTGTCCATGATCGGGTACTCCCGGAGGCCGAGTGACTCTGTGCCCGCAACATTTATACTACCACCTGTACTTACTGGTGGAACAGACGCTGTTTCATCCTTTCCTACACTTAAATTACCCTTGTCTAACGATTGCGTCTGAAGCTGGGTTTACAGCACAGTTATCCTCGCCATGACGTGATCGTTCTCCTGTATATTTTGAGAACAGTGACTGCAATTAGAAGGCATAATGTTACTACTTAGCTTCGGCTGGTGGAGGTCCTGATGAACCACGTCCAGATAAAGGGTCCGTGGTGAAAAAGTTGAATGAAAAAAAGTCGAGCGAGGGGACAAAAATAAAATATAAAACAGTAATTAAAAAGTAAAAACCGTAAAGTTGGTAGGTAGCAAAGTAAGGTTAGCAACAAACCGCACAGAAGCACGTAAACAAGTCTACCGGAAGTCACAAGTATACAAGTTGTGACCGGAAATTACGTATTCACCAGGTATTCCCAAATTGCGCGTCTAGTCTAGTCAAATGGCTACCCTGACTATTTGCAGTGCCCCCACCCCCACCCCTCTTACACCACTGTTAATCTCTGTTGTCATCTATGCATAGTCACTTTAATAACTCTACCTACGTGTACATACTACCTCAAATAACTGGTGCCCCCGCACATTGACTCTGTATCTGTACCCCCCTGTATATAGTCTTGCTATTGTTATTTCACTGATGCTCTTTAATTACTTGTTACTTTTATCTCTTATTCTTATCTGAATTTTTTTGAAACTGCGTTGTTGGTTAGGGGCTCGTAAGTAAGCATTTCACTGTAAGGTCTACACCTGTTGTATTCGGCGCATGTGACTAATATAATTTGATCAGGAGTCAGTGCCAGTGCCCCCTGTATATAGCCTCGTTATTGTTATAGCTCTTGTAATGCAAGTCTTATGGAATCAGGCGCAGGATACAGAGATGAGTCCAAACTTCTTTTAATAGCGGGAAACAAACTACTAACCCAGTAGTATAACCACTGCTAGCAATACATACGGAGCCACAACG
Organism: Brachymystax lenok tsinlingensis; assembly: GCA_030435695.1. Classification (NCBI taxonomy): domain Eukaryota; kingdom Metazoa; phylum Chordata; class Actinopteri; order Salmoniformes; family Salmonidae; genus Brachymystax; species Brachymystax lenok. The sequence continues at coordinate 13,471,832 of CM059814.1, forward strand.
TACAGCAAACAATCACGGACAAAACCCAGGGGGTAACAGAGGGATTAAATAAGGAAACATGCAATTAGTGAAATGTGAACCAGGTGTGAAAGAGGAAGACAAAACAGAAAATCAGAAATGGATCGGTGGTGGCTAGAACTCCTGTGACGTCGACCGCCGGTAGCCTCCCGAACTAGGAGAGGGGCCGACTTTAGCGGAAGTCGTGACAGTTATTCTTATTGTGTTACATTTTATTATTACTTTTTATTTTAGCCTACTTGGTAAATATTTTCTTCTTCTTGAACTGCACTGTTGGTTAAGGGCTTGTAAATAAGCATTTCACGGTAAAGTCTACACTTGTTGTATTCGGCACATGTGGCAAATAAAGTTGGATTCGATTTTATTAGATTTTATTTGTATGACTCAAGTGGTTATGACACCACCCCAGAGCTTCTCTCACAACTCACCTCGCTCATATTTTTTTAACATTTAAATTAAATAATTAAATAATTGTATTTTTACGTAGCTGATAAACCTGTAACCTGTGTGTTTTCTTGTTTACATCTCTGTCTCCTAACCTGTTCCCTTTACTCTGCTCCTGTTCTCCAGGACCTAGGAGTTCTGCCCAACACCCAGACATGGATCCACCTGATGCCCTCCATTACCTACCAACCTCCAATTTTTCATTACATAATCTACAGACGACTTCCGGCGCCGACAGAGATGGCAGCCTCGCTTCACGTTCTCAGGAAACCATGCAGTATTTTGTTTTTTTATGTATTACTTCTTACATTGTTACCCCGGAAAATATTAAGTTTTATTACATACAACCGGGAGGAACTATTGGATATAAGAGCAACGTCAACTTACCAACATTACGACCAGGAATACGACTTTCCCAAAGAGGATTCTCCTTTCATTAACCCAAACACAACAACAGACTGGATAGCACGTGGCTACTCAAAACAACGGCGGCGCCGGAGAAGAGGGAAACGCGCCGGTCTTTTGGTCAAGCTACGTCGACGGGCGCATCGTGCACCTCTCCCGAGTATTTTAATCGCCAATGTACAGTCTCTTGACAACAAAGTAGACGAAATCAGATCAAGGGTTGCCTTTCAGAGAGACATTCGAGACTGCAACGTTCTTTGCTTCACGGAAACATGGCTCACTCAGGACACGTTATCAGAGTCGGTACAGCCACCTGGTTTCTCCACGCATCGCGCCGACAGAAACAAACATCTCTCTGGTAAGAAGAAGGGCGGGGGTGTGTGTCTTATGATTAACGAGACGTGGTGTGATCATAACAACATACAGGAACTCAAGTCCTTTTGTTCACCTGACATAGAATTCCTTACAATCAAATGCAGACCGCATTATCTACCAAGAGAATTCTCCTCGATTATAATCACAGCCGTGTACATCCCCTCAAGCTAATACATCGACGGCACTGAAAGAAACTCATCGGACTCTATGTAAACTGGAAACCACATATCCTGAGGCTGCATTTATTGTGGCTGGGGATTTTAATAAGGCTAATTTAAGAACAAGGCTCCCGAAATTTTACCAGCATATCGAATGTGCCACCCGGGCTGGTAAAATCCTGGACCACTGTTATTCCAACTTCCGTGATGCATACAAGGCTATTCTCCGCCCTCCTTTCGGCAAGTCTGACCATGACTCCATTTTGTTGCTCCCAGCCTACAAACAGAAACTAAAACAGGAAACGCCCGTTCTCAGGTCTGTTCAACGCTGGTCCGACCAATCTGATTCCACGCTGCAAGATTGCTTCGAGCACGTGGACTGGGATATGTTCCGGATAGCATCTGACAACAACATTGATGTATACGCTGATTCGGTGAGCGAGTTTATTAGCAAATGCATTGGTGATGTTGTACCCATAGCAAATATCAAAACCTTCCCCAACCAGAAACCATGGATTGATGGCAGCATTCGCGCAAAACTGAAAGCGCGAACCACTGCTTTTAACCAGGTAAAGGCTACCGGAAACATGACTGAATACAAACAGTGCAGCTACTCCCTCCGCAAGGCAATCAAACAAGCTAGCGTCAATATAGAGACAAAGTAGAGTCACAATTCAATGGCTCAGACACAAGAGGAATGTGGCAGGGTCTACAGTCAATCACGGACTACAAAAAGAAAACCAGCCCGTCGCGGACCATGACGTCCTGCTCCCAGACAAACTAAACAACTTCTTTGCTCGCTTTGAGGACAATACAGTGCCACCCGACACGGCCCGCTACCAAAACCTGCGGGCTCACCTTCACCGCAGCCAATGTGAGAAAAACATTTAAATGTGTTAACCCTCGCAAGGCTGCCCGGCCCAGATGGCATCCCTGGCCGTGTCCTCAGAGCATGCGCCAGACCAGCTGGCTGGTGTGTTTACGGACATATTCAATCAGTCCCTATCCCAGTCTGCTGTTCCCACATGCTTCAAGAGGGCCACCATTGTTCCTGTTCCCAAGAAAGCTAAGGTGACTGAGCTAAATGACTATCGCCCGTAGCACTCACTTCCGTCATCATGAAGTGCTTTGAGAGATTAGTCAAGGATCATATCACCTCCATCCTGCCAGACACCCTGGACCCACTCCAATTTGCTTACCGTCCCAATAGGTCCACAGACGACGCAATCGCAATCACACTGCATACTGCCCTAACCCATCTGGACAAGAGGAATACTTATGTAAGAATGCTGTTCATCGACTACAGCTCAGCATTTAACACCATAGTTCCCTCCAAGCTCGTCATTAAGCTCGAGACCCTGGGTCTCGACTCCAGCCCTGTGCAACTGGGTCCTGGACTTCCTGACGGGCCGGTCCCAGGTGGTGAGGGTAGGAAACAACATCTCCACCCCGCTGATCCTCAACACTGGGGCCCCACAAGGGTGCGTTCTCAGCCCTCTCCTGTACTCCCTGTTTACCCATGACTGCGTAGCCAAGCACGCATCCAACTCAATCATCAAGTTTGCTGACGACACTACAGTGGTAGGCTTGATTACCAACAACGACGAGACGGCCTACAGAGAGGAGGTGAGGGCCCTCGGAGTGTGGTGTCAGGAAAATAACCTCTCACTCAATGTCAACAAAACAAAGGAGATGATCGTGGACTTCAGGAAACAGGAGAGGGAGCACCCCCCTATCCACATCGAGGGGACAGTAGTGGAGAAGGTGGAAAGTTTTAAGTTACTCGGCGTACACATCACGGACAAACTGAATTGGTCCACCCACACAGACAGCGTGGTAAAGAAGGCGCAACAGCGCCTCTTCAACCTCAGGAGGCTGAAGAAATTTGGCTTGTCACCAAAATCACTCACAAACTTTTACAGATGCACAATCGAGAGCATCCTGTCGGGCTGTATCACCGCCTGGTACGGCAACTGCTCCGCCCACAACCGTAAGGCTCTCCAGAGGGTAGTGAGGACTGCACAACGCATCACCGGGTTAAACTACCTGCACTCCAGGACACCTACACCACCCGATGTCACAGAAAGGCCAAAAGATCATCAAGGACAACAACCACCCGAGCCACTGCCTGTTCACCCCGCTATCATCCAGAAGGCGAGGTCAGTACAGGTGCATCAAAGCTGGGACCGAGAGACTGAAAAACAGCTTCTACCTCAAGGCCATCAGACTGTTAAACAGCCATCACTAACATTGAGTGGCTGCTGCCAACATACTGACTTAAATCTCTAGCCACTTTATACATAGGAATTGGATGTAACAAATGTATCACTAGCCACTTTAAACAATTTTGTATATAATGTTTACGTATCCGACATACTCATATCAAATGTATACACTGTACTCTAAACCATCTACTGTATCTTGCCTATGCCGTTCGGTCATCGACCCAAATCTCTAGCCACTTTAATAATTATAATTGGATGAAATAATGTATCACTAGCCACTTTAAACAATGCCATTTATATAATGTTTACATATCCTACATTACTCATCTCATATATATGTGTATATACTGTACTCCATACCATCTACTGCATCTTGCCTATGCCGGTCAGCCATCGCTCATCCATGTATTTATATGTACATACTCGTATTCATTCCTTTACTCTTGTGTGTATAAGGTAGTTGTTGTGAATTTGTTAGATTACTTGTTAGATACTACTGCATGGTCGGAACTAGAAGCACAAGCATTTCGCTACACTCGCATTAACATCTGCTAACCATGTGTATGTGACAAATAAAATTTGATTTGATTTGATTTGATTTGTTACAGCTACTGTTATTGTCATGTTGTCATTATCTGCTAAGAAATGTTCTTGCTCTATCATACAGGGTTCATAATGTGAGATACACAGACAAACTAAAAACACTAGCATTGCAAACACTCAGCAGTGCCTGGACTTCGCTGTCTCCCTCTTTGAGTCCCCCTTCCGAGATTAGCTGCCTGTTGAGAACAAGTGACAGGCAGAACCTCCCACCCACACAGCACCCACCTCCTCTCTATTCCACACAGCAGATTTCAGTATTTCAGTCTATGATTGCCATGTGAGTGTACAGAAAATCTGTGAAAGTAAATTGACACACCTGTACAAAAATAATATCTACGTTTCTATATTTAAATCTTAAATATTGCCAGGTTGGTTTTCACAGCTGTTTCACAAGGTGTTCATTATTGTAAATTGTAAGGTATCCCTTGATGGTATTTGTTAGTTCAACACTATTCATTGTTGTATCCTAGGACCAACAATAGATATATTCAACCACAAGGGTGTACTAATGAGCTATAACATTTTTTTTTATCATAATAGAGGTCTACTGAGATAATATTATTTCGGTGTAGATACGGGAAGGCCAGCTTAAAATGAAAACATGTCAACCAAACAAGCCAACCAGATAAGTGCTTTGAGCAAGGCACTTAACCCTAATTGCTCTGGAAAAGAGCATCTGTTAAATGACTAAAATGTAAATGTCAGAATCCAAAGTATTTGCTTATGACTGAAGTGGGAATTAGTTGACTGTGATCCAAGGTAAGTAACATTAATGTGTGGTGGTGGATGGGGGGTGGGGTGGGAGAGAGGGCATCGAAACTATATATCCTTTGTTTTCCCCCGATGCTTGTTTATTCATAAAAAGTAGATGATAACAAAAGTCATAATTTGTCAAATCCAGAGTAAATATTGGTCCTCCATGTGTATCAAATCTGTAGGCGATTGTGGGTTAAATCAAATCAAATGTTAGTCACATGCGGTGAGTACAACAGGTGTAGACCTTACAGTGAAATGCTTACTTACGAGCCCTTAACCAACAATGTGGTTTAAAAAAAATAAATAAGTGTAAGAATAAGAAATAAAAGTAACAAGTAATTAAAGAGCAGCAGTAAAATAACAATAGCGAGACTATATACAGGGGGGTACAGAGTCAATGTGCAGGGGCACCGGTTAGTTGAGGTAATATGTACATGTAGGTAAAGTTATTAAAGTTACTATGCAGCATTGAAGGGGGCAATGTAAATAGTCTCGGTAGCCATTTGATTAGATGTTCTGGAGTCTTATGGCTTGGGGATAGAAGCTGTTTAGAAGCCTTTTGGACCTAGACTTGGCGCTCCGGTACCGCTTGCCGTGTGGTAGCAGAGAGAACAGTCTATGACTAAGGTGGTTGGAGTCTTTGACAATTTTAAGGACCTTCCTCTGACACCGCCTGGTATAGAGGTCCTGGATGGCAGGATGCTTATTTGAAGGATTCTATCTCGCTGATGAAAGATAAGGGTGTGTTTCGAAAGCCGAATCACAAGTGATCATTATTGAAGTTTCTAAACGTTAAAACACAGTGTTGGGATTGTAGTTCACATGAGCCAGTTGTGGGCGAAGCTGAGGGATGAAAACTGTAGGGAGAAGGCAGAATGCTGCCTAGAGTGTTCGAGAACTAGATGTGCATGCCCAGTAACACTTGTGTCCCCCGTGGACCGGCTCGTACATAAAACATCCTCCATTCAGGCTGCAAAGGCATAATTTCCATCCTTAACAAAAAAAATTCAGCCCTCAGCTTCGCCTACGAATGAAGGAAGAGAGAATACAGCAGACAGTTTGTGTAAAAAAATTATTGATGACCTATTTTATGTGTCACATGGTTATGCCCATATACGTACATCCGGTCCTTCCATTCTCACGTTATCGAGTGAGTGCTTATGTAAGCGGATAGTGCGTCTGTTTAGGGTAAAGCATGTGTTTGCTATAAAGCTGTCCTGGTGATTGATGTGTAGTGACCTTGAACCGTGTAATGTGTTTGAACATTTGAAAGAGTTGGGAAATTTTGTAGTGAACTTATGGATCTGCTGTTTGGGGAGCGTGTATATGAAACAGTAATTTCCGGGGTAGGTATGCCTCAGTATAAGTAAGAGCTGTAAACACTACGAGCAACAAGAAACCTCGAGAGATAAACCGCAGAAGTCTAAAGAAGAAATAAATAAAACATGGCTCCTACACCAATTTTTAAGTGTATTGTGATTTAACTTCAATGAATGAAATATCTCTGTCTCTCTCTCTCTCTCTCTCTCTCTCTCTCTCTCTCTCCCGTGTGTGTGTGTGTGTGTGTGTGTGTGTGTGTGTGTGTGTGTGTGTGTGTGTGTGTGTGTGTGTGTGTGTGTGTGTGTTGACACACAGAGAGAGAATCCGGATCAAGGAGCAAAATGCCTTATTTAAAAAAAATACATATATATATATATATATATATATATATATATATATATTATACATGTAAACATTTAAGGGGTATTAGAGTGTACTATTGTTTCATAATAATATGTATGTTTTATATACATTTTAGTTAAAAAAACAACAGGTATAGTATAATGTTGCATAGCACACATTTCAACAATAGTAATATGTTTAAAGGTCTGTACAGTAGGCATTTCGGTATTAACATTTTAGAATTAAATATTATATTTACAAATCAAATGTATCTTAACTTCAATGAATGAAATCTCTGTCTCTCTCAGTCTGTCCACCGATCTGTTTCTCTCTCCACAAGAGAAAGGGGTTCAGGGAAGATGGGTGTGTGTGTGTGTGTGTGTGTGTGTGTGTGTGTGTGTGTGTGTGTGTGTGTGTGTGTGTGTGTGTGTGTGTGTGTGTGTAGAGTCAGCAAAATAATATAATTAATTTTTTTCCCGAAAACAGTGTGTTCTCATGAGGTCTCCATGGGTGGTTGTCTCAATCAATCACGCCATCCTCTTTTTGAAAGAGTAATTGTACTCTTTAAGATGGACTTACACAGATCCATTATACCCCCTTTAACAACCGTTTAATGGACTGGGCTAAATCAGGGGCACAGAGTGTTTCTAGGTAGTCTTAAACAAATCTACTGTGAAACAAAATGGTTATGGACTTAAAAAAGAAGACACCAGTAACATGTCAGATATAGTTTAAATGTATTCATTTTTGAGTTTGCATCCCAATATGCCACTTTAAATACATCACAGAAGACTGAAATGTAACAAAACGCCTATTGTGTTTATTGAGATGTATATTCCCCTCCAGTGATTCCCCAACCGCTTGTCAACATGGGACCCAAAAATGGAGCAGATATCTTAAACCAACCTATCATTATAGACATGTATCCATAACAAGGCCTAGGAGGCCCTTATAAGTGTCCAAAAATGTCTCCAAAATGTCACATATTTTAAGCATCTTTATTTTCATGCATATAACTTGTCAACAATAATTTTTATGAACACATTCTTAAGTGTAGACATTCATTTTTTTATGATTTCATGACTGTTTGATAGTAGATCCCCGAATGGTTAAATAGAAGTAGGTTTGTAGCACCAAATATCTTACAGGTAGGCCCTCTTTCACTCACTCATCATGTAACAAGAGGACAGGCTGCCAGAGGCAGGGCCATAAAAGAACAGAACAGCATGAAGACAGAACAGCTAAAATATAATCTGGGAATCCTCCCTTCCTCATGGAGCTTTTTGAAGGTGAGTTGAATATTCAATGTGATGTTTGTATATAGATATATGTTATTTAAGAATGATCTGTCTTAATTGTTTTCATTGACATATGTTTAAAAAAAGAAATGAAGGCTATTTATCCATTGAGCAGTAGCCATTGTTTTTTATCCATACGGTTTGTAAACAATAGCTTCTGCCCTCTTAGGTTCTATTTGACCCTATTATTATATAAAAACCTCACAGACTAGAAAGTACGAATAAAAACTATGATTAGAAACTATGGCCTACTATGTTCAAACTATGATTAGAATTGATAATTAGAAACTATGACAAATTTTGATAATAAACTGTGAACAACGATCAAGCCATGTCTCAGCACAGCCCTCGGACCATGGTTCCTCTCTAGTTTTATTCCTAGGTTTATGAATTCTAGGGAGTGTTTCCTAGATGCTGTGCTTTGGCATATGCATTGATGGGTCTTAGATTTTTAGACTGGGTATCTGTAAAACACTTTGTGACAACTGTGATGCAAAAAGGGCTTTTAAGAAATACATTGGGTTGATTGACAGATTTGTATTATTATAAAAATAATATAACAATATTATTATTATTATCATAATCTTTATTAAAGATTTGTTCACAATAGGGATTTTAAAAGAGGGGATAGAACCCCAAAGTAATAGTGGTAAGAAAGATCATAAAGGTAATTTCAGATTCAGGTTTAGGGGGGTAATAACTTTATGGAAACCACTATTCACACTATGTGGATTATAAACATGCTCAGACATAGAGAACCATCACATCAAGAAGGTGTAACATGGATGAATGGCTGATCAATGTACAACAGTAGTCTTCTGTAACAAGCAACACGTATTAAATATGTTTACATACATCCATGACTGAATGGTTTCACAAACGCCTTTAAAGGTTTTGTAAGTAAGTTGAAACAGGCCTCACTCAGCAGTCTGAATTAACCTAGAGACACCAAAACATCAATGGTTAGAGAAGCTTGGAGATTATTCCACAAGTAAGGGGCAAAGAGCTGATTTACCTAACTCTGTACAGAGCATAGGAATTTCCAGAGTTAGCAATCCCTGAGACTGTGTATGATAACTCTGACTCGTACGTCTAATGGCTATTGTAGATGTTAGCTACAGAGGGAGTTTACAGTATGTCAAAGAGCTTTATAAAGGCAAAGAGAGCAACGAATTGACCTACGTGACCTCAAAGAGGGTCAACCTACTTTATAATAGGGAATGCAGGGATGTGTACTGAACCTGTACCCATAATAAAACAAAGTGCTCTATGGTCAAATGCATCTCAAGGCTTTAATAAAGTGTCAGCTGCATTGATATAGATGATTTCACAATAGTCTAGGACCAGTAAGAACATAGATTGAATGATCTGTTTTGTACTATTAAGCAAAAGGCCTGACCTATTTCTATAGAAGAAGCCCCTTTTTATATTCAGCATCTTAATTAACTAACTCAGCAATATGTTTTTTAAAAGACAACTTAACGTATATACTGATACAACGTACTAGGTACGTACACTTCAATCATTAGAATCATTTTTGTGCACTCTAGAAAACAACATATACTTAGTTTTCCATCTATTCAATAATAATTTAAGGTCAATAAAGGTTTTCTGCAAAATAATGAAAGCATAATGTATTTCAGATAGAGCATGATCAGCAGGGCAGGTACAACTTTGCTATTAGTATATTTATATATTTCTGACAAAACAATATTATTAATGTATAAAATATAGTTGTTTATTAGACATTCTAACATATAACACAACATCTAGGTACTAAATATGCAAGATTTGAACAACAATTTCGACCCCCTCGGGTTATGATGTATATGACATGACGATACATTGGCTATTTTAGTATTCCTTTTTTATTTTTATTTACTTGTTTATATCAAAAGTATATTTTTAGAGTAGAGGAGAATATTGTTTATGTTAAACTGTAGAGAACAAGAACCTTTGGTGAATCAAAGAGTCCCGAATGTTTTATATACAGTACTACACATATCCAGAAGGCTCGTTCTGACAATAAACAATACGTTTTAACATTTCAAACGAGGATGTCAAGACAGGCCCGTACTGTAGTACTACACTATTCCACTGTTATGTACTACTTGTCACGACAGCTAGGAGTGGTGGGTGTGGAGTCAGGCGCAGAGAGCAGGGTGAGGGAAAAATTCCTTCTGTTTAATGCAGCGCGTAAATCAAACGCCCCCAAACACAACAGGCGCGCACAAAATACAAATGCGGCCCAAAACAGGAACGAGAAAACACGCCAACAACACGTCAGCCGAACGTCCACCAAACAGACAGAGAAACAAGCCCGCACGAAAGGAGGCGGGCTTGACCGGCTTAAATAGCCCTAGAAAAAATACAAACACAAAACAGGTGCAAACAATAACAAAATCAATACATAGAAAAGGAGGATCGGTGGCAGCTAATAGGCCGGTGACGACGACCGCCGAACGCCGCCCGAACAGGCAGAGGAGCCACCGTCGGTGGAAGTCGTGACACTACTAATGTACTAGTATCTAGGATGTTAAGACAGGTCCGTACTGTAGTACTACACTATTCCACTGTTATGTACTACTAATGTACTAGTATCTAGGATGTCAAGACAGGTTCGTACTGTAGTACTACACTATTACACTGTTATGTACTACCAATGTACTAGTATCTAGTAGTATGGAGTATACATCACGAGGCGATGGCTCCATCTGCTGGACGTGCCAGGTCTCGACGGGCTCTCTGGCCAGGACTAATTAGGGCTGATTGGGAGCTGGTGAGTAATCAAGGGCTAATTGCTCACCAGCTGGGGGCAGGCAGAAGGACTCCCGTATAGCTGGAGGGACGGTGACAGAAGTAACAGGAGTGAGTTCAGTTTTTGATCCCCACAGGATACAGCAGGACCTGGAGCCCAGACGATGGTAACCCGGAGAGGGTCTCATGGGGGGACCTTTTCTTTTTGAATTAGTATTTTTAATAAACACCTTTGAAACTGAGCTAATCCTACTCTGTCCGTGTCTGATCTGTGTAAACATCTTGACCCAACCCCCTGGTCTGCCACAGTTTACATGTATAATTATTATTTAATTCTCTTCTTAGAAAATTGTTATCAGCATATTTCTCTGTTTGTAACCGAACAACCTCCCAAACAGAACCACATGTTGGGGGGTGACAGAGGTCATTAGCTCCCTCGTACGCTACAGATCCTTGTCAACACACACACACACACACAGAGAGAGAGAGAGACAGACAGACAGAAGTTAAATCACAATACACCTAAAAATTGGTCTAGGAGCCATGTTTTATTTATTTCTTCTTTAGTCTTCTGCGGTTTATCTCTCGAGGTTTCTTGTTGCTCGTAGTGTTCACAGCTCTTACTTATACTGAGGCATACCTACCCTGGAAATTACTGTTTCATTTACACGCTCCCCAAACAGCAGATCCATAAGTTCACCACAAAATTTCCCAACTCTTTCAAATGTTCAAACACATTACACGGTTGAACAAGGTCACTACACATCAATCACCAGGACAGCTTTATAGCAAACACATGCTTTACCCTAAACAGATGCACTATCCGCTTACATAAGCACTCACTCAATAAGTGAGAACTGAAGGACCGGATGTACATATATGGGCATAACCACGTGACACATAAAATAGGTCATCAATCATTTTTTAACACAAACCGTCTACTGTATTCTCTCTGAAGGATGCTTTATGTCCGAGCTTTGAAGCCACCGGTCGGCCATATTGGCAGTCCCCAGAAGGAACAGTCCTCCATAGAAATGAATGTAATTCTACAGTATTTCAATTAAATGTTTCAAAGACAAAATTACATTTAAGTGTTTTTTTGTAATGGGGAGAGTAACTTTTATCTCAACAAATATTTATATACAGTCAGGTCCATAAATATTTGTACATTACTATTTTAGCTGTCTACCACAGCATATTGTAATGAATATGAGCTGAAAGTGCAGACTTTCAGCTTTAATTTGAGGGTATTTACATCCAAATCGGGTGGACGGTGTAGGAATTACATCACTTTTTATATGTGGTCCCTCCCTTTTTAAGAGACTAAAAGTAATTGGACAATTGGCTGCTCAGCTGTTCCATGGCCAGGTGTGTGTTATTCCCTCATTAGTTCATTTACAAGTAAGCAGATTAAAGGTCTAGAGTTGATTTCAAGTGTGGCATTTGCATTTGGAATCTGTTGCTGGTAACCCTCAATATGAAGCCCAAAGAGCTGTCACTGCCAGAGAAGCAAGCCATCATTAGGCCGAAAAATCAAAACAAACCCATCAGAAAGATAGCAAAAACATTAGGTGTGGCCAAATCAACTATTTGGTACGTTCTTAAAAAGAAAGACATGCACTGGTGAGCTCATGAAAACCAAAAGGTCCGGAGGACTACGGAAAACAACTGTGGTGGATGACAGAATAATTATTTCCCTGGTGAAGAAAAACCCTTTCGCAGCAGTTGGCCAGATCAAGAACACCCTCCAGGAGGTAGGCATTTCTGTGTCAAAGTCAACATTCAAGAGAAGACTTCACCAGAGTAAATACAGACGGTTTACCACAAGATGTAAACCATTGGTATGCCTAAAAAACAGGAAGACCAGATTAGAGTTTGCCGAGCAACATCTAAAAAAGCCTGTACAGTTCTGGAACAACATCCTATGGACAGATGAGATGAAGATTAACTTGTACCAGAATGATGGGAAGAGAAGAGTATGGAGAAGGGAAGGAACTGCTCATGATCCGAAGCATACCAGCTCATCTGTGAAGCATGGTGGAGGTAGTGTTATGGCGTGGGCATGTATGGCTGCCAATGGAACTGGTTCCCTTGTATTTATTTATGATGTGACTGCTGACAAAAGCAGCAGGATGAATTCTGAAGTGTTTAGGGCTTTATTATCTGCTCAGATTCAGCCAAATGCTTCAACTCATTGGACGGCGCTTCACAGTGCAGATGGACAACGACCCGAAGCATACTGTGAAAGCAACCGTGTACTCAAGGCAAAGAAGTGGAATGTTCTGCAATGGCCAAGTCAATCACCTGACCTGAATCCGATTGAGCATGCATTTCACTTGCTGAAGGCAAAACGCCCCAAGCACAAGCAGGAAGTGAAGACAGCTGCAGTAAAGGCCTGGCAGAGCATCACCAGGGAAGAAACCCAGCATCTGGTGATGTCTATGGGTTCCAGACTTCAGGCAGTCATTGACTGCAAAGGATATGCAACCACGTATTAAAACTCACAATTTAATTTATGATTGTTACTTTGTCCAATTACTTTTGAGCCCCTAAAATTGGGCGGACCACATCTAAAAAGTGCTGTAGTTCCTACACCGTTTACCCGATTTGGATGCAAATACCCTCAAATTAAACCTGAAAGTCTGAACTTTTAGCACATCTTGTTTCCTTTCAAATCCATTGTGGTGGCGTACATAGCCAAAAGGTTAACTTGGTCAATGGGCAAATATTTATGGACCTGACTGTATACATTTTGGGGTTTGTGTTTTAGCTCACATAAAAAGTATGCATTAAGGTGTCTGTAATAGAATACATGTGGCAAAAATGAAAGTAGACATTAATAAACCCATTTCCAAAGCTTCCTAAATACTTTTTTACAATGGTGGAGGAGTCCCAATATGGAGGCTCGTTGTCTTCAACACAGCGACAGATCAGACGGGCTGTGGCCTGAGAACAAACACACAGGCCCACAGACAGACACACGTTTATTTTACTATCCTAGTTGAGACCAAACAATTGATTCCCATTCAAAATCCTATTTTCCATAACCTAACCTTAACCCCAAACCCCTAAACCTAAACCCCTAATTCTAAAGACTAGTCTAGCCTACAGTGGAGTAAGTAGGCCTTTATGTAGTCCTGAAAGGCATCTGCTTAATAACATGTATTATTATTATTAAGTGTACAGTATAACATTATGTTTTTGACACTATGTTTTGCCCTGTCTGTTTTTTACAACCCGTCTTTGAGATTTAGGAGCAAAGCTTTAAGCTCCATTTAAATAACACTGCAGGTTTGAGATGTTGTTTTTCAATGAAAGTCGTTGAGGCTGGTATGTTTTGTATTCTGAGGGTTGGTCACAGTTCCTATAGGGGCAAACATACACACACACACACACACACACACACACACACACACACACACACACACACACACACACACACACACACACACACACACACACACACACACACAGCTTAGTAATTGTAACTACATTATCTTATGAAATAATTAAGCTATATTTAATTTGATTTATTTTATTTGTTCATTTGAAGACTATTGGGATGGGGCCTAACTCACCGTGATTTTCCAGTAATAGAACGATAAGAGGAGATGAAAGCCTGAATCAGCAGTTAAATGACAAGACAGCATCTTCTCTCTCTGTCTCTCTCTCTGTCTCTCTCTCCAGAATGCACCCAGAGAGGGAGCGGTCTCATGACGACAATTTCGCTAATCACCTGCCTCTTGCTGGGTGCACTCTCAGTGATGACTCAGACAGACACACAGACACACACTCACTCTCTGTCATCCCAAGACCTTAGCGACAACTTTAGGAAATATATTCTGCTGAATATACATATTTGTGCAGTTGATATTTCTTCATAAAAAAAAGCACAGGTACGATTTTTATTTTTTTATAGGTCTGCATGTTGGAGATGGTGAAAAAGTATTGTTTAGAAATATATTATGTAACATATTTGGGTGTCTAGAAATTCATGAGATTAAGTTTGTAAATAGAATACTGGTAAGAACTTATTATGAACTGTTGAATATTCAAATAACTGTTAGTTTTTTTACTTAATCTTAAACATGATGCATGCTTGGAACATAGGAGTGTAAAGTGACTGTGTGACGTCATGGGATGACATTTAGCTGAATTCCTTTGTCACTGTAACAAAATTCAATGTTAATAAACCATATTTAAATAAAGACTAGTCTAGCCTACAGTGGAGTAAGTAGGCCTTTATGTAGTCCTGAAAGGCGTCTGCTTAATAACATGTATTATTATTATTAAGTGTACAGTATAACATTATGTTTTTGACACTATGTTTTGCCCTGTCTGTTTTTTCTTTGAGATTTAGGAGCAAAGCTTTAAGCTCCATTTAAATAACACTGCAGGTTTGAGATGTTGTTTTTCAATGAAGGTCGTTGAGGCTGGTATGTTTTGTATTCTAAGGGTTGGTCACAGTTCCTATAGGGGCAAACACACACACACACAAACACAGTATCCCCATCATAGAAACATGTTCACAGGGAAGGGAACTGGAGGAACAGGTGTAGCTGCATAGGTGTCATGTAGACTGTCTGCAGACTTTAATTGCTCAGATGGCATGTCAAGGGGCAAAAGATGGAATGTATTCTAAGGGTTTCAGATAGTCACGCTAACCTGTTCTCACGGTTACCTGTACTTCATAGGCATGCAGCTTCACTATACCTTACGGCTTTACCGTTCTTCCCCCATCTCTCCTCTTCTCCCATAAGAAAAATGTATCCTATATTTTGGATCCTCCTCCTTCTCCCTCTGGTCTCCGCCCAGACATTCCATTGGGGTCCATGCCCCACCCCCAGTGTCCAGTCCAACTTCACCCTGCAGCAGGTAAACACACACACACATACACACACATACACAGAGCTTTTTGTGACTTAAAGCGTACATTTTTAACAACCCCTCTCCTACCCTTATCAGTACCTGGGCACGTGGTATGAGATAGCGAAACTTCCAGCATCCTTTGAGAGAGGGAAGTGCATCCAGGCCGATTACTCTCTGAGGGGAGACGGCACCATCAGAGTCCTCAACTCCCAGTTCTAGTCAGTATTTATTTGTGTGTGTATGTGTGAGTGTGTCTGAACTATGTCTAACTTAACCTCATACATAGACATTTAGAAGTCGACTGTCCTCCCTGAACTGAAAGCTAGTACGGTTTTCTCATACACATGTTTTTTCTAAAAGTGGTAACAGTGTATATCTCTGCCTCCAGTAATGGTAAGGTGCGGACTGTGGAGGGGACAGCAGTGGTCAAGGACCCCAAAAAACCAGCCAAACTGGGAGTCAGCTTCTCCTATTGTGAGTCTCTACTGTCTATAAGTCTATTACCATGACTCTATCAAGTCTCTACTGTCTATAAGTCTATTACCATGACTCTATCGAGTCTCTACTGTCTATAAGTCCATTACCATGACTCTATCAAGTCTCTATTGAGTCTCTACTGTCTATAACAATATTACCATGACTAAATAGTCTCTACTGTCTATAATTCTATTACCACGACTCTATCGAGTCTCTACTGAATGTCTACTGTTGCACAGGTCTTGTTACTCTAATGTCCTGGATGACCTAACCCTGTCTAACTCCTCTCTCTGGAGTCAGAGGTTCGATGTTGATGACTTCAGCTCTGACTCAGGGCCTGTGAGAGAGAACAGTTCATATGAAAATAACATAATGTCTGTGACTCTGAGTCTGTCTTACTCTCTATCCCTCTCGACCTCTTCTCCCTCCCCCCTCTCCAACCCTCTCTCAGTCACTCCCTACGGTCCGTACTGGGTGCTGAGTACTGACTATGTGAGTGGAGCGGTGGTGTACAGCTGTACTGACGTGTTGAGGATTTTCCATGTCGACTACGCCTGGATCCTGGGACGTTCCCGCTTCCTGCCCGCAGAGAAAGTAGAGTACGCCAGGCAGCTGCTGGCTAAAGAAAACATTGACACCTTCAAGATGAGTGTTACCGACCAAACGGGCTGCGACTAGATGGAGGTTTAGAGGTCAGCGGGTAGGGTTAAAGGGTTATTTATGTGTCCACTTCCCTAGTCCTAACGCCGTAGACACTTCTCCCCTACTCCCAATGCCCTATCTGAATGTCACAATCGACAGCCCAATGGAGAACCAAAGGGCACATATATAAAAACACTAATCACTGGCAATTGGGGCCAGGTGTGCGCAATGACAGTTCCGGAGGGATCCGTGACACTACCTCTATAGATACAGGCAGAAATACAACTATCGCATACTAGACCTAGTATCCACCTCTCGTGCCTAATTAAGCAATAAGGCACGAGGGGGTGTGGTATATTGCAAAACGCATCGCGGAGTGCCTGGACACAGCCCTTAGCCGTGGTATATTAGCCATACACCACAAGCCCCCGAGGTGCCTTATTGCTATTATAAACTGGTTACCAATGTAATTAGAGCAGTAAAAATACATGTTTTGTCATACCTGTGGTATATGGTCTGATATACCTCGTCTGTCAGCCAATCAGCATTCAGGGCTCAAACCACCCAGTTTATAATAGTTTATATACACTGACAGTTGGTCTTATAATCTTACCATCCAACATATCACTACCTACCATCTAATTTAGACTATCTATCACATGTATTTTATATTTAGAGACTTTATGGTCTGTAGTTGGAGATCTGTTAGTTTATAAGGTAGTTTGATTGATTAAATGTCTAGCTATGTAACGATGGTGACGGTTTCTTCATGGGATGAATAGAATGCTGACAGCATGAGTCAGTTCTCTGAGGGTTGGGCACGGTTCCTATAGGGGCAAACACACACACACACACACACACACACACACACAATCCCCATTATAGAAACATGTTCACAGGGAAGGGAACTGGAGGAACAGGTGTAGCTGCATAGGTGTAGGCCTTTATGTAGTCCTGAAAGGCGTCTGCTTAATAACATGTATTATTATTATTAAGTGTACAGTATAACATTATGTTTTTGACACTATGTTTTGCCCTGTCTGTTTTTTACAACCCGTCTTTGAGATTTAGGAGCAAAGCTTTAATCTCCATTTAAATAACACTGCAGGTTTGAGATGCTGTTTTTCAATGAAGGTCGTTGAGGCTGGTATGTTTTGTATTCTGAGGGTTGGTCACAGTTCCTATAGGGGCAAACATACACACACACAAACACACATACACACACACACACACACACACACACACACACACACACACAGCTCAGTAATTGTAACTACATTATCTTATGAAATAATTAAGCTATATTTAATTTGTTTTATTTTATTTGTTCATTTGAAGACTATTGGGATGGGGTCTAACTCACCCAGTTTATAATAGTTTATATACACTGACAGTTGGTCTTATAATCTTACCATCCAACATATCACTACCTACCATCTAATTTAGACTATCTATCACATGTATTTTATATTTAGAGACTTTATGGTCTGTAGTTGGAGATCTGTTAGTTTATAAGCTAGTTTGATTGATTAAATGTCTAGCTATGTAACGATGGTGACGGTTTCTTCATGGGATGAATTGAATGCTGATAGCATGCTGACCCATGAAGCCATGGGGTTTCTGTATATTAGGAATTAAAGTTTTGTTTTGAAGTCAAACTGATGACTGTCTTTTCTTCTGCAACAGTGGTTAGATTGTGATTGGGATAAACGATCTCTGCTGCCCCCTCCTGAGCATCTAGTCAAACAGCAAGTACTGATGTGGCCACTATAAAGTGTGGTAGTGACAAGGGTATGTGGGGAGAGGTGTAGAGGTGTGTGCGTATGTATGTATGCATGCATGTATGCATGTGTGTGCTTCTTGGGGGGGGGACGTGATCTTACAACAGGATCATGCTCCGCCATTTCTGCAGTGAGCTTTAGACTCCTCTGGACCCGAGACAGACAGCACCTCTGGCAAGACACACACAGATAAAATAACCAGACCCTTCTCATCACAACCTGGCGCACAGATGTTAGAATGTGTTGAATATACTAGTGTTGTTGTTTTGATTCTTATTAAGAGTATTTTGTACAGTTTTGAGTAGTTTATAGTGTCGTTTAGAGTGCAGTTTAGGGTGTTTATCAGTGAACTCTGGGCTATGCGTCTAATATGTATGTTTATTCTACTAGTAGCATATTCTGTGTTTGTGTTTTCAGAAGTCAGGATGAAGTTGCTGGTTCAGCTTAGAATTCTCTTCCTCTCTCTCATTGCCTGTAAACTCGCTGGTGAGTCTCTCCTCCATTAAAATTATGATGCACATAACAGTTTCTTACGGTAGAGGGAGAATAGAGAGGAGGAGAGAGGGTGGAGAGAGGGTCAGGAAGGGGGAAGAGAGGGGGAGAATGAGGAGAGGGGATGGACAGAGAGAAAGAGGCCCTATAAGGTTATGTAATATTGTATATTGAAATGCATAAAAAAAAATATGAGGTTATATAAGCAAATGTATTTGAACTTATCATGAAATATATGAATGCATCTCACACACCTGAAAAAACACCTGAATTCAAACGGCTATAATATAAAGCATTACATAAATGTAACGTGCAATATCAATGAAATTTGACCAGAAATTTGATCTCACTGTCATAATTTACAATATTTGATGTGGATACTTGCAAGGATTGAAATGTTATAGGAATTTTGTATGAGGAATTTTTACAGATAAAGTTATTTTACAATCAGTTATAGGTTTCCCATCCTTGGGTATGTAACTCCTTTCATCACCTGGAGGTTTGTACCATATTTGACCTAGTTTTACCTAAGTCTGTAGTAGCTGTACCTGGCTACCTGTTGTAGCCTACCTTTTCTTCAATCTGTACACCCAAACCACAGTGGGTTCCTTGTGAAAGTCAAGCGCATTATACTGTTACAAAACGGAAGTGGTGTTACACGGAAAAGGGTCCGGTTTCTATTGTATACGTTGACAGAGAACATCTAGCTAGATAGTTAGCTAATCTTCATTACGGTACCTAGTCAAAAATAGAAATGGTCATGAAACCAGCGGTGGACGAGATGTTCCCTGAAGGCGCCGGGCCTTATGTGGATCTAGACGAGGTTAGTAATCATCAGGGGACACGGGAGAATCGCCGACCTAGCTACAGTAACTCCAACGCTAACCCAGCCACCTAACGTTAGTGACCCAGATAGAAAAATAGCCTGCTGATAATTAAGAGCGGCGACGCTCGGTCATTATGTCGACATACGTCGCTTGCGGTACGGTTTAGGAAGCATAAGGACCTTGTGTTTCATATCAACAACAACCAAAATGAGGGCTGTGTTTCGAAAGCCGAATCGCAAGTGATGATTATTGAAGTTTCTAAACGTTAAAACACAGCGTTGGGATTGTAGTTCACATGAGCCAGTTGTGGGCGAAGCTGAGGGATGAAAACTGTAGGGAGAAGGCAGAATGCTGCCTAGAGTTTTCGAGAACTAGATGTGCATGCCCGGTAATACACTCGTGTCCTCCGTGGACCGGCTCGTACATAAAACATCATACATTCAGGCTGCAAAGGCATCAATTCTATCGTTAACTAGTTTTTTTTTTGCCCTCAGCTTCGCCCACGAATGAAGGATGCTTTATGTACGAGCCGGTCCACGGAGGACACTAGTGTATTACCGGGAATGCACATCAACCCTAGACGATAGTGCATGGGTGCTAGGCTATAGCACAGACCGTTTTTTTTATAGCTAGAAATCAACCTAAACGGTCACCTTTTTGTCTGTAGACTGAACTGTCTTTGATTTCTAGATTTGATTTCTAGCTGATGTGTTTTCCTTACTTGGCTTAAATGGCTTACATTGTTTTCAAATTGTTCCTGTGTGTGCGTGTGTCTGATTCTTCAGGCAGGGGGCAGCAGCGGTCTGCTCATGGACCTGGCAGCAAATGAGAAAGCAGTGCACTCAGACTTCTTCAACGGTCAGTCACACAGACACACACACCATAGAGGCTAGGTGGGGCTGGAGGCTAAACTAGAGCAGTGTTTCTCAAACCTATCCTTGAGTATCCCATTTCACTTATTTGTTCTATTCCAGTACTAGCATACCTGATTTAAACTAATGGAGTGCTGATGAGTAGTTGGCCAGTTGAATCAGCTGTGCTTGTGAAATGGTTGGAGAGGTTGGGGGAAACACTGGGCTAGACTGGGTAGAGAAGTATATTGGGGGCTAGGGAGGGGTCTTATGAAAGTGTTCTGTGTGTGTTTGCTTTGCCAACAGGGCTGTCTCACAGAAACTAACACGTCTTTTCCCTGTAAACTTCAATGAACAACACACACCACACAGTGTAGCTAATGTGTTTTCCATCTGGCAGTGTTAGCCACGGGACAAACAGTTTATGGCTCAGCAACACATGACCTAGAAGTGATCATTAAAAAGAGGAGGAGAAGAGAGAAGGAATGGTTAAAGGGATACTTCAGGAGGAATGGTTAAAGGATACTTCAGGAGGAATGGTTAAAGGATACTTCAGGAGGAATGGTTAAAGGGATACTTCAGAAGGAATGGTTAAAGGGATACTTCAGGAAGAATGGTTAAAGGGATACTTCAGAAGGAATGGTTAAAGGGATACTTCAGGATGAATGGTTAAAGGGATACTTCAGAAGGAATGGTTAAAGGGATACTTCAGAAGGAATGGTTAAAGGGATACTTCAGGAGGAATGGTTAAAGGGATACTTCAGGATGAATGGTTAAAGGGATACTTCAGGAGGAATGGTTAAAGGATACTTCAGGGGGAATGGTTAAAGGGATACTTCAGGAGGAATGGTTAAGGGATACTTCAGGAGGAATGGTTAAAGGGATACTTCAGGAGGAATGGTTAAAGGATACTTCAGGAGGAATGGTTAAAGGGATACTTCAGGAGGAATGGTTAAGGGATACTTCAGATGGAATGGTTAAAGGATACTTCAGATGGAATGGTTAAAGGATACTTCAGATGGAATGGTTAAAGGATACTTCAGGAGGAATGGTTAAAGGGATACTTCAGGAGGAATGGTTAAAGGGATACTTCAGATGGAATGGTTAAGGGATACTTCAGATGGAATGGTTAAAGGATACTTCAGATGGAATGGTTAAAGGATACTTCAGATGGAATGGTTAAAGGGATACTTCAGGAGGAATGGTTAAAGGGATACTTCAGGATTTTTGGCAATGAGCATCCTAACGCTAGTTAGCATTGGCTCTCGAAACTACAGCTAACTTCCTTCATACTAGATACAGAGACATGACAATGGTATCCACCAGTTCACCTGACTCTGGGGGAGTAGATAAAGGGCCTCATTGCAACAACAAA
The DNA here is from genome assembly GCA_030435695.1 of Brachymystax lenok tsinlingensis. Lineage (NCBI taxonomy): Eukaryota > Metazoa > Chordata > Actinopteri > Salmoniformes > Salmonidae > Brachymystax > Brachymystax lenok. The sequence goes on from CM059814.1 coordinate 13,493,847, forward strand.
AAAGTATCCATTTAAAGAAGATGTAAAGGAGGGGAATGGGAGGAGAGGGGGAGTAGAGTAGGGAACGGAAAGGAGTAATGTCAGGAGGAGATGAGACAGTTAAGGAGGAGAAGAGAGGGGGAGCAGGGAAAGGAGGAGAAGAGAGGGGGAGCAGGGAAAGGAGGAGAAGAGAGGGGGAGCAGGGAAAGGAGGAGAAGAGAGGGGGCAGGGAAAGGAGGAGAGGAGAGGGGAGCAGGGAAAGGAGGAGAAGAGAGGGGGCAGGGAAAGGAGGAGAAGAGAGGGGGCAGGGAAAGGAGGAGAAGAGAGGGGGCAGGGAAAGGAGGAGAGGAGAGGGGGGCAGGGAAAGGAGGAGAAGAGAGGGAGCAGGGAAAGGAGGAGAAGAGAGGGGGGGCAGGGAAAGGAGGAGAAGAGAGGGGGAGCAGGGAAAGGAGGAGAAGAGAGGGGGAGCAGGGAAAGGAGGAGAAGAGAGGGGGAGCAGGGAAAGGAGGAGAAGAGAGGGGGAGCAGGGAAAGGAGGAGAAGAGAGGGGGAGCAGGGAAAGGAGGAGAGGAGGATGATAAAAGGGTTTATGGTTCCTGTTAGACTGAAACCCAGCAGGACACCTTGCCAGCCTGCCGCTTTGAACACACTCACACACACCACGTATCACACAGGCAGTCACACACACCACGTATCACACAGGCAGTCACACACACCACGTATCACACAGGCAGTCACACACACCACGTATCACACAGGCACTCACACACACCACGTATCACACAGGCACTCACGCACGCCACGTATCACACAGGCACTCACGCACGCCACGTATCACACAGGCACTCACGCACGCCACGTATCACACAGGCACTCACGCACGCCATGTATCACACAGGCACTCACGCACGCCATGTATCACACAGGCACTCACGCACACCACGTATCACACAGGCACTCACGCACACCACGTATCACACAGGCACTCACGCACGCCACGTATCACACAGGCACTCACGCACGCCATGTATCACACAGGCACTCACGCACGCCACGTATCACACAGGCACTCACACACACCCAGCAGAAAAACACATTCCCCTGTGTTTCTGTGGTGTCAGTGATTTTGCCTTTTTGAGTGGTTGTAGCTCCTGTAAAGCAGCACATTTGTTAACACCAAACCTCTCCTATCCTCAGGGAACCTAAAGTCCTAAGACATTACCTACCAAATACTGACCTACAGTACTACTCCATGACCTGTTATGAATCAGACTACAAACTGGACTACTATTTTAGAATGTTTTCAAACTTCAGCATGCCAATACTGTATCATGTCACTCAGCAGATAGGAGCTGTCACATCAGAAACTCAATGTGTTCTTTCTCTTTGTCTACCTGTCTCTCTGTCTCAGACTTTGAGGATCTGTTTGATGATGAGGACCTGCAGTGAATGAGGAAGACCCTAAATACCCATGATTACCTGTGTGTGTGTGTGAGACATTAAGATCGTAAGAACTGTAAAACCAGAACCATTTCCATGTTGGAAGTGCTTTTGAAGATCCGCCCTCATTTCCACTGTGTTTGTTAAATAAAGCCTTTTCTAAAAAGCAGGTGTGGGTGAATTCTGTGGATTCTATGCATTCCATACACAGGCAAAATGATCAGTGTTGCCGTCGTGTTTCAATGTGCTTCGGCAGGTTGGCAGGTCTGTAGGCGCTGAGAAACACCTGTTAGTGGAGAAATAATTACATACGCCATAACATCACATGACCACGCATGCCTATAATATTTATATCAACATCCCCAGCTAACATGACCACTACACAGATGGCTATTGTACAGCAACACTACAAATCATGTAAAGAAGTGGTATTTAAAGTCGGGTCGGGGGGGAACTGCAGTAGGGTTGCCCAAATTCTTTTTATATATACACTACCGGTCAAAAGTTTTAGAACACCTACTCATTCAAGGGTTTTTCTTTATTGTTACTATTTTCTACATTGTAAAATAATATTATGGCAAGAACAGCTCAAATAAGCAAAGAGAAATGACAGTACATCATTACTTTAAGACATGAAGGTCAGTCAATCCAGAACATTTCAAGAACTTTTCAAGTTTCTTCAAGTGCAGTCAAGAACATTTCAAGAACTTTTCAAGTTTCTTCAAGTGCAGTCACTAAAAACCATCAAGCGCTATGAAAGTGGCTCTCATGAGGACCACCACAGGAAAGGAAGACCCAGAGTTACCTCTGCTGCAGAGGATAAGTTCATTAGAGTTACCAGACTCAGACATTGCAGCCTAAATAAATGCTTCACAGAGTTCAAGTAACATACACATCTCAACATCATTTGTTCAGAGGAGACTGTGTGAATCAGGCCTTCATGGTTGAATTGCTGCAAAGAAACCACTACTAAAGGACACCAATAAGAAGAAGAGACTTGCTTGGGCCAAGAAACACAGGGAATGGACATCAGACCGGTGGAAATTTGTCCTTTGGTCTGGAGCCAAATTTTAGATTTTTGGTTCCAACCGCCGTGTCTTTGTGAGATGCGGTGTGGGTGAACGGATGATCTCCACATGTGTATGTCCCACCGTAAAGCATGGAGGAGGAGGTGTTTTGGTGTGGGGGTGCTTTGCTGGTGACACTGTCTGTGATTTATTTAGAATTCAAGGCACACTTAACCAGCATGGCTACCACAGCATTCTGCAGCGATACGCCATCCCATCTGGTTTGGGCTTAGTGGGACTTTCATTTGTTTTTCAACAGGACAATGACCCAACACACCTCCAGGCTGTGTAAGGGCTATTTTACCAAGAAGGAGAGTGATGGAGTGCTGCATCAGGTGGCCTGGCCTCCACAATCCCCCGACTTCAACCAAATTGAGATGGTTTGGGATGAGTCACACAGCAGAGTGAAGGAAAAGCAGCCAACAAGTGTTCAGCATATGTGGGAAGTCCTTCAAGACTGTTGGAAAAGCATTCCAAGTGAAGCTGGTTGAGAGAATGCCAAGAGTGTGCAAAGCTGTCATCAAGGCAAAGTGTGGCTATTTGAAGAATCTCAAATATGAAATATATTTTGATTTGTTTAACACTTTTTTTGGTTACTACATGATTCCATGTGTGTTATTTCATAGTGTTGATGTCTTCACTGTTATTCTACAATGTAGAAAATAGAAAAAATTAAGAAAAACCCTTGAATGAGTAGGTGTTTTTTGGGTGATTTCTGCTTGATTTTGCGGCAGCTTTCCTGAAATTCAGCAGAGTGTCGACCAAGGTTAGCGGAGTAAAAGTTTGAGTAAAACGCCACTCATCTTGATTCTTTCAGCGCTTGCCACGGTCTTCCCTGCTACCACTTCAGTCATGGTGATCTGCCGTTGATGTGATAACTGTTCTGACATTCTCATATGCTTTGCTGATTCGAAGTGACTGTTGATTGTCGACTTTCTCGTTCCAAAAACATTTGGAAATTTTTAGCTGTTATTTTGTTGGCAAATGAGATTGATTTCTGTTCATTGTACTGCCTGTCAGCCATCAACAATCACCCATCATCTTCGCACGTGAATACGCTGACAGGCCAGGGGGAAAAAACGTTGTTGATGTGTGGTTGGATTGGGCCATTTCCACAGTAAGTGCAGTAATTGGTCAAAATTACAAACCCGCTTTTGATTGGAATCTTTCATGCGGTAAAAGTGCTGGGATGGGTCAAAATTGCGAGCTCTCGCATAATATGTGCTGATTGGTCAGTTCCTTGTATCATGGCGCCGGAGAAGATGGCTGATGTTTTACGTGCCCCTAACCGAATGTGTTTTTTTAATTGAGTTTTTTTTCATTGTTTGTAACTTATTTTTTTACTTATTCTGTACATAATGTTGCAGCTACCGTGTCTTATGACTGAAAATAACTTCTGGAGATCAGAACAGTGATTACTCACCACGAACTGGAAAAAGCTTTTTTTTCCTTTAACGAGTCCAACGAGCCCGACGTGAACGACATACTGCTTTCCCGGGAACAGGCCCAAATCCCAGTCATTTGCATGAAGAGAAGACAGAGAAAAAGAGGACGGAGTGCCTTCTGAGAATTGGTTGGCGATCGAATAAACCCCCACTGCCTTCCGTTCTAGCTAACATGCAATCATTGGAAAATAAAATCAACGACCTACGAGGAAGATTAAACTACTAACGGGACATTAAAAACTGTAATATCTTATGCTTCATGGAGTCGTGGCTGAACGACAACATCATCAACATACAGCTGGCCAGTTTATACGTTGTATCGGCAGGATAGAACAGCGGCATCTGGTAAGACAAGGGGGGCGGACTATGTATATTTGTAAACTACAGCTGGTGCACGATATCTAAGGAAGTCTCAAGGTTTTGCTCGCCTGAGGTAGAGTATTTCAGCTGTAGAGCACACTACCTAGAGAGTTTTCATCTGTATTTTTCGTAGCTGTGTTTATACCACCACAGACCGAAGCTGGCACTAAGACCAGACACAATGAGCTGTATTCTGCCATAAGCAAACAGGAAAACGCTCATCCAGAGGTGGCGCTCCTAGTGGCCGGGGGTCTTTAATTTACCAAATTTCTATCAGCATGTTAAATGTGCAACCAGAGGGAAAAAACTCTGGACCACCTTTACTGCACACAGAGACGTGTACAAAGCTCTCCCTCACCCTCCATTTGGCAAATCTGACCATAATTCTATCCTCCTGATTCCTGCTTACAGTGGGGGAAAAAAGTATTTAGTCAGCCACCAATTGTGCAAGTTCTCTCACTTAAAAAGATGAGAGAGGCCTGTAATTTTCATCATAGGTACACTTCAACTATGACAGACAAAATGAGGAAATAAAAATCCAGAAAATCACATTGTAGGATTTTTTATGAATTTATTTGCAAATTATGGTGGAAAATAAGTATTTGGTCACATACAAACAAGCAAGATTTCTGGCTCTCACAGACCTGTAACTTCTTCTTTAAGAGGCTCCTCTGTCCTCCACTCATTACCTGTATTAATGGCACCTGTTTGAACTTGTTATCAGTATAAAAGACACCTGTCCACAACCTCAAACAGTCACACTCCAAACTCCACTATGGCCAAGACCAAAGAGCTGTCAAAGGACACCAGAAACAAAATTGTAGACCTGCACCAGGTTGGGAAGACTGAATCTGCAATAGGTAAGCAGCTTGGTTTGAAGAAATCAACTGTGGGAGCAATTATTAGGAAATGGAAGACATACAAGACCACTGATAATCTTCCTCGATCTGGGGCTCCACGAAGATCTCACCCGTGGGGTCAAAATGATCACAAGAACGGTGAGCAAAAATCCCAGAACCACACGGGGACCTAGTGAATGACCTGCAGAGAGCTGGGACCAAAGTAACAAAGCCTACCATCAGTAACACACTACGCCGCCAGGGACTCAAATCCTGCAGTGCCAGACGTGTCCCCTGCTTAAGCCAGTACATGTTCAGGCCCGTCTAAAGTTTGCTAGAGAGCATTTGGATGATCCAGATGAGGATTGGGAGAATGTCAGATGAAACCAAAATAGAACATTTTTGGTAAAAACTCAACTCGTCGTGTTTGGAGGACAAAGAATGCTGAGTTGCATCCAAAGAACACCATACCTACTGTGAAGCATGGGGTGGAAACATCATGCTTTGGGGCTGTTTTTCTGCAAAGGGACCAGGACTGACTGATCCGTGTAAAGGAAAGAATGAATGGGGCCATGTATCGTGAGATTTTGAGTGAAAACCTCCTTCCATCAGCAAGGGCATTGAAGATGAAACGTGGCTGGGTCTTTCAGCATGACAATGATCCCAAACACACCGCCTGGCAACGAAGGAGTGGCTTCAGAAGAAGCATTTCAAGGTCCTGGAGTGGCCTAGCCAGTCTCCAGATCTCAACCCCATAGAAAATCTTTGAAAGTCCGTGTTGCCCAGCGACAGCCCCAAAACATCACTGCTCTAGAGGAGATCTGCATGGAGGAATGGGCCAAAATACCAGCAAGTGTGTGAAAACCTTGTGAAGACTTACAGAAAACATTTGACCTCTGTCATTGCCAACAAAGGGTATATAACAAAGTATTGAGATAAACATTTGTTATTGACCAAATACTTATTTTCCACCATAATTTGCAAATAATAAATTCATTAAAAATCCTACAATGTGATTTTCTGGATTTCTTTTCCTCATTTTGTCTGTCAAAGTTGAAGTGTACCTATGATGAAAATTACAGGCCTCTCTCATCTTTTTAAGTGAGAGAACTTGCACAATTGGTGGCTGACTAAATACTTTTTTCCCCCACTGTACAAGCTAAACTTAAAGCAGGAAGCACCAGTGACTCAGTCAATAAAAAAGTAGTCAGATGAAGCAGATGCTAAGCTACAGGACTGTTTTGCTATCACAGACTGGAATATGATCTGGGATTCTTCCTATGGCATTGAGGAGTACACCACATCAGTCATTGGTTTCATCAATAAGTGCATCGATGACGTCGTCCCCACGGTGACTGTACGTACATACCCCAACCAGAATCCATGGATTACAGGCAACATCCGCACTGAGTTAAAGGGCAGAGCTGCCGCTTTCAAGGAGAGGGACTCTAACCCAGAAGATATGCCATCCGACGAACCATCAAACAGGCAAAGCGTCAATACAGAACTAAGATCGAATTGTACTACACCGGCTCCGACAATCGCCGGATGTGGCAGGGCATTACAGACTACAAAGGGAAGCACAGCCAAGAGCTGCCCAGTGACATGAGCCTACCAGACGAGCTAAACTACTTCTATGCTCGCTTCAAGGCAAATAACACTGAAACATGCATGAGAGCACCAGCTGTTCCGGACGACAGTGTGATCACGCTCTCCACAGCCGATGTAAGAGCTGGCAAGTGTCTTCACTGACATTTTCAACCTCTCCCTGTTCGAGTCTGTAATACCAACATGTTTCAAGCAGACCACCATAGTCCTTGTGCCAAAGAACACTAAGGTAACCTGCCTAAATTACTCACGTCTGGAGCCATGAAGTGCTTTGAAAGGCTGGTCAAGGCTCACATCAACACCATTATCCCAGAAACGCTAGACCCACTCCAATTTGCATACCGCCCTAACAGATCCACAGATGATGCAGTCTCTATTGCACTCCACACTGCCCTTTCCCACCTGGACAAAAGGAACACCTATGTGAGAATGATATTCATTGACTACAGCTCAGCGTTCAACACCATAGTGCCCTCAAAGCCCATCAATAAGCTAAGGATCCAGTTGTATATAGTCTCGTATTGTTATTTTACTGCTGCTCTTTAATGACTTGTTCCTTTTGTTTATTATTCTCATTCGTATTTTTTTAAACTGCATTGTTGGTTAGGGGCTTGTAAGTAAGCATTTCACTGTAAGGTCTACACCTGTTGTATTCGGCGCATGTGACTAATAAGATTTTATTTGAGTTATGCGATCGCGGGAATCCTGGAGGGCCTGACAAACTAACTTTTAACAAGGCACACCTGTTAATTGCATTCCAGTTGACTACCTTATGAAGCTGGTTAAGAGAATGCCAAGAGTGTGCAAAGCTGTCATTAAGGCAAAAGGGTGGCGACTTTGAAGAATCTCAAATATATTTTGATTTGTTTAACACTGTTTTGGTTACTTCATGATGCCATATGTGTTATTTCATAGTTTTAATGTCTTCACTATTATTCTACAATGTAGAAAATAGTAAAAATAAAGAAAAACCCTTGAATGAGTAGGTGTGTCCGAACTTTTGACTGCTACTGTATATACTTTATTTTTTTGGGGGGGAGGGGACAAAACATTTAGAGTACAGATTATTGTATGGGACCATAAACAAACATTTTTGAGAAAGATAATTAGAAAAATAAAATATTGAGTAAATGTATTTATTGGTTTCTTTTCATTATTTGTTGATGTTTGCCTTGAGGCCACAGGTATGTGATGCCACAGTTTATTTTTTAATTTTTTATTTAATTTCAACTTTATTTAGCCAGGTAGGCCAGTTGAGAACAAGTTCTTATTTAAAACTGTGACCTGTTCAAGATAAAGCAAAGCAGTGTGACAAAAATCAACAACACAGAGTTACACGTGGGATAAACAAAAGTTCAGTCAAAAACACAATAGAAAAATCTATATACAGTGTGTGCAAATGGAGTAAGGAGCTAAGGCAATAAATAGGCCATAGTAGCGAAGTAATTACAATTTAGCAGTGATAGATGTGCAGATGATGATGTGCAAGTAGAAATACTGGTGTGCAAAAGAGCAAAAAAAAGTAAATAAAAACAATATGGGGATGTGGTAGGTAGTTGGATAAGCTATTTACAGATGGGCTGTGTACAGCTGCAGCGATCAGTAAGCTGCTCAGATAGCGGATGCTTAAAGTTAGTGAAGGAGATATGTCTCCAACTTCAACGATTTCTGCAATTCGTTCCAGTCATTGGCAGCAGAGAACTGGAAGGAAAGGCAGCCAAAGGAGGTGTTGGCTTTGGGGATGACCAGTGAGATATACCTGCTGGAGCGCGTGCTACGGGTGGGTGTTGTTATGGTGACCAGTGAGCTGAGATAAGGCTTTACCCAGCAAAGACTTATAGATGACCTGGAGCCAGTGGGTCTGGCGACGAATATGTAGCGAGGGCCAGCCGACGAGAGCATACAGGTTGCAGTGGTGGGTGGTATATGGGGCTTTGGTGACAAAACGGATGGCACTGTGATAGACTGCATCCAGTTTGCTGAATAGAGTGTTGGAGGCTATTTTGTAAATGACATCGCCGGAAGTCGAGGATCGGTAGGATAGTCAGTTTTACGAGGGTATGTTTGGCAGCATGAGTGAAGGAGGCTTTGTTGCGAAATAGGCCGATTCTAGATTTGATTTGGGATTGGAGATGCTTAATATGAGTCTGGAAGGAGAGTTTACAGTCTAGCCAGACACCTAGGTATTTGTAGTTGTCCACATATTCTAAGTCAGAACCGCCCAGAGTAGTGATGCTAGTCGGGCGTGCGCGGGCAGCGATCGGTTGAAAAGCATGCATTTAGTTTTGCTTGCATTTAAGAGCAGTTGGAGGCCACGGAAGGAGTGTTGTATGGCATTGAAGCTTGTTTGTAGGTTAGTTAACACAGTGTCCAAAGAAGGGCCAGATGTATACAGAATGGTGTTGTCTGCCTAGAGGTGGATCAAGGAATCACCCGCAGCAAGAGCGACATCCTTGATATATACAGAGAAAAGAGTCGGCCCCGAGAATTGAACCCTGTGGTACCCCCATAGAAACTGCCAGTGAGGTGCGCTTCCAAAGCAACTACAGAACAGGGAATCCAAAGCTCTGATAGTGTAAAACAAACATTAATTGTAATTTCATAGGCTATATTCCATCGATGATCAAAGTCAAAGCGATCAGATTTAAACTGTAGACAAAAGGTAGACTAGTAGCAGTATTCTAAGTCTTGACGTAGAGTAGTGGTCAAAAAACTGTAAGTTACTGCCATACCTGTGGCCTAGTAGACCCATACTGACAAAAACCTAAATAACTAAAGGGAAGGGGAACATGGGAAAAAAGGGGTGTGACCAGGAAAGGCTCCATAATGCTTTTAAATACCTATGATAACCATGATAGAAAAAACATCAACCATACTTCATAATTCATTATGAAATATTTATACTTACATTCAATAATACTATTATTATATATGGCGCAAAACAATGAATAAATTATTTCTTATTGGACAAGTTCAGGTCGTCACTCCCCATTTCAGCTGTTAGCTTCAGTTTTGTTCCTAATGAATGCGACCCTGATGCAAGGACCTTTTATATGGTACACCATTATTATACCAATATTGACCACTACTAAGAAAGGCGCTGAACACACAGAGATTTTCTATCTGTAAATGTTTTTTCTATGGGGTTCGGATAAGTTGACGGATAACAGAGAGGAGAGCCATCTGTGATATTTCTGAAACTTTTTACATCGTTTTAGGTACATAAAAGTTGAAATTCGATTTTTTTTACAAACCGCATGGACACAAAACAAAAATGACAAATGCATTTATGACATCCATCTCTATGTGGCTGTGACCTAGTTAGAGTGATTTTTGAGTCCCAAACCGTCAGCGTTTGGGTGCTATTGCATTATACAGGGACAACACCGATTCAGAGCCACTGTAAGCAAGTAGGACCCGTGTGTGTGTGTGTGTAAACCCTTTGTAACAGGGCATATGTGTCTGAACAGTAGAACTAAGGAGGAAACTGTATATTAGGATAATTCCTGATGGTTAGACCAGCTGTCAGTGTGTGTGCCAACAGGGCTGTTTAACAGTAGCTAACAGGCAGGGTTTTGGGCCTCCCTCCTACAAAATGGGGTTCTGGGAAGTGCTTATGTGGCACCTTTGTCCTCCTTCCCCCTTCATTATTTCCTCTGTTTTTACATGTTGTGCTCTCTCTCTCTCTCTCTCTCTCTCTCTCTCTCTCTCTCTCTCTCTCTCTCTCTCTCTCTGTCTGTCTGTCTGTCTCTCTCTCTCTCTCTCTCTCTCTCTCTCTCTCTCTCTCTCTCTCTCTCTCTCTCTCTCTCTCTCTCTGTCTGTCTGTCTGTCTGTCTGTCTGTCTCTCTCTCTCTGTCTCTCTCTCTCTCTCTCTCTCTCTCTCTCTCTCTCTTTCTCTCTCTCTCTGTCTGTCTCTTTCTCTCTGTCTGTCTGTCTGTCTAATTACGTAGTCTCATATTGGTCAGGTGGCTGAGCTGACAGCAGCCAATAGCAGCTCTGGTAGCAGTGCCTCCGATCCCCCGGGAAGGTGTGTGTGTGTTAATGATTAGGGGTCCGTTTAAAACCAGACAGAACCATTTGTGGGGGCACAGTCTGTCAGTAGGGCCAGAGGGACAGGGTGCACCAGGAGACTCACACACACTTGAACATCCAGCCTCTGAACCAAACCGGGCCAGGCGGCTTCGTCTGATACAGCCTCTCCTCAAGATCCAACAGAAAATCAACTACACACAATACAGGTAAGACAATAACGGGTTCAAGGGTTCGGTTGTTTGTTGACACCTTAAATATCACATATTGATCAAAACTGACCTGATGTCTGTCAGGTTGGTGAGTCTCTTCAGTATAAGATTAGATGGGTCTGATCAACAGAGAGATGGGGACCAGACAGACTAAGTTCAGATTAAGTTCAGTTCAAGGTTAGGTTTAAGTCCATTTTAAGGTCAAAGTTAGAAAGTTGAAGTGCTCTGCCTCTGAAACACCTCTAGCCTGTGTAGGAGAGTCAACCAGCAGAGCAGCCTAAACCCCCTGATGAGACTCAGGCTTGCAGACAGAACACCCTCTGAGGCTGCAGTTTAGACGGGTGGAAGCAGACCCACTGGCTGTTGTAGCCTGGAGACAATGCATTTTTTGTCTTGTGTCAAGCAAGACATCTAAAGATTGATTTAGTCCGACAAGGACACTGGGTAAAGGCAGCACTTTATTTGACAGGAAGTCGTTTTTACAGTGGTATTTAACGGAAATTGTCCATAGGAGAGGCGGAGGCCATGGCTGGAGGGAGGAGAGCATCGTTCTCTGGTGTGCTCACTGTTGCTCTGCTAGCCACCATACTGCTGCCTGGTGAGTCACATGCATGCACGCTCAATCAAACATAGTTAAGGTCAGGATGGATGAAGGACTTTGTGATGGATGGAGTTTGTGATGGATGGGGTCCTGTGTGGCTCAGTTGGTAGAGCATGGTGTTTGCAACGCCAGGGTTGTAGGTCCGGGGGAAAGGTACGAAAATGTATGAACTTACTGTAAGTCGCTCTGGATAAGAGTGTCTGCTACATGACCAAAATGTGAATATTGATTCTTGACCTCACTTATCCTCAAGCCCTAGTTGAATCAGGTCTGGGATAGAACAACAATGTGCATTGTCCACTCAGAGACCAGCGTCTGATAAGGACCTGTTATTATAACATGAAGTCATTTATGTAACTGCGTTAGAGAAACTGCCTCCAGCCCAGGTGTTTCTGGTTATGTGTTGACATGATTGACAGTTCCCCTCAGGGGCGCTCTATCCAGAATCTCCTATTTCCTCTAAAACTGTCTCTTAAATAGACCCATAATCCTAACCTTAACTAACCATCATGTATTTACAAGGAGGGAGACAGGGGGAGGAGGAGAGGAGAGGGAGGGAGGGAATTTGGGTGCGTTCTTTCAGCGTTACAACTCTTGTAAAATATTATTACCTGTCAGCATCAGAGTCCTGCTCTCTCCTCCTCCCTCTCCTTCCGCCATCCTGTAAAGACTGTTGTTTCCAGATGTTCCAGTCTTTTTACTGGCTCCTTAAATATAATACCGCAGATACACTGAGACAGCAACATTTTCCCCAACACCACACAGACCTCCATCCATCCATCCCTCTCTCTTCCCCCTTCTCTCTCTCTCTACCTCCATCCCTCTGAAAACTTGAAAACTGTTAACACCCCTTCCCTGTGGAGATGAAAGAACATGCATGCAGAGCTGTGTACTGTTTCCTACACACACACACACACACACACACACACACACACACACACACACACACACACACACACACACACACACACACACACACACACACACACACACACACACACACACACACACACACACACACACACACACACACACACACACACACACACACACAGGTAGCTGGCCCAGTAGGGGTCCACTGTTACAGGCTCACCTATAAAATCTACAAAGAGCCGTAGTCACCGAACCTCCCGGCACTGCCAATTACCCTTGCCCTGTAGACCTGTGTGTGTGTTTAATCACACTAATTTCCACACAGTGTGCTATTAGTGTATGTAAGCGTTTTTGGGGTCTGCAGCTCACGCTGGCAACATCTGGCTCTGACAGTGTGTGTGTTTTCTCAGAATTCCTGTCGGCAGGGCCGATGGTTCAGAAGCTCAAAGGAGATGGTAAATATGGGACTACCTAACAAACACACTTAACAAACTTTAGATAAACAACAATGTTTGATGCTTGATGTGTCTCCAGTAGGGGATGCCACTGAGGAGACAGCAGTTGCCATGGCGTCACCAAGGAGGCTTGTCCGTAACCGTAGAAACATCAGCTGGTACAAGCAACACTCAGACTTCTGGAGCTGGTACAAATACTTCACGGACAATGGAAACACGGAGGCAGTGAGTACACGCTGAGGAGTTTGGGGGGGTGTTATCTGTGCATGGTCCCAAGAGACCAACACTAACTAACCACCCACCATCAGAGTTGAATATCGTCTGCTTAGAGAATAAAAGGGATGTTGTGTTTGAGAATGACATGGGAACCTGGGGGAACTCCGCAGGTATTTCTCTCCATGTTCTTGCTTATTTCCTAGCTTTTGCTTTCATCTTTACGAACCTCGAATATACCATAGTCCTTTTCTTTAATATCTCTAACCTCATACCTCTAACCTCATACCTCTATTCTCATATACCTCTAACGTCATATACCTCTAACCTCATATACCTCTAACGTCATATACCTCTAACCCCATATACCTCTAACGTCATATACCTCTAACCCCATATACCTCTAACCTCATACCTCTATTCTCATATACCTCTAACCTCATATACCTCTAACCCCATATACCTCTAACCCCATATACCACTAAACTCATATACCTCTAACCCCATATACCTCTAACCCCATATACCTCTAACCCCATATACCTCTAACCTCATATACATCTAACCCCATATACCTCTAACCCCATATACCACTAAACTCATATACCTTTAACCCCATATACCTCTAACCTCATATACCTCTAACCCCATATACCTCTAACCCCATATACCTCTAACCTCATATACCTCTAACCCCATATACATCTAACCCCATATACATCTAACCCCATATACCTCTAACGTCATATACCTCTAACGTCATATACCTCTAACGTCATATACCTCTAACCTCATATACCTCTAACCTCATATACCTCTAACGTCATATACCTCTAACCCCATATACCTCTAACCTCATATACCTCTAACCTCATATACCTCTAACCCCATATACATCTAACCCCATATACCTCTAACGTCATATACCTCTAACCTCCTATACCTCTATTCTCATATACCTCTAACCCCATATACCTCTAACCTCATATACCTCTAACCCCATATACCTCTAACCCCATATACCTCTAACCCCATATACCTCTAACATCATATACCTCTAACCTCATATACCTCTAACCCCATATACCTCTATTATCATATACCTCTAAACTCATATACCTCTAACCCCATATACCTCTAACCCCATATACCTCTAACCTCATATACCTCTAACCCCATATACCTCTAACCCCATATACCTCTAACCTCATATACCTCTAAACTCATATACCTCTAACCCCATATACCTCTAACCCCATATACCTCTAACCTCATATACCTCTATTATCATATACCTCTAAACTCATATACCTCTAACCCCATATACCACTAAACTCATATACCTCTATTCTCATATACCTCTAACCTCATAACCTCTAACCTCATATACCTCTAACCCCATATACCTCTAACCCCATATACCTCTAACCTCATATACCTCTAACCCCATATACCTCTAACCTCATATACCTCTAACCTCATATACCTCTAACCCCATATACCTCTAACCTCATATACCTCTAACCCCATATACCTCTAACCCCATATACCTCTAACCCCATATACCTCTAACCTCATATACCTCTAACCTCATATACCTCTAACCCCATATACCTCTAACCCCATATACCTCTAACCTCATATACCTCTAACCTCATATACCTATAACCCCATATACCTCTAACCTCATATACCTCTAACCCCATATACCTCTAACCCCATATACCTCTAACCTCATATACCTCTAAACTCATATACCTCTATTATCATATACCTCTAATCTCATATACCTCTATTATCATATACCTCTAACCTCATATACCTCTAAACTCATATACATCTAACCTCATATACCTCTAACCTCATATACCTCTAACCCCATATACCTCTAACCTCATATACCTCTAACCTCATATACCTCTAACCCCATATACCTCTAACCTCATATACCTCTAACCCCATATACCTCTAACCCCATATACCTCTAACCTCATATACCTCTAACCCCATATACCTCTAACCTCATATACCTCTAACCCCATATACCTCTAACCTCATATACCTCTAAACTCATATACCTCTAAACTCATATACCTCTATTATCATATACCTCTAATCTCATATACCTCTATTATCATATACCTCTAACCTCATATACCTCTAAACTCATATACATCTAACCTCATATACCTCTAACCCCATATACCTCTAATCTCATATTCCTCTAACCTCATATACCTCTAACCTCATATACCTCTAAACTCATATACCTCTAATCTCATATGCCTCTATTCTCGTATACCTCTAACCTCATATACATCTAACCTCATATACATCTAACCCCATATACTTCTCTATCCCCAGGTCCAGGAGCTGGACAAGGTCTACCTGGCCTACCTCCAGAATAAGAACCGCGCTGAGGGCCGTCGCTCCTACAAGGCCTACCTGGGTCACCTAGGGGACATCTACAAGGCCTGCGCCGACTCAGAGGACCCAAACTGTGTGGCCTCTGCAACCAACCGGCCAAAACCTGAACCCAAGACCCCTCCCAAGCCTGTCCCCGCCCCTGTCAAGGCCTGTGACCCCTACAGGTCAGTCATGTTAATTTATGTCTGTGTTATATAATTTTATGCTCATGAATTGATTTTAATCTAATCTCCTGTGTAGGGACCCGTATTGTCTCTATGCCGCCCTGGCACGAGCCAAGAGCCAGCCCCCACCTTCCCCGGCCCCGGTCAAGGCCCCAGCCCCCTTGTATGCACACTCCCCTGTGGCCGTTAAAGACCCTCATTCTGGGTACTACTACTACTCCCCTGCCGTGCAGTCCTTCCTCTCCAAGGTACAGTATTACTACACTATAACTGCTACTACTGTACTGCTACCACAGTATTACTGCACTATTACTGCTACTACTGTACTGCTACTACAGTATTACTGCACTATTACTGCTACTACAGTATTACTACACTATTACTGCTACTACTGTACTGCTACTACAGTATTACTACACTATTACTACTACTACTGTACTGCTACTACAGTATTACTGCACTATTACTGCTACTACTGTACTGCTACTACAGTATTACTGCACTATTACTGCTACTACTGTACTGCTACTACAGTATTACTACACTATTACTACTACTACTGTACTGCTACTACAGTATTACTGCACTATTACTGCTACTACTGTACTGCTACTAAGGTATTACTACACTTACTGCTACTACTGTACTGCTACTACAGTATTACTACACTATTACTGCTACTACTGTACTGCTACTACAGTATTACTACACTATTACTGCTACTACTGTACTGCTACTACTCCCTTGCCGTGCAGTGCTTCCTCGCCAAGGTACAGTATTACTACACTATTACTAATACTACTGTACTGCTACTACTGTACTGTTACTACACTATTACTACTACTACTGTACTGCTACTACTGTAATGCTACTACTCCCCTGTGGTGCAGTGCTTCCTCTCCAAGGTACAGTATTACTACACTACTACTACTACTGTACTGCTGTAAATTAACATAGTCATTATTGTTTTTATTCACGTCCAGGAGCAGAAGGCAGAGCTGCTGCGTATCTGTTCAGCGGAGGACGTGGAGTGTCTCCAGGTCCACCTGAGAGCTGCTTTCGGCTACACGCCCTCTGCTGGGCCCCGGCCCTCCTACGCCCACCTGGGCTGTGACCCGAAAGACCCCGCCTGTAAACCCCAGCTGGTCCAGAAAGGCCCCTCCGGCCTCTTCCTCCGTTACCCAAACTGTGACCCCAGAGACCCTCGCTGCGCGTACGCTGCATCACTACAGGTAAGATCATCATCATCATTATTATTATTATTTTAGCTATTATCATTTTATTATCATGATCATGACTGTCCTTCCGTCCCCAGGCACCCCGTGCCCCCGCCCCACGCCCCGGCGGGTCCTGGTTCCTGCAACCCTCTGTTTGAGGACGGCTGTAACCCTCTCACCGCCACAAAGTTTGCCACGGCACCAGAGAAGTTCAAGGAGGAACACAAAGACGAACCCGCCGAAATGCGGGCCGCGGCCCCAGCCCCTGAGCAACTCAGTGACCCATTCACTATGTACAGGGATGCTTATGCTAACGCTAATGCTAACCGCCAAGCCAGTGCTCCCAGCGCTCCATATAATGACCCATATGCCATGTACCGCCAAGCCAGTGCTACCAGCGCTCCAGCTAACGACCCATATGCCATGTACCGCCAAGCTATTGCTAACGCTCAAGCTAATGACCCAAACGGCATGTACAAACAAGCTAATACTAATGCTAATACTAACGATCCCTTTGCAATGTTCCGTGAAGCTGCAACCTCCATGCACAGACGTACCCACCCCTCCCCCCAGGAGCAGGCTCCCGTACCACCTCCCCGCTATGAAGAAGCCCCCCAGGAGGATCGCCACCCGTTGGGCCCCCGAGGAAAGACCAAGGAGGGCTACGAATGCTACATCGGCTATGACCAGGAGTGCTACCCAATTACCCGCACAGAGCCGCGTTCCGGTGCCCACCGTAACACCGCCTACCCCGCCGAGCCCTACGAGCCGCATCTCAACGCTGATGGATCACGGAACGGAGTCCTGGAGCCTTCCGACCCCGACTGTGACCCGGAGTATGACACCAACTGCCGCCTGCGCCGTTACCAAACCCAGGAGGAGCTGCTGCCATACGCCAACGCCCAGGCTGAACACCAGGGGGGGCCAGAGGCAGAGCCTAGCCAGGACCACAGTTACAGCCAGGGAGAGCCAGAGAGAGACAGCGAGGCAGAGTCAGAGCCATACCAGAGTGGCCAGGAGGAGGCCTACGGGGCTTACCCCCCTCCCTCACAGGGGCTGTCGTACGGGTCCTACCCCTCACCCCAGCGGGGAATGCCCAGCTTCCAGGACATGCTGAGAGGATACGGAGACCACTACCCTGAACAGGACGACCACAGAGCATACGCTGCTGACTACGGCAAAAAATAAGTAAACACACACACACTGCATACACAAAGACACACTACATATGCCATAAAGACTACAACAACAAAAACGAACCAACACACCAGCTAAAATGGGAGCAGATGACGTGGGACACTATTTAATACCAAATAATAATAGAGACTGATTGAAGTCTGACATACACACACATACGTAATGCACGCACACACGCAGTAAAGTGCTCTTAGCAGTTTCTCTCCACTAGATGTTTTTAGATGTTTTATCTGGCAGTTTGTTAGCTTTTATTGATTGATTGACAATAATTGACAATTGATTGATCCCCTCCTTATTTAATAAATTCTCGCAGCTCCGCTTCGCTTCTGTAGCTACAAACCTCACATGCTTTTTGTGTTTGTTTTGTTCATGATGTATTATGTAAAGTTTTTTTTCCACTTTGAATGTTTTAAATAAAAGCTTTGAAAAACGTGTATTTTACTCTTTGTGTCCATGTTCTCGACCCCTATTGGACATCAATGGTAATATGATCTATTCTGACCCTTATAGGCCAACAGTGGTAATATGATCTACTGACCCTTATAGGCCAACTGTGGTAATATGATCTACTGACCCCTATAGGCCAACAGCGGTAATATGATCCACTGACCCCTATAGGCCAACAGTGGTAATATGATCCACTGACCCCTATAGGCCAACAGTGGTAATATGATCCACTGACCCCTATAGGCCAACAGCGGTAATATGATCCACTGACCCCTATAGGCCAACAGTGGTAATATGATCTACTGACCCCTATAGGCCAACAATAGGCCAACAGTGGTAATATGATTCACTGACCCCTATAGGCCAACAGTGGTAATATGATCCACTGACCCCTATGGGCCAACAGCGGTAATATGATCCACTGACCCCTATAGGCCAACAGTGGTAATATGATCTACTGACCCCTATAGGCCAACAGTGGTAATATGATCTATTGACCTCTATAGGCCAACAGTGGTAATATGATCTATTTACCCATATAGGCCAACAGTGGTAATATGATCCACTGACCCCTATAGGCCAACAGTGGTAATATGATCTACTGACCCCTATAGGCCAACAGTGGTAATATGATCTATTGACCCCTATAGGCCAACAGTGGTAATATGATCTACTGACCCCTATAGGCCAACAGTGGTGATATTATTTACTGACCCATATAGGCCAACAGTGGTAATATGATCTACTGACCCCTATAGGCCAACAGTGGTAATATGATCTACTGACCCCTATAGGCCAACAGTGGTAATATGATCTACTGACACCTACAGGCCAACAGTGGTAATATGATCTACTGACACCTACAGGCCAACAGTGGTAATATGATCTATTGACCCCTATAGGTCAACAGTGGTAATATGATCTACTGACACCTACAGGCCAACAGTGGTAATATGATCTATTGACCCCTATAGGTCAACAGTGGTAATATTCTCTACTGACCCCTATAGGCCAACAGTGGTAATATGATCTACTGACCCCTATAGGTCAACAGTGGTAATATTATCTACTGACCCCTATAGGCCAACAGTGGTAATATGATCTACTGACCCCTATAGGTCAACAGTGGTAATATTATCCACTGACCCCTATAGGTCAACAGTGGTAATATGATCTACTGACCCCTATAGGTCAACAGTGGTAATATGATCTACTGACCCCTATAGGCCAACAGTGGTAATATTATCTACTGACCCCTATAGGCCAACAGTGGTAATATGATCTACTGACCCCTATAGGTCAACAGTGGTAATATTATCCACTGACCCCTATAGGTCAACAGTGGTAATATTATCCACTGACCCCTATAGGTCAACAGTGGTAATATTATCTACTGACCCCTATAGGTCAACAGTGGTAATATTATCTACTGACCCCTATACACTTATAAACCATTACGGTACTTCAGATACCTACATTTATGTTGACTCCGTTACAATACACCTGGAGTTAGCAAGTGCCCATGTTGGGGAGAAGGGTACAGAGCAAATGAACACGGGGATAAGGAGAGAATGGGAAGAAATACATTTTGAAAATCTCTCCTCCCCCAACCCACAGAAAGATAAGAAAAAAACATTGTTTGAAACATCAACTCAACTTTATCGATCCAAGAGGACTCAGACCCAGTAACAACAGCTGTGAGACCAGAGGGAAAACACTCACACAGCTCTGTGTGTGTTTGTGAGGCAGATTGATCTTTATCATTACAGAACTACACTGAGATGATAACAAACACACGCTGGCCCTCTGGGCTGGAGTCCAGCTGGACACACTGTCAGACAGAAGAAATAAGAGGGAGAGTGGGAGGATGGGAAATAAGGGGGAGGGAGGGAGAGTGTGAGGATGGGAAATAAGGGGGAGGGAGGGAGAGTGTGAGGATGGGAAATAAGGGGGAGGGAGGGAGAATGGAAACAAAGAGGGAGAAAGAGAAAGAACAAAGAGAGAGCAGATCTAGTTACATTTAGTGTGGAGGATAGGGAGAAAGGTGGGGGACAGGGAGAGAGGTGAAAGACAGGGAGAGAGGTGAAAGACAGGGAGAGAGGTGGGGGACAGGGAGAGAATTGGGGGACAGGGAGAGAAGAGGGGGACAGGGAGAGAAGTGGGGGACAGGGACAGAGGTTGGGGACAGGGAGAGAGGTAAAAGACAGGGAGAGAGGTGGGGATGGGGAGAGAGGTGGGGGACAGAGAGAGAGGTGGGGGACAGGGAGAGAAATGGGGATAGAGAGAGAAGTGGAGGATAGGGAGAGAGGTGGGGATGGGGAGAAAGGTGTGGAGGACAGGGAGAGAGGTGGGGGATAGGGAGAGAGGCGGAGGACAGGGAGAGAGATGGGGATAAGGAGAGAGGTGGAGGATAAGGAGAGAGGTGGGGAAAGGGAGAGAGGTGGAGGGCAGGGAGAGAGGTGGGGAGGATAGGGAGAGAGGCGGGGATAGGGAGAGAGAGGTGGAGGACAGGGAGAGAGGAGGGGAAGATAGGTTAGAGATGTGAGGAGGATAGGGAGAGAGGTGTAGGATAGGGAGAGAGCCGGGGAGAATAGGTAGATAGGTGGAGGATAGGGAGAGAAGTGTGGGGGATAGGGAGAGAGATTGGGTTAGGGAGTGAGATCGAGGATAGGGATAGAGGTGGGGAGGATAGGGAGAGAGGTGGGGAGGATAGGGAGAGAGGTGGAGGATAGGGAGAGAGGTGGAGGACAGGGAGAGAGGTGTGGAGGATATAGAGTGAGGTGGGGATAGGGAGAGAGGTGGGGATAGGGAGAGAGGTGTGGAGGATAGGGAGAGAGAGGTGGAGGATAGCGAGCGAGGGGTTGAGGATAGGGAGAGAGGTGGGGAGGATAGGGAGTGAGGTGGGGGATAGGGAGAGAGGTGGAGGATAGGGAGAGAGGTGGGGGATAGGTAGAGAGGTGGAGGACAGGGAGAGAAGTGGGGGACAGGGAGAGAGGTGAGGACAGGGAGAGAGATGGGGATAAGGAGAGAATAGGGAGAGAAGTGGGGATGGGGAGAGAGATCAAAGTCAAAGTCACCATTATTAGTCAGTTGTACAACCAAATGCCTTCAACCGAAATGTGTCTTCCGCATTTAACCCAACCCCTCTGAATCAGAGAGGTGCGGGGGGCTGCCTTAATCGACATCCACGTCTTCGGCGCCCAGGGAACAGTGGGGTTAACTGCCTTGTTCAGGGGCAGAACGACAGATTTTTTTCCTTGTCAGCATGGGGATTCTCTAACCAATAAAGCTCTAACCAATAGGCTACCTGCCGGATAGGGAGAGAGGTGGAGGATAGGGAGAGAGTTGGAGGACAGGGAGAGAGGTGTGGTGGATAGGGAGAGAGGTGTGGAGGATAGGGAGAGAGGTGTAGGATAGGGAGCGAGATGGGAAGGATAGGGAGAGAGGTGTGGAGGATAGGGAGAGAGGTGGGGAGGATAGGGAGAGATATGGGGATAGGGAGAGATATGGGGATAGGGAGAGATATGGGGATAGGGAGAGAGAGGTGGAGGACAGGGAGAGAAGTGGGAAGGTTAGGGATAGGGAGAGAGGTGGAGGATAGGGAGAGAGGTGGAGATAGGCAGAGAGAGGTGTGGAGGATAGGGAGAGAGGTGGAGGACAGGGAGAGAGGTGGGGAGGATAGGGAGAGAGGCGGGGATAGGGAGAGAGAGGTGGAGGACAGGGAGAGAGGAGGGGAAGATAGGTTAGAGATGTGAGGAGGATAGGGAGAGAGGTGTAGGATAGGGAGAGAGCCGGGGAGAATAGGTAGATAGGTGGAGGATAGGGAGAGAGGTGTGGAGGATAGGGAGAGAGGTGGAGGATAGGGAGAGAGGTGTGGAGGATAGGGAGAGAGGTGAGGAGGACAGGGAGTGAGGTGGAGGATAGGGAGAGAGGTGGGGAGGATAGGGAGAGAGGTGGAGGATAGGGAGAGAGGTGTGGAGGATAGGGAGAGAGGTGAGGAGGACAGGGAGTGAGGTGGAGGATAGGGAGAGAGGTGGGGAGGATAGGGAGAGAGGTGGGGAGGATAGGGAGAGAGGTGAGGAGGACAGGGAGTGAGGTGGAGGATAGGGAGAGAGGTGGGGAGGATAGGGAGAGAGGTGGGGAGGATAGGGAGAGAGGTGGAGGATAGGGAGAGAGGTGTGTAAGATAGGGAGAGAGGTGGAGGATAGGGAGAGAGGGGTTGAGGATAGGGAGAGAGGTGGGGAGGATAGGGAGAGAGGTGGGGAGGATAGGGAGAGAGGTGAGGAGGACAGGGAGTGAGGTGGAGGATAGGGAGAGAGGTGGGGAGGATAGGGAGAGAGGTGGGGAGGATAGGGAGAGAGGTGGAGGATAGGGAGAGAGGTGGGGAGGATAGGGAGAGAGATGGGGAGGATAGGGAGAGAGGTGAGGAGGACAGGGAGATAGGTGGGGATAGGGAGAGAGGTGGAGGATAGGGAGAGAGGTGTGTAAGATAGGGAGAGAGGTGGAGGATAGGGAGAGAGGTGGGGAGGATAGGGAGAGAGGTGGAGGATAGGGAGAGAGGTGGGGAGGATAGGGAGAGAGATGGGGAGGATAGGGAGAGAGGTGAGGAGGACAGGGAGATAGGTGGGGATAGGGAGAGAGGTGGAGGATAGGGAGAG
Source organism: Brachymystax lenok tsinlingensis (assembly GCA_030435695.1). Classification (NCBI taxonomy): domain Eukaryota; kingdom Metazoa; phylum Chordata; class Actinopteri; order Salmoniformes; family Salmonidae; genus Brachymystax; species Brachymystax lenok. Next base: position 13,517,077 of record CM059814.1, read on the forward strand.
AGGTGTGTAAGATAGGGAGAGAGGTGGAGGATAGGGAGAGAGGTGGGGAGGATAGGGAGAGAGGTGGGGATAGGGAGAGAGGTGTGGAAAGGCACCTAATCAAGAACCCAGTAAAAGTGAAGTCGTTATTGATGTCAGCGTAAATTACAACGTCTTCCTTTTCCGCTACATACACCTGTAGACAGAGGGATATTAGCTAATAATGAATTAACTGCATAATGACCTGTGACTTGTGTTGATTTTGTCAGAGAAATATAAGATTGAATGCTAACGCAAACAAACAATCAATATGTAATACGAAATTCAGCAGCATCACTGAAGGGGACAGCCACCGAATCGGAATTGTGGAGTTCAAAACGACACATGATTGTGGACAGAGACCGTCTCAGGTGCAGCCAGTCCACCGGGTATAATCCCTGGGGATAAATAGGAAGTAGCCTAGATGCCTGAAAGGGGAAGGTTCCACAAGGGCTCTGTTTGCTAGTCTGGTTCAGCCATATTGACTTTTTAAACCAAACACACACACACACAGTACCTGTTCTTTGTAGAAAACCTTTGCGAATTGAAGGGGTGGTTAGTCCCACATTGAAGGCAGAGCGATACAGGATGGAACTCTCACCCCTCTGCCCCTGGAACCCTGGAGTCCTGGAGCCTTGGAGTCCCTGTCTGTTGATTCCCTGATGTGTGTGTTACCTGAATGACCAGTCTCTCCCTGTCTCTCCCTGCCGTCCCTCTCTCCCGTCTCTCCCTGCCGTCCCTCTCTCCTGTCTCTCCCTGCCGTCCCTCTCTCCCGTCTCTCCCTGCCGTCCCTCTCTCCCGTCTCTCCCTGCCGTCCCTCTCTCCTGTCTCTCCCTGCCGTCCCTCTCTCCTGTCTCTCCCTGCCGTCCTCTCTCTCCGTCTCTCCCTGCCGCCCTCTCTCCTGTCTCTCCCTGCCGTCCCTCTCTCCTGTCTCTCCCTGCCGTCCCTCTCTCCCGTCTCTCCCTGCTGTCTCTCTCTCCCGTCTTTCCCTGCTGTCCCTATCTCTTCAGTCTCTCCCTGTCTCTCCCTGTCGTCCCTCTCCTGTCTCTCCCTGTCGTCCCTCTCTCCCGTATCTCCCTGTTGCCCTCTCTCTTCAGTCTCTCCCTGTCTCTCCCTGTTGTCCCTCTCTCCCGTCTCTCCCTGCTGTCCCTCTCTCCCGTCTCTCCCTGTCGTCCCTCTCTCCCATCTCTCCCTGCCATGTCCCTCTCTCTTCAGTCTCTCCCTGTCGTCTCTCTCACCTGTCTCTCCCTGTCGTCCCTCTCACCTGTCTCTCCCTTGACCTCGGAGACAGCGGGAAGCAGGGAATCGCTGGAGAGTCCAAGTGGAGAGTGAGTGATATAAATCTATCTTGTCCTTGTGTGTGAGCATGTCTGTGTGTGAGCATGTCCGTGTGTGAGCATGTCCGTGTGTGTGAGCATGTCCGTGTGTGAGCATGTCTGTGTGTGTGAGCATGTCTGTGTGTGAGCATGTCCGTGTGTGAGCATGTCTGTGTGTGAGCATGTCTGTGTGTGTGAGCATGTCTGTGTGTGAGCATGTCTGTGTGTGAGCATGTCTGTGTGTGAGCATGTCCGTGTGTGAGCATGTCCGTGTGTGAGCATGTCCGTGTGTGAGCATGTCCGTGTGTGAGCATGTCTGTGTGTGTGAGCATGTCTGTGTGTGAGCATGTCCGTGTGTGAGCATGTCTGTGTGTGAGCATGTCCGTGTGTGAGCATGTCTGTGTGTGTGTGTGAGCATGTCTGTGTGTGAGCATGTCTGTGTGTGAGCATGTCCGTGTGTGAGCATGTCTGTGTGTGTGTGTGAGCATGTCTGTGTGTGTGTGTGAGCATGTCCGTGTGTGAGCATGTCTGTGTGTGAGCATGTCTGTGTGTGAGCATGTCCGTGTGTGTGTGTGAGCATGTCTGTGTGTGAGCATGTCTGTGTGTGAGCATGTCCGTGTGTGAGCATGTCCGTGTGTGTGTGTGAGCATGTCCGTGTGTGAGCATGTCTGTGTGTGTGTGTGAGCATGTCTGTGTGTGAGCATGTCTGTGTGTGTGTGTGAGCATGTCCGTGTGTGAGCATGTCTGTGTGTGTGTGTGAGCATGTCTGTGTGTGAGCATGTCTGTGTGTGTGAGCATGTCTGTGTGTGAGCATGTCTGTGTGTGAGCATGTCCGTGTGTGAGCATGTCTGTGTGTGAGCATGTCCGTGTGTGAGCATGTCTGTGTGTGTGTGTGAGCATGTCTGTGTGTGTGAGCATGTCTGTGTGTGTGAGCATGTCTGTGTGTGAGCATGTCCGTGTGTGAGCATGTCTGTGTGTGAGCATGTCTGTGTGTGAGCATGTCCGTGTGTGAGCATGTCTGTGTGTGTGTGTGAGCATGTCTGTGTGTGTGAGCATGTCTGTGTGTGTGCTAGTGTAATTTGCACTGCTATATTTGTCTGACTGAGTGTGTCTCCGGCTGGTGACAAAGTCATACCCCCCAAACGACCTGCCAGAAATACCAAGAGATAGAGATAATGAGAGAGAGAGAGAGAGAGATAATGAGAGAGAGATAGAGAGAGGGGGAGATATATATACAGTACCAGTCAAAAGTTTGGACACACCTACTCATTCAAGAGTTTTTCTTTATTTTTACTATTTTCTATATTGTAGAATAATAGTGTAGACAACAAAACTATAAAATAACTAAGTGTTAAACAAATTCTTCAAAGTAGCCACCCTTTGCCTTAATTACAGCTTTGCACACTCTTGGCATTCTCTCAACCAGCTTCATGATGTAGTCACCTGGAATGCATTTCAATTAACAGGAATTTGACATTTCTTTCCTTCTTAATGCGTTTGAGCCAATAAGTTGTGTTGTGACAAGGTATGGTTGGTATACAGAAGATAGCACTATTTGGTAAAAGACCAAGTCCATATTATGGCAAGAACAGCTCAAATTAGCAAAGAGAAACGACAGCTCAATACCTTAAGACATGAAGGTCAGTCAGTTCTGAAAATTTCAAGAAGTGCAGTCGCAAAAAACATCAATCACTATGATGAAACAAGAGGACCGCAACAGGAAAGGAAGGCCCAGAGCTCCCTCTGTTGCTGATAAGTTCATTAGAGTTAACTGCACCTCAGATTGCAGCCCAAATAAATGCTTCACAAAGTTCAAGTAACAGACACATCTCAACATCAACTGTTCAGAGGAGACTGCATGAATCAGGCCTTCATGGTCGAATTGTTGCAAAGAAACCACTACTAAAGAATACCAATAAGAAGAAGAGACTTGCTTGGGCCAAGAAACACGAGCAATGGAGTCCAAATGTGACATTTTTGGTTCCAACCGCTGTGTCTTTGTGAGACGTAGAGTAGGTGAACGGATGATCTCCATATGTGTGGTTCCCACTGTGAAGCATGGAGGAGGAGGTGTGATGGTGCTTTTCTGGTGACACTGTCAGTTGTTTAGTTAGAATTCAAGGCACACTTAACCAGCATGGCTACCACAGCATTCTGCAGTGATACACCATCCCAGCTGGTTTGTGATTAGTGGGACTATCATTTCCAGGCTGTGTAAGGGTTTTTTGACCAAGAAGGAGAGTGATGGAGTACTGCATCAAATGACCTGGCCCCCACAATCATCCGACCTCAACCCAATTGAGATGGTTTGAGATGAGTTGGACCGCAGAGTGAAAGAAAATCTGCCAACAAGTGCTCAGCATATGTGGGAACTTCTTCAAGACTGTTGGAAAAGCATTCCAGGTGAAGCTGGTTGAGAGAATGCCAAGAGTGTGCAAAGCTGTCATCAAGGAAAAGCTTGGCTACTTTGAAAAATCTCAAATATTAAATATATTTGGATTTGTTTAACCCTTTTCTGGTTACTATATGATGTGTTCTTTTATGGTTTTGATGTCTTCACAATTATTCTACATTGTAGAAAATTGTAAAAAATAAAGAAAAACCCTTGAATGAGTATGTGTCCAAACCTTTGACTGGTACTGTATATAGAGAGAGAGAAAGCGTGCGAGAGACAGACAGAGAGAAGAGACAGAGAGAGAGAGAGAGAGAGAGAGCGAGACATGTCAGCACGCCCGAAAGAGTCCATTCACACTGTGTGTGACAGTGTGCCACCTGCAGTGTGGCACCCGTGTGTGTGAAGGACAATGTTTCTCTGAGAATATTCGGGCTCACGCTGCAGATTATAAACACAAAGGTTAAAAGAGATCAGGAACGTAAACCTGTCTTTCTCCCTCTCTGCCTCACTATCTTTTCTTCTCTCTTTCTCTCTCTTTTTCATATTCCATCTCTCTCTGAAAAAAAAAACTATTCCTAGTAGTCGTTTAACCTCCACTACACGCCTGATCCCTACATTAAATATTAGGTAGCTAATAATAATTTGGTTTACCTCCTCTTCCCCCTTCCACCAACTGCTGCTCAATTATAAACGTCCCTTATTCCCTCCTCTCCTCCCTTATTCCACTCTCTCCTCCTCTCCTCTTCCATTATTCCACTCTCTCCTCCTCTCCTCCCTTATTCTCCTCTACTCTCCTCCATTATTCCCCACTCCTCTTCTCCTCCCGTATTCCCCTCTCCTCTCCACACACACATTTCAGAACTTTGTTATTTCTTTTTACAGATATTTAGATTAAACTGGCTACACGACCAGGCCTGTGGGTGCGTGTGTTTGTATGTGTGTATGTGTGTTCATCTGTATGTGTGACCACCTGCTGCTCCATGATAAACCTCCTCTACTCCCTTCTTCCCTCCTCCTCCTTCCTTCCTTATTCCCCTCTCCTCCTCTCTCTCTCTCCTCCCCTCCTCCCTTATTCCGATATTTAGATCAAACAGATTTTCATGTTCTAGTGAGTGGATAGAAATTAGGCCTGAGGTGTGTGTTTGTTTGTGTGTGCGTATGTGTGCTCATGTGTGTGTTTGCGTGTGCGTATGTGTGTGTGTATGTGTGTTCATGTGTGTGTGAGAGAGAGAGCAGCTGCCTTAGTAGCAACAGATGGTTCAGCTACCTATTCCTGGGGCGATATGTGTGTGTATGTGTTGACCCTGACCCACTAACATCTCTCAGAGAAAAAGATGAAAGAGCGGAGGTAAGGAGACATGGAGGGAGAAGAGAGTGATTAAAGCAAAGTCACACAGCTCCATACACATGCTGTGGCCTGTGTGTTTAATCTCTAATTGACACCTAAAACTGAGCTCAGCAGCACCGGCTGTTGGCCCACAGCGAGACCGAGAGAGAGACATAGAGATAGAGAGAGTGAGACAAAGAGAGAGACAGAGAGAGGCAGAAAGACAGAGAGAGAGAAAGAGACAGAGAGTTAGCGACAGAGAGAGAGACAGAGAGAGATAGAGAGAGAGACAGAAAGAGAGAGAGAAAGAGACAGAGTTAGCGACAGAGAGAGAGACAGAGAGAGATAGAGAGAGAGACAGAAAGAGAGAGAGAGGCAGAGAGAGAGAGAGAAAGAGACAGAGAGTTAGCGACAGAGAGAGAGACAGAGAGAGATAGAGAGACAGAAAGAGAGAGAGAGGCAGAAAGAGAGAGAGAGAGAAAGAGACAGAGAGTTAGCGACAGAGAGAGAGACAGAGAGAGATAGAGAGAGACAGAAAGAGAGAGGTGTGAGACAAGAGTGGTTCAATGATCAGATAAATGAAGGGTGAGAATAAACAACGTCCGAAGAGAACACTGAGAAAGGAGGGAGCGGGTGGAGAGAGAGAAAAGAGGAAGGAAAAAGGATGAAGGCTGTTTCAGATGCATGATTATAGCTGACAGGTGACAGGTTCTCACCCCTGGAGGACATTTAATGAACACACAGACACACACACACACACTATATAACTGTGACCAGGGAAAATAATATTCACTGTATTAAATGAGGTCCGTTATTCATACAGTGAGGGAAAAAAGTATTTGATCCCCTGCTGATTTTGTACGTTTGCCCACTGACAAAGAAATGATCAGTCTATAATTTTAATGGTAGGTTTATTTGAACAGTGAGAGACAGAATAACAACAAAAAAATCCAGAAAAAAGCATGTGAAAATTTTTATAAATTGATTTGCATTTTAATAAGGGAAATAAGTATTTGACCCCCTCTCAATCAGAAAGATTTCTGGCTCCCAGGTGTCTTTTATACAGGTAACGAGCTGAGATTAGGAGCACACTCTTAAAGGGAGTGCTCCTAATCTCAGTTTGTTGCCTGTATAAAAGACACCTGTCCACAGAAGCAATCAATCAATCAGATTCCAAACTCTCCACCATGGCCAAGACCAAAGAGCTCACCAAGGATGTCAGGGACAAGATTGTAGACCTACACAAGGCTGGAATGGGCTACAAGACCATCGCCAAGCAGCTTGGTGAGAAGGTGACAACAGTTGGTGCGATTATTCGCAAATGGAAGAAACACAAAAGAACTGTCAATCTCCCTCGGCCTGGGGATCCATGCAAGATCTCACCTCGTGGAGTTGCAATGATCATGAGAACAATGAGGAATCAGCCCAGAACTACACGGGAGGATCTTGTCAATGATCTCAAGGCAGCTGGGACCATAGTCACCAAGAAAACAATTGGTAACACACTACGCCGTGAAGGACTGAAATCCTGCAGCACCCGCAAGGTCCCCCTGCTCAAGAAAGCACATATACATGCCTGTCTGAAGTTTGCCAATGAACATCTGAATGATTCAGAGGACATCTGGGTGAAAGTGTTGTGGTCAGATGAGACCAAAATGGAGCTCTTTGGCATCAACTCAACTCGCCGTGTTTGGAGGAGGAGGAATGCTGCCTATGACACCAAGAACACCATGCCCACCATCAAACATGGAGGTGGAAACATTATGCTTTGGGGGTGTTTTTCTGCTAAGGGGACAGGACAACTTCACCGCATCAAAGGGACAATGGACGGGGCCATGTACCGTCAAATCTTGGGTGAGAACCTCCTTCCCTCAGCCAGGGCATTGAAAACGGGTCGTGGATGGGTATTCAAGCATGACAATGACCCAAAACACACGGCCAAGGCAACAAAGGAGTGGCTCAAGAAGAAGCACATTAAGGTCCTGGAGTGGCCTAGCCAGTCTCCAGACCTTAATCCCATAGAAAATCTGTGGAGGGAGCTGAAGGTTCGAGTTGCCAAACGTCAGCCTCGAAACCTTAATGACTTGGAGAAGATCTGCAAAGAGGAGTGAGACAAAATCCCTCCTGAGATGTGTGCTAACCTGGTGGCCAACTACAAGAAACGTCTGACCTCTGTGATTGTCAACAAGGGTTTTGCCACCAAGTACTAAGTCATGTTTTGCAGAGGGGTCAAATACTTATTTCCCTCATTAAAATGCAATTCCATTTATAAAAAATTTCACATGCGTTTTTCTGGATTTTTTTGTTGTTATTCTGTCTCTCACTGTTCAAATAAACCTACCATTAAAATTATAGACTGATCATTTCTTTGTCAGTGGGCAAACATACAAAATCAGCAGGGGATCAAATACTTTTTTCCCCTCACTGTAGGTAGGTCTGATGATTCCATCACTGCATACACAAAGAGAGAGAGGTGTTTGTGTCGGGGTAGGGGGCAGTAGACACAGCTCTTTCATTTCCGACTGTAATGTTCAAATACATGTTTATGGATTGTGCTGTTAATTTAACCATTAATCTTGTATGACTCATATCTGCTGTGCATCATCCACTATAGTGTATCTACATGCATTATCATCACCATGGTGACACTAATAGCCTGTGGTCATAACTGTCGGACCCAAGTTCTTAAAGTGAAGACCAATCAATGGTTTGTATACTTTAATTAAGTCATTTATTCAAGTAATATCTCACAACAAACATATCTGTACAGGTCAATTGCTTTATTATCACAGAGATAGAAAATAAAATTAAAGCGTTACACTTCTGTCATCTCTATTCAGAGAGAATACAGAGATTACTGCAGGGATGTAGTGGACCGTAAACCCAACTAAACAGGGATGTAGTGGACCATAAACCCATCTAAACAGGGATGTAGTGGACCGTAAACCCAACTAAACAGGGATGTAGTGGACCGTAAACCCAACTAAACATGGATGTAGTGGACCGTAAACCCAACTAAACAGGGATGTAGTGGACCGTAAACCCAACTAAACAGGGATGTAGTGGACCATAAACCCAACTAAACATGGATGTAGTGGACCGTAAACCCAACTAAACATGGATGTAGTGGACCGTAAACCCAACTAAACATGGATGTAGTGGACCGTAAACCCAAATAAACAGGGATGTAGTGGACCGTAAACCCAACTAAACATGGATGTAGTGGACCGTAAACCCAACTAAGCACTGGTTATGCAACTTTTAATTTGCTGAATAAAATAGCATTGCTAATATTAGCATTAACTGAGTCCGTAATCTTGAACGCCGTTCACCTCCACACTCTGGGTTTGGCTAGTGAAACCTGCCATAATTATGAAATCACACTCAGCTTTATTGGCATGTATTATCTACTATACTATCTACTATACTATCTACTATATTATCTACTATAGTAGCTACTGTAATATCTACTATATTATGCACTATATTATCTACTTTATTGTCTACTATAGTAGCTACTTCATTATCTACCATAGTATCTACCATAGTATCTACCATAGTATCTACCATAGTATCTACCATAGTATCTACCATAGTATCTACCATAGTATCTACCATAGTATCTACCATAGTATCTACCATAGTATCTACCATAGTATCTACCATAGTATCTACCATAGTATCTACTTCATGCCCTGAAGGGGCATTTCATTTATTATCTTCCCTATACTGTTACTCAGTTAATAATGCATGGTTGACTCTGACAGCTGTGAATTCAAATAAGAGAGGAGGGAGAAAGAAAGAGTGGAGAGGAATATATATTTGAAAGAGACTTCTCCTCTCCCCGCTTCTCTTCTCCTCTCCTCTGTAAGAGGCTGTACAGACAGACTTATCTTCTTCTCTTTGGGATATATATATATTGTTTAAACAAACATTTATAATTGCACAAAATGTTAGTTCAAATGATATTATGTGCTTAACACACTGTATCAAATCCCCTTGTGTATCAAATCCTTATATTTTCAATCAGTGCTTCTGTACGAAGCATGGAAACAGGGTCAGAGAACCCATCAATAATCCTTATATCAACAAAATGCACAGAATATCCTGCTCTTTAGGCAACAAAACATAATCAAAAACCTAATCAAATAATATGTTCTCTGCCAAAAAACACAGTGTCTCTCTGAAATGTTCCTGCATAGCTAAAATACACTATTAATTAATGCAGCTAATAGTGAATAAAAGAACAAGCTTGCCCTATTTTTGTAGCTTGGTGTAATTTGTTGTTGTGATATAGCGAATGTGTTTTTGAATTAAATCCTCTCAGGTGCTGGTGTGCTGATTCCCCATCTCTGACTGTAAGGTCTACACCTAGCATGCTAATCATTCATTCAAACCCAAAGCAAATTGTTATTTTTTTCATTGCTAGCATGCTACTTCTCCATTCAAATCTAATACAAACAGACTAACGCTTCTTTCATTGCTGGCATACTAATTCTCCATTCAAGCCCAATACAAACAGGCTAATGCGCTAATGCTTGTCTTGTTGCTAGCATGCTTACTCTCAAAACCTAATGCTAACATGCTAATCCTTCACTTCAGGTTTAGTCTCGGAAATCCCAGACAAAGGGCAGCAACAGCACTGGGATTAATGACGGATACTCTTGGTAACCTCAAGAAAAAAAAAGAAAAGAAAACTATCCGGGGAGGGTCCTCTACAGACAGACAACTCTCCCAACAAATAACGAGGCAGACATGCCAGAACGTCCCAATTCGAAAACAAAGTTTGAAGGAAAAACCTTTGCAGTGGTTTTAGTGAAGGTAGTTGATGCAAACTAGCCACTTGCAAAACGCCCTCATTAAAAACAATCTCCCCTGAACTCCATCTTGCTAGCTACCATTTTGTGTCTGGGGGGATGTTTACGGTAGGGCAACAAGCGGATAAGGCAGTGTCTACTGCCATCCAGGACCTCTATACCAGGCGGTGTCAAATAAAGTCTCTAAAAATTGTCAAAGACTCCATCAACCCTAGTCATATTTTTCTTAAAACTGCATTGTTGGTTAAGGGCTTGTAAGTAAGCATTTCACTGTAAGGTCTACACATGTTGTATTCAGCGCATGTGACAAATACAATTTGATTTGATTTGTAAGAAAGCCGAATGGCCCTTTCCTCTATGCCAAACTGATGCTGTATACAAACAGGCATGTTAAGCTTGAACATTGGTACATTGTGGGAGGCAACCAGTCTGTCTAGAGAGACATCAGGTTGAAGTTGCTCATTGCCACAGATCTAGGATCAGCTTACCCTGCAACAATGTTCCTGACCTGAGCCATCAGAAAAATATTTTTGTGCTCTAAATACATTTCACCATCATTGGTTGAATCAACAACTCATTTACAAATGATTCCACTGGTTACTGTGTATGTATGTTCCAATGTGTGTGTGTTTGCGTGTGTGATCGTGATTATACTGTGATTATAGTAAGAGTCCTGGGGACTTTATCCTCACCTCTAACAGATCTGTCAGACTTCTGATCAATCACATTGATAAAAACAAAACCACCTACTGCACAGCTTCAAGTTACTACTCCAGATTGAGGAAAACCTCTATCTTACCGTGACGTATCCCCTTCTTATTCCTAACGTACATTATGTCTTGGGAACACAAAGCCTTTCTCTCTCTATCCGTTGTAGTGCGCTACGAGGGTCAGTCTTGGTTTGGGAGTGGCAGTGGGCGTTGTTTGGACAGGGAGAGTGATTTGGAGAGGGAGCGTGGTTTGGACCGAGGGGAGGGATTTTGGGAGGTGACGGTGGCAGGTCATCCGCTACCACTAAGGAACTGTTGGCAGAGTCAGCCGGAGTGGGCGGGCCTACTGACGCCAAAACAACCAACACGTCGTGTCCGTTTCCATTGCGAACGGTCCCGAGTGTTTTGGTCGCCGGTGACGACACCTTCAAACTGGAGTTTCGGTCAGGAGTAGAACATCTTAGCAGAGCCTTGAAACACCTGTAGAACTACACACACACACACACACCGCGTCAATGCAGTCAGCTGTGTTTCAGCCACTGAACAGTCTTAACATCCTTATCTGCAATTACTCCGCCTTCATCAACCGGTCATTAGAACTCTGTGCGTGTTGTTGTCTGGTCAGATTATTCTAGATCTCAAAGGGTCATCAGTCAAATGTAATATGATTCGCTCCCAGAAGTCAGGCCAAGCCATATGCCTGCTCATATCATCACTGCCTTGGGGATGATGCAACTCACTCTCTCTTTTTGTCTATATTATTCTTTGTTGGAGATTTCATTGTGCAACACTACACACACAGAGAGACAGAGAGACAGAGAGAGACAGAGAGAGACAGAGAGAGACAGAGAGACAGAGAAACAGAGAAACACACACTCCCGCACACCAACATCGCATGAACACAGAAATGCACACAAGTAATCACGCATGCACACATTGATTACTGCATTGAGAACTGATCTGAGGGTCAAATCAAGGAGACACAGCACAGTGTGTTTGGATCGCTAATGTTAGGTATCAAGGGACGGGAAGATTTTCAAATCAAATTCAATCTAGCATTATTGTATCATCCAAGTACACACCCACACCTTTCTCTCTCCCCCCCTCCTCTCCTCTCCCCCCACATGCACGGCCACGCAAAGACACATACAGTGGGGAAAAAAAGTATTTAGTCAGCCACCAATTGTGCAAGTTCTCTCACTTAAAAAGATGAGAGAGGCCTGTAATTTTCATCATAGGTACACTTCAACTATGACAGACAAAATGAGGAAAAGAAATCCAGAAAATCACATTGTAGGATTTTTTATGTATTTATTTGCATATTATGGTGGAAAATAAGTATTTGGTCACATACAAACAAGCAAGATTTCTGGCTCTCACAGACCTGTAACTTCTTCTTTAAGAGGCTCCTCTGTCCTCCACTCATTACCTGTATTAATGGCACCTGTTTGAACTTGTTATCAGTATAAAAGACACCTGTCCACAACCTCAAACAGTCACACTCCAAACTCCACTATGGCCAAGACCAAAGAGCTGTCAAAGGACACCAGAAACAAAATTGTAGACCTGCACCAGGTTGGGAAGACTGAATCTGCAATAGGTAAGCAGCTTGGTTTGAAGAAATCAACTGTGGGAGCAATTATTAGGAAATGGAAGACATACAAGACCACTGATAATCTTCCTCGATCTGGGGCTCCACGAAGATCTCACCCCGTGGGGTCAAAATGATCACAAGAACGGTGAGCAAAAATCCCAGAACCACACGGGGACCTAGTGAATGACCTGCAGAGAGCTGGGACCAAAGTAACAAAGCCTACCATCAGTAACACACTACGCCGCCAGGGACTCAAATCCTGCAGTGCCAGACGTGTCCCCCTGCTTAAGCCAGTACATGTTCAGGCCCGTCTAAAGTTTGCTAGAGAGCATTTGGATGATCCAGATGAGGATTGGGAGAATGTCAGATGAAACCAAAATAGAACATTTTTGGTAAAAACTCAACTCGTCGTGTTTGGAGGACAAAGAATGCTGAGTTGCATCCAAAGAACACCATACCTACTGTGCAGCATGGGGGTGGAAACATCATGCTTTGGGGCTGTTTTTTTGCAAAGGGACCAGGACGACTGATCCGTGTAAAGGAAAGAATGAATGGGGCCATGTATCGTGAGATTTTGAGTGAAAACCTCCTTCCATCAGCAAGGGCATTGAAGATGAAACGTGGCTGGGTCTTTCAGCATGACAATGATCCCAAACACACCGCCCGGGCAACGAAGGAGTGGCTTCGTAAGAAGCATTTCAAGGTCCTGGAGTGGCCTAGCCAGTCTCCAGATCTCAACCCCATAGAAAATCTTTGGAGGGAGTTGAAAGTCCGTGTTGCCCAGCGACAGCCCCAAAACATCACTGCTCTAGAGGAGATCTGCATGGAGGACTGGGCAAAAATACCAGCAACAGTGTGTGAAAACCTTGTGAATACTTACAGAAAACATTTGACCTCTGTCATTGCCAACAAATGGTATATAACAAAGTATTGAGATAAACTTTTGTTATTGACCAAATACTTATTTTCCACCATAATTTGCAAATAAATTCATTAAAAATCCTACAATGTGATTTTCTGGATTTTTTTTCCTCATTTTGTCTGTCATAGTTGAAGTGTACCTATGATGAAAATTACAGGCCTCTCTCATCTTTTTAAGTGAGAGAACTTGCACAATTGGTGGCTGACTAAATACTTTTTTTCCCCACTGTACATAGTACGTACACTAACACGCACAACATACAAGCAGGGTGTATAACACCTGAATAAACATAGTGTACTTAGTATACTTTCTAGTTCCACACGTATACTTGTAGTCTACTACATTTTACCCAGGACAAATCAGACCTCAACGCTGAGACAACGTTATGTGGTGGTTGTGTGTATGCTGGGATGTAGTATCTGTTGATGAACAATCTGCGTCTCTACAATGTTGTGAATGGGTACGTGCGATAGGGCACGTTGTCTTTGGTCGCAGGGATACTTTCAAAAACACAGGCACAGGTTGCAGGTTATTTTACAGACAACACACACGCTCTCTGTGGCAGTCCGTGCAGCCTTTTAAGTCTTCAGCTCCTCTCAACTAAATGTCACCATGGATACGGCTGGGAGGAACATAAGACTGACAACGCCACACAGAAGTTCAGGGTATGTGTGTGTGTGTGTGTGTGAGTGTGTGTGTGTGTGTGTACCTGTCTGTTCATGTAGATGTATATAACAGGGTTGATGACTGTAGAGGTCTTGGCCAGCAGCGAAGGGACTATGGTGACCTCAGGGGTCAAAAGGTTGCGAGGGCCAAAGGTCGACAGCAGGGCCGCTACACCGTACGGCAGCCAACACAACAGGTAACACGCTACCATGGTTACCACCATCACCAGCACACGTTGCTCACGACGACGGGTTACCGCCGTGCTCACATTGCTCACCTGGAGGGAAGACAATGAACCTCAGTCTCCCTAACAACCTCAATCCCCAGGAATCCTCAACCGACTTCATCCTGTACTCTCCTTAAGGAAGATGTGCCGGTATCAAATTGCACAAGTATTCATACAGAAGAAAGTATTATTTAGAGATGGTTATTGTATAGCGATTTGAGTAGGGATCGTCAACTAGATTAAGCCACGGGCCAATTATCTCTTAAGCAGATGGTCAAGGGGACGGAACACCGCAAGAAGCCCAAACAGATATACTATTTGACTAAAACATAATCATTTCAAACCTTGCTTACATTTGCATACGATCACATCTCTGTATTATGTGTGGTATTACTTTGGAAAAGATTTCCTAAATTAAAATCACTTGGAGCTGATTTGCTGGTGTTTTTAAAGTATTTTATGTCCAACAATAAAATGTATAAAATTAAAAATACGTAATATTTTTTTGCTCAGAAAACTTGGGGGCCAAATACAATCATCTGCGTGCCAAATTGCCGCCAGTTGGGAAACCCTGCTTGTGTATGCGCATGCTGGACTTTCATAGTTTGAATGAGTCGGTCCTCTGAGCGCACGCAGGCGCAGTATAATTCATGACTATGGCACCAGATAAGATCTCCATCAGGCTGGAGAGAGGGGGCCGTAAATCTTGCCTGTCTAAGTAATTAGTTAAATTCAATTAAATTCAAAGGGCTTTATTGGCATGGGAAACATACAGTACCAGTCAAAAGTTTAGACACGCCTACTCATTCAAGGTTCTTTATTTGTACTATTTTCTACATTGTAGAATAATAGTGAATATATCAAAACTATGAAATAACACATGGAATCATGTAGTAACCAAAAAAAGTGTTAAACATGTCAAAATATATTTTTGATTCTTCAAAGTAGCCACCCTTTGCCTTGATGACTGCTTTGCACACTTGGAATTCTCTCAACCAGCTTCACCTGGAATGCTTTTCCAACAGTCTTGAAGGAGTTCCCACATATGCTGAGCTCTCTGTGGTCCAACTCATCCCAAACCATCTCAATTGGGATGAGGTCGGGTGATTGTGGAGGCCAGGTTTGCTAGGGATGGGGGAAAAGTGTGACACCATTCAGGCTCCCAAGGACTGGAATTGCCCAGGCCTGGTGTAAGGGCTATTTGACCAAGAAGGAGAGTGATGAAGTGCTTCATCAGATGACCTGGCCTCCACAATCACCCGACCTCAACCCAATTGAGATGGTTTGGGATGAATTGGACCACAGAGTGAAGGTCAGAGAGAAGGTCTGCCTTACACAGCCTGGATGTGTGTTGGGTCATTGTCCTGTTGAAAAAGAAATGATAGTCCCACCAAGCGCAAACCAGATGGGATCAGCAACGCAACCCACACCTCCTCTTCCATGCTTCACGGTGGGAACCACACATGCGGAGATCATCTGTTCACCTACTCTGCGTCTCACAAAGACACAGCAGTTGGAACCAAAAATCTCAAATTTGGACTCCATTGCTTGTGTTTCTTGGCCCAAGCAAGTCTCTTCTTCTTATTGGTATTCTTTAGTAGTGGTTTCTTTGCAACAATTCGACCATGAAGGCCTGATTCATGCAGTCTCCTCTGAACAGTTGATGTTGAGATGTGTCTGTTACTTGAACTTTGTGAAGCATTTATTTGGGCTGCAATCTGAGGTTCAGTTAACTCTAATGAACTTATCAGCAACAGAGGGAGCTCTGGGCCTTCCTTTCCTGTTGCGGTCCTCTTGTTTCATCATAGCGATTGATGTTTTTTGCGACTGCACTTGAAGAAACTTTCAAAGTTCTTGAAATTTTCAGAACTGACTGACCTTCATGTCTTAAGGTATTGGGCTGTCGTTTCTCTTTGCTTATTTGAGCTGTTCTTGCCATAATATGGACTTGGTCTTTTACCAAATAGGGCTATCTTCTGTATACCAACCGTACCTTGTCACAACACAACTGATTGGCTCAAACGCATTAAGAAGGAAAGAAATTCCACAAATGAACTTTTAACAAGGCACACCTGTTAATTGAAATGCATTCCATGTGACTACCTCATGAAGCTGGATGAGAGATTGCCAAGAGTGTGCAAAGCTGTCATCAAGGCAAAGGGTGGCTACACAAAGGGTTTAACACTTTTTTGGTTACTACATGATACCATGTGTTATTTCATAGTTTTGATGTCTTCACTATTATTCTACAATGTAGAAAATAGTAAAAATAAAGAAAAACCCTGGAATGAGTAGGTGTGTCCAAACTTTTGCTTTGGGAAGCATTGGCAATGTAAAACAACATTTAAATAAACAATAAAAAGTGAACAATAAATATTACACTCACACAAGTTCCAAAATAGAGACATTTCAAATGTCATATCATGCCTATATACAGTGCTGTAACGATGTGCAAATAGTTAAAGTACAAAAGGGAAAATAAATAAACATAAATATGGGTTGTATTTACAATGGTGTTTGTTCTTCACTAGTTGCCCTTTTCTTGTGGCAACAGGTCACAAATCTTGCTGCTGTGATTGCACATTGAGGTATTTCACCCAATAGATATGGGAGTTTATCAAAATTGGATTTTTTTTCGAATTCTTTGTGGGTCTGTGTAATCTGAGGGAAAGATTTGTCTCTAATGTTGTCAGGAGGGAGTTCTCTCTCGCTCTCACACGTTTCTGTTTATATGATATGTGAATATTCCTTTTCATTCCTGTGTAGATATTTCTATGGTTTAGTTTCCAACTCTGTATTTTTGTTTTTACCTTTCAGAATATGGAGGACCAAACCTGCCGTAATTAAAATTAAATGAATAAATGATCATATAAATAATTAAACTTAAATATATATATATGAGTAGGCTGATACCTATGGATCTTGAGTCCATGATTTTGGGTAAGGCTGTACATTGCAATATGAATGTTCAATGTGTATATTTAGATTTTTTCAAGTTGGACACCATTTTAATCGATCACTAGACCAGAATTAGTCAGAAGTTTACATTTTTTCCCTACTTCCTCATTACGCAGAGGCTAGTTAAGGATCATATCACCTCTACCTTACCTGACACCCTTGACCCACTTCAATTTGCATACCGCCCCAATAGATCCACAGACGATGCAATCGCCATCGCACTGCACACCTCCTTATCCCATCTGGACAGAGGAATACCTATTTAGGAATGCTGTTCATTGACTATAGCTCAGCCTTCAACACCATAGTACCCTCCAAGCTCATCATTAAGCTTGGGACCCTGGGCCTGTGCAACTGAGTCCTGGACTTCCTGACGGGCCGCCCCCCAGGTGGTGAAGGTAGGAAACAACACCTCCACTTTGCTGATCGTCAGCCCAGGGCTGATCGTCAGCTGGGCACGCAACAAGGGTGCGTGCCCAGCCCCCTCCTGGACTCCCTGTTCACCCATGACTGCGTGGCCACGCATACTTCCAACTCAATCATCAAGTTTGCAGACAACACAACAGTTTTAGGCCTGATTAACAACAATGACAAGACAGCCTACAGCGAGGAGGTGAGGCCCCTGGCGGAGTGGTGCCAGGAAAATAACCTCTCCCTCAACGTCAACAAAATGAAGGAGCTGATCATGGACTTCAGGAAACAGCAGAGAGAGCAAGTGAAAAGCTTCAAGTTCCTGCGCGTACACGTCACCGACAATCTGAAATGGTCCACCCACACAGACAGTGTGGTGAAGAAGTTGCAACAGCGCCTCTTCAACCTCAGGAGGCTAAAGAAATTCGGCTTTGCCCCTAAGACCCTCACAAACTTTTACAGATGCACAATTGAGAGCATCCTGTTGGGCTGTATCACTGCCTGGTACGGCAACTCCACCGCCCGTAACCACAGGGCTCTACAGAGGGTGGTGCGGACTGCCCAACACATCACCGGGGGCACACTGCCTGCACTCCAGGACACATACAGCACCCGATGTCACCGGAAGGCCAAAAATATCATCAAGGACATCAACCACCCTAGCCACGGTCTGTTCACCCAGCTACCATCCAGAAGGCGAGGTCAGTACAGGTGCATCAAAGCTGGGACCGAGAGTCTGAAAAACAGCTTCTATCTCAAGGCCATCAGACTGTTAAATAGCCATCACTAGCCTGCGGCACTCCAGGACCAGGGTTCCATGCCCTAGAGATATTAGTCAATGCTCATGAACTAAATATTGTATGCGAATTTCCATATATAAATGACACTAACAAAAGGGTTGAATTGTTCAGCAACATGTGCAGTAAATGCTAACACAGCTTTGGTGATGAAAGGTACATAATGCATTTATTGTCATCTCCCTATCAGGCCGCTGCATGCTGTGACATGGGCCTGGATGGTGCCACATCTTCAAGCTGCCTGACTGAGGACTGTGGCCTTCAGTTGTACTGAATGCAAGGGCCTTACCTGGAAACAGGATGCACCTGAGCTCTATTCTGAGTCTTAAAGCAAAGGATCTAGAGATCCTTGAGATGTTTCTACAACTTGATTGGAGCCCACTTGTGGTAAATTAAATTGATTGGACATGATTTGGAAAGTCACACACCTGTCTATATAAGGTCGCACAGTTGACAGTGCATGTCAGAGCAAAAACCAAGCTATGAGGTCGAAGGAATTGTGTGTAGAGCTCCGAGACAGGATTGTGTCGAGGCACAGATCTGGGGAAGGGTACAAAGAAATGTCTGCAGCTTTGAAAGTCACCAAGAGCACAATGGCCTCCATCATACAGAACAGAAACCTGGCACCATCCCTACGGTGAAGGATGGGGGTGGCAGCATCATGCTGTGGGGATGTTTTTCAGTGGCAGGGACTAGGAGACTAGTCAGGATCGATGGATAGATGAACGGAGGAAAGTACAGAGAGATCCTTGATGAACCTGCTCCAGAGTGCTCAGGACCTCAGACTCGGGCGAAGATTCACCTTCCAACAGGACAATGACCCGCAGCACACAGACAAGACAACGCAGGAGTGGCTTCTGGACAAGTCTCTGAATGTCCTTGAGTGGCCCAGCCAGAGCCCAGACTTGAACCCGATCAAACATCTCTGGAGAGACCTGAAAATAGCTGTGCAGCAATACTCCCCATCCAACCTGATAGAGCTTGAGAGGATCTGCAGAGAAGAATGGTAGAAACTCCCCAAATACAGGTGTGCCAAGCTTGTAGCATCATAACCAAGAAGACTCAAGGCTGTAATCACTGCCAAAGGTGCTTCAACAAAGTACTGAGTAAAGGGTCTGAATACTTATGTAAATGTGATATTTCCGTTTTAGAAAAAAAAAAAGATTTGCAAAAATGTATAAAAACCTGTTTTGATTTGTCGTTATGGGGTATTGTGTGTAGATTGTTGAGGGGAAAACAACTATTTAATCCATTTTAAAATAAGGCTGTAATGTAACAAAACACTTAAAAAGTCAAGAGGTCTGAATACTTTCCGAATGCACTGTATATTTTAGAGCATCAAGTCTCATCTCACTACGTTAACAATTGCTGAGGCGAACAGTAAATTCCACTATTGTGGCTAACCCATATTGTGGCTAGCTTCAGAAAGGTGACTTATTCCATCATGACAACATGCTTGTCCTTATTGGACTGTAGTTAGCTAGCTGCTAGCTTATTAATTAGCTACTTATAAACTCTATTGCTTAATAAGTGATCTAGTTAACGTGAGCTAGCCAACATGCATTGCCTCTGACATGCCGCGATCCTGCTTGCTTTACATCTGATAGATATTTAGCTACCTAGATAATAATGGGTTATGATAATTTCAGTTTAGTTCATTATCTAGCTAGCAAGCTAAGTGTGAAACTGAGTCTGGCTGTAAAACACAGCTAGCTAGCCAACTTGACTTTATCAGTTGTAGCCAAGCTAGCTAGCTTGATACTTGGTAACGTTAGTTTACCATGCTTTTATGGACAACTGGACATTCCTCTTGCCTATCCCGGTCGACTCCTTCTTGTGGCTGTGATCTTGTGCCTTATTGTCAAATGCAACCCACTAGTAACACAGCCACCTGGTGTAGGCAGGCAGTCAATGGCTCAATATTTAAAACTGTTCACCTGTTTCTACATAAAGCAAGGACAATGTTCCATTTGTTCTTTTTCTGTGCTTTTTTGGTGAGCATTCGGCACAGTTCTCTGCTGCCAATGACTGGAACGAACTACAAAAATCGTTGAAACTGGAGACACTTATCTCCCTCACTAGTTTCAAGCACCAGCTGTCAGAGCAGCTCACAGATCACTGCACCTGTACATAGCCCAACCAACTACCTCATCCCCTAACATAGTCATTTATTTATCTTGCTCCTTTGCACCCCAGTATTTTTACTTTGCACATTCATCTACTGCACATTTACCATTCCAGTGTTAAATTGCTATACTGTAGTTACTTTGCCACCATGGCCCATTTATTGCCTTATGTTCCTTATCCTACCTCATTTGCATACATTGTATATAGATTTGTTTTTTCCTACTGTATTATTGACTGTATGTTTGTTTCACTCCATGTGTAACTCTGTGTTGTTGTATGTGTCGAACTGCTTTGCTTTATCTTGGCCAGGTCGCAGTTGTAAATGAGAACTTGTTCTCAACTTGCCTACCTGGTTAAATAAAGGTGAAATAAAAATACAAAAATTAAATAAAATAAAAACAGAAGCATGTAATAGATTTGATCTCCAATTTCCCCCCCAAAAGTGTCATCATATTGACACATAGCTATATTTGCTACACATTATTGTTTGGGGGGTGATAATGTGAAACATGGCCTTTACACTTTGAACACGTTCTGTCATACTGAATGCAGCCCAGGCAAATGTAATCGATCATCACGCCATGGCATTGATCAACCAGTGGTATGATAGCTACCACCCACATACGTTTGCTTGACACCCCCTCATTATCATACAGGAGGAAAAAATACAGAAATAAAGAAATCATTTTAAAGAAAGTGGGATTATTTTTTTAAATTAGTATTTATCTATTTATGTGTGCAATCATTCATTCATCCATGTATTTATTTATCTAATTATGTGTTAATGTATTTATTTATTCATTTAATTATAATTATGGCAGCTTTGGTCCTCCATATCAGAACCACAAGGTCCATTCCTAATGTAAAAGAAGATTGTCTGTGTGATTACTACATGTGGTGGTGATAAAGATAATACAAGTCCTGGACTGAGAAGCATCTGTACTGCCTGTAGTGATTCAGAACCTTAACTATCATCATCATTAGGTCCACAGCGGGTGATGGTCTCCAAGCGAAACGCTCAGACGGCTAGATGTTTTTTTTCAACTAAACTGTCACATCTCTTAACTCTCTAAGCTATAAACTATTTTAATAAGCATGGGGACATAACACTTTTGGTGAGAACAGAAGGAGAGAAGTGTGTGTCAAAATAGTAGTGGGGTGATAATTTTACACGTACATGGAGAGTATGTGTTCAGCAGGTGGTGGTGCTACCGTTACACAAACCCCAGGCACTTAGCTCTAAACTCAGTGTGCCCCCAGTGGTCGGTGGTTAGTTACCTGTTTGATAGCGCTGAGCAGCTTGCCGTAGCTGTACATTATGACAGAGAAAGGCAGTAACAGACAGAAGGTGAACAGACAGACGATGTAGGAGATGTTGTTGGGTGTCTGGGTCCTCCAGTCCACTGAACAGGTGGTTCCTAGAACACAGTACAACAATACACGCTGTCAATATGAATGCTGTTACTATGAATACTGTTACTATGAAACTGTTACTATGAATACTGTTAATGTTACTATGAATACTGTTAATGTTACTATGAATACTGTTACTATGAATACTGTTACTGTTACTATGAATACTGTTACTATGAATACTGTTACTATGAATACTGTTACTGTTACTATGAATACTGTTACTATGAATACTGTTACTGTTACTATGAATACTGTTACTGTTACTATGAATACTGTTACTATGAATACTATTACTGTTACTATGAATACTGTTGCCATAAATACTGTTACTGTTGATATGAATACTGTTACGAAGACTTCAACAATAAATACTTTTACTATGAATACTGTTACTGCTACTATGAATACTGTTACTATGAAGACTATAACTATAAATACTGGTACTGTTACTATGTAGACTGCTACTATGAATACTGTTGCTGCTACTATGAATACTTTTACTATGAATACTGTTACTGGGTAATAAATACTGTAGTTCCATATGCCAACAGATTTTCTTTGAATGGAAGACTTCGTATTGCACCTTCACTCACACACACACACAAACACACACGCACACACCTGGTCCCTCGGGGCCATAGCTGCTCCAGCCCAGCAGCGGGGGCAGTGTCCAGGCCAGGGCGTAGACCCAGGAGAAACACACTCCGGCCACCGCTGTACCGAAGTCAGTACCATCCGCCTGCATCCGACACAGCATGGTACAGCAACGCTCATAGGACAGCACTGCCAGGGGAGATCAGAGACACGATACCTGGAACACACACACACACACGTGTCTGGAGAGTAAGAGGGAGATTTATACCCTTCAGGTAATTATTTGTATGTTTAACCACTTCAGGCTACTGTTGAAGTTCATTGGGAAATCTGACTCAAGATCAGAGTCGACATGATTCATGATGATGACTGCTAGTCCCAACACCTTAACACTGCTACACCTGGCTATCAGCGGAGCCTTGTCTGGCAGCGAAACAGTTAATTCAGCCTCATTTACTGCCTTTAAAAATATGTAGTCAATATAACGATTTGTTCACCACTTTTGAAATGTACAGCGACAGAATTCAGAACATGGGCCGTTCTTACAGTATTCTCCCTGTACACCAAGTCAGAACCGTAGGATAAATAAAGGGGGAATATAAGCAGACAATGAAAGCTCTTACAATATTCAATGATGACATTTCTCTAAAACAGGCTATAGGCTACATGTGCACCACCAAGTCAGAACAGTAAGTGAAATAAAGAGGGGGAAAGGGACTAAATTATTAGGGTGAGGCACATAGGCTACTAACAACTTACTATTTAACCTTTATTTAACTAGGCAAGTCAGTTAAGAACAAATTCTTATTTACAATGATGGTCTACACCGGCCAAACCCATACAACGCTGGGCCAATTGTGGGCCCGTCCTATGGGAGTCCCAATCACAGCTGGTTGTGATACAGCCTGGATTCAAACCAGGGTGTCTGTAGTGACGCCTCAAGCACTGAGATGCAATGCCTTAGACCACTGCGCCACTCGGGAGTCCACAACACAACATACACTTAGTATTACTTTCTTAACTACATATCTCCCTGGCATATTACATAATTTATGCAGCAGCATACAATACATTTTTGGACTCACCTTGTTATGCTGTGCTCACTTGAACAGGAAAGTGGCGTGTCGGTCTTTCGTGGGCAAATTGTGTCATCAAACTTTGTTATAAAAGTCTGGCATTCTCTGGAGTTACAGTGCATTCAAAACAACTGGGAACTCATAAAAAAACAAGGTTGAATCATGATGACGTCAGTGATCTTCAGGTCGAGCTCTAGAGAGAGGCCTAGTTCCCGACTTGCAATTCCGAGTTAGATGACCTTTCAAAATGTATTTTCCCAGTCGGAGCTCGTTTTTTTCCGAGTTCCCAGTTGTCTTGAACTCACTGAAGTAAGATTTTCAAGTCCTGAGTTTCCAATTGTTTTGAGCGCGGAAGAAGTCATGCTGGATTGACAGCATGGCCAATGTTGAATGTTTATAATTTTAAGCTTGGAAAAGAGACCCTTAAACCCAGACTCGGGACCACACATCCACTCCACTTCAAAGCAAAAATACTGTACCTACATAGACGACAGATACTTGGTCGATGTGATGTAGCCTACATATTTCAGCACATTGGACAGCACCTTTCAGGATGTTTGATGGACGTATGGATAGTAGGCTAGTGATTGCTTTGCAATGCTTGCAGTTAGCCACTAATTCCTTCCAAACCACTCATTGTTAAATTTGCGATTTCCAACTTATTGTTTAATGTTCATGTCCAATGAGCACCGATACATTTTATCTATAATTTCTCTTCATATGACAAGGATTAAAAAGGATTTGCCAGTAGATTGTCGACTTGATTCATGATGATGACTGCTAGCTTACAAATTAAGATTTTTAAAGTATGATGTTGACATGATCAGTCCAATCAAAGTGTGACGACCCTCCCACTCTGTCTGTCGTATTCTCTCCCTTTGCTCTTGTTTCCTTATTAGGATGCCGGTGGGCGGAGCTGGGAGGGTCGTCAGCCACATGGGAAACACCTGGGCCCGGCTGTGTCCTGGGATAAATAGACCTCTTCCCCATTCATTGAAGAGACTCTGTCAATGCAGACATAACTTACAGAGTTTGTTTGTTTGTTTGTTTGTTTGTTTGTTTGTTTGTTTGTTTGTTTGTTTGTTTGTTTGTTTGTTTGTTTGTTTGTTTGTTTGTTTGTTTGTTTGTTTGTTTACATACACCATTGTTAATTGTATTTGGTTTACTTTAGTTAATAAATATGTTTTGTTATTCCGCATCTCCATGTTGTCTCCCTTTTTGTTACGAACCTTGAGCCGGTTTGTGACAAAAGCTACTGTAGATATAACGTGATTTGACGTAATTTTAAACTGTGGCCAATGACCTTGCGCTTACTTGGATGGGCACTTCTAATGTAACTCTATGGCAGCACCCAAGGGGCTTGAATTTGCGAGCTCTACCCTTACATTTGGCAGTGACTTAGTGTCCACAAGAGTGAAAGAACATTGAGCCAATCACAGTGCAACTAGAGAACATGACCAACCCCTACGCTCCCGTATTTTCCCCGGGCTGGCCCACCACCACAGAAAGCACTAAGCTAGGCTGAAACACCTGGATTTTGGAGCTGCCTTACTCAGGAAAGCAAAAAAGAGGCCATGTTTGTATACGGCTTTATTAACTCCATTGAATTACATTGTTTGCAAACTGATATGTGACACATATTAATGCCAAAATAGCATTCATAACATGCAAAACAGGCAACGCCCCCGTCACCACTGAGACCTGGCCAGGTCAAACACATTTAGTGAATATTTTCAGATGAGCTGCGTTTGTTGGCAAAAGGAAATTATTTCAATTGGTTAAGGTTAGGGTTTGGGGTTGTGGTAGGCTACATTTAATCGATATATATGACACTCACACCCACACTAGGCTACTCACCCAAACAGGCGTTGATGAAGCCATACCAAACGCATCCCGCCCTACCGATCAGCCACCTGCCCTGCGTGGCAGCGGCGAAGCTGAACGGTGTCCCGAGCACGCAGACCAGCAGGTCCGAAACACACACACTCAACAGCAGGACGTTGATGGGCGAGCGAAGCGTATGGTATCGGCAGAATAACGTTAACACCAGAAGGTTGTTGAGGAATCCGAATGTACCTATGAACCCAAGACACACTGCCACCACGAGATGTCCCGTAGGACTCAGAGAACCGGAGCCTCCTCCCTGTGTGACCACGGTCTTACCGTCACTGACTCCCCATGGGCAGCTCACGCCGCAGCTCAGACTAACGTTAGACACTATCATACCGGCCCCGTTAGTTACTCTACAGGTGGCTGGTGGAGTTTGGAGGAGAGATAATCCATTTGGTTTGGTCTCTCTCTCTGTCTCTGTCTTGTCAGCCCATCACAAGAGGAGCACAAACAGCCGCGTGAAACATTGTAGTGTTTACTCACATCCAACTCTGCTCATGGGCTGGAGAGAAAAAGGACACCACTAAAAAAGTGAATGTCAGTTCACTGTTAGCTGAAAAACAACATCTCTTCATCAGGTGAAGCAACTCCGAATTCTACTGGGTAGAAACGGCAGTCCTCTCGTGCGCTCCGCTCACCGACTGGCTGCGTAAAGTTCAGTTTACGCTCAGTGAAGGATGTATGTGTGTGTGTGTGTGTGTGTGTGTGTGTATCCCTCCCCGTTGTCCACCGTGTGTACTCGGAGGTCATCTTGCTCTGCGGGCCACCGGGAGGCTACTCGCGCTTTTAAAGGTGTGACGTTGCATATCCTGATGCAAGAGAGGGTTAGGGAAAGGATTGGCTGGGAAAGGGAGCACGGGCAGCATAAGTGGTCATTTAATAATAATGATGTTTCTTTGTCACATACACCGAATAGGTGCAGTGCAATATGTTATTTTACAGGGTCAGCCATATTAGTTGTGTAGTATGGCGCCCCTGGAGCAAATTAGGGTTAAGTGTCTTGCTTAAGGGCACGTCGACAGATTTTCCACCCTGTCGGCTCAGGTATTCTAACCATCGACCTTAGTTACTGGCCCAACGCTGATAAGAGAGAAAATGATATGTCTCTCTTCCTCCTCTGTGTTTTATTCATAAAACTGGTGTTTATTGATGATATATCCTTTCAAAAAAACAGGAAACTGGAAATGCTTCTCTCCAAACCTGACATATTCCTTCTCCTCTCGAATGACTTGGGGTTCCCACCAACCTGTTGTTCTTCAAAGCAAAAATACTGTACCTACATAGACGACAGATACTTGGTCGATGTGATGTAGCCTACATATTTCAGCACATTGGACAGCACCTTTCAGGATGTTTGATGGACGTATGGAAGCCAGATTTTTGATTATCTGAAACAGTGATTTCTGATCCGACTTCCTCTAGTTATTATTATAAGGGAAAACATGTAGAACAATTTCGGGGGCAATAGAAACGCAGTAGCTAGAGAGATTATTCTGATTGGGTTAGGTCAGCCAATGTAATTCACTGTCAGGGCACTGGGAAATCTATGCTATTGTGCTGGACACACAGAAACCCACACGCACATGCACACACACATTTATCAGGGCAGAGTGAGTTGTTACTTTGAAGACTTGTTTTAGCTCCCAAAGCTAATACCCTTTAGCTCAGGGAGTTAGCACAGTCTTGTGACATGCAGATGACCTGGGTTCAAACCATGTACTTCCACATCACATTGCTCTGCTAATATTCAAAGAGAGAGCACACTCGTCTCTTGTGTGTTTTAAGGAAGAGGGATCATGGCAAGCTCAAGGTCATAATGATGGAGAATGATTAGTGTGTATGGACGCACACACACACACCTCTTCTAGACTGTTGTCTTTGCTGTTCTACCTGGAACTCAGGGTCAGATATAAAGAGAAAGATCAAATAAAAGAGAGAGAGAGAGGGAGGAGACAAAGTGACAGAGAAGGAGAAAATGTTTGTTATCATGTTTGTGTCTCTCTGGTAACATTGTCCTGTAGCTGTCCTGGTAATACAGCCCTGTGGAAATAAAGGGAGAGATAAAGAGGGAAGCTAGAGAGAGAGAAGGGAGGGAGAGGGGGAAAGAGAGAGGATAGAGAGAGAGAGAGAGAGAGAGAGAGAGAGAGAGAGAGAGAGAGAGAGGAGAGGATAGAGAGAGAGAGAGAGAGAGAGAGAGAGAGAGAGAGAGAGAGAGAGAGAGAGAGAGAGAGAGAGAGAGGGAAGGAGGATAGAGAGAGAGAGAGAGAGAGGGAGGGAGAGAGAGAGAGAGAGAGGGAGGGAGGATAGAGAGAGAGAGAGAGAGAGAGAGAGAGAGAGAGAGAGAGAGAGAGAGAGATAGAGAGAGAGAGAGAGAGAGAGAGAGAGAGAGAGGAGGGAGGGAGGGAGGATAGAGAGAGAGAGAGAGAGAGAGAGGATAGAGAGAGAGAGAGGGGAGGGAGGATAGAGATAGAGAGAGAGAGAGAGAGAGAGAGAGAGAGAGAGAGAGAGAGAGAGAGAGAGAGGGAGGAGGATAGAGAGAGAGGGAGGGAGGATAGAGAGAGAGAGAGAGAGAGAGAGAGAGAGAGAGAGAGAGAGAGAGAGAGAGAGAGAGAGAGAGAGAGAGAGGAGGAGGGAGGAGAGAGAGAGAGGGAGGATAGAGAGAGAGAGGGAGGGAGGGAGGATAGAGAGAGAGAGAGAGAGAGAGAGAGAGAGAGAGAGAGAGAGAGAGAGAGAGAGAGAGAGAGGGAGGATAGAGAGAGAGAGAGAGGGAGGGAGGATAGAGAGGGAGGATAGAGAGAGAGAGAGAGAGGAGGATAGAGAGAGAGAGAGAGAGAGAGAGAGAGAGAGAGAGAGAGAGAGAGAGAGAGAGGGAGGATAGAGAGAGAGAGAGAGAGAGAGAGAGAGAGAGAGAGAGAGAGAGAGAGAGAGAGAGAGAGAGAGAGGATAGAGAGAGAGAGAGAGAGAGAGAGAGAGAGAGAGAGAGAGAGAGAGAGAGAGAGAGAGAGAGAGAGAGAGAGAGAGAGAGAGAGAGAGAGAGAGAGAGAGAGAGAGAGAGAGAGAGAGAGAGAGAGAGAGAGAGACATAGGCTGGTGAAGGACCTGCATTTACTGTTAAGAGTATCTCTCTCTCTCTATCCTCCCCCTCTCTCCCTTCCTTCTCTCTATCCTCCCCCTCTCTCCCTTTCTTCCCTCTATCCTCCCTCTCTCTCCCTTCCTTCTCTCTATCCTCCCTCTCTCTCTCAATACCATTACAATTTAAGGGCTTTATTGGCATGAGAGATATGTTAACATTGCCAAAGCAAGTGAAGTAGATAATAAACAAAAGTGAAACAAACAATAAAAATAACAGTAAATATTACACTCACAAAAGTTCCCAAATAATAAAGACATATCAGGCTTGAGAGGATCTGCAGAGAAGAATGGGAGAAACTCCCCAAATACAAGTGTGCCAAGCTTGTAACGTCATACCCAAGAACACTCGATGCTGTAATCGCTGCCAAAGGTGCTTCAACAAAGTACTGAGTAAAGGGTCTGAATACTTATGTAAATGTGATATTAAAGTTTTTTTATTTTTAATACATTTGTGAACATTTCTAAAAACCTGTTTTTGCTTTGTCATTATGGGGTATTGTGTGTAGATTGATGAGGGGAAAAAAACAATTTAGTCAATTTTAGAATAAGGCTGTAACATAACAAAATGAGGAAAAAGTCAAGGGGTCTGAATATTTTCTGAATGCACTGTATGTGTCTCTAATATTGTCATACATTTGGCAGGAGGTTAGAAAGTGCGGCTCAGTTTCCACCTAATTTTGTGGGAAGTGTGCACTTAGCCTGTCTTCTCTTGAGAGACAGGTCTGCCTACGGTGACCTTTCTCAATAGCAAGGCTATAGTCAAAGATTTCCTTAATTTTGGGTCAATCACTCACAGTAGTCAGGCATTCTACCACTGTGTACTCTCTGTTGAGGGCCAAGTACCATTCTAGTTTGCTTAGTTTTTTGGTTAATTCTTTCCAATGTGTAAAGTAATTATCTTTTTGTTTTATCTCCCCCTCTATCCTCCCCCTGTCAAGGGACTGGTTGAGCTGTGAGTGAGTGAGGGCCTGAATTCAGAGACACATCAGTATCCATTTACACACACCATTACACACATCTATCACAATCACAAACACTGACACACACAAATACACACTTAGAGCTGAAACATCAGAGGACTGTCCATACTGACAAGGGACACGTACAAAAAGCTTGTCCGGGATCTTGTTTCCCATGAGTATGGTAGTCTCTATACTCACCTACTCTGAAGCTCTGCTGTGCCCAGATTTGGAGTGTTCAACATACGCTTCTGTGGTAGAGTTTCTGCCACATAAAAAACATGAGCTGGCGCACACCCAGAGAAAATGATTTGATGTAGAGTTGCTGACTAACAGCGAATAAACTATAAGCTATAAAAATAAAGACAGTCACACACTCTATATATAAACTCCCAATAATTTATTGGGTAAATCACCAATGTTTCCGCATCACTGTGCCATCTTCATGGTGACTGACATCCACCCAGAGGGGCTATAAGATTGGTGGAAGCGGTTTGCTCTTCAACCGATCGCTGCCCGCACCCGCCCACCCGACTAGCATCACTACTCTGGGCGGTTTTGACTTATAATATGTGGACAACTACAAATACCTAGGTGTCTGGCTAGACTGTTAACTCTCCTTCCAGACTCATATTAAGCGTCTCCAATCCAAAACTAAATCTAGAATCGGCTTCCTGTTTCGCAACAAAGCCTTCTTCACTCATGCTCCTAAACATACCCTCGTAAAACTGACTATCCTACCGATCCTCGACTTCGGCGATGTCATTTACAAAATAGCCTCCAACACTCTACTCAGCAAACTGGATGCAGTCTATCACAGTGCCATCCGTTTTGTCACCAAAGCCCCATATACCATCCACCACCGCAACCTGTATGCTCTCGTCGGCTGGCCCTCGCTACATATTCGTCGCCAAACCCACTGGCTCCAGGTCATCTATAAATCTTTGCTAGGTAAAGCTCCACCTTATCTCAGCTCACTGGTCACCATAGCAACACCCACCCGTAGCACGCGCTCCAGCAGGTATATCTCACTGGTCATCCCCAAAGCCAACACCTCCTTTGGCCGCTTTTCCTTCCAGTTCTCTGCTGTCAATGACTGGAACGAATTGCAGAAATCGCTGAAGTTGGAGACTTATATCTCCTTCACTAACTTTAAGCATCCGCTATCTGAGCAGCTTACTGATCGCTGCAGCTGTACACAGCCCATCTGTAAATAGCTTATCCAACTACCTACCACATCCCCATATTGTTTTTATTTACTTTTTTTGTTCTTTTGCACACCAGTATTTCTACTTGCACACCATCATCTGCACATCTATCACTCCAGTGTTAATTGCTAAATTGTAATTACTTCGCTACTATTGGCCTATTTATTGCCTTACCTCCTTACTCCATTTGCACACTGTATATAGATATAGATTTTTCTATGGTGTTATTGACTGTACGTTTGTTTATCCAAAGTGTAACTCTGTGTTGTTGTTTTTTTTGTCACACTGCTATGCTTTATCTTGACCAGGTCACAGTTGTAAATGAGAACTTGTTCTCAACTGGCCTACCTGGTTAAATAAAGGTGAAATACATTTTTCATATTTTATTAATTTTTTTGAAGGTTGCATAAACACACAGGCAAAAAAAAACAAAAAAAAAAAACATTAACTTTAAGTTGGAAGCATTTGTGGAAAACCCTTACACGGGACATGCTATATCAATGTACGAAGGCGAATCATTATGACATCAAAGTTACACATGCTGATATGAAACCAGTAGTGAAAGATTCAGTTTACACTGCTTTGGTGGAGGAGGAAATCCTTCCAGAGAGGGAGGATGATGAAAAGGGTTCTACGGCTGGTAGAGTACACCCCATTGACGTGCAACTGCGATTGGTAGAACTAAAGGCAAAATAGTAACCGCAGAAATTAGAGCTTGAGCACAAGGAAAGGGAACAAGGAAAGTGAGCATGCCATTCGATTAAGAGAGAGATCTGGAAGCACTCTGAATCCAGTCAGGACGTCCTGCGCCCTCAACAGAGTTTGATCTTGGTCAGAACAGCAGACTTGTACCGCATTTCAACAAAAAGGAGGTGGATGTATATTTAACTCTGTTTGAACGGATTCCCACATCCCTAAAATGGCCATGAGACATTTGTGCTCCAGTGGTCTTGAGAGACGTGGACTGTTAACACCGTTAGTTGGCTCTCCCTATTTGATTTCTAGGAAAACAATCCTTTATTTGATCTTCCCTGTTTTTTTGTTTTGCTTCCTGTCTTTAAGTTTGGTGTGGGTTTTTCTTTTGTTCGCCTCTTCTTGGGCAAATTTAGTGGCCGCTCAGGGTGGGTGTCTTTTAGGACCCAGTTGTTGTTATTAGTCAACTTTCAGTGGACACCCCGTGTGTGTCTTTCCGAACCCCTCCTAAAATGGCACCTGCTTTGTTTTGGTTGTTGTCAGTGACACTTTGTTAGTTCCTCCTTCTGTTGAAGCGACAATTTTTAGTTTTCTTGCTGGGAAACGCAACAAATATAATCTATGTTTATTGGTCGCGTACACAGTTGAGTAGATAATATAGCAGGTGCAGCGAAATACTTATGTTACTAGCTCCTAACAATGCAGGAAAATGTCAAACAAGTAAACAAACAATCAATGTATTATTATTTTTTTGTTTTTACAAGAAATCCAATTAACAACCTAAATAGTAACATTAATCCAAATGCAATATATATACGTATATACACCGGATGAGTTTACACAAGATATACTAAGAATGATGTGTACAGCAGTAGATATACTAGGAATTATACGTACAGCAGTAGATATACTAAGAATGATATGTACAGCAGTAGATATACTAAGAATGATATGTACAGCAGTAGATATACTAAGAATGATATGTACAGCAGTAGATATACTAAGAATGATATCTACAGCAGTAGATATACTAAGAATGATATGTACAGCAGTACAGTAGATATACTAAGAATTATATCTACAGCAGTAGATATACTAAGAATGATATGTACAGCAGTAGATATACTAAGAATGATGTGTACAGCAGTAGATATACTAGGAATTATACATACAGCAGTAGATATACTAAGAATGATATGTACAGCAGGACAGTAGATATACTAAGAATGATATGTACAGCAGTACAGTAGATATACTAAGAATGATATCTACAGCAGTAGATATACTAAGAATGATATGTACAGCAGTAGATATACAAAGAATGCTATGTACAGCAGTAGATATACTAAGAATGATATGTACAGCAGTAGATATACTAAGAATGATATGTACAGCAGGACAGTAGATATACTAAGAATGATATCTACAGCAGTAATACTAAGAATGATATGTACAGCAGTAGATATACAAAGAATTATATGTACAGCAGTAGATATACTAAGAATGATATGTACAGCAGTAGATATACTAAGAATGCTATGTACAGCAGTAGATATACTAAGAATGATATGTACAGCAGTAGATATACTAAGAATGATATGTACAGCAGGACAGTAGATATACTAAGAATGATATCTACAGCAGTAATACTAAGAATGATATGTACAGCAGTAGATATACTAAGAATGATATGTACAGCAGTAGATATACTAAGAATGATATGTACAGCAGTAGATATACTAAGAATGATATGTACAGCAGTAGATATACTAAGAATGATATGTACAGCAGTAGATATACTAAGAATGATATGTACAGCATTAGATTAAGCCTTCCTCCCTCTCCTCCCCTTCTTCCCTCCTCCACTCCTCACTTCTACTACTCCTTTTCCTCCCTCTCCCCCCTTTTTCCGTCCTCCCTGACATCTCCTCTTCCTATCTTCTCTCACAGCTCCCCTTCCCCCCTCTCTTCTCTAACCTCTCTCCCTCCCTTCCTCAGGGAAGACATTTTTTCCCTCCACTTGTTTCCATCGATTTCTGTCCAGTTCAAGGATGAGTCCCTTTCTCCTTTTTCTCTTTCCTTCAATCTCTCTCAAACTCCTTTTATCTCCTACTGTTTCTCTTCTCTCATCCCCCTTTCTCTATTGTCTTGTTTATTGTTTGTTATTCTGTGTGTTGTCCTGCAGGAAACAAGCAGGAAACCAGAATATAATCCAGAGTTGATCCAAAAATCTGTTTATTACAAAATATCAGAAGTGTTGTATTACAGATCTGTTGTCCTCCAGCCAATATTACTACCATCAGTTTATAGCACTACCAGCAAGAGCCAGCACACACTCTCTTTCTCACACACACACACACACACACACACACACACACACACACACACACACACACACACACACACACACACACACACACACACACACACACACACACACACACACACACACACACACACACACACACACACACAGCATCTTCAAGATTATCATTATTCTTATAATCTTAAAATCTTCTGTCTGTCACACACCATTAAACACTATACTGTGTACAGGACTTATCAACACATATATACTTGTATTCCATGTAATATTAACATTCCAATAGTGCATGATCTACAATACAACAATATTATCATACTTTCCAATGACTGGTTATATCCGTGCAGGGCTCTACATGTGGACTCAGTGTCAAGTCATGAAAAGTGTTACAGGTACAGCAGAATGTGGTTTATATCCCTGATTACAGCAGATCATCATCAGTACAATCAACAGCATTTCCAGCAGGTATTTACACACACACATACACACACACTCACGCGCGTACACACTCATTACAGCAACTTCAATAATCCTTAGACATCCAAACAATAAATATTCATACTTCATATTTGACCCTGTGAGCGACTGTGTAATACTAACAATGATATATATATATGATTAATAACTAAATAATATAACTATATAATAACTTAACTACTGAGCATGCAGTCGTGTGCTTGTCCAGTGTTTCCCTTCGTAGGACTCAGCCATGTCTGTTCTATTAAGTATATTTCTATGGCCCACCCTCAGTCAGCTAATGTTACTGGCTTCACCTGATTGTCAGAGTTCTCTAGTACATAGGTGGGCTGGCCTGTAGGTTTAGGTCTGTGGTTAATGGTCTGTAATTATAGGGAAACGTCTGTAGTTTCATGTCTGTAGGTTTAGGTCTGTAATTATAGGGAAGTGTCTGTTGTTTCGTGTCTAGGTTTAGGTCTGTAGGGTTAAATGTCTGTAATTATAGGGAAATGTCTGTCGTTTCTGGTCTGTAGGTTTGGGTCTGTAGGGTTAAATGTCTGTAATTACAGGGATATATCTGTAGTTTCCGGTCTGTAGGTTTAGGTCTGTGGGGTTAAATGTCTGTAATTACAGGGAAATGTCTGTAGTTTCCGGTTTGTAGGTTTAGGTCCGTGGGGTTAAAGGTCAGTAGTCCTGGAGTCTGTCTCAGCCTACTTTCCCATACGAGTCCAGAAGCAGGATGCTTGCCTGTTCTAGGTTCCACTGGCAACGCTCTAGAAACTCCTGGCACTCTGATCTAGAACGTAGACCCAGGCGGAACAACTGTTCTACCTACAACAGAGAGAGAGAGAGATGTTAGAGAGAGAGAGATGTTAAAAAGAGAGAGAGATGTTAGAGAGATCTTAAAAAGATAGAGATGTGTTAGAGAGAGAGAGATCTTAAAAAGAGAGATAGATGTTAGAGAGAGAGATGTTAGAGAGAGAGATGTTAGAGAGATCTTAAAAAGATAGAGATGTGTTAGAGAGAGAGAGATCTTAAAAAGAGAGAGATAGATGTTAGAGAGATAGATGTTAGAGAGAGAGATGTTAGAGAGAGAGAGAGATCTTAGAGAGAGAGAGATGTTAGAGAGAGAGAGATCTTAGAGAGAGATGTTAGAGAGAGAGATCTTAGAGAGATGTTAGAGAGAGAGAGATCTTAGAGAGAGAGATCTTAGAGAGAGATCTTAGAGAGAGATGTTAGAGAGAGAGAGATCTTAGAGAGAGATGTTAGAGAGAGATGTTAGGGAGATAGAGAGATCTTAGAGAGAGATGTTAGAGAGAGATCTTAGAGAGAGATGTTAGAGAGAAATGTTAGAGAGAGAGAGAGAGACGTTAGAGAGAGAGAGATGTTAGAGAGAGATCTTAAAAAGAGAGAGAGATGTTAGAGAGAGAGATCTTAGAGAGAGATGTTAGAGAGAGAGATCTTAGAGAGAGATGTTAGAGAGAGAGAGAAAGAGAGATCTTAGAGAGAGAGAGAAAGAGAGATCTTAGAGAGAGAGAGAGAGAGAGAGAGAGAGAGAGAGAGAGAGAGAGAGAGAGAGAGAGAGAGAGAGACGTTAGAGAGAGAGAGATGTTAGAGAGAGATCTTCAAAAGAGAGAGAGATGTTAGAGAGAGAGATCTTAGAGAGAGATGTTAGAGAGAGAAAGAGAGATCTTAGAGAGAGAGAGAAAGAGAGAGAGAGAGAGAGAGAGACGTTAGAGAGAGAGATGTTAGAGAGAGATCTTAAAAAGAGAGAGAGATGTTAGAGAGAGAGAGATCTTAGAGAGAGATGTTAGAGAGAGAAAGAGAGATCTTAGAGAGAGAGAGAAAGAGAGATCTTAGAAAGAGAGAGAGAGAGAGAGAGAGAGAGAGAGAGAGAGAGAGAGAGAGAGAGAGTGTGTGTGTGTCTGTATGTGTGTCTGTGTGCGTGTACCTTTAGTTGGCATATTGCCTGAGGGATGTTCCAGCTGTGAGTCTCCAGAGCCACTTCACACTCCTCTGCTGTCACACCATGCACTGCTCCCTGCACCTACGTACACACACACACACACACACACACATACACACTCGTTAGGTTCAGAAGTCTTGTGACTTCAAAAAGCATTTAAATGTATTTCTGACACGATAAACAGGTAAACACAAAGAGCACTTGAATGCAGCCTCATTCTACACTGCTTGTTCTGAACATCTCTAACCTGAATGAGGCTGTTCTCCCGTTGCCTGCTGGGAGCTGTAGTTAAATGTTGAGTCCTGTGGTTGTTGTTGTTGAAAGAGGTGTTAGGCCTTGCCCCACTCCCGCCTGGTTGCTGTTGCATCATGGGTCGGACGGTGGCCATTTTGGCAGCTCCATATCTCTCCAGGTAGGCGGGGCGTTCAGAACTCTGAGAGCTGTCAATAAGCATTGACAGGCCACACCCCTCAGAGAGGGGATCCAATGAAGCGCTGGGAGGAGGGGCAGCAGTGAGCCTGGAGGAATAGAGGGAGGAGGGAGGAGAGGAAGAGGGGGAGGAGGAGACTAGAGAGCCGAGAGGACCAACAACACCATACAGCCCTGTCCTCTGACGAGGGAGATGGAGAGGGAGGGGGAGACAAAGGGGGATGAGGAGAGGGAGGAACTAAAAGAAGGGGAGGCGGAGCGTGAGGAGAGGTTGAGAGAAGGCGTGGTCTCTGGGAGGGATCTGAGGGGTGTGTTTTCCTCTCACCTAGGGAAATGTGTTTGGAGGAGCGTAGGGGTGGGATGGGGAGCGTGGAGGTAGCATTGGTCTGTCCTCAGAGGAGGAAGAGGAGGGGAGGAAGGTAGATCTGTCTGTGAGGGGCCGGGGGGGCCAGGGAGAGGGGAAGGGGGGAGGAGGGGAGGGAACGGCCGGCTGTCATGGGAACACGCAGTTTCACCATCACCTGCAGGTCAGCAGGAAGAGAGAAAAAATCTACATTTAAACTCCAAACTCAAATTAGAAAACTGTGGTGTGTGTGTGTGTGCCGTACCTCTCTCTGCAGCTCCTGGAACAGATCAGCTGACTGTGTTAAGCCCCTCCCCTCTGCATCAGCGCTGGGTGGAGCCAAAATCCCTTCAGCCAATCCAGTGATAGATCGAACCTCCATGTCTGCCAATTGTCCCTCAGCCTCCGTAGCAACCTCGTCATAGGCAGGAAGAGGGAGGGGCCAGTCTAGGATGGAAGGAAGGTCCTGGAGAGAGAAAGAAGAGAAGACTGTTTTCTCACGGAGTGTGTGTGTGTGTGTGTGTGTGTGTGTGTGTGTGTGTGTGTGTGTGTGTGTGTGTGTGTGTACGTACCTTGAGTGTGTCCTGGTCAGGTAGGCATGTCTCAGTGAGAGGGGAGGGCGTGGCCGAGCTAAAGCTGTCATCGGTGAAGTCGATGAGCGAGACCTCGCTTTTGGCTGACCTTACACCTGGCCCTTCCCACGGGCGGAGTTTAAGGCCCATAGCCACACCCAATTTTTTCAGCCCCGACGAAGCACCTTCATATTCATCATCATCTAACACAGAGTCATAGAACGGCTCTACACACACACACACACACACACACACACACACACACACACGCACACAAACACACGCACACACAACATCATCATTATCATCAATCAGAAAGTCATAGTCAGCTCAACATAGACAGGTAAATAATAAATAATAATAAATAAATAAATAATAAATAATAAATAATAAATAAACAGTCAGCGTGGGAGACAGACTTACTCTGGATCAAGACAGCAGGCTGGGGAGGACGAGCAGGAGGCTGCTCTGATGGACAGAAAGAGAAAGAGGGAGAGAGTTTAGGAATGAATAAAAAAAGAATGAGGTAGGAAGATACTAGAAGGAGAGAATAAATGTGTGTGTGTGTGTGTGTAGCCTACTCACTCCTGGTGCGGTTGGGTAGTTTGGTGGGCCGGACAGTGGAAGGATCCATTCCCATAACATCAGGGGGGTCCATGGGGTTTCCCAAGTACAAGCTGAGGGGGGTAGAGGCCAGGGATGTAGTGCAGCGTAAACACAGTACTTCAAATTGTCTTTATAAAACTTACATGACATTCAGTTTGCTCATTGGGTACATTTCCAATTGGTTCCATTGGGCCTGACATCTAAAGAACAAGAGCACTACTGACAGGGCTCTGCTGCACTCTAGTGGTCAGGCACTGTACTTGCAGGTAACAGCCAGGTATGTGTGTGCGTGTGTGTTTACCTGTCTATGCGGTCAGCGTGCCCCCAGCTCCTGTGTGGGTCAGTGTCTCCGTGTCCAGTGTGAATGAAGGAGTGTGTGAGTGGTCTGCTGATGTCTTGGGCCGACAGGCCGCTGACCGACGTGACCACGTGGCGAGGAAACTGTCCCACACGCAATGTCCTTCTGTTCTGACCTCTCCACCAATAGAGCTCTGCTCTGGAGACACAGAGACACATGGACACTGATATGATTCCCTATTCCACATTTCAGAGAAGCATGTCTGCTCTTCAAATGATATAGCTATCCGAGTTTCAGAAACATGAATCATTCTTCCCTCACCCACACACACTGACCTGCCCTCGATGATGGTGATGATGTCATTCATGGTGATCTGGAGTTTGTCCGGTTCCTCAAAGTCCTGCAGAGCTTTCATGTCTGTAGGCATGGTCTACACACACACACACACACACACACACACACACACACAGACACACAGACAGACACACACACACACACACACACACACACACACACACACACACACACACACACACACACACACACACACACACACACACACACACACACACACACACACACTCATTATTACCACTAGGTGGGCAGCTTCGGTCTTGCAATCACTCACGTAGCTACAGTGTCCTCTGCTGGACACTTGGTGAACCATGAATGTGTGTCTACCTCCAATAGAAAGTCTCTGAGGGCGGTGAATGTTGGTCTGTCATCAGGCTGAGGGCTCCAGGTCTGCAGCATCATGTTGTAAACATCCTGGGGACAGTCTTCTGGCTTCACCAGCCTCTCCCCCTCCACATCCACCTTATGGAGAATCTACACGCACAGAAACACACACACACAAACTTTTCAAGCAATACCGTCAAACACATATTGCGTGTGAGTGTGTCTGTGTGTTTGTGTATTTGTACCTGGCTGCCATTGAGTCCTATCCATGGCTCCTGTCCATGTGTAAACATCTCCCACAGAGTGACTCCAAACATCCAGGTGTCTGAAGCATGAGAGAAACTTCTGCTCCTCAACGACTCTGGAGCACACCTAGAGAGAGAGAGACAGAGAGAGAGAGACAGAGGAGAGAGAGATAGACAGAGAGAGAGACAGAGGAGAGAGAGATAGACAGAGAGAGAGACAGAGATAGACAGAGAGAGAGAGAGAGAGAGAGAAACGGGGGGAGGAAGAAAGAGAAGTGAGGAATAGAGAGGATAGAAAGAGATCATATTGTTTAGTCCAGCATCATGCAGAGAGAACAGCCACAGAGAGAGAGAGAGAGAGAGAGAGAGAGAGAGAGAGAGAGAGAGAGAGAGAGATAGACAGAGAGAGAGACAGAGACAGAGAGAGAGAGAGAGAGAGAGAGAGAGAGAGAGAGAGAGAGAGAGAGAGACAGAGATAGACAGAGAGAGAGAGAGAGAGAGAGAGAGAGAGAGAGAGAGAGAGACAGAGAGAGAGAGAGAGAGAGAGAAACGGGGGGAGGAAGAAAGAGAAGTGAGGAATAGAGAGGATAGAAAGAGATCATATTGTTTAGTCCAGCATCATGCAGAGAGAACAGCCACCCAGTCACTCACCATGCGAAGGGCACCTTGTGGCTCTCCTCCATCACATATGTATCCTGGTGTGACGGCAGCGCCCTCATTAGACCAAAGTCACCGATCTTCACCATTTCATTGGTCGACAGCAGGACGTTCCTTGCAGCCAGGTCTCTGTGGAGGAACCGCCTCTGTTCTAGATATGCCATGCCACACGCCACCTACACACACACACACACACACACACACACACACACACACACACACACACACACACACACACACACACACACACACACACACACACAGCAGATGTGAACTAACTTGCTAGTGAGCGCTAGCTAATCATGCGGAAACATTCCCCACCCCCCCACCCACCCCACACTGACCTGTACAGCGTAGCCACACAGAGAGAGATGAGATGTCCCCACACTGACCTGTACAGCGTAGCCACAGAGAGGAGATGAGGATGTCCCCCCACACTGACCTGTACAGCGTAGCCACACAGAGAGGAGATGAGGATGTCCCCCCCCACACTGACCTGTACAGCGAGCCACACAGAGAGGAGATGAGGATGTCCCCCCCACACTGACCTGTACAGCGTAGCCACACAGAGAGGAGATGAGGATGTCACCCCCCACACTGACCTGTACAGCGTAGCCACACAGAGAGAGAGATGAGGATGTCACCCCCACACTGACCTGTACAGCGTAGAGCCACACAGAGAGGAGATGAGGATGTCACCCCCCACACTGACCTGTACAGCGTAGCCACACAGAGAGGAGATGAGGATGTCACCCCCCCACACTGACCTGTACAGCGTAGCCACACAGAGAGGAGATGAGGATGTCACCCCCACACTGACCTGTACAGCGTAGCCACACAGAGAGGAGATGAGGATGTCACCCCCACACTGACCTGTACAGCGTAGCCACACAGAGAGGAGATGAGGATGTCCCCCCACACTGACCTGTACAGCGTAGCCACACAGAGAGGAGATGAGGATGTCACCCCCACACTGACCTGTACAGCGTAGCCACACAGAGAGGAGATGAGGATGACCCCCCACACTGACCTGTACAGCGTAGCCACACAGAGAGGAGATGAGGATGTCACCCCCACACTGACCTGTACAGCGTAGCCACACAGAGAGGAGATGAGGATGTCCCCCCACACTGACCTGTACAGCGTAGCCACACAGAGAGGAGATGAGGATGACCCCCACACACTGACCTGTACAGCGTAGCCACACAGAGAGGAGATGAGGATGACCCCCCCACACTGACCTGTACAGCGTAGCCACACAGAGAGGAGATGAGGATGTCCCCCCACACTGACCTGTACAGCGTAGCCACACAGAGAGGAGATGAGGATGTCCCCCCACACTGACCTGTACAGCGTAGCCACACAGAGAGGAGATGAGGATGTCCCCCCCACACTGACCTGTACAGCGTAGCCACACAGAGAGGAGATGAGGATGTCACCCCCACACTGACCTGTACAGCGTAGCCACACAGAGAGGAGATGAGGATGTCACCCCCACACTGACCTGTACAGCGTAGCCACACAGAGAGGAGATGAGGATGTCCCCCCACACTGACCTGTACAGCGTAGCCACACAGAGAGGAGATGAGGATGTCACCCCCACACTGACCTGTACAGCGTAGCCACACAGAGAGGAGATGAGGATGTCACCCCCCACACTGACCTGTACAGCGTAGCCACACAGAGAGGAGATGAGGATGTCACCCCCACACTGACCTGTACAGCGTAGCCACACAGAGAGGAGATGAGGATGTCCCCCCACACTGACCTGTACAGCGTAGCCACACAGAGAGGAGATGAGGATGTCACCCCCACACTGACCTGTACAGCGTAGCCACACAGAGAGGAGATGAGGATGTCCCCCCACACTGACCTGTACAGCGTAGCCACACAGAGAGGAGATGAGGATGTCCCCCACACTGACCTGTACAGCGTAGCCACACAGAGAGGAGATGAGGATGTCCCCCCACACTGACCTGTACAGCGTAGCCACACAGAGAGGAGATGAGGATGTCCCCCCACACTGACCTGTACAGCGTAGCCACACAGAGAGGAGATGAGGATGTCCCCCCACACTGACCTGTACAGCGTAGCCACACAGAGAGGAGATGAGGATGACCCCCCCCACACTGACCTGTACAGCGTAGCCACACAGAGAGGAGATGAGGATGTCACCCCCACACTGACCTGTACAGCGTAGCCACACAGAGAGGAGATGAGGATGTCCCCCCACACTGACCTGTACAGCGTAGCCACACAGAGAGGAGATGAGGATGTCCCCCCACACTGACCTGTACAGCGTAGCCACACAGAGAGGAGATGAGGATGTCCCCCCACACTGACCTGTACAGCGTAGCCACACAGAGAGGAGATGAGGATGTCCCCCCACACTGACCTGTACAGCGTAGCCACACAGAGAGGAGATGAGGATGTCACCCCCACACTGACCTGTACAGCGTAGCCACACAGAGAGGAGATGAGGATGTCACCCCCACACTGACCTGTACAGCGTAGCCACACAGAGAGGAGATGAGGATGTCACCCCCACACTGACCTGTACAGCGTAGCCACACAGAGAGGAGATGAGGATGACCCCCACACTGACCTGTACAGCGTAGCCACACAGAGAGGAGATGAGGATGACCCCCACACTGACCTGTACAGCGTAGCCACACAGAGAGGAGATGAGGATGTCCCCCCCACACTGACCTGTACAGCGTAGCCACACAGAGAGGAGATGAGGATGTCCCCCCACACTGACCTGTACAGCGTAGCCACACAGAGAGGAGATGAGGATGTCCCCCCACACTGACCTGTACAGCGTAGCCACACAGAGAGGAGATGAGGATGTCACCCCCCACACTGACCTGTACAGCGTAGCCACACAGAGAGGAGATGAGGATGTCCCCCCACACTGACCTGTACAGCGTAGCCACACAGAGAGGAGATGAGGATGTCCCCCCCACACTGACCTGTACAGCGTAGCCACACAGAGAGGAGATGAGGATGTCACCCCCACACTGACCTGTACAGCGTAGCCACACAGAGAGGAGATGAGGATGTCACCCCCCCACACTGACCTGTACAGCGTAGCCACACAGAGAGGAGATGAGGATGTCACCCCCACACTGACCTGTACAGCGTAGCCACACAGAGAGGAGATGAGGATGTCACCCCCACACTGACCTGTACAGCGTAGCCACACAGAGAGGAGATGAGGATGTCACCCCCCCACACTGACCTGTACAGCGTAGCCACACAGAGAGGAGATGAGGATGTCACCCCCCACACTGACCTGTACAGCGTAGCCACACAGAGAGGAGATGAGGATGTCACCCCCACACTGACCTGTACAGCGTAGCCACACAGAGAGGAGATGAGGATGTCCCCCACACTGACCTGTACAGCGTAGCCACACAGAGAGGAGATGAGGATGTCCCCCCACACTGACCTGTACAGCGTAGCCACACAGAGAGGAGATGAGGATGTCACCCCCCACACTGACCTGTACAGCGTAGCCACACAGAGAGGAGATGAGGATGTCACCCCCACACTGACCTGTACAGCGTAGCCACACAGAGAGGAGATGAGGATGTCACCCCCCCACACTGACCTGTACAGCGTAGCCACACAGAGAGGAGATGAGGATGTCCCCCCACACTGACCTGTACAGCGTAGCCACACAGAGAGGAGATGAGGATGTCACCCCACACTGACCTGTACAGCGTAGCCACACAGAGAGGAGATGAGGATGTCCCCCACACTGACCTGTACAGCGTAGCCACACAGAGAGGAGATGAGGATGTCACCCCCACACTGACCTGTACAGCGTAGCCACACAGAGAGGAGATGAGGATGACCCCCCACACTGACCTGTACAGCGTAGCCACACAGAGAGGAGATGAGGATGTCACCCCCACACTGACCTGTACAGCGTAGCCACACAGAGAGGAGATGAGGATGACCCCCCACACTGACCTGTACAGCGTAGCCACACAGAGAGGAGATGAGGATGACCCCCCACACTGACCTGTACAGCGTAGCCACACAGAGAGGAGATGAGGATGACCCCCACACTGACCTGTACAGCGTAGCCACACAGAGAGGAGATGAGGATGACCCCCACACTGACCTGTACAGCGTAGCCACACAGAGAGGAGATGAGGATGACCCCCACACTGACCTGTACAGCGTAGCCACACAGAGAGGAGATGAGGATGTCACCCCCACACTGACCTGTACAGCGTAGCCACACAGAGAGGAGATGAGGATGTCCCCCCCACACTGACCTGTACAGCGTAGCCACACAGAGAGGAGATGAGGATGTCACCCCCACACTGACCTGTACAGCGTAGCCACACAGAGAGGAGATGAGGATGTCACCCCACACTGACCTGTACAGCGTAGCCACACAGAGAGGAGATGAGGATGTCACCCCCCACACTGACCTGTACAGCGTAGCCACACAGAGAGGAGATGAGGATGTCACCCCCACACTGACCTGTACAGCGTAGCCACACAGAGAGGAGATGAGGATGTCACCCCACACTGACCTGTACAGCGTAGCCACACAGAGAGGAGATGAGGATGTCACCCCCACACTGACCTGTACAGCGTAGCCACACAGAGAGGAGATGAGGATGTCCCCCACACTGACCTGTACAGCGTAGCCACACAGAGAGGAGATGAGGATGTCACCCCCCCACACTGACCTGTACAGCGTAGCCACACAGAGAGGAGATGAGGATGTCCCCCCACACTGACCTGTACAGCGTAGCCACACAGAGAGGAGATGAGGATGTCACCCCCCACACTGACCTGTACAGCGTAGCCACACAGAGAGGAGATGAGGATGACCCCCCACACTGACCTGTACAGCGAGCCACACAGAGAGGAGATGAGGATGTCACCCCCACACTGACCTGTACAGCGTAGCCACACAGAGAGGAGATGAGGATGACCCCCCACACTGACCTGTACAGCGTAGCCACACAGAGAGGAGATGAGGATGACCCCCCACACTGACCTGTACAGCGTAGCCACACAGAGAGGAGATGAGGATGACCCCCACACTGACCTGTACAGCGTAGCCACACAGAGAG
Organism: Brachymystax lenok tsinlingensis; assembly: GCA_030435695.1. Classification (NCBI taxonomy): domain Eukaryota; kingdom Metazoa; phylum Chordata; class Actinopteri; order Salmoniformes; family Salmonidae; genus Brachymystax; species Brachymystax lenok. The sequence goes on from CM059814.1 coordinate 13,562,003, forward strand.
GAGATGAGGATGACCCCCACACTGACCTGTACAGCGTAGCCACACAGAGAGGAGATGAGGATGTCCCCCCCACACTGACCTGTACAGCGTAGCCACACAGAGAGGAGATGAGGATGTCACCCCCACACTGACCTGTACAGCGTAGCCACACAGAGAGAGGAGATGAGGATGTCACCCCCACACTGACCTGTACAGCGTAGCCACACAGAGAGGAGATGAGGATGTCACCCCCACACTGACCTGTACAGCGTAGCCACACAGAGAGGAGATGAGGATGTCACCCCCACACTGACCTGTACAGCGTAGCCACACAGAGAGGAGATGAGGATGTCACCCCCACACTGACCTGTACAGCGTAGCCACACAGAGAGGAGATGAGGATGTCACCCCCACACTGACCTGTACAGCGTAGCCACACAGAGAGGAGATGAGGATGTCACCCCCACACTGACCTGTACAGCGTAGCCACACAGAGAGGAGATGAGGATGTCACCCCCACACTGACCTGTACAGCGTAGCCACACAGAGAGGAGATGAGGATGTCACCCCCCACACTGACCTGTACAGCGTAGCCACACAGAGAGGAGATGAGGATGACCCCCCACACTGACCTGTACAGCGAGCCACACAGAGAGGAGATGAGGATGTCCCCCCACACTGACCTGTACAGCGTAGCCACACAGAGAGGAGATGAGGATGTCACCCCCACACTGACCTGTACAGCGTAGCCACACAGAGAGGAGATGAGGATGTCCCCCCACACTGACCTGTACAGCGTAGCCACACAGAGAGGAGATGAGGATGTCCCCCCCCACACTGACCTGTACAGCGTAGCCACACAGAGAGGAGATGAGGATGTCACCCCCACACTGACCTGTACAGCGTAGCCACACAGAGAGGAGATGAGGATGTCCCCCACACTGACCTGTACAGCGTAGCCACACAGAGAGGAGATGAGGATGTCACCCCCACACTGACCTGTACAGCGTAGCCACACAGAGAGGAGATGAGGATGTCACCCCCACACTGACCTGTACAGCGTAGCCACACAGAGAGGAGATGAGGATGTCCCCCCCCACACTGACCTGTACAGCGTAGCCACACAGAGAGGAGATGAGGATGTCACCCCACACTGACCTGTACAGCGTAGCCACACAGAGAGGAGATGAGGATGTCACCCCACACACTGACCTGTACAGCGTAGCCACACAGAGAGGAGATGAGGATGTCACCCCCCCACACTGACCTGTACAGCGTAGCCACACAGAGAGGAGATGAGGATGTCACCCCCCCACACTGACCTGTACAGCGTAGCCACACAGAGAGGAGATGAGGATGACCCCCACACTGACCTGTACAGCGTAGCCACACAGAGAGGAGATGAGGATGTCACCCCCACACTGACCTGTACAGCGTAGCCACACAGAGAGGAGATGAGGATGTCCCCCCACACTGACCTGTACAGCGTAGCCACACAGAGAGGAGATGAGGATGTCACCCCCCACACTGACCTGTACAGCGTAGCCACACAGAGAGGAGATGAGGATGTCACCCCCACACTGACCTGTACAGCGTAGCCACACAGAGAGGAGATGAGGATGTCCCCCCACACTGACCTGTACAGCGTAGCCACACAGAGAGGAGATGAGGATGTCACCCCCACACTGACCTGTACAGCGTAGCCACACAGAGAGGAGATGAGGATGTCCCCCCACACTGACCTGTACAGCGTAGCCACACAGAGAGGAGATGAGGATGTCACCCCCACACTGACCTGTACAGCGTAGCCACACAGAGAGGAGATGAGGATGTCCCCCCCCACACTGACCTGTACAGCGTAGCCACACAGAGAGGAGATGAGGATGTCACCCCCACACTGACCTGTACAGCGTAGCCACACAGAGAGGAGATGAGGATGACCCCCCACACTGACCTGTACAGCGTAGCCACACAGAGAGGAGATGAGGATGTCACCCCCACACTGACCTGTACAGCGAGCCACACAGAGAGGAGATGAGGATGACCCCCCACACTGACCTGTACAGCGTAGCCACACAGAGAGGAGATGAGGATGACCCCCCACACTGACCTGTACAGCGTAGCCACACAGAGAGGAGATGAGGATGACCCCCCACACTGACCTGTACAGCGTAGCCACACAGAGAGGAGATGAGGATGACCCCCCACACTGACCTGTACAGCGTAGCCACACAGAGAGGAGATGAGGATGTCCCCCCACACTGACCTGTACAGCGTAGCCACACAGAGAGGAGATGAGGATGTCCCCCCACACTGACCTGTACAGCGTAGCCACACAGAGAGGAGATGAGGATGTCACCCCCCACACTGACCTGTACAGCGTAGCCACACAGAGAGGAGATGAGGATGTCACCCCCCACACTGACCTGTACAGCGTAGCCACACAGAGAGGAGATGAGGATGTCACCCCCACACTGACCTGTACAGCGAGCCACACAGAGAGGAGATGAGGATGTCACCCCCACACTGACCTGTACAGCGTAGCCACACAGAGAGGAGATGAGGATGTCCCCCACACTGACCTGTACAGCGTAGCCACACAGAGAGGAGATGAGGATGTCACCCCCCACACTGACCTGTACAGCGTAGCCACACAGAGAGGAGATGAGGATGTCACCCCCCCACACTGACCTGTACAGCGTAGCCACACAGAGAGGAGATGAGGATGTCACCCCCACACTGACCTGTACAGCGTAGCCACACAGAGAGGAGATGAGGATGTCACCCCCACACTGACCTGTACAGCGTAGCCACACAGAGAGGAGATGAGGATGTCACCCCCACACTGACCTGTACAGCGTAGCCACACAGAGAGGAGATGAGGATGTCACCCCCACACTGACCTGTACAGCGTAGCCACACAGAGAGGAGATGAGGATGTCACCCCCACACTGACCTGTACAGCGTAGCCACACAGAGAGGAGATGAGGATGTCACCCCCACACTGACCTGTACAGCGTAGCCACACAGAGAGGAGATGAGGATGTCACCCCCACACTGACCTGTACAGCGTAGCCACACAGAGAGGAGATGAGGATGTCCCCCCACACTGACCTGTACAGCGTAGCCACACAGAGAGGAGATGAGGATGTCACCCCACACTGACCTGTACAGCGTAGCCACACAGAGAGGAGATGAGGATGTCCCCCCACACTGACCTGTACAGCGTAGCCACACAGAGAGGAGATGAGGATGTCCCCCACACTGACCTGTACAGCGTAGCCACACAGAGAGGAGATGAGGATGTCCCCCCACACTGACCTGTACAGCGTAGCCACACAGAGAGAGGAGATGAGGATGTCCCCCCCACACTGACCTGTACAGCGTAGCCACACAGAGAGGAGATGAGGATGTCCCCCCCCACACTGACCTGTACAGCGTAGCCACACAGAGAGGAGATGAGGATGTCCCCCACACTGACCTGTACAGGCGTAGCCACACAGAGAGGAGATGAGGATGTCACCCCCACACTGACCTGTACAGCGTAGCCACACAGAGAGGAGATGAGGATGTCACCCCCACACTGACCTGTACAGCGTAGCCACACAGAGAGGAGATGAGGATGTCCCCCACACTGACCTGTACAGCGTAGCCACACAGAGAGGAGATGAGGATGTCCCCCCCACACTGACCTGTACAGCGTAGCCACACAGAGAGGAGATGAGGATGTCACCCCCACACTGACCTGTACAGCGTAGCCACACAGAGAGGAGATGAGGATGTCCCCTCCCACACTGACCTGTACAGGATGTCATCCACACAGAGAGGAGATGAGGATGTCACCCCCCACACTGACCTGTACAGCGTAGCCACACAGAGAGGAGATGAGGATGTCACCCCCACACTGACCTGTACAGCGTAGCCACACAGAGAGGAGATGAGGATGTCACCCCCACACTGACCTGTACAGCGTAGCCACACAGAGAGGAGATGAGGATGTCACCCCACACTGACCTGTACAGCGTAGCCACACAGAGAGGAGATGAGGATGTCCCCCACACTGACCTGTACAGCGTAGCCACACAGAGAGGAGATGAGGATGTCACCCCCCACACTGACCTGTACAGCGTAGCCACACAGAGAGGAGATGAGGATGTCACCCCCCACACTGACCTGTACAGCGTAGCCACACAGAGAGGAGATGAGGATGTCCCCCCCCACACTGACCTGTACAGCGTAGCCACACAGAGAGGAGATGAGGATGTCACCCCCACACTGACCTGTACAGCGTAGCCACACAGAGAGGAGATGAGGATGTCACCCCCACACTGACCTGTACAGCGTAGCCACACAGAGAGGAGATGAGGATGTCACCCCCCACACTGACCTGTACAGCGTAGCCACACAGAGAGGAGATGAGGATGTCACCCCCCACACTGACCTGTACAGCGAGCCACACAGAGAGGAGATGAGGATGTCCCCCCACACTGACCTGTACAGCGTAGCCACACAGAGAGGAGATGAGGATGTCACCCCCACACTGACCTGTACAGCGTAGCCACACAGAGAGGAGATGAGGATGTCACCCCACACTGACCTGTACAGCGTAGCCACACAGAGAGGAGATGAGGATGTCACCCCCACACTGACCTGTACAGCGTAGCCACACAGAGAGGAGATGAGGATGTCACCCCCACACTGACCTGTACAGCGTAGCCACACAGAGAGGAGATGAGGATGTCACCCCCACACTGACCTGTACAGCGTAGCCACACAGAGAGGAGATGAGGATGTCACCCCCCACACTGACCTGTACAGCGTAGCCACACAGAGAGGAGATGAGGATGTCCCCCCACACTGACCTGTACAGCGTAGCCACACAGAGAGGAGATGAGGATGTCACCCCCCACACTGACCTGTACAGCGAGCCACACAGAGAGGAGATGAGGATGTCCCCCCACACTGACCTGTACAGCGAGCCACACAGAGAGGAGATGAGGATGTCCCCCCACACTGACCTGTACAGCGTAGCCACACAGAGAGGAGATGAGGATGTCACCCCCCACACTGACCTGTACAGCGTAGCCACACAGAGAGGAGATGAGGATGTCACCCCCCACACTGACCTGTACAGCGTAGCCACACAGAGAGGAGATGAGGATGTCACCCCCCACACTGACCTGTACAGCGTAGCCACACAGAGAGGAGATGAGGATGTCCCCCACACTGACCTGTACAGCGTAGCCACACAGAGAGGAGATGAGGATGTCCCCCCACACTGACCTGTACAGCGTAGCCACACAGAGAGGAGATGAGGATGTCACCCCCACACTGACCTGTACAGCGTAGCCACACAGAGAGGAGATGAGGATGTCACCCCCACACTGACCTGTACAGCGTAGCCACACAGAGAGGAGATGAGGATGTCACCCCCACACTGACCTGTACAGCGAGCCACACAGAGAGGAGATGAGGATGTCCCCCCCCACACTGACCTGTACAGCGTAGCCACACAGAGAGGAGATGAGGATGTCACCCCCACACTGACCTGTACAGCGTAGCCACACAGAGAGGAGATGAGGATGTCACCCCCACACTGACCTGTACAGCGTAGCCACACAGAGAGGAGATGAGGATGTCACCCCCACACTGACCTGTACAGCGTAGCCACACAGAGAGGAGATGAGGATGTCACCCCCCACACTGACCTGTACAGCGTAGCCACACAGAGAGGAGATGAGGATGTCACCCCCACACTGACCTGTACAGCGTAGCCACACAGAGAGGAGATGAGGATGTCACCCCCACACTGACCTGTACAGCGTAGCCACACAGAGAGGAGATGAGGATGTCACCCCCCCACACTGACCTGTACAGCGTAGCCACACAGAGAGGAGATGAGGATGTCACCCCCACACTGACCTGTACAGCGTAGCCACACAGAGAGGAGATGAGGATGTCACCCCCCACACTGACCTGTACAGCGTAGCCACACAGAGAGGAGATGAGGATGTCACCCCCACACTGACCTGTACAGCGTAGCCACACAGAGAGGAGATGAGGATGTCCCCCCACACTGACCTGTACAGCGTAGCCACACAGAGAGGAGATGAGGATGTCACCCCCACACTGACCTGTACAGCGTAGCCACACAGAGAGGAGATGAGGATGTCACCCCCACACTGACCTGTACAGCGTAGCCACACAGAGAGGAGATGAGGATGTCCCCCCACACTGACCTGTACAGCGTAGCCACACAGAGAGGAGATGAGGATGTCACCCCCACACTGACCTGTACAGCGTAGCCACACAGAGGAGATGAGGATGTCACCCCCACACTGACCTGTACAGCGTAGCCACACAGAGAGGAGATGAGGATGTCCCCCCCACACTGACCTGTACAGCGTAGCCACACAGAGAGGAGATGAGGATGTCACCCCCACACTGACCTGTACAGCGTAGCCACACAGAGAGGGAGATGAGGATGTCACCCCCACACTGACCTGTACAGCGTAGCCACACAGAGAGGAGATGAGGATGTCACCCCCACACTGACCTGTACAGCGTAGCCACACAGAGAGGAGATGAGGATGTCACCCCCACACTGACCTGTACAGCGTAGCCACACAGAGAGGAGATGAGGATGTCACCCCCACACTGACCTGTACAGCGTAGCCACACAGAGAGGAGATGAGGATGTCACCCCCACACTGACCTGTACAGCGTAGCCACACAGAGAGGAGAGATGAGGATGTCACCCCCACACTGACCTGTACAGCGTAGCCACACAGAGAGGAGATGAGGATGTCACCCCCACACTGACCTGTACAGCGTAGCCACACAGAGAGGAGATGAGGATGTCACCCCCACACTGACCTGTACAGCGTAGCCACACAGAGAGGAGATGAGGATGTCACCCCCACACTGACCTGTACAGCGAGCCACACAGAGAGGAGATGAGGATGTCACCCCCACACTGACCTGTACAGCGTAGCCACACAGAGAGGAGATGAGGATGTCACCCCCCACACTGACCTGTACAGCGAGCCACACAGAGAGGAGATGAGGATGTCCCCCCACACTGACCTGTACAGCGTAGCCACACAGAGAGGAGATGAGGATGTCACCCCCACACTGACCTGTACAGCGTAGCCACACAGAGAGGAGATGAGGATGTCACCCCCCACACTGACCTGTACAGCGAGCCACACAGAGAGGAGATGAGGATGACCCCCACACTGACCTGTACAGCGTAGCCACACAGAGAGGAGATGAGGATGTCACCCCCACACTGACCTGTACAGCGAGCCACACAGAGAGGAGATGAGGATGTCCCCCCCACACTGACCTGTACAGCGTAGCCACACAGAGAGGAGATGAGGATGTCACCCCCACACTGACCTGTACAGCGTAGCCACACAGAGAGGAGATGAGGATGTCACCCCCACACTGACCTGTACAGCGAGCCACACAGAGAGGAGATGAGGATGTCACCCCCACACTGACCTGTACAGCGTAGCCACACAGAGAGGAGATGAGGATGTCACCCCCACACTGACCTGTACAGCGTAGCCACACAGAGAGGAGATGAGGATGTCACCCCCCACACTGACCTGTACAGCGTAGCCACACAGAGAGGAGATGAGGATGTCACCCCCACACTGACCTGTACAGCGTAGCCACACAGAGAGGAGATGAGGATGTCCCCCACACTGACCTGTACAGCGTAGCCACACAGAGAGGAGATGAGGATGTCACCCCCACACTGACCTGTACAGCGTAGCCACACAGAGAGGAGATGAGGATGTCACCCCCACTGACCTGTACAGCGAGCCACACAGAGAGGAGATGAGGATGTCACCCCCCACACTGACCTGTACAGGCGTAGCCACACAGAGAGGAGATGAGGATGTCACCCCCACACTGACCTGTACAGCGTAGCCACACAGAGAGGAGATGAGGATGTCACCCCCACACTGACCTGTACAGCGTAGCCACACAGAGAGGAGATGAGGATGTCACCCCCACACTGACCTGTACAGCGTAGCCACACAGAGAGGAGATGAGGATGTCACCCCACACTGACCTGTACAGCGTAGCCACACAGAGAGGAGATGAGGATGTCACCCCCACACTGACCTGTACAGCGTAGCCACACAGAGAGGAGATGAGGATGTCACCCCCACACTGACCTGTACAGCGTAGCCACACAGAGAGGAGATGAGGATGTCACCCCCACACTGACCTGTACAGCGTAGCCACACAGAGAGGAGATGAGGATGTCACCCCCACACTGACCTGTACAGCGTAGCCACACAGAGAGGAGATGAGGATGTCACCCCCACACTGACCTGTACAGCGTAGCCACACAGAGAGGAGATGAGGATGTCACCCCCCACACTGACCTGTACAGCGTAGCCACACAGAGAGGAGATGAGGATGTCACCCCCACACTGACCTGTACAGCGTAGCCACACAGAGAGGAGATGAGGATGTCACCCCCACACTGACCTGTACAGCGTAGCCACACAGAGAGGAGATGAGGATGTCCCCCCACACTGACCTGTACAGCGTAGCCACACAGAGAGGAGATGAGGATGTCACCCCCACACTGACCTGTACAGCGTAGCCACACAGAGAGGAGATGAGGATGTCACCCCCCCCACACTGACCTGTACAGCGTAGCCACACAGAGAGGAGATGAGGATGTCACCCCCACACTGACCTGTACAGCGTAGCCACACAGAGAGGAGATGAGGATGTCCCCCCCACACTGACCTGTACAGCGTAGCCACACAGAGAGGAGATGAGGATGTCCCCCCACACTGACCTGTACAGCGTAGCCACACAGAGAGGAGATGAGGATGTCACCCCCACACTGACCTGTACAGCGTAGCCACACAGAGAGGAGATGAGGATGTCACCCCCACACTGACCTGTACAGCGTAGCCACACAGAGAGGAGATGAGGATGTCACCCCACACACTGACCTGTACAGCGTAGCCACACAGAGAGGAGATGAGGATGTCACCCCCACACTGACCTGTACAGCGTAGCCACACAGAGAGGAGATGAGGATGTCACCCCCACACTGACCTGTACAGCGTAGCCACACAGAGAGGAGATGAGGATGTCACCCCCACACTGACCTGTACAGCGTAGCCACACAGAGAGGAGATGAGGATGTCACCCCCACACTGACCTGTACAGCGTAGCCACACAGAGAGGAGATGAGGATGTCACCCCCACACTGACCTGTACAGCGTAGCCACACAGAGAGGAGATGAGGATGTCACCCCCACACTGACCTGTACAGCGTAGCCACACAGAGAGGAGATGAGGATGTCACCCCCACACTGACCTGTACAGCGTAGCCACACAGAGAGGAGATGAGGATGTCACCCCCACACTGACCTGTACAGCGTAGCCACACAGAGAGGAGATGAGGATGTCACCCCCCACACTGACCTGTACAGCGTAGCCACACAGAGAGGAGATGAGGATGTCACCCCCCACACTGACCTGTACAGCGTAGCCACACAGAGAGGAGATGAGGATGTCACCCCCACACTGACCTGTACAGCGTAGCCACACAGAGAGGAGATGAGGATGTCACCCCCACACTGACCTGTACAGCGTAGCCACACAGAGAGGAGATGAGGATGTCACCCCCACACTGACCTGTACAGCGTAGCCACACAGAGAGGAGATGAGGATGTCACCCCCCACACTGACCTGTACAGCGTAGCCACACAGAGAGGAGATGAGGATGTCACCCCCACACTGACCTGTACAGCGTAGCCACACAGAGAGGAGATGAGGATGTCACCCCCACACTGACCTGTACAGCGTAGCCACACAGAGAGGAGATGAGGATGTCACCCCCACACTGACCTGTACAGCGTAGCCACACAGAGAGGAGATGAGGATGTCACCCCCACACTGACCTGTACAGCGTAGCCACACAGAGAGGAGATGAGGATGTCACCCCCACACTGACCTGTACAGCGTAGCCACACAGAGAGGAGATGAGGATGTCACCCCCACACTGACCTGTACAGCGTAGCCACACAGAGAGGAGATGAGGATGTCACCCCCCCACACTGACCTGTACAGCGTAGCCACACAGAGAGGAGATGAGGATGTCACCCCCACACTGACCTGTACAGCGTAGCCACACAGAGAGGAGATGAGGATGTCACCCCCCACACTGACCTGTACAGCGTAGCCACACAGAGAGGAGATGAGGATGTCACCCCCCACACTGACCTGTACAGCGAGCCACACAGAGAGGAGATGAGGATGTCACCCCCACACTGACCTGTACAGCGTAGCCACACAGAGAGGAGATGAGGATGTCACCCCCACACTGACCTGTACAGCGTAGCCACACAGAGAGGAGATGAGGATGTCACCCCCACACTGACCTGTACAGCGTAGCCACACAGAGAGGAGATGAGGATGTCACCCCCACACTGACCTGTACAGCGTAGCCACACAGAGAGGAGATGAGGATGTCCCCCCCACACTGACCTGTACAGCGTAGCCACACAGAGAGGAGATGAGGATGTCACCCCCACACTGACCTGTACAGCGAGCCACACAGAGAGGAGATGAGGATGTCACCCCCCACACTGACCTGTACAGCGTAGCCACACAGAGAGGAGATGAGGATGACCCCCACACTGACCTGTACAGCGTAGCCACACAGAGAGGAGATGAGGATGACCCCCCACACTGACCTGTACAGCGTAGCCACACAGAGAGGAGATGAGGATGTCACCCCCCCACACTGACCTGTACAGCGTAGCCACACAGAGAGGAGATGAGGATGTCACCCCCCCCACACTGACCTGTACAGCGTAGCCACACAGAGAGGAGATGAGGATGTCACCCCCCACACTGACCTGTACAGCGTAGCCACACAGAGAGGAGATGAGGATGTCACCCCCACACACTGACCTGTACAGCGTAGCCACACAGAGAGGAGATGAGGATGTCACCCCCACACTGACCTGTACAGCGTAGCCACACAGAGAGGAGATGAGGATGTCACCCCCACACTGACCTGTACAGCGTAGCCACACAGAGAGGAGATGAGGATGTCACCCCCACACTGACCTGTACAGCGTAGCCACACAGAGAGGAGATGAGGATGTCCCCCCACACTGACCTGTACAGCGTAGCCACACAGAGAGGAGATGAGGATGTCACCCCCCACACTGACCTGTACAGCGTAGCCACACAGAGAGGAGATGAGGATGTCACCCCCACACTGACCTGTACAGCGTAGCCACACAGAGAGGAGATGAGGATGTCACCCCCACACTGACCTGTACAGCGTAGCCACACAGAGAGGAGATGAGGATGTCACCCCCACACTGACCTGTACAGCGTAGCCACACAGAGAGGAGATGAGGATGTCACCCCCACACTGACCTGTACAGCGTAGCCACACAGAGAGGAGATGAGGATGTCACCCCCACACTGACCTGTACAGCGTAGCCACACAGAGAGGAGATGAGGATGTCACCCCCACACACTGACCTGTACAGCGTAGCCACACAGAGAGGAGATGAGGATGTCACCCCCACACTGACCTGTACAGCGAGCCACACAGAGAGGAGATGAGGATGTCACCCCCCACACTGACCTGTACAGCGTAGCCACACAGAGAGGAGATGAGGATGTCACCCCCACACTGACCTGTACAGCGTAGCCACACAGAGAGGAGATGAGGATGTCCCCCACACTGACCTGTACAGCGTAGCCACACAGAGAGGAGATGAGGATGTCACCCCCACACTGACCTGTACAGCGTAGCCACACAGAGAGGAGATGAGGATGTCCCCCCACACTGACCTGTACAGCGTAGCCACACAGAGAGGAGATGAGGATGTCACCCCCCACACTGACCTGTACAGCGTAGCCACACAGAGAGGAGATGAGGATGTCACCCCCACACTGACCTGTACAGCGTAGCCACACAGAGAGGAGATGAGGATGTCACCCCCACACTGACCTGTACAGCGAGCCACACAGAGAGGAGATGAGGATGTCACCCCCACACTGACCTGTACAGCGTAGCCACACAGAGAGGAGATGAGGATGTCACCCCCACACTGACCTGTACAGCGTAGCCACACAGAGAGGAGATGAGGATGTCACCCCCCACACTGACCTGTACAGCGTAGCCACACAGAGAGGAGATGAGGATGTCACCCCCACACTGACCTGTACAGCGAGCCACACAGAGAGGAGATGAGGATGTCACCCCCACACTGACCTGTACAGCGTAGCCACACAGAGAGGAGATGAGGATGTCACCCCCACACTGACCTGTACAGCGTAGCCACACAGAGAGGAGATGAGGATGACCCCCACACTGACCTGTACAGCGTAGCCACACAGAGAGGAGATGAGGATGTCCCCCCACACTGACCTGTACAGCGAGCCACACAGAGAGGAGATGAGGATGTCACCCCCACACTGACCTGTACAGCGTAGCCACACAGAGAGGAGATGAGGATGTCACCCCCACACTGACCTGTACAGCGTAGCCACACAGAGAGGAGATGAGGATGTCACCCCCACACACTGACCTGTACAGCGTAGCCACACAGAGAGGAGATGAGGATGTCACCCCCACACTGACCTGTACAGCGTAGCCACACAGAGAGGAGATGAGGATGTCACCCCCACACTGACCTGTACAGCGTAGCCACACAGAGAGGAGATGAGGATGTCACCCCCACACTGACCTGTACAGCGAGCCACACAGAGAGGAGATGAGGATGTCACCCCCACACTGACCTGTACAGCGTAGCCACACAGAGAGGAGATGAGGATGTCACCCCCCACACTGACCTGTACAGCGTAGCCACACAGAGAGGAGATGAGGATGTCACCCCCACACACTGACCTGTACAGCGTAGCCACACAGAGAGGAGATGAGGATGTCACCCCCACACTGACCTGTACAGCGAGGCCACACAGAGAGGAGATGAGGATGTCACCCCCACACTGACCTGTACAGCGTAGCCACACAGAGAGGAGATGAGGATGTCACCCCCACACTGACCTGTACAGCGTAGCCACACAGAGAGGAGATGAGGATGTCACCCCCACACTGACCTGTACAGCGTAGCCACACAGAGAGGAGATGAGGATGTCACCCCCACACTGACCTGTACAGCGTAGCCACACAGAGAGGAGATGAGGATGTCACCCCCACACTGACCTGTACAGCGTAGCCACACAGAGAGGAGATGAGGATGTCACCCCCCACACTGACCTGTACAGCGTAGCCACACAGAGAGAGATGAGGATGTCCCCCCACACTGACCTGTACAGCGTAGCCACACAGAGAGGAGATGAGGATGACCCCCACACTGACCTGTACAGCGTAGCCACACAGAGAGGAGATGAGGATGTCCCCCCCACACTGACCTGTACAGCGTAGCCACACAGAGAGGAGATGAGGATGTCACCCCCACACTGACCTGTACAGCGTAGCCACACAGAGAGGAGATGAGGATGTCACCCCCACACTGACCTGTACAGCGTAGCCACACAGAGAGGAGATGAGGATGTCACCTCCCACACTGACCTGTACAGCGTAGCCACACAGAGAGGAGATGAGGATGTCACCCCCACACTGACCTGTACAGCGTAGCCACACAGAGAGGAGATGAGGATGTCACCCCCACACTGACCTGTACAGCGTAGCCACACAGAGAGGAGATGAGGATGTCACCCCCACACTGACCTGTACAGCGTAGCCACACAGAGAGGAGATGAGGATGTCACCCCACACTGACCTGTACAGCGTAGCCACACAGAGAGGAGATGAGGATGTCACCCCCACACTGACCTGTACAGCGTAGCCACACAGAGAGGAGATGAGGATGTCACCCCCACACTGACCTGTACAGCGTAGCCACACAGAGAGGAGATGAGGATGTCACCCCCACACTGACCTGTACAGCGTAGCCACACAGAGAGGAGATGAGGATGTCACCCCCCACACTGACCTGTACAGCGTAGCCACACAGAGAGGAGATGAGGATGTCACCCCCACACTGACCTGTACAGCGTAGCCACACAGAGAGGAGATGAGGATGTCACCCCCACACTGACCTGTACAGCGTAGCCACACAGAGAGGAGATGAGGATGTCACCCCCACACTGACCTGTACAGCGTAGCCACACAGAGAGGAGATGAGGATGTCACCCCCCACACTGACCTGTACAGCGAGCCACACAGAGAGGAGATGAGGATGTCACCCCCACACTGACCTGTACAGCGTAGCCACACAGAGAGGAGATGAGGATGTCACCCCCCACACTGACCTGTACAGCGAGCCACACAGAGAGGAGATGAGGATGTCACCCCCACACTGACCTGTACAGCGAGCCACACAGAGAGGAGATGAGGATGTCACCCCCACACTGACCTGTACAGCGTAGCCACACAGAGAGGAGATGAGGATGTCACCCCCACACTGACCTGTACAGCGTAGCCACACAGAGAGGAGATGAGGATGTCACCCCCACACTGACCTGTACAGCGTAGCCACACAGAGAGGAGATGAGGATGTCACCCCCCACACTGACCTGTACAGCGTAGCCACACAGAGAGGAGATGAGGATGTCACCCCCACACTGACCTGTACAGCGTAGCCACACAGAGAGGAGATGAGGATGTCACCCCCACACTGACCTGTACAGCGTAGCCACAGAGAGGAGATGAGGATGTCACCCCCCCACACTGACCTGTACAGCGTAGCCACACAGAGAGGAGATGAGGATGTCACCCCCACACTGACCTGTACAGCGTAGCCACACAGAGAGGAGATGAGGATGTCACCCCCCACACTGACCTGTACAGCGTAGCCACACAGAGAGGAGATGAGGATGTCACCCCCACACTGACCTGTACAGCGTAGCCACACAGAGAGGAGATGAGGATGTCACCCCCACACTGACCTGTACAGCGTAGCCACACAGAGAGGAGATGAGGATGTCACCCCCCACACTGACCTGTACAGCGTAGCCACACAGAGAGGAGATGAGGATGTCACCCCCACACTGACCTGTACAGCGTAGCCACACAGAGAGGAGATGAGGATGTCACCCCCACACTGACCTGTACAGCGTAGCCACACAGAGAGGAGATGAGGATGTCACCCCCACACTGACCTGTACAGCGTAGCCACACAGAGAGGAGATGAGGATGTCACCCCCACACTGACCTGTACAGCGTAGCCACACAGAGAGGAGATGAGGATGTCACCCCCACACTGACCTGTACAGCGTAGCCACACAGAGAGGAGATGAGGATGTCACCCCCACACTGACCTGTACAGCGAGCCACACAGAGAGGAGATGAGGATGTCACCTCCCACACTGACCTGTACAGCGTAGCCACACAGAGAGGAGATGAGGATGTCACCCCCACACTGACCTGTACAGCGAGCCACACAGAGAGGAGATGAGGATGTCCCCCCACACTGACCTGTACAGCGTAGCCACACAGAGAGGAGATGAGGATGTCACCCCCCACACTGACCTGTACAGCGTAGCCACACAGAGAGGAGATGAGGATGACCCCCCACACTGACCTGTACAGCGTAGCCACACAGAGAGGAGATGAGGATGTCACCCCCCACACTGACCTGTACAGCGTAGCCACACAGAGAGGAGATGAGGATGTGTCCCTGTCGTTTCCTCAGACGATCCAACAGAGAACCAAGAGGAGCCAGCTCTGTCACCTACACACACACACACACACACACACACACACACACACACACACGTTAGAGACAATACACACACACACACACACACACACACACACACACACACACACACACACACACACACACACGTTAGAGACAATACACACACACACACACACACGTTAGAGACAATACACACACACACACACACACACACACACGTTAGAGACAATACACACACACACACGTTAGAGACAATACACACACACACACACACACACACACACGTTAGAGACAATACACACACACACGTTAGAGATACATTAATTAATACAACGTATTTAATGAGTGTGTGTGTGTTTGTGTGTGTGTGTGTGTGTGTTTGTGTTTTGTGTGTGTGTGTGTGTGTGTGTGTGTGTGTGTGTGTGTGGGACTCACCATCTTCATGGGGTGTGTGAGCACCACTCCGTAGAGCCGTATGAGGTTCTGGTGGTTGAGGGAGTGCATGGCGTTCACCTCTCTGATGAAATCATCCAACCCCTCAGTGTCCAACACACTGTCTGTCTTCAGACACTTCACAGCTACTGACAGCTAGAGAGAGGGAGGGATGGAGGGACGGACGGAGGGAGGGAGGAGGGGGAGAGAAAGAGAGAATGAGGTGTTTCACTTTGTGAACCAGCTGTCAGATGAAATCATCCTCAAATATTTTGTTGTTAAAATATATGTATTTTCTGGTTATTTCTCTCTCTCTCTCTCTCTCTCTCTCTCTCTCTCTCTCTCTCTCTCTCTCTCTCTCTCTCTCTCTCTCACCACTTGTCCAGTCGGTCCGGTCCACTCTCCTCTCCTGACGACTCCAAAGGTTCCGTCTCCCAGTCGTTCACACAGCTGAAGCTCTGCCTCCCGGATCAGACAGGTCAGGGCTGCCTCCGACGACGGCCCATCGCTGGACGGGGTTAAGCCTTTCAACACCAGGTGCAATAACAGTTAATATACATATAGTTATGTGAGTTAACATACTCCAATAACAACTCCTTAAAACAATACTGTTTACAGGTCACTAATAATCATAAGTAGGTCAACATCTCCAACATGATAAGCCTGGAGTTGGGATAATGTAAAGAATATGTCAAACACCCACACACCTGGAGTCATCAAGGTGGGCGACGCCCCCCGGGGCTGCTGGGGGTCGCAGTCAGAATCAGGTCTTTTCCTTGGAAACACCTGCTGGCCCAAACACAGAGACTGAAGATTAGAGTGACTCTACCACGTACACACACACACTCAGCCATGCATGCTCGCACGCGCGCGCGCACACACACACACACACAGCTAAGAGGGATTCAAACTCACTGTGTGCTGTACCTTGCTCATCCAGGACTTGCGTTTATAGAGAGCTCTCCTCCTCTTGACTGCCTCCCAAAGCCTCCTCTGTCCTGCAACACACAGAGAATACATTACACACTGTCTGCCTCCTCTGTCCTGCAACACACAGAGAATACATTACACACTGTCTGCCTCCTCTGTCCTGCAACACACAGAGAATACATTAAACACTGTCAGCCTCCTCTGTCCTGCAACACACAGAGAATACATTACACACTGTCAGCCTCCTCTGTCCTGCAACACACAGAGAATACATTACACACTGTCAGCCTCCTCTGTCCTGCAACACACAGAGAATACATTACACACTGTCTGCCTCCTCTGTCCTGCAACACACAGAGAATACATTACACACTGTCTGCCTCCTCTGTCCTGCAACACACAGAGAATACATTACACACTGTCAGCCTCCTCTGTCCTGCAACACACAGAGAATACATTACACACTGTCAGCCTCCCTCTGACAACACACTGTCAGCCTCCCTCTGACAACACACTGTCAGCCCATCCTCTATGTATGTGACATCTTGGATCGCTACAGGACAAATAGAGAGGAAAATATATTAAGGAGAGACAGGAAGGTGTAACTGTGTTATGACCATGTTGTGACTGTGTTGTGACCATGTTGTGACTGTGTTATGACCACGTTGTGACTGTGTTATGACCATGTTGTGACTGTGTTATGACCACGTTGTGACTGTGTTATGACCATGTTGTGACTGTGTTATGACCACGTTGTGACTGTGTTATGACCATGTTGTGACTGTGTTATGACCACGTTGTGACTGTGTTATGACCACGTTGTTACTGTGTTATGACCACGTTGTGACTGTGTTATGACCATGTTGTGACTGTGTTATGACCACGTTGTGACTGTGTTATGACCACGTTGTGACTGTGTTATGACCACGTTGTGACTGTGTTGTGACCACGTTGTGACTGTGTTATGACCACGTTGTGACTGTGTTATGACCATGTTGTGACTGTGTATTGACCACGTTGTGACTGTGTTATGACCACGTTGTGACTGTGTTATGACCACGTTGTGACTGTGTTGTGACCACGTTGTGACTGTGTTATGACCACGTTGTGACTGTGTTATGACCATGTTGTGACTGTGTTATGACCATGTTGTGACTGTGTTATGACCATGTTGTGACTGTGTATTGACCACGTTGTGACTGTGTTATGACCACGTTGTGACTGTGTTATGACCACGTTGTGACTGTGTTATGACCACGTTGTGACTGTGTTATGACTACCTTGTGACTGTGTTATGACCACCTTGTGACTGTGTTATGACTACCTTGTGACTGTGTTATGACCACATTGTGACTGTGTTGTGACCACGTTGTGACTGTGTTGTGACCACGTTGTGACTGTGTTATGACCACGTTGTGACTGTGTTATGACCACGTTGTGACTGTGTTATGACCCCGTTGTGACTGTGTTATGACCACGTTGTGACTGTGTTATGACCACGTTGTGACTGTGTTATGACTACCTTGTGACTGTGTTATGACCACCTTGTGACTGTGTTATGACTACCTTGTGACTGTGTTATGACCACGTTGTGACTGTGTTGTGACCACGTTGTGACTGTGTTATGACTACCTTGTGACTGTGTTATGACCACATTGTGACTGTGTTATGACCCCGTTGTGACTGTGTTATGACTACCTTGTGACTGTGTTATGACCACGTTGTGACTGTGATTGGGACTGTTTCTAGAGGAATAGAAACGGTAAATCCACTACTATAGCTTTCCTTGATATTTTTTCGTCTTTAAAATAGAATATGACTTCACATACCTGGCCTCCCCATGCCGATCTTCTCCAGGTCTTCATTCTTGACGTAGTCGAAGTGTGACAGGCGTGTCACGTTCAGCTCGTCACGGACACGCAGGAAGTACTGCTGCAGCTGAACGTCTGTTAACAGATCTACCAACCACTCTGTCCCCTCCTCCGTCATCTACACACACACACACACACACACACACACACACACACACACACACACACACACACACACACACACACACACACACACACACACACACACACACACACACACACACACACGCAGTCTGTTAACAGATCTACCAACCACTCTGTCCCCTCCTCCGTCATCTACACACACAGTCAATATACTAACAACAACATCAACCAGTGTCTGACACAGTACATAAGACTTTACCATCTTTTCTCCCACTCTCTCCTTCGTTACTCTCTCCTTCCTCTCTTCCTTCTTTGCCTCCTCCTCCTCTTCTATCTCATAGGACAGACGCTGGTACATATAGTTCTCTGCCATGGCGGCTGCTCCCCCCACACTCGTCCTCCAATCTCCCCTCACCCGCCGTCCCTCTTTCAATACTCTATGGTTTTGTCCTGGTTTCATCCGTGTGTGTTAAAGCAGTGGTGAATCTCAGTACCTCTCTGTGTCACTCTGCTGCAAGTCTGCCCAGTGTTGATCTCCCCTCAACCTCACGACCTTCTGCCTAATCAATACACACAAACCCATACACAAACACACACAGGCACTCACACACACACACACACACACCAGGAGACATCTGACACCACTCTCTCCTCTCTCCATCAGCCAAGCTAAGCTGTCTATGAACTGTCCCTTTCTCTATCCATCTGTGCTGACTCACCTACTCACAACACAGGACACTTCCACACCTCCCTGACCTCTCTATCCCTTTCTCCCTCTGACTCCAGTAGTACAACATCGCCGGAGAGAGAAGAGAGAGCTAGAAACAGTGCTTTCTATGTGTCTCTGTTTTATTGAGGGCACTCTGGGTCTGAATATGGACATTTAAATATAGCCTGTATTACCCCTGACTCAGCCTCTCTCTCTCTGCATTATAAAGCAGCACTGCAGTGCAGACTACTGTTGCTATAGGGAGATAACACTACATAACGAGCCTACGCTAACACTCTTCCCTTTCTCTCCTAGTAGGCAGTAGCTCTTGTTGAGCTAGGCTAAATAAGCTAAGAGATATGCGCATGGAATCATTTGTTTAAACTAATCTACTGAAATGTTAAATAGGACATGTCGCATCTCCGGTCTATACACTGACTAGCCCATTAACGGTAACCTCATCAGAGACAGAGACCCAAATCAAGATAACAGTATAGTTCATGCAGACGCTCATCGAGAGATTTAGAAAGAGAGAGATGGGGGAAAGAAAGACGGACTCTCTATTTTATCCACCTCGCCAAAACTCGCCTTAATCAATTGTTGTTTTCAGAAACCTTCATTTTCTCTTGGTAAATTAAGCAGTCGGGTGTTTTCTGTCTGTTCCCTGTCCTCTCCTGTAATTCCTGGTCGCGTGTTGCTGGGATTACTGGCGTAGCGTCACCGCGTTTTGCGCACATAGAGATGCGGTACGTTCCAGGCCGCCAACATTGCATTGAAACATTGCATGATCTGTTGGGTAAGGATAGGCTATCGGTGATTTTTGATAGTTAGCGTCCAACGACGATCAGTTTGGTATTTTGGTATTTTATTAGGATCCCCATTAGCTGTTGCAAAAGCAGCAGCTCCTCTTCCTGGGGTCCACACAAAAACATAACGTGAAACATAATACAGAATGACAATACAGAATGACATAATACAGAACATCATTAGATAAGAACAGCTCAAGGACAGAACTACATACATGTTTTTAAAGGCACACGTAGCCTACATATCAATACATACACACAAACTATCTAGGTCAAATAGGGGAGAGGCGTTGTGCCACGAGGTGTTGCTTTATCTGTTTTTTGAAACCAGGTTTGCTGTTTACTTGAGCAATATGAGATGAAAGTTCCATGCAATAAGGGCTCTATATAATACCGTACACTTTCTTGAATTTGTTCTGGATTTGGGGACTGTGAAAAGACCCCTGGTGGCATACAGTGAGGGAAAAAAGTATTTGATCCCCTGCTGATTTTGTACGTTTTCCCACTGACAGAGAAATGATCAGTCTTTAATTTTAATGGTAGGTTTATTTGAACAGTGAGAGATAGAATAACAACAAAAAAATCCAGAAAAACGCAGGTGAAAAATTTTATAAATTGATTTGCATTTTAATGAGGGAAATAAGGATTTGACCCCCTCTCAATCAGAAAGATTTCTGGCTCCCAGGTGTCTTTTATACAGGTAACGAGCTGAGATTAGGAGCACACTCTTAAAGGGAGTGCTCCTAATCTCAGTTTGTTACCTGTATAAAAGACACCTGTCCACAGAAGCAATCAATCAATCAGATTCCAAACTCTCCACCATGGCCAAGATTAAAGAGCTCTCCAAGGATGTCAGGGACAAGATTGTAGACCTACACAAGGCTGGAATGGGCTACAAGACCATCGCCAAGCAGCTTGGTGAGAAGGTGACAACAGTTGGTGCGATTATTCGCAAATGGAAGAAACACAAAAGAGCTGTCAATCTCCCTTGGCCTGGGGATCCATGCAAGATCTCACCTCGTGGAGTTGCAATGATCATGAGAACGATGAAGAATCAGCCCAGAACAACACGGGAGGATCTTGTCAATGATCTCAAGGCAGCTGGGACCATAGTCACCAAGAAAACAATTGGTAACACACTACGCCGTGAAGGACTGAAATCCTGCAGCGCCCGCAAGGTCCCCCTGCTCAAGAAAGCACATATCCATGCCCGTCTGAAGTTTGCCAATGAACATCTGAATGATTCAGAGAACAACTGGGTGAAAGTGTTGTGGTCAGATGAGACCAAAATGGAGCTCTTTGGCATCAACTCAACTCACCATGTTTGGAGGAGGAGGAATGCTGCCTATGACCCCAAGAACACCATCCCCATCGTCAAACATGGAGGTGGAAACATTATGCTTTGGGGGTGTTTTTCTGCTAAGGGGACAGGACAACTTCACCGCATCAAAGGGACGATAGATGGGGCCATGTACCGTCAAATCTTTGGTGAGAACCTCCTTCCCTCAGCCAGGGCATTGAAAATGGGTCGTGGATGGGTATTCAAGCATGACAATGACCCAAAACACACGGCCAAGGCAACAAAGGAGTGGCTCAAGAAGAAGCACATTAAGGTCCTGGAGTGGCCTAGCCAGTCTCCAGACCTTAATCCCATAGAAAATCTGTGGAGTGAGCTGAAGGTTCGAGTTGCCAAACGTCAGCCTCGAAACCTTAATGATTTGGAGAAGATCTGCAAAGAGGAGTGGGACAAAATCCCTCCTGAGATGTGTGCAAACCTGGTGGCCAACTACAAGAAACGTCCGACCTCTGTGATTGCCAACAAGGGTTTTGCCACCAAGTACTAAGTCATGTTTTGCAGAGGGGTCAAATACTTATTTCCCTCATTAAAATGCAAATCAAAGTATAACATTTTTCACATGCATTTTCCTGGATTTTTTTGTTGTTATTCTGTCTCTCACTGTTCAAATAAACCTACCATTAAAATTATAGACTGATCATTTCTTTGTCAGTGGGCAAACATACAAAATCAGCAGGGGATCAAATACTTTTTTCCCTCACTGTAAGTATGTGTGTCCGAGCTGTGTGTAAGTTGACTATGCAAACAATTTGGGATTTTCAACACAATGTTTCTTAAGTGATGTAGTCAGTCTCTCCTCAACTCTTAGCCAAGAGAGACTGGCATGCATCGTTTTAATATTAGCCCATCAATGAACAATAACCACACACACAGTCCAGTGCGTTAAGCCAAAGGGTTTATTGAAGCACAGCAGAAAAACTCATCAACGGTACAGAAACTGCTAAACACCCATACACGGTCCTCTACAGCATGGTAACACACCAAGTGAGTGGTAGAAAAGTCAGGTGAACATGTTTGAGTTCAAGTCTGTAACAGAAATGTCAGAACAGTTCCACTAGTTAGCTGATTGACTGAGTGTGATCAATACTCAAAAGAGATCAATCACTATTTAGCAGATGGCTACAACAGGAGTTTCAGTGTCTGATCATACATGCATGGGAAAATACGTAGGAAGAGAATCCTATTGACCTGAATGGGAACATTTGTTGTAGGGATTGCATTTGTAAGGGAAAACAGTAACATGCCATAGGACGTATCCATTACAACTAATTCAGAGAGGAACAATAGTAGAGTAGTAGGTTACACACACAGATCAGATATACTAATCCAACACAAAGAGAGAGAAAAAAAATACTCTTGAGAAACACCGTTCCCGTTAAGTTCCTTCACACTTCAGTGCAATATGAGTCACTGCCCCCGATACACACAGATATAAAACTCTGGGAAACACTGTTCTGGATAAGTTAATTCACCCTTCAGTGAAATATGGGAGTCACTGCCCCCGATGACCACACAAACACGCACACACACTGGTAGGCAAAAACTACCACCAACGCCTATCATTATGGAAGACACTGCTCCCGATAACCACACAAACACACTGGTAGGCAAAAACTACCACCAACGCTTATCATTATGGAGACACTGCTCCCGATAACCACACAAACACACTGGTAGGCAAAAACTACCACCAAAGCTTATCATTATGGAGACACTGCTCCCGATAATGGTTCAAATCAGGAATATAAACTGCTCCAAAATACCACTGGTTAACAGAAATGACTATTTCGCTGCCTGAATATCATTATTTTTAGAAGTTCAGCTCCGAGTGGCGAGATTTTAGCATGTTTTTTTGTTCAGGCCATGCTGCAACAGAAATTACACCATATTACCTATATAGTTAACTTCTTTCGACCAGAGCCATTTAAGGCTATATATAAAATAGTTTGTAATTACAGACGTGACCCAAGTAGCTACCTCCCCGACAGAATTAGTAAATTCACCATGGACTCTGAATTTAAGTGCATGCATTTCATCAAATCAAAATGTGACAAAGTCATGACATCCGCTGCCGTTGGGTACCATGTTTCTGTGGTGATACCCAGTTGCTGGGGTTTCTGTTTCCATAGTAATGTGTGGTAGCAGTAGGTGGTGTATTTCTGTTAACAGAGTCATGTATACAACGGAAGTCTGACCATCTGTAGCTGGACAGTTTTTAATCCGTGTCAAAACAATTGTGTCGGTCTCAATTCTGTTCCTCCATTAGATTCTGTTCTCACTTCAACTGCAAGGCAAACTGAAAGGCAATATTTAAACCATGGATGGGACCTTGGATGTTCACACTGTCTGTATACGTGACTCGTGATAACTTTATCAAAAACCAAATGAAAAAACACATAGCCGTCAAGTCTGGAAGGCACAGCTCGCGATAACTTTTTTATCAAAATGAAGGACATTTAAACATTTATATTGAGGACTGGCACTGAACTCTTAACATAAACTAACAACATGAAACTGCCATAAGTCTGGAAGGCACTGCTTTCAATAACTTTATAAAAATAAACAAGAACTTTATCATCATTAAAACTGAGAACATTTATGGTGGACTGCCACTGATAGATATATAAAGTATAAATAGGCTCCTCTGTGTCGAGGGGTTAGAGGTCGTCTCTATGGTAACAGCCAAGGCTTCGGTTTGGGGGTTGGAGTGAGATAAGGAGGGATCAGACAGTGATGTCATCAATCTCAACATTCTTCAGGAAGTCCAGTAACTGAAACTGGAAGGAATGACAGTACTTCCTGGTCTCTTATTACATCATCACCCCCGACTAATCCGTTTTCATCTCATCCTGGATTTTACAGTGAACGAGGACATGGTTGAACCCCCTGACAAGCCCTACGCGCGCTCGCGCACACACTGTTAGATCTGGTTGTCGCTGTCCCAGACGTCTCCAGAGAGAGCGTTGGCACAGCCCTGTAGCGTCCAGGTGGCCAGGGCCAGCTGGGTCCGCAGCGCCTCTCTGTCCTCCCCCTTCAACAGGGCTTCCAGGGTGTGGGAACCACGGCCAAACAGCAGGTGGCGGAATGGAACCTCTTTGGGGGAGACATACGGAGAAAGGAGGGTGTGTTCCACCTAGCGGGAGAGAGAGGAGAATCCAAATGTTAGTTTATGAATCAAGACAGAACCACTACTGATTTACTTGTGTTCACTATAAAACTGGAGCCTTATGGCATTGATCAGTTAGATTACAAAGGTGTGTGTGTGTGTGTGCGTGCGTGTTCGTCTCACTCTCATGATGCGGTCGTTGATGTTGTGGCAGGCCAATGTGTCAGTGAGGTCGGTGTTGAGTAGGTCAGTGTTGAGGTCAGCAGCAGCTCTACTGTAGGACCCTAAGGCCATGATGAGCCAACGGGCTGACAGCCCCTCGGCAGAACCATCCTGTAACAACACAATAACATTATAACTATACCTAACAACAACATAAACAACAATGTAAACAAAAACAATCACGTCATATAAACAAACCCGGGTGACTTGTTTGAGGCGCTGGTTGATCTTGACCACAGATTGGCTGAGAACCGTCCTGTAGCGTAGCACGTCCAGACGCAGCACATGGTCATGGACCAATCGTAACGCCAGCTGACCTGCGACCAATCCCGCCCCAGTGGCTAGGGAACTAAGGCGATGGGCGGTGGCGTAACCAAGGTGATCCTTGTTGTCAAGAGAGGTGCCGTAGTATGGGTATGCCTCAGACTGCAAAACGCGCGCACACAGGAGACAAAGACAGACAATTCTATTAGAGACAGTTATCGAAATCAAACTATCTGTAAAAAAAACATTGAAACCTGACAGAGTGTATGTGTTAGTGGTTGTTAAAGTGTGTGTGTGTGTGTGTTTGTTAAAGTGTGTGTTAGTGGTTGTTAAAGTGTGTGTATGTTAAAGTGTGCATGTGTGTCTCACCCCCTGAGAGACGAAGCGGAAGGAGAGAGAGGGGATTCCAGAGAAGGCCAAGAAGGGATATGCAGAGTCTTCCATCTTCATGGGCTCAAACCTAATAACAGACACACATCTTTATGCCTACTGTACACACATATCGTTGGAGTGATCTATCATTGATATGTGAGGTGTACTCACACTGCCTTCTCAAAGTGGACTCCAGACACCTGATCATACAGAGACTTCCCAGACTCTCCAACACCAATGGGATTCTTCACCTCCTTCATGGTGCTTTCCAGAAGGCTGTAGAGCAGGGGACTGGCAGACGCTTTGAATTCACCATGGCCTGAAGATCACACACTATTAGATTAGAAGGATACTTTTTGTGAAGTATTTTTGTTGTGTGTACTCACCAGTGACCACTCCATCCAGACTGATGTAGGTGAAAGCTCTTCTGTCCAGAGAGGACAAGTGACCCTGGAGAAGAACACATTACATACCCCGCCCTGCTAGTTTAGAGGCTGGTCCAATCAGCGCCTTCCAGAAACATATTATTATTGCCAAAAACCATTAGCTAGAACACTGCCATATCCTGAATACTTTCCACCCATGGTGTGTATGTGTGTGTTGAACTGTAAGGGGTGTGTGTGTAGTTCACCTCCAGCCACTCTGTAGATCCAACACTGCCGTATTCTCCTGCACTCCAACTGGCAAACACCAGACTCCTCCTGGGACTGAAACCATCTACACACACACGTCAGAATGTGTCTGTACGTTAATTCATTGGTGTGTGTGTGTGTTTAATGCACTGATGTATGTGTGTGTGTGTGTGTGTGTGTGAATGCATTGGTGTGTGTGTGTGTGTGTGTGTGTGAATGCATTGATGTGTGTGTGTGTGTGTTTATGCATTGATGTGTGTGTGTGTGTGTTTATGCATTGATGTGTGTGTGTGTGTGTTTATGCATTGATGTGTGTGTGTGTGTGTTTATGCATTGATGTGTGTGTGTGTGTGTTTATGCATTGATGTGTGTGTGTGTGTGTTTATGCATTGATGTGTGTGTGTGTTTATGCATTGATGTGTGTGTGTGTGTGTTTATGCATTGATGTGTGTGTGTTAATGTATTTTTTTTGTTTTCTTATTTGCGCGGCCTAGGAACTGTGGGTTAACTGCCCGTTCAGGGGCAGAACGACAGATTTGTACCTTGTCAGCTCGGGGAATTGAACTTGCAACCTTTCGGTTACTAGTCCAACACTAACCACTAGGCTACCCTGTATTGATGTGTGTGTGTTGATGTATTGATGTGTGTGTGTGTTGATGTATTGATGTGTGTGTGTGTGTGTGTGTGTTGATGTATTGATGTGTGTGTGTTGATGTATTGATGTGTGTGTGTGTGTGGATGTATTGATGTGTGTGTGTTGATGTATGTGTGTGTGTTTGTTGATGTGTTGATGTATTGATGTGTGTGTGTGTTGATGTATTGATGTGTGTGTGTGTGGATGTATTGATGTGTGTGTGTGTGGATGTATTGATGTGTGTGTGTGTGTGGATGTATTGATGTGTGTGTGTTGATGTGTGTGTGTGTTTGTTGATGTGTTGATGTATTGATGTGTGTGTGTGTGGATGTATTGATGTGTGTGTGTGTGGATGTATTGATGTGTGTGTGTGTGGATGTATTGATGTGTGTGTGTGTGTGGATGTATTGATGTGTGTTGATGTATTGATGTGTGTTGATGTATTGATGTGTGTGTGTGTGTTGATGTATTGATGTGTGTGTGTGTGTTGATGTATTGATGTGTGTGTGTTGATGTATTGATGTGTGTGTGTTGATGTATTGATGTGTGTGTGTGTGTGTTGATGTATTGATGTGTGTGTGTGTGTGTGTGATGTATTGATGTGTGTGTGTGTGTGTGTTGATGTATTGATGTGTGTGTGTGTGTGTGTGTTGATGTATTGATGTGTGTGTGTGTGTTGATGTATTGATGTGTGTGTGTGTGTTGATGTATTGATGTGTGTGTGTGTTGATGTATTGATGTGTGTGTGTGTTGATGTATTGATGTGTGTGTGTGTGTTGATGTGTGTGTGTGTGTTGATGTATTGATGTGTGTGTGTGTGTGTGTGTTGATGTATTGATGTGTGTGTGTTGATGTATTGATGTGTGTGTGTTGATGTATTGATGTGTGTGTGTGTGTTGATGTATTGATGTGTGTGTGTGTGTGTGTTGATGTATTGATGTGTGTGTGTGTTGATGTATTGATGTGTATGTGTTGATGTATGTGTGTGTGTTGATGTATTGATGTGTGTGTGTGTGTTGATGTATTGATGTGTGTGTTGATGTATTGATTTTACCTGTGTGCACCATCTCAGACACAGCTCTAGCCAGCTCCAGTAGCAGTGTGGTCCCGACAGTGGCTTTAGCGTAGCCTGGACCCCACGCATCCCTCTGAGCCCCCAGTACCACGTACCGATCTACATACACACACACACAATAACATTAACACAAAACCCACCCACAAACACTGTGCATAGAGATTAAACACTGCTGTTCAAAATGTACAGAGTTCAAAGATATTGTTTTGGAGTGTTCTGTTTGGCTTGGTTGGAAAGAGCACGGTGTTAGCAACTCCAGGGTTCTAGGCTTGATTCCTGCTGGAGTCACATACACTACACACAGACAGACACGTACCAGGCTCAGTGAAGCCCTTGATGACTCCAAAGACATTGTGGATCTCTGTGTCCTGCAGCTTGTTGTTCACCTCCACAGTGACATCTTCACTACTGGCCCCTCCCAGGGTGTACTTCACATTGTCCAGTGAGCCTTTAAAACTGACAGGGGACTCAAGCCCACCTATACGCCTGGGGATAGATCGACAGTTAGGTGTGTGTGTGTTTGTGTGAGTTTTTGTGTGTGTGGTCTTACGTTAGTATCTTGGCAGCACTGGCAGCAGTAATGCTTTGGGCCAGTACAGTAGGCAGACCAGAGGACTGGGTGGGAAAGAACTGGGTGTTGTTGAAGGAGGGGAAGCCTGGCGTGAAAGGGTCCCCTGAACCTAGATGGACCTACAGGAGAACATCACAGAAGATTCAGAGAACGCCAGACAGAACGTGAACATAGAATGTTAAATGGTTGCAGTTGAAGAAGCATCACTGAATCAGGCTCGGTAAGATTCACCTTGTAGTGGTGTGAGTACTCACATGTCCGTATAGTTCAGTAGTTGGTTGGAACTTGTAGTCTTTAGGGTCGAGGTAAATCAACACAGCAGATACTCCCAATGCTGCTACATTAGCCACCTGAAACACAGACACGCAGAAGTACACTGAAAACCACCTTCTAACAAACACACACACACCTTACCTGCTGTGCCAGGCTGATCTGTCCTGTAGCTCTCAGTAGAATCACAGTGCCATTCAGCTCAACCTTCAGAGTCTGTAGCAGCATCAAGTCCTCTTGACTCCCATAGTTACCATACACCGCCTTGCCCTGCAGACACACAAAACAGATCCCCCTTGTGAGATTTAGGCAACAACTGTGATTGCAAATATCCATTGTGGCAGAAAATATGTTACAAACATGACACTTTCCAAACATTTAACCTTAACAGATTATTTTAGCTCAAATTTCACACTATGAAATATTGGCCCAAAAAATCTAAAAAGATTATCAGTCAATATAATTCAATCTGGACATCTGATTGGCTGACCTGAGCTTTTCCTGTGGCACTATAGGCCAGATAGCCCTTAGGCTGGCCCACCTCCTCTTGGCCAATCAGAACACGGTTTGGCTTCTGACTGTGGGGAAGGAGATTGGGGAGGAGAATGTTACAAGCAAAGTGGAATTATGAGACAGAGTGTGTGTACGAGACAGTGTGTGTGTGTGTACCTGTTGGCTGTCGGTAGTTGGACATAGTGTACATCAGTCCAGGGCTCCATCTCCAGATTCTTAAAGCTGTCAAACACATGATATTCCAGAATGCCGTCTGCACTGCTCCCTGCCACGTGATCTGGCTGTTCAACATCACTGCAGAGAGAGAGGGTGGACAGTTTACTTCATTAGTATTTTCAGGTAGTGTGTGTGTGGCGGTCATGAAATTTTGTCAGCCAGTAATTGTCATGCAAATGACTGTTAATTAGCGGCCAATTACCGTGAGACTAACATGCATGTATTTTGCATCACCAGGCCTCCAGGCATTACAAGCCGCTGATGAGCGCCTTTGGAACATCTACATTAAAAAAAAAATCCATTTAATAATATAGACCCCTTTCTGTGTAGGAAAACGTGGGCAATGCGAACAAGTTGGTGGCAGAACACGTGGGAGTTCTTAATAGTTCCTATTTATTTGCTTATGAGTGTATTTCACACTACTTTTGGATTATAAAGCTTGTATGAATGTCCTGCTTAATATAATATTCGTGTCATCATCGCAAATCAACTGAATAATACTTAAAAAACACGCTTTTGTTACAGCCTATGTCAATGAGCGTTAGCATTCTAGCTAACAAACACTGCATCCAAAATAGTTATTTTACAAAGATCACAACCAAATATCTATGGAAAGTTCGAGCAATAATCAAAACATAATTTTAAGCGTATGAGAACCCCAAAAATAAATTTTGTTTAGAAGTAATTAAAACGTAAATCTAGGCTATGTTGAATTGGCGCAGATGGCGATGGCCTCCTTACTGCAGCAAAAGGTCGCAGGCATTAGTGCCTGATGTCAGTATGTCGTGTACTGCCAATGGGCCTATAGCCTACACCATCACTAGGGCTGGGCGATATGACCCCAATATCATATCACCAGATTTTTCAAATTTTTTACGGTAATTTATGTTTTTAAATAATAAAAGTTCAATGTAATGTGTCACACTAGGGTGGCAACATACATTCTAAATTATTTCAATGGGTCTGTCTCCATTCTGATTGGTTTATACTGTTCAACTCAACTTCAACTAGCATTTCTTGCACTCATTTGAGACACTGCCACGTAGGGTTGCACGATATGGGCAAAAAAATCGAGGCCTTTTTTTTTAACCAAATGTTGCAACTGCGATTTGACTTGCAAATTAGATCAAAACACGTGGGTGAACTGTTGGAATCATGAAAAGGTTAGGATTATTCTAATTCTATAGTTAGAATATAATAGTGGGAATTTTGAATACAGTGTTGTTTGACATGACAACAAATGAAAATGCCAGGGAGGAGTTATTGTGACAGGGGAAGAAACAAAGTGTTGATCAGTGTTTCCTAAGGGAACCTATAATCTTTGGCTACATTATATGTTCTCTTAGCTACTTCTCTTAGCCATTCCTCCTTGATTTAGAAGATACTGTTGCACAAACAAAATGCTGATTTAGGCCTACACCATTACTGGTATAGGCTGTATAGCCTGGCTGTATAGCTAGCTACGTTCTCTCTGACATTTATTAGCAATCTAGTCAGCTAACTGACGTTAGCATTAGCTAACGTCAGTTAGCTAATGCAAGTTGATTTAGCCATGTAGCCATGTAGCCATGTATTTATGCATACTGGGTCCGGCGTTGCCGGTGTCCATTTCGGAACGGGGGCTCTTCCTCCCATCACCATTTGTCTTCACCACTCAGATTATTGTGTTTAGAGAGTGATTAGAGGGACAATAGAACGCTGAGTACCGGGCCATTAGCAAGTTTAATAGGCTACTCATCAGCGGCATTCATTTGGGAGTTTTGGATAGGATTACCGTGACCAACGGTCACAGTGAATTTGACTGCGGTCATGACTGGTGAATGCCGGTGTGGCGGTAATACGGGCAACAACCCTGTGTGTGTGTACCTCAGTCTGCTGTTGAAGGCATCAAGAGTCAGTCTTTGTGCCAGCAAGCTGGTGATGTCATTCCAGGTTAGAGAGGATTCTACTACAGCCTCCTCAGCTACACCCACTTCCGGCTCAGAATCACAAGTGATTGGCTCCTTGCGGGGAGAGTGGTGGCTCACATAGCCAATCAGATAACCTAAAACAGAGAAAGTGAATAGAGAGTAAGACAAGAGAGGGTGGATGAATTTGTTTTGCATTGCCCGGTGCCCCAGGTGGCTGGAGATTTCACTTTAGGACCAATGGAAGGGTCTAGGCGATGCCAGACGAACTTGCCCAGGGAGAGAGGGTGAGTGTGACTAAGAAAAAAAAGGGCATGAGGAAGAGTATGTACCGATGATGAAGATGAAGAGGGTTCCGAGAGCCAGATAACACACTTTGCGGTAGTTCTGCCTGTATGAGGGCGAGCCTCTTGGTTGGCCTGCCTGCTCAGAGGGGGTGGGGGTGTGGTCATCAGAGGGGGTGTGGTCATCTACAACATCATCAGACAGTCTCACCTCCATGTGGCTCCCTCCGTCTCCCTCTCCGTCCGACTGCAGAGTGAAGTGGCTGTACTGCTCACTGTTAAACTACACACACACACACACACACACACACAGAGAACAAAAATATAAATGCAACTTGTAACAATTTCAATGATTTGACTGCGTTACAGTTCATAAGGAAATCAGTCAATTGAAATGAATTCATTAGGCCCTAATCTATGGATTTCACATGACTGGGAATACCGATATGTATCTGTTGGTAACAGATACCTTAAAAAAAAGATAGGGGCATGGATCAGAAAACCAGTCAGTATCTGGTGTGACCACCATTTGCCTCTTCGCATAGAGTTGATCAGGCTTCCAGTTCTTCCTGTTCTCTGCTGCCAATGACTGGAACAAATTGCAAAAATCACTGAAGCTGGAGTCTTATTTCTCCCTCTCTAACTTTAAGCATCAGCTATCATAGCAGCTTACCGATCACTGTACACAGCCAATCTGTAAATAGCACACCCTACTACCTCATCTCCATATTGTTATTTATCTTGCTCTTTTGCACCCCAGTATCTCTACTTGCACATCATCATCTACACATCTAAATTGTAATTATTTCGCCTCTATGGCCTATTTATTGCCTTACCTCCCTACTCTTCTACATTTGCACACACTGTACATAGATTTTTCTATTGTGTTATTGACTGTACGTTTGTTTATGTGTAACTCTGTGTTGTTGTTTTTGTCGCACTGCTATGCTTTATCTTGGCCAGGTCGCAGTTGTAAATGAGAACTTGTTCTCAACTGGCCTACCTGGTTAAATAAAGGTGATTGTGGCCTCTGGAATGTTGTCCCACTCCTCTTTAATGGTTGTGCGAATTTGCTGGATATTGACGGGAACTGGAACACGTTGTCGTACACGTCGATCCAGAGCATCCCAAACATGCTCATTGGGTGACCTGTTTGGTGAGTATGCAGGCTATGGAAAAAACTGGGACATTTTCAGTTTCCAGGAATTGTGTACATATCCTTGCGACATGGGCTGTGCATTATCATGCTGAAACATGAGGTGATGGCAGGATCTTGTCACGGTATCTCAAATTGCCATAGAGAAAATTCAATTGTGTTCCTTGTCTGCAGCTTATGCCTGCCCATACCATAACCCCCCCATGGAGCACTCCGTTAACAACGTTGACATCAGCAAACTGCTCGCCCACACGACGCCATACACATGGTCTGTGGTTGTGAGGCCGGTTGGACGTACTGCCAAATTCTCAAAAAACAATGTTGCAGGCGGTAGAGAAATTATGAATTCAGCTCGAGGACATTCCTGCAGTCAGCATGCCAATTGCACGCTCCCTCTAAACATCTGTGGCATTGTGTTGTGTGACAAAACTGCAAATTTTAGAGTGGCCTTCTATTGTCCCCAGCTGTGTAATGATCATGCTGTTTAATCAGCTTCTTGATATACCACACCTGTCAGGTGGATGGATTATCTTGGCAAAAGAGAAATGCTCACTAACAGGGATGTAAACAAATTTGTGCACAACATTTGAGAGAAATAAGCTTTTTGTGTGTATGGACATTTCCTGGGATATTTTATTGGTGGGGCTAGCGGCAGCAGGCCCAGCTTAGATATTAAACATACTTATTAGTATTCCGCCGCCTACTACTCTTACAGCGTTTATGCTAGAAACGCCGTTCCAACTTCAGAATGTGCGGAATGGTCTGGATCGAGTTGCTTGCATACAACTTTTTACGAGCTCTGATCCTCCCCACAGAGAGATTTTACATTATTAAACTTTATTCGTTTTTTGCCCCAAGTCCGCCAACATTTCTGAAGATTTAAATCCTCTCCATTGTGACATCATCACTTCCAACTGTCATTTTCTCATGCAACCTTTGACCTAAATCAGCTAATAATTCCACTTTGCAACCACTTAGAAAGATAATTAGCAGCTTACCAGCTTCGTCTACATTTTTTTGCAGTTTAAGTAATCTCATCAACATAATTTTCTGTAACATTTTGGCAAACACTTTCCGTTTTCACCACTATCGCAACAAGTTAGACAAAAAGTTAGAGCGTATGGGATATTCGTCTACTTCTCTGCTATTCATAGCTGTGCACGGAATCAAAATATTCCAAAATATTCCAAGGTACAGCTGTTTTTCAAACCTTCCCAAACAGCTGTCGTTTTTACCACTAACACATACCACCACTACACAACTTCTGACCACATATTTAACTACTGACCATATCCACACAACTACTGACCACAACTTCTGACCGCAACTACACAACTGCTTACCACATCTAGTGACCACAACCACACAATTACATACACAACCACACAACTGCTTACCACATCTAGTGACCACAACCACACAATTACATACACAACTGCTTACCACATCTAGTGACCACAACCACACAATTACATACACAACCACACAACTGCTTACCACATCTAATGACCACAACCACACAATTACATACACAACTGCTTACCACATCTAATGACCACAACCACACAATTACATACACAACTGCTTACCACATATAGTGACCACAACCACACAATTACATAGACAACTGCTTACCACATATAGTGACCACAACCACACAATTACATACACAACCACACAACTGCTTACCACATCTAGTGACCACAACCACACAATTACATACACAACTGCTTACCACATCTAATGACCACAACCACACAATTACATACACAACCACACAACTTCTGACCACATAACGTCTGACAACACATTTAACTACTTATCCACACAACAACTTTTTACCACCTCAAAACAACTGAACCACATTACTACTGAACCACATTACTACTGAACCACATTACTACTGAACCACATTACTACTGAACCACATTACTACTGAACCACATTACTACTGAACCACATTACTACTGAACCACATAACTACTGAACCACATAACAACTGAACCACATTACTACTGAACCACATAACTACTGAACCACATAACAACTGAACCACATTACTACTGAACCACATAACTACTGAACCACATAACTACTGAACCACATGTAACAGGGTTGGTTATGTTTCCACTTGCCTCTAAAGAAAGGTGTATTTAATGTTCAAGCATTCTAATTGGTTGGTTCAATTCCGATGACAATAAGGCGTGTTGTTATTGGCCCCGCTTGCAGATAGGGGGAGATCGTAAACGTCAGGTCTCCCCAATAAGAAAATGTGATGCAAGGGGTAGGTCACGTTCTGAAAACTGTTTCCTATTTTACAATGTGTACAAGTTTGCTGTACATTGCTGATGTATACATGTATACATGTATATGGTACCAGTTAGGGATAGATTAACTTTCTGAGATGTGCTTTGGCATATGATTGCTGTAAATAAGTGTGTTAGCTAGCATGCACCGATGGTCACATAAGCCCACTGCTAACACAGTTGTGTTCATGCTACAGATTTTACCATCGACAGCCACCATCATTAAGCACTGCATAACTAACGTGCTGTTTCCTATTTAACAACAGGTATTTACACGTTATATTTTGTATTGCATTTTTGTATTTTGTTTATCCCAGTATGAAAATGTGATGCAAGGGATTTTACCATCGACAGCCATCAACATCATTAACTTCTTAGGGCTAGGGGGCAGTACTTTGAAGTTCGGATGAAAAACGTGCCCAAAGTAAACTGCCTGTTACTCAGGCCCAGAAGCTAGGATATGCATATAATTAGTAGAAAACACTGAAATGTCTGTGAGTATAACATAACTGATATGGCAGGCAAAAACCAGAGCAAAATCCATCCGGGATGTCTGAATCAATCATGTCACACTGTTTTCAATAGACCAGCTATTCAAAGCCTCATAGTTTAACCGCCAGATTGCAGTTCCTATGGCTTCCACTAGATGTCAACAGTCTTTAGAAAAAGGTTTGAAGCTTCAATCATGAAAATCAAGGGAGTAAGACCACTTCTTCCTGTCCTGTTTTGGATTTTGCGCGTAACAGGGAATGCGCGCTCAGTTCTTTTTCTCTTCTATTCAGCAGGTTATATTCTGTCTGAAATATTATAGTTTATATTCAGTTTAGGGTATCTGAGTATTGATAAAAAATGCTGTTTGACTTGTTTCGACAAACTTTACCGGTACTTTTGGGATATCGTTTGTCTGCATGGATGAAAGCCTTTGGGCAGGTGGATTACTGAACAAAACGCGTCAACCAAACGGCGCTATATGGATATAAAGAGGACCTTTATCGAACAAAAGGACCTTTTATTGTGTAACCTGGACGCTTGGGTATGCCATCAGAGGAAGATCAAAGGTAAGCGATATATTTTATGCTATTTTTGAGTTGTGACACCTCTGCTGGTTATGTTATTATGCTAATTGAGTTTGAGTGGGGCGCTGTCCTCAGACAATCAAATGTTCTGCTTTAGCCGTAAAGCCTTTTTGAAATCTGAAAATGCTGTTAGATTAACAAGAGTCTAAGCTTTTGAAGGGTGTGCAGCATTTGTATTTTCATGAATGTTTGAAATTAGTATTTTTGTAATTTGAATTTGGCGCTCTGTATTTCACCGGATGTTGTCAAAATTGATCCCGTTCACGGGATTGGATCCGTAACAGGTTAAACCCTGCACAACTAACGTGCTGTTAACTATAACAACAGGTAATAAATCATGCTCAACTGGGACCACTGGCTGGGGGGATTTATTTGGACAAAACACAACGCAAAGAGAGTACGATCAACATCTGTTACACACATAACTACTGAACTACATAACTACTGAACACAACTTCTGACCTCAACCGCACAACTTCTGACCACATCTAGTGACCACAACGATACTCGGGCTATACTCGGCCTTGTCTCAGGATGGTAAGTTGGTGGTTGGAAATATATCCCTCTAGTGGTGTGGGGGCTGTGTTTTGGCAAAGTGGGTAGGGTAATATCCTGCCTGTTTGGCCCTGTCCGGGGGTATCCTCGGCCGGGGCCACAGTGTGTCCCGACCCCTCCTGTCTCAGCCCCCAGTATTTATGCTGCAGTAGTTTATGTGTCGGGGGGCTAGGGTCTGTTATATCTGGAGTACTTCTCCTGTCTTATCCGGTGTCCTGTGTGAATTTAATTATGCTCTCTCTAATTCTCTCTCTCTTTCTTTCTCTCGGAGGACCTGAGCCCTAGGACCATGCCTCAGGACTACCTGGCCTGATGACTCCTGGCTGTCTCCAGTCCACCTGGTCGTGCTGCTGCTCCAGTTTCAACTGTTCTGCTTGCGGCTATGGAACACTCACCGGACGTGCTACCTGTCATAGACCAGCTTTTTTCAACTCTCTAGAGACAGCAGGAGCGGTAGAGATATTCTGAATGATCGGCTAAGAAAAGCCAACTGACATTTACTCCTGAGGTGCTGACCTGTTGCATCCTTTACAACCACTGTGATTATTATTCTTATTTGACCCTGCTGGTCATCTATGAATATTTGAACATCTTGGCCATGTTCTGTTATAATCTCCACCTGGCACAGCCAGAAGAGGAGTGGCCACCCCTCATAGTCTGGGTCCTCTCTAGGTTTCTTCCTAGGTTCCAGCCTTTCTAGGGAGTTTTTCCTAGCCACCGTGCTTCTACACCTGCATTGCTTGCTGCTTGGGGTTTTAGGCTGGGTTTCTGTACACCACATTGTGACATCAGCTGATGTAAGAAGGGGTTTATAAATACATTTGATCTGATTTGAATGACATACCTCAACCACATAACTTCTGACCGCAATCTAATTCTGACCACATCTAGTGTCCACAACCACAAAACTCCTGACCTCAACCACACAATTACATACAACAGAACTTCTGATCACACAATTAACTACTAACCATATCCAAACAACTTTGGACCACAACTACTGAACCACATTACTGACCACTACTTCTGACCAAATATACTGACTTAAAAATGACATTTTTACACTTTCCCTAACACAAACATTTAAAGAGCTTTAGCTAGCCTCACCAACTTTACTTGTAAAGTTACCATCTAGTTTCAGCTCATGAAACATGGGACCAACACTTTGCGTTTATATTTTTGTCAGTATATAGCTGAATGGGTTTGTATAGGAGGGGGCATTTGTGTTCTACAGACTCATAGTACATGTAGGAAAAAAGAAAGAGCCCTCACCATTTTTTAAAGTGCCGACCTTGCTTGATTGATAGTTGCTGCCATGATATGATAAAGCTAGAGAGACAGAAAGAAAGAGAGTGAGGGAGAGAGAAAGAAAGAGAGGGGGAGAAAGAAAGAGGGAGAGAGAAAGAAAGACGGTAAGAAGGGCGGAGAGAGCGAGAACAGGTTAGTCTAGTCATTTTTTAGGTTATAAACATTCCATTTCTCCCTGAAATGTACACCTCTTCACTCCCCCTCATGGACTTCATTGGATTGGTTCCCATCATGTTTCTTATACCAATTCAATGTTTTTAACACAAAAGAGAGAAGCCTTTCACTGTACCAGAGCTACACCATCAGGCCCAGGAATATTTACTCTGTAAATAAGTGACACGCACCCTGTGTGTTTTAAGCCCAGGTTACTTCAGGCAGGAAGTTACAAAGCCACAAACCGACACAGAAATACTTCTGCTACCAACCGACACCACAAATCACATCAACACAAAAGATTATCACACACAAAGACACACATACGTTCCCTCCCTCCTATGATACCCCCCTTACTCTTGCTAAGACTAGTCTGGACCTTGGCCTTCTCTCACACTGAAGCCAAAACACACACACTCTGCTATTACAACACACAGTGAGAAACTCCCAAATCACCCTCACCCACCACCACCACAAGTGTCCCAAAGCTGAGGAAGTGAAAATGATTTACAGTGTAGGGCTCAGCCAGAAAGGCTCCAGAGCTTAGTGTTGTCCCGATGCGCACATTCCAAGTGAATTTGTTTGTCTGATTTCGAGGCTTGACACTTAAACATTTAATTTGGGAGGCATTTCATTTAACTGATACTGAGGTGTATATCTTGCAAAACAACAGGGGGAATTTGTTAATTTTAATGGCAGGCTTGTTTTGGGTAAATCTGGTGATTTACCCAATAAATAACTGGGAGTTTATATATGGAGTGTGAGACTCTATTTTTATAGTTTACTCGCCATTAGTCAGCACCTCCACACAAAATAACTTCTGAGTGTGCGCTAGCTCATGTTTTTTACTCTATTATTGAAAAATAGAACATGAATTGCATCATTCAAATCACCAGTATGTCCCAAAGTTGGTTTTATTGTTCCCCTGGCCACTCTCTGGAAGTCACCCTAGGAGTTTAGTCAGCAACACGTGACAACGGAAGGCCCTCCGAGTGAGTTGGTAAGGGCGAGGGGGTGGTCTGGGATTCACATAGCGTCACAGCATCAAAGACTGTAGAGCAAAAAAAGATCTGGGGCAAGGTTAAGAAACTCATAACCTCAACATCATGTATCTCTAGACCGACTGAGCCGTAGCCCAACTCAAAACCAGGAAATCAATCAATAATTTTTCTGGCAGTTTCCACATGGTTGACGAGATAAAACAAACAGCCCTCAGAACCAGTTCTACCCCCCATATCTCCCTCCACACGCACGCACACACACACGCCATGTGAGAATCACAAGTGGGGAATACTGGAATACGCACAGACGCTTTTAAAGAGGCTCTAAAGAAGGACACCAATACCAAACACACACCATCATGTCCAGCTAGACAAGCTAGCTAGCTAATAACGATACTGAGATATCACTACGGCTGCATTATTTATGATATTTCATATTGGTGCTAGCAAGCTAACATCCCGAGATGATTTATATTATGCAACAGTGTGCAACTGCAGCCCGCAATTCGGGGCATTCCCCCTCGAGCACGACATATTCATGCTTGTGTGACACTTGAATGTGGGTCAATCAGGAAATAAAAGTATTATCTGAGTTTTTGCCCCCGCCTACTGGAGACCTCCTTGCTAGCTAGTGGGAGTGACCCTGGTAGACAGTGTCCTTCGCTCCCGAACACATGCCCTCGCCATCGTTATGAGACCTGTGGGACAACAGTGTCTGACAGGTGGGAGACTAGCTACTGTTGTTGCCACCGCCCCTTCTTCTGTGGGGTTTATCGGCAGCTGGCATCCAACCTTATTGTGCAGTATAAACTGGGGTGTTCGAGCTGTGAAAGCTGATTGGTGAAAGCCGTGGTATATCAGACAATATACCACGGGTATGACAAAACATTTATTTTTACTGCTCTAATTACATTTGGTAACCAGTTTATAATAGCAATAAGGCACCTTGGGTGTTTGTGATATATGGCCAATATACCACATCTAGGGGCTGTGTCCAGGCACTCAGTGTTGCGTCCTGCTTAAGAACAGCCCTTAGCCGTTGTATATTGGCCATATACCACACCTCATTGGGCCTTATTGCTTAATTAACGCCGTCTACTGTAATGGAGCACCCTGCCTCCCACCTGTCGCAACTTAAAAATGGACCAATAAGTCTAAAGAGAGGTTCCTGCAGATGCAGGCCACAATTGCACCCTTCTCATTATATGCTGCTGGTAGCCAATGATTTAACAGATGAGGAAGCCATAACTAGTTCAAAGATACCCTTAGGAAGACTTCTACACCAATTTACGACCAAACTACAGTTTAACGTTGGGTTTTGCAATAGTGTCTTAGGGACTAGCTAACTACAAGAAGCAGTTTGACATCTAGTTATGAAGTCGTATTGACTGTCAGGCCCTGTTCACATGGCTACAACGACCATTATAATGACCATAATGGGTAGCTGGCAAGATTTTTATTTTCGAATATCATTCACAAGTTGAAAGGGACTTTAGCCATAACATGATAGATGTAACTTAGTTATCTAGCTAGTAGCCGATTAATCTCAACTTTATTTATCTTATTAAAACGTTGAGTTTTAAGCTACTGTAACGCTAGCTAGCTAACGTTACAGCCAGACAGAGACAGTTGTCGCTAATTCAGCAATCTATGCTACAGCTTATCAGTAAAACATTGCAATAAAGCCTCTAGTGTTACCTGTAGTTAGTTTTCTACTATAGTTAATCAGTCACCGTTCTCCGCTGACTCAGTTCTCGGTCACACTCACGCGCTGCTCCTGCTCTGCGTGCTTGGTGGTACTTACGGCATCACGTACGCCCCCCCACACACACACACACACACACACACACACACACACACACCATGATAATGTGCTTTAGTATCTTTAGCTATTACAGTGACAATAGTGACTGCTGTGGAGGACACAAGAAAACAAAAATAAGCATACTTTTGATAGGTCTATTCAAAATGTGCGTGCATGCGGGTGTGTTTGGTATCCCTAACTTGTTTATTTTTATTTTTTAACCTTCATTTAACTAGGCAAGTCAGTTAAGAACAAATTCCTATTTACAATGATGGCCTACCCGGCCAAACCCTAACCCGGACCATGCTGGGCCAATTGTCCACAGCCAGTTGTGATACAGCCCAGGATCAAACCAGGGTCTGTAGTGACACCTCTAGCACTGAGATGCAGTGCCTTAGACCGCTGCACCACTCGGGAGCAATATGGATGACGATCATGGAATTTCCAGTTTTAGATGTTGTCACATACAGTAGCAGTCAAAGGTTTGGACACACCTACTCAAGGGTTTTCTTTATTTTTACTATTTTCTACATTGTAGAATAATAGTGAAGACATCAGAAATATGAAATAACACATATGGAATCATGTAGTAAACAAAAAAGTGTTAAACAAATCAAAATATATTTAATATTTGAGATTCTTCAAAGTAGCCACCCTTTGCCTTGATGACAGCTTTGCAAACTCTTGGCATTCTCTCAACCAGATTCATGAGGTAGTCACCTGGAATGCATTTCAATGAACAGGTGTGCCTTGTTAAAAGTCGATTTTTTGAATTTCTTTCCTTTTTAATGCATTTGAGCCAATCAGTCGTGTTGTGACAAGGTAGGGGTGGTATACAGAAGATAGCCATATTTGGTAAATTACCAAGTCCATATTATGTCAGGAACAGCTCAAATAAGCAACAGTCTTGATGGAGTTCACACATATGCTGAGCACCTGCTGGCTGTTTTTCCTTCACTCTGCGGTCCGACTCGAGGTGATTGTGGAGGCCAGGTCATTTGATGCAGCACTCCTTTACTCTCCTTCTATCCCTTCACAACCTGGAGGTGTGTTGCATCATTGTCCTGTTGGAAAACAAATGATAGCCCCACTAAGCGCAAACCAGATGTGATGGCGTATTGCTGCAGAATGTTGTGGTAGCCATGCTGGTTAAGTGTGCCTTGAATTCTAAATAAATCACAGATAGTGTCACCAGCAAAGCACCCCCACACCATCACACATCTTCCTCCATGCTTTACGGTGGGAACCATACATACGGAGATCATCCATTCACCTACTCTGCGTCTCACAAAGACTCAGCAGTTGGAACCAAAAATCTCAAATTTGGACTCATCTGATCAAAGGACAGATTTCCACCGGTCTGATGTCCATTGTTTGTGTTTCTTGGCCCAAGCAAGTCTCTTCTTCTTATTGGTGTCCTTTAGTAGTGGTTTCTTTGCAGCAATTAGACCACGAAGGACTGATTAACGCAGTCTCCTCTGAACAGTTGATGTTGAGATGTGTCTGTTACTTGAACTCTGTGAAGCATTTATTTGGGCTGCAATGTCTCAGGCTGGTAACTGTAATGAACGTATCCTCTGCAGCAGAGGTAACTCTGGGTCTTCCTTTCCTGTGGCGGTCCTCATGAGAGCTGTTTTCATCATAGCATTTGAGGGTTTTTGCGAATGCACTTGAAGAAACTTAAACATTTCTTGACATGTTCCAGATTGACTGACCTTCATGTCTTAAAAGTAATGATGGACTTTCGTTTCTCTTTGCTTATTTGAGCTGTTCCTGACATAATATGGACTTGGTAATTTACCAAATATGGCTATCTTCTGTATACCACCCCTACCTTGTCACAACATGACTGATTGGCTCAATTGCATTAAAAAGGAAAGAAATAAAAAAAAAAGACTTTTAACAAGGCACACCTGTTCATTGAAATGCATTCCAGGTGACTACCTCATGAAACTGGTTGAGAGAATGCCAAGGGTGTGCAAAGCTGTCATCAAGGCAAAGGGTGGCTACTTTGAAGAACCTAAAATCTAAATATATTTTGATTTGTTTAACACTTTATTGGTTACTACATGATTCAATATGTGTTGTTTCATAGTTTTGATGTCTTCATTATTATTCTATAATGTAGAAAATAGTAAAAATAAAGAAAAACCCTTGAATGAGTGGGTGTGTCCAAACTGTTGACTGGACGGGGCCATAGTGTCTCCCGACCCCTCCTGTCTCAGCCCCCAGTATTTATGCTGCAGTAGTTTATGTGTCGGGGGGCTAGGGTCAGTCTGTTATATCTGGAGTATTTCTCCACTCTTATCCGGTGTCCTGTGTGAATTTAAGAATGCTCTCTCCAATTCTCTCTCTATTTCTCTCTTTTTCTCT
This sequence comes from Brachymystax lenok tsinlingensis, assembly GCA_030435695.1. NCBI lineage: Eukaryota > Metazoa > Chordata > Actinopteri > Salmoniformes > Salmonidae > Brachymystax > Brachymystax lenok. Next base: position 13,605,712 of record CM059814.1, read on the forward strand.
CATTCTTTCTCTCTTTCTTTCTTTCTCTCTCTCTGAGGACCTGAGCCCTAGGACCATGCCTCAGGACTACCTGGCCTAATGACTCCTTGCTGTCCCCAGTCCACCTGGCCTTGCTGCTGCTTTAAACTGTTCTGCCTGTGGCTATGGAACCCTGACCTGTTCACCAGACGTGCTACCTCTAGAGACAACAGGAGCGGTAGAGATACTCTGCATGATGCCAACTGACATTTACTCCTGAGGTGCTGACCTGTTGCACCCTCGAAAACCACTGTGATTATTATTATTTGACCCTGCTGATCATCTATGAGTATTTGAACATGTTGGCCATGTTCTGTTATAATCTGCACCCGGCACAGCCAGAGGAGGAATGGCCACCCCTCATAGCCTGGTTCCTCTCTAGGTTTATTCCTAGGTTCTGGCCTTTCTAGGGAGTTTTTTTTGCTTCTACACCTGCATTGCTTGCTGTTTGGGGTTTTAGGCTGGGTTTCTGCACTCTGTGACATTAGCTGACGTAAGAAGGACTTTATAAATACATTTGATTACTGTACAATAAGAGTAGAACACACAGTTTTTCCATATACATATTTTATTATCTATTTCTTAGCTTACATCAACTCAGTACACCTCTGTAAAACTCATTCATTTGGACACTTTGAAAATACAAAATTAAAAAGGTTTTCTCTGGCTCCAATTGGACAGAGGATATGAAACAACACAAAAATATTTTGTGATACTTTGTGAAAACACATGTTTCTCCATGCTTATCGGGAATACTACACTTGCTGTTTATAAAACAGACCAACAACATTGATACATAGAGTTACACACAAACTGATATGAAACTCAAACACATTCACAATCAATACAGATACGATGAACAATGATAATCACAGATATTAAATGACTTGTATGAATACGGAAATCTCAGGTTAAAAAACTAACCAACCTGAAACAGTATCTCTATGCATATTGAGATATTTAGCTGTTTGTAAAGCATAAATAGGGTAAACAACACATACATATATATATATATATATATATATATATATATATAATAGTTCTATAATGAAAGGTAGAGCTGTACATTTGTCCAGACCACAACCATCTCCACATCATCTCCAGGTCATGAGGTCATGAGATCAAAGACTTTTCTTCAGTTTAGATTTATTCTCCTGACGTTTGCTATGAACACACACACGTAGACACACAACGTTAGACAAACATTCACACACATTTTAAACAACTACACACGTGCACACACATGCATGCACACGCACTTGCAAAACACACACACACACACACAGGTGTACTCACAGCAGACAGCGTTGTACCCTCTTGGTCCAGTCTTGAGAGGGGTCGGCACACACAAACTTGTCCATCCAAGTGAGGAAGCTGCAACAACACAGCACAATGTTAACATACATCACACACACACACACACACACACTACACACACATACACAGATAGTGAGTGAATCTCAAAAATACATTGAAGAAGGTAAAGACAAGATGAATCTGCACACAGAGTGTGCTGGGTTGTGATTGGAGGATAACTCACATGACAGCGTAGATGTCACAGGAGGAAGTAATGGGCTGGTGGGTGTAGTTTTTCAGCCATCGGCATTGCAATGGACGCCGAGTGTACTTCAGACAGCAATGTGCTACACACACACACACGCACGCACGCACGCACGCGCACGCGCACGCACACACACGCGCATGCACACACACACACACACACACACACACACACACACACACACACACACACACACACACAGTAAGATAGGGGGAGGATGTGTGTCTGCAAGAAAGACAATGCGTGCTTGTTTGTGTTGTGTGTGTGTTTGTGTTTGTGTGCTTGTTTATGTTGCATGTGTGTGTGTGTGCTTGTTTATGTTGTGTGTGTGTGTGTGTGTGTGTGTGTGTGTGTGTGTGTGTGTGTGTGTGTATGGTGTGTGTGTGTGTATGTATGTATGTATGTATGTGTGTATGTGTGCATGTGTGTATGTGTATGTGTTTGTACTATGGCTTGTGTGTGGATGTATGGTGCGTTTGTGTTAGCACTGTTTGGTTCTAACTCTCAGAGTAAAAAACTCAACGGACACTATGGAAGCTTAACCAAGTTTAATTATTCCCAGAGAGTCAGTACAGCTGCATTCAGACAAATACATTTTCACACAAGCACTGATATTTAACCATTCCTCATAGGCTGAGTCTCCTCCTACACATCTGTACAACCATCATTCTTTACTGCTGGGCAGGACACTAGTGATACGGGCCATAAACTTTTATTTCTCCCTTAAGGTGACCTGACCTCAACCCCCCTCCATCACTAATCCATGGCTCTCTCTCCTTACCAATGCCTGCCACATGCACTCAACACTTCCAAGCTTAATTGCAAACTATAACCATTCACTTGTGGTGTAGACCCTCTAACCTCAGCACTCCATCAGTGACATGAAGAAGTATATTTCATATTCTCAGAACCCAACAGCACTGACCTGGTTGTGTGGAGGGGATGAGGATGAGGAGAGATAACAGCACAGCCAGGACACACACTCTACAGCGTAGCATCCTGATCTTCAGATGTGTTCCACAGAGACAGAAAGCAGGGAGAGTGTTTTTATAGTAGATGTGTTATCCGTAGTGTGTGAGAGAAAGAGAGAATGTGTGTTTCTAACTGGGAGTTCGTGTTCTTTAAGTAGGGCTCTGGCTGGATTTCCCCCAGATAGCAGTGTCATGGAATGTATTGGCAGGAGGTGTTGAGGTGGGACGAGGGGGTGCTGTTAGGCTGTTGAGCAACTGTTGGTATGCTCAGGTGTATTGCGTGTCTTCGTGCTCTGCCAGTGAGATTTATTTTCTTCTCCACTTCCTTCCTTGGCTGCAGATTAATGATCTTGTTTTCTTCCACTGAAAGATAATGGTGGAAAGTAAACAGTGTGTAGGAGTGTAGGCAAGTCACAGAATAAAATAAAAGTAAACATATGTCCTACCTCCTGAACCCTTGTGTAGTCTTAACATTCTGTTTACTCCCCTTGCCCTAAGGGTAAAAAATGACCCGCCTTCACTAAACTCCTAAAATAAGCAGCTTAATTGAATTTTAAACCCGCAATCTATTTTGAGTTTAGAAACAACCTGTCATTCATCACAAACTTTGTGAATATCTGTGTTTTCCCTCTTCATAATGCAGAAAGACTGCATTTAATCAGTGGACACTGATTTTATTACAACACACCTGTCATAATTGTTTTTTTTACTAAAGTAGAGGTTTATTATTATTATTGCTAAAGGTACTGCATAGGTGTAAACATATTTTTTTAGCAAGAGATAGCTCTTGTATAGCCTAAGAAAGTAGCAGAAATGTGCAGAAAGTAGTTTTGAATGCATTTTATTGAAGGGAAATAATAACAGTCTTGATCTTTTTTGGCAACATAGTGATATATTATTACATACTGTACAATGAGGAATTCAACTACAAAATACTAGTGTTCTCCCATTTTTTTAACCGTTGTCCCCACCCACAAGGTGTATAAAAAGACGGGGAGAGAAAGAGTTGAGTGTTTGTGCACTGTGTGTGTAAGTGTGAATGAAGAGGGTGTGCTTGTGATTGTGTGTGCATTCATGCTCATGTCCCAATTGACGTTGCATTGTGCTGAAATTGAGGGAGGGAATCAAAGCTATTTATTTGTGTTCATCCATTAAACATTGTTTCCCTTGTGGGTCTCTGAATCTACAGATTTAAATAACAGTGGCCTGCAGCTGGAATGAACAGAGAGGAGGCGGGACACAGAGAGATAGAGAAGAGAGGGAGACAGGAGATGGAGAGAAAGGATAAAATGGAAGAAAGAGATATGAGGGATAGAAAAGAAGGGTGGAATAATATAATGTTTTAAGGGAAAAGCAATAGAGAACCATGTGATAGAAAAAATAGAGGAGGAGGTTGAGCAAAAAGGGGATGATAGATTAAAGAGAGAGATACAGAGAGAGAGAGAGAGAGAGAGAGAGAGAGAGAGAGAGAGAGCAAAGGGTAAGGAGAGAGAGAGAGAGGATCCGTATTGTCCAGCAGCATATCTTTAAGTCATTTCTAAACTCATTGTGACCTGTCACGCAATATATTTACTCAGGGGTGCAACTTTGGTTTTAGAAGTGCCTTGTTTTGTGCCCCCGTCCCCAGTGAAAGTTGTGCCCCTGTATGTACTATTGGAAGATCTCACTCTCATTTTTAGACATACAGCCAGTGTCCCTCACAGTGACACAACTGTCAGTACCAGGCCCACCCTCACACGTTTGTTTTATTATCCTTGTGAGGACCAAACAATTCATTCACATTAAAAATCCTATTTTCCTTAACCCCTAAACACTTAACCTAACTTTCACCCCAAACCCCTAACCCCTGAACCTAAAATAAACTTTTTCCTTTAGGCAACCGGCAAAATGTCCCCACTAGTCTGAATTGTCCTTGTGCAACTGCAATGAGCCGTGAGGCGACAGAAGGCGAGCACCGACCGCCACCATAGTGAGGCCCCGGTGTTTGCACCGGGGGACAGGGTCTGACTCTCGACCCGAAACCTGCCCCTCCGCCTGCCTTGCCGGAAGCTGGGTCCGCAGTATGTGGGGCCCTTTAAAGTCCTGAGGAGATTGAACCAGGTATGTTATAAGTTACAGCTCCCCCAGATGACCGTATTAACCCCTCGTTCCATGTGTCTCTCCTCAGGCCGGTGGTGGCTGTTCCACTCCAGGAGTCTGACGTGCGGGAGGTTCCCCTCTGGACATCGAGGGGGCCCCGGCGTATACTGTGCAAGCCATCATGGACTCAAGGCGTCGGGCGGGGGGAACTCCAGTACCTCGTGGAGTGGGAGGGGTACGGTCCGGAGGAGAGATGCTGGGTGCCGGTGAGAGACATCCTAGACCCTTCGTTACTGCGGGAGTTTCGCCGTCTCCACCCGGATCGCCCTGCACCTCGTCCTCCGGGTCGTCCCCTAGGCCGGTGTCGGCATGCTGCTGGAGCCGCGCGTCAAGGGGGGGGTACTGTCTCGAAGTTGGTCCCTCTCCTTGTTCGGTACTGTCTCGAAGTTGGTCCCTCTCCTTGTTCGGGTGACTTTCGGCGGTCGATCTCACCGGTCTTCTAGCCGCCACCGATCCATTATTCATTTTCCGTTGGTTTTGTCTTCCTTTTTCACACACCTGGTTTTATTTCCCATCATTACATGTTCCTTATTTAACCCTCTGTTTCCCCCATGTTTTTGTGTGTGATTGTTTGTTGTATTTTATTACGTGTTCGAGTGATTGTTTTACCAATCGTATGGTATTATTTTTGAGTAAAGTTTATGAACACTCATTTTGTTGTCCTGCGCCTGACTCTGCCTTACCGGCATCAAGGAGTTCATTACAAGTATATTCATAGAATTTCATATAATAGTATACAATATTCCACTAGTATAGTATTAATTCCAATTGGACAATACAGCAGTTTAAGAAATACATAACCAACATTTATCTATAATTTTGTTAGGTTTTGTTCTGTCATTAAATCCTTGTGCAAGAAAAATGGTCTACATTGGTGGTTAGTCTCTAATTTGTTACTGCTAAGTACTAACTTGTCATTAATCATAACCATTCATGAATAACAATGAGTTAAACATTTTGAAAGTTTGCTGTAGTACGTCAACCTTTTTTAAATGTCCCGCCCCATCCAGACTGTGATTGGTCGGTTCACAAAAAGTAACATTGACGAGCGCTTGTTTCAACAAAAGGCACCCGATATAGCTAAATAGCCAGCTAGCCAAACCAAAACATTGCTTATCTTATCCCTATTGTCTTCTGTCTTACCGCTTCAGCTACAAAACCTTGACTAACAGTTAAACTGGTATCGCTGGGCTGCTCTCATTCCTCTTTGCTGCCAGTGCCTTCAGGCTCACAAGGCTGCATCAGCCTCAAGGGACTTCATCCTCTTCTCTCTCTGCTTTTCATCACCACATTTGTTCATGCTGCTAGACCTGTTTATAGACTACCATGTCTTCTTGTATCATTCCTCCTCCACACAGGGAGTGTGTGTGTATGAACCATTGTTAAAACACTGGTTCATGAAACTTTATTCATTCTTACCTGTGTATGGATGATTAAGTATGTGTTTTTTGTATGTGATGAAATCCAACCTGTGTAAGGAACATTCCAACATTATTTGGAAACTTCAGGGATCGAACCCCAGACTCCGACAGGGAATTGTACATGTGCATAGAACCGGAAGTATTACCCACTCGACCATGGCTCTGCCCCATAATCCCTTTGCAAGGCCTAGAAATATTGTGATGACACACATGCACACACACACGCATAGACACACACCAAACAAACACACACAATGGCGGACAATCACCCAAGGTCAGAGTAGAGCGTAATCAGACCCAGAGAGAGAAAGATGATCAATGCCATCAGCAGGAAGGGATCATATCAGCGTTATCAGTGGCATCACAACCTTCTATAAATAACCACAGAGTTCTAGAGTTAAAAATAGTAACACATGAGGATGGCATGGCTTTAAAACTTCAAACTCTGGTCACAACCAAAAAGAATTGCAGGGGAAACACCTTTATGCACCTTTTTATTTGGTGAATAGCATTCATGCACTTACATACCGCCTGTCATCTAGAAATATGTCGTTCTGCTCCTGAACAAGGCAGTTAACCCACTGTTCCTAGGCCGTCATTGTAAGTAAGAATTTGTTCTTAACTGACTTGCCTAGTTAAATGTATTTGTATTTGTCAAAAGCTTCGTAAACAGCAGGTGTAGACTAACAGGGAACATGGGGCTTTAATTAACAATGCAGAGTTAAAAATAAAATAGAAATAGCGACACAAGGAATAAATACACAGTGAATAACGAATACCAATGAAGAGTAACAATAACATGGTTTTATACAGGGAGTTCCAGTATTGAGTCGATGTGCAGGGGTACAAGGTAATGACATGGATATATACAGGGAGTACCAGTACCGAGTCGATGTGCAGGGGTACAAGTTAATGACATGGATATATACAGGGAGTACCAGTATTGAGTCGATGTGCAGGGGTACAAGGTGATTAAGGTAGCTATGTACATATAGGTATGGCTACAGTGATTAGGCAACAGGATAGACAGTAGCAGCAGTGGGTAGCCATTTTATTAGATATTTAGCAATCTTGTTTAGCAGTCTTATGGCCAGGGGGTAGACGCTGTTCAGGGAACAGTCTATGTCTTGGGTGGGTGGAGTCTTTGACAATTTTTTGGGCCTTCCTCTGACACCGCCTGGTATAGAGGTCCTGGATGGCAAGGAGCTCTGCCCCAATGATGTACTGGGTCGTACTCTACACCTTGTGTAGTGCCTTGCAGTTGGGTGCCTTGCAGTTGCCATACCAAGCGGTGATGCAGCCAGTCAAGATGCTTTTAATGGTGCAGTTGAATAACTTTTTGAGGATCCGAGGGACCATGTCAAATCTTTTCAGCCTCCTGTCGTGCCCTCTTCACAACTGTGTGGGTGTGTATGGACCACGTTCATTCCTTAGTGATGTGGACACGAGGAACTTGTAGCTATCGACCCGCTCCACTACAGCCCCATTGATGTGGAAGGGGGCGTTGTTGTCCTAGTACCACCCTGCTAGGTCTCTGACCTCCCCCCTATAGGCTGCCTCATCATCGTCAGTGATCAATCCTACCACTATAAAGTTGTCATACAGGAGGGGACTAAGCGCACACTTTTGAGGGGCTTTCGTGTTGATGGCCAGCGTGGAGGATGTGTTGTGGCCCACCGTCACTGTCTGGGGTGCCCCATCAGGAAGTCCAGGATCCAGTTGCAGAGGGCGGTGTTCAGTCCCAGGGTCCTGAGCTTGGAGGGGACAATGGTGTTGAATGCAGAGCTGTAGCCAATGTGTCACGAAATGAAGAAGACAAAGTGATAATGAGGTCTTATTGTTGTACATTCTAATATTAGATGGCTTTCTCACACCTTTTTTAAACTGATGAATTTTTGTTTGTTATTAAGCATGTTTCTCTTCCCTTGTTTTGAATTTCACCATTTACTAACAGGAGCACCACGGCCAACCAAGGAGTGCTACTATGAAGGGAATACGGGAGCACACAACTTCCTGGAATTCTCAACCCCTCCTGAGAAGTATCAATAATTCAGTGTACATCCTATTGGTATATTTAAGGGCCATGGTAGCAACGTGTGCCAGAATGATTCTGGACGAAGACGTGGAAGGACCTCTTGCGAAACACTGGAACTGGAAAAACGGGGCAGAGCTATAACAGACTTTCGAAGGCGCATCAGACTGATCGTCTGCAAAATCCGGACCGGATGCCAAAGTAAAAATGGATGTGAAATGGTTTAAATGCTTTTACTGGGCTGCCAAAGGACCCACACTTTTAATCTCACTCCTTTTTAACATGAATGCTGTTAAAAGGATGGACAACTGCTTTAAAGTACTGAGAATTGAGGTTGAAGATTGGATTATTACTGTATCTATTGATTTGAAAACTGGACTGGTACTGTTAACCTCAGATTAGCGGACAGAACTGGAGTAAAACAAGGAGTGGGCAGGCTGCCAGAGATCTCCCATCCCCTAAAAACTTGAGAAACATTTATTTACTTCAGTGGGACCAATTCCACCCTAACTCTTTTAGTGGGATCTATTCCACCTTAACTCTTTTAGTGGGATCTATTCAACCCTAACTCTTTTAGTGGGATCTATTCCCCCTTAACTCTTTTAGTGGGATCTATTCAACCCTAACACTTTTAGTGGGATCTATTCCATCCTAACCCCTTCAGTGGGATCTATTCCATCCTAACCCATTTAGTGGGATCTACTCCACCCTAACCCCTTTACTTAACTAGGCAAGTCAGTTGAGAACAAATTCTTATTTTCAATGACGGCCTGGGGGAAGAACAACAGACTTTTACCTTGTCAGATCAGGGATTCAAACTTGCAAACTTGTTACTAGTCCAACACTCTAATCACTAGGCTACCTGCCGCCCCACAGTTTCCATACACTAAGTTGACTGTGCCTTTAAACAGCTTGGAAAATTCCAGAACATTATGTCATGGCTTTAGAAGCTTCTGATAGGCTAATTTACATAATTTCAGTCAATTGGAGGTGTACCTGTGGATGTATTTCAAGGCCTCTTTGCTTGACATCATGGGAAAATCAAAAGAAATCAGCCAAGACCTCAGGAAAATAATTGCAGACCTCCACAAGTCTGGTTCATTCTTGGGAGCAATTTCCAAATGCCTGAAGGTACCACACTCATCTGTACAAACAATAGTACGCAGCTATAAACACCATGGGACCATGCAGCCGTCATACCACTCAGGAAGGAGACGCATTCTGAGATGAACGTACTTTGGTGCGAAAAGTGCAAATCAATCCCAGAACAACAGCAAAGGACCTTGTGAAGATGCTGGAGGAAACAGATACAAAAGTATCTATATCCACAGTAAAACGAGTCCTATATCGACATAACCTGAAAGGCCGCTCAGCAAGGAAAAAGCCACTGCTCCAAAACCGCCGTAAAAAAAGCCAGACTACAGTTTGCAACGGCACATGGGGACAAAGATTGTACTTTTTGGAGAAATGTCCTCTGGTCTGATGAAACCAAAATAGAACTGTTTGGCCATAATGACCATCGTTATGTTTTACTCGTTTTTACTGTAGAGGACACTTCCGGCGCCGACAGAGATGGCCGCCTCGCTTCACGTTATGGATTACTTCTTACATTGTTACCCCGGGAAATCTTAAGTTTTATTACATTCAGCCGGGAGGAACTATTGGATATAAGAGCAACGTCAACTTACCAACATTACGACCAGGAATACGACTTTCCCGAAGCGGATCCTCTGTTTGGTCCACCAACCAGGACAATAGACTGGATCCCAGCCGGTGGCGCAGGAGAAGGGGTAGACGGGGCGGTGTTCTGGTCAGGCTTCATAGACGGGCACATCGCGCACCTCTCCCGAGTAATCTACTCGCCAATGTCCAGTCTCTGGACAACAAGGTAGACGAAATACGAGCAAGAGTTGCCTTCCAGAGAGACATCGGCGTCTGCAACGTTCTTTGCTTCATGGAAACATGGCTCACTCAGGACACGTTATCTGAGTCGGTACAGCCACATGGTTTCTCCACGCATCGCGCCGATAGAAACAAACATCTATCTGGTAAGAAGAAGGCCGGGGGTGTGGTTCTTATGATTAACGAGACGTGGTGTGATCATAACAACATACAGGAACTCAAGTCCTTTTGTTCACCTGACATAGAATTCCTTACAATCAAATGCCGACCGCATTATCTACCAAGAGAATTCTCCTCGATTATAATCACATCCGTGTATATCGCCCCTCAAGCTGACAAATCGACGGCACTGAAAGAAATCCATTGGACTCTATGTAAACTGGAAACTTCCTTTTTGCTGCCAGTGCCTTCAGGCTCACAAGGCTGAATCAGCCTCAAGGGACTTCATCCACTTCTCTCTCTGCTTTTCAGCACCACATTTGTTCATGCTGCTAGACCTGTTTATAGACTACCATGTCTTCTTGTATCATTCCTCCTCCACACAGGGAGTGTGTGTGTATGAACCATTGTTAAAACACTGGTTCATGAAACTTTATTCATTCTTACCTGTGTATGGATGATTAAGTATGTGTTTTTTGTATGTGATGAAATCCAACCTGTGTAAGGAACATTCCAACATTATTTGGAAACTTCAGGGATCGAACCCCAGACTCCGACAGGGAATTGTACATGTGCATAGAACCGGAAGTATTACCCACTCGACCATGGCTCTGCCCCATAATCCCTTTGCAAGGCCTAGAAATATTGTGATGACACACATGCACACACACACGCATAGACACACACCAAACAAACACACACAATGGCGGACAATCACCCAAGGTCAGAGTAGAGCGTAATCAGACCCAGAGAGAAAGATGATCAATGCCATCAGCAGGAAGGGATCATATCAGCGTTATCAGTGGCATCACAACCTTCTATAAATAACCACAGAGTTCTAGAGTTAAAAATAGTAACACATGAGGATGGCATGGCTTTAAAACTTCAAACTCTGGTCACAACCAAAAAGAATTGCAGAAACACCTTTATGCACCTTTTTATTTGGTGAATAGCATTCATGCACTTACATACCGCCTGTCATCTAGAAATATGTCGTTCTGCTCCTGAACAAGGCAGTTAACCCACTGTTCCTAGGCCGTCATTGTAAGTAAGAATTTGTTCTTAACTGACTTGCCTAGTTAAATGTATTTGTATTTGTCAAAAGCTTCGTAAACAGCAGGTGTAGACTAACAGGGAACATGGGGCTTTAATTAACAATGCAGAGTTAAAAATAAAATAGAAATAGCGACACAAGGAATAAATACACAGTGAATAACGAATACCAATGAAGAGTAACAATAACATGGTTTTATACAGGGAGTACCAGTATTGAGTCGATGTGCAGGGGTACAAGGTAATGACATGGATATATACAGGGAGTACCAGTACCGAGTCGATGTGCAGGGGTACAAGGTAATGACCACATATCCATAAACCACATATCCTGAGGCTGCATTTATTGTGGCTGGGGACTTTAATAAGGCTAATCTGAAAACAAGGCACCCTAAATGTTATCAGCATATCGAATGTGTCACCCGGGCTGGTAAACACCTGGATCATTGTTATTCTAATTTCCGTGATGCATACAAGGCTATTCTCCACCCTCCTTTCGGCAAGTCTGACCATGACTCCATTTTGTTGCTCCCAGCCTATAGACAGAAACTAAAACAAGAAACGCCCGTTCTCAGGTCTGTTCAACGCTGGTCCGACCAATCTGATTCCACGCTGCAAGATTGCTTCGAGCACGTGGACTGGGATATGTTCCGGACAGCATCAGACAACAACATTGATGTATACGCTGATTCGGTGAGCGAGTTTATTAGCAAGTGCATCGGTGATGTTGTACCCATAGCAAATATTAAAACCTTCCCCAACCAGAAACCGTGGATTGATGTCAGCATTCGCGCAAAACTGAAAGCGCGAACCACTGCTTTTAATCAGGGTAAGGCGACCGGAAACATGACTGAATACAAACAGTGTAGCTATTCCCTCCACAAGGCAATCAAACAAGCTAAGCGTCAAAATAGAGACAAAGTAGAGTCACAATTCAACGGCTCAGACACAAGAGGAATGTGGCAGGGTCTACAGTCAATCACGGACTACAAAAAGAAAACCAGCCCCATCGCGGACCACGATGTCCTGCTCCCAGACAAACTAAACAACTTCTTTGCTCGCTTTGAGGACAATACAGTGCCACCGACACGGCCCGCTACCAAAACCTGCGGGCTCACCTTCACCGCAGCCAACGTGAGTAAAACATTTAAATGTGTTATCCCTCGCAAGGCTGCTGGCCCAGATGGCATCCCTGGCCGTGTCCTCAGAGCATGCGCAGACCAGCTGGCTGGTGTGTTTACGGACATATTCAATCAATCCTTATCCCAGTCTGCTGTTCCCATATGCTTCAAGAGGGCCACCATTGTTCCTGTTCCCAAAAAAGCTAAGGTAACTGAGCTAAATGACTATTGCCCCGTAGCACTCACTTCCGTCATCATGAAGTGCTTTGAGAGATTAGTCAAGGATCATATCACCTCCATCCTGCCAGACACCCTGGACCCACTCCAATTTGCTTACCGTCCCAATAGGTCCACAGACGACGCAATCGCAATCACACTGCATACTGCCCTAACCCATCTGGACAAGAGGAATACCTATGTAAGAATGCTGTTCATCGACTACAGCTCAGCATTTAACACCATAGTACCCTCCAAGCTCGTCCATAGTACCCTCCAAGCTTAGAAACCTAAGAGGTGCGTGTGATGTACATAACACACACACACACAAACAAAGAGAGATACAAAAGTGTTTGTTGTCCCAGGTCCTAGTACGTGTTGACACAAAGGTAGATTCCTCAGATCAGAGGATGTGGCTGCTTGCTAATGATCTTGTTACCTTCACCTGCAGTGAAGTCTGCTGAGGGGAGAATGGCTCATAATAATGGCTGTAATGGAGTGAATGGAATGATATCAAACATATGGAAACCCTGTGTTTGATGTGTTCGATACCATTCCAATAATTCCGTTCCAGCCATTACTATGAGCCCACTCTCCCCAATTAGGGTGCCACCTGTGTTTCACTGAAAGATAATGCTGGATTGTATAAGCAGTGTGTGGAAGTAGAGTGGAGCAATCTAACCCGACAGTGTTTAAACAGTTGAAAAGGATTAAACTAATGAAAAGGATTTGATGTAATGACCATAGACTAAAATTGTGTCTATGTTTGGTATCCCTTCCTACAGTCTGTAATTTATTGTGTGGATGATGATGTCATTTCTAGTTTTAGATGTTGTCACATACCGGTCATATACAATGAGAGTAGAAAACAGATTTTTTCCAAATACATATTTTATTATCCATTTCATAGCTCTTAGCTTACAGCAACCCAGTACACCTCAGGAAAACACATACATACATTTGTACACTTTGAAAAGCCCAAATTAAAAAGGTTTTCTCTGGATCCAATTGGGCAGAGGATATGAAACAACACAAAAATATTTTGTGGTACTTTGTGAAAACAGATGTTTTCATGTTTCTCCATGCTTATCAAGAATACTACACTTGCTGTTTATGAAACAGACCAACAATCAATACAGATACGATGAACAATGATAATCACAGATATTAAATGACTTGTATGAATACGGAAATCTCAGGTTAAAAAACGAACCATCCTGAAACAGTATCTCTATGCATATTGAGATATTTAGCTGTTTGTAAAAGTATAAATAGGGTAAACAACACACACATATATATATATATAATATAATATATATATATATATGTTCTATAATGAAAGGTAGAGCTGTACATTTGTCCAGACCCCAACCCTCTCCACATCATCTCCAGGTCATGAGGTCATGAGATCAGAGACTTTTCTTCAGTTTAGATTTCCTCTCCTGACGTTTGCTATGAACACACACACGTAGACACACAACGTTAGACAAACATACACACAACTTTTACAACTACACACGTGCACACACACACATGCAAAACACACACATACACAGACATACACACACGTGTACTCACAGCAGACAGCGCTGTACCCTCTGGGTCCAGTATTGAGAGGGGTCGGCACACACAAACTTGTCTCTTCGAGTGTGGAAGCTGCAACAACACAGCACAATGTCAACACATATTACACACACACACATATCACACACACACACATCAGAGGATGCTGGTGGGAGCAGCTATAGGAGGATGGGCTCATTGTAATGGCTGGAAAGGAATACATGGAACGGTATCAAACACATCAAACATATGTCAACTAAATGTTTTACAATGCTCCATTCATTCCATTCCAGCCATTATAATGAGACATCTTCCTAACACTGTTTCCACTAGCCTCCTCTGATACACACACACACACACGCGCCGCACACACACGTGCACACACACACAAATTACAGATAGTGAATGAATGTCATTGGTCTTTCCTCTCTCCTCACCTCCCCAAAATGCATTGGAGAAGGTAAAGACAAGACGATTTTACACACAGTGTGTGCTGGGCTGTGATTGGAGGATAACTCACACGACAGCATGGATGTCACAGGAGGAGGTAATGGTCTGGTAGGTGTAGTCTTTCAGCCGTCGGCATGGCACTGGACGCCGAGTGTACTTCAGACAGCAATCTGCTACACACACACGCACACACACACACACACACACACACCACACACCACACACACACACCACACACACACACTAAGATACGGAGAGCATGTGTGTATGCAAGAGAGACAATGTGTGCATGTGTGTGCCTGTTTATGATGTGTATGTGTTTGTACTATGGTGTGTGTGCACGTTTGTGCATGTATTGTGTGTATTAGCACTCACCTGATTGTGTGGAGGGGGATGAGGATGAGGATGAGGAGAGATAACAGCACAGCCAGGAGACACACTCTACAGCGTAACATCCTGATCTTCAGATGTGTTCCACAGAGACAGAAAGTAGGGAGAGTGTTTTTGTAGTAAATGTGTTATCTGTAGTGTGTGAGAGAAAGAGAGTGTGTGTTTCTGACTGGGAGTTTGTTCTTTAAGTAGGGCTC
This sequence comes from Brachymystax lenok tsinlingensis, assembly GCA_030435695.1. Taxonomy (NCBI): domain Eukaryota; kingdom Metazoa; phylum Chordata; class Actinopteri; order Salmoniformes; family Salmonidae; genus Brachymystax; species Brachymystax lenok. Next base: position 13,620,905 of record CM059814.1, read on the forward strand.
TGGCTGGATTTCCCCCAGATAGCAGTCATGGAATGTATTGGCAGGGGGTGTTGTTAGGCTGTTGAGCAACTGTTGGTATGCTCAGGTGTATTGCGTGTCTTCGTGCTCTGCCAGTGAGATTTAATTTCTTCTCCATGTCCTCCTTGGCTACAGATTAATGATCTTGTTTTCTTCCACTGAAAGATAATGCTGGAATGTAAGCAGTGTGTAGGAGTAGAGCGGAGCAATCTTACCTGAGAAGTGTGTAAACAGCTGAATGAATGGGAGTTGATGTAATGACCATAGACTAAAACAGGATATGACCCCCACAAACTGCTCAGGTAATATAATCCCAGCCATTGTGTCAAAATCTGAGTTGACGTCACAGCTGTGATGAAGTACTTATTGTGGATCTAAACTATCATTGACACCAATAAATTATATAAGATTTGCTTCATTGTTAATTATTACGGAGACACGGAAATGTGTATTTGACCTTTACACACACATACATAAACCCAGGTTAGAGGACAGTGTTAGTCACAGTGCAGTGCCCCCTTGTATCATTCCTCCTCCTCACAGGGAGCGTGTGTGTGTGTGTGTGTGTGTGTGTGTGTGTGTGTGTGTGTGTGTGTGTGTGTGTGTAATGGGAGTTGATGTAATGACCCATTGACCATAGACTTAAAGCACAAACTGCTCACAGCGTGACTGAAATTGAAAGGCAGTGTTACCACTTTAGCGGAGACTGTATTCATGGTAAACGCTGCAAATGTCGTTACCTTTCTACCACGCAATCTGTAATGCGATACAAATTGATTAGAGCCCTAAATTACCTGCCGCCCACTAGACCACTGCTAGTGGGGGAATCAACGTTAGTAGTATTATAGTCAAAGCTTTTCTTTTAGGCTATTTACAGAAAAATAAGTCCTGGATGCTTTCCTAGCAATAGACAACAAGAAATCCAGAGGGGCCAACCAATTGGATCCTGGTCTGCTTAAACGTGCAGCACCCATCATTGTAGGCTCAATAACCCACATTCTTTTATTTAACATTGTTATCAGGAAATATTCAAAAAGTCTGGAAATCAGCTCTTGTGCTGCCAATCCATAAGGACGGGGATAGTAGTGATCTTAATCATTATCTCTCCATTTCAAGGCTTCCTTGTCTAGCTAAGATTCTAAAATCCTTGGTAAATGTACAACTTCCTCTTCATCTGAGAAATGTATTTTTGAATGTAAACCAATCAGTGTTTAGACCTGGGCAGAGCACTATTACAGCATCCTCTTTAGTTGTTAATGATCTTGTCAGTCCTTTATACAGGACAATTAAATGTGCTGCTTTGTTTGTGGACCTGTCAAAAGCTTTCGATACTGTTGATCATGCTATTTTATTGAATAAGTTGTCCTCGGTAGGCTTGAACTCTGACGTCCCGGTTCATGGTTTCATGATTATCTTAGTGACAGAACTCAGGCTATCGTGATTAATGGGGTTAAGTCAGAATTTTTTAAATTTCTTTCAAAATTGTGCTTATTTGTTTTTAAACTCTTGTAAGAATGTTTCAGATTAATGACATATTCACTTATTAGATGGTTTTCCAATCGAACAAACGTGAATCCCCACATATAAATACATTTGCATTTGGATTGATATGGATTTGACATTTAAAAAACATATAGTGGTTGTTGTCCTTCCTTGATTATCTTTTTGACCTTCCTGTGACATAGGGTGCTGTAGGTGTCCTGGAGGGCCGATAGTTTGCCCTCGGTGATGTGTTGGGCAGACCGCACCACCCTCTGGAGAGCCCTTGCTGTTGCAGGCGGTGCAGTTGCCATACCATGTTCAACATAGCAAGCACAGGAAGTAGCTCTTTCAGTAGTTTGGTTGGAATAGGGTCCAGTGGGCAGCTGGAAGGTTTGGAAGGCCATGACTATTTATGTGAATGTGTCGAGAGATACAGGATTTAAAAAACTTGAGTGTCTCCATTGATCCTATGTCCTGACAGTTCTGTTTAGACTCAGGACAACTGAATTGTTTAGAAATACGCAGATTCAAAGAGAAGTTCGTAATTTGCTTTCTAATGATCATGATCTTTTCATCAAAGAAATTCATGATTTCCTCACTGCGGAAGTGGAGGCCATCCTCACTTGGGGAATGCAATGTTTCTATTCTCCTCCAAAAAAAAAAATATTCCCTTCAATTAGGTTGTGAAAGTAGGCTGATCGAGCAGCAGTGAGGGCTTGTCGATATTGCACGGTATTGTCTTTCCAAGCTAGTCGGAAGACATCCAGTTTGATGGAGTGCCATTTCCATTCCAATTTTCTGTAAGCTTGCTTCAGGGCTCGGGTGTTTTCTGTTTTTTTGTTTGTTTTTAGAGGTGCTACTGCATCTAAGGTATTACGCAAGGTTATTTTAGATCCTCAGTTTGGTGGTTAACAGATTTTTGTACTCCGATGTCCTTGGGTAGGTGGAGGGAGTCTGGAAGGGCATCTAAGTATCTTTGGGTTGTCAGAGAATTTAAAGCATGGCTTTTGATAATCCTTATTTGAGTTTGAGCAGATTATTTGTTGCGATTGCAGTGATCAGTGGCAACCTTTTTTGAGCCCCACATGTTTAGCAAAAAAATAAACAAATATTTTGCCTGTTTTGCATGTTAATTTGGGATTAATATGTACCACATATCAGTAAAAAAGTTTAAAAAAATATTGAATTAATAAAGCTGCATACAAACATGAGTAAGGTAGTTCCAAAATACAGGTGTTTCAGCCTAGCTTAGTGCTGTCTGTGGTGGTGGGGCAGCCAGCTGAAAATACAGAGCGTAGGGGTTGGTAATGTTCTCTAGTTGCGCCGTGATTGGCTCAGTGTTCTGTCACTACGTCAACGCAAAATCTACAGGGAGAGCTAGAAAGTTCAAGCCCCCTTTGGTGCTGCTATAGATTTACATTAGAAGTGCCAATCCAAGAAAGCTCGAGGTCATTGGCCACAGATAAAATGACGTCAAATCACGTTATATCTACCGTAGCTTTGATTGGACTGTTCATGTCAACATCATACTTTTAAAATCTTACCTATCAAGCTTGACAAGCAATCATCATCATGAATTACGTCAACAATCTACTGGCAATCCTTTATTTATTTATTTATTTGTAGGGGACAATGCACATCAATGTTACAATAATGCAACATCCATGTAAATGTGCCAGGGTTAGCCAAAAGCTAATTTGCAAAAGCTCATTTGTCCCTGGGCAGGAAAAGGCCTTTACACAGCCACAATACAAATACTCACTAAAACAATGCAAAATACAAATACATTACATCCAATAATATATCATTCTAACAACAACAACAACACTATCATCAACTGTCGCCTTGCATATGAGGAACCACAGATAACAGGTTTGGATACATTTGAGCCATGTTATTAATTTACATTTAAAAATACAATAATCAGTGCAGCTTCTCATGTCCATGGGCATTGCATTCTAATATATTGTAGCTCTAACAAAGAAGGCCGATTGTACTGTGTCGAAACGGGACAACGCAATCCCCTCTAGTTACTTCCCGTGTTATCGTCATACCCTGATCTGTTTCACCTGTCTTGTGCTTGTCTCCACCCCCCCTCCAAGTGTCGCCCATTTTCCCCATTATCCCATGTGCATTTATAACTGTTTTATGTTTGTCTGTTGCCAGTTGGTGTTGTCTCGTCAAGCCTACCAGCTTTTTTCCCGTACTCCTGTTTCTCGTTAGTTCCTGTTTTCTAGTTCTCCCGGTTTTTGACCATTCTGCCTGCCCTGACCCTGAGCCTGACTGCCGTTCTGTACCTTACGGACTCTGCCCTGGATTACTGACCTCTGCCTAACCTTGACCTGTCGATTGCCTGCCCCCCCATTTTGTCAATAAACTTTTGTTATTTAGAACTGTATGATTCTGGGTCTTATCCTGAGGTCTGATAGTACAAAGTGGCCATGACAGACCCAGCAGACTCGGACCAGCTCCGCAACGCCGTCTCCTCCCAAGGAGCCACCATTGGAAGACACGAGGAGTTACTTCGAGGTCTTATGGAAGGATTCCCGACCTTGGCAGAATGCCATGACCGTGCCTTGAATGCATTGCTGGAGCAATTCTGTGGATTATCTGTGAGGCATCCGGCCATGACAGTAACCTCCCAGCACCCCAGTAACACCGCTGTCAGCAGTGCGTCTCGCCAGGCTACCCCGGCTTCCAGAAACCCCTGCTTACCTCCTCCGGAACGCTTCTTTGGAGGGTCAGTGTCCAGTGTTCCCTCATTTTCGAGCTGCAGTCCTCGTCCTTCCCATCGGACCACTCGAAGATAGTGTATCTCATGACGCTAATGTCTGGGACGGCTCTCGCCTGGGTTACAGCGGTGTGGGAACAACAATCTGCAGTGTGTTTCAGCCTGGAGGAGTTTTTTTGTGGCTGAGGTAAAAAAGGTTTTAGATTCTCTGTTGTCCGGGAGAGAGGCTGCACGGAAGTTACTCCAGCTTCGCCAAGACTCCCACAGTGTGGGGCGTCTAGTCAAAATCTCTCCGGGTTCTCATTGACTCTGGGGCCGACAAGGGTTTCATGGACGCCACCCTGGTGTCTGAGCTGGGCATCCCCACTCAGCCCCTTTCCATCCCCATGGACATTAGAGCACTGGATGGGCTCGCTATAGGCAGGGTCACTCACAATACTACTCCTATCCACCTGCGTGTTTCCGGGAATCACAGTCTATACAGTTTATGCTCATCAAGTCTCCTCAGGTTCCCGTGGTATTGGGGTTTTCTTGGCTCCAGCGCCACAATCCCCTTATCAACTGGACTGCTGGTGATATCATGGGCTGGAAAACCATTCTGTCACGCCCATTGCCTGAAGTCGACGCAGCCTGCCACCGGGACGTCTTCCTGTGGGCTCGGAAGAAGCCTCAAACCTCTCCGCGGAGTATCAGGACCTCCGGGAGGTTTCAGCAAGGCCCGGGCCACTTCACTTCCTCCACATCGACCCTATGATTGCGGGATCAACCTTCTCCCGGGCACTACACCACCCCGGGGATGGCTGTATTCACTGTCGGGTCCGGAGTCCAAGGCTATGGAGACGTACATCAAGGACTCCCTGGCTACAGGGGGTATCCATCTTTCTGCCTCCCCTGCCAGCACAGGGTTCTTCTTTGTGGAGAAGAAGGACAAAACCCTGCGCCCGTGCATCGACTACCGGGCGTTCCTGGATCTTAACCTCTTAGGGAGCGGCAGGTGAGGTGACGGTTTTGGAGAGTCTGGCGTGCCCAAAGCAAAATGCCTGCCACTCAGGCTCAGAAAATAGGATATGCACATAATTAGTACTATTGGATAGGAAACACTCTGAGGTTTCTAAAAGTGTTAACATAATGTCTGTGAGAATAACAGAACTAATTTAGCAGGCGAAAACCCGAGAAAAATCTATCCGGAAATCAGTTTCTGGTGACCTATTGCTCTGTTTGACACACTCCCTATTGAATCCATTTGTAACCAGGATTGAGACTGCAGTGCCTATGGCTTCCACTAGATGTCAACAGTCTATATACAAAGACTCAGAGAGATTGGAGTAAACAGAACGACTAGGTACAGGAAATGGCCAAGGTAGCTCAGATGTCAACAAGTTTTCTCGGTCGCGAGTCTGGCTGCGTGCCCCACTTTATTTTACTTATACAGTGGGGAAAAAAAGTATTTAGTCAGCCACCAATTGTGCAAGTTCTCTCACTTAAAAAGATGAGAGAGGCCTGTAATTTTCATCATAGGTACACTTCAACTATGACAGACAAAATGATGAAAAAAAATCCAGAAAATCACATTGTAGGATTTTTTATGTATTTATTTGCATATTATGGTGGAAAATAAGTATTTGGTCACATACAAACAAGCAAGATTTCTGGCTCTCACAGACCTGTAACTTCTTCTTTAAGAGGCTCCTCTGTCCTCCACTCATTACCTGTATTAATGGCACCTGTTTGAACTTGTTATCAGTATAAAAGACACCTGTCCACAACCTCAAACAGTCACACTCCAAACTCCACTATGGCCAAGACCAAAGAGCTGTCAAAGGACACCAGAAACAAAATTGTAGACCTGCACCAGGTTGGGAAGACTGAATCTGCAATAGGTAAGCAGGTTGGTTTGAAGAAATCAACTGTGGGAGCAATTATTAGGAAATGGAAGACATACAAGACCACTGATAATCTTCCTCGATCTGGGGCTCCACGCAAGATCTCACCCGTGGGGTCAAAATTATCACAAGAACGGTGAGCAAAAATCCCAGAACCACACGGGGGGACCTAGTGAATGACCTGCAGAGAGCTGGGACCAAAGTAACAAAGCTTACCATCAGTAACACACTACTCCGCCAGGGACTCAAATCCTGCAGTGCCAGACGTGTCCCCCTGCTTAAGCCAGTACATGTTCAGGCCGTCTAAAGTTTGCTAGAGAGCATTTGGATGATCCAGATGAGGATTGGGAGAATGTCAGATGAAACCAAAATATAACTTTTGGTAAAAACTCAACTCGTCGTGTTTGGAGGACAAAGAATGCTGAGTTGCATCCAAAGAACACCATACCTACTGTGAAGCATGGGAGTGGAAACATCATGCTTTGGGGCTGTTTTTCTGCAAAGGGACCAGGACGACTGATCCGTGTAAAGGAAAGAATGAATGGGGCCATGTATCGTGAGATTTTGCGTGAAAACCTCCTTCCATCAGCAAGGGCATTGAAGATGAAACGTGGCTGGGTCTTTCAGCATGACAATGATCCCAAACACACCGCCCGGGCAACGAAGGAGTGGCTTCAGAAGAAGCATTTCAAGGTCCTGGAGTGGCCTAGCCAGTCTCCAGATCTCAACCCCATAGAAAATCTTTGGAGGGAGTTGAAAGTTCGTGTTGCCCAGCGACAGCCCCAAAACATCACTGCTCTAGAGGAGATCTGCATGGAGGAATGGGCAAAAATACCAGCAACAGTGTGTGAAAACCTTGTGAAGACTTACAGAAAACATTTGACCTCTGTCATTGCCAACAAAGGGTATATAACAAAGTATTGAGATAAACTTTTGTTATTGACCAAATACTTATTTTCCACCATAATTTGCAAATAAATTCATAAAAAATCCTACAATGTGATTTTCTGGATTTCTTTTCCTCATTTTGTCTGTCATAGTTGAAGTGTACCTATGATGAAAATTACAGGCCTCTCTCATCTTTTTAAGTGAGAGAACTTGCACAATTGGTGGCTGACTAAATACTTTTTTTCCCCACTGTATAAGGTATAGGTGACCATCCGAGTGAAATATTATCGTGAATATTCATAAAAGGATAGCTAAGGACACATTATAACTGGTATTTGATTTGTTTAGGAAAAGTTTATAGGTATATTTGAACGCGTTCTCTTCACGTTTCAATGGGCGATTCGACGTTGGATTTTATGAACATAACACGCCAACCAAACAGAGATTTATGGATATAATAAATTACTTTTTCTAACAAAAGAACCATTGGATGTCTTCGTTGGACACTTGGGAAGCCCTCAGCAGAAGTTCTTCAAAAGGTAAGGGATTTGTTTTTGCTGTGAAATGTGTTTTGTGTGAACCGCGATGGTTTATGAATTCATGCTAACGCAGAAATATTGGAGGTGCTACCCTCAAACAATCAAATGTTGTGCTTTCGCCGTAAAGCCTTTTTGAAATCTGACAACACTGTGATATTGCCAAGAAGCAGAGCTTTTGATGTCTATGCAACACTTGTATACTGATGAATGTTTAATAATTAAACTTTTGGATTTTGAATTTGGCGCCTTGCATTTCATCGGGTAGTGTCGGGAGTGGGGCGCTAGCGTAAGTAGTTAAGCACTGCTTCACCCCAGCCCCCTTATTGATCCATCCAGAACCGCCCCGTCAGTTCGTGGTGGAGGTAGACGTGTCGGATGTCGGAGTGGGGGCCGTTCTGCCCTGGACCTTAAGCTGCATCCCTGCGCCTTCTTCTCCCATCGTCTTAACGCCACAGAGAGGAATTATGATGTGGTGAATCAAGAACTACTCACAGTGAAGATGGCATTGGAGGAGTGGAGACACTGGTTAGAGGGGGCAGAACTTCCATTCATAGTGTAGACGGACCACAAGAACCTGGAATATCTCCGCATCACCAAGCATCTCAACTCCAGGCAAGCTCAATGGGCCGGTTCAACACCATCTCCTACCGCCCGAGGTCTAAGAATGTTATGCCGGACGCACTTTACACAGCTATAGCACCGCATCTACACCCTCCGACCCCGAGACAATCCTTCCTACCTCGTGCCCCCACTGACCAGATGTTTGTTCCAGATGCTGCCCGCTCACTGGTCCTGGAATGGGTCATTCCTCCAGGCTTGCCTGCCACCCTGGCTCCCGTCGGACCCTAGCCTTTGTGCGACAATGCTTTTGGTGGCCCACCATGGTCCCTGATGTCTCTGCGTTCGTCGCTGCCTGCACTGTTTGTGCTCAGAACAAGACTCCTCGGCAAGCTCCGGCTGGCTTCCTTCAACCTCTTCCTGTCCCTCACCGTCCCTGGTCACATATATCCCTGGACTTCGTCACTGGTCTCCCTTTGTCTGATTGCAACAACACTATCCTCATGGTAGTGGACAGGTTTTCCAAAGTCGCATATTTCATTCCCCAAGCTACCTTCTACCAAGGAGACGGCCCAGCTCATGGTGCAGCACGTCTTCCGGATCCATGGACTTCCGGTGGACATGGTCTCCGACCGGGGTCCTCAGTTCTCGTCCCGGTTCTGGAAGGTGTTCTGCACACTCATTGGGTTGTCGACCAGCCTATTCTCTGGGTTTCATCCTCAATCTAATTGCCAGTCAGAGCTTGCCAATCAGGACGTGGAGACGACTCTTCGGTGCCTCATCTCGGCCAACCCCACCACCAGGAGCCAGCAACTCGTGTGGGTGGAGTTCCTGGACGTACACCCTTCCCTGCTCGGCTACTGGGCTCTCGCCCTTCGACTGCTTCCCAGAGCAAGAGGAAGAGGTCAACATACCTTCTGCCCAGATGTTTGTCCCCCGCTGGCGTACCTGGAAGAGAGCTCAGTCCTCTCTTCTCAAGACCACCTCCAGTTATTGTCGACAAGTGGACCGCCACCGGACCCCGGCTCCCGCTATCGTTTTTGGCAGAGGGTATGGCTGTCCACTCGGGATCAATAATGCAAACTTTCCCCCCGTTTTATCATCCCTTTCTCCATCTCCAAGATCCTTAGCTCCTCTGCTGTTCATCTTCTGTTGCCCCACACCATCCATATACATCCCACGTTTCATGTATCAAGGATTAAACCTCTGTCTCACAGCCCTCTGTCTCCTCTGGGTCTTATCCTGAGGTTGATAGTTATCCTGGAGGTGCTTTCCTTGAGCATGATATGCCGGCATAGGGGTGGAGGGGCAGGACCATGCAGGACCTTAAAGAGAAGGCTTGCATCTGCATACTTCTTAAAGCTATCCAGACTGAAATCAATTATGTTTGTAAATTGTATGACAATGGGTGACTATTTGGTTTGTTATCAAAAATGTTAAGTGTTTGTTTGTAGAGTGATTCAAATGGTTTCAGAATAGTAGCCCTGCTTGTGACCAGCATGTGCAGCAATATCTCAGATGTGAGAAGATCATAGTGTGCATATATAGTTTGGCGGCCTCCAGAGGAAGGAAAGGTCTTATAAACCTAAAGTTAGATAATCCAAACTTAACAGTGTTTAACCTCTCTGCGCACGGTGGGACGGTCACGTCTGGTGAAATTGCAGAGCGCCAACTTCAAATTACAGAAATACTCATTTAAAAAATTCATGAAAATACAAGTGTTGAACACTCTTCAAAAGCGTAGACTCTTGGCAATCTCACAGCATTGTCAGATTTCAAGGCTTTACGGTGAAAGCAGAACATTTGATTGTCTGAGGACAGCACCCCGTGTACTTCCACCATTAGCATAAAAACCTAACCAGCGCGGGTGTCACAAAACACATAAAAAGAGCTCAAATAAATTGCTTACCTTTGAAGATCTTCTGCTGATGGTAATCCGAAGTGTCCAAGCAAGACATTCAATGTTCCTTTTGTTCGAAAAAGTCCCTATTTATATCCATAAATCTCCATTTGGTTGGTGTTATGGATTATATGTTTAATGACTAAATGTTTGTACATTTAAGAAAATACTAAGAATATTCCATTTTGAAAATGTATGCAATAGAGATAGGGTTATAAGACAAATGGTAATTCAATTGATGTGTGGGTGTCTAGAAATTAATATTGTTAGGCTGAGGGAGGTACTGTGGGAAAATATTATTTCCTAGAGAGGGTGGGGCATTTGTATCTTTTGTATTTCAACTTCTACAATATTAAAAGACTGTGTACACCTTTGAAAATCAGAATTCCTCATGAATAAATAACCTGACCAAAATTGCAGATATTGGACTTTGTCTAATTTGTTATTAACTAGAGCTTTACAACCTCTAGGAATTATTCAAATCCTGATAGATAGTTTATGTCAACAATTGAGAACAACATTTTTGTGACAATTTGGTCCTTTCGAACCGGATCTCAATACCTGTGTCTGTTGTCCAAAGATAACACGCCGAAAACCGTGCACGGGCGCATAATCGCATCCGTAAGATGAAAGACCTGCCCCCTGACATTGGGGAACTATTGCAGGCTGGTGTATATCTAAGAACGACAGAGACGGTGACGAGATCCAACCCATATTGCTTTTCCCAGTCTGCAAGAATAAGGTCAGTAATCTTTATTCAAAGATTTGAGGGTAGACTCTAACACTTGGTATCAGCGGAAGTTAATACGATCTAAATCTTAGGAATATTTGAGTATTGGTTAACCGTGTCCAAGAGTTTTGCGTAGAGAAAGTTAGAAAATAACGAGTATTCTATGCTTACGAGAGACGGCACTAATACCTCAAGTAAAACCGGTATGCGTAAACAGGTCCGCAAAGACCTTTTAGATGGATAAGGTCGATTATTAAGGCTTAATAATTCGGAGACCTTTTAGATGGATAAGGTCGATTATTAAGAGGGGATATAACATTAATAATTCGGAGACCTTTTAGATGGATAAGGTCGATTATTAGGAGGGGATATAAAATAGGTGTCGTGAGAAATAAAATCAATGGTCAAAAGTATGATTGAAGTATGTGGAAACAATGTGAAAAAACGACATGGGATTTAAAATAGGTAGTGTGAGAAATAACGGTCGTTAAACTGGTTTCATGAAACTAGAGTCTTCATAACCTCTGGGTTACTGGTTGGATGATTTATATGACTTCATTATATTTAGTCATAAGTTTGCTCAAAAGTCACATCTAATGATAAAGTCCAAAGGAAAAGTGTTTCCAAGCGGGTTGAGATACATCTGAGAAATATTTGTAATATCAGCATGGGAGGTAAATCGTCAAGAGGTTCCCGAACTTACGTGAGATGGGAGATATATTATGGTCCAAGGTGGAGAAAGAGGATATGAATTTGATGGACATCTAGATGTAGAAAATCTAGAATTAAGTTTAAAACAGATAGAACTACAAAGGAAAAAATAGGAAATAATATAGTTCAAACTGAGAAGCAAAGAACGATTATGAATATCATAGTATAATGATATGGTTTGGAAATAGTTATTGTAAAACCATGGAGTTGCTAAAAGAAGTGCACGTAAATTCTACCAATTCGGCTCGAAGATGAAAGAGTAAACTAGATATGGTAAGGCAAAGTTACCCTATTAACAGGAGAATTCAAATTAAATAAAGAATTCAGGGAGGCAATTATGAATTGGAACAAGAACATAGAACCAGAATAAGAAGCTCAGTAAGTGTATTGAATTTAGCGCTTCTATTAGCGTTAATACGCTCATAGAACTATTTTGAGAATGGATAGTGTAAAACGGTATGCTTAGTAATGTCGTTAAGGTTATTTTGGTTGAAGTTAGTAAGCACTAGATTGGATATACCAGAGTGCAGAATAATTATAGAGTTCACGAATGCTATTTGGTTTGAATATTGTTGGGGTAAGTAAATTTAAGGGAAATAACATAAACACATAAAATTAAATAACAAGCAAAGAGCCTAACTAACTTTGCGAGGTGAGTAAATTGAAGATTTATTTTTGTCACGATCTCCTGAAGGGACAGACCAAGGCGCAGCGAGGTATCCAGTATACGTGCTTTATTTAATACACGTAACTGGACAAAACAACAAAACGAACGAAAACGAAGATCGTAACAAAAACATAGACTGACACACAAAGCTATGCTCAAACAACAACCCACAAACCCTTAGTGAAAACTACAAACATATATATGGTTCCCAATTAGAGGCAACGACACTCAGCTGCCTCTAATTGGGAACCATTACCCCAACATAGAAATATATAACCTAGAACAGAAAAAACCCTACACCAAAACAAAACTAAACACTCCAGCCTGTCTTCTCAGGCCTGGACATCACAGTACCCCCCCCAAAGGCGCGGACTCCGACCGCGCCCAAAGTCCATTGGGGGGGTATTCGGGTGGGCCTTCCTGTCCCAGGTGGCGGCTCCGGTGCCGGCCGTGCTGGCTCGGGGTCCCACACCGGAGGACCTGGTGTGGGACCCCTCTCTGGAGGTTCGGGACTGGGAACCCTCTCTGGAGGCTCCGGACTGGGGACCTTCTCTGGAGGCTCCGGACTGGGGACCTTCTCTGGAGGCTCCGGACTGGGGACCTTCTCTGGAGGCTCCAGACTGGGAACCTTCTCTGGAGGCTCCGGACTGGGAACCTTCTCTGGAGGCTCCGGACTGGGAACCTTCTCTGGAGGCTCCGGACTGGGAAACTTCTCTGGAGGTTCCGGACTGTCGACGCGCACTGGGACTCTGGTGCGGGGAGCAGGAACGGGCCGTACTGGACTCATGACGTGCACTGGGACTCTGGTGCGGGGAGCAGGGACAGGATGTGCTGAGTCCACGACGGTCACAGGGATCCTGGAGCGTGGAACAGGGACAGGACGTGCTGGGTCCACGACGGGCACAGGGATCCTGGAGCGTGGAACATTGACAGGACGTGCTGGGTCCACGACGGGCACAGGGATCCTGGAGCGTGGAACAGGGACAGGACGTGCTGGACTCTTTAAGCGCACAGGGATCCTGGAGCGTGGAACATGGACAGGACGTGCTGGACTCTCTAAGCGCACAGGGGGCCTGGTGCGCAGAGCCGGAACAGGACGTGCTGGACTCTCTAAGCGCACAGGGGGCCTGGTGCGCGGAGCCGAACAGGCGTGCTGGACTCTCTGGCGCACAGGGGGCCTGGTGCGCGGAGCAGGGACTGGGCGTGCTGGGCTATCTAAGCCTACAGGGGACCTGATGCGTGGAGCCGGTACTTCTCTCCCCGGCTGTTCACTCACCCTTGCCTCATGGATGATGGGAGCTGGAATGTCACGCACTGGGCTGTGGATGCGAACCGGAGACCCCACACGCAGAACCGGTGCAGGATATCTCGGTCCCAGAAGGTGTACTGGGGACCTCGCTCGCAAAGCCGGCACCACTCTTCCAGGCTGCACACTCACCCTAGCCCGACAGATGAGTGGCGCTGGAATCTCTCGCACAGGGCTGTGGACACGCACCGGAGACACAGTACGCAGAACCGGTGCAGAATATCCTGGTCCAAGGAGGTGCACCGGAGACCAGGAGCGCTAAGCCGGCACCACTCTTCCAGGCTGCACACTCACCCTCCCCTGACAGATGAGTGGCGCTGGAATCTCTCGCACCGGGCTGTGAACGTGCACTGGAGACACCGTGCGCAAAACTGCATAGCACGGCGTCTTACCAGTGCGACGCTCCCTCTGACGCTCCCTCCAGAGAGCACGAGGAGTTGGCTCAGGAGTCCATCCTGAACCAGCCAAACTCCCCGTGTGCCCCCCCAAAAAAGTTTTTTGGGGCTGCCTTTCGGGCTTCCTAGCCAGGCGAGTTCCAACAAACTTTTCCTTCTCCGGGTTCCATACTCCATATCGATCCTCATAATATCGCCGCTCCGCTATCGCTGCTTCCAGCTCCTCTCTTGGACGGCGATATTCTCCAGGCTGAGCCCAGGGTCCCTCTCTAAGCAATTCCTCCTCCCAAGTCCTGAACTCCCGGGTCTCTCGCTGCTTGGTCTTTTTATGGTGGGTTGTTCTGTCACGATCTCCTGAAGGGACAGACCAAGGCGCAGCGAGGTATCCAGTATACATGTTTTATTTAATACACGTAACTGGACAAAACAACAAAATGAACGAAAACGAAGATTGTAACAAAAACATAGACTGACACACAAAGCTATGCTCAAACAACAACCCACAAACCCTTAGTGAAAACTACAAACATATATATGGTTCCCAATTAGAGGCAATGACACTCAGCTGCCTCTAATTGGGAACCATTACCCCAACATAGAAATATATAACCTAGAACAGAAAAAACCCTACACCAAAACAAAACTAAACACTCCAGCCTGTCTTCTCAGGCCTGGACGTGACAATTTTCTTGTATCTGGAAATAACGTTAGCTAAATGAGTTAGTCATGATTAGTTTAGGTGTTTGACTGCCGTGTGGGAAAAAATAGTAGGAATTATGATTTAGAAAGTTTGAATCCACTCTGTTCATTAGTGGATTTTGAGGTTAAATTATCCTTGTCAGAAACAAGGACAGTGGATATTAGGTTTAAAATGAATATTAACATTAAAATGGGCGAGAGCACGACTAAGTAATGTTTTACGGAGTCTAATGTTGTATTTTGCCACATTCAAACCATCGCTAAAAGTTAAGATTTGAGGTTCAATGTTGATAAAATATGTATGCTGTGGTAGAGCAGAAACACGAGGAGTTATGGCTATGGTAAAGTACTAAGAACCATGCGACTCAAGAAAAACTTCAGTCTCTGTTTTTCTTATTCTAAATAAATGCGTAGAATTGACACATGGGACGAGGATATAATAAGTAATTAAAGTGGCCTCCCTGTAAAAAGCAGAAATAGGTTTGTTTTAACTATATTTAAAAAATTTAAAATTAAACTGGTAACAAACTAGCAAAAAGAGAGGTGGTTGGAAGCAAGTAATTAGTTGGATGTTTATATGTAAAGGTATGAATAAAACATTACTATTGTTTGGCTTCATAGTTGGATAACACTAGTAAATTTGTGCAGAATTGTTATGTATTCTAGACATGATAATCTGTTTCCAGTACGGGGTACAGTGACTAGTAATAAGAGTAGAATGACTTAAGTATTGACAATCAAGCTGATGAGGCAACACCAACTTTTTGAAGGTTCAACATTTGTTAAATAATAGTTCTGTATTTGACTAAACTAATGCAAAGGTTAAACTGATAGGATTACTGGAAAGGGGCTCTGGGATTGGTTAGTTTAATTAATGGAAAACTACACTGCTCAAAAAAATAAAGGGAACACTAAAATAACACATCATAGATCTGAATGAATGAAATAATCTTATTAAATACTTTTTTCTTTACATAGTTGAATGTGCTGACAACAAAATCACACAAAAATTATCAATGGAAATCAAATTTATCAACCCATGGAGGTCTGGATTTGGAGTCACACTCAAAATTAAAGTGGAAAACCACACTACAGCCTGATCCAACTTTGATGGAATGTCCTTAAAACAAGTCAAAATGAGGCTCAGTAGTGTGTGTGGCCTCCACGTGCCTGAATGACCTCCCTACAACGCCTGGGCATGCTCCTGATGAGGTGGCGGATGGTCTCCTGAGGATCTCCTCCCAGACCTGGACTAAAGCATCCGCCAACTCCTGGACAGTCTGTGGTGCAACGTGGCGTTGGTGGATGGAGCGAGACATGATGTCCCAGACGTGCTCAATTGGATTCAGGTCTGGGAACGGGCGGGCCAGTCCTTAGCATCAATGCCTTCCTCTTGCAGGAACTGCTGACACACTCCAGCCACATGAGGTCTAGCATTGTCTTGCATTAGGAGGAACCCAGGGCCAACCGCACCAGCATATGGTCTCACAAGGGGTCTGAGGATCTCATCTCGGTACCTAATGGCAGTCAGGCTACCTCTGGCGAGCACATGGAGGGCTGTGCGGCCCCCCAAAGAAATGCCACCCCACACCATGACTGACCCACCGCCAAACCGGTCATACTGGAGGATGTTGCAGGCAGCAGAACGTTCTCCACGGCGTCTCCAGACTCTGTCACGTCTGTCACGTGCTCAGTGTGAACCTGCTTTCATCTGTGAAGAGCACAGGGCGCCAGTGGCGAATTTGCCAATCTTGGTGTTCTCTGGCAAATGCCAAACGTCCTGCACGGTGTTGGGCTGTAAGCACAACCCCCACCTGTGGACGTTGGGCCCTCATACCACCCTCATGGAGTCTGTTTCTGACCGTTTGAGCAGGGCTCTGGCAGTGCTCCTCCTTGCACAAAGGCGGAGGTAGTGGTCCTGCTGCTGGGTTGTTGCCCTCCTACGGCCTCCTCCACGTCTCCTGATGTACTGGCCTGTCTCCTGGTAGCGCCTCCATGCTCTGGACACTACGCTGACAGACACAGCAAACCTTCTTGCCACAGCTCGCATTGATGTGCCATCCTGGATGAGCTGCACTACCTGAGCCACTTGTGTGGGTTGTAGACTCCTTCTCATGCTACCACTAGAGTGAAAGCACCGCCAGCATTCAAAAGTGACCAAAACATCAGCCAGGAAGCATAGGAACTGAGAAGTGGTCTGTGGTCACCACCTTCAGAACCACTCCTTTATTGGGGGTGTCTTGCTAATTGCCTATAATTTCCACATGTTGTCTATTCCATTTGCACAACAGCATGTGAAATTTTTATTTATTATAAATTCTTCAGGATCTTTAATGATCGATGTCGTTAGCATATTGCTTCTTTGCGATAGTTTTCCCCAAAAGCTATTAAGAAACAATTTTGAGAGGTTCCTCTTGGTCTTGTTGACCTCTATTCTGTTAGGGTCAAGATGTATACCTTCCTTGTCATAATAGTCCTGAATGTATTTGTCTTTGCTCTCTTGATCTGTGGCCGATGCAGGATAGCCTGAAGCCATTTGCTTGCATCTCAAGAAGGTCTTGATGTACTCTTTAAAAAGAGTGTCTGATTTCCTGGAAAAGTTCCACACTTCAAAGATTTTGGCCACACGATACCCCATCTCTATAGCCTTAGAGAATTCAACGGTGACCCATACACCGGTCAGGGCTCTTTCTTGATCTGAATGATCACAAGGATTTTCCTGGTTGTTGTTTTCACTGCAGGTGCGACACAAGGGAAAGTAAAGTTTTCCTTGAGGCCCCTTGTAAGGCAGCACTGGCAGAAGCAAACCCCGGGGAGGGTTATCAAACCAAAGTAGTTTTGAGGTAAGTCAAAGTCCCGGTGAATAATTTCAGGATGCCCCAGAGGGTAAGAAGAGGAACTCATTACATGAGGATAAAGGGATGTAAAATCTACATATCCTATTGTCTCATCAGGTTGTGCTACATATCGTAATGTCAAAGCATTGGTACGACCTCCATACAAGGCCTGTTGTGGTTCCAGGGATTCGGGTGTGGCATAGGTGGAAAGGAAAGCTTGAACATGAGGATTAGCCTTTTTGAGTTCTGTCCACTCGTGCTCCCACATCACATTCACTTTCAACCCATAAGCCGCCTGTAAAGATTCAATTTTGTCTTGGAACTCTTGGTACATATCCCCAAATGTCTTTTGGGTTAAGGCACACATGGCCTGGGGCACAAAGCAAGATTTACAGCCATGGAAGAAACAACCGCAGTACTCAAACACGGTCTCAACACCGTCAATCTGTGCGTATCCATCTACATGATACGGGCCGATATTCTTCTCCCCTCTATTCAAAGCGTGTTGGATAAAAATGTTTTTATCCTGGGACAAGTACTCCAACCATTGAATGGACCCGCTAGAGTATGACTTGAATTGTCGGCGGTAGTTGTCAGGCGATGGAATAGCTATAGATGCAGGGGTTAAATAGTGTGTATGATATGTTTTCATGCATGCCGATGCAATCGTTGTACAACTCCAGGGGTCAATGCCTGCATCTTTGATTACCTCTTCTCTGAATCTGAGGCATGCATCACGCAGAATAACAACATCATTGTCACAGTATGACTCCATCTCTTTATGGAAATCAAAGGTATTATGACGTACTGTCTCATACCAGGTCATGAATCTCTCTCGCTCTTTGGGAGACATTTGATCACACCCATACATTTCGGGGCGGGGATAAGATCGAATATAATGTAGATTCTCCTCAGATGTGAAGAAATGAGGAAACCAACCTTTCACAGAGTTTTCAAAACCCAAGGCCTCAGGCATTTGAGCCAATCTCATGGGTAAGAAACTTAGGCTGTCTATGTATCTCTGGTTGAAAGCAGGGTCTACAAAACACAAGATTTTACTGCCTTGCGCTATGACGCTGGGTGCAACGCCTTGTTGTATCAGGGGGTTCAAAAGAAGGTAGGAATCATAGGCTCTAGAATTGTTTCTGTACTGGGGCTTTCTAAAGTGTTTTAGAAAGAGTAGTGCACAATTGGGGCCCTCTGCCGTCCACTTTTCACCCTTGAAAGTAATGGCTGAATATAGCACTCATGTTGCTCTTCTTGAACCACATCAGCGTCTCTGCTTTTCAAAGGCTCTTTAAAGATTGGGCAGCATATGATACCGCATACATGAGGTTGGGGCTTGTCTATCTTAAGGTTGTAATTGCAATGGCATTTTGGACATTTCTTGTTAATGTCACAACTGCTTACAGATTTACCAGCCTTGGGGCGCCATGTTTCAATTTTGTGTTTTTCGTAGCAGTAGGCCGAGCGACATGTACGGTGACAATCCGCACATGTTGTTAAGTTTAAGGGCTTCTGTGGACAATTCTCATCTAGACATATGGAACAGTTATAACGGCACGAGTGCCCCCCCTGGCGGGTGTAGCCTGTATGACAGGCTGGACACACATAAGGCGCTCCTAAGAATGCTCCGATGTTGGTGATGCCATAATAATGGTTGTTTTGCACATAAAAGTACAGAATCTGAGGATGAGGTTGCGGGTTGTTCTGGAATTTCATGAGAGCTGAATTAGCTCTACTATGGTACAAAACAACAATCTTGATGTTCAGCAAATTTTCAAATTTGACTATGTCGGAGAAAGCCACCGCATCATGTACACCCAGACCTACTGCGTTTTGTATCTCATTAGCCTTTTGTAAAGCGATTGCATCCGTACATCCAGGGTTGAGTAAATGTGATAGACCTATTGCAAAGTATAGCTGGTTACCTGGATTGTTAACGTTTATGAGATATGCCCTCTTATTGTTTATGATTTCTGATTGCATGAGACTATCAAGTTTCCTTCTCTGACCCCCTCCACCTAGGGGCTGACAAACTATTTGTACAATTAGTTCCAGACTCCTATCTGCTATGATGGATAAATTAGATTGAACAAGACGTTCCATCAGGGCTATGAATTGTTCAAGATCGGCTCTGCCATTTGGTAAAACAAGTGATACTGTGTTTTGCAGACTATCTCCACATATTTCAAGCTGTAAGACATCACGTGGTTCACCAAAAGCCATAGCCCGGTCTAAAAGCCGATCTAGAGTATCCAATACCATCACATAAAAAATGGCATAATCATGGCTCTGATTCATGCATGTGAAATTAAAAAACTGACGAATCTCTGTATTGTTAAATGTATTGCGGTACACAACACGAAGGCTTCTATCAATACCATCCCCACACTGATTTATTACACAATTTTCCAATTCATCAAAAGCATCCTGTGGCTGTTCACAGTCGTCAGCTCGTGGGGTCCTCTGAGGTGTACCGGTATGTGTTGGAGATAACGTGTTGTCATTCATTTGGTTAATTAAGGAAATTAGTTCAGGCGGAACCTGTGGTTCTTGTTCATGTGTCTGAGTTATTGCAGGTGAGGATGCTGTGTTGTCATTGATTTGGTTAATTAAAGAAATTAGTTCAGGCGGAACCTGTGGTTCTTGTTCATGTGTCTGATTTATTGTAGAATCTTCCAAGTTGCTATTCATGTGATTAATTAAGGAAATTTGTTCAGGGGGTATTGTAGAATCCTCCATGCTGCGTACCGTTTTTTATGAGACTGCTGTCTAACAAGCCGGGCAATGTTCTATGCCAGAATGCTATATCTTGCCGATGTAGGCGCTGAAATAAAGCAACCATACATTTGTTTCGCTGAATTTCTCAGTTTTTTAGAGCCCTGTAAAAGCCTGTGAGAAATTTGTGTTTGGAATCTGTGCCCTCATCTGTGCCCTCACCTGTGCCCTCATTTTCATTGTCTACCACACAATTTTGACTACATCGAGCTGTTTTGCAGCTTCATACATCAACACATCATCGCTGACATCGGAGACATTCACAACCGTATCAAATGTGTCATCGACGTCCTTTTCGGCGGCTTCTGTGACGGTATACGGCGGGGGGGAGTCTGAAAGAAAAATATAAAAGGTTCAATTTGAAATACATTTCAGATTAATATAATAATACATTTTCTCACAGTTATGCCATGGGTTTTAGTTAAATTAGCTCTGATTGTTTCCCTCGGGCTTCCTGTTACGTCCTGTAGCTGGGGTGATTCTGCATGGATTGTAGAGCTGTCGTCAGAGTCTGAAAAGAAACAAAACATTATTTAACATGGTTTTGACATTTTTTTTCAAAAAATGTATAACTATTTATTTTTTTAATTTTTTTTATTTTTTTTAAACGTGTCATACCGCATCCATAGAGGGCATGCTCTTGAGGCCAAACGTTTTCTGAACCGAGAACCTTCTCTGGCAATGCTGTTCTGTGTACTTGAGCAACCGTTGTGTGGAGCCCAGAAGTACTGGGGGTAGCAAGATAATCAACTCTGGGGGTTAGACTTTCGGCAAAGCCGTTCGTACAGAACGGTAAAATGTCGTCATTTTCATCACCCCCGTAGTGGTTCATGGGAAGTGTCCATAAGGCCTGATGTCCAGTTGTTAGCGGGATGTCCGCTGTAAACACAAGGTTATATTTTTTAAAACAATGTAGGCGCTTTGATCATGTTTATCATTATTATTATATTAAATTTTTTGACTTACGACGAACATAGGTTGAAGGACTCCCTGGAGAAGTGTCCCCGGAATCGCTGATTGATATGACTTCTGAAGGCTGGTCTAACCCGGTTATATTAGATAAACGTAGGTTCACCTATAGTCGTGTTATATATTATAGAAAGATATATTTATACATTTCAACATAAAACATATTGGAATGAAAGAGCAGGGAGCAGGCCTCGAACCCTCGAACTTCAGCCCGAAGCACTATCGACTGTCCCGCTCATATATACATACTAACAGGCTTATAAACCCTGGGTCGTTATAATATACAGTTTGGATATTCATAATATCCACAAACTACCTAGCGCACACAAAAGCGTAATATAATACTTCCACAACACCCAAAATAATATATACATAAGAACAGCCTTATTATAGATTATTTTACATTGTAACAAGCATATTTAAAAAGCATTCTTTAGAATGTAATTGTATCTCACAATATTTTGTCCATGTATAAAAAACGGATTTCACATTTTAACATAAAACATATTGTAATGAAAGAGCAGGGAGCAGGCCTCGAACCCTCGAACTTCAGCCCGAGGTCTTAGCGAGGTCTTAATTGTTTGGACACCGGACACTATCAGCCGTTCAACACCTGATAATGTCATACTGTGTAGGTAAACCAAAACCATTTGTTTTTTCAGACCTCCATGTGAGCACACACACACACACAGACACGCACACACACACGCACATCCGCACATTCTTTCTTTCTGTCCGTTCGTGGTGAAAAAGACACGGAAAGAGGGCTCGTGAGAAATATAGGAATAAATTCATTAGGTAAGATACATTTTTTAAATCCTTTATTTAATTCTAAGCCTTACAGACATTTGTAAACACTTTATAATTATTTAAACAAATGTACTATTCCTGGCTGGCAGAAGAAAACAAAAGACTCTTAAGGGGGTAATACATTCCCCTGTTGAGACGGAAAGCGGGGAGAGAGACGCTTCCACTCGTGACATTTTTAAATCCTTTATTTAATTCAAAGTCTTTACTACAGGCATTTTTTTAAACACGTTATAATTATTTAAACATTTTTTTCTAGGCCTGTATAGCATATGGTGTTGGCGTTTGAGATGCGCCCCCAAACCTCCACCCCCCTGGGAAGATAGCGAGGGGGTCTTAATTGTTTGGACAATATCAGCCAACTCCTGGTAATGTCATACTGTGTAAGTAAACCAAAACCATCTGTTTTTTCAGACCTCCATGTGCGCACACACACACACAGACACGCACTGCATTCTTTATGTCTGTTGGTCCGTTTCCAAATCGCAGTATTCAGATTGTGACCGGATCAGCCGCGACCTTTGTTTGAGTACTGCGGTTGTTTCAGTCCAGGGATAAATCTGCTTGTGTGTCTTTAGACCCGGGCTCTGTCTTGGGGATAGAAGCGCCCAACGCCTTAACTGTTGACGATGTTTGAAAAGGCTTTGCACCTCTTTCATAAGGTGAAGAAATGTAGGATAATCTCCCCATATGAAATTGAAAACTGGAACAAAGTAGTTGACCTCCGTGCATGCTTTGGAAAATACATGCGTATTAACGGATTTGGTAGCATTGCTACTATCAAATTGTGAACAGGCCAAAATCGTCACTCTTGAATCCAAAGTATATAGTGCTGAAGATATTCTTATGGCTTGCAGGTCATCGCGCCCGCAGACTTGTTCTTCAAACGCATAGCCAGGCAGTCCTGTTCCTCTCAGTATCTTTTACATTTTGCATAACCCTAAACGTATTTTTAACCATTCTCTCATTAGTAGCACTGGAGAAAAACTTCCGGTTGTTGTTTGGAAAAGTGTGCTATGTCCTGTGTTTGTGAAAATCTTCACGGTTAAGTCCTCTGGGTGGAAAATGTAACCCATATGGCCTTCAGTCATTTCCAGCAATCCATTAAAACAATTCGGGGCATCACAAATAATGGCCTCTATGGTTTTGTCATCGGGTTCTTGACATCCTGAACACAATACACCTAAAATTGGTCTTGGAGCCATGTTTAATTTCTTCTTTAGGGGTCTGAGATTATTTTAATTTCTATAGTGTTCTGGGCTTTATCTCTGAGTTAGCGGGTACTGTCCACAGTCCACTCTTTATAGGCCGTCTGTCTAATACCCCGGACCATTACTGTTTCAGAAACACATTCCACAGTTCAAAAAGGCCACCTCAATCACCTTGACCGTTTGTAAACACAGGCCTGGACAGGACGTATGCCCATAAGCACCCCCTCCAACATGGGGGGTGGTGGTGGGGGTTGAAATGACCTCAAAGAGGCCCTTTCAATCAGCTTGACCGTTTCTTGACTGCATTAATGTAATCAAAGACACATCTTCAAAGGGACAGATGTACACACACTATCAGTCAAGAAGGGGGGGCGTGGGGTGGCGTGGGGTGGGGGGGTACACCCCCCCTAAGGGGGGCCATAAAAAGGTCATCAATCAAACTTTGACCGATGCCGTCTACTTTATTCTCTCTGCTAACCACACCCGTATGTCAGAGATTTTATGCCCAACAGAAGAACTACAGAAGGAGGTGAGCCATACGATCCAGCCAGGCGACTGGGTGTGGGTCCAGTCTCTGAAGAAAAGGACTGGAAGCAGCCCCGTTGGGAAGGTCCCTACCAGGTTATGTTGGTCACAGCCTTTGCCATTAGAATAGCAGAAAGAGCAACCAGGGTCCACGTTACCCACTGCAAAAAGGTAGGAACTCGTACAAACACCGTGGAACACACGCAGAGTTAGAGAGCGGAACTGGACTGATAGGGTCTGGGGGTCGCTTCTGTTAACGAAGATTTTCTACCCCGACCTATCATCCCTGTAGTGTGTTCCCTAGAGGTGTGAGTATGGGGTGGTACCTAGCAGACTGGCTAAGGGCAGGAGAGGGTTGGCGGTTTTTGGGAATATGGGAATATGGGGAACCTTGAGCTGCATCATAGTTTTGATGATCTTTTTTATACATCCTGATTCAACACCTCCAGTATAAATGTCGCTGACAGGTTTAAGAAGTAAAAGACAAGTTATATAATACCGACCCCTCATGAATAAGAAGGATATAGAAAATGAGTCCAAATAGGTGATGATGTGAGATTTAAGGTAAATATTAAACATTTCCCTAGTAGAGCAGGAATATGGGTGCATAATACATTATATAAGATTATTCAGGACTTTGTGATACCTTTATATTTCTGTTTGGGACTCACTTCATCTTGTTCCTGGCCTAGGTAATTAAACATACTTTAATTGAATGGAAAGTGATCCCGATGGGGTTTTAAACAAAGTTTGGATATTAATGACTGTAGAGTAGATGTAGTAGTAACCCTCCAAAGAGTCACAGAAATAGACACGGAATGGAAGTATTGGGCTTACGCTGATGATTATGGACACGATTTTTCCTGTTCACTAATCCAGTCGGTAGAGACCAACTTCACGAAAGACCCAGGTCATGTAGTGGATCTCAATAGATGTAAGTCTGTTGTTAATGTGACTGATTGGGTTCAGAAGTACAGGAGAAAATTCTCAACCTCACAGCTCCTATAACTGATGTGCGGTGGGCTTGTACCAATAAAGGAGGCCTAAGAAAGGCATTACCTAAAGGGTGGAGGGGCACTTGTGTTCCGGTATTATTGGTCCGACCAGTTAGGATTAGACATCAGAGGCCAGTTCTGGACGGGATAACTAGGAAAAGGAGAAATCTAGGTTCTAATGAAGGCAGTTCTATTTGGATGGATGTCATAGGCATCGCAAGATAAGTTCCAGAGGAATACAAAACTATGAATCAGATTGGGAAGGGTTTTATCACTACGTTCTTCTGGTGGGTAACGATAAATAAAAATGTTGATTGGATCAATTACAGTGGGGCAAAAAAGTATTTAGTCAGCCACCAATTGTGCAAGTTCTCTCACTTAAAAAGATGAGAGAGGCCTGTAATTTTCATCATAGGTACACTTCAACTATGACAGACAAAATGAGGAAAAAAAATCCAGAAAATCACATTGTAGGATTTTTTATGAATTTACTTGCAAATTATGGTGGAAAATAAGTATTTGGTCACATACAAACAAGCAAGATTTCTGGCTCTCACAGACCTGTAACTTCTTCTTTAAGAGGCTCCTCTGTCCTCCACTCATTACCTGTATTAATGGCACCTGTTTGAACTTGTTATCAGTATAAAAGACACCTGTCCACAACCTCAAACAGTCACACTCCAAACTCCACTATGGCCAAGACCAAAGAGCTGTCAAAGGACACCAGAAACAAAATTGTAGACCTGCACCAGGTTGGGAAGACTGAATCTGCAATAGGTAAGCAGCTTGGTTTGAAGAAATCAACTGTGGGAGCAATTATTAGGAAATGGAAGACATACAAGACCACTGATAATCTTCCTCGATCTGGGGCTCCACGCAAGATCTCACCCGTGGGGTCAAAATGATCACAAGAACGGTGAGCAAAAATCCCAGAACCACACGGGGACCTAGTGAATGACCTGCAGAGAGCTGGGACCAAAGTAACAAAGCCTACCATCAGTAACACACTACGCCGCCAGGGACTCAAATCCTGCAGTGCCAGACGTGTCCCCCTGCTTAAGCCAGTACATGTTCAGGCCCGTCTGAAGTTTGCTAGAGAGCATTTGGATGATCCAGATGAGGATTGGGAGAATGTCATATGGTCAGATGAAACCAAAATAGAACTTTTGGTAAAAACTCAACTCGTCGTGTTTGGAGGACAAAGAATGCTGAGTTGCATCCAAAGAACACCATACCTACTGTGAAGCATGGGGGTGGAAACATCATGCTTTGGGGCTGTTTTTCTGCAAAGGGACCAGGACGACTGATCCGTGTAAAGGAAAGAATGAATGGGGCCATGTATCGTGAGATTTTGAGTGAAAACCTCCTTCCATCAGCAAGGGCATTGAAGATGAAACGTGGCTGGGTCTTTCAGCATGACAATGATCCCAAACACACCGCCCGGCAACGAAGGAGTGGCTTCGTAAGAAGCATTTCAAGGTCCTGGAGTGGCCTAGCCAGTCTCCAGATCTCAACCCCATAGAAAATCTTTGGAGGGAGTTGAAAGTCTGTGTTGCCCAGCGACAGCCCCAAAACATCACTGCTCTAGAGGAGATCTGCATGGAGGAATGGGCCAAAATACCAGCAACAGTGTGTGAAAACCTTGTGAAGACTTACAGAAAACGTTTGACCTCTGTCATTGCCAACAAAGGGTATATAACAAAGTATTGAGATAAACTTTTGTTATTGACCAAATACTTATTTTCCACCATAATTTGCAAATAAATAAATTAAAAATCCTACAATGTGATTTTCTGGATTTCTTTTCTCATTTCGTCTGTCATAGTTGAAGTGTACCTATGATGAAAATTACAGGCCTCTCTCATCTTTTTAAGTTGGAGAACTTGCACAATTGGTGGCTGACTAAATACTTTTTTGCCCCACTGTATATGTATTATAATCAACAAGGATTTGTGAATAAGACTAGAGATGCAGTGATGGGAATCTCTGAACAATTATCCGCCACCTCCCTCATGACCTGGCAAAATAGGTTGGCTCTAGATATGTTATTGGCTGAAAGGGTGGCGTCTGCAGAATAGTGGGGGAATAATGTGCTGTACCTTCATCCCAAATAACACAGCTCCAGACGGAGCAGTGACCAAGGCCATGGCTGGTTTAACCACATTAGCTCACGAATTAGCTGAGAACTCTAGGGTAGATACTTCTCTGACGAGTTGGTTTGACAATATGTTTGGACAATGGAAAAATGTCATGATCACTGTGTTGTGGGCAACTTTCACCTGTATGACTGTGTTGGTGTTGTGTGGGTGCTGTTTGATTCCATGTTTGAGAGATCTCATTTCCAGGACTCTGGAGAAATCAATGAGACAACAGATGGTGAGATACGGACCGACCAGTGGACATGCCTCCTGACCTAGTAGATGGCTCCAGTTCCTTTACTTATGAGGAACCCATGTTCGATGAGACAATTTTCAATGCTTAGATTAGACCATAAATGTTTATGCTGTTTCTTTTCATGAAGATCATAACGAAAATCCTACCTAGAAGAGTTATGATTAGATATAGGCCTAGAACAGTAATTGATGAGGGTCAGATGTAAATACATGTATTGGTTTTGTGTAATCGTTTTGGGTGGCAATGATAATTCTAATAAAAATAGATGTGGTGTTACTTCTTTATAGGTTTTGTTTTTATTTGGTGTGGTGTCATTGTTAATTCTAATCAATATAGATGGGTGATTGTGTGTAAAATATTTAGTCAAAAGGGTGGATTGTTATGGATTATATGTTTAATGACTAAATGTTTGTACATTTAAGAAAATACTAAGAATATTCCATTTTGAAAATGTATGCAATAGAGATAGGGTTATAAGACAAATGGTAATTCAATTGATGTGTGTGTGTCTAGAAATTAATATTGTGTGGAGAGTGGAACAGGATGGTACGACTTGCCAGAAGGAGTCTGTGAGAACAAAGAATTCTTTGTGAAACTAGATTAGGAGAAGAGGCCTTCTCGACCTTGGGAAGGGAGGATGTCTGGAATTCTCATGAATAAATAACCTGACCAAAATTGCAGATATGGGACTTTGTCTAATTTGTTATTACAACCTCTAGGAATTATTCAAAGCCTGATTGATAGTTTATGTCAACAAATGAGAACAAAATTCTCGTGACAGTTGGCGCGTTCTTTTCAGAAAATCCACTGTCCACTCGCCCAATATAGAAGACACAGAGACCGGTAAAAATATACCTATAAACTTTGTCCAAACAAATCAAACCACGTTTCTAATCGATCCTTAGGTACCCTATTATGTTTATTAACGATTATATTTCACACAAATAATATCTTGAGCGATAGAAAAGTAAAAAAACCGAGGCGCATGCTTGCGGTCCTGCGCGCCAAACCCAAAAGGTACTTCCTCACTCCACTTATATAAACTTCCCCCTATTTATTCAAGGTCAACTCTTGAAACTTTGTCTAAAGTCGGTTGACATCTAGTGGAAGCCATAGGTACTGTAACCTGGGAGCTGGATTTCAGCAGATCCTATAGCAACCCATTGGAAAATGAGCAAGCTCACAGAATGACATTTTCTTGGATGGATTTTCCTCTGGTTTTCGCCTGCCATATCAGTTCTGTTATACTCACAGACATTATTTTAACAGTTTTAGAAACGTCAGAGTGTTTTCTATCCAATACTACTAATGTGCATATCCTAGCTTCTGGGCCTGAGTAACAAGCAGTTTACTTTGGGCACGTCCGACAGGCGGAAATTCAGGAAGCTAGACCCTTGCGCTAAAAGGTTAACCACCTTCTTCATGTTTATTAAATGTCAAGTTGGAGTCTAAAATGACGCTGAGATGCCTGAAGTTAGACACAACTTTCAGATTCTCCCCATTAACAAGAACAGCTCGTTGGGAAGAATCAATGGTTTTCTTAGAGGGGTACATACAAACAGTCTTGTCGATATTTAAATGCAGGCAAGAATTAGTCCTCCATTTAGAAACATGTACCATAACTTCAGTTAACTTGTTAACTACTAGTTGTCTATTTTTTTTGTGTACATACAGAACTGTATCATCTGCATACATATGCATTTAAACATATGCATCAAGTGGGAGATCATTTATATAGATGGTAAACAGAAGGATGCCTAATATTGACCCTTGTGGGACACCAGAAAGTAGCAATTGGCTGTTTCGGTAGAATGGTTAGTTCTGAATCCAAATTGCATTTGATGTATGGAGTTGCCTTGAATGAGGTGATCAGTCAGATGATCAGACACCCATCTTTCAGCTACTTTTGATAGCATTGGAAGAATGCTTATAGGTCGGTAATTTTCCACCAGTGTTGGGTCACCAGATTTTAAAACAGGTATCAGTGCAGTCGACTTACAAGCATTGGGGAAGAACCCATATTTGATGAACAGATTAACTAGATGTACAATAGGGACAATCAGAGAATATATGTGTCTCTTCAGGAATACAGTGTCTAGACCAAATGCATATTTTGTTCTAGGATTACTGAAGAAGCTAATAATGCTGTCCACTGCTGACACTGAGATTTCAGGAATTCTGAATATTGGTTCATTTTTGTCTATGGGAATGAGAACTGTGGTTTTGGTTGAACATCTTTGAGTCAGTTCCCTGACAGAGTCAACAAAACAATTGTTGAAGATGGTGGATATGAAATTGTCTTGAATTAGAATCCCATTAACCTTTAATTCAGGATGGTTTTTGACTTTTCAGCTCCTCTCTCTGTTAGCTTGTTGAGATCTTCCCAAATCACTTTGCGATCTCCTTGTGCTTCATTGATCATTCTAAGAAAGTACTCTGCTTTTGCTTTTTTTTATATTGCTTACCACCTTATTTCTCAGTGCTGTAAATATACATCTGCCATCATTCTGAGCAGACTTCAGTGCTTTTCTCAAGGAAAGATCCCGTTCTCTCATCTACGTCCAGAGGTCCTGCTTGAGCCATGGGAGAGAGGTTTTCTGTCTTGGCTTACATTTACATTTCCTAGTAAAATATGTATCCACTTTGTCAATAGCTGACAGAAATTATCTGTATACAGACTCTGGGACTTCATTGCTTAACAGATCAGACCAGTCAATTTGACTTATAGCTGCATCGTAGTTACTCTGGTCACTTTTCAGCATTTTTTTATTGTACTGTTGCTCATTAGTATGGTTCTTAAATCTCTTTTTGTGTGCTTTCGAACCACCAATCTAACATTGTGGTCTGATATGCCAGGTAGTAAATTAACTTGATCAGGTGTGTTAGTAAACACCAGATCAATTTGAGTCTGGGATGAAAGTGTTACTCTGGATGGACCTTGTATTATTTGAGTCAAGTTAAAATAGTCAGAGTTTATTCCTGTAAGTTTTGTTTTCCCAGTTTATATTGAAATCGCCATTGAAGATGATCACATTCTATAAGCATGGCATTTACAGTTGAAGTCGGAAGTTTACATACACCTTAGCCAAATACATTTAAACTCAGTTTTTCACAATTCCTGACATTTAATCCTAGTAAAAATCCCCTGTCTTAGGTAAGTTAGGATCACCACTTTATTTTAAGAATGTGAAATGTCAGAATAATAGTAGAGAGAATGATTTATTTCAGCTTTTTTTCTTTCATCACATTCCCAGTGGGTCAGAAGTTTACATACACTCAGTTAGTATTTGGTAGCATTGCCTTTAAATTGTTTGACTTTGGTCAAACGTTTCGGGTAGCCTTCCACAAGCTTCCCACAATAAGTTGGGTGAATTTTGGCCCATTCCTCCTGACAGAGCTGGTGTAACTGAGTCAAGTTTGTAGGCCTCCTTGCTCGCACACGTTTTTTCAGTTCTGCCAACAAATGTTTTATGGGATTGAGGTCAGGGCTTTGTGATGGCCACTCCAATACCTTGACTTTGTAGTCCTTAAGCCATTTTGCCACAGCTTTGGAAGTATGCTTGGGGTCATTGTCCATTTGGAAGACCCATTTGCGACAAAGCTTTAACTTCCTGACTAATGTCTTGAGATGTTTCTTCAATATGTCTACATAATTTTCCTCCTCATGTTGCCATCTATTTTGTGAAGTGCACCAGTCCCTCCTGCAGCAAAGCAGCCCCACAACATGATGCTGCCACCCACGTGCTTCATGGTTGGGATGGTATTCTTCGGCTTGCAAGCCTCCCCCTCTTTCCTCCAAACATAACGATGGTCAATATGGCCAAACAGTTCTATTTTGGTTTCATCAGACCATTGGACATTTCTCCAAAAAGTACGATCTTTGTCCCCATGTGCAGTTGCAAACCGAAGTCTGGCTTTTTTATGGCGGTTTTGGAGCAGTGACTTCTTCCTTGCTGAGCGGCCTTTCAGGTTATGTCGATATAGGACTCGTTTAACTGTGGCTATAGATACTTTTGTACCGGTTTCCTCCAGCATCTTCACAAGGTCCTTTGCTGTTGTTCTGGGATTGATTTGCACTTTTTGCACCAAAGTACGTACATCTCTAGGTGACAGAACGCGCCTCCTTCCTGAGCGGTATGACGGCTGCGTGGTCCCATGGTGTTTATATTTGCGTACTATTGTTTGTACAGATGAACGTGGTACCTTCAGGCGTTTGGAAATTGCTCCCAATGATGAACCAGACTTGTGGAGGTCTACAATTTTTGTTCTGAGGTCTTGGCTGATTTCTTTTGATTTTCCCATGATGTCAAGTAAAGAGGCACTGAATTTGAAGGTATGCCTTGAAGTACATCCACAGGTACACCTCCAATTGACTCAAATGATGATAATTTGCCTATCAGACATGATGACATTTTCTGGAATTTTCCAAGCTGTTTAAAGGCACAGTCAACTTAGGTTATGTAAACTTCTGACCCACTGGGATTGTGATACAGTGAATTTTAAGTGAAATAATCTGTCTGTAAACAATTGTTGGAAAAATGACTTATGTCATGCACAAAGTAGATGTCCTAACCGACTTGCCAAAACTACAGTTTGTTAACAAGAAATTTGTGGAGTGGTTGAAAAACTAGTTTTAATGACTCCAACATAACTGTATGTAAACTTCCAACTTCAACTGTAGATGGTCTAAAAATTAGATATCAGATGTTGGTGGTCGATTATAGTCCAATAATAGTGAGAGCATATGAGGGGGAGAGGAAGACATTTAGCCCCAGCTACCTGTAGTCCAATCCTCTCGGATGACTGCAGCATCGACACCGAAATTCAAAACGGGATCAAGCCAGCCTCAGCTGCCTTTCGTGAAACTCAGATGCAGGGGTGGCAGGTAGCCAAGTGGTTAGAGCGTTGGACTTGTAACCAAAAGGTTGCAAGATCAAATCTCTGAGCTGACAAGGTAAAAATTGGTTGTTCTGCCCCTGAACAAGGCACTGTTCCTAGGCCGTCATTGAAAATAAGAATTTGTTCTTAACTGACTTGCCTAGTTAAATAAAGATAAAATAAAAAAACATTTAAAGTTATCTTTCATGTGCATAAGCAATCCACCACCTCTGCCCCTCCTGATTATGGAATATCCAGGTACATTAAAGGCAGAAACATGAGAAACAGAAAAATACTTGTCATATGAAAATAAACTATTGATACAATGTATTGGTGCTCATTGGCCATTGGACATAAACATTACACAACAAATATCAAATTCAACAATGAGTGGTTTGGAAGGAATCAGTGGGTAACTGCAAGCGTTGCAAAGCAATCACTATTTGGTTTCCCCTGCCTGCTATTCGGTGGGGTCTAAGTCTGGGTTTAAGGGTCTCTTTTCCAAGCTTCAAAGGATAAACATTCACATGCAACACCATGGGACAGAAAAGGTTGAATACATTGGCCATGCTGTCAATCCAGCATGACTTCTGCAGCGTTTAAAACAACTGGAAACTTGGAACTGGGAAATCTCAGACTTCAGTGAGTTCAAGACAACTGGGAACTCTGTAAAAAAAACTAGCACAGACTAGGAAAATAAGTTTTGAACGGTTGTCCAACTCGGAATTCCAACAACCTGGAAACTCTGGCCTCTTTCTAGAGCTCTGACCTGAAGATCACTGACGTCATATTTCAACCTTGTTTTTTTCGAGTTCCCAGTCGTTTCAAGTTCTTGTCTTTGAAAGCACCATAAATCCAGAGAATTCCAGAATTTGACGACAAAGTTTAAAGAAAAGATTTGCCCACAAGAAGGACCGCTGTGCCAACTTCCTGTTCAAGTGAGCACAGCACAATGGTGAGTCCAAAAATGTATTGTATTCTGCTGCGTAAATTATATTATGTAATATAACAGGGAGATATGTATTCTGTAGCTAATAAAAAAAAACCAATGAGTTCACCCTAATAATTTGGTCCCTTTCCCCCTCATAACTTAGCCTACTGTTCTGACTTGATGGTGTACATGTAGCCTATAGCCTGTTTTAGAGAAATGTCATCATCGAATATTGTAAGAGTTGTCATTGTCTGCTTACATGCCCCCTTTATTTATCCTGAGGTAACTTGGTGTACAGAGAGAATACTGTAAGGATGGCCCACGTTCTGAATTATGTCGCTGTAGATTTCAAAAGTGCTGAACAAATAGTTTATTGACTATGTCCGTTTTAGCTCACTCATTAATGTCTTAAATCGAAATTATGGATTTCCTGTTGTCTGCTCATCATTCCCTTATGCCATAGTTTGAACATCTCAATTGTCAGTAGAAACCACATTTGTTTAAGCAAGTCAGCCATATCAGTTATGTTTTTTTTAAAGGCAGTAAATGAGGCTGAATTAACTGTTTTGCTGCCAGACAAGGCTCCAATGATAGCCAGGTGCAGCTGTGGTAAGGATTCACTCCATGTCAGTGGTGCAAAGTACTTTAAAGTACTACTTGTAACGAATACGTGGAGGCAGAGTTAGAATCCATGTGCGGAAGTTTATTCAGGGCAAGTTGCGGGAGCATATACGAGAAGGCAGGCAGAGGGTCAAAACCAGAGAAGCAGTCAGATCTGTCGTCATCCAAAGGGGTAATCCAATAGGCATAGGTCAGTAGGCAGGCAAGAGATCGTAACTTAAACATCAGTCAAACAGGTGATCAGAACGCTCGGTAAGGCAGGATAACTGGCAATACTTCGCAATGAGTCTAGGCATATTTACAGGTTAAATAGTCAACCAAACAGGAAATTGGTGCAGAGGAAGCCAGGGGAAGTGGAGCACAGTCAGTACTCAGGAGATGGCTCCCTCTGCTGGTTAGGCCTTACAGAACCCCCCTCTCTAAGAGCGACTCCTGGCGCTCGACGTGGGCGTCCCCGTGGTCGTGGTGCTGGTCGATCAGGTCTGGCTCTATGGAAGTCCTCGATGAGAGATGGGTTCAGAATGTCCTGGGCAGCGACCCATGATCTCTCCTCCGGTCCATAACCCTCCCAATCCACCAGATATTGGAGCCGGCCCCCTCTTCGTCTTGAGTCTAGCAACTCCTTTACCAAATGGGCAGGAGTTCCCTCAACGTCCAATGGGGGAGGTGGTTCTGGTGTCTCATGGTTAGGGTCAGTGTGCGTATGGACCGGTTTGAGGAGGGATACATGGAAGGAGGGAGAGATACGGTAATTAGCAGGAAGCTCCAATCGGTAAGTGACCTCATTGATTCTTTTTCGAATTTTAAAAGGGCCAACATACCTTGGGCTGAGCTTCCTGCTTGGTAGCCTGAGCTTGATGTCCTTGGTTGAGAGCCAGACCCGTTGTCCTTGTTGGTAGAGAGGATGTGGGCGACGTCGTCTGTTGGCCTGGAGTTCCTGTATCCTCACGGCCTGCTGGAGACGGATGCGTGCACTTTCCCACACCCTCTCGCTGCGACGAATCCAGTCATCCACCGCTGGGACTGAGGAAGGTTCGCCTGACCACGGGAACAAGGGAGGTTGGAACCCCAGGACGCACTGGAAGGGGGTCATGCCTGTGGAGGTGTGTGTGAGAGAGTTCTGAGCATATTCGGCCCAGGGTAGGAAGTCGGACCATCGGTGTTGCTCTCGACTGCAGTAGGACCGTAGATATCTTCCGATTTCCTGATTGAGACGTTCAACTTGGCCGTTAGCTTGTGGGTGATATCCGGACGTAAGACTCACATTGATATCCAATTTTTTGCAGAAAGCTCTCCATACTTGAGAGGTGAATTGCGTTCCTCGATCGCTGACGATATCTTCTGGGAGACCGTATATTCGGAAGACATGGTGAAACAGGGCTTGGGCAGTTTCCATGGCAGTAGGTAGTCCTTTTAATGGAACTAAACGACAGGATTTGGAGAAACGGTCAATAATAACCAGTATAGTGGTGTAATGGTCGGAGGGGGGTAGATCTGTGACAAAGTCTATGGACAGGTGGGACCATGGTCGTTGTGGGATGGGTAGGGGTTTCAGGAGACCAGAGGGTAATTCTTTGGGTGTTTTGGATTGTGCACAGACTGGACACGACTTGACATAAGCAGTGACGTCTTTAGCCATTGCAGGCCACCAAAATGAATTCTGTAGGAGATGTAATGTGCATGAAATGCCGGGATGGCCGACACTAATGGAGGTGTGGATCCATTGCATGATTCGTTGGCGTAGACCTAGGGGAACGTATTGTTTATCAGGGGGGCAATGAGCTGGTGGAGGTTCACGTTCCTGTTCTTGGTGTAGCTCTTCCATAATATCCCAAGATACAGGGGCGAGGATAACCGAACGGGGGAGGATAGATCCTGAAGAGCAGTGCGCCGTGGGTAAGTCATACCGTCTGGAGAGGGCATCGGCTTTACAGTTCTTACTGCCGGGACGATAGGTCACTGTAAACTGGAACCGCGTGAAGAAGAGAGCCCAACGGGCTTGACGTGGGTTAAGGCGTTTAGCGTTTTGAATGTACTCCAAATTCTTGTGGTCTGTGATAATTTGGAAAGGATGTGCAGCTCCCTCTAACCAGTGTCGCCACTCCTCGATGGCTGCTTTCATAGAGAGTAGCTCCTTGTTTCCTACATCATAGTTACGTTCCTCGGCGGTTAGTTTCCTTGAGAAGAATGCACATGGATGGAGTTTACTTGGTTGGCCGGTTCGCTGCGATAGCACTGCCCCGATTCCACAGTCGGAAGCATCCACCTCTACTATAAAGGGTAGGTTGGGGTCTGGGTGCTTCAGAATAGGGGCAGACGTGAATCTCTCTTTCAGATCGATGAAAGCATTGGTGGCTTCCTTAGTCCATGCTAGCCTGGTGGGTTTACCCTTTAGAAGAGATGTTAGGGGGGATGCTACCGAGCTGTAGTTGCGAATGAAACATCTGTAGAAATTAGCAAAGCCTAAGAATCTTTGTAATTCTTTGACCGTAGTCGGTTGGGGCCATTCTGTTACCGCTTGAACTTTCACTTCCTCCATCTTTACTCCATGGTGACTGATACGGTAGCCTAGGAACGAGGTTTGCTTCACATGGAATTCACACTTTTCTGCCTTGACATAGAGTTGATTCTTGAGCAATCGAGAGAGGACTATTTTCACATGGTCGATGTGTTCTGCCTCTGACCTGGAGTAGATGAGAATATCATCAATGTAGGCTATCACGAACTGGTTGAGAAGGTCCTTGAAGATTTCATTGATGAAGGATTGGAAAATGTCAGGTGAATTGGTAAACCCATATGGCATAACCTGGTACTCATAGTGGCCTCTGGTGGTGTGAAAAGCAGTTTTCCACTCATGCCCCTCCTTTATCCGGATTAGATTGTAGGCACTTCTTAAATCCAGTTTAGTGTACAGGGTAGCTTCCCGTAGCTGCTCAAGGGCGGAAGGTACGAGAGGGAGTGGATAACGGAATTTCACGGTCACATTATTTAGTCCCAGGTAATCGATGCAGGGCCTTAATCCTCCATCCTTCTTCTCTACAAGGAAGAATCCCGCAGCAGCAGGAGATGTAGAGGGACGAATAAAACCGGATTTTAGGGCCTCTGCAATATACTCCTCCATAGCTTGGCTTTCAGGTCGGGAGAGAGGGTAAACTTTCCCCTTGGGTGGCATGGCATTGGAAAGCAGATCAATAGTACAGTCCCAAGGTCGGTGGGGTGGTAGCTGAGTGGCCTTAGTTTTACTAAACACTTCTGACAGATAAGAGTAGTAAGGCGGAATGTTCACAGTTTCGAGGGTGTCTGGTCTTTCAATTCGAGTAGTGTGACATGGATGAAGTTTAGGGGGAAAGCAATGATCAAAACAAAACGATGACCAATGAATTAGCTCACCGTGATACCAGGAAATGTCAGGGTCGTGGATGGAGAGCCAGGGATGTCCCAGAATAATCTCGAGTTTCGGAGAGTCAACGATGTATAGGGAGATGGACTCTTGATGCAGAACCCCAACGTTGAGTGTGAGAGTTTTGGTTTGGTGGGTGATCCCCTCTCCAATGAGGGTATCATTGATGGCCTTGATTTTGATAGGTGGTGTGCAGGGTTGAATTGGAATGTTATACTTGGTGACGAGGTCCTTATTGATCAGATTCAGAGCGGCACCGGAATCAATCATCGCTGTTAATTCACAAAACAAGGTGTCAGTCCTGAGGGTAATAGGTACGGTAAATGATTTATTGCTGAGTAAAGCGAAGTGATCAATACTTACCTTGGGTATGGTTTGGGACTTGTGTGGGCATCCTAGACTGCGATGGCCTGCCTCTCCGCAGTAATAGCATAGGTGGAGTTGCCGACGTCTCTCTCTTTCCCCTTCTGACAGTCGTGAGACGTTGAGTTGCATGGGTTCCTCGTGAGGGCGTGTCTGGATAGGGACTGGGATTGGTGACCTACTCAGATTACCCCAGTTGCTCTTGCGTTTAGGAGCTTGACTCATAAGGTTATCAATCTTAATGGCCAGATTGACAAATTCAGAAAAAGAGAAATCCTCTCCCTTACAAGCTAGTTCGGTTTGCAATTCCCGCGTTGAGACTACGGTGAAACATGGCCTTTAAAGCTATATCATTCCAACCACTTTGTGCCGCCAGTGTTCTAAATTCTATAGCATAATCCGCAGCTGTGCGGTCACCTTGCGTAATGTTCATGATACGTGTGGATACGTCCTGGCCTCCAGCAGGGTATTCAAACACCTCACGCAGTTGTTGGATGAAATAATCCATGGAATAACGTAAACGTGAATCAGAGTCCCATACGGCGGCAGCCCATTCAATCGCTCTCCCCCGTTAGTAGCATCATTAAGAAAGCACATTTCTTTTCCTCTGATTCTAATTTATCCCCTTGATGACTAACGTAAAGCTGAATCTGACGAATGAAACCTTTACATTGTTCAGCATTACCATCAAACTTATCCGGAAGGGCAAAGCTCACCGTTTTAGGTGTAGGTGGCGGGAGTGATTGGATGTAGTTCGTGAGATGGTCGTTGACTGATTGAAGCTTGGTTAGTTGTTCTTGGTAACCCTTCAACACTTCGTTCTGGTAAGCGAATGCTGCTTGCATGTTCTGGATTTCCGCTGGATTCATGGTAGGCGAAGTATTCTGTAACGAATACGCGGAGGCAGAGTTAGAATCCATGTGCGGAAGTTTATTCAGGGCAGGTTGCGGGAGCATATACGAGAAGGCAGGCAGAGGGTCAAAACCAGAGAAGCAGTCAGATCTGTCGTCATCCAAAGGGGTAATCCAATAGGCATAGGTCAGTAGGCAGGCAAGAGATCGTAACATAAACATCAGTCAAACAGGTGATCAGAACGCTCGGTAAGGCAGGATAACTGGCAATACTTCGCAATGAGTCTAGGCATATTTACAGGTTAAATAGTCAACCAAACAGGAAATTGGTGCAGAGGAAGCCAGGGGAAGTGGAGCACAGTCAGTACTCAGGAGATGGCTCCCTCTGCTGGTTAGGCCTTACACTACTTAAGTCGTTTTTTGGGGCATCTGTAGTTAACTATTTATATTTTTTGACTACTTTTACTTTTACTTCACTACAATCCTAAAGAAAATAATGTACTTTTAGTGTACTCCATAGATTTTCCCTGACACCCACAAGTACTCGTTACATTTTGCATGGCTAGCAGGACAGGAAAATGGTCCAATTCACGCCCTTATTAAGATAACATCCCTGGTCATCCCTACTGCCTCTGATCTGGCGGTCTCACTAAACACAAATGCTTCACTTCCTTCACTCTTACTGTAGATCTCAGTGACTTTCAACATGGAAACGCCATAGGATGCCACCTTTCCATCAAGTCAGTTCATCAAATTTCTGCCCTGCTAGAGCTGCCCCGGTCAACTGTAAGTGCTGTTATTGTGAAGCGGAAATGTCTAGGAGCAACAGCGGCTCGGCCGTGAAGTGGTAGGCCACACAAGGTCACAGAAAGGGACCACCGAGTGCAGAAGCGTGTAGCACATAAAAATCGCCTGTCCTCGGTTGCAACACTCACTACTGAATTCCAAACCTCCTCGGGAAGCAACGTCAGCACAAGACCTTTGTTGGGAGCTTCATTAAATGGGTTTCCATGGCTGAGCAGCTGCACACAAGCCTATAATGAGAAATGCCAAGCGTCGGTTGGAGTAGTGTAAAGCTCCAGAGAACGCATTTCCACTGCTCCAGAGTCCGATGTTTAGTTTTGCCAGACCTAGATCGAGGCACAGACGGTTTCAACGGGGATAGCTGAGCTGACAACACTGACTGTGCTAGTGGTAAACAAATCAAATCAAATTTTATTTGTCACATACACATGGTTAGCAGATGTTAATGCGAGTGTAGCGAAATGCTTGTGCTTCTAGTTCCGACCATGCAGTAGTATCTAACAAGTAATCTAACAAATTCACAACAACTACCTTATACACACAAGAGTAAAGGAATGAATACGAGTATGTACATATAAATATATGGATGAGCGATGGCGGACCGGCATAGGCAAGATGCAGTAGATGGTATGGAGTACAGTATATACACATATATATATATGAGATGAGTTGTAGGATATGTAAACATTATATAAATGGCATTGTTTGAAGTGGCTAGTGATACATTATTTCATCCAATTATAATTATTAAAGTGGCTAGAGATTTGGGTCGATGGCCGAACGGCATAGGCAAGATACAGTAGATGGTTTAGAGTACAGTGTATACATTTCATATGAGTATGTCGGATACGTAAACATTATATACAAAATTGTTTAAAGTGGCTAGTGATACATTGTTACATCCAATTCCTATGTTTAAAGTGGCTAGAGATTTAAGTCAGTATGTTGGCAGCAGCCGCACAATGTTAGTGATGGCTGTTTAACAGTCTGATGGCCTTGAGGTAGAAGCTGTTTTTCAGTCTCTCGGTCCCAGCTTTGATGCACCTGTACTGACCTCGCCTTCTGGATGATAGCGGGGTGAACAGGCAGTGGCTCGGGTGGTTGTTGTCCTTGATGATCTTTTTGGCCTTCCTGTGACATCGGGTGGTGTAGGTGTCCTGAAGGTCAGGTAGTTTACCCTCGGTGATGCGCTGTGCAGTCCTCACTACCCTCTGGAGAGCCTTACGGTTGTGGGCGGAGCAGTTGCCGTACCAGGCGGTGATACAGCCCGACAGGATGCTCTCGATTGTGCATCTGTAAAAGTTTGTGAGTCATTTTGGTGACAAGCGGAATTTCTTCAGCCTCCTGAGGTTGAAGAGGCGCTGTTGCGCCTTCTTCACCACACTGTCTGTGTGGGTGGACCAATTCAGTTTGTCCGTGATGTGTACGCCGAGGAACTTAAAACTTTCCACCTTCTCCACTACTGTCCCCTCGATGTGGATAGGGGGGTGCTCCCTCTCCTGTTTCCTGAAGTCCACGATCATCTCCTTTGTTTTGCTGACATTGAGTGAGAGGTTATTTTCCTGACACCACACTCCGAGGGCCCTCACCTCCTCTCTGTAGGCCGTCTCGTCGTTGTTGGTAATCAAGCCTACCACTGTAGTGTCGTCAGCAAACTTGATGATTGAGTTGGATGCGTGCTTGGCCACGCAGTCATGGGTAAACAGGGAGTACAGGAGAGGGCTGAGAACGCACCCTTGTGGGGCCCCAGTGTTGAGGATCAGCGGGGTAGAGATGTTGTTTCCTACCCTCACCACCTGGGACCGGCCCGTCAGGAAGTCCAGGACCCAGTTGCACAGGGCTGGGTCGAGACCCAGGGTCTCGAGCTTAATGACGAGCTTGGAGGGAACTATGGTGTTAAATGCTGAGCTGTAGTCGATGAACAGTATTCTTACATAAGTATTCCTCTTGTCCAGATGGGTTAGGGCAGTATGCAGTGTGATTGCGATTGCGTCGTCTGTGGACATATTGGGAAGGTAAGCAAATTGGAGTGGGTCCAGGGTGTCTGGCAG
Source organism: Brachymystax lenok tsinlingensis (assembly GCA_030435695.1). Classification (NCBI taxonomy): domain Eukaryota; kingdom Metazoa; phylum Chordata; class Actinopteri; order Salmoniformes; family Salmonidae; genus Brachymystax; species Brachymystax lenok. Next base: position 13,661,830 of record CM059814.1, read on the forward strand.
GATGGAGGTGATATGATCCTTGACTAATCTCTCAAAGCACTTCATGATGACGGAAGTGAGTGCTACGGGGCGATAGTCATTTAGCTCAGTCACCTTAGCTTTCTTGGGAACAGGAACAATGGTGGCCCTCTTGAAGCATGTGGGAACAGCAGACTGGGATAGGGACTGATTGAATATGTCCGTAAACACACCAGCCAGCTGGTCTGCGCATGCTCTGAGGACACGGCCAGGGATGCCATCTGGGCCGGCAGCCTTGCGAGGGTTAACACATTTAAATGTTTTTCTCACATTGGCTGCGGTGAAGGTGAGCCCGCAGGTTTTGGTAGCGGGCCGTGTCGGTGGCACTGTATTGTCCTCAAAGCGAGCAAAGAAGTTGTTTAGTTTGTCTGGGAGCAGGACGTCATGGTCCGCAACGGGGCTGGTTTTCTTTTTGTAGTCTGTGATTGACTGTAGACCCTGCCACATTCCTCTTGTGTCTGAGCCGTTGAATTGTGACTCTACTTTGTCTCTATATTGACGCTTAGCTTGTTTGATTGCCTTGTGGAAGGAATAGCTACACTGTTCGTATTCAGTCATGTTTCCGGTAGCCTTACCCTGGTTAAAAGCAGTGGTTCGCTTTCAGTTTCTTGCGAATGCTGCCATCAATCCACGGTTTCTGGTTGGGGAAGGTTTTAATATTTGCTATGGGTACAACATCACCAATGCACTTGCTAATAAACTCGCTCACCGAATCAGCATATACATCAATGTTGTTGTCCGATGCTATCCGGAACATATCCCAGTCCACGTGCTCGAAGCAATCTTGCAGCATGGAATCAGATTGGTCGGACCAGCGTTGAACAGACCTGAGAACGGGCGTTTCCTGTTTTAGTTTCTGTTTGTAGGCTGGGAGCAACAAAATGGAGTCATGATCAGACTTGCGAAAGGAGGGCGGAGAATAGCCTTGTATGCATCACGGAAGTTGGAATAACAGTGATCCAGGTGTTTACCAGCCCGGGTGGCACATTCGATATGCTGGTAAAATTTCGGGAGCCTTGTTCTTAAATTAGCCTTATTAAAATCCCCAGCCACAATAAATGCAGCCTCAGGATATGTGGTTTCCAGTTTACATAGAGTCCGATGAATTTCTTTCAGTGCCGTCGATGTGTCAGCTTGAGGGGGGATGTACACGGCTGTGATTATAATCGAGGAGAATTCTCTTGGTAGATAATGCGGTCGGCATTTGATTGTAAGGAATTCTATGTCAGGTGAACAAAAGGACTTGAGTTCCTGTATGTTGTTATGATCACACCACGTCTCGTTAATCATAAGACGCACACCCCCACCCTTCTTCTTACCAGATAGAAGTTTGTTTCTGTCGGCGCGATGCGTGGAGAAACCAGGTGGCTGTACCGACTCCGATAACGTGTCCTGAGTGAGCCATGTTTCCGTGAAGCAAAGAACGTTGCAGTTTCGGATGTCTCTCTGAATGACAACCCTTGATCTGATTTCTTCTACTTTGTTGTCAAGAGACTGAACATTGGCGATTAAAATACTCGGGAGAGGTGCACGATGCGCCCGTCGACGTAGCTTGACCAAAAGACCGCCGCGTTTCCCTCTTCTCCGGCGCCGCCGTTGTTTTGAGTCGCCGGGTACGATCCAGTCTATTGTCCTGGCTGGGGTAACAAACAGAGAATCCTCTTCGGGAAAGTCGTATTCCTGGTCGTAATGTTGGTAAGTTGACGTTGCTCTTATATCCAATAGTTCCTCCCGGTTGTATGTAATAAAACTTAATATTTCCCGGGGTAACAATGTAAGAAGACAACCCTAACCTGGCAGGCTGGCTAACACCCTGCTGCCTGGCCTGCACCCTATCTCATTGTGGAGTTCGAGCCCTGTCTATGTTGATAGATAAGATGAGAGCAACCCTCCAGCTTGGTTGGAGTCCATCACTCCTCAGAAGGCCAAACTTGGTCCTGTTTGTAAGGGAGTCCCAGAAAGAGTACCAATTATCTACAAATTCTATATTTTGGGAGGTTGAGAAAACAGTTTTCAACCAGCGATTGAGTTGTGTGAGTCTGCTGTAGAGCTCATCCCTCCCCCTAACTTGGAGGGTGCCAGAGACAACTACTTGATGCCAACACATCTTTCTAGCTAATTTACACCCTGAAGTTATGTTGCGCTTGGTAACCTCTGACTGTTTCATTCTAACATCGTTGGTGCCAACGTGGATAAACAACGTATGATTGCTGGATGATTATTTTTAAGTCTAATATTGCGGATAATGGATCCGCCAATGACTAGGGTTTTCAATTTGTCAGAGCTTCAGACCTCGTAAAGGGTGGAGGAGAGACCTGCGAAGGCTCTGCCTCTGACTCCGACTAGTTGCTTAGTGGGGAAAACCGGTTGAAAGTTTATATCGGTTGAAGGAGCAACACCAGTTGAGCATGCTGAAGGCATTTCCTTCCAGAAGCCAAACAGTACAGCAGTTGGGTGTGTATTCCACACTTTCCCTGTGTGTGTGTGTGTGTGTGTGTGTGTGTGTGTGTGTGTGTGTGTGTGTGTGTGTGTGTGTGTGTGTGTGTGTGTGTAAAATAAGACACAAATAATGTGAAACATACACACTAGCACAATTAGTTACGGAATCGTACACTGGCAGCCATCTCCTTCAGTGCCATATATAATCCACTGTCTGTCCTCTGATCTGACACCCCCAGACAGCCAGCCAAGCTGAGTTATGTCCGCCGCCTGAGGACATTCTTCAACTGTCACACACGATCTGCGTCTTTAATCAAAACAACACACACACAAATGCACACACTACCTGATGAGATAGAGATGGTAACACACTTGTCTTCAACACACACACAGCAGTTTATACAAGCAAGAAAACAGCAGCCTGTTTGTGTGTTGAGGAGTGTGTGTGTGTCCAGCGCTCTATGATGTTCGACCAGACTAATTACCTGAATCAAAAGAGTAAAGAGCAGTGGCGGGACCCTGGACACACACACACAAACAATGCACACGTGTGTGTATGTCTGGTTTGGGTTGGGTAAGGTAAGGTAGTCTGAGACAGACTGTGTCTGCCCTTACTGATACTGTGGCTGCCCTTACTGGGGGTAGGGTGACAGACAGAAACAGACAGAAACAGGTTCGTTTAGTTTTTTTTTATTATTTAAAATCGGGCACACATCCATAATCTTCATCTTTAGAACACTGGAATATACAAGTCTATTTCACTTTCCTGGAGATATGAAGTCCAGAAACTGTCTTTATGTCATCAGAAGGAAAGACATCTAAAACAGGAAGGAAGGCCACAGTGTGGGGTTACCATAGAAACCTTGTGTGCTGACACACACACACACACTCTAACAGCAGGTGAAGGTGTTCCAGGTGTTTTGAGTACCGTGGTGACAGACAGAGTACTAGTGAGGCTACGCCCCTGATCCAGAACACTCCAATCAGATAGTAGGAAACAAAAAATAAGCAAGCCTTTTCAACACAAACAGACAGAGGGGATTGGGATCGTCTGTAATTGATGTTGATTTCCGGCACAAACTAGTTAGTCTGAACCCTGCCCCGGGATAATGTCACACTCACACCAGCGTGAGGTGACGTCATCAATATGCACCGGGGAGGGTGAAAGGTTATTTAAATAAACTCCTCTTAATCTTCTCCACCTCCATCTGAAAAAGACAAACACCAAATGTAATGCATAGCTAAGATGAAAAATGTAGCAGCGGTAAATGAACGTTGTTCAGCACTAGACGTGGAGCATCACTAGCTGTGTTCACCTGCATAGTAATGCGGATCCTCTTCTCCTCGTCCAAGTCACTAGACAACTGCTTCATCTCCTGCCTGGGACAAAGACACCAGTCACTCACACTATAATAAAAAATTAAAAAAAACACAAACAAACAAACAAACAAACACACACACACACACACACACACCTGTGTTGGCTCTTCAGCAGTTCTACAGAGGCTCTCAGCTCTCTCAGCTGTCCCCTCAGCTCCTCCAGGGTGGGTGTCGGCCTGGGCTCAGGGGAGGGGCTTATACATGAAGAGGTGGGTTTTACGTATGAAGGGGAGGGGCTTATAGGGTGGAGGGCCAGGCTTTCTGTCGATGGTGGGTGAAGGACAGCAGGCTTGGGTGGCAGCACACCCTTACTGTCAGGTACCTGTGGGGAATGTCACAAATCAGGATTCATGAGTTAGCCAGCTAACTTACTTAAATGTTTGGAAATAACTTCCCATTTGTTAGGAAGATATGCTTGAAATGGGCTTGGATTGATTCTATTGTTTCAACCAGCAATTCATACTCAGGTCTAGGTTCATTAATAAACCAGAAAGCCTTTTTATGTTTCGCAGGCCAACTTGATGGTCTGGGAATACACAAACACACACAATATACTCTGATTCACTGCTAAAATGTCTTACAGTGATGGTGGGAAGTGCTTTCCTTTTAGAGACATCTACTGGTCTAGGACACAATGAGTCCTGCTGCTCTTCCTTTTCTCTGTCCTTCCCCCCTTCTCTGCTCCTCCACCGCAGGAGAATCCAGAAGTTCAATACTGGACAGAGAAGACTGAGAGAGAGAGAAGAGGAGAGAGGTGTCATCAAGACATGTTAAAAAAAAAAATTGTACGTGTGCGTGTGTTTGTGTGTGTGTTTGCGTTTGTGTGTGTGTGTACACTTACTGTGCTGATGATCAGGGAGCGTGGTCTGCGGCCGAGAACGCTTGGTCGCATTGCGGTGGGATGGCTTAGTTTCTCTGTAGACAAGAATACCGAGTCCAAATCAACCACATCTACACACAGACACACATTATATTGTTAATCCATAGGAACACATAATATCTTACCAGAGACCAGGCACAAACAAACACAAAGTTCCCTGACCAATATGAAGGCTAGGGCAGATAATTCCTCACATTTGGACAGAGAGAGAGAGAACTGAGGATCTTCATTCATATTAAAACCTCTCTGTCTCTTAAGTCAGCCAACTCCCTACTCTGATTGGACTAATGTCTTGTCACATAACTGTCAAACTTCCCCAGGTCTGCCCCTTGTCCTCTCAGTCAAACTCACCAATGTCTTTTGGCCTGTCAGAATCAGGATCTGGAGTCACAGCCCCACCCTCAGACTTAGGGCTCTCACACCTGAACAGGCAATCAATTGTTAGCATAAATAGTCATTGTGTGTGTGTGTGTGTGTGTGTGTGTGTGTGTACTGACGGTACAGAAGGAGGTCTCTCAGGTCTGTCGGGGCGTCGGGGAGGGAGGTGGGAGGAGCTTGTCTTTGGTGGGTGGGGCTTTTTTGGAGGGATGGACGGAAGGGCGTGCTTAGGGATCTCTCCAACCTTCACCTCCTCACCTACACACAAACACATTCACACACAAACACACGCGAAGAAACACGTATACAGACGGGATAAGTGAGGATGTCACTCACGCACGCACGCACACACACACACACACACACACACACACACACACACACACACACACACACACACACACACACACACAGAGTTAAGGCAGGCAGGCTGAATAGGGCCATATAGGGTAGTAGTCCGGCTGCAGCAAGCCAAAGCAGGCATAGTAGATGATTATGGAATAGTGTAGCATTGTAATGGTAGTAGTAGTATAGTAGTAGTAGTAGTAGTAGTACCTCTGTTGTCATCAGATCTGTGAGGCAGAGTTAGTAGCTTTTTTTATAGTATTACTGTAGTACCTATGTTGTCGTCAGGTGGTCTGTGAGGCACGTGCTCTGGGCGCTCCGGGGGTACCTTCTTGACCTCTGACCTTTTCTCTACAGGTCACACAAGGGTCAGCGGTCAACTGAGGGTGACATTACTGACACTCTTCCCTATAGATATCTCTATCTTTGGTTCTCTCCCTGTTTAATTATCACTATTTGGTTCTCTGCCTGTTTAATTATCACCATTTGGTTCTCTGCCTGTTTAATTATCACCATTGTTCCTAGTTTCTATCTCTCTCCCTTACACACACTAACACAAAACAGAGAAGAGCAGAGACGGAGATAGAGAGAGGATTGAGACACGCACAAAACGGTACCAGTGGCTGAGCGGAGAAGAGCAGAGAGGAGAAATAGAGAGGATTGTGATAAAGGAGAGGTAAGGTGAGAAATAGGGGATTGCCTGTGGAGAGGAGATGGGGGATTACCTGTGGAGAGAGGAGATGGGGGATTACCTGTGTAGAGAGGAGATGGGGGATTACCTGTGGAGAGAGGAGATGGGGGATTACCTGTGTAGAGAGGAGATGGGGGATTACCTGTGGAGAGAGGAGATGGGGATTACCTGTGGAGAGAGAGGAGATGGGGGTTTACCTGTGTAGAGAGGAGATGGGGGATTACCTGTGGAGAGAGGAGATGGGGGATTACCTGTGGAGAGAGGAGATGGGGGATTACCTGTGGAGAGAGGAGATGGGAGATTACCTGTGGAGAGAGGAGATGGGGGATTACCTGTGGAGAGAGGAGAGAGGAGATGGGGGATTACCTGTGGAGAGAGGAGATGGGGGATTACCTGTGGAGAGAGGAGATGGGGGATTACCTGTGGAGAGAGGAGATGGGGGATTACCTGTGGAGAGAGGAGATGGGGGTTTACCTGTGGAGAGAGGAGATGGGGGATTACCTGTGGAGAGAGGAGATGGGGGATTACCTGTGGAGAGAGGAGATGGGGGTTTACCTGTGGTGTGTTTCCCCGAAGGGGCGCTGGGGGGAGGCGACTTCTTTGGTCTCTGCAAACACACACAAAGAAACACTAAGTGATTTTGCTCTCATGGAATGTCATTCCTTGAACACTATAATAACAGTACAAATCAAATGATATGTGTGCGTCTTACCCCTTTCTCCACATCAGGTATTAACAGCTTGACAAAATTATCAGGGAAGACTCCCTTTTTCCCACCTATCTCCCCCATCCACCACCCCGTGTCAGCACAGTCCTACAACACACAGAATCCACATACACAGGTTCAACACACTAGGCTTGGGCGGTATACCGTATCAACTCTATACCGTATCAACTCTATACCGGGGAATTTGGAAATAGCCACAGAATGGTTTTTCAATACCGTTAAAACTATTTTCACTCATTTTAATATTTGTAGCTACTTTAAGTAAATTCCTGCAGTCAACTTGTGCAATACATTAGGAGATGAAGCAGTTCACATTCTTCATTTCACGTGTCACATTATTTTACATTATGAAGTTTACCGTAGTTCCCCAGAACAGTTGAGCCAGTCACGTGTTTGTCCAGCTGTTTATAGACAGGGGTCACGGTTTATATTGAAAGTCAACAGTGTTTTGTTGCTTCAATAGAGTGATCAGGGACGTGCAGCTATAGTTTCCCTTCACATAAAATACATCAGTGCACCACATTCGTCAGAAAACAGCTTAGTTGTCATCAGATGACTACAGAAGTGCGACGCTGTTTGACTGGCAGCCACACAAGTAAATGAGCTTACAATGAAAAAGCAAGATATTTCTTTGCAAAAAAATTGCCATCATATTTCTAATGTTTATCATAGAAAGAATGTAACTAGCTACATTTCCTAATGTTTCGCTTAAAGTTTATCTTGCATTTTACCGGAGAAAAATAGTCTGGCTACACCAAGAAAAAAGTAGAAAAGTAGCCACTCATCTGAGTGGAGAAGCGCAACTGAAGCACAACATTTGAAATTAGAATAAGATCAAGTTAGATCTGCGTTTACCAAACGCAGCAATATATTTCTTATGCATTTTATCTTATTTGTTTATTTTCATTTGCGGTTAGCATATTTAGCTAGCAGCCTCCATGGAAATTTGCCTTTAGTTGTGCTAATTTTGTTAGCATTCTGGTAAAATATGCCCAATGGGCTTTTTTGCAGGTTTTCTTTGGCGCCCCCTCGTGTACTAAACTTGTAATACAGTCAATCCCGACAAAAGAGAAGGACAGTCTGAAAACTGCCCAAGCATAATGAACACTGGGGTTGGGGTCAATTAAAATGTCATTTGAAATTGTAATTACATTTTTTAATTCACTCATGAAGGGGAGAATTTATGTTGAATACAAAACAATCTTCAAGCTATGGAATTGTAATTGAATTGTAATTGAATTGTAATTGGACTGTTTAAAATTTAATTGGAATTGTAAAAGCATTTCATCTTTGGAATTAAATGGGAATTGGCCTATATGGACAGGGCTACATGGAAATGTTTCTTCCAGAAGAAATATGAAAAGCATATGCATAACCATGGCAGCAATTGAAAGGGAACAGTTTGGAAATTATGGGAATATTATTATTATTATTATAATATATGTATTTTTATCTTAGGGGTGGATCATCTTAATATAGCGGAAATATTTTACAATCGTTATATTTAGTTTGTTTTTAGTCCTTCCTCTATTTCTGATGTCCATCCAGTTTGATTTCTATTTGTAACTGTGCTATTTCACAACATTTCTGAACCTTTATACATTTTAGAGATCCCATGTTTTACATTGGTTATCTTGTTGTTATTAGTCCCACCCTTCAGCTCCATTCAACCCCTCCCATCTATCTTTCAACACTATCCATTACGGATTTCTATTTGCCTTATATTTTTCACCTGTGCTGTGATGCTTCACAAAAGTACCTTTCGATTCTAATGGCTTCTACAGATTGTAAATTAAAAATACAAATGTTTGCTAAAATAATAATTATATTATTGATTGATTGACTATGGCTTTTCAAATCACCCCGTATTGCTATCTGCAGCGTTAGTTCTAGGCAAATGTTGCAATTCTTCAGCCATTCCTGGACCTGTGACCAAAAATGAGCTACATATGGACAATACCAAAATAAATGATCTAATGACTCTGCCTCATCACAGCAAATTCTGCAGAGCTTGGAAGATTGTATCCCCCATATATATATAACATTCTATTGGTTGCAAGAATGTTTTATAGTAATTTAAATTGAAAAATGTGAAGTTTTGAATCCGGCGTTGTTTTGCGTATCAATTCATAAACCATATGCCATGGAATGGGTACATTGAAAATCTCTTCCTAACTATTTTGCAATTTATATGGCACAGCTGTCAGTTTTTTGGTCCTTAAATGAAATTGGTATATCTTTTTATTTATCACACTTTTCTTTAACCATTTATGTTCTTTAATACAGGGCCGACATACAAGATCCTTACTTTCTTACCCTTCTACTTGCCTCTTCCATTTTGTGATAATGCGGCAATTAGTTGGTTGTAGAGCAGACATTTCAACAGGTCTGTGTTAGCTGCATGATAATGCTGCAATTAGTTGGTTGTAGAGCAGACATTTCCACAGGTCTGTGTTAGCTGCATGATAATGCTGCAATTAATTGGTTGTAGAGCAGACATTTCCACAGGTCTGTGTTAGCTGCATGATAATGCTGCAATTAGTTGGTTGTAGAGCAGACATTTCCACAGGTCTGTGTTAGCTGCATGATAATGCTGCAATTAGTTGGTTGTAAGAGCAGACATTTCCACAGGTCTGTGTTAGCTGCATGATAATGCTGCAATTAGTTGGTTGTAGAGCAGACATTTCCACAGGTCTGTGTTAGCTGCATGATAATGCTGCAATTAGTTGGTTGTAGAGCAGACATTTCCACAGGTCTGTGTTAGCTGCATGATAATGCTGCAATTAGTTGGTTGTAGAGCAGACATTTCCACAGGTCTGTGTTAGCTGCATGATAATGCTGCAATTAGTTGGTTGTAGAGCAGACATTTCCACAGGTCTGTGTTAGCTGCATGATAATGCTGCAATTAGTTGGTTGTAGAGCAGACATTTCCACAGGTCTGTGTGACATATCATAAATAGGACTAGTGGAGTTATCATTCACAAAAATGATATATATATTTTTTTATTTCTTCGAAAAATACCTTTTCTTTTATCAATTAGTATATTTGAGTTTAACCACAATATTTGTTGTATTATTTGTTTTGTCTTTTCAGGTGGATTAAACTGAAATTGCAACCAACTTTCTAAGGCTTGTTTAAAAAAATAACGATATTTTGGAGATTATTTCCTTTTCAAATAACCGAAAGTGAGCAGTTGTAATCTGAATAAAGGGAAAAAGGCCATTCTTGAACATAGGAAGAGACATTCCTACCAATTTACTAGATAACCAGTCTGGATTGAAGTATAACTTTTGTATGACTGATGCCTTTAGTGAGAGGTCTAATGCTTTAATATGTAATAATTTCTGCCCCCTGAATTCATTCGTTAATTTTGTCTGGCTTGCCATTCCAAATAAAATGGAATATGTTTTGTTCATATAATTTAAAAAGCAGGTCACTAGGTGTAGGCAAAACCATAAGCAAATAGGTAAACTGTGATATGACTAAAGATAGACAGGTATTTTCCTTTCCATGGTAGCAAGATCTTATCTATTTTTGCTAACTTCCTATAAAAATGTATTGGAGTGAGATCATTTCTTTCTTTTGGGATTTGTATACCGAGTATGTCCACATCTCCGTCAGACCATTAAATTGGTAAGCTACACAGTAATGTAAAATGTGATTTTTTTTGTGATCCAATGGCCTCTAAAGGCACATTTAAAAGTGTCCCATACAATAAGGGGATCTGCTTATGTCTGAAAAAGTCAGTTATAAATTCTTCTGTCCTAGTTCTAAACAATTTATCATCTAGCAGGCTTTGATTAAATGTCCAATATCCTCGCCCACGTGGAAATTCTGTAAGAGTAATATATATATATGCCAATTATGTGATGATCCGACCGCATTCTGTCCCGTCAACACTTTTTTAACTTTTGGTACCAGAGAGAATGGCATAAAAAAGTAATCAAGACGACTAGCTTGATTAAGCCTCCGCCATGTATATCTCACTAGGTCAGGGTATTTAAGTCTCCATATATCCACTTATTCCAACATATCCATGACATTCATGATTTCCTTAAGTGCCTGAGGGTGATTTTGTAGTGTGATTTCCTTTCCGGTCCATAGAGGTATTTAAGACTGTATTAAAATCTCCCACCATAGTAATAGAGGCTAGTGTTGCTTGTAGAGTTGATACATTCTTATATATATTCAAATAAGCTTGGATCATCATTATTTGGACTGTATAGGTTAATAAGCCATATCTGTTTATTGTCCAATATTTAAAATAATCAATCTACCTTGATGATCTGTTTGGACAATTTGCACATTTGGATCAAAATGACTGTTAATTAATACCATCACCCTTTTTGAATTTCTTTGCCCATGGGAGAAATATATTTCGCCCCCCCCCAGTCCTTTTTCCAAAAAACTTCATCTATAATTGTTGAATGAGTTTCCTGTAAACAATAGATATTATATTCCTTCTCTTTTTGCCAGGTAAATACTGATGGTCTTTTCTTATTATCTACTAAGCCATTACAATTGTAACTGGCTATACTTATTTCGCCACCATAATGAGACACAGCTTTCAATTCTATTTATCAAAATATATGTTTGTAAACGTACCATTAAAAAGTAACATGATGATTGAGTGTCTATATAGCTGTACCATGATATTTGCATTGCTACTAAGTAAACCTCCAATTGGTCCCCACTATTCCACCCGCTAAAAGCCCTCCTCATCGCGAGTTGGGTTGTCATCCCAATGCCCGGCAGACCACCCCCGACCCCCCCGTATCCCACAGCCCTGAAAAGACTGGGATCCATCCTTCAAAAAGAGCACACAGTGTCATTTACAGAACAGAAGCAGATCAACCGCCAAATGCATTTCCATCGCCCTCACCTCAATTTCTATTATATATAGCCATCAATGAAAATATACATATATTTTTTAAATCCTGTTTCTTATTTTCCATAATTAGCTACTAATATTTGTAGTAATGTAGGCAATTTATGCAACGGATTTTACCTCTCACCAGTCTCGCCATGACCAAAATTACATTATTGCAAGCAATTATTATATTAGCAAACAATTATTGTCTCGTCCTATTTTGTCCCTAACATCTTTTACTCCTTTGCAACAGTTGTGGGATACACACATACACCCACACACTCATACACACAACCCCTTTCCCTCCACACAACCATAGGCTCACATTCAACAGTGGCACCATCCCAGAGCCCAACTCAAGAAAGGTCTTGATTTACGAATGCATATACAGTTGCAGCTGTATGAGAGGGCCTGCAAGACTGTGCAAAAAAATTGGCAGAAATGGGGAGATTTTATTTACCATTAAATAATTTATTTAAAAGATTTTGTTCCCCATGATAGGACAATAAATAAATTAAATGTATAATTTCAAAATGCTGTTCCACCATGATAGGACTATAAATAAATATAATTCATTATAAAAAGTGAACAACATTGCAAGCTCTCTCACAACAATACATTGGTTCTGGGATATGCAACCATTTCCTTTCTCACTCAACGCCACACTTTCCCAAACATTAACAAAAAAACACACACTCCACACCATCCACACATACTGTTATCTTCACCATGTTGAATTAGTGCTTTTGTGTTCCAATTAGTTATATTTGAAGATATATAGAAAAGCTATATTTTTTGTTGTATTATTACAATCCATAACCGGGTTAGAATTGTGTTTCATTATTTTCCTTGTCTATAAGAACTTTGTAATTTTAAATAGCCATGGGGTAGTCTTTGTGTCTCTGAACAACTGGTTATCAATATATAGTTTATCGAAGACGAGAGCTACTCGTTTCCCTTTCAATCTATTTTCCTTGAAAATTGGATACAGAACTTACGCCCTTCTGCAATTTCCTTCGGGAAGTGGTCATTTAGGTGAGGACACAACAGTTCACCTGACACAAGACTAAATCCAAACATTACATTGCTGAATTTATGACCATTTTACATTTACTGGACTTTTTGCTGCGTTTGTCGATAAAGAAATCAGAAAATATTCTGGATACATTCAGTAACATGATAAGAATATTCTTGGTATATTTGGGGTAGGTGCAATATAAGATGAAAAACTGGTGGCCACATTCCTCTCCAAAGTGTGCACAGTTATTAAGTAATTTCAATGCACTTTTATGACTCAAAGAAGAGTCTTCAACTATAAGGTGCTTTTGGAGTTCTCCTAGCTGTGCCGTTGAGGAACTAGAGCAAGCACACAGTTGTTTTGTTGGAACACAACCCTGCATCCCCGCCATTACACAATTACTGTTGTTTACGCAATCCAAAAACTGTCCATTATAATTCACAATCTGGGTCAGGTGGGCATCATTTGAAGGTCTGTTCTATTGCCAACATGACTAGCTAAGTTCTAAAATACAATAGTACAGCGTTAGGCTTTGACGATGCAATTCAGGGAAACAGATCATAATTTTGGTGCACATAGAAAGGAGTGTATTCAGGTGCGTAGGCTCCTTCTGTTCAGAACAACCCAGGGGATGACCACATGTCATCTTGGAACTGTACATCAAACACAGTGATTATAAATGCTGACACTGTATATGACATGAGTTTTATGGAAATGTGAATTGCACATTTGGACATTTGGGTTCAGAACGGCTGTCAGTCAAAATCCACACAGCGCTGTGAACCCGAAGAGCCAGAGCTCTGACATCATGTATAGCATGTTACTGTATAGCCACTGCGTTCCAATTTACGTGCTTATTAGTGCCCAAATCTGCCATTTTCAACCCGTATACGGGTACGAGTGGAAATGGCTACTTGAATTGGAATTCAATATTTATACATCTCCCCGTTAATGGATTTAATGCACTTAAAATAAAGAATTTACTCCAGAATTTGAATTAAATGGAATTTACAGGTAGAGGGAATTGAATTGGAATTGAATTTGTGGAATGAACCCCAACCCTGATACACACACATGCACAGCTGCATGCATGGACACTCAGAGGTTAGACACACACACCCTGTTGATTATGGCGACAATCTCTCCCTCTTTGATTGACAGCTCGTCTTCGTTATGGGCGTTGTACGGGAAGATGACCTTACACAGCTCACGGCCTAGGAACCAATCAGAATACAGACACTCACGTTGAATCCCAAAACTCAGGTTTATTAAAGTAAATCAAGAGACTCAGCAGGTGTGAATCTTTATCTTATTCTAGGTGTGAAACAGGAAGTGAGAGACTGTCCAATGAGAAACTAGAAGATCCCAGGCCCCTCCCTCTCACCTTTCACTATGCCCTCAGGTTCCGCCTTCATGGTTTCCAGGGCAACAGAGGGTGATTTCCTAACCTGTGCCTAGAGGAGAAGAGGGAAACACACAGGTAACTACATTCCCAGATATCTCCATTTGCGATCATCAGGGGATCAATTCCGGACTGGGCTCTGTCTATGTGACACACACACACACACACACACACACAGAGAGAGCCCGGTCTGTCTCAAACACACACTTCTCTGTTTCACACTCAGAAGAACATCCCAATTCCTCTCCCCCAGTCCCTCTCCCCCTCTCCCCCAGTCCCTCTCCCTTCAGTCCCAGTTCCCTCTCCCTCCACAACTTCCTGCCTCTCTCTCTCTTCTTTCCTCCCACTGCATCCCTCTTTCTACCCAGTCGAGCTGTTCTAATTTCAAGCCATGTGGAGCACACACACACACACTCTCCGGTACACAACTGGTCAACCATCGTTAAAGTAACGTCAGACTGTGACACACAGCTGGATACTCCCTCAGCCCTCAGGGGAAGACAGAGTTCAGTCTAGTACAGAAGTTAACTGTAGACACTTTGTATTCCTTGGAGGTAGGGCAATCTGATCCTACATCTGTGTTTAAAGGCTACTACCAGGAACTACCCCCCCACAGTAACCCCCCTACCAATCTAAACCACTCTCCCACCACTCTCCCACCACCAGCCCAATTATCATTAGAGAACAGAGATTACACTTCCCATAAACCGCACTACACAGCCACCCGCACAGCAGGACAGGCTGCTAAATATCCTACACACATAAGCACAAAAACACACACACACACAGCCTGACACGTACCCACACTCACACACACGACAAACATAGATTATCACACGCATACACACTCTGACACAGATCAATATGCTCATACACAACAAACACTACACAAGACACACAGCCTGGGCGGCAGGTAGCCTAGTGGTTAGAGCGTTGGACTTGTAACCGGAGGGTTGCAGGTTCGAATCCCCAAGCTGACAAGGAAAAATCTGTTGTTCTGCCCCTGAACAAGGCAGTTAACCCACTGTTCCCCGGGCGCCAAAGACGTGGATGTCGATTAAGGCAGCCCCCCGCACCTCTCTGATTCAGAGGGGTTGGGTTAAATGCGGAAGACACATTTCGGTTGAAGGCATTTGGTTGTACAACTGACTAATAATGGTCACTTTGACACACCCTAAACCAAACATGACCCTGACATCCACACAGTCCCGTTATAAATCAGCGAGAGCATGACAAGAGAAAAGGAGAGAGAACAAAGTAGAGAGAGAGAGAGAGAGAGAGAGAGAGAGATATATGTAGGCTTGTCTTATCCTAGTCCTGTGGTTCTAGACACAGCCCTGCTCCATCAGCCACAGTGACTCAGTGTGTGCGTGTGTGCGTGTGTGCGTAACCGTAGGTGAAAACCTCTACTGCCTTCCTCCCTCCCTCTCTCCCTCCGTTACTCCCGGTAGAGCGCTCTCACACGGCTTCATCACTGAGCGGAGTGTGTGTGTGATATAATATGAGGTACTTCCTGAAACTGAAAGACAGGAAAAGGAGGAGCCTGGAATGGACTTCCTTCCTCCCATTTACACGCAAACACTGACATTGTATACAGATGTAGGATCTTAACTTGTACTGCAGCGTTTCCCAGAATTGGTCCTTGGGACCCCAAGTGGTGTACATTTAGTTTTTTGCCCTAATGCTACACAACTGATTAAAATGACAAAGCTGGATTAGTTGAATTTTTGAATCAGCTGTGTAGTGCTACGGAAAAAAACTAAATGTGCTTCCAAACATTTGTGATTTTCAATTTAAAATGTCAGACATGATTTACCCTAATGAAAAATGTCCATTAATTATAATCCATATAATAATTCACATTTCCTGCTGCTGAATAATTATTTTCCTGCTTCAGCAAACTGGCTCAAATTAAAATCCTACATCTGTTTGCACCATTAAAGGGATAGTTCAGGCAGAATCTATATTTGGGTAGAATTACCCTTACATTGAGTTGTGTCTGAAGGCCCATAGTGACAGAATCCACAATAATCCATTGTTTCCTTCTGCCACAGCCAGGAGCTTACATAATTAGGATCATCTAAATTCATGAATGTAAACAGCTGGATTATTGTGGATTCTGTCACTATGGGCCTTCAGACAACTCAAGGTAAGGGTATTCCACCCAAATATAGATTCTGCCTGAACTATTCCTTTAAGTGTGTGAGTGTGTGTGTGTGTGCGTGCGTGCGTCACCTTCTCTCCCTCTGTGTCCATGTCTCCAGATGCATGTTTCAGTCTGATGGGCTGGTCTTTAAAGATGTCACCGAACCCAAACCCTCGAACCTGGAGACACACGTTACCACGACTATGGTTACCATGACAATATTGTAAGAACACATTACAGTTATCATGAAACTGTTATTAAACTACACTTACCACGACAGACAGACAGACATACAGACAGACAGACAGACAGACAGACGATAGAGACCTTCTTGGGTTGAATCTCTCCACTGTCAGAGCGACTCTCTCCTCCGTCACTCTCGCTGCCTGGACTGTCTTTACACACACACACACACACACACACACACACACACACACACAAACACACACACAATGACTATTTATGCTAACAATTGATTAGAAACCATGTTGAGTTCAGCAGAATCATGTAACAATTGTATTACATCATATGAATATTGATCTGCCATTTCATGCATATAAAAAACATTTGATCATTAACCAGGTTTCCATCCAACCTTTTTATGTGTGTAAAGTACGTTGGATAAAAATATGTCACCAAAGGCCTGACGGAAAACTTTCCAAATGTCAACAAAACTAAATCCACTAGACAAGGTGGTAAAATGAATTATACAAGAAATTACGGTGGAAACGTTTTTATCCGCAAATATTGATATAACAACCATCATATCGAAGTCAGCTTGGAGTCATGCGATGGATGACATGTTGTGTGGTCCTCCCACTAGGACTCGTCGGGAAACCATGCAGTTTATTAGACTACAGATGAAATAATTTACGATGAATTTCACAGGGTGGTGAAAGTGCACGGTAATGAGCTTGATGCTGCTTTCCAATAAATATCGAGGGTCTTATTCTGGTGACATTATGATCTATGCTTGCCGTTTGACAAATAGAAATCCATAATAATCTCATCATGTAGACTAGACAACCCGCACAGCCTACCCGCACTGTATCTGCG
This sequence comes from Brachymystax lenok tsinlingensis, assembly GCA_030435695.1. Taxonomy (NCBI): domain Eukaryota; kingdom Metazoa; phylum Chordata; class Actinopteri; order Salmoniformes; family Salmonidae; genus Brachymystax; species Brachymystax lenok. The sequence goes on from CM059814.1 coordinate 13,679,181, forward strand.
AGCTGTTGGCTAGAGCGCAGGTGCCAAGACCAAAATTTGATTTGATTTGAGTAGGCACATTTGCTATTAAACGCAACAGTTTTTGTGACAAAATTATCGCTAGAGTTGAAAATGCGATAGATTCACGTGAAAATATAAGCCACAAAATACTTGTGTGCGCACTACGTCACCGCGCACTGATTTCTATCTGTAACAAGTCCGTTTGGTGGAAATATACCACTGGTGGGAAAATGCGCATATTTACTTTATGCAGATTTTAGAATATTTGCATGAAAATCTGTCCCCAATTGGATGGAAACCTAGCTTGTGATGCATTTGTGCATGTGCATGGCTATGATGAGTGTGTGACTCACTGGTCTTGTTGCTGCGTAGCTCCTCCTGTGATGACCTAGTGGATGTGTCTAGTGAAGGGGGCGTGTCCTCCAGCTCTCTGGTGAAGTTGGAGGGAAACATCCCTGTCTTACCGTTCAGACTGCCCTCCCACCAGCCCTCCTCCACCTGTACACACAAGTCAATATTGTAATGAAACAGGAAGAGAGAGTGAAGTTATCTGAAGATTGAAATTGAAAGCACAAGGTTCTGGTCGGGAGACCTGCATGCTCTCCATGGTCGCAAGACAGCTAGCATCCATGGGGGAGCTAATATACATGATTGTGAACACAGGGTCACTACAGTATTATAATGTGGTTTAACAGATCTGTCATGTGGCCACCAGAGGGGGAAGTTACTACAGTAAAGAAAAAGTTGAAACCGACACACACCCAAACACACAGTCAGCCTCCCCTCTCACCTCCCCAGTATGTCAGCCTCCCCTCTCACCTCCCCAGTATGTCAGCCTGACCTCTCAACTCCCCAGTATGTCAGCCTCCCCTCTCACCTCCCCAGTATGTCAGCCTCCCCTCTCACCTCCCCAGTATGCCAGCCTCCCCTCTCACCTCCCCAGTATGTCAGCCTGACCTCTCAACTCCCCAGTATGTCAGCCTCCCCTCTCACCTCCCCAGTATGTCAGCCTCCCCTCTCACCTCCCCAGTATGCTAGCCTCCCCTATCACCTCCCCAGTATGCCAGCCTCCCCTCTCACCTCCCCAGTATGTCAGCCTCCCCTCTCACCTCCCCAGTATGTCAGCCTCCCTTCTCACCTCCCCAGTATGCTAGCCTCCTCTCACCTCCCAGTATGTCAGCCTGACCTCTCAACTCCCCAGTATGTCAGTCTGACCTCTCAACTCCCCAGTATGTCAGCCTCCCCTCTCACCTCCCCAGTATGCCAGCCTCCCCTCTCACCTCCCCAGTATGTCAGCCTCCCCTCTCACCTCCCCAGTATGTCAGCCTCCCCTCTCACCTCCCCAGTATGTCAGCCTGACCTCTCACCTCCCCAGTATGTCAGCCTCCCCTCTCACCTCCCCAGTATGCCAGCCTCCCCTCTCACCTCCCCAGTATGTCAGCCTGACCTCTCAACTCCCCAGTATGTCAGCCTCCCTCTCACCTCCCAGTATGCCAGCCTCCCTCTCACCTCCCCAGTATGTCAGCCTCCCTCTCACCTCCCAGTATGTCAGCCTCCCTCTCACCTCCCCAGTATGCCAGCCTCCTCTCACCTCCCCAGTATGTCAGCCTGACCTCTCAACTCCCAGTATGTCAGCCTCCTCTCACCTCCCAGTATGTCAGCCTGACCTCTCAACTCCCCAGTATGTCAGCCTCCCTCTCACCTCCCCAGTATGTCAGCCTCCTCTCACCTCCCAGTATGCCAGCCTCCCTCTCACCTCCCCAGTATGTCAGCCTGACCTCTCAACTCCCCAGTATGTCAGCCTCCCTCTCACCTCCCCAGTATGTCAGCCTCCTCTCACCTCCCAGTATGCTAGCCTCCCTATCACCTCCCAGTATGCCAGCCTCCCTCTCACCTCCCCAGTATGTCAGCCTCCCCTCTCACCTCCCCAGTATGTCAGCCTCCCCTCTCACCTCCCCAGTATGCTAGCCTCCCCTCTCACCTCCCCAGTATGTCAGCCTGACCTCTCAACTCCCCAGTATGTCAGCCTGACCTCTCAACTCCCCAGTATGTCAGCCTCCCCTCTCACCTCCCCAGTATGCCAGCCTCCCCTCTCACCTCCCCAGTATGTCAGCCTCCCCTCTCACCTCCCCAGTATGTCAGCCTGACCTCTCACCTCCCAGTATGTCAGCCTCCCTCTCACCTCCCCAGTATGTCAGCCTCCCTCTCACCTCCCAGTATGTCAGCCTGACCTCTCAACTCCCCAGTATGTCAGCCTCCCCTCTCACCTCCCCAGTATGCCAGCCTCCCCTCTCACCTCCCCAGTATGTCAGCCTCCCCTCTCACCTCCCCAGTATGCCAGCCTCCCCTCTCACCTCCCCAGTATGTAAGCCTCCCCTCTCACCTTCCCAGTATGTAAGCCTCCCCTCTCACCTCCCCAGTATGTCAGCCTCCCCTCTCACCTCCCCAGTATGTCAGCCTGACCTCTCACCTCCCCAGTATGTCAGCCTCCCCTCTCACCTCCCCAGTATGTCAGCCCCCTCTCACCTCCCCAGTATGTCAGCCTCCCCTCTCACCTCCCCAGTATGTCAGCCTCCCCTCTCACCTCCCCAGTATGTCAGCCTCCCTTCTCACCTCCCCAGTATGTCAGCCTCCCCTCTCACCTCCCCAGTATGTCAGCCTCCCCTCTCACCTCCCCCATTATGTGGATGACATCTCCTATCTTCAGCTCTAACTCATCCTCGTTCTGAGGAACATAGCTGAAGGAAGCCTTACACCTCCTCTGGCGGATCTGATCTCCTGGAACACACACACTAGTATATTATTTAACTATTTATTATGTTCACAAATATTATTTGCAGCACATACTAATATTATATATACATATAGACACACACACTACCAGTCAAAAGTTTTAGAACACCTACTCATTCAAGGGTTTTTCTTTATTTTTACTATTTTCCACATTGTAGAATAGTGAAGACATCAAAACTATGAAATAACACATGGAATCCTGTAAAAAAGTGTTAAACAAATCAAAATATATTTTATATTTCAGATTCTTCAAATAGCCATCCTTTGTCTTGATGACAGCTTTGCACACTCTTGGCATGCTCTCAGCCAGCTTCACGAGGTAGTCACATGGAATGCATTTTAGTTAACAGGTGTGCCTTGTTAAAAGTTAATTTGTGGAATTCCTTTCCTTCTTAATGCATTTGAGCCCATCAGTTGTGTTGTGAGAAGGAAAGGGTGGTATACAGAAGATCACTTTTTTTGGTAAAAGACCAAGTCCATATTATGGCAGCTCAAATAAGCAAAGAGAAATGACAGTCCATCATTACTTTAAGACATGAAGATCAGTCAATCCGGAAAATGTCAAGAACTTTGAAGGTTTCTTTAAGTGCAGTCTCAAAAACCATCAAGCGCTATGATGAAACTGGCTCCCATAAGGCCCGCACAGGAAAGAAAGACCCAGAGTTACCTCTGCTGCAGAGGATAAGTTCATTAGAGTTACCAGCCTCAAATTGCAGCCCAAATAAATGTTTCACAGATTTCAAGTATCAGACACATCTCAACATCAACTGTTCTGAGGATACTGTGTGAATCAGGCCTTCATGGTCAAATTGCTGCAAAGAAACCACTACTAAAGAACACCAATAAGAAGAAGAGACTTGCTTGGGCCAAGAAACACAAGCAGTGGATATTAGACCGGTGGAAATCTGTCCTTTGGTCTGATGATTCCAAATTTCAGACTGCAGAGTGAAGGAAAAGCAGCCAACAAGTGCATATGTGGGAACTCCTTCAAGACTGTTGGAAAAACATTCCAGGTGAAGCTGGTTGAGAGAATGCCTAGAATGTGCAAAGCTGTCATCAAGGCAAAAGGTGGCTATTTGAAGAATATCAAATATATTTTTATTTGTTTTACACTTTTTTTGGTTACTACATGATTCCATAAGTGTTATTTCATAGATTATGTCTTCACTGTTATTCTACAATGTAGAAAATAGTAAGAATAAAGAAAAACCCTGGAATGAGTAGGTGTGTCCAAACCTTTGACTGGTACTGTATACAGTTGAAGTCGGAAGTTTACATACAGTGAGGGAAAAAAAAGTATTTGATCCCCTGCTGATTTTGTAAGTTTGCCCACTGACAAAGAAATGATCAGTCTATAATTTTAAAGGTAGGTTTATTTGAACAGTGAGAGACAGAATAACAACAACATTTTTTGTTATAAATTGATTTGAATTTTAATGAGGGAAATAAGTATTTGACGCCTCTGCAAAACATGACTTAGTACTTGGTGGCAAAACCCTTGTTGGCAATCACAGAGGTCAGACGTTTCTTGTAGTTGGCCACCAGGTTAGCACACATCTCAGAAGGGATTTTGTCCCACTCCTCTTTGCAGATCTTCTCCAAGTCATTAAGGTTTCAAGGCTGACGTTTGGCAACTCGAACCTTCAGCTCCCCCACAGATTTTCTATGGGATTAAGGTCTGGAGACTGGCTAGGCCACTCCAGGACCTTAATGTGCTTCTTCTTCTACTGGAATACCCATCCACGACCAATTTTCAATGCCCTGGCTGAGGGAAGGAGGTTCTCACCCAAGATTTGACGGTACATGGCCCAGTCCATCGTCCCTTTGATGTGGTGAAGTTGTCCTGTCCCCTTAGCAGAAAAACACCCCCAAAGCATAATGTTTCCACCTCCATGTTTGACGATGGGGATGGTGTTCTTGGGGTCATAGGCAGCATTCCTCCTCCTCCAAACACGGCGAGTTGAGTTGATGCCAAAGAGCTCCATTTTGGTCTCATCTGACCACAACACTTTCACCCAGATGTCCTCTGAATCATTCAGATGTTCATTGGAAAACTTCAGACGGGCATGTATATGTGCTTTCTTGAGCAGGGGGACCTTGCGGGCGCTGCAAGATTTCAGTCCTTCACGGCGTAGTGTGTTACCAATTGTTTTCTGGGTGACTATGGTCCCAGCTGCCTTGAGATCATTGACAAGATCCTCCCGTGTAGTTCTGGGCTGATTCCTCACCGTTCTCATGATCATTGCAACTCCACGAGGTGAGATCTTGCATGGAGCCCCAGGCCGAGGGAGATTGACAGTTCTTTTGTGTTTCTTCCATTTGCGAATAATCGCACCAACTGCTGTCACCTTCTCACCAAGCTGCTTGGCGATGGTCTTGTAGCCCATTCTAGCCTTGTGTAGGTCTACAATCTTGTCCCTGACATCCTTGGAGAGCTCTTTGGTCTTGGCCATGGTGGAGAGTTTGGAATCTGATTGATTGATTGCTTCTGTGGACAACTCCCTTTAAGAGCGTGCTCCTAATCTCAGCTCGTTACCTGTATAAAAGACACCTGGGAGCCAGAAATTTTTCTGATTGAGAGGGGGTCAAATACTTATTTCCCTCATTAAAATGCAAATCAATTTATAACATTTCTCACATGCGTTTTTCTGGATTTTTTTGTTGTTATTCTCTCTCACTGTTCAAATAAACCTACCATTAAAATTATAGACTGATCATTTCTTTGTCAGTGGGCAAACATACAAAATCAGCAGGGGATCAAATACTTTTTTCCCTCACTGTACACCTTAGCCAAATACATTTAAACTCAGTTTCTCACAATTCCTGACATTTAATCCTGATCCTAAAATTCCCTGTCTTAGGTCAGTTAGGATCACCACTTTATTTTAAGAATGTGAAATGTCAGAATAATAGATTTTTTTCTTTCATCACATTCCCAGTGGGTCAGAAGTTTACATACACTCAATTCGTTTTGGTAGCATTGCTTTTAAATTGTTTAACTTGGGTCAAACGTTTCGGGTAGCCTTCCACAAGCTTCCCACAATAAGTTGGGTGAATTTTGGTCCATTCCTCCTGACAGAGCTGGTGTAACTGAGTCAGGTTTGTAGGCCTCCTTGCTTGCACACGCTTTTTCAGTTCTTCCGACAAATGTTCTATAGGATTGAGGTCAGGGCTTTGTGATGGCCACTCCAATACCTTGACTTTGTTGTCCTTAAGCCATTTTGCCACAACTTTGGAAGTATGCTTGGGGTCATTGTCCATTTGGAAGACCCATTTGCGACCAAGCTTTAACTTCCTGACTGATGTCTTGAGATTTTGCTTCAATATATCCACATAATTTTCCTCCCTCATGATGCCATATATTTTGTGAAGTGCACCAGTCCCTCCTGCAGCAAAGCACTCCCAAAACATGATGCTGCCCCCCCCGTGCTTCACGGTTGGGATGATGTTCTTCGGCTTGCAAGCCTTCCCCTTTTTCCTCCAAACATAACGATGGTCATTATGGCCAAACAGTTCTATTTTGGTTTCATCAGACCAGAGGACATTTCTCCAAAAAGCACAATCTTTGTCCCCATGTGCAGTTGCAAACCGTAGTCTGGCTTTTTTATGGCGGTTTTGGAGCAGTGCCTTCTTCCTTGCTGAGCGGCCTTTCAGGTTATGTCGATATAGGACTCGTTTTACTGTGGCTATAGATACTTTTGTACCGGTTTCCACCAGCATCTTCACAAGGTCCTTTGCTGTTGTTCTGGGATTTATTTGCACTTTTTGCACCAAAGTACGTTCATCTCTAGGTGATAGAACGCGCCTCCTTCCTGAGCGGTATGACGGCTGCGTGGTCCCATGGCGTTTATACTTGCGTACTATCATTTGTGCAGATGAACATGGTACCTTCAGGCGTTTGGAAATTGCTCCCAAGGATGAACTAGACTTGTGGAGGTCTACAATTTTTGTTCTGAGGTCTTGGCTGATTTCTTTTGATTTTCCCATGATGTCAAGCAAAGAGGCACTGAGTTTGAAGGTAGGCCTTGAAATACATCCACAGGTACACCTCCAATTGACTCAAATTATGTCAATTAGCCTATCAGAAGCTTCTAAAACCATGACATAATTTTCTGTTTAAAGGCACAGTAAACTTAGTGTATGTAAACTTCTGACCCACTGGAATTGTGATACAGTGAATTATAAGCAAAATAATCTGTCTGTAAACTATTGTTGGAAAAATTACTTGTGTCATGCACAAAGTAGATGTCCTAACCGACTTGCCAAAACTATCATTTGTTATCAAGTAATTTGTGTAGTGGTTGAAAAACAAGTTTTAATGACTCCAACCTAAGTGTATGTAAACTTCCGACTTCAACTGTATGTATATATATATATATATATAGTACTGTTAATATTGTGAATAATTCCTTTAGTGAACGGTAGTACCAGGAATGTGTGCACGTGTGTGAAGGACAAAGGATAACCTGACGCTAATCCCTATCACTCTAATAGGATCTGTGTATGAGCAGGGGAACATTGACCTACCTAAGGACGTGTGTGTGTGTGTGTGTGTGTGTGTGTGTGTGTGTGTGTGTGTGTGTGTGTGTGTGTGTGCGCGTGTGTGAAGAGGGGGGCGTTACCTTTCCTGGCTGGTCGTAGGTCAGCCTCAGGTACAGGGCTTGTACTGCCATTGGACAAATCAGATTCAGGCCCCGCCGCTCTCTTCATCTCCTTCTTCATCTCCTGGACAGACAGAGAGAGTTTGAATGTTTGTTTTGCATCTGTGTATCTTGTGTCCCATCTATCTATCAGGTGCTGAAGTCATGGTAATGGATAAAATGTCTGTAACCCGAGTCACCTAACCCTTTATGAGCAGGAAGAGGAACACACACACACACACACACACACACACCTGTGTTGGCTCTTCAGCAGTTCTACAGAGGCTCTCAGCTCTCTCAGCTGTCCCCTCAACTCCTCCAGGGTCCCTAACTTCATGTCCAGCCACATGTCAGCATTTTCCAACCCAAGTTACTGTGTGTAAATGTCAGCATTTGCCTACCCGAGTTACTGTGTGTAAATGTCAGCATTGGCCTACCCGAGTTACTGTGTGTAAACGTCAGCATTTCCCTACCTGAGTTACTATGTGTCAGCATTTCGCTACCCGAGTTACTGTGTTTGTCAGCATTGCCCTACCCGAGTTACTGTGTGTATGTCAGCACATCCCTACCTGAGTTACTGTGTGTATGTCAGCACATCCCTACCTGAGTTACTGTGTGTATGTCAGCATTTCCCTACCTGAGTTACTGTGTGTATGTCAGCATTCCTCTACCAGAGTTACTGTGTGTATGTCAGCATTCCTCTACCAGAGTTACTGTGTGTATGTCAGCATTGCCCTACCTGAGTTACTGTGTGTATGTCAGCACTTCCCTACCTGAGTTACTGTGTGTATGTCAGCATTGCCCTACCTGAGTTACTGTGTTTTTCAGCATTTCCCTACCTGAGTTACTGTGTGTATGTCAGCATTCCTCTACCAGAGTTACTGTGTGTATGTCAGCATTCCTCTACCAGAGTTACTGTGTGTATGTCAGCACTTCCCTACCTGAGTTACTGTGTGTGTATGTCAGCATTTCCCTACCCGGGTTACTGTGTGTGTATGTCAGCATTGCCCTACCCGAGTTACTGTGTGTATGTCAGCATTTTCCTACCTGAGTTACTGTGTGTGTTTATCAGTATTTTCCTACCTGAGTTACTGTGTGTGTATGTCAGCATTTCCCTACCTGAGTTACTGTGTGTATGTCAGCATTGCCCTACCTGAGTTACTGTGTTTTTCAGCATTTCCCTACCTGAGTTACTGTGTGTATGTCAGCATTTCCCTACCTGAGTTACTGTGTGTGTATGTCAGCATTTCCTTACCTGAGTTACTGTGTTTTTCAGCATTTCCCTACCTGAGTTACTGTGTGTGTATGTCAGCATTTCCCTACCTGAGTTACTGTGTGTATGTCAGCACATCCCTACCTGAGTTACTGTGTGTATGTCAGCATTTCCCTACCTGAGTTACTGTGTGTATGTCAGCATTCCTCTACCAGAGTTACTGTGTGTATGTCAGCATTCCTCTACCAGAGTTACTGTGTGTATGTCAGCATTGCCCTACCTGAGTTACTGTGTGTATGTCAGCACTTCCCTACCTGAGTTACTGTGTGTATGTCAGCATTGCCCTACCTGAGTTACTGTGTTTTTCAGCATTTCCCTACCTGAGTTACTGTGTGTATGTCAGCATTCCTCTACCAGAGTTACTGTGTGTATGTCAGCACTTCCCTACCTGAGTTACTGTGTGTATGTCAGCATTTGCCTACCCGAGTTACTGTGTGTAAATGTCAGCATTTGCCTACCCGAGTTACTGTGTGTAAATGTCAGCATTGGCCTACCCGAGTTACTGTGTGTAAACGTCAGCATTTCCCTACCTGAGTTACTGTGTGTATGTCAGCATTTCCCTACCTGAGTTACTGTGTGTGTATGTCAGCACTTCCCTACCTGAGTTACTGTGTGTGTATGTCAGCACTTCCCTACCTGAGTTACTGTGTGTGTATGTCAGCACCTCCCTACCCGGGTTACTGTGTGTGTATGTCAGTATTTCCCTACCCGAGTTACTGTGTGTATGTCAGCATTTTCCTACCTGAGTTACTGTGTGTGTTTATCAGTATTTTCCTACCTGAGTTACTGTGTGTGTATGTCAGCATTTCCCTACCTGAGTTACTGTGTTTTTCAGCATTTCCCTACCTGAGTTACTGTGTGTGTATGTCAGCATTTCCCTACCTGAGTTACTGTGTGTGTATGTCAGCATTTCCCTACCTGAGTTACTGTGTTTTTCAGCATTTCCCTACCTGAGTTACTGTGTGTGTATGTCAGCATTTCCCTACCTGAGTTACTGTGTGTATGTCAGCACTTCCCTACCTGAGTTACTGTGTGTGTATGTCAGCACTTCTCTACCTGAGTTACTGTGTGTATGTCAGCATTTCCCTACCTGAGTTACTGTGTGTATGTCAGCACTTCCCTACCTGAGTTACTGTGTGTATGTCAGCATTTCCCTACCTGAGTTACTGTGTGTATGTCAGCATTTCCCTACCTGAGTTACTGTGTGTGTATGTCAGCATTTCCCTACCTGAGTTACTGTGTGTATGTCAGCACTTCCCTACCTGAGTTACTGTGTGTGTATGTCAGCACTTCTCTACCTGAGTTACTGTGTGTATGTCAGCATTTCCCTACCTGAGTTACTGTGTGTATGTCAGCACTTCCCTACCTGAGTTACTGTGTGTATGTCAGCATTTCCCTACCTGAGTTACTGTGTGTATGTCAGCACTTCCCTACCTGAGTTACTGTGTGTGTATGTCAGCACCTCCCTACCCGGGTTACTGTGTGTGTATGTCAGCATTGCCCTACCCGAGTTACTGTGTGTGTATGTCAGCACCTCCCTACCCGGGTTACTGTGTGTGTATGTCAGCATTGCCCTACCCGAGTTACTGTGTGTATGTCAGCATTTTCCTACCTGAGTTACTGTGTGTGTTTATCAGTATTTTCCTACCTGAGTTACTGTGTGTGTATGTCAGCATTTTCCTACCTGAGTTACTGTGTGTATGTCAGCATTCCTCTACCAGAGTTACTGTGTGTATGTCAGCATTCCTCTACCAGAGTTACTGTGTGTATGTCAGCATTCCTCTACCAGAGTTACTGTGTGTATGTCAGCACTGCCCTACCTGAGTTACTGTGTGTATGTCAGCACTTCCCTACCTGAGTTACTGTGTGTATGTCAGCATTGCCCTACCTGAGTTACTGTGTTTTTCAGCATTTCCCTACCTGAGTTACTGTGTGTATGTCAGCATTCCTCTACCAGAGTTACTGTGTGTATGTCAGCATTCCTCTAACAGAGTTACTGTGTGTATGTCAGCATTCCTCTACCAGAGTTACTGTGTGTATGTCAGCATTGCCCTACCTGAGTTACTGTGTGTATGTCAGCACTTCCCTACCTGAGTTACTGTGTGTATGTCAGCATTGCCCTACCTGAGTTACTGTGTTTTTCAGCATTTCCCTACCTGAGTTACTGTGTGTATGTCAGCATTCCTCTACCAGAGTTACTGTGTGTATGTCAGCATTCCTCTACCAGAGTTACTGTGTGTATGTCAGCACTTCCCTACCTGAGTTACTGTGTGTGTATGTCAGCACCTCCCTACCCGGGTTACTGTGTGTGTATGTCAGCATTGCCCTACCCGAGTTACTGTGTGTATGTCAGCATTGCCCTACCTGAGTTACTGTGTTTTTCAGCATTTCCCTACCTGAGTTACTGTGTGTGTATGTCAGCATTTCCCTACCTGAGTTACTGTGTGTGTATGTCAGCATTTCCCTACCTGAGTTACTGTGTGTATGTCAGCATTGCCCTACCTGAGTTACTGTGTTTTTCAGCATTTCCCTACCTGAGTTACTGTGTGTGTATGTCAGCATTTCCCTACCTGAGTTACTGTGTGTGTATGTCAGCATTTCCCTACCTGAGTTACTGTGTTTTTCAGCATTTCCCTACCTGAGTTACTGTGTGTGTATGTCAGTATTTCCCTACCTGAGTTACTGTGTGTGTATGTCAGCATTTCCCTACCTGAGTTACTGTGTGTATGTCAGCACTTCCCTACCTGAGTTACTGTGTGTATGTCAGCATTTCCCTACCTGAGTTACTGTGTGTATGTCAGCACTTCCCTACCTGAGTTACTGTGTGTATGTCAGCATTTCCCTACCTGAGTTACTGTGTGTATGTCAGCACTTCCCTACCTGAGTTACTGTGTGTATGTCAGCATTTCCCTACCTGAGTTACTGTGTGTATGTCAGCATTTCCCTACCTGAGTTACTGTGTGTATGTCAGCATTTCCCTACCTGAGTTACTGTGTGTATGTCAGCATTTCCCTACCTGAGTTACTGTGTGTATGTCAGCATTTCCCTACCTGAGTTACTGTGTGTATGTCAGCATTTCCCTACCTGAGTTACTGTGTGTATGTCAGCATTTCCCTACCTGAGTTACTGTGTGTGTATGTCAGCACTTCTCTACCTGAGTTACTGTGTGTATGTCAGCATTTCCCTACCTGAGTTACTGTGTGTATGTCAGCACTTCCCTACCTGAGTTACTGTGTGTATGTCAGCATTTCCCTACCTGAGTTACTGTGTGTATGTCAGCATTTCCCTACCTGAGTTACTGTGTGTATGTCAGCATTTCCCTACCTGAGTTACTGTGTGTGTATGTCAGCATTTCCCTACCTGAGTTACTGTGTGTATGTCAGCATTTCGCTACAGCTGCAACATACACTGCCTTTTTATTCACACACACAGCTGTGTATTTCACAGTTCTTTAAAACATTTGTCAGGATGCAGTTTCATAATCCCGGCTCTGCAGCTAACAGACTGGCGCAATGACACACACACACACACACACACACACACACACGCACGCACACATTCACACGCACACGTTTCTCTCTAGAAGGAAACCAAACTGATATAACAAAAGGAAGAGGAACAGATTTGCAATGTCAGAACAGGAAACACCTGCTTACTGTACACACACACTCAGAATGATACTGACAATTAATGGGACCCATCTAGTCAAACTCTTTTCCTCAGAGCTGAACGTTCTCCAACCCTGGTCCTGGAAGCAGTTTTTTTTTTTACAGGTTTTTGCTCCAGCCTAGCACTAACATACCAGCAGGGCCCATATCCATAAAGCATTACAGAGTAGGAGTGCTGATCTAGGATCAGGTCTCCACTGTCCATGTAATGTTATTCATTATGATCTAAAGATCAGCACTCAGAATAATAGTAGAGAGAATGATTTATTTCAGCTTTTATTTCTTTCATCACATTCCCAGTGGGTCAGAAGTTTACATACACTCAATTAGTATTTGGTAGCATTGCCTTTAAATTGTTTAACTTGGGTCAAACGTTTCGGGTAGCCTTCCACAAGCTTTCCACAATAAGTTGGGTGAATTTTGGCCCATTCCTCCTGCTCACACACGCTTTTTCAGTTCTGCCCACATTTTTCTATGGGATTGAGGTCAGAGCTTTGTGATGGCCACTCCAATACCTTGACCTTGTTGTCCTTAAGCCATTTTGCTACAACTTTGGAAGTATGCTTGGGGTCATTGTCCATTTGGAAGACCCATTTGCAACAAAGCTTTAACTTCCTGACTGATGTCTTGAGATTGTGCTTCAATATATCCACATAATTTTCTTCCCTCATGATTTTATTTTTATTTATTTATTTAACCTTTATTTAACCAGGTAGGCAAGTTGAGAACAAGTTGGCCAAGATAAAGCACAGCAGTTTGATTCATACAACAACAAAGAGTTACACATGGAATACACAGACATACAGCCAATAATACAGTAAAATGAATAAAAAATAAATAAGTCTATATACAGTGAGTGCAAATGAGGTAAGATAAGGGAGGTAGGGAAACAAATAGGCCATGGTGGCGAGGTAATTACAATATAGCAATTAAACACTGCGGTGGTAGATGTGCAGAAGATAAATGTGCAAGTTACTGGGGTGCAAAGGAACAAGATAAATAAATAAATACAGTATGGGTATGAGGTAGTAGGATGGGTTGTTTAAAGATGGGCTATGTGCAGGTGCAGAGATCTGTGAGCTACACTGACAGTCGGTGCTTAAAGCTAGTGAGGGAGATATGAGTCTCCAGCTTCAGTGATTTGTGTAGTTCGTTCCAGTCATTGGCAGCAGAGAACTGGAAGGAAAGGTGGCCAAAGGAGGAATTGGCTTTCGAAGACCTTTGAAAGGCAGGGTAGGATAGATATGTCTGTAGCAGTTTGGGTCTAGAGTGTCACCCCCTTTGAAGAGGGGGATGACCGCTGCAGCTTTCCAATCTTTGGGAATCTCAGACGATACGAAAGAGAGGTGGAACAGGCTAGTAATAGGGGTTGCAACAATTTCGGCAGATCATTTTAGAAAGAGAGGGGCCAGATTGTCTAGCCCGGCTGATTTGTAGGGGTCCAGATTTTGCAGCTCTTTCAGAACATCAGCTATCTTCAGCTATCTGGATTTGGGTGAATGAGAAATGGGGGAGACTTGGGCGAGATGCTGTAGGGAGTGCGGAGCTATTGACCGGGGTAGGAGTAGCCAGGTGGAAAGCATGGCCAGCCGTAGAAAAATGCTTATTGAAGTTCTCAATTATAGTGGATTTGTCAGTGGTGACAGTATTTCCTAGCCTCAATGCAGTGGGCAGCTGGGAGGAGGTGCTCTTATTCTCCATAGACTTTACAGTGTCCCAGAACGTTTTGAGTTTGTGCTACAGGATGCAAATTTCTGCTTGAAAAAGCTAGCCTTAGCTTTCCTAACTGCCTGTGTATATTGGTTCCTGACTTCCCTGAAAAGTTGCATATCACGGGAGCTATTTGATGCTAATGCAGAACACCACAGGATGTTTTTGTGCTGGTCAAGGGCAGTCAAGTCTGGAGTGAACCAAGGGCTATATTTGTTCCTGGTTCTACATTTTTTGAAAGGGGCATGCTTATTTAAGATGGTGAGGAAGGCACTCTTAAAGAATGACCAGGCATCCTCTACTGATGGGATGAGGTCAATATCCTTCCAGGATACCCAGGCCAGGTCGATGAGAAAGGCCTGCTCGCTGAAGTGTTTTAGGGAGCGTTTGACAGGGATGAGGGGTGGTCGTTTGACCGCAGACCCATTACGGATGCAGGCAATGAAGCAGTGATCGCTGAGATCTTGGTTGAAAACAGCAGAGGTGTATTTAGAGGGCAAGTTGGTTAGGATGATGAGGGTGAGGGTGCCTGTGTTTACTGAGATTGAGGGCATCAAGCTTAGATTGTAGGGAGGCCGGGGTGTTAAGCATGTCCCAGTTTAGGTCACCTAGCAGCACGAGCTCTGAAGATAGATGGGGGTGACACAGGGACACAGCTGGGGGCAGAGGGTGGTCTATAGCAAGAGGCAACGGTGAGAGACTTGTTTCTGGAAAGGTGGATTTTTAGGAGTAGAAGCTCAAATTGTTTGGATACAGACCTGGATAGTAAGACAGAGCTCTGCAGGCTATCTCTGCAGTAGATTGCAACAACGCCCCCTTTGGCAGTTCTATCTTGTCGAAAAATGTTATAGTTAGGGATGGGAATTTCAGGGTTTTTGGTGGACGTCCTAAACCTCGGGCGAATCACGTCAGTGGTCCAGTCGAGATGGGTCGGCGGGGGTCTGGGCCAGTTGGAAAAATAGGTATTGAAGCCCAAGGAGTGGCTGATGGACCTCTACGGCTAGCCGGGAGATGGGCCTAGCAGGTTGGTTCCAGGCTAATTGGTTCTTGCTTCGGGACAAAGACGTTAGCCAGGAGTGGCCACCCGGGTAGAGGCTAGCTAGCTGCGATGACCCAGGTGAAAAAAGGTTCAGGGCGTGCGGTAGGAATCTGGAGATGTGGAGAAAAATAGGTCAGATTTGCTTTGGTTTGAGTCGCGCTGTGTAGACTGGCGAGAGTTGTCTGTGCTAGAGGTAGCTGGTGTCCGCTAGCAGTGGCTAGCTGACTAGTAGCTAGTTAGCTGGCTAGCTTCTGTTCCAGCTCAGAAGATGAATCAGCAGGGTTCCGTGTGGTAAACCAAGCCAATTGGCGGACTAGGTATAGTGGCCAAAGAAATAGTCCGATGGGCCTCTTAAGCTAGCAGTCAGATGAGCTCTAGATAGCTATCGGGCTGCGGTTAGCTAGTTGCCAGTTCGCTGGTAGCCAGTTAGCTTTTGATGGGGTTTCAGATCTTAAGTAAAAAATAGCAGATCCGTACCGCATTGGGTGAGGCGGGTTGCAGGAGAGTAGATTCAGTCCGTATATGGAAAGGGATATTAAAATATATATGAAAAATATACATGAAAAACACAAAGAAAAAAAAACTGGAAAGATTGATGGATGCCATCTATTTTGTGAAGTGCATCAGTCCCTCTTGCAGCAAAGCACCCCACAACATGATGCTGCCACCCCCGTGCTTCACGGTTGGGATGGTGTCCTTCGGCTTGCAAGCCTCCCCCTTTTTCCTCCAAACATAACGATGGTCATTATGGCCAAAAAGTTATATTTTGGTTTCATCAGACCAGAGGACATTTCTCCAAAAAGTATGATCTTTGTCCCCATGTGCAGTTGCAAACCGGAAGTCTTGCTTTTTTTTATATCAATTCCCCATTACATATGTCTCCAGTAGGCCTAGTAAATGTACTGTTATTCCCTCGTCATATGGTTACATACACTTCTATCAATGCATGTATTAATTACAGTAATTAACCATTCTCATTCTCGGAGTGGAAACATTGTTTGCAGAGTTTTTTTTTTTTTTTTTTTTTTACACCCATCTACCAATAGGTGCCCTTCTTTGCATGTCATTGGAAAACCTCCCTTGTCTTTGTGGTTGAATCTGTGGTTGAAATTCACTGCTCGACTGGGGGACCTTACAGATTTTTCTCTGGACTCTCGGGATATTGAAACTTAGAAGATTCTCTTGAAAATATTCCTCCCTAAAACTGGCCACAGTGTGAGTGTAATCTGAGTCCATGAGGCGAGTGAACAAATGCACATTTTACTGGGAAGAACAAGAGAATGATAACATGCACGACTCATGCACACACAAACTGACCACAGGGTGAGTGTAATCTGAGTGAGCAGTGACATTCTACACAACAGTTATTAAATAATGAGTTTTAGGAGCAAAAGGTTCAGCATATGAATGTCTCTTGTCTGTTCTATTCTAGATCGACTTTATCATTGACCATTCTGGGTTAAAGAAACACACAACAACACTGGGTTCATGTTTGCTTGTGCCATTTTTACTTCCTCTACTGTGAAAGGAAGTGGATGCTTCCCCCATAAAACTACACAACCACACCACTGTTAGATACTGGTGCCAGTGTTTTTGCTGCAACATCTGGTCTCCCATCCAGGACATTCAAAGAACATGTTTGTGTTCTTTACAGGTTCGCCGAACCATTCATTAGGTTCATTAGGCTAGCCATTACAGAATATTACACTGTAAAAAACATGAAACGTGACGTGTTTAAATCTTAAACGTTAGATATGGCGGTTTTAGAGCAGTGGCTTCTTCCTTGCTGAGCAGCCTTTCAGGTTATGTAGATATAGGACTTGTTTTACTGTGGCTATAGATACTTTTGTACCTGTTTCCTCCAGCATCTTCACAAGGTCCTTTGCTGTTCACACCAAAGTACGTTCATCTCTAGGAGACAGAACGCGTCTCCTTCATGAGCGGTATGACGGTTGCGTGGTCCCATGGTGTTTATACTTGCGTACTATTGTTTGTACAGATGAACATGGTACCTTCAGCCGTTTGGAAATTGCTCCCAAGGATGAACCAGACTTGTGGAGGTCTACAATTTTTGGCTGATATCTTTTGATTTTCCCATGACGTCAAGCAAAGAGGCACTGAGTTTGAAGGTAGGCCTTGAAATACATCCACAGGTACACCTCCAATTGACTTAAATGATGTCAATTAGCCTATCAGAAGCTTCTAAAGCCATAACATCATTTTCTGGAATTTTCCAAGCTGTTTAAAGGCACAGTCAATTTAGTGTATGTAAACTTCTGACACACTGGAATTGTGATACAGTGAATTATAAGTAAAAAAATCTGTCTGTAAACAATTGTTGGAAAAATGTCTTGTGTCATGCACAAAGTAGATGTCCTAACCGACTTGCCAAAACTATAGTTTGTTAACAAGAAATTTGTGGAGTAGTTGAAAAACGAGTTTTAATGACTCCAACCTAAATGTATGTAAACTTCCGACTTCAACTGTATCTAATGCTGTCTGGACCAAAATAGTATTGCATGTCATACTATTTCTGTCCAGACCGCATCAGATACATGGGCTACATATAGAGGGGTGCTGTTTCACTCGCTCAGATGCTTTGTCCAGTGATATAGTTTTAGCAGACAGGAAAAGGCGAAGTGAGAGGGCTCACTCTTACCCAAATCTATCCAGTATAATAAGCCCAATGCTTTTCTAGGGGTATAATATGCAGACCTGTGTGTGGCGGAGGGGTGTGTGGCGATGATATGGTGCAGCTCTCCAGAATGTGCTCAGCTGTCTACCACCAATTCTTGCCCATACATTTTTTTATTGTGTGAATACTTTACCCTTTGATGGTACATTTTGTATCAATTCCCCATTACATATGTCTCCAGTAGGCCTAGTAAATGTACTGTTATTCCCTCGTCATATGGTTACATACACTTCTATCAATGCATGTATTAATTACAGTAATTAAGCGTTCTCATTCTCGGAGTGGAAACATTGTTTGCAGAGTTCACAACCTTCTAAACTTGTGAGAAACAAATGTTGGTTTTGTCAATATTTTCATTGCCTTTTGTTTGGAGTGCTCCGTGAGCAATTAATATGTGTTCTCCTGTCCTAATAACATTGAGGAAGCGCGCGCACCAGAGCACGCATCGAGTAGGCCTACCTGGCCTGCTACATAAAAATATAGGAAGGTGCCCATTTGTTAATGTCTGATTGTCATAACTCACCACGTCCACCACTAATAAGCTGAGCTTCTCAGTATTGTTTTCTTCACCTCACACATCGGAAACAAAGACAATAATTATATATTTTTTTTACATCCATTGCAAATGGATCACAGTGTATCAATGTGATCCCTCAGTTTAATTTAAACTTTAACATTTTTATCATTTTATTTAAGATTTGTATGATTAACCACGTGACAATGATTTTGAGAAAATAAAATGTTATTACTGAAATTAAACTGTTCCACAAAAATTTGCATTTAAAAGATAGATCGGTAGAAATGGTAGAATGAATAGTAAGCTTCCCCAAACTTGAAATTCACCAGCTATGGACTTTACTATTACACCTATTAAAACTAATTGTGAACGCGCAAGCGGGTGCACACATAGGTAGTCCCGTGAAAAAACATGGCCGGTCCAACTGATTCGTTCTGGTGCCGGCCCTGCCCTGAGTCAATACTTTGTAGAATCACCTTTGGCAATGATTCCAGTTGTGAGTGTTTCTAGGTGAGTCTCTAAGAGCTTTACACACCTGGATGGTGCAACATTTACCCATTTATTATTTTCAAAAATTCTTCAAGCTCTGTCAAATTGGTTGATGGTTATTGCTAGACAACCATTTTCAGGTCTTGCCATAGATTTTCAAGTAGATTTAAGTCTAAACTGTAACTCTGCCACTCAGGAACATTCACTGTCTTCTTGGTAAGCAACTCCAGTGTATATTTGGCCTTGTGTTTTGGTTATTGTCCTGCTGAAAGGTGAATTTATCTCCCAGAGTCTGGTAGAAAGCAGACAACCATGTTTTCCTTTTCACTCTGTCAGTTAGGTTAGTATTCTGGAGTAATAAGTACAATGTTGTTGATCCATCCTCAGTTTTCTCCTATCACAGCAATTAAACTCTGTAACTGTTTTAAAGTCACCATTGGTCTCATCGTGATATCCCTGAGTGGTTTCCTTCCTTTCCGGCAACTGAGTTTAGGAAGGACGCCTGTATCTTTGTAGTGACTGTTATTTTTTAATTTTTTTACACCCATCTACCAATAGGTGCCCTTCTTTGCATGTCATTGGAAAACCTCCCTTGTCTTTGTGGTTGAATCTGTGGTTGAAATTCACTGCTCGACTGGGGGACCTTACAGATTTTTCTCTGGACTCTCGGGATATTGAAACTTAGAAGATTCTCTTGAAAATATTCCTCCCTAAAAACTGGCCACAGTGTGAGTGTAATCTGAGTCCATGAGGCGAGTGAACAAATGCACATTTTATTGGGAAGAACAAGAGAATGATAACATGCACGACTCATGCACACACAAACTGACCACAGGGTGAGTGTAATCTGAGTGAGCAGTGACATTCTACACAACAGTTATTAAATAATGAGTTTTAGGAGCAAAAGGTTCAGCATATGAATGTCTCTTGTCTGTTCTATTCTAGATCGACTTTATCATTGACCATTCTGGGTTAAAGAAACACACAACAACACTGGGTTCATGTTTGCTTGTGTCATTTTTACTTCCTCTACTGTGAAAGGAAGTGGATGCTTCCCCCGTAAAACCACACAACCACACCACTGTTAGATACTGGTGCCAGTGTTTTTGCTGCAACATCTGGTCTCCCATCCAGGACATTCAAAGAACATGTTTGTGTTCTTTACAGGTTCGCCGAACCATTCATTAGGTATCATTAGGCTAGCCATTACAGAATATTACACTGTAAAAAACATGAAACGTGACGTGTTTAAAACTTAAACGTTAGATATTTAGATTTGCCAATAAGTGGTTCTCATCCTAAACACAAGCATTTAGAATGCAAGATTAAACATGATAGTGAGCTTTTTCCAGTTAGTTTCCAACCAGGAGAACACCTTCATCTCCTGTGTTCAGATTTTAAACACTAGTGTTTACTTTCCCGTCATCCTGTTAAGAGTGGATTTTAGTCAATAGAAATGGATGTGACTTTCCATGCCTTTTATTCAGATCAGTATTAGGAATGTCTGCCACCTTTCCCTCTTCAAAAGGACCACAATATAAATAAGCTGTTAAGGTTTATTGTGTTATCCTTGATGATTTCCTTAAATTGTCTGTGGAGGCGTCACCAGCTGGAGTGCCCTTATGTATGGCTTTTCAAATTGTCAAATAAATTCAATCAATCAACTGAACAAGACATTTGATTCAAGAAATGGTTCCATTCCCGTGGTGTTATTGTTTCTCAACTGTGTTGAGTTCAACTCTCTCAGAGTGAAAAAGACATGGGCGGGGCCTCGTCATCAGTTTTGTCCAGCATGTTTTGTTGCAGGTTGATTTTTAGAATAGTTTGTTTTAATATCTATGTTTCCTGATGCACATTGATTGATTGCTTGATTGTATACTATACAAAGATAAATAACTTACAGATTTGATTAGTTTAGAAAAATGTAAGGGGTTGGATTTATTACACCCATTACTGACTGAGATGGGTGTTCCAGTTTAGATGGTTAAGGTAGTATTGTCTGTTAAGTCCTTCACCATAGCAGTCATTCTGAGTGCAGGTGTAGGTGAAAAAATATTGGCTTTTCTATTTTCTTATAATACAAAATATCCACATACAAACGACAACATACAGATGCACACAAACATCCATGACATCACCCCTGCCAGGACCCAACTGCTCACACCCTCATCTCCAGCGCCTGCATCACTCTCCGCCACATGGCCTTAAACTGCACCATTTTGTTTCTCTCCGTCGCCCACGCACTTGCAACCTTTAGATAGTAAAGCATTTGACCTTTGGATGATTTCTAGTTTTCAAAAGCTGCAATATGAAACTTTTTTTAGGCAGACCAACCAAATTCACATAGAAATGTGTGTTATAGATCTCAATGAAAGCAAGTCTAAGAAGAGGTAGATCGGTTCTATGTGCGCTATTTCTACACTTACTGTTCTTAAGTTTAGTTTTTTGCGTATTTCACTTTCGGTTTTATACACCAGCTTCAAACAGCTGAAAATACAATAGTATTGGTTATGCAAATCTATATTTCAGAGCGGTTGAGACGGTACAATGATTCTCTACACCTACCTGTTTGTTTTGCAACATAAACTGAAATTAGAAGAACTATTGGAATTTTAGCAACCAGGAAATGGTGGAGAGATTTCTGCATAGCGCAATCTTTAACTATACGTTTTTTGTCAAGATGATTGACGAAAAAAGTATTGTCCAACCGATTGGGTATCTCACTGCTCCCCCATATGCCATGTCTTGAGTGAAAAAATATTGAAATTGTTGGATATTCACCCTCTAGCTGTATTCCATTAAGGATTATTAATCACTTCACAAACCAGTGTATTGTGGCAAGTCTGATGTGGCCCATGAGTCAAGATTTTCAGAAAACATTATTGAGGATAATTAGGCCAAAACTAAACATCTCATGACATGTTTAATATGTGAATGGCCTTCAGTTATGGCCTAGTTAGCATTTACTTTTACTTGAAAAAGTAACATGTTTACATAAGCAGTCAAGTCATTTAAATCAACAACCATGTCTCTCTTACTAACAAACACAGTCATGTATGGGTCTCTCACATTCACTTGAAAGGCATGCTGGGAAATATGCAAATAGTGCTCAAAACTCTACACTGTTATAACCACACCCCCAGTGTTTCGTTTTTAAAACCTAAAACGCCTTGTGCTGAATAAATATGTTAATGTGTTTAAAAAGTGTTACAGTGATTAAACATGTTGTGGTATTTACAATTTAAACACTGAAGCATTTTCATTGACATTCTAAATTCCTTGACGCATTTAAAAAGTGACACCGATCCTAAACACTTGGTTGTATAATGCTCTTGAAACACAATATGGGAACAACAACATTGATTTGAGCGTGTGTTGTCATTGTTACTCACTCTGACAAAGTTGTCTGGGAACAGCCCCCTCCGTCCGTCTATCTCTCCTTTCCACCACCCTCCGTCATCCTTGGTTACCTTGACGATGATGTCACCGACACGCAGACTCAACTCATCCTCCTGTTGAGCCTCATAGTCAAACTCTACCACCACCTCCACTGGTAACACACACAGAGACAGAGAGAAACAGAGAGAGGAGAAGAGAAACAGAGAGAAAAGACAAACTATTTTGACTTAATGGCTAACAAACTTAAGCCTGAATCTTAATGTGAGAGATCTGTGCCGAAGTCATCAAGTTTTCCATTGACATTGTCATTTAGTTCCTGTTTTTTTTTAAATTGTAGACATTTACTGCATTGATTGATAGGGACTAGGAACATAAGCATTTCACTGCCCCGTCATAACACCTGCTAAACTGTGTACGTGACCAATAAAATGTTATTTGATTTCCGCAATAGTTCTCATTCTCTCCCCATCTATCCCCATCTACCCTGTGCCTCTCTGTACTGAGAGAAAGAACAGAGGAACCATAGGAGTGTACCAAGTAAGCCTGTAGACATAACACACTCCCAACTCAGTAGTGGGACACACACACAATACTGATGACACACTGCAGCTGCATCATGAATATTCATATGTCAGCTGGCCACCAATAACAATCCCCATGGAGGTGCTGCTGAGGTGTCTGGTTAATATGGGGACCAGGACTCCAACTCAGGGATGGTGCCAGGTGGTGTCTGTGTGTATCTGTGAATGAGTGTATTATTGGTCACAACTAGGGGGGTGGCTTATACAGGCACTACAGGAATAGAATGAAGTGAGGAGGAGAAGAAGAAGAAGAGAGGAGAGGGTTGAAATAATAGAGGGGGAAGAGAGGAGGGGACATCTGGCCTATCTACACAACAGATGCTATCTCAGTCTGTTTTACAGTGAAGATCATGAAGCTGTATTCTCTTCCGGTACTCCCCCTCTCCCCCACCTCTCCCTGGGGTTTACCTGGAGATTCATTACCTATCAGTAACTCTACAACTAAACCCATTTACACTCAGTTAGGCTATATTCGAGCAAAAACAGGGAGAGGACGAGCGACAAAGGGGAAGAGAGAGGACGGAGAATGAAAATGTAAACGTGTCAACATCTGCATCACATCAATGTCTTCTTACTGTCTGCTGTACTCGCAACACGCACGCAAGTTCCCCGCCTAAGCATCTCGTTATGGTCATCAGGACACGCAGCAGTTTCGACTACATTCAGCATCTGTACTGTAAAGTATCCAGGTTGATCCAGTTGTGTTTAGGTTTTCAACTGTTACAACTATAAATTGACGCATCACAAAGGAATATATATTTTTTTTTTATATAAAAAAAATAATCTTGTCTCAACTCACCCATCTGTTCCCGTGACGCTCAACTACTGCTGCCGGGACTACCGTGTTAAACGGGAAAGGCAGAAATCCTGGTTATTCAGTGGATCGAGTACAAGCCCCAGCCGCCCGCACGAAAACTCCGTTATGACAGCGCTGCTGTCGGAGGGACGTGAGATGGAACCATATTCCTTCCGCTTTATCCCCTTATCACACCCGACAGCAGCCAGATAGCGGTAACCGCTGATGTACAGAAAGATCTGCGCGCTCTCTTTCTCTTTGCCCTGAGCTGCGTTCCGCGTCAGTACCACAAATATCGCGAGAAATCACGAATCTTCCCCAAAAGATTGGGTACGTTCCAGATACACAAACGATATAATTATTGTATAGGCCTGTACAGTGGCGACCCGTCATTCAGGGCAGGTGGGGCAGAGCATAGCTTCAGTACTTTAGTAAGGGTAGACATCCAAAATTTCAGTCTTTTGTTTCAGTTATATTAAAAGTGCCCTTCCAAGAAGTCTCAAGGTCATTGGCCACAGAAATTACGTCAAATCCCGTTATATGTACAGTAGCTTTGATTGGACTGATCATGTCAACATCTTACTTCCACAATCTCAGCTAGCAGTCATCACCGTGAATCAAGTCTACTGGCAAATCCTTTCCAAATTAAGAGAAATAATGAAAATAAAATATAGATGAAACGTATCAGTGCTCATCGGCGATTGAATATAAACATTACACAACAAGTTGGAAATCGCAAATTCAACAATGAGTGGTTTGGAAGGAATCGCCCGCGCACAACAAGGTCAGTC
The DNA here is from genome assembly GCA_030435695.1 of Brachymystax lenok tsinlingensis. Lineage (NCBI taxonomy): Eukaryota > Metazoa > Chordata > Actinopteri > Salmoniformes > Salmonidae > Brachymystax > Brachymystax lenok. The sequence goes on from CM059814.1 coordinate 13,703,572, forward strand.
CAAAAGTGTCTTAAATGATGTAATAAGCCAGGGAGATATGGTCAGCCATATCAGCTATGTTTTTTTTTAAAGGCAGTAAACGAGGCTTAAGAATTGTTTCGATGCCAGACAAGGCTCCACTGACTCCTAGGTGTAGCGGTGGTAAGGATTCACTTCATTGTCCTGACAAGAAAGCTCTGCTGTAGGGACAGCTTTATGTAGGCCCTAAACGTTTGTGGGCACTGCTTGTTGCCGTTATAATGCAATTAATGTATTGTTTAGTGTTGTGTTGTGTAGTGGCTTTGCTGGCATGCATCTAAAAAAAAACTTGTGGGGAGTTTGCCAAGATTTACATGCTAAAATCGCCACTGGGCCAATAATATTAATGTGGATTATCCGATGATAAATGTCCTCCGGCCATTGAAAATGAAGACTGGATAACCTGCGCAGGCCTGAACAGAATTTGGTGGTGTTCCTCGACGCCTACATTACAGACATGTTGGGCAGATTGTCACATAGTTCCTCGTACGTAGAGACCTTATATACATTTGATCTGTATCCGATCTCTGCAAATGTGGACGTTGTGTTTAACATGGCATATTGATGTATATACACTGAACAAAAATATAAATGCAACAATTTCTAAGATTTTACTGAATTACAGTTCAAACAAGGAAATCACTCAATAGAAATAAATAAATGAGCTCCTAATCTATGGATTTCACACGACTGGCAATACAGATGTGCATCTAATGGTCAAACCTACCAACCAAAAAAAAAACGGGCATGGATCAGAAAACCAGTCAGTATCTGGTGTGACCACCATTTGCCTCATGCAGCACAACATCTCCTTCGCATAGAGTTGATCGTCCTGTTCATTATGGCCTGTGGAATGTTGTCCCACTCCTCTTCAATGGATGTGCTAACTTGCTGGATATTGGAAAACTCTGTCGTACATGTTGATCCAGAGCATCCCAAACGTGCTCAGTGGGTGACATGTCTGGTGAGTATGCAGGCCATGAAAGATCTGGGACATTTTCAGCTACCAGGAATTGTGTACAGATCCTTAAGTCATGGGGCTGTGCATTATCATGCTGAAACATGACGTGATGGCGGCGGATTAATGGCCCGACAATGGGCCTCAGGATCTCGTCACAGTATCTTTGTGCATTGAAATTGCCATCGATAAAATGTAAATTGTGTTCATTGTCCGTAGCTTATGCCTGCCCATACTATGACCCCCTTCCCCTTCTACCATGGGAAACTCTGTTCACAACATTGGCATCAACAAACTGCTCGCCCACACAACACCATACATGCTGTCTGCCATTTACCCGGTACAGTTGAAACCGGGATTCATCCATGTAGAGCACACTTCTCCAGCGTGCCAGTGGCCATCAAAGGGGAGCATTTGCCCATTGAAGTCAGTTACGACGCCAAACTGCAGTCAGGTCAAGACCCTGGTGAGGCCGACGAGCACACAGATGAGCTTCCATGAGACAGTTTCTGACAGTTTAGGCAGAAATTATTTGGTTGTGCAAACCCACAGTTTCATCAGCTGTCCTTGTGGCTGGTCTCAGACGATCCTGCAGGTGAAGCCGCATGTGGAGGTCCTGGGCTGGCGTGCTTACACATGGTCTGCGGTTGTGAGGACGGTTGGACGTACTGCCAAATTCTCTAAAATGACATTGGAGGCGACTTAAGGTAGAGGAATGAACATTCAATTCTCTGGCAACAGCTCTGGTGGACATTCCTGCAGTCAGCATGCCAATTGCACATTCTCTCTAAACTTGAGACATCTGTGGTATTGTGATGTTAGACAAAACCACACATTTTATAGTGTCCTTTTATTGTTCCCAGCACCAGATGCACCTGTGTAATGATCATGCTGTTTAATCAGTTTCTTGATATGTCACACCTGGATGGATTATCTGAAAGGAGAAATGCTCACTAACAGGGATGTTCAGTGTATAAACCCCAATCAGAGGCTTTGAAGCTACCAGCTGCCATATTTGTAATCCTCAAAGGAGCAGTCCTCCATAGGAATAGATGGAATTCTACAGTATTTCAATAAAATGTTTCAAGGACAAAATACATTAATGTATTTTTGTGTTGTCCTCTGCTGCCCTCCTCTGGTTGCAGCTCTCTCTCTCGCTCTCTAATTCTATCTCTCAATTCAATTTAAATGAAAGGGCTTTATTGGCATGGGAAACATATGTTAACATTGCCAAAGCAAGTGAACTAGATAATAAACAAAAGTGAAATAAACAATAAAAATTTACATTAAATCAAATCAAATTGTATTGGTCACATACCCATGGTTAGCAGATGTTATTGCGAGTGTAGCAAAATGCTTATGCCTCTAGTTTCGACAGTGTAGCAATATCTAACAAGTAATTTAACAATTACACAACAACTACCTAATACACACAAATCTAAGTAAAGGAATGGAATAAGAATATGTACATATAAATATATGGATGAGCAATGACCGAGTGGCAAGATGCAATAGATGGTATAAAATACAGTATATACATATGGGATGAGTAAACATCATTATTAAAGTGGCATTAATAAAGTGACTAGTGATCCATTTGTTAGAGTGGCCAATGATTTCAAATCTGTATGTAGGCAGTAGCCTCTGCGTTAGTGATGGCTGATGGCCTTGAGATAGAAGCAATTTTTCAGTCTCTCGGTCCCAGCTTTGATGCACCTGTACTGACCTCGCCTTCTGGATGGTAGCGGTGTGAACAGGCAGCGGCTCGGGTGGTTGTTGTCCTTGATGATCATTTTGGCCTTCCTGTGACATCGGGGGCTGTAGGTGTCATGGAGGGCAGGTAGTTTGCCCCCGGTGATGCGTTGTGCAGACCGCACCACCCTCTGGAGAGCCAGCGGTTGTGGGCGGTGCAGTTGCCGTACCAGGCCCAACAGGATGCTCTCAATTGTGCATCTGTAAAAGTTAACTTTGTCCCTATACTGACATTTCGCTTGTTTGATTGCCTTGCGGAGGGAAGAACTACACTGTTTGTATTCGGCCATATTCCCGGTTATCATTCCATGGTTAAATGCGGTGGTTCGTGCTTTCAGTTTTGCACGAATGCCGCCATCTATCCACGGTTTCTGGTCAGGGTAGGTTTTAATAGTCACAATGGGTACAACATCTTCTATGCACTTCCTTATAAACTCCCTCACCGAATCAGCGTATAAATCTATATTATTCTCTGAGGCTACCCGAAACAGTCCGCGTGATCAAAACAATCTTGAAGTGTGGACTCCAATTGGTTAGACCAGCATTGACTTGTCCTTGTCACGGGTACATCCTGTTTGAGTTTCTGCCTATAGGAGGGGAGAAGCAAAATTTAGTTGTGTTCAAATTTGCCTAACAGAGGGAGGGCCTTGTATGCATCGCGGAAGTTAGAGTAGTAGTGATCCAGTGTTTTGCCAGCCCAGGTACTACAATCAATATGCTGATAGAATTTAGGTAGCCTTGTTCTCAAATTTGCTTTGTTAAATAAATGCAGCCTCCAGATATAGGGTTTCCAGTTTGCATAGAGTCCTGTAGAGTTCCTTGACGGCCATCGTGGTATCGGCTTGAGGGGGGATAAACACGGCTGCGACAATAACTGACAAAAAATCTCTTGGGAGATAATACGGACGACATTTGATTGTGAGGAATTATAGGTCAGGTGAACAGAAGTACTTGAGTTCCTGTATGTTGTTACATTTACACCATGAGTCGTTAATCATGAAACATACACCCCCGCCCTTCCTTTTCCCAGAGAGATGTTTATTCCTGTCAGCGCGACACATATAGAATCCCGGTGGCTGTACCTACTCCGACAGCATGTCCCAAGAGAGCCATGTTTCCGTGAAACAGAGTATGTTACAATCCCGGATGTCTCTCTGGAAAGCGACTCTAGCCCTAATTTCGTCTACCTTGTTATCTAGAGACTGAACATTAGCGAGTAAAATACTCGGAAGCGGTGGGTGGTGTGCGCGCCTCCTAAGTCTGACCAGAAGGCCGCTCCATCTACCTCTTCTGCAGCGACGTTGTTTTGGGTCAGCCTCTGGAATCAGTTTGAATGCCTTGGGTGGTTTGAAAAAAGACTCCGCTTCGGGAAAGTCGTATTCCTGGTCGTAGTGCTGGTAAGTTGAAGTCGCTCTGATATCCAATAGTTCTTCCCGGCTGAATGTAATAACACTTAAGATTTTCTGGGTTAACAATGTAAGAAAAACAAAATACTGCATTGTTTCCCAAAGGACTAGAAGCGAGGCGAGCCTCTCTGTTGGCGTCATCTTGTTGTAAACATTACACTCACAAAAATTCCAAAAGAATAAAGACATTATTCATGTCATATTATGTGCAAATAGTTCAAGTACAAAAGGGAAAATAAATAAACATACAGTTGAAGTCGGAATTTTCCATCACTTAGGTTGGAATCATTAAAACTTGTTTTTCAACCACTCTTGTTGACAAACTGTAGTTTTGGCAAGTCGGTTAGGACATCTACTTTGTGCATGACACATAATTTTTCCAACAATTGTTTACAGACAGATTATTACACTTATAATTCACTGTATCACAATTCCAGTGGGTCAGAAGTTTACATACACTAAATTAGAAAATTCTGATAGCTTCTGATAGGCTAATTGACATAATTTGAGTCAATTGGAGGTGTACCTGTAGATGTATTTTAATGGCTACATTCAAACTCAGTGCCTCTTTGCTTACATCATGGGAAAATCAAAAGAAATCAGCCAAGACCTCAGAAAAAAAATTGTCTGGTTCATCCTTGGGAGCAATTTCCAAACGCCTGAAGGTTCCACGTTCATCTGTACAAACAATAGTACGCAAGTATAAACACCATGGGACCACGCAACCGTCATACCGCTCAGGAAGGAGTCGCGCTCTGTCTCCTAGAGATGAACATACTTTGGTGCGAAAATCCCAGAACAACAGCAAAGGACCTTGTGAAGATGCTGGAGGAAACCGGTACAAAAGTATCTATAGGCAAATTAAAACGAGTCCTATATCGACATAACCTGAAAGGCCGCTCAGCAAGAAAGAAGCCACTGCTCCAAAACCGCCATAAAAAAGCCAGACTACAGTTTGCAACTGCACATGGGGACAAAGATCGTACTTTTTGGAGAAATGTCCTCTGGTCTGTTGAAACCAAAATAGAACTGTTTGGCCATAATGACCATCGTTATGTTTGGAGGAAAAAGGGGGAGGCTTGCAAGCCGAAGAACACCATCCCAACCGTGAAGCCCTGGGGTGAAGGCATCATGTTGTGGGGGCGCTTTGCTGCAGGAGGGACTGGTGCACTTCACAAAATAGATGGTATCATGAGGGACTGACACACTGACCCACAAGTCTGACCCACTGGGAATGTGATGAAAGAAATAAAAGCTGAAATAAATCATTCTCTCTACTATTATTCTGACATTTCACATTCTTAAATTAAAGTGGTGATCCTAACTGACCTAAGACAGAGAATTTTGACTAGGATTAAATGTCAAGAATTGTGAAAAACTGAGTTTAATCTACTTGGCTAAGGTGTATGTAAACTTCCAACTTCAACTTTAAATATGGGTTGTATTTACAATTGTGTTTTTCTTCACTGGTTACCCTTTTCTTGTGGCAACAGGTCACAAATCTTGCTGCTATGATGGCACACTGTGGTATTTCGCCCAATAGATATGGGAGTTTATCAAAATTGGGTTTTCAAATTCCTTGTGGATCTGTGCAATCCGAGGGAAAATTGTGTCTCTAATTTGGTCATACATTTGGCAGGAGGTTAGGAAGTGCAGCTCAGTTTCCATCTCATTTTGTGTGCCCATAGCCTGTCTTCTTTTGAGAGCCAGGTCTGCCTACGGCGGCCTTTCTCGACAGCAAGGCTATGCTCACTGAGTCTATACATACTGTAGTCAAAGATTTCCTTAAATGCGGGTCAGTCACAGTGGTCAGGTATTCTGCCACTGTTTAGGGACAAGTAGCATTCTAGTTTACTCTGTTTTTTTTGTTAATTCTTTCCAATGTGTCAAGTAATTATATTTTTGTTTTCTCATGATTTGGTTTGGTCTAATTGTGTTGCTGTCCTGGGGCTCTGTGGGGTCTGTTTGTGTGAACAGAGCCCCGGGACTAGCTTGCTTAGGGGACTCTTCTCCTGGTTCATCTCTCTGTAGGTGAAGTCTTTGTTATGGAAGGTTTGGGAATTGCTTCCTTTTAGATGGTTGTAGAATTTAATGACTCTCTTCTGGATTTTGATAATTTGTGGGTATCGGCCTAATTCTGCTCTGCATGCATTATTTGGTGTTTTACGTTGTACACTGAGGATATTTTTGCAGAATTCTGCATGTAGAGTCTCAATTTGGTGTTCGTCCCATTTTGTGAATTCTTGGTTGGTGAGCGGTTGTTTGTGTGCTCTAGGGAAAACTCAATTTGTATGTGGTCCTGGCAACTGGACCTTTTTGGAACACCATTATTTTTGTCTTACTGAGATTTACTGTGGGGCCCAGGTCTGACAGAATCTGTGCAGCAGACCTTCTGTAGGCCCTCCCAGATTATCAACAAACAGTAGACATTTGACTTCAGATTCTAGTAGTGTGAGGCCGGGTGCTGCAGACTGTTCTAGTGCCCTCATCAATTCATTGAGATATATGTTGAAGAGGGTGGGGCTTAAGCTGCATCCCTGTCTCACCCCATGGCCCTGTGGAAATACATTTTTGTGTTTTTTTTTGCCAGTTTAAACTGTACATTTGTTGTTTGTGTACATGGATTTCATAATGTTGTGTGTTTTTCCCCAACACCATTTTCCATCAATTTGTATAGCAGACCGTCATGCCAAATTGAGTCAAAAGATTTTTTGAAATCAACAAAGCATGAGAAGACTTTGCCTTTGTTTTGGTTTGTTTGTTGGGCCAAGCAAGCATTTGTTTTTGAGATACAGTCACGGGAAATACTTGCGTTTACCCCGCTGTATGGTAGCAGGGTGGAAGTATTTTCGTGGTAGCAGGGTGGATACAACCACTTGTGCGTTGGGGAAAGTAGAAGAAGCATTTTCAATCACTCCCTTGAGTACTGTTGCCACCCTTTCCTGCTGTGCTCTCAGGTCATTTGTGCCTGTGTGCATTATTATGTGGCTGGGTGACCCTAGTTTGTCCTCAGACAGTAGGTCTAGTTTAGACACTGTGTGTTTTGGGAAAAGTTGATTTTCTTGTATATATTTCCTGTTTGAGTCCATAAGGAGTACAATCTGTGGCTTGTGTATGTCCTCAGTGGGTGTAGGGGGGATCTGGAGGGCTGTCAGGGTGGCTGACGGGGGGTGCTCAGAGGGGGTTGGATCCCCTGGACTTGGGCTTCTTCATTTGTCTGTCCTGCTGTGATGTTGAGGCTATGGTCAGGGTCTGGGGTGGACTGTTCTGCTGTGGTGTCAAGACTTTGGTCAGGGGCTGAGGTTGCTTATTCTGCTGGCTTCTCTGAGGGGGTGGCCAGCTCTCTAATGGGTTGTTCTCTGTCACACGCCATCCCCCTCACCCTCTCCTCCAGCACTCTGATCCTCTCCTCTGGTGCTCTGTTCTTCTCCTGCTCTTTCTCCTGTTGATGTTGTCTCACCACAGTCCAGAGTGCAGATATGTTTCTCTCCACCTCCAGCTCTCCGGATATGGCTGAGGGTGTGTTGTTGAGCTGGACAATTTTTTGTGCTGACTGGAGTGTGTTCATCTGCTGTTCCAGCTCCACCTGTCTTACCTCCAGCTGTGTGAATTCATCCTTAATTTCAATGAGGGAGTAGTACTCTGTGCTGGGAGGTTGATCTTCCGCTTGGGGTTACTCGTCTGTGAGGTTGTATAATGAAGAGGTCTGGTCTAACATGCTCAGAGTGGGGGTATCTTTCTCAAGCGAGAGCTTGTCCTGCTGAGCTCTCTCTTTGATTATGTGAAAGTCCAGCTGAAACTGTTTGGGGTTGCCCTGTATCATGACTGTTCCAGACTTGTACAGGTTAACATTGACTGACTCAGAGTCCTCGTTGTCTAACATCAACCCATTGCTAAATCCCCCCCTCTTAACAGAGGGGTAGTGTGTTAATATAGCACTGTGCCATGCCAGGGGATGGTCTGTGATAATATAGCACTGTGTCATGCCAGAGGATGGTCTGATTAATTTAGCACTGTGTCATGCCAGGGGATGGTCTGTGTTAATGTAGCACTGTGTCGTGCCAGGAGATGGTCTGTTTGAAAGATTAATTTGCTTTTGTTCCCATTTTTATAATCGTCAGCAAAAAGTGTCTCTTGATTTTCCATACAAGTTTATTTTTGTACTCTTTTCGTGCCTTATTTTTTACATCCAGAGGTTTTACATCCACTGCATTGTAATGACCTCTGAACAGTGAGAGGGAGCTTCAAAGGCCTCTGCATTTGGGTGGGGTAGGCTGTCAAACTCTCCTGCCATTTTGGGGCTCAAGGGCTGTAAAGGTGTCTGTGTGTAGCTGGTATAGAGGAGTCAGGTGCAGGACAGCAGATATGAGTAATAAACCTACTTTACTCAAAAATCCAATACAACTCAATAACGGACCGTATTACGAACAAAACAATCACGCACACAAAACATGGGGAAAACAGAGGGTTAAATAATGAACATATAATTGGGGAATTGAAACCAGGTGTGTAAAACAAGACAAAACAAATGGAACACGAAAAGTAGATCGGCGATGGCTAGAAGACCGGTGACGTCGACCGCCGAACGCCGCCCGAACAAGGAGAGGGACCGACTTCGGCGGAAGTCGTGACAAGGGCTTTGACACCTCTCACTGCTAATTGCAGTCAGATATGTTCTGTCCTAGCAAGCTTGGTAGCCTTAACTTAGCATTCAGCATAAAATATATAATTGTATTGCATTTTTCTTCTTGGCTTTAAAAGTAGCTTCAGACTAGACATTACTCACTCAGTTCCAGGTTGGATGGTGTTTTCAGGTTTCTGTTGTTTGTTTGCCGGAGCACCCTCTGTATGAGCTTGGAAATAAGAATCTTTGGTAGTATGAATCAGGTTGTAGGTTTGGAGTTTTGATTTGGAGTGAAGGTTGTGCTGTGGAGGGTAGTATCCTGTATATGTTTTTGCAGAAAAATTCAAGGTTATCTAACTCTAAATCTATCTTTATGTAAAAACATGATAAAAAATGTGGGTGCTCATCTGCTCAATTCAATTCAATTCAATTTAAGGGCTTTATTGGCATGGGAAACATATGTTAACATTGCCAAAGCAAGTGAAATAGATAAACAAAAGTGGAATAAACAATAAAAAGTGAAGAGTAAATATTACACTCACAAAAGTTTCAAAAGTCACATTATGTCTATATACAGTGTTGTAACTCTCTCTCTCTCTCTCCCTTTCCTCTGCGGAAGCTCCCACTCATTCACTGATAACTCAGAGCCACACAGAATGTGATAGAGGCAGCTGAAAGATAGTGTGTGATAGTGTGTGACTGCGCAAAATTGAAGTCAACATTTTTCTAGTCCAGTTTTTAATACTGTAAAATGTATCATCATCTGTGTGTGTGTACCTATGAATGCATAAATTAATATACATATTGTCACAGGGCTGAGCCCTCACCTAGCCTATAGATGCACCAAGTTTAGGCCTACATACAGGCCCATACACAAGTCATTTTCGTTCATGTTCACCTCAGTTAGGCCTACATCATGCCGGTGTTATGATACTGATGGTCTGTCGGCATTGACGGTTTCTACCGTTTTGGCTAGATTGAGTACAGCTCTATCTAGTTGTCGCGTCGGGGACACCAGTTGCTGATAACTAGGATTTTAGCTAAGCCTAACACTGACCCTTTTCTCTAACCTTAAACTCATTCTCCTAGCCTGCTACATTAATTATCCTACACTGATACTCAGTGGCGATTTTAGCATGTAAATCTTGGTGGGGCAAAAACAAATCAAAAAGTGGCATCCATGGCAGCAAAGCCACTACACAACAAAACACTAAACAATACATTAATTGCACTATAACAGTGACAAACGGTGCCCACAAACCGCCTGCATAAAGCTGTCCCAACATCTTACCACTGCTACACCTGGCTATCAGCGGAGCCTTGACTGTCAGAGAAACAGTTCATTCAGCCTCATTTACTGACCTTTTAAAAAAACATATCTGATATGGCTGACTTGCTTAAACAAATGTGGTTTCTAATGACAATTGAGATGTACAAACTATGGCATAATGGGACGACAAGCGGATAAGAGGCAATCCGTAATTTCGATTAAGACATTAATGAGCGAGCTAGGATGGTCGTAGTCAATATAACTATTTGTTTAGCACTTTTGAAATGTACAGCGACAGAATTCATAACATGGGCCGTTCTTACAGTGTTCTCCCTGTACACCAAGTCAGAACCACAGGATAAATAAAAGGGGCATATAAGCAGACAATGAAAGCTCCTACAATATTCAATGATTACATTTCTCTAAAACAGGTTATAGGCTACATGTGCACCACCAAGTTAGAACAGTAGGCAAAATTAAGAAGGGTAGAAATACCAAATTATTAGGGTGAGGCACATGGGCTACGAACATCTTATTACACAACATACACTTAGTATTACTTTCTTAGCTACAGGATACATATCTCCCTGGCATATTACATCATTTATGCAGCAGCATACAATAAAACATTTTACTCATCTTGTTGTGATGTGCTCACTTGAACAGAAAGGTGGCGCAGCGGTCCTTCGTGGGCATATTTTGTCATCAAAGTCTGACATTCTCTGGATTTATGGTGCTTTCAAAACAACTGGGAACTCTGAAAAGGTTGAATCATGATGACGTCATTGATCTTCAGGTCAGAGCTCTAGAAAGAGCCTGGAATTACAATTCCGAGTTGGATGACCAGTCGGAGCTTGTTTATTTCCAGTTGTCTTGAACTCACTGAAGTCAAGTTTTCACAGTTCCGATTTAACAGTTATTTTGAGAGCGGCACAAATCATGCTTCATTGACAGCATGGCCAATGTTGAATGTTTATCATTTTAAACATGGAAAAGAGCCCCTTAATCACAGATTTGGGACCACACAGCCACTCCACTGAATAGCAGGTGAGTGATTGCTTTGCAATGCTTGCAGTTAGCCACTGTCACTGATTCCTTCCAAACTCATTGTTGAATTTGCGATTTCCAACTTGTTGTGTAATGTTATATCCAATGGCCGATGAGCACTGATACGTTTATCTATAATTTCTCTTCATTATTTATCTTCATATGACAAGGATTAAAAAGGATTTGCCAATAGATTGTCGACTTGATTCATGATTATGACTGCTAGCTAATATTTTTTAAGTATGATGTTGACATGATCAGTCCAATCAAAGCTAGTGTACATATAACGTGATTTGACATAATTTTATCTGTAGCCAATGACCTTGAGCTTTCTTAGATGGGCACTTCTAATGTAACTCTATGGCAGCACTCAAGGAGCTAGAATTCTCTAGAATTCTCTCTTTGACTTGGTGGGGATGTAGTGTCCCCCGTGAGTGACAGAACACTGAGCCAATCACGGCGCAACACAGCGTATTTTCTGCTGGCTTGCCCCGCCACCACAGAAAGCACTGATTTAAGCTGAAACACCTGCATTTTGGAGCTGTATTAACTCAATGTATATATATTTTTACATTGTTTAAAAAACTGATATGTGACACATTAATGGAAAAATAACATGAAAAAAAAACAGGCAAGCCCCCCCCCAAAAAAAAGTATTACATTCTTGTTTGTTTTTTTTTAGGTAAAAATGTGCAGCTCAAAACAGCCCCACCTGCCCTGAATGATCATACGTTAATTATCCAAACCTGATACATGAATTATCCTAACCTGATACTTTAATTATCCTAACCTGCCATGTTAATTATCCTAACCTGACACATTAATTATCCTAACCTGTCACATTAATTATCCTAACTTGTCACGTTCATTTATTTGCACATTGTATATAGATTTGTTTTTCTACTGTATTATTGAGTGTATGTTTGTTTACTCCATGTGTAACTCTGTGTTGTTGTATGTGTCGAACTGCTTTGCTTTATCTTGGCCAGGTCGCAGTTGTAAATGAGAACTTGTTCTCAAATTGCCTACCTGGTTAAATAAAGGTGAAATAAAATAACCTGCTATATAAACAAACCATCAGTCCCGACAAACCATTAGTATCAGCACACTGGCAGACCGCTGATGTAGAAGTAGGCCTATGTAACTTTTTAGGGCCCAAGCCAAGTTTAGCATTTTATGTTTTGTCCTTTGTCCTGCACTGTAAATAATTCCCATGCACTGCACTGGAACTCAACATATTGCTTGTAAAATAGGCTAAAGTACAACAATGGTCAAGGTTCCTTTCTGTGTACGATAAGATAAAAAACACTTTATTAGTCCAAGCCAGATGGGAATTTGTCGTCTGGCCAGAAAAAAATTACCAAGTGAGACGTCTTGCTTATCTTTGGTCACGTTCGTGTGGGTCAAACAAAAATACATTAATGAATAGTTAACAATAGAGCCTCCCACAATGCAGGCGTTGGCTGCAGGATGAAGTTGGCAAAGAACAACTGCAGAAATCTGCAGTCGACATGTAGGCACAAGTCAGGGAATTTTTATTCCCGGAATGCAACACATGTTGAAAGGCAGTGATCAACGATGGTCACCTACTTGACAAAAGTTATCTGCTCGAACGCGCCCACTCACTAAGGGCCTAATTCCTAGAACTCATAAATCGACGCAATAGCTCCTTTCTTATCTTTCTCGATAATATGACTTGAGATAGGCATGGCCAAATTTCTCTACACTTTAACAATGGTTAGGGTACGTGCACTCTTGAAACATTGTTAACACGTATTTGTCGGCAGCGAGCAGAAAGAAAATACTGTATGATACAAAATAGTTTGTTCCTTTGATGACAACGGGAAGCCGGTCTATGGTCAACATGGTGTCGGGTCTGCTGTTACGGAGAATATTTCTGACCGTTGCCGAAACCAGCAGCCGCGTTTCGCTCTGTACGACAGGCCAATGGTGTGGTTTCACGAGATCAACAACCAGATTCAGCGAATCCTCCTTGCCCAACCCCGGTAGGCTATAATGCTTCCACCTGTCACGGTCACCAGTCTTCTTGAGACCTATCAATTTGGTTAATCAGTTGTTCAACCTAAATCCAACATAGACCTAGTTGTTGTTCAATGTGACTGCGCTATATAAACCCGTGTAATAACTAAGATGCCTATGTGTTACCAATGTCATAATATAGCCTCAGGCACCTTTTGAATATTAATTTAAGGGCAATCTGCGATTGATACATACATTTTGGACTTTTGAATTAATGATATATAGCCTACCCATTGACAGTGCATAAAATGTATGCACTATGCCTAATTTGCCTAATTTCAGTTTATGTGGCAAAACAAACAAGTATAATAGAGAATCATTGAACCATCTGTGAAATATATTTTCCATAACCAAAACTATTGTACATTAAGCTACTTGAAGCTGGTGTACAAAACCGAAGTAAATGACGCAAAAACTAAACTTAAGAACGGGAAGCATAGAAATAGCGCACTTAGAACAGATCTATTGATCAGGTAGTCCAAAAAGTTACATATTGCAGCTTTAATTTGAGCCACCTCTCAGTTTTGGACTGTTTTGTTCCAGAACCTATTGAATAATTTTCAATGCAATGTAAAAGTTATAATAAAAGCAATCAGAGTTAATTGGAGTTGCCTTCTTGTAAAATGTAATGTGAAAATGTAGATTTCACCCGCTGCCTGGTTATTCTAAGAATTTATTCTGGTTGGGAGGCCTGGGTTTATGGTTTGCACAACATTGTGGACAGAATGGAGCTGGAGGGGGGAGGGCTGCCGTTTTCACGTACTCCAAACCAACTGTGCTATTTTGTTAGTTTTTTTTGCGTTGTTTGTAACTTATTTTTACTTATTTTGTCCATAATGTTGCTGCTATGACTGAAAATAACTTCTGGACATCCGAACAGCAATTACTCACCTCGAACTGGACAAAGACGAAATGGATAACATACAGCTGGCAGGGTTTTCGGTCCATCGGGAAGATAGAACAGCTGCCTCCAGTAAGACAAGTGGTGGCAGTCTGTGTCTATTTGTAAATAACAGCTGGTGCACAAACCAATATTAAGGAAGTCTCAAGGTTTTGCTCGCCTGAGGTAGAGGATCTCATGATAAGCTACACAATTTACCAAGAGAGTTTTCATCTATATTTTTCATAGCTGTCTATTTACCACAACAAACCGATGCTGGCACTAAGACGGCACTCAATAGGGCCATAAGCAAACAGGAAAATGCTCATCCAGAGGCGATGTTCCTAGTAGCCAGACTATAATGCAGGGAAACTGAAATCCGTTTTACTTAATTTCTATCAGCATGTTAAATGTGCAACCAGAAGAGGAAAAAAACTCTAGACCACCTTTACTCCACACACAGAGACGCGTACAAAGCTCTCCCTCGCCCTCCATTTGGCAAGTCGGACCATAACTCTATCCTCCTGATTCCTGCTTACAAGCGAAAACTAAAGCAGGAAGTACCAGTGACTCGCTCAATAAGGAAGTGGTCAGAGGACGCAGATGCTAACACTCGTTGGATGTGGCAAGGCTTGCAAACTATTACAGACTACAAAGGGAAGCACAGCTGCCCAGTGACACGAGTCTACCAGACGAGCTAAATACCTTCTATGCTCGCTTCGAGGAAAGCAACACTAAAGCATGCATGAGAGCACCAGCTGTTCCGGAAGACTGTGATCACGCTCTCTGTAGCCAATGTAAGACTTTTTAAACAGGTCAACATTCACAGGGCCAGACGGATTACCAGGATGTTTACTCCGAGCATGCGCTGACCAACTGGCAAGTGTCTTCACTGACATTTTCAACCTGTCCCTGACTGAGTCTATAATACCAACATGCTTCAAGAAGACCACCAAAGTCCCTGTGCCCAAGAACACCAAGGTAACATGCCAAGGTAACCATGAAGTGCTTCGGAAAGTCTAGCCATGCCTCACATCAACACCATTATTCCAGAAACCCTAGACCCACTCCAATTTGCATACAGCCCCAACAGATCCACACTGCCCTTTCCCACCTGGACAAAAGGAACACCTATGTGAGAATGCTATTCATTGATTACAGCTCAGTGTTCAACACCATAGTGCCCTCAAAGCTCATCACTAAGCTAAGGACCCTGGGACTAAAAACCTCGCTGTGCAACTGGATCCTGGACTTCCTGACGGGCCGCCCCCAGGTGGTGAGGGTAGGTAACAACACATCCGCCACACTGATCCTCAACACAGGGGCTCCTCAGGGGGTGCATGCTCAGTCCCCTCCTGTACCCTCTGTTCACCCATGACTGCATGGCCAAGCACGACTACAACACCATCATTAAATTTGCCGATGACACAACAGTGGTAGGCCTGATCACTGACAACGATGAGACAGCCTATAGGGAGGAGGTCAGAGACCTGACAGAGTGGTACCAGGACAACAACCTCTCCCTCAACGTGATCAAGACAAAGGAGATGATTGTGGACTACAGAAAAAGGAGGACTGAGCAAGCCCCCATTCTCATCGACGGGGCTGTAGTGGAGCAGGTTGAAACCTTCAAGTTCCTTGGTGTCCACATCACTAACAAACTATCATGGTCCACCAAGACTGTCGTGAAGAGCGCATGACAATGCCTATTCCCCCTCAGGAGACTGAAAAGATTTGGCATGGGTCCTCAGATCCTCAAAAGGTTCTACAGCTGCACCGTCGAGAGCATCCTGACTGGTTGCATCACTGCCTAGTATGGCAATTGCTCAGCCTCCAACCGCAAGGCAGTACAGAGGGTAGTGCGTATGGCCCAGTACATCACTGGGGCCAAGCTTCCTGCCATCTAGGACCTCTATACCAGGTGGTGTCAGAGCAATGCCCCAAAAATTGCCAAGGACTCCCGCCACCCTAGTCATAGACTTTTCTTTCTGCTACTGCACGGCAAGCGGTACCGCAGCACCAAGTCTAGGTAAAAAAATCTTAAAACTGCATTGTTGGTTAAGGGCTTGTAAATAAGCATTCACACCTGTTGTATTCGGAGCATGTGACAAATAACATTTTGATTTGATGTTCGAAAACAACACATGGCCGACTGGCCAATTCTGTGGTGAGAGATGGCAGAATTGTAATTCGTAACATCATACAAAGTGGATGATAAATTGAAATAAATTTGACAAAGTTATAGAATTACTGCAGTATGTTCAGAAAGAAATGAAATAATTCAGAATACTACACCAGGAGTAGGCTTATAACTTAGCCACAGAGGATCCTAGTTGTTGATTGTGTGTAGCCCAATCACAAGGCATAGTCCCCAGGGAAAGTTGCGCCCCTGCATATACAGGTTAAAGGACTATTTTACCCATGTAATACAGTGGGTTTGTTGTTTTCACTAGTCCATTGTAGACACATTCACAAAATGTTTTGTTTTAAAACAATGTCTGAGTCTAGATATCTAGCTTCGAATGTCCTGATCAGTCCTGATGTTCCCAATTGGCCGTTTAAGTCAATTCCATCAACTCCCAAGATTCCCCTCTCTCTAACTAGGTGGAGTGGGCGGTGTGTGGGTTGAACCTTGTTTAACACATAGATGTCAAAAGGGCTTCAACCTTGTCAAATCTAAAACCGGAGAGATTATTTCACAGAAAATAATGTTTTGTCGGAGTTTAGAGTGACGAAAAGCAGCTAGCAGCCATGCTCTCTTCTCTCATGTCTGGTCATTGAGCCCAAGTGGAGTCGTTTCTATACTCACCCAGAGCCGCCATGAGCAGAACACATGCAGAGCTAGCAGCGCGCCGGTAGCGGATGACACGTAGAGAAAAGCAGCTAATGGATTTAGGCGTACTAACAGGAAGTTATTTATAATTTTGTGTTTCAGCCAGAAGCAATAGGGCCTGGGTAGGGCCTTAACGTAGCATACATGGGTAGTGCTCAGGCATGGATCTAGTAAAAATTGGTCACAGAAGATAATTTGAATTAAACTCCAAAAAATCTGGACCCTAGGATGCTAAACATTTTCCACGTGTGGAATTTATAAGTGCCTCTACTCTACTGCTCAGTGCTCTATGCCACTATGCAAATGCAATGACATGCTCACCTAGAGTAGCAAAAACATATTATAATGGCTGATGAGAGGGGATTGGTTGGTCAGCCTAGATGTGAGAACTGACTGAAAAAAAGGTAATCAGCACTTTCCTGTAAAGTGTGTGTGTGTGTGTGTGTGTGTGTGTGTGTGTGTGTGTGTGTGTGTGTGTGTGTGTGTGTGTGTGTGTGAATGGATCTGCTGCCATGCAGTTTGTGATTGGGCCTGGTTCAAGTGATTCATTCATAGGCTTATTCATACTTTTCAACTATAGACTGTGTTTGGGGGTCCAGCACTATAGTCAACCTGTGTAACACAGCCTGCCTCTCATCCCCTATTAGTAAACCTCTGTCCTGAACAGTTTAGTTTCACTTAATTCCATCAGTAGTATCCTTTTGGCTGAAATTGTTCCTGGTTTACGAGTCTTTCAAGCAATGGATGGTGAGTCCAGGTTCATCAAAGTTCTTACAACAGACAACAATGTATATTTATGGGACAGGGGATATGATTATGGAATGGCAGTGAAAGCATTATAGTGATGTATGTGTGCGTGTGCCTCAGATTCGGTGGTGAGCTACAAGCAGCTGAAGAACATGCTGTCTACTCACAACGTCCAGCTGTTTGATGTCCGCAACCAAGATGAGTTCATGGCTGGACGCATCCCGGACTCTGTAAACATCCCATGTGAGTAGACTACACAAATCATGGTGTATATTAACCTATCAAAAGTGTGTGTTTTTATGTGTACTGTATGTGTGCATGCGCACAATCTCTCTACTAATGTTCAGTGTGTATGTGTGTGTCTGTCAGTGGGGCAGCTGGAGGAAACTCTAAAGCTGTCACCAGAGCACTTCCAGCTGCAGTTCGAGGTGAAGGCTCCTGGGAAAGATGATGACAACATTGTGTTCCACTGCCAGAAGGGCCGGAGGAGCGCCGAAGCTCTAGCAATCGCCCGACAACTGGGCTTCAACAGGTATAACACACTTTAACTCACCTGGCATACCTTATTAGGGTACATTAGTGTGGACATACAGTATTCTCAAATACACATACTGGATGACACCTGAAAGATCTCTCGCCCCTCTCTCTCCTCTCTCATAGGGCTCGGCACTACCAGGGGGGGTACAGTGAATGGGCCGCACATGAGGGAAAGGGAGTCACTTTACATCCATAACATGAAACCTGTATCGGAGTTGTGATCCAGCCCTATAACTCCTCTAGTCTGAGTACCCCACCAGAAAACCAAGACCCACATCGAAACACACGTCTACACAGGAATTGTATTTAGAGGACTCAAGTTTTCAGTTACTGTTCCTGACTGATTGACCTCAGTTATCTATTACAACTAACTTACTTGGAAGAGGTTGTTCTGCATCCCTATTTCCTACCTCATTTGGCTGAAAGAGAGATGTGAAATGTAATAGGTAAGATCATAAACTGAGAGACTTACTTCATCAATAAAGTAGATATTTAGGATTTATATGGTTGTATTACTGTTTATTTTATGCAGGAATTTTACCTTTGATAATTTAACAATAAACAATGACGTACACTACCAGTCAAAAGTTTGGTCACACCTACTCATTCAAGGGTTTTCTTAATTTTTTCTATTTTCTACATTGTAGAATAATAGTGAATATATCAAAACTATGAAATAACACACATGGAATCATGTAGTAACCAAAAAAAGTGTTAAACATGTCAAAATATATTTTAGATTCTTCAAAGTAGACACCCTTTGCCTTGATGACAGCTTTGCACACTCTTGGCATTCTCTCAACCAGCTTCACCTGGAATGCTTTTCTAACAGTCTTGAAGGAGTTCCAACATATGCTGAGCACTTGTTGGCGGCTTTTCCTTCACTCTGCGGTCCTACTCATCCCAAATCATCTCAATTGGGTTGATGTCGGGGGATTGTGGAGGCCAGGTCATCTAATACAGCACTCCATCACTCTCCTTCTTGGTCAAATAGCCGTACACAGCCTGGAGGTGTGTTGGGTCATTGTCCTGCTGAAAAACAAATGATAGTCCCGCTAAACACAAACCTGATGGGATGGTGTATCGCTGCAGAATGCTGTGGTAGCCATGCTGGTTAAGTGTGCCTTGAATTCTAAATAAATCACTGACAGTGTCACCAGCAAAGCACCCCCACACCATCACACCACCTCCTCCATGCTTCACGGTGGGAACCACACATGCGGAGATCATCCGTTCACCTTCTCTGCATCTCACAAAGACAGCGGTTGGAACCAAAAATCTCAAATTTGGACTCATCAAACCAAAGGACATATTTCCAACGGTCTAATGTCCATTGCTCATGTTTCTTGGCCCAAGCAAGTCTCTTCTTCTTATTGTTGTCCTTAAGTAGTGGTTTCTATGCAGCAATTCGACCATGAAGACCTGGGCTGCAATTTCTGAGGCTGGTAGCTCTAATGAACTTAACCTCTGCAGCAGAGGTAACTCTGGGTCTTCCTTTCCTTGTGGCGGTCCTCATGAGAGACAGTTTCTTCATCAGCGCTTGAGGGTTTGCACTTGAAGAAACTTGAAAAGTTCTTGACATTTTCCGGATTGACTGATCTTCATGTCTTAAAGTAATGATGGACTGTCGTTTCTCTGCTTATTTGAGCTGTTCTTGCCATAATATGGACTTGGTCTTTTACCAAATCTTCTGTATACCACCCCTACCTTGTCATAACACAACTGATTGGCTCAAACGCATTAAGAAGGAAATAAATTCCACAAATTAACTTTTAACAAGGCACACCTGTTAATTGAAATTCATTCCAGGTGACTACCTCGTGAAGCTGGTTGAGCGAATGCCAAGAATGTGCAAAGCTGTCATCAAGGCAAAAGGTGGTTACTTTTTGAAGAATCTCAAATATTAAATATTCATGTAGTAAACACATGTTTTGGTTACTACATGATTCCATATGTGTTATTTCATAGTTTTGATGTCTTCATTATTATTCTACAATGTAGAAAATAGTAAAAATAAAGAACCCTGGAATGAGTAGGTGTGTCCAAACTTTTGACTGCTACTGTAGGTGTGCACCTCTTATCAAAACAATAGTGAAACAGTTTGCAGCTCACCTGTTCAGCCATAAGATGGCAGCAGTGTTTTATGTACCCCATAGCTTTAAACATCTCCACTGATAACCATGCTCTTCTTAGTCAATTATATTGTTGCTTATGATGGTCCCCTGAGCGTTCACGGCCATTGATGCTGTTCAAACCTGCATTATGCTGACAGGGATGGAGCTTGTGAATAACAGCCAGACTTCTCAACAGCTGTCGAACACAGGGTCAGCTGTCGAACACAGGGTCAGCTGTCGAACACAGGGTCAGCTCTCAGACACAGGGTCAGCTCTCAGACACAGGGTCAGCTCAAGGTCTCTGCATCACCTATTCACTAGGAAGGCTGCTCCCAGCTCTCTCCCTATTTTTTTTCTTATCTCTCTTTAAAATGTTCTCTCGCTGTTTTTCTTTCTCTACCTCATCTCATTTTATGTGTCTGCTGGTCATTGTCAGTACAGTAGACAGTGTGATTTTCCCCCCCTCTCCCTCTTGTAATGTTTACTAACTACACTGCTGATTTCTACTGGAGGGAGGAACATAAATACATATCCTACTCAACTAAAACAATAATTGTCCACCTCCCTGTTCAGCTGTCAGAGATTTGATCACTAAATGTATCAGGACATAGTAAACATTACAATCTACACTGCTGATTTTTACTGAGGGGAGGAACAAGGTGTATAGGGTGGTCATAATCCCACCCTTTCAAGGACGAGGGTCAGGATAGATGCTGGCCTTAAGTTGTTCTCTCTCGGCTCCGACTTACTGTTGATTGAGCCTTTCATTCCCACATAGTCTCTTGCTAGTCTGCTCTAATGCTAGCTGACACTGAGCAGCTGCGATAGTCCACAGTTCTGCAGAGATTCTATAAAGCAGAGGGAGCACCACCCTATCCACGCTATCATTCAGAAGGAAAGGGCAGTGCAGGTACATCAAGGCCAGGACCGAGAGACTGAAAAACATTTTCTATCTCAAGACCATCAGACTGTTAAATAGCCATCACTAGCCAGCTACCACCCGGTTACTCAACCCTGCACCTTAGAGGCTGCTCTGCCCTATATACATAAACTTGGAATCACTGGTTACTTTAATAATGTTTACATACTACTTTACTCATTTCATATGTATATACTGTATTCTATTCTACTGTATTTTAGTCATTGCCACTTTGACATTGCTCGTCCTAATATATTTATACACTTCTTAATTCCATTATTTTACTTTTGTGTGTGTGTATTGTTAGATATTACTGCATGTTGGAGCTAGGAATACAAGCATTTCGCTACACCCACAATAACATTGCGTATGTGACCAATCAAATTTGATTTGATTTGAAAACCATGTTGTAGAAGATTCTTTCTCTCTGCCTCTCTCTCGCTGCTTTGGGGGCTAATAGTCTACAGTACATGTATCAAGTGTGGATCTGGCTCTAGACCCTAAAATGCCTTTTCCAATTCTCTTTTCTCTTTCCTTGGCTCCGGTCTTTCTCGTCTCACCTCCCACTCATAGACCACTGGTGTGCAGCGTACAGCATAATTCATCATCAGGACAAAAGGCCTCTGAAAATATAATTAGATGCTGTCAATCTTTCTCATACCCATTCATTTAGGGTTGAAGCCTGCTGATTTCCTCTAATGAATAGTGATGGTGTGTAATAAGGGGGAAAAAATGATTATAATTTACTGCATGTGGCAGCATAGCTGCAGGAAATAGGGGTGCAGAAGAATTCAAATAACAAACATTTAAAAAAAAATTTTTAATAAAATCACAAGTAGTGCACTGGGCCTTTACTGGTCTTGTATTAGCGGACAAAAAAGGATCAACTATTTGCTCTAGAGTTATACTGATGCTGCATACCCTGTTCTGTATGTCCTGAACAGAGCTTTTCAGGTTGGCTACTTCTCTCTTGTGTTTCTAACAGAACACACACCACACACAGACAGAACATTTTGCTAGAAGGTTCTGGTTAACTTTTGATTCAGTCAGTTCTAACAATTAGGCTAACCCAATAATCCACTCATGTTTTTCATGCCTGTATGGAAGACTGATATGGATGCACCTTAGTCCACCTGTGCGTTAATTAAGCGCAATGTGACGTTCTACTGTAAATGAACTCATCAACTTGCTGTTTGTTGGGAGTTGAGGTTACTAGTTACTAGAACTCCCCAAATTGAACAGCCTCCCCCCTCATAGAATTAACCAAAAATAATGTTTATGACCACAAATAATAATAACTGTAGCGACCCTGTGTTTATAAACTTGGATATCTACTTTTCCACTTCAGCATGCTTTTGTGGCAAGCCGATGCCACGCAGGGCTACGGGCCAGAAGGTTGAGAGTTCGCCGACCACCACAGAAGAGCTCACTCTCACTGTATGTTTTATTACCCTACGATCAGAGTCGGTTGCAGACAATGATCAGCTAGGGGGAAATCAGATTTTCTACATTTTGATGCCATATTTATAATTGTGTAAAATATATGCAGCAAATTTTCCACCAACAGATTTATGAGCCAATGCACCACACAAACAATAAACGAAGCATACCAACTTCGGGCACTTCAATATCATGGTTTGTGTTTTCAACACCACAATAAATCGTCTGTCAATCTGGACAAACAGAAAACGCATCCCTCCCTACCTTGTAGGCTTACCCAGTATAGAAGGCTTGGCTTGACAATCTCTGAATGTCATTAAACTTCTTGGTGTTTTGTTACAGACGTCTCTTTCCATTCATCAATTGGCCGCTGCACAGTTTGGATTGATTGATTTTATTTGTCAGTTAAAAAAAATACTAATATATTTTTTAAGTGACTGGGATTGCACAATAAAGTCGGGGACTGATTTCCATTGTGGTCCCATTTTTTTTTTTACATAAATATATATACAATTACATAGATACAGAGATAGAGACAAAAAAATGCTCAACCTCCAGATGAGTATGTGGGGGCAGTTTAAGTACAATTCTTACAAGCTTTTTTGGCGGGTAGCTTATTCTTAACCATGATGTGCAGGCATAATCAAAGTGACAGTGGACTAGCACACTTGCTTGGTGTGTCTATAGCTAGGTTTCCATCCAATTGGCGACAGATTTTCATGTGGAGATTCTAAAATCTTCATAAAAACAATATGCCATTTCAGAGTGTACTTTAGGAAATTTGGTGCCGGACAACATGACAGGGAACATTTTAATTTACCAGACATTTGATAAATGTTATGGACATCCATATGCATTCAGATCCAACCTTGTGCAGCCAGCTCCATTAATAAAAGAGGGATGTTGGCCAAATGAGCCACATTTACGTGTCTTTAAACAGCCTATAACAAATGACAAAAACACTATTCCTTGTTTTTCAATGTGTAATATATGCAAAACTTTATAGCCTATTTTTATTTTTTGGCTACTTTCCTAAAACAATAATTGTCCACCTCACGGTTCAGCAGTCAGTGATTTGATCACTAAATGTATCAGGACATTACATTCCAGGGTCAATAGGTTTAGATGTCCACCACAGGAGGTTGGTGGCACCTTAATTGGGGAGGACAGGCTCATGGTAAGGGCTGGAGTGGAATAGATGGAATGGTATCAAATACATCAAACACATGGTTTGATGCCATTCCATTCACTCTGTTCCAGCAGCCGCCACTGGTGTCCACTGTGTGATATTCCTATGTTATATGGATTTTATATTGATTTTAAAAATATATATCCTATATAAAGGAAGAGAAGCTTAGGCCTAACCCCAGAGAGAGAGAGAGAGATGCTGGTGGCATGCTACAATGCCAACAGGCATTTCTTTATGTCAGATGGCTACTAAGTCTGCTATATTGATAAAGACGTGCAGAAGGAGGGTAATTGGTTAATTTTCGATCTGAGTATTTTATATAAATACTCAACAAGGAACACTATCTGGCTATGGCGCGAGACACTGTAGTAGTAATACATTCTAGTGGTGAATACGTCAGTGTTTTCATAGGTCCTAGAGGCTGAATAAGAGTATTTATTTACACATCTGCATGTTTCTATAATGTAGTTTTATTGTTAGATTATAGGAGTAACTCTGGTAGGTCTGAAACAGTCTTCCTCAGCTCAAGTCCAACTGTCAGTCAGTTGGAACACCGGTGTGCACTTCCTTCATATCATAGTCCTGCAGTAGCCAAAGCTTAATAATAACCATACCATACCAAACCTTCACAAATGTTTCTTAACTTTTTTAGGATATATCAAAAGTAAACCAAGCCATTGTTTATAGGGAAAATATGAGCAGAAGAGCAAACATAAACTAGGGAAAAAACGCACTACCCTCCCTTGTGCCCCCTAAAAAACACACAACCCTCCCCAAAGCCAAAAAATAAGTTTGACAACCCTCCCCTATTTTGGACCACCCCCCTCCCCCACAGTACATTATCATCTGGTCGTTACCTCTCACTACCTGTGAAGATTTCTTTGGGGGATTTCAATGAATCTGCACCCTGGTGTGAAGTTTTAGATATTTTTTTAAAGAGAAAAATACTTAATGGCTCACGCACAACCGACTTCTCAACCACATGTTGTTGTTGAATGAGTTCGTCTCAGATGGGGTG
Source organism: Brachymystax lenok tsinlingensis (assembly GCA_030435695.1). Lineage (NCBI taxonomy): Eukaryota > Metazoa > Chordata > Actinopteri > Salmoniformes > Salmonidae > Brachymystax > Brachymystax lenok. The sequence continues at coordinate 13,728,364 of CM059814.1, forward strand.
TATTTTAAGACATTTTAATTAATTAGCAGACGCTCTTACCCAGAGCGATTATAAAATGCGTAACTTTTTGTACTGGTCCCACGGGTGAAAGGAACCCACAACTCCGGCGTTTCCAAGCGCCATGCTCTACCAAGTGAGCCACACCTGACATTTGCTCGTTAATGACACCCGCACCAACAGCCACGCGCGCAATAAATGTCTCCAATGCTCTTTCCCTTAAAAAAAACGTGTGTCAGTAATTGAAAGTTTGGACCTGCAGCCTGATGGAAACTAAGCTGTCATGCATTTTTCCATCGAATTCTACACGGGCATTTGACTAATGTTTATGAATGTACTTTAGGCCCCATAGGGCATTATTCATTTTATGATTTTTTTTTTCTTCAATCCCAATAGCCTAATTAGCGTATAACTGTATTACATTAAGAAAACGTATATAGGCCTAAATAGTACATTTGCTTGAACATGACTTGTATGGCCAGGAAGATGAACCACCACCAGGCTACTTAATCACACTTTAAGATCATTTTCATCGCGTCTAGTTGGCTACATCACGTTCGACATGCAGTTTCGTGCGCAACTCAAGAGATCAAAGGGAACCAGTGGCTTTGCTAGAATAATTTAAGGAAGGGAAAAATAGTCAATCGGAGTGTGGTGAGTATTTATAGTCCTGTGCATTATTGAGGTTCAGTCTCTGGGCTCTCTGACTCAGAGCGCGTGGAGAATGGGCGCCTCACAGCTCTGGGTTCTGTTGGAGTGCATAAAAACAGACCGGACAACTTTTACCTTACAACCGACAGATTCCGCGATGGCACCTCGTGCATTCTGCGCTGGAAAAGCCTAACAGGTAGGACCGTCTGTTTTTGGCGCACACATAATACAGGTTTAGATTCATGTTGGGACTGTTATGTTCACCTGCCAAGTCTCATTCTGATGCGTTTAAACGTTTTACATCCAGGATGTATTTTGGTGTTTGTTTATTCTAGCCCAGCCTACTTGATGTATGGCTTTCAGTTATTTTTTCACTTTATGCCGACTATTACCAATTTTCATTATATGTGTTCCGTTTGTGCATATCATTTGGGCATATCATGTGGGCATGCATGTTGGCTTGATATACTCCTCACACGTGATTGTGGTTTAAGTATCAGGGACTGACCCCTATCTCCCCACTGGGCACAGACGTCAATTTTACGTCTATTCCACGTTGGTTCAACAACGTTGATTCAACCAGTGTGTGCCCAGTGGTTCAAGAGAGACGTATCGAAGGTGTCGTCTATCTTTCGCGCAAAATGTAACGGATTTTCTCATTCACAAAAGTTGAAGGAAAGGCAGCGCGACAACATTTCAATTGACATAATATGTATATTAACTTTAATATGTTGGAATGAAGTTCTCCGAGGTGTGCATATTTCTAACAGGCAACCTCATGCAAATGAGGATGTCTTAACAACAAGGGAAATTGTTCAGATAATCATAAATTATTTCAAGAACTGCAGGTGGGAGATAGCATCACCAAATTAATTTGTACAGTCAAACTGATTTGTTAATTGCACATTTTCAGTGATACTGACTGATTAGGAGTCAATCATTGTGATATAGGCTATAAGAATAACTTGTAACACCTTTATTTTTGATGACCAGATTACATATGTCTATTAGCAATGTATTCTTGGATAAATGCTTTTGATGCCAACTGCTCTGTAAGTCCAGTTATTTTTCTCAGGTAAAAACCTTTATGTAAACGTGTGTTTGCAGTGTGTTTTGGCTGTCTGATGGAGGTTGGTGTTATTGCTACATGTCCAAGTACATTGGCACCTTAAGCACAACCTGAGGCAACAACAGGACAAACATGCACTGCTCTGTTCCCAAGCGTGTATGTGTGCGCTGTGTGTGTGTGTGTGTGTGTGTGTGTGTGTGTGTGTGTGTGCATGAGTCCATGGGTGTGTGTGCATGTGTGTGAAAGAGACACACACACACACTCTGCCAAAATATGTCTTTCTTTTTCTCTGTCTCGAACACACGCAGACCCACGCTGCATTGCTGTATTGTCGTTCCACATTTCCCATGATATAGGTGTTTATTATCAGAGAACAGGAAGTGTGCAGCCCCAGTCACAATGAGCACTCTGAGTCACCATGTCAACATGCTGATGGTAGATCTCTCTCCCGGTAGACTCTGGTTGGGTCTGTTCAATTTCAGTACATGACCAGGGACTAGACTATAGACATAATTAAGTGATGCCAGAGAAGCCGGTGTTTGGAGGATATATTGGCACGGGTGTTGTTAGGCTCGAGACGAAGTCGAGGGCCGGCAAACCGTGCCAGTATATCCTCTAAACACCGGCTTCAAGGGTCCTTATTACAGCTGTAGAGAGTAGCATACGCAGGAATGAGTCTGGAACAGCAAGGCTAGTATGGTGGGGATGGGGAGTAGTGGGAGCTCTGTGGGACTACAAAACTTGAGGAGAAGAGGGAAGGAAGAGGAGTGGAGGTGAAAGGAGGGGAGAGGAGGAAATAATACAAGGGGAGAAGAGGGGATGGGAGAGGAGAGGAGGAAATAATACGAGGGGAGGGAAGAGGAGGGGATGAAAGAATATGAGGGGAGGGGAGGAAAGAATATGAGGGAGGAGGAAACAATACGATAGGAGAGGAGGAAACAATACGAGGGGAGAGGAGGAAACAATACGAGGGGAGAGGAGGAAACAATACGAGGGGAGAGGAGGAAACAATACGAGGGGAGAGGAGGAAACAATACGAGGGGAGAGGAGGAAACAATACGAGGGGAGAGGAGGAAACAATACGAGGGGAGGGAAGAATACAAGGGGAGGGGAGAGTAGGGGAGGAAAGAATGGGAGGGGAGGAGAGGGGGAGAGAGAGACCACCATCTAGGGAGTGATTAGCTCTCTCTGATGGAGAGGATTTACCGTAACAGGCCAAAGGCAATAAGACATGACTGTTCGGGATGAGTGGGAAATCATCATTTTTTTTAAATTAAAAAGTGAATAGTTGCAATAAGATGAGATTGATGATGGTGCCAACCGACTATGTGTCTGCTGCAGGGGTCCAGCAGAAAACAATAACTTAACCTCTAACAGCCTTCATCAGATTCACATCTTCAACATTAAGCTGTCAAACTGCCGGAAATATCAAGTGAATAACGACAGTAACGTTTTATTGTAAAGACTGAGAACTAATTTATTTTGTCATTAAGACGGTAAAATTTCTGAGATTACATCCCTCTGTCTCCAGCCCTCTGACCACGGCCTGTCAGTCTCTGGAGGATATTGTTTTTTGTGTTTTCTGCGAAGGCCTTATTGTGTAGGTGACACTATCATATGTGATGGCTTCATATCAAAAGAGGGAGGGATAGTGTGTTCTGAATGGGGAATGGTTGCCATACATTTGTGCAGGGTGGCATATTTTGAGATGGAGGCAGCTCTGCAGAGTGGTCACTAGCTGGCACAGCCACAAAGTCATAAAATCTCATTTTAAACCAAACCCAAATCACACTGCTAACCCTAATGCCTAACCTTAAATTAAGCACATTTTTACGATATAGCCAATTTTGACTTTGCAGCTGGCCCATTTAGTGGAAATTGCTCAGTTCTGCCTCCAGGACAAGACTTATGACAACAAACGTCAACCTTATGCGTATTCAATATTGTATACACACTCAGTGGCCACTTTATCAGGTACACCCCTTTGCCTCTAGAACAGCCTGAATTCTTTGGAGCATGGAGCTCAATTCGTATCAAGGGACCTAATGTGTGCCAGGAAACATTCCCTACACCACTGCCAACAGCCTGTACCGTTGACACCAGGTAAGATGGGGTCAAGGACTCATGCTGCTTGCACCAAATCCTGACCCTGCATGACGCAACAGGAACTAGGATTCGTTGGACCAGGCAATGTTTTCCCACTCCTCAATTGTCCAGTGTTGGTGATTGCGTGCCCACTGGAGCCGCTTCTTTTAGTTTTTAGCTGATATGAGTGGAACCCGGTGTGGTCGTCTGCTGCAGTAGGACTGATGAGTTGTACGTTTCGAGATGCCGTTCTGCACACCACTGTTGTATTGCTCCGTTATTTGTCTGTTTGTGGCTCGCCTGTTAGCTTGCATGATTCTTTCCATTCTCCTTCAACCTCTCTCATCAACGAGCCCACAGGACTGCTACTGGCTGGATGTTTTTTGTTTGTCGCACCATTCTCAGGAAACCCCAGGAAAAGCCCAGGAGGGCAGCAGTTTCTGAGATACTGGATCTGGTGCGCCTGGCACTGACGATCATACCACGCTCAAAGTCACTTAGGTCACTTGTTTTGCCCATTCTAACGTTCAGTCAAACAGTAACTGAATTCCTCAATGCCTGTCTGCCTGCTTTATATAGCAAGCCACGTCTGTAGGAACAACCCTTTTCGTGAACGGGGTGGTGTACCTAATAAACTGGTCATGATCTTCGTCATGGCGATGTATCAGATTAGATGGTTATGTGACTCAGGGTTTCCCTATGGGAAGTACATCTCATATCACATGTATGGATCTTTCTCTTAGTGGTTGTAATGGGATCAGCTCCATCCCTGTCCCTCTCTCCCATACAGGTCTCTCACCCAGCCCCTCTCCCATGTCACCGAGACCTCTCCATGGCAATGTTTAGCATCTCTGAACGCTTCTTCTGGAATGACTCGGAAGGGATTTGGGAAGACATCCTCCATGGGAATTCCTCTGGTGGTTGGGAGGAGGAGGATACGGAGCGTAACTACTATGCCATGCTGTACTCCCTACTCATCCTGGCCATCGTGTTTGGCAACGTGCTGGTGTGTCTGGCTGTGGTGCGGGAGAGGTCTCTCCAGACCACCACCAACTACCTGGTGGTGAGCCTGGCTGTAGCTGACCTTCTGGTGGCCTCGCTGGTCATGCCCTGGGCTGTCTACCTGGAGGTGAGGGTCCATCTGGGTGGGGGGGCAGGGATCGGTTGGGGAGGAAGGGTATTTGGAGGTGAGGGTCCATCTGGGTGGGGGGATCGGTTGGGGAGGGAGGGTATTTGGAGGTGAGGGTCCACCTGGGTTGGATGGGGAGGGAGGGAGCTGAGCGTCTGGACCCCGTAAGAAGAGGAAGGGTGCATGTGGATGGGTGGGATTGTGTGTGTTCCCATCTAAGACCAGGAGATCCAGCAGTCAGGCGATGCAGCTCAGAACACATCTCTGTCAGACAGTTGTTACCACGTATTATAGTGCCTAAGGGAAGGCCTGTCTGAGCAGCACTATCTGTCTGGCTGAGGCGGGCTGGAACTGGGAGTGTGTAATTGTCCTTGTGGAGGGTGTGAATGTGGGGGCATAATTGAACTGTGTGTGAGGTTTTTTCTTGATCATGTCGTATTGTGGAGGGGAGAGCGACAGAGAGAGAGAATCATATATTTGATGTTGTGTGTGTTTATGAATGATGATGATTGATATTGATGATGAAGCTGTGTGAATGTGTGTCATGTGACCCTGTGTTTCCTGTCCAGGTGGTCGGAGGGGAGTGGCTCTTCAGCAGGATGTACTGTAATGTCTTTGTCACCCTGGATGTCATGATGTGTACCGCCAGCATTCTCAACCTGTGTGCTATCAGCATCGACAGGTAAGGGGCGAGTTGTGTGTTTGTGAGCGTGTGTGTAAGAGATAGTGTGGGTGTCTGAGTAATTTATTTGGTTAAAATGGGCATATACAGTAGGAGTGAGGTGTGTGTCCCTTAAATATTTGATTAGAAACTCTCTCACAGGAGGGATTGCATCTAGGTTAGCGTGCTGTATGGAGGTTCCTGTACCCTCTAGGTTAGCGTGCTGTATGGAGGTTCCTGTACCCTCTAGGCTAGCGTGCTGTATGGAGGTGCCTGTACCCTCTAGGCTAGCGTGCTGTATGGAGGTTCCTGTACCCTCTAGGTTAGCGTGCTGTATGGAGGTTCCTGTACCCTCTAGGCTAGCGTGCTGTATGGAGGAGCCTGTACCCTCTAGGTTAGCGTGCTGTATGGAGGTTCCTGTACCCTCTAGGTTAGCGTGCTGTATGGAGGTTCCTGTACCCTCTAGGTTAGCGTGCTGTATGGAGGTGCCTGTACCCTCTAGGCTAGCGTGCTGTATGGAGGTGCCTGTACCCTCTAGGTTAGCGTGCTGTATGGAGGTGCCTGTACCCTCTAGGCTAGCGTGCTGTATGGAGGTGCCTGTACCCTCTAGGCTAGCGTGCTGTATGGAGGTGCCTGTACCCCTAGGCTAGCTGGCGTGCTGTATGGAGGTGCCTGTACCCCCAGGCTGGCGTGCTGTATGGAGGTTCCTGTACCCTCTAGGCTGGCGTGCTGTATGGAGGTGCCTGTACCCTCTAGGTTAGCGTGCTGTATGGAGGTTCCTGTACCCTCTAGGCTAGCGTGCTGTATGGAGGTGCCTGTACCCTCTAGGTTAGCGTGCTGTATGGAGGTTCCTGTACCCTCTAGGCTAGCGTGCTGTATGGAGGTTCCTGTACCCTCTAGGCTAGCGTGCTGTATGGAGGTGCCTGTACCCTCTAGGCTAGCGTGCTGTATGGAGGTTCCTGTACCCTCTAGGTTGGCGTGCTGTATGGAGGTTCCTGTACCCTCTAGGCTAGGGTGCTGTATGGAGGTGCCTGTACCCTCTAGGTTAGCGTGCTGTATGGAGGTTCCTGTACCCTCTAGGTTAGCGTGCTGTATGGAGGTGCCTGTACCTCTAGGTTAGCGTGCTGTATGGAGGTGCCTGTACCCTCAGGCTAGCGTGCTGTATGGAGGAGCCTGTACCCTCTAGGTTAGCGTGCTGTATGGAGGTGCCTGTACCCTCTAGGTTGGCGTGCTGTATGGAGGTGCCTGTACCCTCTAGGTTGGCGTGCTGTATGGAGGTTCCTGTACCCTCTAGGCTAGGCGTGCTGTATGGAGGTTCCTGTACCCTCTAGGCTGGCGTGCTGTATGGAGGTGCCTGTACCCTCTAGGCTAGCGTGCTGTATGGAGGTTCCTGTACCCTCTAGGTTAGCGTGCTGTATGGAGGTTCCTGTACCCTCTAGGCTAGCGTGCTGTATGGAGGTGCCTGTACACTCTAGGCTAGCGTGCTGTATGGAGGTGCCTGTACCCTCTAGGTTAGCGTGCTGTATGGAGGTGCCTGTACCCTCTAGGCTAGCGTGCTGTATGGAGGTGCCTGTACCCTCTAGGCTAGCGTGCTGTATGGAGGAGCCTGTACCCTCTAGGCTAGCGTGCTGTATGGAGGAGCCTGTACCCTCTAGGCTAGCGTGCTGTATGGAGGTGCCTGTACCCTCTAGGTTAGCGTGCTGTATGGAGGTTCCTGTACCCTCTAGGTTAGCGTGCTGTATGGAGGTGCCTGTACCCTCTAGGCTAGCGTGCTGTATGGAGGTTCCTGTACCCTCTAGGCTAGCGTGCTGTATGGAGGTGCCTGTACCCTCTAGGCTAGCGTGCTGTATGGAGGTTCCTGTACCCTCTAGGCTAGCATGCTGTATGATACCGTCAAATATTTAATCATGTTTACTGTTGATGTGCATTGGATAAGTACATCATTTATTTGCTTAGTTTTCCAGCTCACGTTATGGTTCATATTTAACAACTCTGTGGGGGCTGAACCTACACGACCATTGGGCACAACATGCTCTTAACCATCAAATAAATAGGACAACAGGGGCCAGAATACATTGTGTGTGTGTGTGTTTTGTTTGTTTAGAGTGAAGGCGTATGGTTATTCTCTGTAGGTGTGTGCCTTTGTACTGAGAATCACTGATTAGCAGCTTAGTCCTGACAGGTGAATCATTAACACCTCGTGTGAAGAATGTTTGTATACATGCGTGCGGCTGTGCGTGTGTTTGTGTGTGTGGGCGTTTGAACATTGGTTTGTGTGTATGAAACAGAGAGAGACAGCGAGAGAGAGACAGCAAGGGAGAGACAGAGAGAGAGAAACAGAGAGAGAGAGAGAAACACATAGAGAGAGAGAGATGGTCTGTTTAAATGTCCAGTGTGCATCTGTGTCATGTGTACACTGTATGTATTGTAATGATGCAGTGCAGCGGCGGTCCCAATGAGTTATCATTGCTCTCCCAGGAAACATTGCAACTTTACTATTATCATGTATTTTTTTCTGGACAGAATAGACACTGCAACTGGGGGCATATACAGTACCAGTCAAAAGTTTAGACACACCTACTCATTCAAGGGTTTTTCCTTTATTTTTACTATTTTCTACATTGTAGAATAATATTGAAGAAATCAAAACTATGAAATAACACATGGAATCATGTAGTAACCAAAAAAGTGTTAAACAAATCAAAATATATTTTTATTTGAGATTATTCAAAGTAGCCACCCTTTGCCTTGATGACAGCTATGCACAATCTTGGCATTCTCTCAACCAGCTTCACCTGGAATGCTTTTCCAACAGTCTTCCAACAGAACCACACATGCAGAGATCATCCATTCACCTACTCTGCCATTTCCACCGGTCTAATGTCCATTGCTCGTGTTTCGTGGCCCAAGCAAGTCTCTTCTTCTTATTGGTGTCCTTTAGTAGAGGTTTCTTTGCAGGAATTCTATAATGAAGGCCTGATTCACGCAGTCTCCTCTGAACAGTTGATGTTGAGATGTTACTGTTACCAGGGGTCATAGTTCAACATGGACCAACGCTGAAGTGTTCTGAAGTGCTCCAATTCCTCTTGCCCAATGCTTCTTCACTGTTGTCATCTAGTCCTGTGAAATTGTTTTCCACACATAATTTTTTGACCTGCCCTAGGATCAGCTTGAAAATGAGCAAAAAGACACAAAGAGAGGGAGAGAGAGAGAAAATGAGATAGTATTTTTAGCCTCCAATTGTTTCTCTCGTGTTTTTGTGCTATGTTACCCTACCTCGAAAGGTTGCTGGATCGAATCCCCGAGCTGACAAGGTAAAAATCTGTCGTTCTGCCCCCTGAGCAAGGCAGTTAACCCACTGTTCCCCGGGCGCCCAAAGACGTGGATGTCGATTAAGGCAGCCACCCGCACCTCTCTGATTCAGAGGGGTTGGGTTAAATGCGGAAGACACATTTCAGTTGTAGGTATCCCCCTTTTCTCGTTCGTCCTCACCCCTTTACTTTCGGCGTGAGAAGAAAATGAATAATTACGTTGATGTGGTTAAACAATGGTGATGTCAGTAAGCTGGTTGTAATGGAAGGTATTGTCTCATCAGTGTCTGAATCGGTTCGCCCCCCTAATTACTGTTCCCTCTCCGTCACCACCTCTACTCTCTCTGTTTGCACATGCTCGTTACGCATTATTGGTGTATAACACAAGGTTGATACATGTTTTAATCAAAGCTTTACTGGTCATATTGCTGAATAGCCAAATTGAGTAATTGCGAAACAGTTTCAATATAAAAGTGCTTTGTTTGCTGTTCCATTGTGGGTCTTGTCATCACAGTTTTAGTGCTTCCTTCTCTTTCTGTTAACTTCTAATTTAGCAAACTTTTTGGGTGTCTATCTTTTACAAACTTTTTTTCTCACCCTTTTGTTTCTTCCTCTAACTTTTCCAACTTATTTGGCTTCTCCCTCTTACAAATTGCCTGTGTGATCCATCTCCAGGTACACAGCGGTGGTGATGCCTGTCCTCTACAACACCACACACAGCTCCAGGAAGCGGGTCTCGGCCATGATCGCGACAGTGTGGATCCTGGCCTTTGCTGTCTCCTGCCCCCTTCTGTTCGGATTCAACACATCAGGTGAGACACGTGAGTACAGGTGAGACGCACCCACACCCCCTTGCGCATGTCAGACACGCCAGTGTAGATGAGATTGATGCCCAGTTTGAAATGAACCCCTAGCCAGCAAGGCCCTATAACCCTGTACTACTTCCTCATAGATCTGGAAGGATTGGATGGGTATAATATGGTAGCTGCGCCACCAAACCCTCTGGTTGGCTTGGGAGTGTTTCCACCACATTGCTTTCGCCCGTCCAGTCCTTTTAGACATCTACAGGACATGTCGAGGCCGTTGTGGCTATTAAGACTGATTTTGGAATAGGCAACAGTCAACGGAACAGATGAGACACGCCTTCGAAGATTAAGTCATGGAAGTAGAATTCTGTTTGATACTGCTATACAGACACCACAGAATAGCTGAGATATTAGACCCCACAGGTGAACTACACCAGAACAGGGGACTTGCTGAGCTCCAGTCAAGGTTTGCTAGTAGTACTAGGCTGGGAAGGAGAGGAGCTCCAGTCAGGGTTTGGTAGTAGGACTAGACTGGGAAGGAGAAGAGCTCCAGTCAGGGTTTGGTAGTAGTACTAGGCTGGGAAGGAGAGGAGCTCCAGTCAGGGTTTGGTAGTAGGACTAGACTGGGAAGGAGAAGAGCTCCAGTCAGGGTTTGGTAGTAGTACTAGACTGGGAAGGAGAGGAGCTCCAGTCAGGGTTTGGTAGTAGTACTAGGCTGGGAAGGAGAGGAGCTCCAGTCAGGGTTTGGTAGTAGGACTAGACTGGGAAGGAGAAGAGCTCCAGTCAGGGTTTGGTAGTAGTACTAGGCTGGGAATGAGATGGGGCTCCAGTCAGGGTTTGGTAGTAGGACTAGACTGGGAAGGAGATGGGGCTCCAGTCAGGGTTTGGTAGTAGTACTAGGCTGGGAAGGAAAAGAGCTCCAGTCAGGGTTTGGTAGTAGGACTAGACTGGGAAGGAGATAAGCTCCAGTCTCAGTCAGTCAGTCTCCCTTCTAGGGTCCTTGTGTGGTGAAGCATGCACTATTGATCCGGAGCAAACAGTGTTCAATCACTAACATGCAATTTGCATACTCCACAACAAGGGGTCAATGCCAGTTCACTCATCTCACTAATAGAAACGGGCCAATTTTAAGAATATGGAAGGCTTCTCAACCCATGGATTTAAGTGGAGATTTAACAAAATGTGTCAATGCTACCTGGTTTGAGCAGGTAGCATTTTACCAATGTGTATCAAACATTTTTAAATGAAGTGTGTCAATAACAGATGACACTTACTACAGTTATCTTGCTAGAAGGCCGTACGAGCGGTGCTGAAAAGAGATGTGTTGTTGATGTGTATTGTTTAGTCATTTGAACATGGTGGTTTTCTCCTCACGGTGGTTTTCTTCTTCCTCTCTCAAGACGACCCGACGGTGTGCTCCATCTCCAACCCTGACTTTGTCATCTACTCGTCGGTGGTGTCCTTCTACCTGCCCTTCATCGTCACCCTGCTGGTGTACATCCGCATCTACGTCTTCCTCAGGAAGAGGAGGAAGAGGATCGCCTTCCGCCAGGCCGGCAGCGGGAAGGTGCAGCCAGGTTCGGCCCAGCCCTCCGCGGTGAGAACACAGCCATATGGTCCCACAGTGACTGTGCAAATTAACATGGAAGTGAGTGCATTCACTCTCATACAACACACACACACACACACACACACACGCGCATGCATCAGCCTAGCAGTTAAGAGTGTTAGGCCTGTAACCGAAAGGTGGCCGGTTCGAATCCCCAAGCCAACTAGGTGAAAAATGTGCCCTTGAGCAAGGCACTTAACCCTAATTGCTCCTGTAGGTCGCTCTGGAAAAGAGTGTCTGATAAAATGTCAAATGTAAGGATTTCCATATAGAAGAGAGAGCAAGCTCAATGTGACATGGAAAAATAAATAAAAAACCCTGCACGCTCACATCAACATTTCGCTCATGAATAGCCAATGTCACAAGTGGCATCTGTCATGGTGATGTCAATGTCCATCGCCATTGTATAAAACGTGCACAATTGCCATGGAAACGGAGTGAGGCGATTATCCAGATATTAGGTTGGTGTAGTTACAGGAGTGACAATGATAAAACCTCTCCAAGGAGCTGCTGTGAGCTCCGCTCTGCTGTCTAGGTGGCCTGGCTCCATGTGATGTAGATAGGGGATTGTATCTGTAATGTGAGAGTTGGGTGAACAGGCTCAGTTCTATTCACCTCTCAGTTCATGTTCTATGATAATGTGGGATCTGAGGAGCCGTAGGCTTGGAGAGTTTCTTTGATCATTGCAGTCACGATCAGTCAGTTTCAGGGTCATTTCCGTTACACTCGAGGTTTCTGGGTAATTTAAGTCACACTCAAGTTTTCAGGGTCATTTACGTTACACTAGAGGTTTCAGGGTAATTTACGTTACACTAGAGGTTTCAGGGTCATTTACGTTATACTAGAGGTGACTAAGGTCATGTCCATGATGTGACGGTAGCAGGTGGAAAGATTGTAGGACACACTTTATGTTACAGTCCATTTTTGTACCTATACTTAACAAAAATATAAACGCAACAATTTCAAGATTTTACTGAGGTACAGTTCAAATCAGAAAATCAGTCAATTTAAATAAATTCATTAGGCCCTAGTATATGGATTTCACCTGACTGAGCAAGGGTGCAGCCAATGGTGGGCCTTGGGAGCCACTGAGGAGCCAGGCCCAGCCAATCAGAATGAGTTTTCTCCCACAAAAGGGCTTTATCACAGACAGAAATACTGCTCAGTTCTCTAAAACAACATTGGAGGCAGCTTATGGTAGAGAAATTAGCATTCAATTATCTGGCAACAGCTCTAGTAGACATTCCTGCAGTCAGCTCCCTCAAAACTTGAGACATCTGTGGCATTGTGTTCATTTTAAAGTGGCCTTTTATTGTCCCCAGCACAAGGTTCACCGGCGGGCGGGCGGGCGAGCGGGCCTGCATGCGTCCGTGTGGAACAACACTTTATGTCGCGTTTATATTTTTGTTCAATGTACTTAGAAATCACATTGTCAAACAAATGGTAATGACATGATAATTATAAACAAATGACTGTTTTGTTTCATTGGGATTCAGTAAAATGGGCCATTAAAAATTTTTAGTTCCAAAAAGTGCCAATTGTTACCACATAATCGTTATAGTAACCAAGCGACACCATCTGGAGGGAAGTCAAATAACTAGGATTGTATTAGTGACATGCTGGTTATAAAATCAAATCCTTCATTTGAGTGGCGGATTGTGGGATCATTTCCAGTCTTTGAGCCCAGGTTTGGATCATATTCATTATGGGATGGTTGTGTAGTCAGCTCACATCCCAGGAGACATCTGAGATGAGGGAACTAACGGATTGGAGTGCTGTTTGGGAATGTTAGAACGAGGTTTAGTTCCAGCTAAATGGAGCAACATATGATATGGAGACAAGAGCCCCTGTTTATTTTTCTATTAAAGAATGCCGTTTTTTTCACACCTCCTAATTTTATTAGAGCAGAGTTGATCTCAAGATCATCAGCAACACAGCAGGCAAAGATATTGAGAATCCGGTTTAAGTTGTTGGAGGGCCCTGTGGCACAGGCGGTTTAGTTAACAGATACTAGATGGGTGGATGGATGGGTGGATTGGGGATGGATGGGTGGATGGGGGTGCTGACTGCTGGAAAAAGTTGTGAGATATTTCCTCTCTGCCACCCCTCTCTCCCTCCTCTCCCCCATCTCTCTCTCTCTCCCTCCCTCTTGCTTCATGTGTGTTTACCTGTTGAAGAATGAGTCAGTCATCATTTGTATCTCTCTCTCAATCCCTCTCTCTCCCTTCATCTCTCTCTCCCAGGAGAAGTGTCTGCAGGAGGAGACCCCCAAGGAGAACAGAGACCTGTCCCCCATCAGGATCAAAGTGGTAAGAGGAGTGTTGGTGTGTGTGTGTGTGCGTGTGCCTTTGCAAATTCCTGTGTTTACAGCGTGTTGGAAAGTATGAGGAAGAGTACTGGAGATGGAAAGAAACCGATACATAGATAACCTGAGTTTTTGGATGACTTCAAGCAGCACTGTTGTTGGTTTAAACAGAATCTAACTGACTGACTCTCATTGAATCTGGTGGTATATTCAGAGATTCTTAGTTGTGAGGGCCCGTTCTGTTTTTAGAGAGTTTGTGTGTGCGTGCGTGCGTGCGTATGTGCATGTGCGTGTGTGTGTACGTGTTTAACTATTCTAGTGAACAAACCAAAAATTGACCAACTGGGGACATTATGTGAGTCCCCCTTAAATAAATATTAAATAAAAATACAAATAAAAAAACTGCTATTTGTAGGGGGGTTTAGGGTTAGAATTAGGGTTAGAATTAGTGTTAGGGTTAGAATTACGTTAAGGGTTAGGTTTTGGGGTTAATGTTAGGGTAAGGGTAAGAGTATGGATTACGTTTAGGGAAAATAGGATTTTGAATGGGACTGAATTGTGTGTCCCCACAAGGTTAGCTGTACAAGACTGTGTGTGCGCGCGTGCGTCCGTCCATGTCATTACTCTGTGCTAGCCCCCGGGCTGTGAGGGAGCTGAAAATCTGAATTCTGATACTCCATCTCCTCGCCTCACTGTCACTAAACTCACAGGTGCTGGGTATCCCGCTTTACTTGTCACACCAATCCACAAATGACTTCAAAGATGGAGCAAATGACAAGCTTTAATTTCCCCCTGTAAACAGGGCTGTGAGGCTCGGCTGTTAGACGCGAGTTTAGACTGACAGGCGGAAATATGAGGAACAGGAAGGAAGAAGCGGTGAACCAGGAAGGGGCAGGGTCCCTGACAGGGTGGGGTGGAGATCAGGGACAGAGACATGTGGAATCATGAATAAATAACAGAGGCAGGTCAGCTAGTGTCCCAGGTCTGAATCAGTCCCTGATTATAGGGGAAATATGAAAGCGAACGGCTGCATCTAAATATCAGGCAAGGGGTTGTCTTTGGACCAGGGCCGGTTTCCCAAAAGCATCTTAAGTTAATCTTAGAACCTAGAAGATTAACTTAGCCTTAAGATGCTTTTGGAAAAACCGGGCCCTGATCAACAGTATGGTTGTCTATGGACCAGATCATGGCGATGGTGAAGATGGCGCCAGAGAGGATGACTGCCGTTTTATCGGCTCTTAACTTCTTAGGGAGCGGCAGCAGAAGTGACGGTTTTGGAGAGTCTGGCGTGCCCAAAGTAAAATGCCTGCCACTCAGGCTCAGAAAATAGGATATGCACATAATTAGTACTATTGGATAGGAAACACTCTGAAGTTTCTAAAGGTGTTAACATAATGTCTGTGAGTATAACAGAACTGATATAGCAGGCGAAAACCCAAGCAAAATCCATCCGGAAATGCAGGTTTTGGTGACCTTTGCTCTGTTTGACACTCTCCCCATTGACTTCAAGGCTTGGCTTCCACTAGATGTCAACAGTCTATATACAAAGACTGGGAGTGATTGGAGTAAGCAGAACGGATAGGAACAGGAAATGGTAAGGGGACCTGAAATGTCAACAAGTTTTCTCGGGGCGCGAGTCTGGGTGCGCGCCCCACTTTATTTTACTTATATAATGTTTAGGTGACCATCCGAGTGAAAAATCATCGCTAATATTCATAAAAGGATAGCTAAGGATGCATTATAACTGGTATTTGATTTGTTTAGGAAAAGTTTATAGGTATATTTGAACGCGTTCTCTTCACGTTTCAATGGGCAATTCGACGTTGGATTTTCTGAACATAACGCGCCAACCAAACAGAGATTTATGGATATAATAAATGACTTTTCCAACAAAAGAACCATTGGATGTCTTTGTTGGACACTTGGGAAGCCCTCAGCAGAAGTTCTTCAAAAGGCAAGGGATTTGTTTTCGCTGTGAAATGGGTTTTGTGTGAAGCGCGCGCTGGTTTATGAATTTATGCTAACGGATAAATATTGTAGGTGCTATCCTCAAACAATCAAATGTTGTGCTTTCGCCGTAAAGCCTTTTTGAAATCTGACAACGCTGTGATATTGCCAAGAAGCAGAGCTTTTGATGACTATGCAACACTTGTATATTGATAAATGTTTAATAATTTAACTTTTGGATTTTGAATTTGGCACCTTACATTTCACCAGGAAGTGTCGGGAGTGGGGCGCTAGCGTCATTCAATGGAGAAAGAAACTGAGATTTCGCTGAAAGAGATTGGGGTGCCTTGTGAGGATCAGCCGACAAGTGGCTAAACTGCCTTTGCCATCCGTACTGTTAGCCAATGTTCAATCGCTGGAAAATAAATGGGACAAAATAAAAGCACGTATATCCTACCAACGGGACATACATTTTTTAATATCTTATATTTCACCGAGTCGTGGCTGAAGGACAACATTAAGAACATACAGATGGTGGGTTATACACTCTATCGGCAGGATAGAGCAGCCTCTGGTAAGACACGGGGCGGCGGCCTATGTATATTTGTAAACAACAGCTGGTGCACTATATCTAAGAAGTCTCAAGGTTTTTCTCGCCTGAGGTAGAGTGTCTCATGATTAGCTGTATTTTTCATGGCTGTCTGCATACCACTACAGACTGATGCTGACACTAAAACTGCACTCAATGAGCTGTATACCGCCATAAGCAAACAGGAAAATGCTAATCCAGAGGCGGCGCTCCCAGTGGCTGGGGACTTTAATGCAGGGAAACTTAAATCAGTTTTATCAAATTTCTATCAGCATGTTAAATGTGCAACCAGAGGGAAAAAAAACTCTAGACCACCTTTACTGCACACACAGAGACGGGTACAAAGCTCTCCCTCGCCCTCCATTTGGCAAATCTGACCATAATTATATCCTACTGATTCCTGTTTATAAGCAAAAATGAAAGCAGGAAGCACCATTCACTCGGTCTATGAAAAAGTGGTCAGATGAAGCAGATGCTAAACTACAGGAGTATTTTGCTAGCACAGACGGGAATATGTTCCGGACTTCTTCCGATGGCATTGAGGACAACACCACCTCAGTCACTGGCTTCATCAATAAGTGCATTGATGATGTCGTTCCCACAGTGACTGTACATACATACCCCAACCAGAAGCCATGGATTACAGGCAACATTCGCACTGCGCTAAAGGGTAGAGCTGCCGCTTTCAATGAGCGGGACTCTAACCCGGAAGCTTAAAATAAATCCCGCTATGCCCTCAGATGAACCATCAAACAGGCAAAGCTTCAATACAGGACTAAGATTGAATCGTACTACACCGGCTCCGACTCTCGTCGGATGTGGCAGGGCTTGCAAACTAGACTACAAAGGGAAGCACAGCTGAGAGCTGCCCAGTGATACGAGCCTACCAGACGAGCTAAATAACTTCTATGCTCGCTTCGAGGCAAGTAACACTGAAACATGCATGAGAGCATCAGCTGTTCCGGATGACTGTGTGATCACGCTCTCCGCAGCCAATGTGAGTAAGACCTTTAAACAGGTCAACATTCAGACGGATTACCAGGATGTGTACTCCGAGCATGCACTGACCAACTGGCAAGTGTCGTCCCTGACATTTTCAACCTTTCCCTGTCTGAGTCTGTAATTCTAACATGTTTCAAGCAGACCACCATAGTCCCTGTGCCCTATAACACTAAGGTAACCTGCCTAAATGACTACCGACACGTAGCACTCACGTCTGTAGCCATGAAATGCTTTGAAAGGCTGGTCATGGCTCACATCAACACCCTTATCCCAGAAACCCTAGACCCACTCCAATTTGCATACCGCCCCAACAGATCCACAGATGATAGATTCTCTATTGCACTCCACACTGCCATTTCCCACCTGGATAAAAGGAACACCTATGTGAGAATGCTATTCATTGACTACAGCTCAGCGTTCAACACCATAGTGCCCTCAAAGCTCATCACTAAGCTAAGCACCCTGGGACTAAACACCTCCCTCTGCAACTGGATCCTGGACTTCCTAATGGGCCGTCCCCAGGCGGTAAGGGTAGGTAACAACACATCCGCCACACTGATCTTTAACACAGGGCCCCTCAGGGGTGCGTGCTCAGTCCCCTCCTGTGCTCCCTGTTCCCTCATGACTGCACCTTCAGACACGACTACAACACCATCATTAAGTTTGCAGATGACACAACAGGGGTAGGCCTGATCACCGACAATGATGAGACAGCCTATAGGGAGGAGGTCAGAGACCTGACCGTGTGGTGCCAGGACAACAACCTCTCCCTCAACGTGATCAAGACAAAGGAGTTGATTGTGGACTACAGGGAAAGGAGGGCCGAGCACGCCCCCATTTTCATCGACGGGGCTGTAGTGGAGCAGGTTGAAAGCTTCAAGTTCCTTGGCGTCCACATCACCAACAAACTAACATGGTCCAAGTACACCAAGACAGTCGTGAAGAGGGCACGACAAAACCTATTCCCCCTCAGGAGACTGAAAAGATTTGGCATGGGTCCTCAGATCCTCAAAAGGTTTTACAGCTGCACCATCGAGAGCATCCTGACGGGTTACATCACTGCCTGGTATGGCAACTGCTCGGCCTCCGACCGCAAGGCAGTACAGAGGGTAGTGCGCACGCCAAGCTTCCTGCCATCCAGGACCTCTATAACAGGCGTTGTCAGAGGAAGGCCCTAAACATTGTCAAAGACTCCAGCTACCCTAGTCATAGACTGTTCTCTCTGCTACCGCACGGCAAGCAGTACCGGAATTCCAAGTCTAGGTCCAAGAGGCTTCTAAACAGCTTCTACCCCTTAAGCCATAAGACTCCAGAACATCTAATCAAATGGCTACCGAGACTATTTGCATTGCCCCCTTCAATGCTGCATAGTAACTTTTTAATAACTTTACCTACATGTACATATTACCTCGACACCGGTGCCCCCGCACATTGACTCTGTACCCCCTGTATATAGCCCCACTATTGTTATTTTACTGCTCTTTAATTATTTGTTATTCTTAGCTCTTACTTTTTGTAGGTATTTTCTTAAAACTGCATTGTTGGTTAAGGGCTTGTAAGTAAGCATTTCACTGTAAAGTCTACACCTGTTGTATTCGACGCATGTGACAAATAAAATTTGATTTGATCAACAGTAAGGTTGTCTATGGACCAGATCAACAGTAAGGTTGTCTATGGACCAGATCAACAGTAAGGTTGTCTATGGACCAGATCAACAGTAAGGTTCTCTATGGACCAGATCAACAGTAAGGTTCTCTATGGACCAGATCAACAGTAAGGTTGTCTATGGACCAGATCAACAGTAAGGTTGTCTATGGACCAGATCAACAGTAAGGTTCTCTATGGACCAGATCAACAGTAAGGTTCTCTATGGACCAGATCAACAGTAAGGTTCTCTATGGACCAGATCAACAGTAAGGTTGTCTATGGACCAGATCAACAGTAAGGTTGTCTATGGACCAGATCAACAGTAAGGTTGTCTATGGACCAGATCAACAGTAAGGTTGTCTATGGACCAGATCAACAGTAAGGTCATTGCTCAGCACCTTCAGATGTGACTGACTGTGTTCCTTTCAGGAGAGTATAGAGCCGGCAGGGCCCCCTAAAGCTCACCTCCTGTCAGGGTGTCTGCGGTGTAAGCGTCCCCGGACGGCCCCTGTGGAGAACACTCTGCTGCCCCCGGTGGACATCCAGAACTACTGCAGCATCAGCCACGCCTCCTGCGGCCGCACTGAGCACGACCGTGCCGAGGAAGAGGTGGCCAAAGAGAAAGAGCGTATTCCTATGCGGAGGAGCTGCGAGGTCAAGGAGCTGTCCAATGGACGCATTCACACGGCCCTCCGTCCGGCCCCCCACTCCCAGTCCCTGACCAGCCAACAACAACATCGAGTCAGGAGCATGCAGAACAGGGAGAAGAAGGCTACGCAGATGCTGGCCATTGTGCTTGGTGAGTAGCACTTCTGTTTGTATTAGGCCTATCACCATCTGTATAATGTACTTAGCTCTATTAACTCTACCATGTGATTTGACTGAAAACACGTTGACCATGAGAATGGACCAGAAAAAAAAATAGTTAAGCTATTGCTAAAGGACGTTACATGTGCATCAGTGAGGCTGCTGAGGGGAGGACGGCTCATAATAATGGCCGGAACCGAGCAAATGGAATAGCATCAAACACATGGAAACAGTATGTTTGATACCATTCCGCGCCAGTAATTACCCAGAGCCCGTCCTCCCCAATTAAGGTGCCACCAACCTCCTGTGATGTGCATTGATGGAATGGACATTAGGGAACTAGTTTTACAAAAAGGTCAAATGGTAGTGCACTGTTAAAATGAAGTGCTCTGTAACACGAAAACTAGTGGCAACTGAGCTGCCACCACCTTAGAAACGAAACCTTGACTTTGCTGGAGTATTGAAACACGTGGTTGTGAGGGTATTGGGACAGATTTAAGGTGGACTGAAACATTCATCCTGAGGTGTTCTGAAACATGACATGGTGTGCTGTAACACCACTTAATCAAGAGTTGCGCAACACCTTGTCAGGGACTGGGAACACTAACACAGAAAAGGTTGAAAACACTGGTGTTTCGAGTCCTATCTAGTGCAGACTTAGATCCCTTCTTCTGGTGTTTCGAGTCTTGTCTAGTGTAGAATTAGACCCCTTCTTCTGGTGTTTCGAGTCCTGTCTAGTGCAGAATTAGATCCCTTCTTCTGGTGTTTCCAAATACTGTGAATGGGAGTCCCTGCTCTTATATGGTGTGCTGATAAACGCCTCATCAGTAATTCCGAAAGGTCAAATGGACAGTATTATGCTCAAACAAAGGACACGAGAAAATACAGTTTTGTTAATAAGTTTGTCCAGGATAATAATGAGTACAAAATGTGTTTTTCAAGACACAATTGAAGCTTTAAATGCTTTCTTATTTGCAAATGATCAAATGACAACAAAATATTAACAGGTCTTTAACATTTTTACATTGATAAAGAACATTCAAAGATCTGTAAGGTATTTATCATATTTTTCCAAAATCAACAGAAATGTGGCATTATATTTCACATTCATGGAATAAAAAAATACAGGCAATGACTGCTAATGTTAGCAGTAGCAGTCATACAAAACTTCAGCCCCTTTCTCAATGCAATCCACCAGTCATCCATTGTGCTGTCCTGACCTGAGTCTTTATATTAAGGTGATGGTACATGGAAGGTTGTACAGATGAATTGAATCACAGTACAGTTGAGTTAGAGGATATGATTGACAGTTGACAGTTGAGTTGGCATTAATCTGTGATCCTGGCTGTGGTTAGGATTGGCCAGCCGGTGTTTTTCTGCAGGGAAACAGAGATAGCTAATAATAACGACAAGCAATAATGAATGTACATGAATGCATAATTAGGATATCAAATGATATAATATTAATACATTGCAATACAAATACTATTATTACATATCAATAACAATATGTAAAAATAATATGTGATTATGTAAATATAGTGTCAAGATACCAATATGAATGTCAAGTGGGATGCGGTAGGCCAAAGCTAGAGCAGGCTAAAATGGCAGTGGCTAATTAGTTTAGCATATAGCATGTGGGGTATAAATCAAAACAGTAGATACAACTCACGAAGCTAGTATTAACTAAAAAGCAGGTTTTCATTTGCATAAAAAATATAGTGCACGAAAGGTGAAATTACATGACGTGTCAGTTAACTACAGTACATGTAGCATCAAGAAAACAGATCAATGAATCAAAATAGCTGTCTGACTTGGATTATTAGCATTTGTGGCCGAAATGTTACACAAAACAAATGTTCGTATTGACTGAATTCTGTTTCTGTTTCAATGTGATAACATTTTGTACTCACCTTGTCACGTCCTGGCCATAGAGAGCCCTCTGGGTTCTCTATGGTGGTTAGGTCAGGACGTTACTAGGGGGGTTTTCTATGTTGTTTATTTCTATGTTGGTTTTGTGTGTGGTTCCCAATTAGAGGCAGCTGTTATTCGTTGCCTCTAATTGGGGATCATACTTAGGTAGTCCTTTTTCCACCTGTGTTTGTGGGATATTGTTTTTGTATGTGCCGTGTGAGCGCTACTTAGTGTCCGATTCAGTTCTTTCGTTGTTGTTTTTTTTAATCTGTTTTCACAATTAATAAATATGTGGAATGTCATGCACGCTGCGCCTTGGTCCATTTCCGAACACGAACGTGACAGAATATCCCACCAGTCCAGGACAATCAGCGTGCCACAAAGGTGAATGAGAGTTGGACATGGGAGGAGATCATGGGTGGATGCGAGACCCTTCCTTGGCGGGAGTCGCCGAGGAATAATGGGGGACAGCGATGATGCTGGGGTCCGCGTCCACAAGCAGCCCAGGGGCAACCCCAAGATTTTTATAGGGGGGGGCACATGGGGCTGTTGGCCGAGCAGAGGAGAGAGCCAGAGCCTGAATGGGAGACGTTTAGGGAAGGATATCGGAGAGAGGTGTTGGCAAGGAGTATGCTGCAGCGCAGGCGTTTAGAGGAGCGTCTGCCCAGCCCGGTACGTCCTGTGCCGGCTCTCTGCACTCGCCCTGAAGTGCGTGTCACCAGTCCGGTGCAATCTGTGCCGGCTCCACGCACCAGGCCTCCAGTGCGCCTTCCCAGCCCGGTACGTCCTGTGTCGGCTCCCCGCACTCGCCCTGAAGAGCGTGTCACCAGTCCGGTGCAATCTGTGCCGGCTCCACGCAACAGGTCTCCAGTGCGCCTTCCCAGCCCGGTGCCAGGGCCGGAGCCTTCCTCTGCGCCGGTGCCCAGTCCAGGCACGGCATGCAGTCCCGCTCCATGGCCGGAGCTTTTCTCTGCGCCGGTGACCAGTCCAGGCACGGCGTTCAGCCCGGCTCCATGGCCGATCCGCGGTCTGAGCGGGTGCTACGTCCCGCACCAGAGCCGCCACCGACGCTAGTGGCCCACCCGAACCCTCCCCAATATAGTTTCAGGTTTTGCGGCCGGAGTCCGCACTTTTGTGGGGGGGGGGGGTACTGTCACGTCCAGAGGGCTCTCTATGGTGGTTTGGTCAGGATGTGACTAGGAGGGTTTTCTATGTTGTTTATTTCTATGTTGGTTTTGTGTGTGGTTCCCAATTAGAGGCAGCTGTCTCTAATTGGGGATCATACTTAGGTAGTCTTTTTTCCACCTGTGTTTGTGGGATATTGTTTTTGTATGTGCCGTGTGAGCGCTACTTAGTGTCCGATTCAGTTCTTTCTTTGTTGTTTTTTGTCTGTTTTCACAATTAATAAATATGTGGAACGTCATGCCTTGGTCCATTTCCGAACACGAACGTGACACACCTCTTCATTGACCCATGCTTTCTTGGATTGTTTCAGCTGAGCATTTGGTGTGCTCTCACCTGTCTGAGTTGGTGAAGGACCTCAATACAGGGGAGGTGCCTGCACTTTAGAAATGTTACCTCTGCTATAACTTACATAGCCCTAAACATTTTGATTGTAACATTATTTATAATCTCACAAAGTTGCCTGGAAACTGTAGTCTATAATTAGAGCCAAAGTCTACCTTAGGAAAAGTATTACATTCCCAGTGTCTTCTTTAAAATCTTAATGAAAATATTGACAGAACATTCCATATTTGCCATCAATATTTATGCTATAAATCAGATGGAATTTAAAAGCATTGGATTGTATGAGAGACATTATTTTAGTGTTTTGGTGCTGCCTTTTACATGCACTGAAACATCAGAAAGTGTTTTCACAACACTCTAAAAAACACGATTCAGATTGAAGAGCCACTTTGGGTGTTTCAGAGTACTTCCATTCTGTTTTTAAGTACATTCATTGTATAATAACACCAGATCTCAGTTTAGGTGCACTACTTTTCATGGTTTTCCGACACAACGATGGTCGTTCTATTTCAACAGTGTGGGAGATGATAGACTGTGAACACTGTTGTACAATACTGAGGTTATGGCCATGGGAGTCAGAGGACAGAATCACTTTCCCTCGCAGATCTATTACCGCCATTGTAACACCATTATACTCTACAACACAATAGAACAATGTCTACAGTGCACTACAAAGCCAATATATTTCCTATGTGGGATATCAGTTACAATTCATTCTCTTCACAGCTGGCTGCCTAGCACTAGTTAGTCAGCAGCTCTTTAGTCTGCAGACTAACTAGTCTTTAGTCTTTAGTCAATCAGAACAAACCATTGGAAAGCTCAAATGTAAATTGGATGGGTGGATCCAAAGATAGATATCCACTCTATGAGACCAAACACCTGCTACCAAACATCTCTCTTTTTTTCACACACATATATACACACACACACACACACACACACACACACACACACACACACACACTGTAATGATTAGCAGTGGTGTTGACGGCCATTGGTCCAGGCTGTTCACTGTGAGAGCTGACATGTTGGTGAGTCCAGGCCCTACTGAGTGACACTGAAGCTAATCAGAGGTGTCTACTTAATTAGACAGAGGAGTCACACACACGCATGCACACAGAGCAGATGTCCTCAGCCTCACACACTCCCTGGCTTCTCTGGCCAAGAGAGAATTGGATTGGTCTTTGAACTGTGGGGGAGACACTTTCTAAATTCCACATTGACCCTTAGCCCCGCCCCAGCCCACTACCCTAAGCACTCCCTCCCTCCCCCCAACCATTTAAGAACCCCCCCAGCCCACTACCCTAAGCACTCCCTCCCCCAAACCCTTTAAGAACCCCCCCAACCCTCTACCTAAGCACTCCCTCTCCACAACTATCTGCCCTCTAAGCACTCCCTCCCTCCCCCAACCCTCTACCCTCTAAGCACTCCCTCCCCCCCAATCCGCTACCCTCTAAGCACTCCCTCCCCCCCAACCTCTACCCTCTAAGCACTCCACCCCTCTCCCCAACCCTCTACCCTCTAAGCACTCCCTTCCACCCAACCCTCTAAGCACTCCCTCTCTCCCCAACCCTCTACCCTCTGAGCACTCCCTCTCCCCAACCCTCTAAGCACTCCCTCCCTCTCCCCAACCCTCTACCCTCTAAGCACTCCCTCTCCCCAACCCTCTAAGCACTCCCTCCCTCTCCCCAACCCTCTAAGCACTCCCTCCCTCTCCCCAACCCTCTACCCTCCAAGCACTCCATCCCCCCCAACCCTATACCCTCTCAGCATTCCCTCCCCTCAACCATCTAAGCACTCCCTCCCCCCAACCCTCTACCCTCTAAGAACTCCTGTGGATCTATAACTATGAGAAGGTGTAAGCAAGCCAAGTACTACATTGCTTAAATCGGATTCTTCCAAATCTACAGATGTCAAATCATAATTTGATCACTCTGAAAATTGTCCGCAGGAAATTCAAATGAGCCTTGTGATTTACATACATTTACTGAAAACCAGGCAGAATAAATGTCTTGCTACTGTAGGTCCTACTACTGCGAACATACAAATATACAAAAAAAAATCTGAAATCCAGCCATACCCATCAACAACCGTCCTTTTATATAGCTTAATAACACAAGATAGATATTGGTCTCCACTACGACATACAAGTGTATCGGAAATGCAGCCGTAGGCTACACCTAAACTATAGCCTACTGTAGCCTATCGGAACAAATTTCCCATTTTAAATGATCACTTTTATGAGAATAATAAAATCCTCTTGCTGCATGATTATTTTATTCCTGTGGCGAAATTGGTCAAATTAAGATCCTACACCTGTACTTAATGTGTCTATAGGGGATATTGATCTACTTGGAATTCTGCCAATGTGTTGAAGTTGCTGTGTGTTAAAACATATTATTATTACTACTAATGTACTCCCTCTCTCTTTTACTCTTTCACTCCCTTGCTTTCCCTCTGTCACGCTTCATGTCTTGTTCTGTCTCCCCCTCTCTCTCTCCCTCCATCATGCACTCCCCCTCTATCATACTCTCCCTCTTTCTTTCACTGAGCTTTTTCCTTCTTCTCTCTCCCTCTTCCCATCCCTCTCTCTCTGCAGCTTCCCATTCTTCTCTCAATTCAATTTCAATTTAAGGGGCTTTATTGGCATGGTAAACATATATATTTACATTGCCATGCAAGTGAAGTAGATAAACATAAGTGAAATAAACATTAACATTAACAGTAAACATTACAATGATAAAACTTCCAAAGGCATAGAGACATTTCAAATGTCATATTTTGTCTATACACAGTGTAATAAATAAAAGTTAGTAACCACTTTTGGAGCTAACTAGAGCTTTCAAATAATATCCTGATGTTGACAGCAGATGAGAGTTGTATTCATAAAATGGCTAACTTAGCTAGCTAGCATATATGTGTGTAACCGGTGTGAAATGGCTAGTTAGCTAGCGGGGTGCAGGCTAACAGCGTTTCAATCGGCGACGTCACTCGCTCGGAGACCTTGATGTAGCCGCGGCTTTTGTGGCGCGATGTGTAACGATGCTTCGTGGGAGGCAGTTGATGTGTGCAGAGGGTCCCTGGTTCGAGCCCAGGTAGGGGCGAGGAGAGGGACAGAAGCTATACTGTTACACATACATATATATATATATATATATATATATACACACACTAACTAGCTCGCTAGTGTTAGCAACATTGGGTGGTTAGTTAGCTAACCAGATGAGCTAGCTAGCAAACAATGTAACAAAACTGTAATTTCGGATTTAAAAAAAATCTAACAGGCTTTGCATTTCAGTGATTTAGACATTTAAACTGTAAATTGTAAAGCTTTGTAAAGCCCTCAGTGGCTTTAATGTGTTTCCAACATGAGCTTGTCCAAGGTGTTCAGCTCTGATGGTTGCTACCCATTGGGATTGGTTGCCCAACATTCTGGGGTGGGGCTTAGCGAAGGGTCAATAGAACAATTACCTCCACTGCTGGGTGCCTTGCACTAATTAGTCTGCAGTTCTAGTGTCTTTAGTAAGAACAAACCATTGGAAAGCTCAAATTTAAATTGGATGGATCCAAAGATAGATATCCACTCTATGAGACCAAACACCTGCTACCAAACGTCTCTCTCTTTCACACACACAGAGCCGATATCCTCAGCTTCACCCACTCCCTAGCTTTTCTGGCCAAGAGAGAATTAGATTGGTCAGCCATGTCATATATGACTCGGACATCTTTGAACTGTGGAGGAGACATTTTCTAAATTCCACTCCCCTTCCCCCAAGCCTCTAAGAACTCCCTCCCCAAGCCGGATCCGGACGGTGACACACTTCTATTTCTATCCAGTCTGCGCGATGATTTGGGTTGTCAATTCAGCTAGGCCGGCTTCCATGTCTACCGGTGCGGTGCGCTGCACTACAAGTCACAGCGAACACTGCCAACGTGCATCTCCACACACACCCCTCCTCCCAGACCCACCCACACAAGAGCACAGTATCATATAATCACTAATAGCACTGACCGAATCTTCTATCGGACCGAAAGTTGAAACGTGTTGTAGGCTAATTGTCCATGCCAAGTTTCGGATCCAACGGGTCATTGCTGTTGCCTACAGAAAATGGCATATTGGTTGTCATAAAGATTGTTCACATGCGGGTATAAGTTACTACTTAAGGAGAATAGGGCACACAAGCGACTGCCAGTATAAATAAGTCAACAGTTGAGTCATCTACTTTATGAAATTACAGCCTGATGCGCTCACTTTGCTGAATTCAGCGTCAATTGCGCTGCTTTCGTGTGTCCGGTTTACAGCGCGCAGCGGAGGGAACGTGTTCAGACACATGCCAGTCGTTACAAGGCTAGTAAAATGTTGCAGTCTGCCTTCAGTTTTTAAAGCTTGAAAATGAATAACCAAAAAACTAAACCTGCAACAAAACACCATACAAATGAGAAACATGTAGGCCTATTACAGCAACATTTGAGCAGCAGCCTAGGCTGGCTACTCAACTACAATACATGTGGAATGCTGCATTCAACTGCACCGGTGATCCATGCAGTGCGA
The DNA here is from genome assembly GCA_030435695.1 of Brachymystax lenok tsinlingensis. Lineage (NCBI taxonomy): Eukaryota > Metazoa > Chordata > Actinopteri > Salmoniformes > Salmonidae > Brachymystax > Brachymystax lenok. The sequence goes on from CM059814.1 coordinate 13,755,972, forward strand.
CAAAATACAAAAACTGGTTTTAAGTTTAAAAGTTAGTGTTCGTTTAATTTTTTAATTAAACTTTTTGAATAGGGTTGCAGCATATTATGCACATCTGCAAGCATAGCAGCAAAGGCTGTAGAAATGATTTCTCTCTTTTAATATGGTAAAATGCTATATACAGCATCCTATGTACATCAGTGGACATTATAAAGGGCCATATTTGTCCAAAAAAAACAACAGCCAGTTTTTTGCACATTGTTTGCACATTGTTTGTAAAAACAAACATAATAAGCTATGTCTGGCCTGCAAATTCCTTGTTTTTTTCAATATGGCCTGTGCACTGATAGTTTGACAGCCCTGCTCTAAGTACTCCCTCTAACCACCCCCCACCCTCTATCCTCTAAGCACCCCCACTCTCTACCCTCTAAGCACCCCGCCCCACCCTCTACCCTCTAAGCACTCCCTCACCCTCTACCCTCTAAGCACCCCCACCCACCCTCACCCTCTAAGCACCCCCACCCTCTACCCTCTAAGCACTCCCCCTCACCCCCACCCTCTAAGCACTCCCACCCTCACCCTCTAAGCAGCACCCCCACCCTCTACCCTCTAAGCACCCCCACCTTCTACCCTATAAGCACTCCCCCAAACCCTCTACCCTCTAAGCACCCCCACCCTCTACCCTCTAATCAGCACCCCCCACCCTCTAAGCACCCCCACCCTCACCCCTCTAAGCACCCCCCACTCTCTACCCTCTAAGCACCCCCCACCTCTACCCTCTAAGCACCCCCCACCCTCTACCCTCTAAGCACCCCCACCTTCTACCCTATAAGCACTCCCCCAAACCCTCTACCCTCTAAGCACTCCCCCACCCTCTACCCTCTAAGCACCCACCCTCTACCATCTACCCTCTACACCCCACCATCTACCCTCTAAGCACCCCCACCATCTACCCTCTAAGCACCCCCACCATCTACCCTCTAATCAGCACCCCCACCCTCTAAGCACCCCCACCCTCTACCCTCTAAGCACTCCTGTATACTTCTGGCCCTTCTTTGGACACTGTGTTAACTAACCTCCAAACGAGCTTCAATGCCATCCGTGGCCTCCAACTGCTCTTAAACGCTAGTAAAACCAAATGCATGCTTTTCAACCATTCGCTGGCTGCACCCGCCCACCCGACTAGCATCACTACCCTGGACGGCTCGTGGACAACTACAAATACCTAGGTGTCTGGCTAGACTCTAAACTCTCCTTAAACATCTCCAATCCAAAATTAAATCTAGAATCGGCTTTCTATTTCGCAACAATGCCTCCTTCACTCATGCTGCCAAACTTGCACTAGTAAAACTGACTATCCTACAGATCCTCGACTTCGGCGATGTCATCTACAAAACAGCTTCCAATACTCTACTCAGCAAACTGGATGCAGTCTATCACAGTGCCATCTGCTTTGTCACCAAAGCCCCTTATACCACCCACCACTGCGACCTGTGTGCTCTAGTCAGCTGGCCCTCGCTACATACTCGTCGCCAGACCCACTGGCTCCATCTTCATTTGATCACTCTGTTGTTGCTAAGAATTTTCGTGCGCAGCAGTAAATTCAAATGTGCCTCGTGATTTACATAAATTCACTGAAAACCTGCAGTTGTCTTTCTGTCTCGCTCAAATGCTGAAGCATCAGGCAGAATAAATGTCCTGCTACTGTAGGTTATACTACTGAGACATTCAAATGTACTTTTTTTTAATCTGAAATGGAGCCATACACATCCACAACTGTCCTTTCATATAACTGAAGAACAGAATATAGATATTCTGCCTGCGGATATGGAACCCTGACCTGTTCACCAGACATGCTACCTGTCCCAGACCTGCTGTTTTCAACTCTCTAGAGACAGCAGGAGCGCTAGAGATACTCTGAATGATCGGCTATGAAAAGCCACCTGACATTTACTCCTGAGGTGCTGACCTGTTGCACCCTCGACAACCACTGTGATTATTATTATTTGACCCTGCTGATCATCTATGAACATTTTAAAATCTTGGCCATGTTCTGTTATAATCTGTACCCGGCACAGCCAGAAGAGGACTGGCCACCCCTCACAGCCCGGTTCCTCTCTAGGTTTCTTCCTAGGTTTTGGCCTTTCTAGGAAGTTTTTCCTAACCACCGTGCTTTTACACCTGCATTGCTTGCTGTTTGGGGTTTTAGGCTGGGTTTCTGTACAGCACTCTGTGACATCAGCTGATGTAAGAAGGGCTTTAAAAATACATTTGATTGATTTGAGATATTGGACTCCATTACGACATACAAGTGTATCCAAAATGCAGCCTCAAGCTACAACTAAAATATAGCCTAGTGTAGCCTATCAAAACTAATTTCCCATTTGAAATGATCACTTTTATGAGAATAATCAAATCCTCCTGCTGCAGGATTATTTTACTCCTGTGACAAAACTGTTCAAATTAAGATCATACAACTCTACATAACATGTCTATAGGGGGTCTTGATCTACTTCTGGTAGGGTGTTGAAGTTGCTGTGTGTTAAAACATATTATTATTGTTACTAATGTACTCCCTCTCTGTTTTACTTTACTCTTTCACTCCCTCGCTTTATCTCGCTTTCCCTCTCATACTTGATCCCTTGTTCTGTCTCCCCCTCGCTCTCTCTCTCTCTCCGTCATGCTCTCTCTCTCTCTCTCCCTCTGTCACGCTTGATCTCTGTTCTGTCTCCCTCTCTCCCTCCATCATGTGCTCCCTCTCTCTCCCACCCTCCATCATGCTCTCTCTCTTTCACTTTTCCCTTCTTCTCTCTCTCCCTCTTCCCCATCCATCACTCTCTCTCTCCATCCCTCTCTCATTCCATCTTTCAGGGGTGTTCCTGATCTGCTGGCTGCCGTTCTTCGTGACTCACATCCTGAACACCCACTGCAGGACGTGTCGTATTCCCCCGGAGCTCTACAGCGCCTTCACCTGGCTGGGCTACGTCAACAGTGCCCTCAACCCCGTCATATACACCACCTTCAACATCGAATTCAGACGCGCCTTCATCAAGATCCTCAGCTGCTGATAACACCATGGTCCACCATGACTGGCTAATAGCCATGCTCCTGACCTGTACTGGACTGGACCTTGGGCCCGGCATACCTGAGTATGGATAAGATACATGAGCCATGACGTCAGCCTGAGTACCCATTATCAGGGCAATGACTGTCCTTTATCGAGATCATTGTCAGGCCAGGGTTCTGACCTGTACTGGACCTCAGGCCAGCCACACCTGAGCATGGATACTGCACTTGAGCCATGGATACATGAGCCATGGCCGTCCATCTTCAGGGTCAATGACTTGTCTTCATTGAAACCATCTCCTGCCGAGAGGATAGGTCCATAATGACCATGTTTGACCATTCTCTTCCACTGGACCTCTCAGCACACTGGACCTCCCTGCACACTGGTCCTCTCAGCACACTGGTCCTCTCAGCACACTGGACCTCCCTGCACACTGGACCTCCCTGCACACTGGACCTCCCTGCACACTGGACCTCCCTGCACACTGGTCCTCTCAGCACACTGGTCCTCCCAGCACACTGAAGCACATCTGAGCAAGGACTCTCTGGCTGCCTCCTGACAATACCTCAGGCCCAGCACACCTGAGCTGAACTACAAGTACTGCATCTGGCTTGGCTGCCAGTTGGCTGGGCAAGGACCTGCTCCACATGTGTTATACTGTACACAGGGGGCAGGAGACATGATGGGAGGGGAGCGAAATTCAAACCATAAAAATGACTGCTACAATACTGATGATTCAGAGATGGAAAACATATTTTTTTAAATTTGGACAAATTAAAATAGTTGTTCTGCGCATCTATATGGCACAGGAGCTGGACACAGTGTACAGCCATCTATATGGCACAGGAGCTGGACACAGTGTACAGCCATCTATATGGCACAGGAGCTGGACACAGTGTACAGCCATCTATTTGACACAGGAGCTGGACACAATGTACAGCCATCTAAAAGAACCTGAATGTCCTCTCACAGTTTGCTCTTGCCTAATGCAATCTTTGTTTCAGGAAATAAGGGATACTCTGTCCTGGGTTTGGTGTTTTAGACATTTGTTGCATCGAATATAATGCTAGTTTAACTGGTGACGTATGAAGAAAGACCTTCACTAATACTCAGCTACACAGATCAGACCACAGTAACAATCCTCCGTTGGATGATGCCTGGAACAGTGTAATGACCAATCATCTATACTGGCCACCAGAGGCCACTTATGCCGACGTCATGTGTCAATCAAAACCACAGGGTCTTGCCTCAGTGGTTATGAGTCTACAACTCCTAATGCAATCACAGATACAGCATGCCTCCCAAATGGCCCCCTCTTCCCTTTTATAGTGCACTAATTTTGACCAGACTTAGGGTTCCATTTGAGACGCACACCCTGTTCTATTTCTTACACACTACTCCAGTTGATGACTCACAGCTATTACTGTAGCAAGGGTCATGACTTCACTGTCATTTGCTCAAATGGTCACTGAGGTTATTGGGCCATTTATATATTCAGAGCAGCAGTACTTACTGTTACTAGTGACATCGTCCACCCCTTTTCCAACAGTCACCCGCCACTGCATGCGTGTCAAAGTTATCAGGCTGTTTTATATTTCAGTCACTTAAAGGCTCCGTCCATCTGAATCACTATGAAGACCTTTTATAACTGTGGATGTGGGAGATATTTGGATCGCTTTTGGAGTCGTTTAAATCGATGTGAACACTTATGGATCACAGAGGAAGCGTTTTTGAAAATGCTTTTTTGATGCCACTGTAAAATAAATTAACAAGCCTTCAGAGCAGAGGTGTCAAACTCATTTTGCCCCGGGGGCCGCATTCAGTCTTCAACGAGGTCCGGAGGGCTATATTTGGTTATTTGGTTATATTTCCTTGCCGTCAAAATTTGCAAAACATAGTCCCCTATCCATAGTTTCTTTTAATTTTCGATGCACCCTAAATGTCTAGCTTTCATTTCATTGATTAATAGCAACCTGGAAAGTCAAGAAACTGTATGATTATTCTAATTTCTACACAGTTTACATTTTAAATTAGTAATTTGAAAGTATACTGTTTTTGTATTTTTAATAGTATATTTCGCTTTTTTACTCAAACCACCCGCGGTCTGTATGTTTGACACTCCTGCCCTAGAGCGGCTGGGTAGAAAGATCTGAAGCTCTCTGTTCCTTTTATAGTGGTGTCCTCATGGGGCGGGGCTTTGTGGTGCCGCCGATTCGGACACGGGTGTGAATGGCAAAGTGGGCAGGGCTGTAATGGATAGGAAAAGCTTCTCTGTGTCGTGGTAAATAAAAGCTAAATGAAGCACTTCTCATGGGCTGCTTGTCATCTGTACACACACACACACACACACACACACACACAGAGAGAGAAAGATGTTTGGATCGCTGAAAAGAAAAAAGTTATACAGCTGCACCATTGAGAGCATCTTGACTGGCTGCATCACCTCTTGGTATGGCAACTGCTTGGCATCTGACCACAGAGCGCTACAGAGGGTAGAGCGTATGGCCCAGTACATCCCTGGGGCTGAGCTTCCTGCCATCCAGGACCTCTATACCAGGCGGGGGTCAGAGGAAGGCCCAAAAATTGTCAAAGACTCTAACCACCCAAGTCATAGACTGTTCTCTCTGCTACCGCATGGCAAGCGGTACCGATGCACCAAGTCTGGAACAAACAGGGACCTGAACAGCTTCTACCCCCAAGCAATAAGACTGCTAAATAGTTAGTCTGGGTAGCTATTTGGTTAACTATTTAACTATCTGCATGGACCCTTCGCACTAACTGTTTTTGATTAATCACATACGCTGCTGCTACTGTTTACTATCTGTCACTTTGTTCCTAGTTATATGTACATATCTACCTCAATTACCTCGTACCCCTGCACATTGACTCGGTACTGGTACTCCGTGTATATAGCCAAGTTATCGTTACTCATTATGTATTTATTATTACGTGTTATTACTTTTCTATTAATTTCTCTCTGCATCGTTGGGAAGTAAGCATTTCACTGTTAGTCTACAACTGTTGTTTACGAAGCATGTGAAGAATAACATTAGATTTGATGTGTGTGTGGAGAGAGAGTGAGCAGTATGTGTAGTAGGGAGAGGCAGATTGGGATCTGGGGCAGTATCACAGCTGGACCCCAGCTGAGCCCTGCGAGAACCACAGAAACATGTAGAGAGAACGAGAAGATGGATGGAGGGCTGAAGATACAAAAGGAGAGGAAATATGAACAGAGCAAAATATATTTACAAAGACAAAGACAAAAGGAAGGAGAGAGAAAGAGAGAGAGAGCGAGGCTAGCAGAGGATAGATGGAGAGTAGAGCCAGTCAGTCAGGTGTGTCTCAGTGAAAAGAACACCAGTGACACTCGCTCCACTTAGAGAGATCTGCACCTGTTCCCCCTACCACAACCCACACATCACTTCACAGTTCAGACTAATTGTGTACGTCTGTGTGTTTGTGCGTGCGAGAGAGAGAGAGAGGGGGAGAGAGAGAGCATGAAGAATATTGATGTAATAGAGAGGATGAGACCATATGTGTTTGTGTGTATACATATGCATATTGATATCTGCATATGTGTAACCGGTGTGAAATGGCTACTTAGTTAGCGGGTTGCGCGCTAACAGTGTTTCCATCGGTGACGTCACTCGCTCTGAGACCTTGAAGTAGTGTTTCCCCTTGCTCTGCAAGGGCCGTGGCTTTTGTGGAGCGATGGGTAATGATGCTTCGTGGGAGGCAGTTGTTGATGTGTGCAGAGGGTCCCTGGTTCGAGCCCAGGCAGGGACGAGGAGAGGGACGGAAGCTACACTGTTACATATGGATATCTGCATGTTATCTGTATACTGATATCTGCATATTGATATCTGCATATTGATATCTACATATTGATATTTACATATTGATATCTGCATGTTATCTGTATACTGATGTCTGCATATTGATATCTGCATATTGATATCTGTATACTGATATCTGCATGTTGATATCTGCATATTGATATCTACATATTTATATCTGCATGTTGATATATACATACTGATATCTGCATGTTATCTGTACACTGATATCTGCATATTGATATCTACATATTGATATCTGCATGTTATCTGTATACTGATATCTGCATGTTGATATCTGCATATTGATATCTACACATTGATATCTGCATGTTATCTGTATACTGATATCTGCATGTTGATATCTGCATATTGATATCTGCATGTTATCTGTATACTGATATCTGCATGTTGATATCTGCATATTGATATCTACACATTGATATCTCCATGTTATCTGTATACTTATATCTGCATATTGATATCTGCATATTGATATCTGCATGTTATCTGTATACTGATATCTGCATGTTGATATCTGCATATTGATATCTCCATGTTATCTGTATACTGATATCTGCATATTGATATCTGCATGTTGAGATCTACGCCTGCATGGGGGGGCAGATACAGGTGCCTTGTGAGAATTCGTAGGCGAGTGGGTAACCCGCCTCTACCATCCGTTCTATTGACCAACGTGCAATCACTGGAGAATAAACTGGATGAGCTCCGGTTGAGACTATCCTACCAACGGGACATTAAAAACTGTAATATCATATGTTTCACTGATAATATACAGTTGACTGGGTTTTCCATGCATCAGCAGGACAGAACAGCTATGTCCGGTAAGATGAAGGGTGGTGGTGTGTGCCTATTTGTCAATAACAGCTGGTGTGCGATGTCTAATATTAAGGAATTCTCGAGGTATTGCTCGCCTGAGGTAGAGTACCTCATGATAATCTGTAGACCACATTATCTCCCAAGAGTTCTCATCTATATTTTTTTGTAACCGTCTATTTACCACCACAAACTGATGCTGGCACTAAGACCGCACTCAACAAGCTGTATAAAGCCATAAGCAAACAAGAAAATGCTCATCCAGAAGCGGCGCTTCCTAGTGGCCAGGGACTTTAATGCAGGCAAACGTAAATCTGTTTCTACCAGCATGTCACATGTGCAACCAGAGGAAAAAAATTCTAGACCATCTTTACTCCACACACAGAGACACATACAAAGCTCTCCCTCACCCTCCATTTGACAAATCTGACCATAATGCTATCCTCCTGATTCCTGCTTACAAGCAAAAACTAAAGCAGGAAGTACCAGTGACTCGTCTCAATACGGAAATGGTCAGATGACGCGGATGCTACACTACAGGACTGTTTTGCTAGCACAGACTGGAATATGTTCCAGGATTCATCCAATGGTATTGAGTATACCACCTCAGTCACCGGGCTTTATCAATATATGCATCGACGACTTCGTCCCCACAGTGACCATACGTACATATCCCAACCACACATCTGCCATGCTGATCCTCAACATGGGGGCCACTCAGGGGTGAATGCTTAGTTCCCTCCTGTACTCCCTGTTCACTCATGACTGCACAGCCAGGCACGACTCCAAAACCATCATTAAGTTTGCTGATGACACAACAGTGGTAGGCCTGATCACCGAAAACGATGAGACAGCCTATAGGGAGGAGGTCAGAGACCCGACAGTGTGGTGCCAGGACAACAAACTCTCCCTCAACGTGAGCAAGACAAAGGAGCTGATCGTTTACTACAGGAACAAGAGTGCTGAACAGGCCCCCACTCACATCGACAGGGCTGTAGTGGAGCGGGTCGAGAGTCTAAAGTTCCTTGGTGTCTACATCACCAACAAACTATCACGGTCCAAACACACCAAGATAGTCATGAATAGGGCACGACAACGCCTTTTCCCCCTCAGGAGACATGGGTCCCCAGATCCTCAAAAAGTTCCTACAGCTGCACCATTGAGAGCATCCTGACTGGTTGCATCACCGCCTGGTATGGCAACTACCCGGCACCCGACTGTAAGACGCTACGGAAGGTAGTGCGTACGGCCCAGTACATCACTGGGGCCAAGCTTCCTGCCATCCAGAACCTCTGTACCAGGCTGTGTCAGAGGAAGGCCCAAAAAATTGTCAAAGACTCCAGTCACCCTAGTCATAGACTGTTCTCTCTGCAACTGCAGAGGTACCGGAGCGCCAAGTCTAGGTCCAAAAGGCTCCTTAACAGCTCCTACCCCAAAGCCATAAGACTGCTGAACAAATAATCAAAGCTACCCAGACTATTTGCATTGACCCCCTCTCCCCCCTAACTTTTACCCCCGCACATTGACTCAGTACTGGAATCCCCTGTATATAGCCTCGTTATTGTTCTTTTATTGTGTCACTTTTTTAAAACTTTCGTTTATTTAGTAAATATTTTCTTAACTAAATTTTCTTAACTGCATTGTAAGCATTTCACAGTAAGGGGTACACCTGATGTATTCAGCGCATGTGACAAATAACATTTGATTTGATATTGATATCTGCATGTTGATATTTCAAAGTCAAAGTCACCATTATTAGTCAGTTGTACAACCGAATGCCTTCAACTGAAATGTGTCTTCCGCATTTAACCCAACCCCTCTGAATCAGAGAGGTGCGGGGGGCTGCCTTAATCGACATCCACGTCTTCGGCGCCCGGGGAACAGTGGGTTAACTGCCTTGTTCAGGGGCAGAATGATAGATTTTTACCTTGTCAGCTCGGGGATTTGATCCAGCAACCTTTTGAGGTAGGGTAACATAGCGCAAAAACACGAGAGAAACAATTGGAGGCTAAAAATACTATCTCATTTTCTCTCTCTTACTCTGTTGATATTTGAATATTGATATCTGCATTCTGCAACATGTGCTGCCATCATGTGTGGAAAATATGGTGCGTATGCTAGAAATCGTGTGTGTGTGTGTGTGTGTGCTTCTCTCTCCGTTTTTACTGACTGAGTGTTTCTACTGACTGAGTGTTTGTTCAGACTCCTGTGTGTTCTGGTGTTCTCCTGTAGTTCTAACTTTACTGTGTGAAGTGTCCCACGCTCCACGCTGTATAGACTGAGGCTAAAGCTATGTAGACAGGGCCAGCTATGTAAACATTCACACACACACCCCTTCCCCTCCTCCTCTCTCTCTCTTTCTCTCTCTCTCTCTCCTTCTCATTCCACCTTTCTCATTCTCTTTCCTCTTCTGTTTCCCTCCCTCCGCTCTCGCTTCTCTTCTTTCTTCTTCACATTCTCTCTCTCTCTCTCTCTCTCTATCATCCAACAAAAACTCAGAGCCTTGACAAACTGTGTGTGTGTTAGCATCCAACCCCGGGCAAATAAATAGAGCTGAAGGACAGTTATGGCACCTCTAACAGTCTAGAACTTTTATTCCTTTGCATTTCATTGTGTCTCACTCTCCACCCACTAGCGCTCACTGTTTCCTCCCACCACTGTCACAGAGCAGTCGCACATGCAGTCACACACACACATGCACACGCACACTCACACTCATGCTGTGTGTTCTTCATACATACACACACAGACACATTCTCACAAAAACAGTCACACAGTTAACATAAATTGTGTCTGCGTATAAAGTATGTGCAGATTTCTGGCATAATGGTGTGAGATGAGGATCACGGTCCCAGAGATATCCTTGTTGTCTTTGATGATTGTAACAGTTAGTGAATAGAAACAGAGCAGTGGACTGGGAACCATTGCATGCCTATATACTATTCTATTTTCTACATCCTGCTATTTTCTTTACTTTTGAACCGGAAACCCAACAGAAGCTAGCCAGCTAACTAGCTACTAGTCAGCTAGCCACTGCTAGCGGTGATCAGCTACCTTTAGCCCGGACAACTCTCGCCAGTCTGCACAGCGCGACTCAAACCAGAGCAAATCGGACTCATTTTTCTCCATATCTCCGGATTCCTACTGCAAGCTCTGAACCCTTTCACCTAGATCATCGCAGCTAGCTAGCTGCTATCCGATTGGCCACTCCTGGCTAACGTCTCTGTCCCGGAAGCAAGAACCAATTAGTCTGGAGCTAGCCTTGCTAGGGCCATCTCCCGGCTAGCCGAAGAGGTCCATCAGCCACTCCTTGGGCTACAATACCTATTTTGCCAATTGGCCTGGACCCCCGCCGACCCATCACAACTGGACTACCGACGTAATTCGCCCAAGTTTTTTTTCTCCAATTGGCTCTTCCGTTGCGACGTCCCCTGAATGCCCATCTGCTAGCCGCGGGCCCGCTAGCTGCCTGAATCGCCTTGTCTCCGGCCCGCCGAGCCACTCACTGGACCCCTATGATCACTTGGCTACGTATGCCTCTCCCTAATGTCAATATGCCTTGTCCATTGCTGTTTTGGTTAGTAATTATTGCCTTATTTCATTGTAGAGCCTCTAGCCCTGCTCAATATGCCTTAGTTAACCCTTTAGTTCCACCTCCCACACATGCGGTGACCTGACCTGGTTTAAATGATGTTTCTAGAGACAATATCTCTCTCATTGTCACTCAACACATAGGTTAACCTCCACTGTATTCACATCCTACCATACCTTTGTCTGTACATTATGCCTTTAATCTATTCTACTGTGCCCAGAAACCTGCTCCTTTTACTCTATGTTCCCCGAACGTACTAGACGACCAGTTCTTATAGCCTTTAGCCGTACCCCTATCCTACTCCTCCTCTGTTCCTCTGGTGATGTAGAGGTTAATCCAGGCCCTGCAGTGCCTAGCTCCACTCCCATTCCCCAGGCGCTATCATTTGTTGACTTCTGTAACCGTAAAAGCCATGTTTTCATGCATGTTAACATTAGAAGCCTCCTCCCTAAGTTTGTTTTATTCACTGCCCTAGCACACTCTGCCAACCCGGATGTCCTAGCCGTGTCTGAATCCTGGCTTAGGAAGACCACCAAAAACCTTGAAATTTCCATCCCTAACTATAACATTTTCCGACAATATAGAACTGCCAAAGGGGGCGGAAATGCAATCTACTGCAGAGATAGCCTGCAGAGTTCTGTCTTACTATCCAGATCTGTGCACTAACAATTTGAGGTTCTACTTAAAAATCCACCTTTCCAGAAACAAGTCTCTCACTGTTGCCGCTTGCTATAGACCACCTTCTGCCCCAAGCTGTGCCCTGGACACCATATGTGAAGTGATCGCCCCCCATCTATCTTCAGGGCTCGTGCTGTTAGGTGACCTAAACTGGGACATGCTTAACACCCCGGCCATCCTACAATCTAAGCTTGATGCCCTCAATCTCACACGAATTATCAATGAACCTACCAGGTACAACCCCAAATCCGTAAACACGGGCACTCTCATAGATATCATCTTAACCAACCTGCCCTCCAAATACACCTCTGCTGTCTTCAACCAGGATCTCAGCGATCACTGCCTCATTGACTGCATCCGTAATGGGTCTGCGGTTAAACGACCACCCCTCATCACTGTCAAACGCTCCCTAAAACACTTCAGCGAGCAGACCTTTCTAATGGACCTGGCACGGGTATCCTGGAAGGATATTGACCTCCTTCCGTCAGTAGAGGATGCCTGGTTATTCTTTAAAAGTGATTTTCTCACCATCTTAAATAAGCGTGCCCCATTCAAAAAATGCAGAACCAGGAACAGATATATCCCTTGGTTCACTCCAGACATGACTGTCCATGACTGCACAAAAACATCCTGTGGCGTACTGCATTAGCAATCGAATAGCCCCCGCGATATGCAACTTTTCAGGGAAGTTAGGAACCAATATACTCAGTCAGTTAGGAAAGCTAAAGCTAGCTTTTTCAAACAGAAATTTGCATCCTGTAGCACAAACTCCATAAAGTTCTGGGACACTGTAAAGTCTGTTAAGAATAAGAGCACCTCCTCCCAGCTGCCCACTGCACTGAGGCTAGGAAACACTGTCACCACCGATAAATCCGCGATAATTGAGAATTTCAATAAGCATTTTTCTACGGCTGGCCATGCTTTCCACCTGGCTACCCATACCCCGGTCAACAGCCCTGCACCCCCCACAGCAACTTGCCAAAGCCTCCCCCATTTCTCTTTCACCCAAATCCAGATAGCTGATGTTCTGAAAGAGCTTCACAATCTGGCCCCTTACAAATCAGCCGGGCTAGACAATCTGGACCCTCTCTTTCTAAAATTATCCGCCGAAGTTGTTGCAACCCCTATTACTAGCCTGTTCAACCTCTCTTTTGTATCGTCTGAGAACCCCAAAGATTGGAAAGCTGCCGTGGTCATCCCCCTCTTCAAAGGGGGAGACACTCTAGACCCAAACTGCTACAGACCTATATCTCTCCTACCCTGCCTTTCTAAGGTCTTCGAAAGCCAAGTTAACAAACAGATCACCGACCATTTCGAATCCCACCGTACCTTCTCCGCTATGCAAACTGGTTTCCGATATCATAACCGCCATCGATAAGAGACATTACTGTGCAGCTGTATTCATCGACCTGGCCAAGGCTTTTAACTCTGTCAATCACCACATTCTTATCGGCAGACTCAACAGCCTTGGTTTCTCAAATGACTGTCTCGCCTGGTTCACCAACTACTTCTCAGACAGAGTTCAGTGTGTCAAATCAGAGGGCCTGTTGTCCGGACCTCTGACAGTCTCTATGGGGGTGCCACAGGGTTCAATCCTCGAGACTCTTTTCTTTGTATACATCAATGATGTTTCTCTTGCTGCTGGTGATTCTCTGATCCACCTCTATGCAGACGACACCATTCTGTATACTTCTGGCCCTTCTTTGGACACTGTGTTAACTAACCTCCAGACGAGCTTCAATGCCATACAACTCTCCTTCCGTGGCCTCCAACTGCCCACACCCGCCCTCTCGCTGCCCACACCTGCCCACCCGTCCAGCATCACTACTCTGGACGGTTCTGACTTAGAATATGTGGACAACTACAAATACCTAGGTGTCTGGTTAGACTGTAAACTCTCCTTCCAGACTCACATTAAGCATCTCCAATCCAAAATTAAATCTAGAATCAGCTTCCTATTTCGCAACAAAGCGTCCTTCACTCATGCTGCCAAACATACCCTCGTAAAACTGACTATCCTACCGATCCTTGACTTCGGCGATGTCATTTACAAAATAGCCTCCAAACCCTACTCAGCAAATTGGATGCAGTCTATCACAGTGCCATCCGTTTTGTCACCAAAGCCCCATATACTACCCACCACTGCGACCTGTATGCTCTCGTTGGCTGGCCCTCGCTTCATATTCGTCGCCAAACCCACTGGCTCCAGGTCATCTACAAGTCTTTGCTAGTTAAAGCCCCGCCTTATCTCAGCTCCCTGGTCACTATAGCAGCCCCCACCCATAGCACGCGCTCCAGCAGGTATATTTCACTGGTCACCCCCAAAGCCAATTCCTCCTTCGGCTGCCTTTCCTTACTGTTCTCTGCTGCCAATGACTGGAACGAACTGCAAAAATCACTGAAGCTGGAGACTCATATCTCCCTCACTAGTTTTAAGCACCATCTGTCAGAGCAGCTCACAGATCACTGCACCTGTACATAGCCCATCTGTATATAGCCCATCCAACTACCTCATCTCCATACTGTTATTTATTTGATTTATTTTGCTCCTTTGCATCCCAGTATCTCTACTTGCACATATATCACTCCAGTATTTAATTGCTATATTGTAATTATTTCACCACTATGGCCTATTTATTGCCTTACCTCCCTTATCCTACCTCATTTGCACACACTGTGTATTGACTTTTTCTTTTGTGTTATTGACTGTATGTTTGTTTATTCCATGTGCAACTCTGCGTTGTTGTTTGTGTCGCACTGCTTTGCTTTATCTTGGCCATGTCGCAGTTGTAAATGAGAACTTGTTCTCAACTAGCCTACCTGGTTAAATAAAGGTGAAATAAATATACGGCTTTGAATATAATAAATGTTCTTCTACGTTCTCTCACACAGCTATATTTACAGTAACAGATGGGGGATGTATAACCTCCCTACTCAGCTTCACATATACGTTCAGTGTACATAGTCACTGCACACTCTACAAAGTTTGGCACTAGACAGACCAAAATGGCGGAACTTCAATATAAAAGCGGGAAAAAAATGAAAACAAATCAGTATGCTGGAGCTGCTCCATGCTCGTAACCATGGCATGGTAACCATAGCGTTGTTGCCGTGGCGCTGTGCTGTGATCATGGTGCTGTTGTGCAGCAGTAGTGTAGCCGTGACTAGACTAGGGTTATCTACAGTGGCAGTCAGTGCTATCCTGCTGGGAGCCCTCTAGCTATGTACATCATTACATGTTCTATCACTGAATGCCTAAACACCCTCTTCCCCCATTAACCCATGAAATGCATCTCCCCCCTCCTCCATCTCCCTTTAGTGTGTGTAGTTTACTTTATTTATACTTTGGTTATCGCTGTTCAACATTAAAAGTTCATATGACTAGAGGATGTCTTTAAAGATCCAATGCAGATGTTTTTCTCTCAATATCAAATCATTTCTGGGTAACAATTACTGTGGTTGTTTTCAATTAAAATAGTAAAAAATAAACAAAAATAGCTTCTTAGCAGAGGGCAATTTCTCAAGCAATAATTTTACTACGACTGTCTGGGAGTGGTCTGAGTGAGGAGGGGAAAATGGAAAATTAGCTGTTAATTGCAGAAAGGTTTGGAACTATCTTTCTTATTGGTCTATTAACTAATTTGTTGCATGGTGATGTCATCAGGCAGACCAAAACTCCATCCCATAAAAACAGGCTGACATTTTTCAAACAGCTCTTACACTAAAAGGGCATTATCATAATTTTCACAATTTCACAGTATTATTCAAACCAGTATTATTCCAAAACACAGGAAAATCACATTTGACTGCACTGGGCCTTTTAAAGTAGCTAACCAGCCATACAGTACTGTTTCATGCTGCTGTATATCCACCTCTATTAGAGATTAGAGGACCCAGAGAATTACCAACAGAATAGAACCTTGTGATTATCATCTGTAGGCCCAGGTCACAACCAGGAAGCTGCCTGCCACTGCACACTCAATGACAGGAAGGACAGAGGAGGGAGAGAGAGGGGGAGCGAGAGAAGTGATAGATTAAGAAAAATCCAACAATTTATCCCAAAATGTGTGAGAGAAAGGTAGGGGCAAACCAGCCTTCCCACTGGGCACAAACTGGTTGAATCAACGTTTCAATGTAATTTGTCAACGTATTGTGACGTGGAATCTACATGGAAATTACATTGGATTTGAAAAAAGTTGTTTTGAGGGGGAAATTTCAATCACAGGATTATATCATCGATGTAAACAAATTTCAACATAGACCACCCCTATATGAAATAGGTTTAATTTGTACCTTTGAAACGATGTCAGATCTTCAACGTTATATCCACTATCAGAAAATAACTACAGACTGGGCAGCACCTCCTACTGGAGAGTTGATCCATCTACAGCTATTCTCCCATCCAGGGTTTTAACCAAGCCCAGCCCTGCTTAGCTTTGATGTTTGTCACTGACTACTACCAACGTGTTATCATGAGAATGATTATTGAGAGATCTCTTAATAATGAAATATATTCACTGTTGCTATCGAAGTCATTCCAAATGGTACGTTTAATAGAGTAAATTAAATATCATCAATGATACTATGGCCTATATAGCATTTTCAAAGTCATTGTCATGACTGTCCTGTGAGGAACCGAATGGGACAGATTAGCTTGGCAATAGATGACAGTAACCAGACCTCTCTCACCCACAGAAGGTGGGAGGAGGGAGCTGGTGGGGGTTAACAGCTCACACCCTGTCATAAATTAAAGTAGAGGAGATCCAGAGAGATCTCCCTCTCCAAAAAAGAATGTGCTTTGTCTACAAAGTCAAAGGTCACCATTATTAGTCAGTTGTACAACCGAATGCCTTCAACCGAAATGTGTCTTCCGCATTTAACCCAACCCCTCTGAATCAGAGAGGTGCGGCGGGCTGCCTTAATCGACATCCACGTCTTCGGCGCCCGGGGAACAGTGGGTTAACTGCCTTGTTCAGGGGCAGAACAACAGATTTTTTCCTTGTCAGCTCGGGGATTCGAACTTGCCCTCCGGTTACAAGTCCAACGCTCTAACCACTAGGCTACCTACACACACAGTCTTCCCACCGAAACTCATCCTAACACGTCCTAAAGTGAATACTGGAACAATATTTCTAACATAAGAACGTGGGAATGGTCAGAGATGTTCTATAGAAAATTCATGTCATATTGGTTTAATTTTGTGATGTCATTAAAAAGGTTATAAAAGAAATACTGTAACTTGGAAAGTATTTCCCATTTATCTGTCAAGTTTCCATCCTTAATGTTGTGTATGAAATATGAAAAATTATGCAAGTATGTTTGTTAAGATAAGGATGTGATTTTAGGAGCCATAAGAGAATTTGTCTTCTATAAACTGTGCACAGTAAGTAGCCACACCCCGAGTGAGGTCAGAGAGCTTGTCAATCTGACGGAACCGTCCTTTTCAAGCATAAAAGTATTGGTAAAGAAATTAACATTAGACCAGAAAAAGATGAAGAGGTAGCTACACGTTTGAAATGGTTGGAACTTTGAACCTCAACACGAGGCGAAGAAAATAAACTCACCTCCCAGACCAGAGAGGCGTGTAGAGCTGCAGCTCGGGTCCAGAGTGGTTTGAACCCTGAATACCTACACGATTTGTTGAAGAAAACTCCCCTCAGACAATCCCTGGTATAGCTGATTAGCTGTTCTAAGTCAAATATCTAGAAAAGCATATTTAAGTGGTACCACTGTACTACTCTTCTCATATCATTCTAGTACTCTACTCTCATCACCCAATGGGAATCGTAGACTTGGCTGGCTAGCCTATCTTCCAAGGAGCATCTTCCAGAGTGAACAACAGTAGAAGACGGGAAAGGGGAGACTCCTTTTGGACAATCAAAGCCATACAAGCGTGCCGCTGAAAGGCCAACAACCTTCCTAAGGAGAGCTGGTTCCAACAGAGATAAACAGCAAACGAAGGCATTCACACATAAATACATTCATTATTTCTTAATTCAAACGGGCGGCAGTTCATGTGCAAAGATTTCTGTGAGAATAGTTTCTAAAATGTATCAACGATAAGTGTCTCTCTTTCTTTTTCTCTCTCTCTCTCTCTCTCTCTCTCTCTCTCTCTCTCTCTCTCTCTCTCTCTCTCTCTCTCTCTCTCTCTCCATGTTGTTGTGTAAAAAGCCACCATATTGTGTCATTTTTTCTCATGTGTTAAGTGTGTATGTTTATTCTGTGATATTATTTAGTTAGCTAGTAAGGAAATAATTAAACCAATTTGTGTAGTACTGAATCATGAGTAAGGCTGGGGTTTTTGCAGATCCAACAAGGTTACGACTGTTCAGAATTATGATAAGAGGTTATAATGAATATGTTGACTGTTTTATGGATTTGATAGGTAAAGACCTTTAGGGTTGTTGTGTGGTGTTGTTAATTATGACAGTGGTGTGGTAGATTGAGTGTTTGTGTATATGAGTGTGGTGTGGTAGATTAAGTGTTAGTGTATTTGTGTGTGGTGTGGTAAATTGAGTGTTTGTGTATATGTGTGTGGTGTGGTAAATTGAGTGTTTGTGTATATGTGTGTGGAGTGCATGTGTACAGTGCCTTCAGAAAGTATTCACACCCCTTGACATTTTCCACATTTTGTTGTGTTACAGGCTGAATTTAAAATTAATTTAATTTGTGTTTACGAATTTAAAATTGATTTAATTCATGTTTACAAATTAACTCAAATGAAAAGCTGAAATGTCTTGAGTCAATAAGTCTTCAACCCCGTTGTTATGGCAAGCATAAATAAGGAATAAAAATGTGCTTAACAAGTCACAAGTTGCATATGGACTAACTGTGTGGAATAATAGTGTTTTTTTAATGACTACCCCATCTCTGTACCCCACACATACAATTATCTGTAAGGTACCTCAGTCAAGCAGTGAATTTAAAGCACAGATTCAACCACAAAGACCAGGGAGGTTTTCCAAATGGCTTGCAAAGAAGGGCACATATTGATAGATGGATAAAAAAGAAGCAGACATTGAATATCCCTTTAAACATGGTGAAGTTATTAATACCACTTTAGATGGTGTATCAATACATCCAGTCACTACAAAGATGCAGGCGCCCTTCCTAACTCAGTTGCAGGAGAGGAAGGAAACCGCTCAGGGATTTCACCATGAGGCCAACAGTGATTTTAAAACAGTTACAGAGTTCATTGGCTGTGATAGGAGACAACTGAGGATGGATCAACAATATTGTAGTTACTCCACAACTAAACATAAATGACAGCGTGAAAAGAAGGAAGCCTGTACAGAATGAAAATATCCCAAAACATGCATCTGTCATGTCTTTAGTAGCATTAAGTGTGCAGACTGTAATTTTATCAAATCAATTCTCTGTCATTATTATTGTGTGATTAAACTAATCATGTAAATGTAATTAACTAGGAAGTCAGGGCACCACGGAAAATCTTCAGATTACAAAGTTATAATTTTCCGAATATAACTTCAGATATTTTAATATCTGATCATTTAGTCTTCTATTAATTAATTATTCTTAATTAGTCAGTCTCATTTCAAACATCGTAGAATTCTTGGTTTTCTGCACGAACCCAGCCTAAACTATGAATCATCCATACACCAATTGATTTAATCCTTTATTTATTTACTTACTAACTAAATAATCACAGAAATGCATAGCAAACAAACAGTAGATATAGATATTGGTTACTAACAATGATAGGGAATATCCCCTAGTGGCTAAACCGATATAACGGCTTGGTATACAAAGAAAAGGGGTGTAGACCAATAAAGGAGCAGGAAAGACAAGATGGATCACTACACACAGTTGATAATTATATTAATCGAAATGCTAATCCTTTGCACATGAATACTCACTCATTCGGGAATAATTGCAATCAATATATTTACGCCCATATGCTGTCATGATCTTCTCTGTTGGAATCGTCGGTCCGTAGACAGTTCATCAGAGAGTCTCTGGTTACTTCTGGTGGTAGCTCTATCGGCGGCTCCTGATAGTGTCTGTTGTAATGGATACGTCAGGCATCCATTTTCCTCAGAATAGATGTTTCGACGGTTGTCGGTATTCGCATCCCGGGTTTACATAATTTCTAGCTACAGACTAGTAATTAGTATCTAAGATTTGCTTTTATTCTGTAGGGATTGATAGTCTCAGAGTTTAACCATTTCCAGCCGTGTAGCCAATGCTCCATGTTTTCTAGTCCTGGTACTCAACAATTTGCAATCACAGCTCCTGCTGTGGGTTTGCCTCAGTCTAAAGAGGATTTCCTCAGGAGGGGGTTTTATTCATAACAATAGAAAGGGCGGATCCATGACGCCAGATCATGTCTGTGCTCATGGGGACGTGGCCGCTGACTAGATAAACTTTACAGGGAATACAATTCTCTCAAAATTAAAGGTTAACATCACATTACATCATTTCACAAATAGTTTCACCTTTACTCATTCATTTTATACAAGAATTAGACGCAAACACCATAATTGAGAAATGTACACATTCAGAGATATAGTTATGTGTGTTTCCTGTCCTTCATGAGGTCACCAAATGAAACACACTCAACATAACTGTCCCTTAAGTGTCCACGGACCCTTCCCACAAGTGGACATATTGTTTCATTCTCCCATTTTGGGGATTTAGGAGTTCGGCCACGTGAAATCCTTTGTTCACTCTGTGGTCTCTCTCTCTGCATGGCCAGGAGAAGAGAGTCTCCGCCAGAAATTTACGACCTGAAATAACAGAACCTGGGTGTAGGAGAGAGTGAGAGAGGGGGAAGCCACGATCTACACCCAGAAAAGGTCACGTCACGACACACCCTGTTTACAACAAGGCACTAAAGTAATACTTCCAAAAATGTGGCAAAGAAATTAACTTTTTGTCCTGAATACATAGTGTTATGTTTGGGGCAAATCCAACACACATCACTGCCTTCATATTTTCAAGTATGGTGGTGGCTGCATCATATTATGGGTATGCTTGTCATCGACAAGGACTAGGGAGGTTTTTAGGATAAAAGGAAATGGAATAGGGCTAAGCACAGGCAAAATCCTAGAGGAAAACTTGGTTCAGTCTGCTTTCCAACAGACACTAGGAGACAAATTCACCTTTCAGCAGGACAATAACCTAAAACACAAGACAAATATACACTGGAGTTGCTTAACAAGACGATATTGAATGTTTCTGAGTTGCCTAGTTCCAGTTCTGACTTAAATCGTCTTGACAATCTATGGCAAGACTTGAAAATGGCTGTCTAGCAATGATCAACAACCAACTTGACTCTTAGAGACTTACCCAGAAAGACTCACAGCTGTAATCACTGCAGAAATGTGATTCTAACACGTATTGACTCAGGGAGTTGAATACTTATCTTATCAACATAAATCAGTTTATTTAAAAAAAAATATATGTAGATCGTTGACAAAAAAAATACAATTAAATCAGTTTTAACTTTGTAACACAAACTTATTTAGGTTTGCAATAACTAAGGGGTTGAATTCTTATTGACTCAAGACATTTCAGCTTTTAATTTTTCATTTAATTTAATTAAATGTTTTATTTCACCTTTATTTAACCAGGTAGGCTAGTTGAGAACAAGTTCTCATTTGCAACTGCGACCTGGCCAAGATAAAGCATAGCAATTAGACACATACAACAACACAGAGTTACACATGGAATAAACAAAACATACAGTCAATAATACAGTATAAAAAAGAAAACAAAAAAGTCTATATACAGTGAGTGCAAATGAGGTAAGATAAGGGAGTTAAGGCAATAAATAGGCCATGGTGGCGAAGTAATTACAATATAGCAATTAGACACTGGAATTGTAGATGTGCAGTAGATTAATGTGCAAGTAGAGATACTGGGGTGCAAAGGAGCAAGATAAATAAATAAATAAAATACAGTATGGGGATGAGGTAGATAGATGGGCTGTTTACATACAGGCTATGTACAGGTGCAGTGATCTGTGAGCTGCTCTGACAGCTGGTGCTTAAAGCTTAAAGCTGGTGAGGGAGATATGAGTCTCCAGCTTCAGTGATTTTTGCAGTTCGTTCCAGTCATTGGCAGCAGAGAACTGTAAGGAAAGGCGACCAAAGGAGGAATTGGCTTTGGGGGTGACCAGCGAGATGTACCTGCTGGAGCGCGTGCTACGAGTGGGTGCTGCTATGGTGACCAGTGAGCGGAGATAAGGCGGGGCTTTACCTAGCAGAGACTTGTAAATTACCTGTAGCCAGTGGGTTTGGAGACGGGTATGAAGCGAGGGCCAACCAACGAGAGTGTAACGCCCAGTCCCGAGTTTCAGGCTGGAGCGTTTTGGTTTTGTCTTTGTGTAGGGTTTGTTCTTTCTAGGTGTCGTATTTCTATGTTGCAGTAATGGTTCCCAATTAGAGGCAGCTGTGTGTCGTTGTCTCTAATTGGGAACCATATTAGCTAGTAGGTTTCACTCTGGGTTCGTGGGTTATTGTATGTTCATAGCTGTGTTTGTCTGTTCAGTTATGTTCATCGCTACGTTCTCCGTTCTTTGTTTTGTTCCGTCGTGGTCCCGTTTATAATTAAATATGTATTCTGGCTACATCGCTGCGTCTTGGTCTGTTCCGAGAAGTGAAACGTGACAGAATAACCCACCAAACGAAGACCAAGCAGCGAGAGACTCGGGAGTGCTGGACCAGGGAGGACCTCATCGGATCTCGCCTGTGCACGGAGGTCCGTAAGGCTGCCCCAAGAAACTTTTTGGGGGCACACGAGAGGTTGGCCGGTTCAGAGGACTCTGAGCCAACCCCTCGTGCTTTATGGAGAGAGCTGCCAGAGAGCGCCGAGCGAAGGGAGGCCGTGCTTATGCAGTGTTACGCACGGTTTCCCCTATAGGATTCAGAGGCCGGTGCGAGTGATTCCCGCTCCACTCATCAGTCGGGGAAAATAAGTGTTCAGCCAGGAAGAGTGGTGCCTGCTCTGCGCGCTAAGTCTCCACAGTGCGCCCTGGGACCCGGATATCCTGCTCCAGCTCCGTGTGCGGTGTCTCCGGTCACGTGTCCGCAGCCCAGTGCGAGAGATCCCAGCGCCACTCATTGGTCGGGCCGAGGTCTGTGTGCTACCTGGGAGAGTGGTGCCAACCCTGCGAGCCAGACCTCCAGTGCGCCTTTTGGGTCCATGTTATCCTGTGGTCTCACGGGCAGAATCTCCGGTACGGATCCACAGCCCAGTCAAGAGATTCCAGCCCACTCACCCATGAGGCCAGGGTTAGTGAGCTAGCTGGAGGTATGGTGTCGGCTCTCCAGATCAGGTTCCCGGTCCGGGTGGATGTTTCTACACGCCCAGTCCCGGTTCCATCGCTCCGAGATCCCTGTTCCACGCTCCGAGATCCCTGTTCCACGCTCCGAGATCCCTGTTCCACGTTCCAAGATCCCTGTTCCACGCTCCAAGATCCCTGTTCCACGTTCCAAGATCCCTGTTCCACGTTCCAAGATCCCTGTTCCGCTGTTCCAAGATCCCTGTTCCGCGTTCCAAGATCCCTGTTCCGCGTTCCAAGATCCTGTTCCGTTCCAAGATCCCAGTCCGTGTAGTGGTGTCTACACGCCCAGTCCCTGTTCCACGCACCCAGCCCCCGTGCGCTCCGAGAGTCCAGCACGCCCTGCTCCGCCCCGCCGCACCCAGCTCCCACGTGCGCTCCGAGAGTCCAGCACGTCCTGTCCCCGCCCGCACCAAGCTCCCTGTGCGCTCAGAGAGTCCAGCACGCCCTGTCCTCGGCCCGCGCACTGCAAGCTCCCCGCATGCGCTCAGAGGGTCCAGCACGCCCTGTCCCGGCTCCGCGCACTCAAGCCCTCCCTGCGCTCAGAGAGTCCAGCACGCCCTGTCCCGGCTCCGCGCACCAAGCTCCCCTGCGCGCTCAGAGAGTCCAGCACGCCCTGTCGGCCCGGCGCACCAAGCTCCCGTGCGCTCAGAGAGTCCAGTACGACCAGTTCCTGCTCCACGCACCAGAGTCCCAGTGAGCATCACGAGTCCAGTACTGCCAGTTCCTGCTCCACGCACCAGAGTCCCAGTGAGCATCACAAGTCCAGTACGACCAGTTCCTGCTCCACGCACCCAGAGTTCCAGTGAGCATCACAAGTCCAGTACTGCCAGTTCCTGCTCCACGCACTGAGTCCCAGTGAGCATCACGAGTCCAGTACTGCCAGTTCCTGCTCCACGCACCAGAGTACCAGTGAGCATCACTAGTCCGGTACTGCCAGTTCCTGCTCCACGCACCAGAGTTCCAGTGAGCATCACAAGTCCAGTACTGCCAGTTCCTGCTCCACGCACCAGAGTTCCAGTGAGCATCACAAGTCCAGTACTGCCAGTTCCGCTCCACGCACCAGAGTCCCAGTGAGCATCACGAGTCCAGTACTGCCAGTTCCTGCTCCACGCACCAGCGTTCCAGTGAGCATCACGGTCCAGTACGGCCAGTTCCAACTCCACGCACCAGAGTTCCAGGAGAAGGCCCAGGGCCTCCGGTTCTGGATGTCAGACCAGCACGGCCAGCACCGGAGCCTCCACCTGGGACAAAGCGACCACTCAAGACCCCCACAGACTTTCTGGCGCGTCCGGAGTCCGCGCCTTTGGGTTTGTAACGCCCAGTCCCGAGTTTCAGGCTGGAGCGTTTTGGTTTTGTCTTTGTGTAGGGTTTGTTCTTTCTAGGTGTCGTATTTTCTATAGCAGAATGGTTCCCACCAGAGGCAGCTGTGTGTCGTTGTCTCTAATTGGGAACCATATTTAGGCTAGTAGGTTTCACTCTGGGTTCGTGGGTTATTGTATGTTCATAGCTGTGTTTGTCTGTTCAGTTATGTTCATCGTTACGTTCTCCGCTTCTTTGTTTTGTTCCGTCGTGGTCCCGTTTATAATTAAATATGTATTCTGGCTACATCGCTGCGTCTTGGTCTGTTCCCGCAGAAGTGAAACGTGACAGAGAGCGTACAGGTCGCAGTGGTGGATAGTGTATGGGGCTTTGGTGACAAAACAGATGGCACTGTGATAGACTGCATCCAATTTGTTGAGTAGAGTGTTGGAGGCTATTTTATAGATGACATCGCCGAAGTCAAGGATGGGTAGGATGGTCAGTTTTACGAGGGTATGTTTGGCAGCATGAGTGAAGGATGTTTGATGCGATATAGGAAGCCGATTCTAGATTTAATTTTGGATTGGAGATGCTTAATGTGAGTCTGGAAGGAGAGTTTACAGTCACCTAGGTATTTGTAGATTTAATGTAGGTGCGGGCAGTGATCGATTGAATAGCATGCATTTAGTTTTACTTGCATTTAAGAGCAGTTGGAGGCCACGGAAGGAGAGTTGTATGGCATTGAAGCTCGTCTGGAGGTTCGTTAACACAGTGTCCAAGAGGGGCCAGAAGTATACAGAATGGTGTCGTCTGCGTAGAGGTGGATCAGAGAATCACCTGCAGCAAGAGAGACATCATTGATGTATACAGAGAAAAGAGTCGGCCTGAGAATTGAACCCTGTGGCACCCCCATAGAGACTGCCAGAGGTCCGGACAACAGGCCCTCTGATTTGACACACTGAACTCTATCAGAGAAGTAGTTGGTAAACCAGGCGAGGCAATCATTTGAGAATCCAAGGCTGTCGAGTCTGCCAATAAGAATGTGGTGATTGACAGAGTCGAAAGCCTTGGCCAGGTCGATGAATACGGCTGCACAGTAATGTCTCTTATCGACGGCAGTTATGATATCGTTTAGGACCTTGAGCGTGGCTGAGGTGCACCCATGTCCAGCTCTGAAACCAGATTACATAGCGGAGAAGGTACGGTGGGATTCGAAATGGTTGGTAATCTGTTTGTTAACTTGGCTTTCGAAGACCTTAGAAAGACAGGGTAGGATAGATATAGGTCTGTAGCAGCTTGGGTCTAGAGTGTCACCCCCTTTGAAGAGGGGGATGGCCGCGGCAGCTTTCCAGTCTTTGGGAATCTCGGAAATACGAAAGAGAGGTTGAACAGGCTAGTAATAGGGGTTGCAACAATTTCGGCAGATACTTTTAGAAAGAGAGGGTCCTGCTGATTTGTAGGGGTCCAGATTTTGCAGCTCTTTCAGAACATCCGCTATCTGGATTTGGGTGAAGGAGAAATGGTGGGGGCTAGGGCGGGTTGCTATGGAGGGTGCCGGGCAGTTGACTGGGGTAGGGGTAGCCAGGTGGAAAGCATGGCCAGCCGTAGAGAAATGCTTATTGAAATTCTCAATTATAGTGGATTTATCAGTGGTAACAGTGTTTCCAAGCCTCAGAGCAGTAGGCAGCTGGGAGGAGGTGCTCTTATTCTCCATGGACTTTACAGTGTCACAGAAGTTTTTTGAGTTTGTACTGCAGGATGAGAATTTCTGTTTGAAAAAGCTAGCCTTAGCTCTCCTAACTGCCTGTGTATATTTGTCCCTGACATCCCTGAAAAGTTGCATATCGCGTGGGCTATTCGATGCTAATGCAGAACGCCACAGGATGTTTTTGTGCTGGTCAAGGGCAGACAGGTCTGGAGTGAACCAATGGAGCATGCTTATTTAAGATGGTGAGGAAGGCACTTTTAAAGAATAACCAGGCATCCACTGCTGACGGGATGAGGTCAATGTCATTCCAGGATACCCCGGCCAGGTCGATTAGAAAGGCCTGCTCGCAGAAGTGTTTTAGGGAGTGTTTGACAGTGATGAGGGATGGTCGTTTGATCGCAGACCCATTACGGATGCAGGCAATGAGGCAGTGATCGGCTATACGAACTGGCCGTCTGGCACGTTCGGAACAGAGAGTAAAAGGAGCAGGTTTCTGGGCAGGATTGCATAGATTCAAGGCATAATGTATAGACAAAGGTAAGGTAGGATGTGAGTACATTGGAGGTAAACCTAGGCATTGAGTAATGATGAGAGAGAAATAGTCTCTAGATACGTTTTAAACAGGTGATGTCATCGCATATGTAGGAGGTGGAACAACATGGTTGGTTAAGGCATATAGAGCAGGGCTAGAGGCTCTACAGTGAAATAAGACAGTAATCACTAACCAGGACAGTAATGGACGAGGCATATTGATATTTGAGAGAGGCATGCGTAGTCAAGTGATCATATGGGTCCAGTGAGTGGTTGGGCTGGCTGGGGACACAGCGATTCAGACAGTTAGCAGGCTGGGCTAACGAGCTAGCAGTTAGCAGACTGGGGCAGGCAAGATAGTAGTTAGCAGACCGGGGTTAGCAAGCAAGCAGTTAGCAGACCGGGGTTAGCAAGCAAGCAGTTAGCAGACCGGGGTTAGCAAGCAAGCAGTTAGCAGACCGGGGCTAACGAGCTAGTAGTTAGCAGACCAGAGTTAGCAAGATAGTAGTTAGCAGAAGGGCCTTAATTAATTTAATTAATTTGTAAACATTTCTAAAAACATGATGGGATAGTGTGTGTAGATCAGTGACGCAAAGTGCCAATTTAATCTATTTTAAATTCAGGCTGTAACACAACAAAATGTGGGAAAGGTCAAGGGGTGTAAATACTTTCTGAAGGCACTGTATGTGCTAACAGGTGTATTCAACTCTTTACCCTACGAGGACCCTGCTGGTTTTCTGTTCTGCCTGATCATTAATTGCACACACCTGGTGTCCCAGGTCTAAATAGGTCCCTGAATAGAGGGAAACAACAACAACATTTATTGGAACTGGCTTGAAGGTCCAGAGACGCGTTTGATGGTGTTAGTGGATACCAGCAGAAGAGAAAGAGAGTGGAGTTGGTTCTCTGTGTACATGCCACACACAGGGGACCTGATGAATTCAGAACCCAATATAATTACAGTGTAATTGGACCCAAACCATCATAATAGTTTGTTAATTTCACACTTCATTTTCACACTCATCATCATTTCCATTTGAAATAGGCCGGCTAGGTTTCTTCCCCACAAATCAGATACAGAGTAAACACGATAGCCCCCATAGACAATAAAAACCTATTTCCAGCCATCCTCCGTTTGTTCTGTTCATCAATATTCTCGGACGTCAGGCTGGGTTCTGATTCAGCAACTCTCTCTGCCTCTGTGCCCAAGTTTTCAACTTCAGTTTTATCACATCCACACACCACTCACTGTAGAGTAGAGCAGCCCTAGCACCCTTAGCTGCATTTATCTCTCTTCAATCATCTAACACCATTCCATTTGTGCCCCATTCAACTTTGTAATTATGCTTGTGTGTGCGCATGCACACGCATGCTCCTCACTCTGAGCACAGTGATTGCATGTCATGTATGTTTGATCGCTCCGTGATAATGCATGAATGTGACATGAAGAGTCAGTGAGTGATTGTGTGTGTGTGTGTATTTTGTGTGTGTATTGGGGACCAGAAATCCTCACAAGGATAGTAACAAGGACAATTCGGACTAGTGAGGACATTTCGCCGGTCCCCTAAAGACATTTTCTTTTAGGTTTAGGTGAAGGTTAGGTTTAGTGTTTAGGGGTTAGGGAAAATAGGATTTTTTATGTGAATAAATTGTTTGGTCCTCACAAGGATAATAAAACAAACGTGTGTGGGTGGGCCTGGTACTGACAGTTGTGTCACTGAGAGGGACACTGGCATGTAAAAATGAGAGTGAGATCTTCCAATAGTACATACAGGGGCACATTCTGAAATTGCATTTTTGTCCCCCCCAGTTTTAACATTGGAATGTGATACAAAACAAGGCACTTCTAAAACTAAAGTTGCACCCCTGAGTAAATATATTGCGTGACAAGTCACAATAAGTTTAGAAATGACTTAAAGACATGCTGCTGGACAATACGGATCCTCTCTCTCTCTCTCTCTCTCTCTCTCTCTCTCTCTCTCTCTCTCTCTTTAATCAATCATCTCTTTTTGCTCACTCACTCAACCTCCTCCTGTTTTCTATTCCTTTTCCCTTAAAACATTATATTATTCCACCCTTCTTTTCTCTCCCTCATATATCTTTCTTTCATTTAATCCTTTCCCTCCATCTCCTGTCTCCCTCTCTTCTCTATCTCTCTGTGTCCCTCCTCCTCTCTGTTCATTCCAGCTGCAGGCCACTGTTACCTGTGTGAAACTCATTATTTAAATCTGTAGATTCAGAGACCCACAAGGGAAACAATGTTTAATGGATGAACACAAATAAATAGCTTTGATTCCCTCCCTCAATTTCAGCACAATGCAACGTCAATTGGGACATGAGCATGAATGCACACACAATCACAAGCACACCCTCTTCATTCACACTTACACACACAGTGCACAAACACTCAACTCT
Source organism: Brachymystax lenok tsinlingensis (assembly GCA_030435695.1). Classification (NCBI taxonomy): domain Eukaryota; kingdom Metazoa; phylum Chordata; class Actinopteri; order Salmoniformes; family Salmonidae; genus Brachymystax; species Brachymystax lenok. The sequence goes on from CM059814.1 coordinate 13,785,222, forward strand.
TTCTCTCTCCGTCTTTCAGTCTTTGTTTTTCTCAAGTCTCCCAGTCTCAGAATCACTCTCCTTGTTGCTACCCATCTCTCATTCTCTCTTTAACTCTTTCTCGGTCTTCTCTTTTCAGTCGGTTTTTCTTTTTTTTTTTACCACATTTTCATTTGTTTTGTAATTGTTTGTTGGGGGGGGCACACTATTCATTTCATATTACACGTTTAAGTTGTATAAAAAGTAGAAAAGAAAAACAGTAAGAAATACATACAGAGTTTAAGTGACAATAAATTCAATATAAACAGGAAAAGAAAAGAAAAAAGAAGTGGGCCTCCACCCCCAACCTCTCATCCACTCTCGCAACATGCTTCCATCCACCCCCAACCTCTCATCCACTCTCGCAACATGCTTCCATCCACCCCCAACCTCTCATCCACTCTCGCAACATGCTTCCATCCACCCCCAACCTCTCATCCACTCTCGCAACATGCTTCCATCCACCCCCAACCTCTCATCCACTCTCCCAACATGTTTCCATCCACCCCCAACCTCTCATCCACTCTCCCAACATGTTTCCATCCACCCCCAAACTCTCATCCACTCTCCCAACATGTTTCCATCCACCCCCAACCTCTCATCCACTCTCCCAACATGTTTCCATCCACCCCAACCTCTCATCCACTCGCAACATGCTTCCATCCACCCCAACCTCTCATCCACTCTCGCACAATGCTTCCATCCACCCCCAACCTCTCATCCACTCTCCCAACATGTTTCCATTCACCCCCAACCTCTCATCCACTCTCCCAACATGTTTCCATCCACCCCCAACCTCTCATCCACTCTCCCAACATGTTTCCATCCACCCCCAACCTCTCATCCACTCTCCCAACATGCTTCCATCCACCCCCAACCTCTCATCCACTCTCCCAACATGTTTCCATCCACCCCCAACCTCTCATCCACTCTCCCAACATGTTTCCATCCACCCCCAACCTCTCATCCACTCTCCCAACATATTTCCATTCACCCCCAAACTCTCATCCACTCTCACAACATGCTTCCATCCACCCCCAACCTCTCATCCACTCTCCCAACATGTTTCCATTTACCCCCAACCTCTCATCCACTCTCCCAACATGTTTCCATCCACCCCCAACCTCTCACCCACTCTCCCAACATGTTTCCATTCACCCCCAACCTCTCATCCACTCTCGCACATTGCTTCCATCCACCCCCAACCTCTCATCCACTCTCCCAACATGTTTCCATTCACCCCCAACCTCTCATCCACTCTCCCAACATGTTTCCATCCACCCCCAACCTCTCATCCACTCTCCCAACATGTTTCCATCCACCCCCAACCTCTCATCCATTCTCCCAACATGTTTCAATCCACCCCCAACCTCTCATCCACTCTCCCAACATGTTTCCTTGAGCAAAGCACTTAAGCAGAAACATATCTAAAGCAGGTAAAACAAATCCTGCACTAGTCAAAAAATTGTTAAATTGTAGCCTACAGCGTATTTTCTATATTAGCGGGTTACGGTCAGGTGTCAGCCTCAGATTTTCACTTCATCACATATAGTTAGGTGGTTGTGGATGGGTTTATTAGCAGGTGCGAATGAACAAACAGTTGACCTGCGCACCACTACTGTGGACCATATTTTTTTAATGGCTAGCTCAGAATATGAACTTTCCAAAGGATGTTTATATATTATAGAGATCAGTACTTTCAGAAGCCCAGATCATTTATTTATACATCTCATCATTGGATGGTTCGGTAGTTGGGTTTCCAAGGGACTCCATAGCCAGCATAGCTGACCTACGTTGTAAATATAGAAAAAAGGATTTGCCTGGTAATGTGTATGTCTTTCAAATCTTGGAATGTTGTCAAACCATTACTGTCCATGATATCGGCAAGGGTACGGATTCCACATTTGGTCCATTGGGGAGATGCGAAAGGCCGCCCTCCAGATGGCAAGGCATTATTGTGAAATATTGGAGTATGCCATTTTGATTCCCAGTTACATTGTTTTTCAATTTTGAGCCAAATAGAAATTGTGTGAGCAGTAATAGGACTAAAGCATAGTTTACAAGGTTTAAGGGATAAATTAATGAAGACCACCTCTTCCAGGGCAATAGGAAACACCATATTACATTGTTTAAGTGATATATCAGTGAAGACCACCTCTTCCAGGGCAATAGGAAACACCACATTTCTCTCTACACTCAGCCAGGGGGCAGAAGAATCATGTCTAAACCAATTTAGGATGGGAAGAAATGCTAGTGCCTGTAAATATAATTTTAGATTGGGTACAGATAGTCCTACGTCTTTCCCTCTTTGCAAGTTTGATAATTTTATCCAGGATCACTTACCTTGCCATATACATTTTGAAACCGCACTGAAACCATGGGAAGCATTGAACGACAGAAATTCAGCCTTGGCAATATACTCATTTTGACAATAGATATTTTGCCAGTTAATGCAACTGGGATAATAGTCCACCTACTGAAGTCGGGTTTGAGTTGATTTGAGCATTCTGTTAAAGCATCTGGCAATGGTTTTATCTAAGGAAACAATTGGGATTCCATATGTAGAGATGGAGTCCACAATCGGGGTCTTGAGAGGGCAGATTTGGTTCGATTTATTTTATAACTTGAGATAGATCTGAATTAGTCTAATGATCTTCAGAGCGTTTAGGAGGGATTGAGATACATTGTCTAGATAAAGTAAGATATTGTCGTCGTATAATGAGGTGACGTGATCCGTAGAATCTAGAGATATTGGTGTAATTTAGAGATATTGGTGAGATGGGATCACCTTGACTGCTACTTCTAGTTATTCTGATTGGAACAGAGCAAGACCCATATGTTTTCCTGCTTTGAGAGATAGAACTGCCCAAGGAGCTTTGGTTTCCGATGAAGCATGTAACATATGTAATAGCCCCTTTGAGTTCATGGAGAGAGATTTGGGCAAGCCAGCTTCCTCGGTTTATAGAAAAGGTGTTTTTATATAATTTAAAAAGGATTCGATCTGGCTTGCTGCCAGATCGAATGCTGCCATTGTTTTTCTAAAATGTAATTGTTATCTTTAGTGTTGATAAGCCCATGGATGGAAAATAAAAAGCAGGATCCACACAGGGTCACTCCCCACCCAGAAGACCCTCTCTATAAATCCCCCCCTTCCCTGCCCCCCATTTCCCAGCCCCCTTCCTCTCTAGCCCACAGTCCTCCCTGCCCGGTTCAGCCCCGACCTCCTATAATTACAGGGTTGTGATAGTGAGTGGCAGCCTTACATATGAATTATCTTAAGCAGCTCTTTCTATCTACCCCCCTCTCTCTCTTTGCTCTCCCCATCTCTTGCACTCTTTTCCTCCCCCGTGTCTTTCTGTCTCTCTCTGGCTGAATCCGAAACCACTCCCTTCCCCCTCCATTTGCACGTTCACGCGTACCTCTGCCATATGCACAAGTGTCCCAAAGCTTGAGGGAGTAAAAATTATAGAGGGTGTAGGGGCTCATTAGACCCTCCAATAGCCACTTCGGCCAAGCCAGCAAGGTTGCAAGCTTCAGAGCGAAGTGCTATCCCGACGTGCACTGCGATATGTTAAGAGTTTGCACAATTTGATACAAAAGAATGGAGAGGCGTGCCTAATTGTAGTATATGCCACCAGTATTTGTTTGTCTGATGTCGAGACTTGACATGTAACAGAGGAAATACCTCCCAAATTAAACGTTTAACAGTTTATATCTTGTTGTTCATTTCAATTGAATGCTTGTTTTATTATTTAAAAGTGTAACACTAATTGCATCATTCAAGTCACCATGGGACTAAACACCTCCCTCTGCAACTGGATCCTAGACTTCCTGATGTTACCTACCCTTACCACCTGGGGGCGGCACAACACATCCGCCACGCTGATCCTCAACACAGGGGCCCCTCAGGGTTGCGTGCTCAGTCCCCTCCTGTACTCCCTGTTCACTCATGACTGCACAGCCAGGCACGACTCCAAAACCATCATTAAGTGTGCAGATGACACAACAGTGGTAGGCCTGACCACTGACAACGATGAGACAGCCTATAGGGAGAAGGTCAGAGACCTGGCCGTGTGGTGCCAGGACAACAACCTCTCCCTCAACGTGATCAAGACAAAGCAGATGATTGAGGACTACAGGAAATAGAGGACTGAGCACGCCCCCATTCTCATCGACGGGGCTGCAGTGGAGCAGGTTGAGAGCTTCAAGTTCCTTGGTGTCCACATCACCAACAATCTAACATGGTCCAAGCACACCAAGACAGTCGTGAAGATGGCATGGCAAAACCTATTCCCCCTCAGGAGACTGAAAAGATTTGGCATGGGTCCTCAGATCCTCAAAAGGTTCTACAGCTGCACCATCAAGAGCATCCTGACTGGTTGCATCACTGCCTGGTGTGGCAACTGCTCAGCCTCCAACCGCAAGGCACTACAGAGGGTAGTGCGAACGGCCCAGTACATCACTGGGGCCAAGCTTCCTGCCATCCAGGACCTCTATACCAGGTGGTGTCAGAGGAAGGCCCAAAGAATTGTCAAAGACTCCAGCCACCCTAGTCATAGACTGTTCTCTCTGCTACCGCACGGCAAGCGGTACCGGAGCGCCAAGTCTATGTCCAAGAGGCTTCTAAACAGCTTCTACCCCCAAGCCAAAAGACTCCTAAACACCTAATCAAATGGCTACCCAGACTATTTGCATTGCCCCCTTTTACACCGCTGCTACTCTCTGTTGTTATCGTCTATGCATAGTCACTTTAATAACTCTACCTACATGTACATACAACCTCAACTAACCGGTGCCCCGCACATTGACTCTGTACCGGTACCCTCCTGTATAAAGTCTCGCTATTTTTATTTTACTGCTGCTCTTAAATTGCTTGTTACTTTTATTTCTTATGTATATTTTTTAAAACTGCATTGTTGGTTAGGGGCTCGTAAGTAAGCATTTCACTGTAAGGTCTACACTTGTTGTATATTCGGCGCATTTGACTAATAAAATTTGATTTGATTTGAGTATGTCCCAAAGTTGATGGGTTTATTGTTCCCCAAGCCACTCTGGGGAAGTCACCCTAGGAGTTTCGTCAGCAACACGTGACAACAGAAGGCCCTCCAATCAAGTTGGTAGGGGCGATGGGGGGGTTTGAGATTGCCCGTCTCTCTCCCTCTAGCTATGGCTCAAAAGGGTAATCTCAGTTTATTACTGCAGAGGCTAGTAGTGCTGCTGTGGTAGGTGCGGGTGGGGCGGTATAATGGTCTTCTGATGGATGTAGGACCCTGTATAATCTGAGGCTGGCTCACAGGAGCTGGATGTGGCTATGCTAGTTTTACAGTCAAGGCAACAGAAATGGCTGAGAATACTGGTAGACCGTTGATGTGTGTAGTCACTGCGGGGATGATGCAAATTGGTATGCCAATGCACGCACACTCTCCCTCTTTCTCCATGCATGCACACACGCCACACATGTGGAACACACACACAGTGTATATGGGATAAACAGAGGGAGTCCAGTACGCGATGCTCAGGGGTAGTTAGTCTCAGCTGCAGGCAGGAACCCAGTTCTCCCAGCTGTCTCCTTGCCCTTCCTCAAATCAAATCAAATTTTATTTGTCACATACACATGGTTAGCAGATGTTAATGCGAGTGTAGCGAAATGCTTGTGCTTCTAGTTCCGACCATGCAGTAGTATCTAACAAGTAATCTAACAAATTCACAACAACTACCTTATACACACAAGAGTAAAGGAATGAATAAAGTATGTACATATAAATATATGGATGAGCGATGGCTGACCGGCATATAGGCAAGATGCAATAGATGGTATGGAGTACAGTATATACACATATATATATATATATATATATACATACACACATATATATATATATATATATATATATATACACATATATATATATATATATACACATATATATATATATATACATACACATATATATATATATATACATACACATATATATATACATACACATATATATATATATATATATATATATATATATATATATATATATATATATATATATATATATATATATGAGATGAGTAATGTAGGATATGTAAACATTATATAAATGGCATTGTTTAAAGTGGCTAGTGATACATTATTTCATCGAATTATAATTATTAAAGTGGCTAGAGATTTGGGTCGATGGCCAAACGGCATAGGCAAGATACAGTAGATGGTTTAGAGTACAGTGTATACATTTGATATGAGTATGTCGGATACGTAAACATTATATACAAAATTGTTTAAAGTGGCTAGTGATACATTGTTACATCCAATTCCTATGTTTAAAGTGGCTAGAGATTTACGTCAGTATGTTGGCAGCAGCCACTCAATGTTAGTGATGGCTGTTTAACAGTCTGATGGCCTTGAGGTAGAAGCTGTTTTTCAGTCTCTCGGTCCCAGCTTTGATGCACCTGTACTGACCTCGCCTTCTGGATGGTAGCGGGGTGGACAGGCAGTGGCTCGGGTGGTTGTTATCCTTGATGATCTTTTTGGCCTTCCTGTGACATCGGGTGGTGTAGGTGTCCTGAAGGTCAAGTAGTTTACCCCCGGTGATGCGCTGTGCAGTCCTCACTACCCTCTGGAGAGCCTTACGGTTGTGGGCGGAGCAGTTGCCGTACCAGGCGGTGATACAGCCCGACAGGATGCTCTCGATTGTGCATCTGTAATAGTTTGTGAGTGATTTTGGTGACAAGCCAAATTTCTTCAGCCTCCTGAGGTTGAAGAGGCGCTGTTGCGCCTCCTTCACCACGCTGTCTGTGTGGGTGGACCAATTCAGTTTGTCCGTGATGTGTACGCCGAGGAACTTAAAACTTTCCACCTTCTCCACTACTGTCCCCTCGATGTGGATAGGGGGGTGCTCCCTCTCCTGTTTCCTGAAGTCCACGATCATCTCCTTTGTTTTGCTGACATTGAGTGAGAGGTTATTTTCCTGACACCACACTCCGAGGGCCCTCACCTCCTCTCTGTAGGCCGTCTCGGCGTTGTTGGTAATCAAGCCAACCACTGTAGTGTCGTCAGCAAACTTGATGATTGAGTTGGATGCGTGCTTGGCCACGCAGTCATGGGTAAACAGGGAGTACAGGAGAGGGCTGAGAACGCACCCTTGTGGGGCCCCAGTGTTGAGGATCAGCGGGGTGGAGATGTTGTTTCCTACCCTCACCACCTGGGACCGGCCCGTCAGGAAGTCCAGGACCCAGTTGCACAGGGCTGGGGCGAGACCCAGGGTCTCGAGCTTAATGACGAGCTTGGAGGGAACTATGGTGTTAAATGCTGAGCTGTAGTCGATGAACAGCATTCTTACATAAGTATTCCTCTTGTCCAGATGGGTTAGGGCAGTATGCAGTGTGATTGCGTCGTCTTTGGACCTATTGGGACGGTAAGCAAATTGGAGTGGGTCCAGGGTATCTGGCAGGATGGAGGTGATATGATCCTTGACTAATCTCTCAAAGCACTTCATGATGACGGAAGTGAGTGCTACGGGGGCGATAGTCATTTAGCTCAGTCACCTTAGCTTTCTTGGGAACAGGAACAATGGTGGCCCTCTTGAAGCATGTGGGAACAGCAGACTGGGATAGGGACTGATTGAATATGTCCGTAAACACACCAGCCAGCTGGTCTGCGCATGCTCTGAGGACACGGCCAGGGATGCCATCTGGGCCGGCAGCCTTGCGAGGGTTAACACATTTAAATGTTTTTCTCACATTGGCTGCGGTGAAGGTGAGCCCGCAGGTTTTGGTAGCGGGCCGTGTCGGTGGCACTGTATTGTCCTCAAAGCGAGCAAAGAAGTTGTTTAGTTTGTCTGGGAGCAGGACGTCATGGTCCGCAACGGGGCTGGTTTTCTTTTTGTAGTCCGTGATTGACTGTAGACCCTGCCACATTCCTCTCGTGTCTGAGCCGTTGAATTGTGACTCTACTTTGTCTCCATATTGACGCTTAGCTTGTTTGATTGCCTTGCAGAGGGAATAGCTACACTGTTTGTATTCAGTCATGTTTCCGGTAGCCTTACCCTGGTTAAAAGCAGTGGTTCGCGCTTTCAGTTTTGCGCGAATGCTGCCATCAATCCATGGTTTCTGGTTGGGGAAGGTTTTAATATTTGCTATGGGTACAACATCACCAATGCACTTGCTAATAAACTCGCTCACCGAATCAGCATATACATCAATGTTGTTGTCCGTTGCCCCATCCTCTCTCTCTCTCTCTCTCTCTGTCTCTGTCTCTGACCCCATCCCTGCACATATGGCTTCAAGCATCAGAGAGGAGCACAAACATAAACAGTTGACACTCAAGAAAAAAGAACAGAGGAAACACAGACATAATCCTCAAATACACACAGTGGCGTACTCATACATAAACACACATGGGGTAATCAGGCAGCTGTCCTCATCACTCTATTTGATGTCCTGTAGGGTGTTGAGTCACTGGGCAGTGGAGATTTGTGTGTGTGTGCTTACGCACGCGTGTCCATCAGACAGCAGTTTAATCAGCGGAGGTATGGAGTGATGTCTCTGTGCCGTTCTCCAGGCTGGACTGTACATCACTTTCTCTGGCTGACATTACTCACTCTGAGGGCTCAGCCAATGAGCTGAGAAATGAGACCATAATCATAGGCCACTAACTCACTATTAAAGTCAACTGCAGCTGACTAAATCATAGACCTTTAATTCAATCTGAGGGCAAAACTAGTCCATTATCCCCTTTGCCTTGGAAACTATTTATGCATGCAAGGCTGGGTGCGTCCCAAAAATGTGATGGTAATTTATTTTCCTTGACACCTTTATCTGATCCAAAGGATCTAATGGCAAATCCCCAGTTTGTCTCTGCCGATTTTCTTGGGATGCATTTGAATAGTAGACCAGGAACACAGAAGCCACTTTATAGTATTTAGATGAACCCACTGTGTCCCATGTCCCTAATAGATCACGATGTGACTTCATCCCATCCCGGTCCAACACAGCAGTGAACACGCTAAAGGAGGACCGACAATCTCAGTGTTTGATCTCTCCTAAACCCCTGGCCAAGCCCTAATCCTGTCCGAATGATTTCTGCCCCCTTCAGTCCTTATTAACAGGCAGGATGGAAACTCACCTCCCATCATGGAGAAGCGATATGGGGTTTAAATCCAGATCATTGAATAATCCCCTCAAAATAACTCTAGGCTAGAGAATTCCATACAGTGGCAATCTACTGGATTATCTCCCCCACCCAACCCCATCCTTACATCCCCACACTGCTTCTCTCCCCCATCCAACCCCATCCTTCCATCGTTCTATCCCCACACCGCTTCTCCCCCCCACCCAACCCCATCCCTCCATTGTTACATTACAGCCTTATTCTAAAATGGATTACATTGTTTTTCCCCCTTCATCAATCTACACACAATACCCCACAATGACAAAGCGAAAACAGGTTTATATCATTTTTTTACAAATGTATTACAAATAAAAAATAGAAATATCACATTTACATAAGTATTCAGACCCTTTAACTCAGTACTTTGTTGATTACAGCCTCAAGTCTTCTTGGGTATGACGCTACAAGCTTGGCACACCTCTATTTGGGGAGTTTCTCCCATTCTTCTCTGCAGATCCTCTCAAGTTCTGTCAGGTTGGATGGGGAGCGTTGCTCCACAGCTATTTTCAGCTCTCGCCAGAGATGTTCGATCGGGTTCAAGTCCAGGCTCTGGCTGGGCCGCTCAATTCCGAGTTTCATAGCAAAGGGTCTGAATACTTATGTAAATAAGGTATGTTTTTTTTTTGTGTATACATTTGCAAACATTTCTAAAAACCTGTTTTCACTTTGTCATAATGGGGTATTTTGTGTAGATTGAGATTTTTTTGTAATACATTTTAGAATAAGGCTGGAAAAAGTAAAGCGGTCTGAATACTTTCCGAATGCATTGTAACAAAAAAATACATCTCAATAGGCGGTCCATGACATAGCTCAAGTGTGTGTGTGTGTGTGTAGGGGGAAGGCTTTCCTTTTTGGTTCTCGATTGTTTTTTTAAAAACATTTACATTTCTACATCATACAAAACAGAATGTAGGTATTAACAAGAAAATACTAAAACATACAGAAAATATCAATGATGTAATATTTTTTATTTTTTATTCTAGTGCAACTGTAATCACTCTGAAAAAATCTTATTATAATGATTCAGGAAAATGTTATTCTTGTTGTTAATTACTAGGGTTAATGTTTTAATAAGATAGTTAAATAGAAATGTTCACAGAAAATGCAGATATCATCAATAGCCACACATTTGGATAAGATAGAATTACATGGATATATCTTATGTAAAACTTTAAAGTGCACTTCCTTAACTTTGTTTGGTGTACAATATTTGTAAGGCCTTAACCATGCATTTTTCCAGACAATGTCAGGAATAAGCATGTTCCAGAAAATGTTTCCTCTCTGTGTAAGTTGGTGTTGTAAAGTGTTGTACTAAGTGTTTTTTTGACAGATGTATTCCTAAATATTTAACACAGTCCTTTACAGGAATATTTTATATTTCTTTGTCATCAGAGTCACAGAATTTCACATTTAGAAACATTCAGTTTTAATCCTGATGCAATAGAAAATGCAGTTATAGCATTAAGGGCATGGGCGACCTGGTCTTTGTCTCTTAGAGAAAGAGTAGTATCATCAGCCAGTTGGGAAATGTTGATTTATTTGTTAAAAATGGTTAAGCCATGCAGATTTGCATTATTCAGAATATCTAGAGAGAAGTTCCACAACCAAAATGAAATTGGGCATCCCTGTCGTACACTTCTGTTGATACTGAATCTTTTGTAAGTATTAAGGTTTAGTAACACAGAACTATTTATATCTTTGTAAAACATGCAAATTACTTTGATAAAATGTTCACCGAATCCAAAAAGTGTGAGACCTAAAGAGAAATTCATGTTCAATTGTGTCAAAGGCTTTACAGAAGTCCAAAAATAAGACAACCGCATCGGAGTCAATTGCATCTGAATAATCTAGAAGGTCCAAGACTAAACGAATGTTAGAGCTTATGTGACGGCCCTTCATAAATCCTGTTTGAGTCTCATTTATAATGGCATCTATTCCTTTCTTTAATCTTTTGGCATAAAGCAGAGCAATCAATTTGTAATCAATATTTAATAAAGTAATTGGTTTCCAATTGTCAATGAGAGAAGGGTCTTTATCGGGCTTCGGAATCAGTGAAATAAGGCCCTGTTTCATAGTGGACACCATTTCCCCACTTTTAATGCAATCTTGAAACATATAAAAAATCTGTATTCTAGTAACTCCCAAAACTGTCTATAGAATTCAACTGACAGGCCATCAGGGCCAGGTGATTTCCATTTTTTTCATTGAATCAGAGCCTCTCTAATTTCTTCAAATGACACAGGTGAATCGTAAACTGAGTGGAAATCATCCTCCATTACAGGGACATAATTCCGAATGTGGCAAATGTAGCTTTCACAACCATCTTCCTGAAATTGAGAAATGTAAAGGTTTTCATAAAAGGAATTGACAAATTATGATATTGTAATGGGATCTTTGCATAAAACATCGTTAATTTTCTTTTGTAGTTTCTCTTTTGTAGTCCAAAAAAGTAACTAGTGTTTCTTTCCTTATCTTCAATCAATTTTGCTCTTGACCTTACAAAGCCACCCTTTGCCAGATCCATGTAAAGCTGTTCTAATTCTAGTTGTAAAGACTTGAATACAGACTCCTCTTCAGATAGATTATCTTTCTTTAGAAAACTGTCAAGCTTGCTCATCAGCTCTTTTTCTCTAAGGTTCTTTAAGTGCATCAGCTCTTTGGCACGTTTAATGGCTTGTAAATAGCTTGTAAATTCAGGGAAATCAAGTGATGATCAGAAAAGGGAGCCAACTGATGATCTACATCTGTAACAAATTGTAACAAAAAGGGGGAAATTAGGAATAAATCTATTCTAGATTTACGTGATAGTCCAGGTATAACCATTTGCATCTGGATTGAAATAACGCCAGGAATCATCAACACAGAGATCCTTGCATAATGTAGTGATGATATTGCTATTTTGGGGGCTTTGACTCGTTCTAGGAGGAAAACGATCAACAGATGCATCAGGTGTTTCATTAAAATCCCCTGAAATAATTAGAAAAGCCTCTGAGTATTTGTTGCTTAAATCCTGTACTTTCCTGGTAAATTGGGTAAAAAGGGTCTTATTTGGAGCATGTGAGTTATGTCCATATATATTACAGAATGAAAATAGCATTGTCAAGTTTAACAGTTACTATGTCCCATCTTCCATCCTGTGAAGATGTGGATTCTAGAACATCACCTTTAAACTTGTGAATAAGTGTCAAAACACCAGCAGAATGGTTTGATTCATGACATGAAATAGGCCATGTCTCCCCATTGTGATTTCCAAAATTTCAAATAACTTTCACCTGAATGAGTTTCCTGAAGAAGGACAAAATCTGCATTACTGGGTTTACAATATAAAAATAAGGCTTTCCTTTTTGTAAGATCTCTCAAACCCCTGGCATTCAGACTAACGATATTGAGTGAGTTGAAAACGAACTCCTGCATTAAAAAAGAAAGAGCACAAATTAGATAACAGAAGTAGTAATGTGAACAATAAAACAAACAGTGAACCTTGAGAGGATTACTCCGACGGAAAAAATACGCTCAGCTGAGGTAGCGGTGGTTAACAGTACAACAAATCTAATTACTTCCTTTTAAATTTTTTGGGCAAGTGTTCATCATTTGTAGTTTGAACGGTACATTTACTCGTGAAAGTACATTAACTGTACTCTTGGCAGTACTCACAGTTCGAGTTTGGTAAATGTCAACAGAGTTACCCAGTAATCATTCTTCCTTCGATAAACGCGTGTGGGCCCTTGAACCCAGCCTTCTTTCCCTGTTGTCGTGCCTTCTGTATAAGCGGCCACAGTTTCTCCCTGGCAGTCTGATCCTGCGGTATCAGAGCTTCTTTGATGCGGAGCTTCTTCTCGTCCAGAAACTTGTTCCCCTTGGCCATTCTCCAGATGATGTCCCTGTAATGGCACATAGTTAAGCGCAAGATGATATTGCGAGGGGGGGTCCATCAGATCTTCATTTCCCAAGTCGATGTACCACATCAATCACGTCTCTTAGCTTGTCTTTGATGCACAGAGCCACCTTTCCCAGGATATTAATGACTGCTCCCCTAATATCCTCTCCCTCTACCTCTTTTACACCTTGGATTTTCAGATTCCACCTGCGAGAGTACCTTTGAAGTTCAGCTACATTCTCACACAGCTCATTATTTGGGGATTGCAGTTTCTTCAACTCATTCTCTAGGAACGTTATCTTTTCCTTGTCTTCTTTTACAATTTTGTGTAGCTGACAGTTTCTGACAAATTATCGATCTTCTTTGATGTTTCTTCGATAGCCCGCTCTATGATGGACACTTTGGAGAGCGTGGCGTCTTGTTTAGTAGACAGGGACTGGATTACAGAGAAAAGTTCAGACATGGAAATGTTCTCTTTTACTTTTTTCACCAGTGGATTTTTAATTGGGGTCTGAGGTAAAGAGGTTGCAAGGATTTCATCCTGGTCAGTTTTGTTCTTTCTCTTGCTTGATTTCGCGGCTTCTTGTGTATCCATGCTGATCTGGTTCTCGTTGTGGCTAGCTAGCATGTCTGCCGTCTTCTGTGAGACTTGGATATTCCGTCTACTATTGTATTTCTGTCGTGTTTTTCCCATTCAACTTGACAAACTTATCCTATGTTGCTAAAACAAGTTATAGTTAGTTTCTTTCAACATTGATAGCCAATATTAGACTGTTAACCACCTAACCCTCAATTTTGCTTTGACGAGCAAGAAAACACTCCCTCTCACAGCGATGCTATCTTGGATTGATTTGTTCTCTATTGTTCCTCAAGAAAGGGGGAGGCCGATGACATTATGGCTTCCCATCAGACCAACTCCTTGAATGCAATACTCCTTGAAGTTGACAGTTGTGTAAAAATTAAAAAAAACGATTTTGCTAAAAACGTATATTTTTTTACCTTTAGTGTGTGTAGTTTACTGTATTTATTCTTTGAATATCACTTTTCAACATTAATACTTAATATCACTAGAGGACATCTTTAAAGGTCCAATGCAGATGTTTTTCTCTCAATATAAAATAATTTCTGGGTAACAATTAAGTACCTTACTGTGATAATTGTATTTATTAAAAATTGTCTTTTAAATATATTTTTTTATCACTTCTTAGCAAAGAGCAATTTCTCAAGCAAGAATTTTGCTTGGACTGGTCTGAGTGGGAAACTGAAAACTAGCTGTTATTGGCAGAGGTTTGGAACTCTTATTGGTCAATTAATTAATTTACCACCTGGTGATGTCACAAGGCAGCCCAAAACTCCATCCCACCAAAACAGGCTGATATTTCAGCCGGTCTTTTTAAAGGCCATTATCATCATTTTCACAGTATTAATCCAACCTCATAGTGTGGAAATATACACTGACTATACAAAACATTAGGAACACCTGCTCTTTCCATGACATAGACTGACCAGGTGAATCCATGTGAAAGCTATGATCCCATATTGACGTCTCCTGTTAAGGGGAGGAGACAGGTTAAAGAAGGATTTTTAAGCCGAGACAATTGAGACATGGATTGTGTGGTTAGAGGTTAGAGGTTAAATTTAGAGGTTAAATGGGCAGGACAAAAGATTTAAGTGCCTTTGAACAGGGTATGGTAGTAGGTGGCAGACACACTGATTTGAATGTGTCATGAACTACAACGCTGCTGCGGTTTTCACGCTTGACAGTTTCCTGTGTGTATCAAGAATGGTCCACCACCCAAAGGACATCAAGTCAACTTGACACAACTGTGAGAAGCATGGAGTTAACATGGGCCAGCAACCCTGTGTAACGCTTTCGACACTTTGTAGAGTCCATGCCCCGACTAATTAAGACTGTTCTGATGGCAAAAGGGGTGCAACTCAATATTAGGAATGTGTTCCTAATGTTTCGTACACTCAGTGTATATAAAACACAAAAAAATCAAATTGTTGGATGCACTGGACCTTTAAGTATTTTTCTTGTTAGAGTAAATCTCTTGGTACTTATTGCCACTGAAGGCAATTTGACCTTACATGTTTCAGTAGCAGGCTACAGATGTTTTAGACACATTTCCCCAAAGACATTATGTATGCAGGCAGTAGATTACACTTCCAGTCTCCTCAACCAAGGAACAGTAGGCTTACAGTACACTAACACCATCCTTATCAGACTCTGCACTTCCCATAAAATACTGTAAGCCCCCAAACAAAACAGTGAAACATGCTCCAATACAATTTTAGGACACTTAGTGATTTCAGCTCCAAACTCCAAATTGCCCTAACATAATGACGTAATTAGTCCCATTTTAGATAAGCCTGATCATGAGCATCATCATCACACAGACAGCATGTTAATCTCCATGCCAGTCCCACGGTCATCATCACACAGACAGCATGTTAATCCCCATGCCAGTCCCACAGTCATCATCATCACAGACAGCATGTTAATCCCCATGCCAGTCCCACGGTGATCATCACAGACAGCATGTTAATCCCCATGCCAGTCCCACGGTGATCATCACAGACAGCATGTTAATCCCCATGCCAGTCCCACGGTCATCATCATCACAGACAGCATGTTAATCCCCATGCCAGTCCCAGTCATCATCATCACAGACAGCATGTTAATCCCCATGCCAGTCCCACGGTCATCATCATCGCAGACAGCATGTTAATCCCCATGCCAGTCCCACGGTCATCATCACACAGACAGCATGTTAATCCCCATGCCAGTCCCACGGTGATCATCACACAGACAGCAAGTTAATCCCCATGCCAGTCCCACAGTGATCATCACAGACAGCATGTTAATCCCCATGCCAGTCCCACGGTGATCATCACAGACAGCATGTTAATCCCCATGCCAGTCCCACGGTCATCATCATCACAGACAGCATGTTAATCCCCATGCCAGTCCCAGTCATCATCATCACAGACAGCATGTTAATCCCCATGCCAGTCCCACGGTGATCATCACAGACAGCATGTTAATCCCCATGCCAGTCCCACGGTCATCATCACACAGACAGCATGTTAATCCCCAGGCCAGTCCCACGGTCATCATCACACAGACAGCAAGTTAATCCCCATGCCAGTCTCACGGTCATCATCATCACAGACAGCATGTTAATCCCCATGCCAGTCCCACGGTGATCATCACAGACAGCATGTTAATCCCCATGCCAGTCCCACGATCATCACAGACAGCGTGTTAATCCCCATGCCAGTCCCACAGTCATCATCATCACAGACAGCATGTTAATCCCCATGCCAGTCCCACGGTCATCATCATCGCAGACAGCATGTTAATCCCCATGCCAGTCCCACGGTCATCATCACACAGACAGCATGTTAATCCCCATGCCAGTCCCACGGTGATCATCACAGACAGCATGTTAATCCCATGCCAGTCCCACGGTGATCATCACAGACAGCATGTTAATCCCATGCCAGTCCCACAGTCATCATCGCAGACAGCATGTTAATCCCATGCCAGTCCCACGGTCATCATCACACAGACAGCATGTTAATCCCCATGCCAGTCCCACGGTCATCATCACAGACAGCATGTTAATCCCCATGCCAGTCCCACGGTCATCATCACAGACAGCATGTTAATCCCCATGCAGAGCCAAGCACGAGCTAGTGAGATCCTATATTGGGGCCTTCTAGCATTTATTTGCATATTTCCGTCAGAGAACGCCTACTCTGTGAAGTGCACATATGCAAGAACTCAATTTGCCCTTGCACTCCTTCTAAATAACGCAATTGGCAAAGGGTACAAAACGCAGTCCACTATGTTCCAGATTCTAGTTTTGGAAACAGAAATCTGTATGGAGAAATCTGTATGTTTAAAATCAATGAGAAAATGTGCATAATGTGTGCCAAAATATATCTCACTCCATCTTCTCCCTCTGCCAGCCACTGGGCTTCCTCACATCACCATATTTGGTAGTGAGGGAAAAAGCCAACCGAATGCTTCACATTTATACATCCGGTGAAATATCTGGCTCATTGAGTTATCTGTGACGTTACACTGCTCTCGCTCAGTGGCAGAGACTAACTGCAAGTTGAACTTGGTGAGTAAGATCCTAAATTGATAGTGCAGTTTGTTTAAGTGATTTTACAGCTAGCTAGCTACTGTACTTCACATGCTGATATGGACTTTGGTATTATTGTGTGTAGCTATGTTTTCTAGCTAGCCAGCCAGCCCAGAGAGAGAGAGCTTTGCATTGTGGGTTGTGTAGTAGATTTGAGCTGCGACAGATTTCCAGAAACGATTTTCACATTTCTACAAACCTGGTTAAAACAACAAAATGATTGTTTGAACATTTGTTCACAAAATTGTTTTCACATAGTGTTATTTAACACTGTTAATCAATGGCATTAGGGGCTTGGGGTGGATTATCCCTTTAAACTGTGCTTTCCAGCTACACATTCGGCACTTCCTCAGTGTCTAGAAGGGTTCCCTCTGCCACACTGACAACACCAGTTCTGCTCAATATCATAGGCATTTTTGAAGCCATAGTAATAGCTGGACTTTGAAATGGCCTGACTATAAAACACCACCTCGTGTAACTGAACCCCCACGGCCTTAATCCTTATTTAACACCACCTCGTGTAACTGAACCCCCCACGGCCTTAATCCTTATTAAACACCACCTCGTGTAACTGAACCCCCACGGCCTTAATCCTTATTTAACACCACCTCGTGTAACTGAACCCCCCACGGCCTTAATCCTTATTTAACACCACCTCGTGTAACTGAACCCCCAACGGCCTTAATTCTTATTAAACACCACCTCGTGTAACTGAACCCCCACGGCCTTAATCCTTATTTAACACCACCTCGTGTAACTGAACCCCCAACAGCCTTAATCCTTATTAAACACCACCTCGTGTAACTGAACCCCCACGGCCTTAATCCTTATTTAACATCACCTCGTGTAACTGAACCCCCCACGGCCTTAATCCTTATTTAACACCACCTCGTAACTGAACCCCCAACGGCCTTAATTCTTATTAAACACCACCTCGTGTAACTGAACCCCCACGGCCTTAATCCTTATTTAACATCACCTCGTGTAACTGAACCCCCCACGGCCTTAATCCTTATTTAACACCACCTCGTGTAACTGAACCCCCAACGGCCTTAATTCTTATTAAACACCACCTCGTGTAACTGAACCCCCACGGCCTTTATCCTTATTTAACACCACCTCGTGTAACTGAACCCCCCACGGCCTTAATCCTTATTTAACATCACCTCGTGTAACTGAACCCCCCACGGCCTTAATCCTTATTTAACATCACCTCGTGTAACTGAACCCCCACGGTCTTAATCCTTATTTACCACCACCTCGTGTAACTGAACCCCCCACGGCCTTAATCCTTATTTAACACCACCTTGTGTAACTGAACCCCCCACGGCCTTAATCCTTATTTAACACCACCTCGTGTAACTGAACCCCCCACGGCCTTAATCCTTATTTAACACCACCTCGTGTAACTGAACCCCCCACGGCCTTAATCCTTATTTAACACCAGATGGTGTAACTGAACCCCCAACGGCGTTAGTCCTTGTTACACACTACCTCCCTGGCTCTGAAACAGTCAGCAGACAGCTGGCAGAGAGAGAGCAGGTTAAAGAGGGGGGCCAGTGGGTAGCTGCCATTGATGTCCATAGCAATCTGGCTGGCGTGTGTCCAGGACCGATGTGAAACATCACACAGAAAAGTTGTGGAGAAACTTTAAAAGATCTGCTGAAGTCTGTCTGTGTAATAAGTTCAAGCGGGCTGTGGGGCCTACCTGCTGCGTGTGTGCCACTCACGGACGCCTTTTAAATGTAAATTTAAAAAAAATTAATATTTTTTTGACGCTCTTATTCAGAGCAACTTACAGGAGCAATTAGGGTTGTGTGCTTTGTTCAAATACTGCCCGCTGTCAATCACACCACCACAGCAGGGCACACACACACGCTCTAAAACCTTTCATAATACCCATGAACAGACGCATGCATGCCTACACACATTCACACCAGAACTCAAACTCGCACGTGCCCACCTGCATTAAAGCTCAATCACTCACATACACGCTCACCTGTCACACACACAAACATCACACGCACACACACACCATTGCTCTCAAAATAATTCCACCCACCCCGCAGTCACACAGTCAATTACAGTCACAATCCTTCAAAAGACTCCTGTATTGTCTCCATCCCAAACTGCCGTGGTGACCGGCTGCCATATGTTGATCTGTTCTCAGCAGGAGCTGACAACTAAAACCTCTAGTTAACCTCAACCAAACCGCTGGGGAACATAACCACTGACAAACACTAGCGCATATGTATGCATGTAGGGAGCGTATCAATGTGTATGAAGTCCATCCTCTTTCAGTCTACATGACACACAACAGATGTATGGAATGGTTCACAAGGTTAAGATTTGTATGAAAGATACTTATAATTCACAGAAGACATTAACTGCTGTAAAAACATGAAAACTAATTGTGTAGAGACCAGTGTCTGGCCCCACAACTCCATACTGGAGCCATCTCTCCCTGGTACCGTATAGAACAGAAACATGAACTAATGCTCTGGAATAAGGTATCACCAAAGACATGGTAAATCTCCCAGAGGCCCATCCTGAGTAGAACACACATAGATGAGCATTCTAACAACCCCTTATTCTGTTGCAGAAATCAAATCTCATTTTATTAGTCACATGCGCCAAATAAAAACAAAGTCTGAGGTCCTGAGCACTCTGGGGGAAGGTTTTCATCAAAGATCTCTCTATCTCGGCTACTGAAAAGCATCCCCACAGCATGATGCTGCCATCACCATGCTCCACCGTAGGGATGGTGCCAGGTTTCCTCCAAATGTGACACTAGGCATTCAGGCCAAAAAGTTCAATCTCGGTTTCATCAGACCAGAGAATCTTGTTTCTCATGGTCTAAGAGTCTTTAGGGGCCTTTCGGCAAACTCCAAGTGGGCTGTCGTGCCTTTAATGAGGAGTGGATTCCGTCTGGCCACTCTACCATAAAAGCCTGATTGGTGGAGTGCTGCAGAGATGGTTGTCCTTCTGGAAGGTTCTCCCATATTCACAGAGGAACTCTAGAGCTCTGTCAGAGTGACTATCAAGTTCTTGGGCACCTCCCTGACCAAGGCCTTTCTCCCCCGATTGCTCAGTTTGGCCGGGCGGCCAGCTCTAGGACGAGTCTTGGTGGTTCCAAACTTCTTCCATTTAAGAATGATGGAGGCCACTGTGTTCTTGGGGACCTGCAATGCTGCAGAAATGTTTTGGTACCCTTCCCCTGATCTGTGCTTCAACACAATCCTGTCTCGGACCGATACGGAACATTTCAACACTTTCAACTGTAGGTTCTTATATAGACGGATGTGTGCCTTTCCAAATCATGTCCAATCAATTAAATTTACCACAGGTGGACTCCAATCAAGTTGTAGAAACATCTCAAGGATGATCAATGGAAACAGGATGCACCTGAGCTCAATTTTAAGTCTCATATCAAAGTGTCTGAATACTTATGTAAATAAGGTATGTTTTTTATTTTTAATACATTTGCAAAAATGTCTAAACCTGTTTTCGCTTTGTCATTATGGAGTATTGTGTGTAGATTGCTGAGAATTTATTTTTATTTAATACATTTTAGAACAAGGCTGTAGCGTAACAAAATGTGGAAAAAGTCAAGGGGTCAGAAAACTTTCCGAAGGTCCTGTATAATACACCAAATAGTGTATTCCTCATGGACGTTGCCCCGTCAACCAACCATTCTCCATGGCTGTATACCAGGGTACAGGATGCATCAGTCACTTTTATACAGTGTGTGTGTGTGTGTGTTTGCATACGGAAAAATGATTAATAAAACAGTCAGGTATAAAGCACAATTAAATTTATTAGATGTGGGAAAAAACGATCCCAGTTTTCATCAGATACTTGATTGAGTGCGAAAAATATTAATTACAGAAAAAGAGGGACCTAAATGAAAAACAGATAAATAAAGCAATAGACAATGATGCTGACAGCATCAGAGGTGTTTATAGAATGATGCTGACAGCATCCGAGGTGTTGTAGAATGATGCTGACAGCATCCGAGGTGTTTATAGAATGATGCTGACAGCATCAGAGGTGTTGTAGAATGATGCTGACAGCATCCGAGGCGTTTGTAGAATAATGCTGACAGCATCAGAGGTGTTTGTAGAAGGACAACTCCACAGTAACACAGAGACCGATGTATAAAATAAATGTATGTCAAACAATGTTAAACTAATGATACAGCTCTGCACGAGGACTACTTTTAACAATTTCCACAGAACATTTTACAAAAAGACATTTACTTGAAGAACAGTGCAGATGCAAAGTTTGATAACAGAACAACAGTTTGTGCTGTTTGAGCCGTCATTGGGGCGGCAGGGTAGCCTAGTGGTTAGAGCGTTGGACTAGTAACCAAAAGGCAGTTAACCCACTGTTCCTAGGCCGTTATTGTAAATAAGAATTTGTTCTTAATTGACTTGCCTAGTTAAATAAAGGTCAAATAAAAAAATACAAATCTGCACTGCCCCACTTCCACTGGCCCTCCACCTGGTCCTCCTGCCCTTTTCCACTGGCCCTCCACCTGGTCCTCCTGCCCCTTTTCCACTGGCCCTCCACCTGGTCCTCCTGCCCCTTTCCACTGGCCCTCCACCTGGTCCTCCTGCCCCTTTCCACTGGCCCTCCACCTGGTCCTCCTGCCCCTTTCCACTGGCCCTCCACCTGGTCCTCCTGCCCCTTTTCCACTGGCCCTCCACCTGGTCCTCCTGCCCCTTTTCCACTGGCCCTCCACCTGGTCCTCCTGCCCCTTTCCACTGGCCCTCCACCTGGTCCTCCTGCCCCTTTTCCACTGGCCCTCCACCTGGTCCTCCTGCCCCTTTTCCACTGGCCCTCCACCTGGTCCTCCTGCCCTTTTCCACTGGCCCTCCACACCCCTTCACCTGGTCCTCTTCCTCCCGCTCCTGTCATATATTTTTTATTTGTTGAGATGCCTATTTTGTTTTTACGGATGACTACCGCCCGCTGCAAAGCCAACTTCCCCTTGGAGTCCCCAAAATGCATCCTGACTGCCTGAAAGTAATCACTGATCTGTGTAGGTGAGCGCAAATAAACAGAAACTTTGCCTTCATCTAGCCACCTTTCAAACCCACACATTCTCCTCAAGGAAGGAGAGAAAAGGTATCCCAACACTTTCACCTAGATCACTCCCTCCATTCCTCCCACCTTCACCTCCTCCCTGTCCCACCCTTACCTCTCCAACAAACCTATCCATCCTTCTCCCCAGCCCCTCCCTGTCCCACCCTTACCTCTCCAACAAACCTATCCATCCTTCTCCCCAGCCCCCTCCCTGTCCCACCCTTACCTCTCCAACAAACCTATCCATCCTTCTCCCCAGCCCCCTCCCTGTCCCACCCTTACCTCTCCAACAAACCTATCCATCCTTCTCCCCAGCCCCCTCCCCACTCACCCCCTTGCCTGGTCCTTCTAGTACTCTTTTCTTGAGGTGGTCCAGCTTGTCGCTGGCTAGCGCCCCCCTGAGGGCGGTGAAGAAGGCGCAGTAGTGGGCCGTGTTGTGGAGCATGAGCAGTACTCCAGCCAGCAGCTCATTGGTCACCAGCAGGTGGTGTAGGTACGCCCTCTGGTGGTTCCTGCAGCAGTAGCAGCCACACCCCTCCACCAGGGGACTGAAGTCGTCTCTGTACCTGGAGAGCAGAAGGTCACACACACGGACAGACAGACAGACACACAGCCAGAGTGACACACACACGCACAGATGAAACAGGAACACACACACACACACACTCCTTAGAATAGAGTGAGAGGGACAGAGGCACACGTGTACACACACCAACTGGCAAAAACACTAATGGACACAAACCTCTTATCTTTCAGGTTGATCTCAAAAGGAGTCATCTTGGTTTGGTCTTCTTGGGGATTATCAGTTCCATTCTTCTGACCTACAGCAGCTTCGGACTTGTCCAACTCCACAACTGCCAAAATACACACCAATCAAATCAATCCCTTCGGCCACACCCATTCAACTAGACCAATCTGATCCATTTACTAAACACACACATTCCAAAGTCCATAGCAGTCAGATCATGCCCTAAAACCATACATCCTAAACCAACTATGGCCCATTGTGTTCCAATTTCACGATCATCTCCTTTCCCACAAAGGAATATCAGTATTTGCTGAATTCAAGGCCCCCCCACCAAAACCCACATTCACCCACAAAAGCCCCCCCTCCATCCACACACACACACACACACGGGAAATTCCTCACCCAACAGCTTAATTAAAAAGTTATCAGGCACTTCCATCTACAGAGAGCAGCTGAGGTCAACTGAAGGGCAAACAGAATGATGTGACAGAGAGAGAGAGAGCGCGAGCGAGAGTTAAGGGTGAAAACAAGAGTGGAGAGAACAACAGGACGGGGGGGACAGTAAAAGAGGGAGGATGAGTTTGACAGAGAGTGGAAAAAGGGGATGGAGGGAGAGAAAAGAGAGGGATGGAGGGAGAGTGAAGAGGGAGTGATCTGAAGAGAAAGGGAGGATAGCGAGAATAAGAGAGAGGGCAAGGATGGCAGGTGGTAAGACGAGTGCCTGTGGTGCCAGAGAAGAGGAAGATTGGGGTGAGGGCTGTGACACCACCTCCCCACAGAGCCCTCTAATTAGCTGAGGGATTAGGATGCTGTCTCCTCCTTCGCTGATGGACCCCAGTCCTGTCCTAACACTCACCTCTAGTGAACCCCGTTACACTCCCCCGTGCAGAATCGATTAGTGCTATCTGATACTTAAATCGGTATGATCCTCAACTTCTGAATCTGGTACTTTGGCCTGATATAAAAACTTTTACAGCTATCAAACTGAAAATCCCGCGGGAGGCTTCAATTTCCCTCAGGAACGCTTTAATCATATTGTGTTTTCTTTTGCTTTATCAGAGATTAACGGCAGGGCATGATTTAATTGTTATCAGTAGCCTAGTGTCTGTTATATCTGGAGTATTTCTTCTCTTATCTGGTGTCCTGTGTGAATTTAAGTATGCTCTCTCTAATTCTCTCTCTCTTTCTTTTTTTCCCTCTTCTCTCTCTCGGAGGACCTGAGCATTAGGACCATTCCTCAAGGCCTACCTGGCCTGATGACTCCTTGATGTCCCGAGTCCACCTGGCCGTGCTGCTTCTCCAGTTTCAACTGTTCTGCCTGTTTTATGAACATTTTAAAATCTTGTCCATGTTCTGTTATAATCTGCACCCGGCACAGCCAGAAGAGGACTGGCCACCCCTCACAGCCTGGTTCCTCTCTAGGTTTCTTCCTAGGTTTTGGCCTTTCTAGGGAGTTTTTCCTAGCCACCGTGCTTTTACACCTGCATTGCTTGCTGTTTGGGGTTTTAGGCTGGGTTTCTGTACAGCACTCTGTGACATCAGCTGATGTAATTTATAAATAATTTTGATTTGATTTAGTGGCAGGTAGCCTAGTGGTTAGAGCGTTGGACTTGTAACCGGAGGGTTGCAAGTTCGAATCCCCGAGCTGACAAGGTAAAAATCTGTCGTTCTGCCCCTGAACAAGGCAGTTAACCCACTGTTCCCCGGGCGCCGAAGACGTGGGGTTAAATGCGGAAGACACATTTCAGTTGAAGGCATTCGGTTGTACAACTGACTAATAATGGTGACTTTGACTTTGTTTACTGGGGTAACAGTGAGATCGGCCATTGATTTAATTTCACCATTGTATCTCCACCCATCCATTTGATTTAACCGAGGGCTAGAAAATGCATACGGCATCTTATCCCCGCACACACACTTCTCTATTTATCTTGTTCACACACACAGCAAGGGACGCGATTATAAAGAAATACACTTTCTATCATATTCACACAGCAATTTAAAAAAAAACACACAAACACTCGCTGGTCTTTGCTGCCATAATTCCCAGTGGTATTGGTATTGAACTGGAAGCTGGTTGGGAACAAAGTTTGTTGATTAATTCATGACGTTAAGCCAAAGAAGCCTCTCTTCAACAGAGAGATCTGTCTACAGTGGCTGAGTGAATTAGAGACTGCTGTACTCTGCTGGACTCCCTGCGGCGAGGGGAAAGCCCAACGCTCCATGACACTGAACTTCATCATCCTCCTCCTCATTGTACTGATTATCATCAATTATCTTCAACAGCGTGATCACAGGCTTCCCCCATGAGAGCCCACTGAAATGTTTAATCATGTACAGTGCCTTGCAAAAGTATTCATCCCCCTTGGCGTTTTTCCTATTTTGTTGCATTACAACCTGTGATTTAAATTGATTTTTATTTGGATTTCATGTAATAGTCCAAATTGGTGAAGTGAAATGCAAAAAAATGACTTGTTTAAAAAAATGCAAAAAATAAAACACGGAAAAGTGGTGTGTGCATATGTATTCACCTCCTTTGCTATGAAGCCCCTAAATAAGATCTGGTGCAACCAATTACCTTCAGAAGTCACATAATTAGTTAAATAAAGTCCACCTGTGTGCAATCTAAGTGTCACATGATCTGTCACATGATGTCAGTATATATATACACCGGTTCTGAAAGGCCCCAGAGTCTGCAACACCACTAAGCAAGGGGCATTATAAAGACCAAGGAGTTCTCCAAACAGGTCAGGGACAAAGTTGTGGAGAAGTACAGATCAGGGTTGGGTTATAAAAAAATATCAGAAACTTTGAACACCCCTCGGAGCACCATTAAATTCATTATTAATAAATGGAAAGAAAATGCCACCACAACAAACCTGCCAAGAGAGGGCCACCCACCAAAACTCACAGACCAGGCAAGGAGGCATTAATCAGAGAGGCAACAAAGAGACCAAAGATAACCCTCAAGGAGCTGCAAAGCTCCACAGCGGAGATTGGAGTATCTGTCCATAGGACCATTTTAAGCCGTACACTCCACAGAGCTGGGCTTTGCAGAAGAGTGACCAGAAAAAAAGCCATTGCTTAAAGAAAAAAATAAGCAAACGCGTTTGGTGTTCGCCAAAAGGCATGTGGGAGACTCCCCAAACATATGGAAGAAGGTACTCTGGTCAGCTGAGACAAAAATTGTGCTTTTTGGCCATCAAGGAAAACACTATGTCTGGCGCAAACCCAACACCTCATCACCCGAGAACACAATCCCCACAGTAAAGCATGGTGGTGGCAAAATCATGCTGTGGGGATGTTTTTCTATCGGCAGGGACTAGGAAACTGGTTAGAATTGAAGGAATCATGGATGGCGCTAAATACAGGGAAATTCTTGAGGGAAACCTGTTCGTCATCCAGAGATTTAAGCTGGGATGGAGGTTCACCTTCCAGCAGGACAATGACCCTAAGCATACTGCTAAAGCAACACTCGAGTGGTTTAAGGGGAAACATTTAAATGTCTTGGAATGGCCTAGTCAAAGCCCAGACCTCAGCAGAACCCATCCAACTTGAAGGAGCTGGAGCAGTTTAGCCTTGAAGAATGGGCAAAAATCCCAGTGGCTAGATGTGCCAAGCTTACAGAGACATACCCTAGGAGACTTGCAGCTGTAATTGCTGCATAAGGTTGCTCTACAAAGTATTGACTTTGGGGGGGTGAATAGTTATGCACTCTCAAGTTTTTTGTTGTCTTATTTCATGTTTGTTTCATAATAAAAAATATTTTGCATCTTCAAAGTGGTAGGCAAAGTGGTAGGTGTAACAATATAACGCTACGGACTTAGGCAGACCTACAACCAGGCCCAGAGGACGTTTCTCCTTCATGACAACACCTATCCAGTGTTTCATAGCTGTAACCACTGTAGCAAAACAAGGTAGTGAAAGGGGCTGAAGGGCCAAATGGAGCGGGTCCATGGTTCTGACAGCACTGTATCACACCTGTCAGTGTGGAGCGGGTCCATGGTTCTGACAGCACTGTATCACACCTGTCAGTGTGGAGCGGGTCCATGGTTCTGACAGCACTGTATCACACCTGTCAGTGTGGAGCGGGTCCATGGTCCTGACAGTACTGTATCACACCTGTCAGTGTGGAGCGGGTCCATGGTTCTGACAGTACTGTATCACACCTGTCAGTGTGGAGCGGGTCCATGGTCCTGACAGTACTGTATCACACCTGTCAGTGTGGAGCGGGTCCATGGTTCTGACAGCACTGTATCACACCTGTCAGTGTGGAGCGGGTCCATGGTTCTGACAGCACTGTATCACACCTGTCAGTGTGGAGCGGGTCCATGGTTCTGACAGCACTGTATCACACCTGTCAGTGTGGAGCGGGTCCATGGTCCTGACAGCACTGTATCACACCTGTCAGTGTGGAGCGGGTCCATGGTCCTGACAGTACTGTATCACACCTGTCAGTGTGGAGCGGGTCCATGGTTCTGACAGCACTGTATCACACCTGTCAGTGTGGAGCGGGTCCATGGTTCTGACAGCACTGTATCACACCTGTCAGTGTGGAGCGGGTCCATGGTTCTGACAGCACTGTATCACACCTGTCAGTGTGGAGCAGGTCCATGGTTCTGACAGCACTGTATCACAGCTGTCAATGTGTTCTCAAAACATCACAAGTAGCCAGCAGAATTAAAATAATTGAATTTGGTGGCATCTGATGCACCCCCATTTGTTGAAGTCATTCAAGTAGCTGGTCACATAAGGGTTAGTAGTCAGCTATTTGGCGCTTATGGAACACACAGACCTGTTGGGGGTGCCTGTACACCTGTACCTGCTGCCTCTGGGTCAGTGGTGATGTTGAAGGGGAAGGTGAGAGCACAGCCTCGCTCTGTCACCTGGAAGGGGAAGAAGCTCTCAAACAGGTCCACTCCCGCCTCCACGCAGGCCAGCACCTCGTCTGGCCGCCCCACACCCTGCAGCAGCCTGACAGACCGAGAGAGATAGGCAGGCGGGAAAACAGACAGAAACGTATTACACTGTTGATCAATGATTGAATTATCAGACAAACTGAAAGAGACTCGTACCTTATCTATCAGTGTTATCCCTGAAGCACTACAGATGCAGCATCTCTCCCTCTCTTACACACACACACACACACACAAACATCAATACAAAAACTGAAAATCCACACACAGAACAGATGCATTCTCACACAGCAGACAGAAAAAAAACAGATTGCATCCCCCATCCTCCTGAAACCCATTCCCCCCTTAACCCACCTCACTCTCAAAATCACTCACTTTCCCCCTGACTCTCTACTCCACTGCCTCGAGTTTCCAGGGCCAAACTCATTTACCATCCCATAATGGTGGCCAGAGGGAGGGAGTGGATCTCCCAGCACTACCACAACCCAGGGGCAGGCTGACCCAGCACAGGCCCGACGGAGCCTCTTTTCATTAAGGAAACCCAGTACGGCCCAAAGGGAGCGTCTGGGGGTCTCTGATACGGCCTGCAGCACCACTGTCTCTCTCCACTGCTCCTTCTCCACCCCAGAGCCCCAGTCGGCTTCCTCACCTCCAGGGCAAGGAGGAATAGCACAGAGGTCTCCCCAGCACCGGGACACTGGGAAGCAGGCTGAGTTCAGTGGGGAGTCTACTCTCTAACCAGGCCAGTATTCCCAGTGTGGCTGGGAGAAGAGTGGGAACGGGTTGTCATGGCTCCCAGGAGGGAAGGCAGGGGTTGCCATGGTTTCCTGGACATTCTGAGTGAGCATTATGAGAGCAGAGAGATGGAAGGATAGAGGGAGGAGTGTCTGTCTTTCTCTTAGTCTCCCACTGTGAGAGTAACAGCAGTCCACTAGGGGTCTTAGGGTTGAGTGTGGGGAGTAGGATTTAATAATAGTGTATAATATGGGGGGTGGGGTGGGTGTCGCCGTGTTTTCACCAGGGGTTGGAACTGAAATTATTTTTCCAAACGTTTCGTTCGATAAGTTCTGTTCCACTGTTCCGACCTGCAAAATAAAGTCCAGAACCAGTACCCGTTATGTCGTTGCTTTATTTGTTTCTGTATTTATTTTTACATTAGCTCGACCTTAAATTACTTCACCAATCAGTGCGGATAGAGCAGCTTGCTATAAGCGGGCACGTTATAGTTCTTTTAGTCTAGGCAGCCGATGCATGGGCGCTATCGGCTGCCTAGGCTATAGTTGTTTACATGCGCAATGGACAGACAAGTGTAGGGCGCGAGATACGACTGAAATGTTGAGGGTGGGATGAGGGCGAGAGAGGGTGGGGTGAGGGCGAGAGAGGGTGGAGGAGGGCATTGTTATGACATGCATTATCTGAATTAGGCCCACAGAATTATACCTAGGAAGGAACTTTGAATGTCTTTACCCTGCCGAGACTTGGCTTAGTGTTGGGACAGGCTAGCTAAGAAACTTGTGTGTGCAGAGCGGCACAATAATTAAAAACATGCTTTATCTTTTCATAGTTAATAAATCCAATGTGAAACGTGATAACTATAGCATCCGTAACTAGCATGGAAAAAGCTAATCTATTCTTCTCTAATTAAAAATCTCTCCCTAATTTCTGAATCACACTTGTAACGTCAGTAGGCTACCTTGGCCTAAGCTTCGGCGGGGGGGAGGGAAAGGTAGCCTGAACACGCACTGGCAAAGATTTTCAGCTGGCAGGCAGACACTGGAACAGTGATGGCTTTGCATAGGCGCCTTGTTGCGTTTTTGGGGTGAAACTGGAAAAAATGCCTGGAATGTAAGTTATTAATCAGTTCCCAAGCTTTTAAAATAGCGGTTCTGTTCCAGAACAGTATAGATCACTTTGCTTCCTGGTTCTGATTCTGTTCCTCTAAAAATGTATTTATTTTTCTGTTCTGTTCCCTGAATCGTTTCCAACCCCTGGTTTTCACAGGTGTCACATGATCACTCAATTAGAGCCATTAATTGGTCAGTCAGTTCTCTCCCCTCACCTGGTCCCTGCTGTACATTCTAAAATCGGTCTGTGGAGAGAGACAAGAGCCAGATTGCAGACGAGAGACCGAGAGGAGTGGAGAGAGAGATAATTAAAAAGTGTTAAAGGAGGTATGGAGTGTTTTTGAAGAGCATCCTGCTTTGGGGGGGTGGAGTGAGGGAAGGAGAAACAAATAATTGGTGCAGTAAGGGGAGGAGGAGTGAGTCAGGGAAGGAGAGAGAGTGGGATGGGATGAAGGAGCATTCATATTTAGGGTTTATGGGAGTGTGGGTGTAGACAGTGAGTAAGAAGGGTAAAAGCTGGCAGGCAACTGGAGCTGGTGTGGAGGGGCACTAAAACCTGATTTTAGGCTAGACTTCGCTAGCTAGAGCGTATGAAGAGTTAATGGGCAGGGTTGCCAACTCAGTAGCTTTGATCTTTGTCATTGTGACATTTCAGACGCCTGCCGGCAACTTTTCTTCCCTCTGAAAGCGATTGGCAACATATTCAGCTACTTTTTTAAAGGCAGCCTCAGTTTTTCCTCTGAGAGTTTTTGATAGATTTAACAACTAACTTTTACTGTCGTGAAGCAGCCGAGAGGAGGGAGAGAGAGAGTGGGAGAGAACAGCTGCCTGAGGCAGAGCTGCAGCACACACAATGTGCTGACAAAGAGCACATCGTTGTTTGACAGTTTAGTCATAATAGACATAACATAGTGGGATATGTCATTCCCGCCAATGCACCCTACAGAGGGAGCTGTTATGTCACCCTTTATAGAGTATGACACAAGCTTATAGACCCCTTTCCAGTACACGACACACTGATGTCATGCACAGATGCGAGCAACTCTTGGCTGCAGTAAAGGAAGCCATCGCCATCTGCGCCCATTCAACAGATTTACGTTTTTATTACTTTTAAACAAAATAACTTTTTGGGGTTCTCACACGCTTAAAATGTTTTGATTATTGCTTGAACATTAGCTAAGATTACATTTGGTTGTTATCTTCGCAAAATAACTATTTTGGATGCAGAATTTGTTATCTAGAATGCTAACGCTCATTGACACTGTAACAAAAGCTAGCCAATGTGTTTTATAAGTATAATTCAGTTGATTTGCGATAATGACAAACATTATATTAAGCAGGACATTCATACAAGCTTTAAAATCCAATTATAATCCAAAAGTAGTATGCAATACACTCATTAGCAAATAAATAGGAACTATTAAGAACTTCCATGTGTTCTGCCACCAACTTGTGCGCATTGCCCTCATGCGTCAATGTTTTCTAACACAGAAAGGGGTCTATAAAGGGGTCTGTGATTCCATCCATGTAGTGCCTATGAAGAGTTTTTGTATGCTATATAGCCTTTATAAGATGTACATTTGTTTAAGGTGGGACCACACACACACACCTGGGTTTGTCGTCAGGCAGCTCCTTGATGACGGCAGTGATGAGCTGGGCCCGGAGGTGCTGCTCCATGGCTGCAGTATGGAGCCCGTCTAGACAGAATCCTCCTACTGGCCGCTTGGCAGTCTCTCTGGCCGACCGCACCCCTCTCCTCCAGCACATCTCCTCCCTCCACCACCCCCAACACCTCCACCCCACTCAGCTCCTGGAGACCAGAGAGAGAGATAGGCAGGGTTCATACACATTTTGATAGATGGAATTTGTATGACTTTTAACCAAATTTCCATGACCAACAATTGTACAGAAGGTCTAAAAAAAGTAAGTGTAATGTGGTATCAACACTGGGAGGCTTCTCTCTGATTCCATGTACCATCTCCTGTCTCTGAGCAAGGTACCTCCCACAAAGTAGAATACCTGTTAGGCAACTCACAATTGTTCCTAAAAATAATGTTCACGATTCACATGATTCAATTCAACACGATTCAACCGAACCCCAACTAATACAATGGCAAAGTGAATCGTTCGTTTCATTAAAAAATTATTGTTTAAATGAATCATATGATTAGTTAAAAAAAGTACATCAACTTTGTATTTATTTCTATTTAACTAGGCAAGTCAGTTATAAAAAAAAATTAAAAAAAAAAAAAAAGGTTATTTTTACAATGATGGCCTACCAAAAGGCCTCCTGCGGGGCTGGGGGATTAAAAATTAAATAAAAATATAGGACAAAACACACGACAGTATGGCCTTATTGTCTGTGTTTTTTTTGGACATTGACATGACAAACATGTATAGCTTAACGGTTAACTAGAGGGTACAAGATACATTTGAAGTCGGAAGTTTACATACACATTTGACAAATACATTTAAACTCAGTTTGTCACAATTCCTGACATTTAATCCTAGTAAAAATTCCCTGTCTTAGGTCAGTTAGGATCACCACTTTATTTTAAGAATGTGAAATGTCAGAATAATAGTAGAGAGGATGATTTATTTCAGCTTTTATTTCTTTCATCACATTCCCAGTGAGTCAGAAGTTTACATACACTCAATTAGTATTTGGCAGCAGCCTTTAAATTGTTTAACTTGGGTCAAACATTTCGGGTAGCCTTCCACAAGCTTCCCATATGACGTTTTGGCCCATTTCTCCTGACAGAGCTGGTGTAACTGAGTCAGGTTTGTAGGCCTCCTTGCTCGCACACGCTTTTTCATTTTGACACAACTTTGAAAGTAAGCTTGGGGTCATTGTCCATTTGGAAGACCCATTTGCAACCAAGCTTTAACTTCCTGACTGATGTCTTGAGATGTTGCTTCAATATATCCACATAATGTCCCTCCTCATGATGTCATCTATTTTGTGACGTGCACCAGTCCCCCCTGCAGCAAAGCACCCCCACAACATGATGCTGCCACCCCCGTGCTTCACGGTTGGGATGGTGTTCTTCGGCTTGCAATCCTCCCCCTTTTTCCTCCAAACATAACAATGGTCATTATGGCCAAACAGTTCTATTTTGGTTTTATCAGACCAGAGGACATTTCTCCAAAATGTACGATCTTTGTCCCATGTGCAGTTGCAAACCGTAGTCTGGCTTTTTTTATGGCGGTTTTGGAGCAGTGCCTTCTTCCTTGCTGAGCGGCTTTTCAGGTTATGTCGATATAGGACTCGTTTTACTGTGGATATAGATACTTTTGTACCGGTTTCCTCCAGCATGTTCATAAGGTCCTTTGCTGTTGTTCTGGGATTGATTTGCACTTTTTGCACCAAAGTACGTTCATCTCTAGGTGATAGAACACGCCTCCTTCCTGAGTGGTATGATGGCTGCGTGGTCCCATGGTGTTTATACTTGCATACTATTGTTTATACAGATGAACGTGGTACCTTCAAGCGTTTGGAAATTGCTCCCAAGGATGCAACAGACTTGTGGAAGTATAAAAAAAAAGATCTGAGGTCTTGGCTGATTTCTTTTGATTTTCCTATGATGTCAAGCAAAGAGGCACTTTGTTTGAAGGTAGGCCTTGAAATACATCCACAAGTACACCTCCAATTGACTCAAATTATGCCAACTAGCCTATCAGAAGCTTCTAAAGTTATGACATCATTTTCTGGAATTTTCCAAGCTGTTGAAAGGCTTAGTGTATGTAAACTTCTTGACCCACTGGAATTGTGATACAGTGACGTATAAGTGAAATAAAATCAAATCAAATCAAATTTTATTTGTCACATACACATGGTTAGCAGATGTTAATGCGAGTGTAGCGAAATGCTTGTGCTTCTAGTTCCGACCATGCAGTAGTATCTAACAAGTAATCTAACAAATTCACAACAACTACCTTATACACACAAGAGTAAAGGAATGAATACGAGTATGTACATATAAATATATGGATGAGCGATGGCTGACCGGCATAGGCAAGATGCAGTAGATGGTATGGAGTACAGTATATACACATATATATGAGATGAGTAATGTAGGATATGTAAACATTATATAAATGTCAACGCTCTTGAGATACACATGCTTGTTTGAGCATCACAACTTTCATTTCCGGTCACAACTAGTAGACTTGTTTACGTGCTGCTGTGCGTTTTGTTGCTAACCTAACTTTGCTACCTGACAGTTTTACGGTTTTTACTTTGTAATTACCGTTTATTTTTTCATTCAACTTTTTCACTCCGGACGCTTTATCTGGACGTGTTTCGTCAGGACCTCCACCAACCGAAGCTAAGTAGTAACATTAACATCATGCCTTCTAATTGCAGTCGCTGTACTCATAACATACAGGAGAACGGTCGGCTTAAGGCGAGGATAGCTGTGCTGCAAGCCCAGCTTCAGACGCAATCGTTAGGCAAGGAAATGTAAGTGTAGGAAAGGATGAAACAGCGTCTGTGCCACCAGTAAGTACAGATAGTCGTAGAAATCCCCTCGCACAGTCCCCGCAGCCGGACAATTTTCTCACGGCTTCTGGAAGGAAATGCTGGAGCAATGCTCAACCGGTGTCGCTCATTCAGCCGACAGAAACTTTCAACCGGTTTTCCCCATTAAGCAGCGGGTCGGAGTCAGAGGCCGAGCCTTCTCTGGTCTCTACTCCTCCCGTTACGGGGTCTGAGATGCCGAGGCCTCCCACCATTAGCACTGACAAATTGAAAACTCTAGTCATTGGCGACTCCATTACTCGCAGTATTAGACTTGAAGCGAATCACCCAGCGATCATACACTGTTTACCAGGGGGCAGGGCTACCGACGTTAAGGCTAACCTGAAGATGGTGCTGGCTAAGGCTAAATCTGGCGAGTGTAGAGAGTATAGAGATATTGTTATCCACGTCGGCACCAACGATGTTAGGATGAAACAGTCAGAGGTCACAAAGCGCAACATAGCTTCAGCGTGTAAATCAGCTAGAAAGATGTGTCGGCATCGAGTAATTGTCTCTGGCCCTCCCAGTTAGGGGGAGTGATGAGCTCTACAGCAGAGTCTCACAACTCAATCGCTGGTTGAAAACTGTTTTCTGCCCCACACAAAAGATAGAATTTGTAGATAATTGGCCCTCTTTCTGGGACTCACCCACAAACAGGACCAAGCCTGGCCTGTTGAGGAGTGACGGACTCCATCCTAGCTGGAGGGGTGCTCTCATCTTATCGACGAACATAGACAGGGCTCTAACTCCTCTAGCTTCACAATGAGATAGGGTGCAGGCCAGGCAGCAGGCTGTTAGCCACCCTTCCAGCTTAGTGGAGTCTGCCACTAGCACAGTTAGTGTAGTCAGCTCAGCTATCTCTATTGAGACTGTGTCTGTGCCTCGACCTAGGTTGGGCAAAACTAAACATGGCGGTGTTCGCCTTAGCAATCTCACTAGAATAAAGACCTCCTCCATTGCTGCTATTATTGAAAGAGATTGTGATACCTCACATCTCAAAATGGGG
Source organism: Brachymystax lenok tsinlingensis (assembly GCA_030435695.1). NCBI lineage: Eukaryota > Metazoa > Chordata > Actinopteri > Salmoniformes > Salmonidae > Brachymystax > Brachymystax lenok. Next base: position 13,820,555 of record CM059814.1, read on the forward strand.
CTACTCAATGTTAGATCCTCACTTCCAAGGCAGTTCTAGTCAATGAACTAATCACTGATCATAATCTTGATGTGATTGGCCTGACTGAAACATGGCTTAAGCCTGATGAATTTATTGTGTTAAATGAGGCCTCACCTCCTGGTTACACTAGTGACCATATCCTCCGCGCATCCCGCAAAGGCGGAGGTGTTGCTAACATTTACAATAGCAAATTTCTATTTACAAAAACCAAAAAAACAACGTTTTCGTCTTTTGAGCTTCTAGTCATGAAATCTATGCAGCCTACTCAATCACTTTTTATAGCTACTGTTTACAGGCCTCCTGGGCCATATACAACATTCCTCACTGAGTTCCTGAATTCCTATCGGACCTTGTAGTCATGGCAGACAATATTCTAATTTTTGGTGACTTTAATATTCACATGGAAAAGTCCACAGACCCACTCCAAAAGGCTTTTGGAGCCATCATCGACTCTGTCGGTTTTGTTCAACATGTCTCCGGACCTACTCACTGCCACAGTCATACTCTGGACCTAGTTTTGTCCCGTGGAATAAATGTTGTGGATCTTAATGTTTTTCCTCATAATCCTGGACTATCGGACCACCATTTTATTACGTTTGAAATCGCAACAGATAATCTGCTCAGACCCCAACCAAGGATCATCAAAAGTCGTGCTATAAATTCTCAGACATCCCAAAGATTCCTAGATGCCCTTCCAGAATCCTTCCACCTACCCAAGGACGCCAGAGTACAAAAATCAGTTAACCACCTAACTGAGGAACTCAATGTAACCTTGCGCAATACCCTAGATGCAGTTGCACCCTAAAAACAAAAACATTTGCCAAAAACTAGCTCCCTGGTATACAGAAAATACCCGAGCTCTGAAGCAAGTTACCAGAAAATTGGAACGGAAATGGCGCCACACCAAACTGGAAGTCTTCCGACTAGCTTGGAAAGACAGTACCGTGCAGTATCGAAGAGCCCTCACTGCTGCTCGATCATCCTATTTTTCCAAGTTAATTGAGGAAAATAAGAATAATCCAAAGTTTCTTTTTGATACTGTCACAAAGCTAACTAAAAAGCAGCATTCCCAAGAGAGGATGGCTTTCACTTTAGCAGTGATTCATTCATGAACTTCTTTGAGGAAAAGATCATGATCATTAGAAAGCAAATTACGGACTCCTCTTTAAATCTGCGTATTCCTCCAAAGCTCAGTTGTCCTGAGTCCACACAACTTTGCCAGGACATAAAATCAAGAGAGACACTCAAGTTTTTTAGTACCATATCTCTTGACACATTGATGAAAATAATCATGGCCTCTAAACCTTCAAGCTGCATACTGGACCCTATTCCAACTAAACTACTGAAAGAGCTGCTTCCTGTGCTTGGCCCTCCTATGTTGAACATAATAAACAGCTCTCTATCTACCGGATGTGTACCAAACTCACTAAAAGTGGCAGTAATAAAGCCTCTCTTAAAAAGCCAAACCTTGACCCAGAAAATATAAAAACTATCGGCCTATATCGAATCTTCCATTCCTCTCAAAAATTTTAGAAAAAGCTGTTGCAAGAGCAACTCACTGCCTTCCTGAAGACAAACAATGTATACAAACGCTCAGTCTGGTTTTAGACCCCATCATAGCACTGAGACTGCACTTGTGAAGGTGGTAAATGACCTTTAATGGCGCCAGACCGAGGCTCTGCAACTGTACTCATGCTCCTAGACCTTAGTGCTGCTTTTGATACCATCGATCACCACATTCTTTTTGGAGAGATTGGAAACCCAAATTGGTCTACATGGACAAGTTTTGGCCTGGTTTAGATCTTATCTGTCGGAAAGATATCAGTTTGTCTCTGTGGATGGTTTGTCCTCTGACAAATCAACTGTAAATTTCGGTGTTCCTCAAGGCTCTGTTTTGGGACCACTATTGTTTTCACTATATATTTTACCACTTGGTGATGTCATTCGAAACATAATGTTAACTTTCACTGCTATGCGGATGACACACAGCTGTACATTTCGATGAAACATGGTGAAGCCCCAAAATTGCCCTCCCTTGAAGCCTGTGTTTCAGACATAAGGAAGTGGATGGCAGAAAATTTTCTACTTTTAAACTCTGATAAAACAGAGATGCTAGTCCTAGGTCCCAAGAAACAAAGAGATCTTCTGTTGAATCTGACAATTAATCTTGATGGTTGTACAGTCGTCTCAAATAAAACTGTGAAGGACCTCGGCGTTACTCTGGACCCTGATCTCTCTTTTGACGAACATATCAAGACTGTTTCAAGGACAGCTTTTTTCCATTTACGTAACATTGTAAAAATTAGAAACTTTCTGTCCAAAATGATGCAGAAAAGTTAATCCATGCATTTGTAACTTCTAGGTTAGACTACTGCAATGCTTTATTTTCCGGCTATCCGGATAAAGCACTAAATAAACTTCAGTTAGTGCTTAACACGGCTGCTAGAATCTTGACTAGAACCCCAAAATTTGATCATATTACTCCAGTACTAGCCTCTCTACACTGGCTTCCTGTTAAGGCAAGGGCTGATTTCAAGGTTTTACTGCTAACCTACAAAGCATTACATGGGCTTGCTCCTACCTATCTTTCTGATTTGGTCCTGCTGCACATACCTACACGCACGCTACGGTCACAAGACGCAGGCCTCCTTACTGTCCCTAAAATTTCTAAGCAAACAGCTGGAGGCAGGGCTTTTTCCTATAGAGCTCCATTTTTATGGAATAGTCTGCCTATCCATGTGAGAGACGCAGACTCGGTCTCAACCTTTAAGTCTTTATTGAAGACTCATCTCTTCAGTAGGTCTTATGACTGAGTGTAGTCTGGCCCAGGAGTGTGAAGGTGAACGGAAAGGCACTGGAGCAACGAACCACCCTTGCTGTCTTTGCCTGGCCGGTTCCTCCACTGGGATTCTCTGCCTCTAACCCTATTACAGGGGCTGAGTCACTGGCTTCTGGGTGCCGCATGGAGATCTTGTGGGCTATACTCGGCCTTGTCTCAGGATGGTAAGTTGGTGGTTGAAGATATCCTCTAGTGGTGTGGGGGCTGTGCTTGGCAGAGTGGGTGGGGTTATATCCTGCCTGTTTGGCCCTGTCCGGGGTTTCAGCCGGACGGGGCCACAGTGTCTCCCGACCCCTCCTGTCTCACCCCAGTATTTATGCTGCAGTAGTTTATGTGTCGGGGGTGCTAGGGTCCGTCTGTTATATCTGGAGTATTTCTTCTCTTATCTGGTGTCCTGTGCGAATTTAAGTATGCTCGCTCTAATTATCTCTCTCTTTCTTTTTCTTCTTCTCTCTCTCTCTCTCTCTCTCTCTCTCTCTCTCTCGGAGGACCTGAGCATTAGGACCATTCCTCAAGGCCTACCCGGATGTCCCGAGTCCACCTGGCCGTGCTGCTTCTCCAGTTACAACTGTTCTGCCTGTTTTATGAACATTTTAAAATCTTGTCCATGTTCTGTTATAATCTGCACCCGGCACAGCCAGAAGAGGACTGGCCACCCCTCACAGCCTGGTTCCTCTCTAGGTTTCTTCCTAGGTTTTGGCCTTCTAGGAGTTTTTCCTAGCCACCGTGCTTTTACACCTGCATTGCTTGCTGTTTGGGGTTTTAGGCTGGGTTTCTGTACAGCACTCTGTGACATCAGCTGATGTAAGGGGGGCTTTATAAATAAATTTGATTTGATTTGATAAATGGCATTGTTTAAAGTGGCTAGTGATACATTATTTCATCCAATTATAATTATTAAAGTGGCTAGAGATTTGGGTCGATGACCGAACGGCATAGGCAAGATACAGTAGATGGTTTAGAGTACAGTGTATACATTTGATATGAGTATGTCGGATACGTAAACATTATATACAAAATTGTTTAAAGTGGCTAGTGATACATTTGTTACATCCAATTCCTATGTATAAAGTGGCTAGAGATTTAAGTCAGTATGTTGGCAGCAGCCACTCAATGTTAGTGATGGCTGTTTAACAGTCTGATGGCCTTGAGGTAGAAGCTGTTTTTCAGTCTCTCGGTCCCAGCTTTGATGCACCTGTACTGACCTCGCCTTCTGGATGATAGCGGGGTGAACAGGCAGTGGCTCGGGTGGTTGTTGTCCTTGATGATCTTTTTGGCCTTTCTGTGACATCGGGTGGTGTAGGTGTCCTGGAGGGCAGGTAGTTTAACCCTGGTGATGCGTTGTGCAGTCCTCACTACCCTCTGGAGAGCCTTACGGTTGTGGGCGGAGCAGTTGCCGTACCAGGCGGTGATACAGCCCGACAGGATGCTCTCGATTGTGCATCTGTAAAAGTTTGTGAGTGATTTTGGTGACAAGCCAAATTTCTTCAGCCTCCTGAGGTTGAAGAGGCGCTGTTGCGCCTTCTTTACCACGCTGTCTGTGTGGGTGGACCAATTCAGTTTGTCCGTGATGTGTACGCCGAGGAACTTAAAACTTTCCACCTTCTCCACTACTGTCCCCTCGATGTGGATAGGGGTGCTCCTCTCCTGTTTCCTGAAGTCCACGATCATCTCCTTTGTTTTGTTGACATTGAGTGAGAGGTTATTTTCCTGACACCACACTCCGAGGGCCCTCACCTCCTCTCTGTAGGCCGTCTCGTCGTTGTTGGTAATCAAGCCTACCACTGTAGTGTCGTCAGCAAACTTGATGATTGAGTTGGATGCGTGCTTGGCCACGCAGTCATGGGTAAACAGTAATCTGTCTGTAAACAATTGTTGGAAAAATTACTTGTGTCGTGCACAAAGTAGATGTCCTAACCGACTTGCCAAAACTATAGTTCATTAACAAGAAATTTGTGGAGTGGTTGAAAAATTAGTTTTAATGACTCCAACCTAAGTGAATGTAAACTTCCGACTTCAACTGTATGTTTTGAATTGTCTACCTACCTAGTTAGTCTGTTCTCTATCACATTTCATAGGCTAGGCCTACCTGCTGCTGAATTGTCCGACTGTGTCTCTCTCCTTGAACAACAGCTCGTCTCACACAATCAGACACACTGTGTCATTCCAAACCTGGCTGATATGTTGATTTTTATTTGACTGTTAAAATATATAACTGGGAATAAATAAATTACATTAAACAGAAATGTAATTCTTTCTATTACTTTTCCTAAACTTTTTTGATTTTATCATTTTAAAATTCAATGACTTTTCCAGGATTTTCATGACCGTACACTGGAAAGGGTGAGAGAAAGCCAGAGATATTTTGACAGTAAAAGTAGCCTGTCTCTGTACAGTATACTTATAAATGACTGCCACACCCCATGTAAGTTAAACTTTAAATTTAATTCCTTTAATATTGGGAGCATCATCCTGGCCTTGTGTGAGGCTCCAGCAGCATCAGTCCCAGACAGACCTGTGTTTTGTGGTGGAGCAGCAGACACTCATCCAGGTGGGCCAGGGTGCGGTCCACTGACTTGCGGACCCTCTTGCGAGACGTGTTGATCTGCCAAGTCTCTCCGTCTGCCATGCTCTGGTACAGGTCTGGCTGGATAGCCTTCTGAAGAGCCATGAACTTTGCTACCGTCAGCTCGATACGACCGCCACTGCCCCACACAGACACCGTCTGGAACAAATATAGACAGTGTGAGCACAGATATAATAATGAGATAGATATTTTACCGAATGTAGAAATGTGAAGCATCCTCTTGGCGTTTATACTCAGTACCAAATATGGTGATGAGAGGAAGCACAGTGGCTGGCAGTGGGAGAAGATGGGTTTTGGCCGACATTCTGCAAATTTTCTCACTGATTAAACATTTGATCTCAATACAGTTCTGTTCCCAAAAGTATCTTGGTATACAGTGCCATTGGAAAGTATTCAGACACCTTGACTTTCTCCACATTTTGTTACATTACAGCCTTATTTTAAAATGGATGTTGCAAATCAAAAACAGAAATACCTTGTTTACATACAGTGGGGAAAAAAGTATTTAGTCAGCCACCAATTGTGCAAGTTCTCTCACTTAAAAAGATGAGAGAGGCCTGTAATTTTCATCATAGGTACACTTCAACTATGACAGACAAAATGAGGAAAAAAATCCAGAAAATCACATTGTAGGATTTTTTATGAATTTATTTGCAAATTATGGTGGAAAATAAGTATTTGGTCACATACAAACAAGCAAGATTTCTGGCTCTCACAGACCTGTAACTTCTTCTTTAAGAGGCTCCTCTGTCCTCCACTCCTTACCTGTATTAATGGCACCTGTTTGAACTTGTTATCAGTATAAAAGACACCTGTCCACAACCTCATACAATCACACTCCAAACTCCTCTATGGCCAAGACCAAAGAGCTGTCAAAGGACACCAGAAACAAAATTGTAGACCTGCACCAGGTTGGGAAGACTGAATCTGCAATAGGTAAGCAGCTTGGTTTGAAGAAATCAACTGTGGGAGCAATTATTAGGAAATGGAAGACATACAAGACCACTGATAATCTTCCTCGATCTGGGGCTCCACGCAAGATCTCACCCGTGGGGTCAAAATGATCACAAGAACGGTGAGTAAAAATCCCAGAACCACACGGGGACCTAGTGAATGACCTGCAGAGAGCTGGGACCAAAGTAACAAAGCCTACCATCAGTAACACACTACGCCGCCAGGGACTCAAATCCTGCAGTGCCAGACGTGTCCCCCTGCTTAAGCCAGTACATGTTCAGGCCCGTCTAAAGTTTGCTAGAGAGCATTTGGATGATCCAGATGAGGATTGGGAGAATGTCAGATGAAACCAAAATAGAACTTTTTGGTAAAAACTCAACTCGTCGTGTTTGGAGGACAAAGAATGCTGAGTTGCATCCAAAGAACACCATACCTACTGTGAAGCATGGGGGTGGAAACATCATGCTTTGGGGCTGTTTTTCTGCAAAGGGACCAGGACGACTGATCCGTGTAAAGGAAAGAATGAATGGGGCCATGTATCGTGAGATTTTGAGTGAAAACCTCCTTCCATCAGCAAGGGCATTGAAGATGAAACGTGGCTGGGTCTTTCAGCATGACAATGATCCCAAACACACCGCGGCAACGAAGGAGTGGCTTCAGAAGAAGCATTTCAAGGTCCTGGAGTGGCCTAGCCAGTCTCCAGATCTCAACCCCATAGAAAATCTTTGGAGGGAGTTGAAAGTCCGTGTTGCCCAGCGACAGCCCCAAAACATCACTGCTCTAGAGGAGATCTGCATGGAGGAATGGGCCAAAATACCAGCAACAGTGTGTGAAAACCTTGTGAAGACTTACAGAAAATGTTTGACCTCTGTCATTGCCAACAAAGGGTATATAACAAAGTATTGAGATAAACTTTTGTTATTGACCAAATACTTATTTTCCACCATAATTTGCAAATAAATTCATATAAAATCCTACAATGTGATTTTCTGGATTTTTTTTCCTCATTTTGTCTGTCATAGTTGAAGTGTACCTATGATGAAAATTACAGGCCTCTCTCATCTTTTTAAGTGAGAGAACTTGCACAATTGGTGGCTGACTAAATACTTTTTTCCCCCACTGTAAGTAATCAGACCCCTTGCTATGAGACTCGAAATTGAGCTCAGGTGCATCCTGTTTCCATTGACCATCCTTGAGATGTTTATACAACTTGATTGGAGTCCACCTGTGGTAAATTCAATTGATTGGACATGATTTGGAAAGGCTAGTCGTGGCCAAAAGTTTTGAGAATGACACAAATGTTAATTTTTACAAAGTCTGCTGCCTCAGTTTGTATGATGGCAATTTGCATATACTCCAGAATGTCATGAAGAGTGATCAGATGAATTGCAATTAATTGCAAAGTCCCTCTTTGCCATGCAAATGAACTGAATCTCCAAAAAACATTTCCACTGCATTTCAGCCCTGCCACAAAAGGACCAGCTGACATCATGTCAGTAATTATCTCGTTAACACAGGTGTGAGTGTTGACGAGGACAAGGCTGGAAATCACTCTGTCATGCTGATTGAGTTCGTTTAACAGACTGGAAGCTTCAAAAGGAGGGTGGTGCTTGGAATCATTGTTCTTCCTCTGTCAGCCATGGTTACCTGCAAGGAAACACGTGCCGTCATCATTGCTTTGCACAAAAAGGGCTTCACAGGCAAAGATATTGCACCTAAATCAACCATTTATCGGATCTTTAAGAACTTCAAGGAGAGCGGTTCAATTGTTGTGAAGAAGGCTTCAGGGCACCCAAGAAAGTCCAGCAAGCGCCAGGACCGTCTCCTAAAGTTGATTCAGCTGCGGGATCGGGGCACCACCAGTACAGAGCTTGCTCAGGAATGGCAGTAGGCAGGTGTGAGTGCATCTGCACGCACAGTGAGGCGAAGACTTTTGGAGGATGGCCTGGTGTCAAGAAGGGCAGCAAAGAAGCCACTTCTCTCCAGGAAAAACATCAGGGACAGACTGATATTCTGCAAAAGGTACAGGGAATGGACTGCTGAGGACTGGGGTAAAGTAATTTTCTCTGATGATTCCCCTTTCCAATTGTTTGGGGCATCCGGAAAAAAGATTGTCCAGAGAAGACAAGGTGAGCGCTACCATCAGTCCTGTGTCATGCCAACAGTAAAGCATCCTGAGACCATTCATGTGTGGGGTTTCTTCTCAGCCAAGGGAGTGGGCTCACTCACAATTTTTCCTAAGAACACAGCCATGAATAAAGAATGGTACCAACACATCCTCCGAGAGCAGCTTCTCCCAACCATCCAGGAACAGTTTGATGATGAACAATGCCTTTTCCAGCATGATGGAGCACCTTGCCATAAGGCAAAAGTGATAACTAAGTGGCTCTGGGAACAAAACATCGATATGTTGGGTCCACGGCCAGGAAACTCCCCAGACCTTAATCCCATTGAGAACTTGTGGTCAATCCTAAAGAGGCGGGTGGACAAACAAAAACCCACAAATTCTGACAAACTCCAACCATTGATTATGCAAGAATGGGCTGCCATCAGTCAGGATGTGGCCCAGAAGTTCATTGACAGCATGCCAGCTCGGATTGCAAAGGTCTTGAAAAAGAAGGGTCAACACTGCAAATATTGACTCTTTGCATCAACTTCATGTAATTGTCAATAAAAGCCTTTGACACTTATGAAATGCTTGTAATTATACTTCAGTATTCCATAGTAACATCTGAAAAAAATATCTAAAGACACTGAAGCAGCAAACTTTGTGGAAATTAATATTTGTGTCATTCTCAAAACTTTTGGCCACGACTGTATATAAGGTCCCACAGTTGACAGTGCATGTCAGAGCAAAAATCAAGCCATGAGGTGGAAGGAATTTTCCGTAGAGCTCCGAGACAGGATTGTGTCGAGGCAGTTCTGGGGAAGGGTACCAAAACATTTCTGCACCATTGCAGGTCCCCAAGAACATCATTCTTAAATGGAAGAAGTTTGGAACCACCAAGACTCGTCCTCGAGCTGGCCGCAAGGCCAAACTGAGCAATCAGGGGAGAAGGGCCTTGGTCAGGGAGGTGACCAAGAACCCAATGGTCACTATGACAGAGCTCTAGAGTTCCTCTGTGAAGATGGGAGAACCTTACAGAAGGACAACCATCTCTGCAGGACTCCACCAATAGGCCTTTATGGTAGAGTGGCCAGACAGAAGCCACTCCTCAGTAAAAGGCACATGACAGCCTGCTTGGAGTTTGCCAAAAGGCACCTAAATGAGTCTTAGACCATGAGAAACAAGATTCTCTGGTCTGATGAAACCAAGATTGAACTCTTTGGCCTGAATACCAAGCGTCACATCTGGGAGGAAACCAGCCACCATCCCTATGGTGAAGCATGGTGGCAGCATCATGCAGTGGGGATGTTTTTCAGTGGCAGGGACTGGGAGACTAGTCAGGATCGAGGCAAAGATTAACAGAGCAAAGTACAGAGAGATACTTGATGAAAACCTGCTCCAGAATGTTCAGGACCTCAGACTTTGGTGACGGTTCACCTAACAACAGGACAAAAACCCTAAGCACACAGAAAAGACAACGCAGGAGTGGCTTCAGGACAAGTCTCTGAATGTCCTTGTGTGGCCCAGCCAGAGCCCAGACTTGAACCTGATCAAACATCTCTGGAGAGACCTGAAAATAGCTGTGCAATGACTCTCCCCATCCAACCAGACAGAGCTTGAGAAGATCTGCAGAAGAATGGGAGAAACTACACAAATACAGGTGTGCTAAGCTCGTCATACCCAAGAATACTCAAGGCTATAATCGCTGCCAAAGGTGCTTCAACAAAGTACTCAGTAAAGGGTCTCAATACTTATGTAAATGAAATATTTCCTGTTTTTTTTTATACATTTGCAAACATTTAAAAATATATATATTTTGCTTTGTCATTGTGGGGTATTGTGTCATTGTGGGGTAGACTGATGAGGAAAAAAATGTAATACATTTTAGAATAAGGCTGTAACGTACCAAGTAAAGGGTTCTGAATACTTTCCGAATGCACTGTAGTTATAACAATCTATGGCGTTAGTGTCAACTCTGACACATACAACTACACAAAATCACACTTAACTCCCAGAAATGTAAAGCATTTAGACAGACACCGATGCTTAGTCTAAAATATTATTTTTGCTGGATAAGTAGAACCCCAAACATGACCTCTGACCTTGTTGGTGATGTGACCTGGGGGGCATGAGGTCGCAGGGTCGTGGAGGGAGCAGTACAACACTGTGTCATGAAGACCTGTGAAAGGTCAACCCCAGTATTAAAGCATGCATAACACTGCAGTCAATCTACTGCAGAACAGACAGCACAGACGGTCCAGTAGCATGAGTAAAAGATGCAACGACAAAGTCTACACAGCAGCAGGAGGCAGATACATAGACTTGTTGCTAATGTCAGATAGTTAGTTCATTCGGTTAAATACACACTGGAAGCCATGCAAGAGAGGAGGTGTGGCCTTAGAGGCCAGCTGTGAGAGAAGCTCAGAAGGTGACAAAACCAGAACCTAAACAAAAACAACAAGCACTGGCAGGCGGTGGCACACTCACTTTTAATTACTCAATCAGGTTGCTCCCTCCCTGACTGCCTCAAGACACAATGTAATAATTCCCTGCGTGTGAACAAAAGGTGCTGGGACTCTAATTATATTATCTTATTTCAACTTGGCTTGCCCAGGGGCAGGAAACAGCTCAGTGGTCCCACACTACAGCCAGCCATCTCTGTTAGTGATGACTTTTGACTTTCCTACATGAGGGCTGTCTCAAAGCCATTCGGGACTTATGAAGCATACATTCAGAGCTCTTAGAAAGGGCTAAGGCCGATTGTGCTTTTCAACAATGCACTTCTGCCTCTTCCACTCAAATATTCAGCAACGAAGTGATGTACTTTTCTCTTTATGTCCAAATGCTTTCTAGTTAAGCTGAGACAAAATGTATAGAAAGTTCTGTACATGTGTTCATGTTAAAAACTAAAGACACTTTCACTTACATGAATGAAAGCGTGGTCACTCAGTAGTGCATGTCTAATAGGATATGCTCTAAGCATATGAATGCATGACATGTTCGACTTTCCTACTGCAACGGCGCAGTCATTGTAGAGCGGACAGTAGATGTAGTAAGGGGGTGGGTATAATTTGTGGAACGTTCCAACAGGAATCTGTTACAAAAACTTCGTAAATAACAAGGTTGCCAACAAACAACGCATACAAAATTGTATAGCGGCAAAATAAGATACCGGGTAGGGAGTGGGCTATTTCATTAAGTTTTTCACTCACCACGTTTATTCCGAAAAATGTCTGTCCTCAATCTGGTAGCCTATGAACAAACACTAATAATAAACTATGTGGTGAATTGATGCCTATTTGGCAGCTAGTTAGCTAGGTGAATTGAGCATTCTACTTTGTATGCGTTGTTTGTTGGCAAGCTTGTACTTTACCAAGTTTTTGGAACAGATTTCTGTTGGAACGTTCCACAAATTATGCCCACCCATAACATCAACAAGAATAGCCAGTGCCAACCTGCAAACTTCCTGACTCCCTCCTTGAACTCCTCCAATACTTCCTGGTGTTCCGCTCTAAAGGAAGTACACATAAAGCAAGTATTTGAAATACTATTTTGATGTGTGTGTGTGTGTGTTAGAGAGAGAGAGAGAGACAGGGAAAGAGTGTGCTAATAGAAGAGGCTCTTACATTGTGTTCAGGGTGAGCTGTGTGATGGAGGGCAGGTTGTTCAGTGTGTGCAACGTATCCTGGGTGAGGTGTGGCACGGTGCCACAGCGGGTGTACAGCAGGCATCCCGGCACCTCTAGGGAGTGCTGTCCTGCCCTGCCCAGTCCCGTCAGCACACCTAGCCGACAGCCCTGCACCACCAGTGACAGCTCCAACTTCATCCTGCCTGACAGACAGAGGAGCGAAACAAGGGGGATGATGACAGATGATGAAAAAGAGTGAGCTTGTTTGACATCGACTGACTACTCATTATTATTTGTTGATCAGTCAGTCAAAATATAACCACAATGCATCACAGATTTGATGCCCTCTAACACGCAAGTGTGAAAGATGGAGTATTGACATTTGTGGTGCAAGTAGAAAGGCATATTATAAGCATATAATAGAACATAATAGAAACGGATGATGCAAGTAACTAACAGATGTTTACAGTTTAAATGTTTGTCCATACGTACTATGGCCAAAATGGGAAAACAACTGGCTAGCTTGACGATGTTGTTAGCAATCGCTATCACTACTGTAGCTAAATTCAGTGGCGTTTTTAATAGTCCATCATAATAACAAATGTTTACATTTGTCTTATTTTCGAAAACCTAGACAAAGCTCAACAGGATAAAGTAACGTTTTGATATTTTCTAAACATAGTAATTGAACATTAAGCATCTTTCGCTTACCAGGAACCAAAGCACGTGAAAACTACACGGCGCGGAGTTATGAACGGCGCACGCACTCCAGTCACTTCCATAATACGTCATCATTTTCGGAGCTTGCAGAGAGAGGGTCGTCATGATTTAACAAAGCCCCAAAGTCATAATAATGGCTGAAGCCCGCCTATTTATACAATCTATCTTCTTAAATCTGATGCTAACCCTAACCACATGCCTAACCTTACATGAAGTGACAATCTAGTGACAATCTGCAGAGCTCTCATTACAAAACCTAATTTGCTGTTGAATAAACTGAGAGTGTACATACATTATAACATATGCAAACCCTTTCTGTGGGACTATGATAATGCTGTGTGGACTTTTGCACATTCAATCAAGGTTGACTTGGCGTCTATTTTTACAACACATTCAAAAGTTCAACATTTTGGGAGGGATCCAAAGTTACTATAGTTACCAAAGGGACGCTTGTGTTGACAAAAGGTTGGAATGGGACTTGTAGTTTACTAATGCCACTATCAAGCAAACAGTGCGTTTGAGAAACGTGGCTATTGACTACATTACCAAGGCATCTCGTTCTATTTCAGCGCACTAGCAAACAGCAGAACAGCATGGAGCTAGCTGCATCACTTTTGGATTAGCTTCAAATACCTATTTCAGTGCAAAATTAGACTTCTAACGGAGTTTTTTTCTTTTCTGTAAGCGTAGCTAATGCTACAAGTAGTTAATATGAATTATGAAGCAAGTAAGATTTGTATTCGCCTGTATTAATTAGGTAATAAGTGGCAACTAATTTGGCGTAAAAAATGGCATACTCACATAACCCTGATATTTTTCGCTGGAAAAGATTTACTAAGACTAAAAAACCAACTGCAGGCAAGGTACGGTGTTATTGTCAATATACTGTATATGTGCACCGTGTGTGTGGGTGAGAGTGAGAGAGAAGTTTACCGTTTAATTTGCTACTTTTGACAGGTATGAGGTAAAGTGAAATATTGTTGAGTGTCACCTAATCTTAAAGTGATGCACAAATCATTAATTGATTACCTCGAACTGATCTTTCAATGCATGATCAAACACTGCATGACAGCAAATAAAACTTTTAAAGGCCTGGTGCAGTCAAAAACATGATTTGCCTTTGACATTTTTTTTGTATTTCCCCCCCTTTTTTCGTGAGATCCAATTGCGATCCAATTACGATCTTGTCTCATCACTGCAACGGGCTCGGGTGAGGCGAAGGTCAAGTCATGCATCCTCCAAAAATGACCCGCCACACCGCTTCTTAACACCCGCCCACTTAACCCGGAAGCCAGACAACCGAAGTCAGCCTGCAGGCTCCCAGCCCGCCACAAGGAGTCACTAGAGCGCGATGAGCCAAGTAAAGCGCCCCGGCCAAACCCGCCCCTAACCCGGACGATGCTGGGCCAATTGTGTGCCGCCCTATGGGACTCCTGGTCACGACCGGTTGTTGTATGGATTTATACGTCCCAGAAGCCCTTGCAATTTAAATGGCCTTTTTGATGTTGTGACTTGACTTTAATTAACATGAATGTCAAGACTGTTATTTAGCTAATTAGCTATGTTTAATTGTTACCCGATTAAATTAATAATGTAACAATTAACTCATTAGGATCTGGGGCACAACGAGAGCAATTCTTGAAAGAGTTACCTTCTCCCGAATTAAAATCAAAGGTCTTTACCTTTCACATCTATAAACAGTCAACTTATTCATCATAACCTTGTATCATATCACCATTCTGAACAGTTGTAACCTCCTTGCATCTGCAAAAATCCAAGCACTGGAGACTTAATACGCTGAAAACGGGTCCCTAGCGGAATGACGACAACATGGCTGCTTGTTAAAGAAGAGATGAAGAGGGAGAGAGAGCGGGACAGAGACACTTAACATTAAACTACTTTCACCTACAGTAACCATATACTTTGCACACGAACCGCCGCCCACTTTGAGTAAGAAATCATGAATGTATTTACGTGAAATGCCTGGGTTCGCCGGGGATCTCCTTGGAAAGGGGGTTGGGCCTTTTCGTGGCATGCTTGTAAGGCTCTGATTGTCCGAAATGGTTCCAACAAGTCTTCTACTGTTGTTCTTCTTTGTAGTTGTCCATTATCCGGTGACTTGTCGTGTAGTCCTGAACAGAACTACAGAGTTGATTTTCCTTCCTTTCACTCTTGAAGATGCTTCTTTGAAGATTCCCCAGTGGGGTGATGATGGTTTGAGCAGAGTAACAGGATGGTCCTACTTAAATTCTCTTTACTTAGATTCTTTACTTAGGACGGCTAATCAGCCGTACCAGTGATTGTCCGGGAGGTGAGTTTATTGTCTCCACCTTGTGTTGAGATTCAAAGTTCAAACCGTTTTAAACGTGCAGCTGCTGCTTAACACTTTTCTGGTCCAATGTGTTTTTTTTCTTAACCCATCATTTATACCTTTTGCTCGAAGGGCGGTCCCGGCAGGCTGACACGCTCTCTGACCTCACTCCGGGGCGGTGATTACTGACTGTGCAAAGTTATGGGAAACAATTATCTCTTATAGCTTCTCACATCACATCCCTCTGAAAACACTTTCATCATTATTCATATTACATGCACAACGCATAGTATGGAAACTTCAATAATGTAGTGGGTATACTTTCAAAATTACAGTATTTCCTTTTTAACATTTTTAATGACATCACACAATGACAGTGTTCTTTTGATCGCCTCTGACCATTCTCCACGGTCTACGTTAGAAATATTGTTCCAGTAGTTGCTTTTGAACGTGTTAGAGTTTCAGTGGGAAAAAGGTCTGTTGAGACAAAGCACATTCCTTTGGTGAATTTGCCCTGGATCTTCTCCCTTGATTTACAACAGGACGTGAGTTGTTAATCCCCACTTGTTCTTTCCTTCCCCCTCTACGGGTGAGAGGGGGTCTGATTGAAGTTATTCATTGCAAACCTGATCTGACCTATTTGGATTCTCATGGACAGTCATGACACTGAGATCCTCTGGTAGTGCTCAGGGTGACACAGGGATACTTGAATCATTCTTAGAAGAGATAAACTGGTTTCAACTGCTATAGGAAATTAATCTGAAATAATCCTCAGCCATTAGGCATTGGCTGGGCTCTCTTGGTTTTACATCCACCGGTTAACCACTCTCACTGTCTGTGAAATTGTCGGAGCTCCTGCTCTTGTCATGATAAATAAGTATTATTTTCTACAATAGCAGGTGCAGCTCAATCATGGGGAGATCAACCAATGGATGAAGGTGAGAACTCTTTCTTTCACTATGTCCATCTTTACCTCCTGAAACCAGAGATGGACTGTTTGTGTGCAGAGGATATTATTCTGCTTTATCTGCCTATAATGCCATATGTATTCATGAGGTGTGCTTTTGTGTCCCCAGACAGTGGAAATAGCCTCAGACTTTGCAGTGACTGAAGTTTTTTCCCTGAAGAAGCCCCATTCAGTGATAAGCAGCCAGTCAATGGCACTACACAGCACAGAGCAGCTGCTGGATCATGACCAAGCATATGGGGAAGGTAGGCCACACACACACCACACACACACACACACACACCTTTTTTGTGACTCTTTTTTTCCTGTAGCCCAGGCTCTTCTTAGTGATTGGATGAACAGCAAGTTGCGTCTGGAACTGGAGATGGAGGAAGAGGACGATGTGATTGTCTCCCCTGAGAAGAACAGTCCTGAAGTCTCATTGGACTACAGCAACTTTGATGGTACAGAGACACTAACCTACACAACAACACACATTTAACTCTTAACTTCCATCTGACAGTATATGGTTCAGTTAATACATCATACCACAGTCAGTGGGTCCATAAGGACCATATGTCATACAGTACACCCTGCGTCTCTCTCTCAGACCTGTATTCCCACCTGGCTGAGGAAGAGGAGAGCTCAGCGGTTAACAACTTCCTTCAAGACCTCATGGAGCGGGAAGTGGTGGATTCTGGGATAGTGGAGGATCTGGCACTAGACTCTGAAGAGCGAGACAGGAGGATGAGGAGGGATCCGAGCCTCACCATGGAGGCACGTCACCGACAGGTACAGAACCAGAGAGAGGTTACGCAGGATTGGACAGTCTCAGGATTCCCAAGATTCTTGACAAAGTTGAAATAACACTGTAGTATCTGCATTGGGAGCCAAATGTAAGTCCCAGTGAATGGAAGTGAATGAAACTGTTTACTACAACAGCTGGACTTACGTTCACACCTTCTGCTCTCTTTTATGACATCATTCTCGTCTAATTCCTACTTTTTTCTCATTACAGGTGCGTGAGAACCGTGCACGGCAGGACGCGGAGCGGGAGAGGTTGCACAGGGAAAGGGTGGCGCGGAGGCAGGCCAGGGAGGAGGCGCAGAGGAGGGAGCAGGAGGAGGAGAGGCGGAGGAGGCAGGAGGCACGCAGGCAGGATGAGATGGTGCAGCAGGAGATGGTGCGACTGCGCCGCGAGACGGAGGAGAGGAGGAACCTGGAGCAACTAGCCAGGCAAATGTACAGTAACCATGGAAACAGCAAGACAAACAAAACCACGCATTTACTTCCACCTACAATCACCTGCATCACACCCATGCAATGAGCTCTTATTCAGAATTCTGGGTCTCTAAAATAAGCCAATCTGTTTGGAGCTAGGTCAGGGCCCTGTAGGTCTGACTGTCTGGGTGTCTCCCCCACAGGGAGAGGGAGAGGATCGCCAGGAAGACTGCAGCTAAGAGCTCTCTGGTACTCCAGCCAGGCCCTTCACTCTCTACTGCACAGAAACAACAGGACACTGAGAGACCACTCAGACTACAGCAAGCAGAGGTCAGGGTTCAGATGCACAACCTTAAGGTTAGTAGAATACTTGTGTGGAGGGGAAGGACAAGGTTCTGTTGGTGGTGTGTGCTTAGTGTTCACAGCATCTGAACAACACATTGGTGTGTGCTTCAGTGTCTGCAGAGGCACTTCTCTGGCTGGTACTCAGTGTTGTTGGAGAGGAGGGTGCAGATGGGCAAGGCGGCGGCACTCTGTGATTGGAGGAGACAGCTGAGGGCGTGGCGAGACTGGCGGGCGCTGGTGTGGGCAGGGCGAGAGCAGCGGGAAGCGGAGAGAACAGAGGAGGAGTTACGTACCCAGAACAGGTAAGCACAGAATGGAGTCTGTCCCAACATTACAACATTACAATCTGTCCCAACATTACAATTTAGCATAGCTTGCCTGGTGTTCTGGGAGGGTGAAGTTTTATGTTTCGCACTTTGGTTCAAAAAGTGAAAACTATACCTAACTGGCGCGCAGGCTGAATTTAATATTAACACTGAATCTGACTTATGAACACTGAGGAAGTAAACCTGGACAGTTTTAAATTAGGTAATTTGTTTTGCCTTTGCCAAATAAACAGGTGCCTGTAAACACCTGGTGAAGATGATTAGCAAATATGGCCCTCAAACTTGTCACAGTCACACCAGGTGTTTGTCTCTAATAGTGCGTAATCCCTCGTAGACGCTGCCAGGTGGCGATGGTGAGTGACCGGAGGCGTTTGCTAAGACGATGCCTGAGTGATTGGCGGCTGTGGTGTCGGGCGGAGAGAGAACGCCGGGAGCTGTTGTCACAGCAGCAAGAGACGCGGCGCAAGATGGCCGCCCTGATCAATGCCATGGCAACTGGGAAACTCAAGATGATGGAGACACATACTCCTGAGCCAATCACTGCCCTGCCTGAGCCTTCTGATCAATCAGAAACCGTAGAACTGGTGAGTGACAAACAAGGTATAGGCATAGCTACGTAGGAGGACACAGACAAAATGACAGATTCAGACACACAGACACACACACGTCTGCCCATTGGATATACATTTGCTGGAGCGTATCGCAGTACAGACAGAAGCCCGAAGGTGGTAATGATCTGTAGTCATGAAATAAATATTAGCTATAGGTTAATTCTGCAATGGTAAAATTTATCTGCAAGGCAATACAATGTGATTTTGTATTCATTTGGTGAAAGTCATGCATTAGTCTATCACTATCTACTGAATAAACAAGTTCTGTTCTGCGTTGGCCCGTACTTTTCTCTCTGGGAGTTGATGAAATTATGAAATATTGACAACACTGCAAGGTTTGCTTTCTCCTCAGAGAGAGAGAGGGGAAGCGACTGACAAAAAAGGAGATATTGATTAGTGGAATAGAGCTTGAGGGAGAGAGGAAAAGGAGAGCGAGAGAGGCATAGCAACTTCTATCTAGATCAGGGGTGTCAAACAAATTTTGCCATGCTGCATTTGGTCTTCACCGAGGTATAATATTTCCTTGCCGTCAAAATGTCCTAAAATTAGTCCCATATCTATCGCTTTTGGAATGTTCTATGCTCCCTGACTGTCTAGCATTCGTTAGATGACTGTTAGAAGAAACTATAACTAAGGTCATTATAATTTCTATACAGTTTTAATTTAGTTTTAGTCGTTTCAATGTCAATTGAGATTGTTTTTCCCAACAAAAACTGTATTTGTATTTTTTTTATGATCAACTTCATCCCATTTCCCCTATTTCCATGTGACCCGTACACTTCACAATTCCTGTCTCTGCAGAAAGGTCAGCCAGGGTCACGACCTGCTGGCCCCATCCCCCTCTCCTGCCTGTCAAAGGGACGGACAGCCAGGGGCTGTGGTCCCGCACACCCTCCCCTGGCATGTGACCCGGCGTAACGCGGCGCTAAGTGCAGGTGAGTGATCAAAGTAAAAGTTTAAATATATTACCCTGTATCCATGATTAGGGGGAAACTCCTACCTACAGTTGAAGTCGGAAGCTTAAATACACTTAGGTTGGAGTCATTAAAACTCGTTTTTCAACCACTCCACAAATTTCTTGTTAACAAACTATAGTTTTGGCGGTTAGGACATCTACTTTGTGCATGACACAAGTAATTTTTCTAACAAGTGTTTACAGACAGATTATTTCACTTATAATTCACTGTATCACAATTCCAGTGGGTCAGAGGTTTACATACACTAAGTTGACTATGCCTTTAAACAGCTTGGAAAAATCCAGAGAATTATGTCATGGCTTTAGAAGCTTCTGATAGGCTAATTGACATCATTTTAGTCAATTGGTGGTGTACCTGTGGATGTATTTCAAGGCCTACCTTCAAACTCAGTGCCTCTTTGCTTGACATTATGGGAAAATCAAAAGAAATCAGCCAAGACCTCAGAAAATAAATTGTAGACCTCCACAAGTCTGGTTCATCCTTGGGAGAAATTTCCAAATGCCTGAAGGTACCGCTTACAACAATAGTACGCAAGTATAAACACCATGGGACCACGCAGCCGTCATACCGCTCAGGAAGGAGACGCGTTCTGTCTCCTAGAGATGAACGTATTTTGGTGCGAAAAGTGCAAATCAATCCTAGAACAACAGCATAGGACCATGTGAAGATGCTGGAGGAAACATGTACAAAAGTATCTATATCCACAGTAAAATGAGTCCTATATCGACATAACCTGAAAGGTCGCTCAGCAAGGAAGAAGCCACTGCTCCAAAACCGCCATAAAAAAGCCAGACACGGTTTGCAACTGCACATGGGGACAAAGATCGTACCTTTTGGAGAAATGTCCTCTGGTCTGTTGAAACAAAAATAAAACGGTTTGGCCATAATGACCATCGTTATGTTTGAAGGAAAAAGGGGGAGGCTTGCAAGCCGAAGAACACCATCCCAACTGTGAAGCACAGGGGTGGCAGCATCATGTTGTGGGGGTGCTTTGCTGCAGGAGGGACTGGTGAACTTCACAAAATAGATGGCATCATGAGGGAGGAAAATTATGTGGATATATTGAAGCAACATCTCAAGACACCAGTCAGGAAGTTAAAGCTTGGTCGCAAATGGGTCTTTCAAATGGACCCCAAGCATACTTCCAAAGTTGTGTCAAAATGGCTTAAGGACAACAAAGTCAAGGTATTGGAGTGGCCATCACAAAGCCCTGACCTCAATCCTATATAAAATTTGTGGGCAGAACTGAAAAAGCATGTGTGAGCAAGGAGGCCTACAAACCTGACTCAGTTACACCAGCTCTGTCAGGAGGAATGGGCCAAAACGTCATATGGGAAGCTTGTGGAAGGCTACCTGAAATGTTTGACCCAACAATTTAAAGGCAATGCTACCAAATACTAATTGAGTGTATGTAAACTTCTGACCCACTGGGAATGTGATGAAAGAAATAAAAGCTGAAATAAATCATTCTCTCTACTATTAGAGAAAAAATTAAGTGGTGATCCTTTCTAATCTAAGACAGTGAATTTTTACTAGGATTAAATGTCAGGAATTGTGAAAACCTGAGTTTAAATATATTTGGCGAAGGTGTATGTAAACTTCCGACTTCAACTGTATAGCTTAGTTAAGGGCAACTTGTCTATCCTCTAGTTCTATCAAGCAGCGGTTGGAACCGAAACGAATTTCTAAATCATTTGTTCTGAGCAGAACCACTATTATTTGATTCCGTTCCAGTGTTTTCCGACCAAGGTAGTTAAAATATATATTGGTGAAAAGGGGAAACTTGAAATATATATCAGTGATTAGATTTCTACTTCCACAAAGGGTTAAAAATGTGCCTCATTTCATAATGGATGATAAAGTTATATTCTATTCAATAGGCGAGTTGAGGCGAGCACGGCAGAGGGGCGAGGTGGAAGATGGGGACGGCAGTGTAGGTGCTGCCCCCCGGTCTCATAGTTCAGCGGTGTGTGGGGGCCGGTTCGAGCATCGCCACGCCAGCCAGCAGCAGACCATTGCAGAGCAGAGGAGGCTCCTCAGGGAGCAACAGGAGCAGATCGCACACCTGCAGGAGCAGCAAAGCATGATGGGACTGAGGCAGGAGGCCCAGACAGCCACCCAGATCACTGTCCCAGCATCCCCAAGGCCCAGAGGAATGACCTCTGACCCCAAAGAACTCAGGTAGGTCCCTCTTCACATTACCATGGGAACCCAGGTGTGGAGAAGAGGCACACAGGCTGTCTGTGTGGGGTGTGTCTGACCTTAGTCTGACGGAATACATCAGGTTAGGGCCAGGTAGGGCTCGAGTATCACTAAATTGATCACTAACATTTTGAAGCTGAGCCATTTGCTCGTGCTTGTCTGCGCAGTACAGTCATATCTGACTAAGATTATAACATGGTGTCACAAGGGCTTCAACCTCATCAAATATAAGACAGGAGAGATTATTTCACAGAAAGTAAGTTTAGTGTGACGAAAAGTAGCTTACAGCTCACTGCTCTCTCATGTCTCATCATTGAGCAGAGCAGCCGTTGCTATGGATACTCACCCACTCAGAGCCACCATGAGCAGAGTGGATACAGAGCAAGCAGGGAGCGAGTGACAGACAGAGAGGAGCACCTAATTGTTTTACTAATGGAGGAAGTTATTTCTGATTTTGGGCAGGACCAGGCTTTACATTTGGCAGAAGAAATCTGGCCTGGGTAGCATAGGGCTTGAATGTCGCGGGCCTGGGTAGGGTAGGGCCTGAATATTGCGGGCCTGGGTAGGGTGGGGCCTGAATGTCGCGGGCCTGGGTAGGGTAGGGCCTGAATGTCGCAGGCCTGGGTAGAGTAGGGCCTGAATGTCACAGGCCTGGGTAGGGTAGGGCCTGAATGTCGCAGGCCTGGGTAGGGTAGGGCCTGAATGTCGTGGGCCTGGGTAGGGTAGGGCCTGAATGTCGTGGGCCTGGGTAGGGTAGGGCCTGAATGTCGCAGGCCTGGGTAGGGTAGGGCCTGAATGTCGCGGGCCTGGGTAGGGTAGGGCCTGAATGTCGCGGGCCTGGGTAGGGTAGGGCCTGAATGTCGCGGGCCCTGGGTAGGGTAGGGCCTGAATGTCGCAGGCCTGGGTAGGGTAGGGTCTGAATGTCGCGGGCCTGGGTAGGGTAGGGCCTGAATGTTGCGGGCCTGGGTAGGGTAGGGCCTGAATGTTGCGGGCCTGGGTAGGGTAGGGCCTGAATGTCGCAGGCCTGGGTAGGGTAGGGTCTGAATGTCGCAGGCCTGGGTAGGGCTCAGCAACACTCGCATTGGTAGATCAACATTCATTATGCAGCGAACGTGAGTTGGTACGAAAGCTCATGACTTGTGGACACTCTTCCGCTACTTGAAGCAGGCAGCTAAGCATTCTCGTTTTGAAGGCTGTAAAAGGCTTTGACATCGTGCTCAGGTCTGAAGACGAGACATTATCCTGGTGTAGGCTTGGGTTTGGGTAGTTGTGATTTATATTATACTACCGAACACTCAAGTGTAGGAGTATGAAACATTTAGTTACTACACGTGGAACTCGTTTGTGGTAATTCTCGCATGAATTAAGTCATCAGCAGAGGATATGCGGAGGATTCATTTTATTCAAACATTACACCACTTCCCCTTGAGAATAAAACCCAGGCTAATTAGAGATTTACTATGGTAATAAACATGATTTACTATGGTAAAAAACACGATTTACTACGGTAATAAACATGATTTACTATGGTAATAAACATGATTTACTATGGTAAAAAACATGATTTACTATGGTAATAAACATGTTCTGCTCCCTGCATATTACTCCAGGCGTGACAACATGCTTGCTGAAGGGTTCACTAATTAAAAGTTAATTCACTGATAAGAACATGAAGTCCTCCTCACTACCATTCAGATAAAACAGGAGATACCCTCTTCTTGTACCCTCCCTGCAAGCAAAAACAAGTCCTTAGAATGCCCCCTGTGTGCAGGGCTGGTTGGGTCAGCCTGGTAAATTGGGAATAGAGAAGATCTATATTAGAGAGTGAATATTTAATGTGTGTTTCTGGGTGATGTTCTGTGTTTCAGGGCTGGAAGAGTCTCTCAGGGGAATGATGGCCATTCCTCGGCCTCCAGGAAACCAGCTGTCCATCAGCCCTGTCGTCATCCCACCCCCATGGGTCAGTCAGCATATTCACCTCCATGTTAAGCTCTGAGTAGAGCTAAGCCACACACACACACAGCTTCCAGATGGTTGATCACACAATGGTCTGACTATGTTGAGAATAATAGGAAAGAGGATCATATGTATAGTGCCGTAGCTGTATAGAGTTGTAGCTAGCGTACATGGAGGAATAAAGATTCTCTGTTACTCTGTTTGGCTGAAGTTTCCTACACGTATGAATAGAAGGGCCGTGGCGAGGCCTGTAGATACTCTCTCTCTCGCTCTGTCAAACACACATTCCATTTTGGAACAACACACCACCAAAATGTACAGTGCATTCAGAAAGTATTCAAACCCCAGACTTTTCCCACATTTTGTTACGTTACAGCCTTATTCTAAAATTGATTAAATTGTTCCCCCCCCCCTCAATCTACACACAATATCCCATAATGAAAAAGCAAAAGCTGTTTTTTAGAAATTTTTGTACATTTCTTAAAAATAAAAAACTGTACCAGTCAAAAGTTTGGACACACCGACTCATTCCTGGGTTTTTCTTTATTTTACTATTTTCTACATTGTAGAATAATAGTGACGACATCAAAACTATGAAATAACACATATAGAATCATATATTAACCAAAAGTGTTAAACAAATTTAAATATATTTCCCATTTGAGATTCTTCAAAGTAGCCACCCTTTGCCTTGATGACAGCTTTGCACACTCTTGGCATTCTCTCAACCAGCTTCACCTGGAATGCTTTTCCAACAGTCTTGAAGGATCTAAAATATAAAATATATTTTGGTTACTACATGATTCCATGTTTTATTTCATAGTTTTGATGTCTTCATTATTATTATACAATGTAGGAAGAACCCTTGAAGGAGTAGGTATGCCCAAACTTTTGACTGATACTGTAAGTTTTCAGACCCTTTACTCACTACTTTGTTGAAGCACCTTTGGCAGCGATTTCAGTCTTGAGTCTTCTTTGGTATGATGCTATAAGCTTGGCACACCTGTATTTGGGGAGTTTCTCCCATTCTTCTCTGCAGATCCTCTCAAGCTCTGTCAGGTTGGACGGGGAGCGTCACTGCTCAGCTATTTTCAGGTCTCTCCAGAGATGTTCGATTGGCTTAAAGTCCGGGCTCTGTCTGGGCCACTCAAGGACATTCAGAGACTTGTCCCGAAGCCACTCCTGCGTTGTCTTGGCTGTGTGCATAGGGTTGTTGTCCTGTTGAAAGGTGAACCTTCACCCCCAGTCTGAGGTCCTGAGCGCTCTGGAGCAGGTTTTCATCAAGGATCTCTCTGTACTTTCTCTCTGTATCTTTCCATCGAACCGGACTAGTCTTCCATTCCCTGCCGCTGAAAAACATCCCCACAGCATGAAGCTGCCACCACCATGCTTCACAGTAGGGATGGTGCCAGGTTTCCTCCAGACGTGACACTTGGCATTTAGGCCAAAGATTTCAATCTTGGTTTCATCAGACCAGAGAATCTTGTTTCTCATGGTCTGAGTCTTTAGGTGCCTTTTGGCAAACTCCAAGCGGGCTGTCATGTGCTTTTTACCGAGGAGTGGCTTCCGTCTGATTGGTGGAGTGCTGCAGAGATTCTGGAGATTCTGCTGCAGAGATTCCGTTCATTCTGGACAGTTCTCCCATCTCCACAGAGGAACTCTGTAGGTCTGTCAGAGTGACCAACGGGTTCTTGGTCACCTCCCTCATCAAGGCCCTTCTCCCCTCGATTGCTCAGTTTGGCCGGGCGGCCAGCTCTAGGAAGAGTCTTGGTGGTTCCAAACTTCTTCCATTTAAGAATGAGGGAGGCCGGTGTATTCTTGGTGACCTTCAATGCTGCAGAAATGTTTTGGTACCCGTCCCCGGATCTGTGCCTCGACACAATCCTGTTCTCTGAGCTCTACGGACAATTCCTTCGACCTCGTGGCTTGTTTTTTTCTCTGACATGCACTGTCAACTGTGGGACCTTATATAGACAGGTGTGTGCCTTTCCAATTAATTGAATTTACCACAGGTGGACTCCAATCAATTTGTAGAAACATCTCAAGGATGATCAATGGAAACAGGATGCACCTGAGCTCAATTTCGAGTCTCATAGCAAAGGGTCTGAATACTTATGTAAATAAGGTATGTTTATTATTTTTTATACATTTGCCGACATTTCTAAAAACCTGTTTTCGCTTTGTCATTATGGGGTACTATGTGTAGATTGATGAGGGGAAAAAATATTTAATCAATAAGGCTGTAACGTAACAAAACGTCTGTCCCCATAGGGGAACCCTTTGAAGAACACCTTTTGGTTTCAGGTAGAACCCTTTCAAAAGAGGGTTCTACAGTATATGGAACCCAAAATAGTTCTACCTGGAACCAAAAAGGTTCTCCAATTGGTCTCTCTCGCTCTCCCATTCTCAGCCATGGAGGAACGTGCTCGTCAGCGAGCGGAGCGCAGGAGGGAGGTGGAGGAGCTGAAGAAAAAGAAGGAGGAGGAGAGGCTGGTGAGAAATGTTTAGGCCAGTGGGGGATATGGAATAGTTTGGTGTTGTTCAGATAGGTCTTTAGAGCCTGGGATTTAGAGGCTATTGAAGTATATATAAAGTTATTGGGGACAATTAAACTGTTTGCAGGGGAGTGTGTGTGCGGTCCACTGGAGAGAGTCTGGGGAAGTGTGATAGTGTGCTAGGAAGCATTACATTAAACTTTCTTCTCTTCTCAGGCCCAGCTGAAAACAGCTGTGAAGGAGAGGCAGAGGGAGGAGGAGGATGAGAAACGTAGAGCAGTGGAAAGGAGGAGGGAGGAGAAGAGACAAGAGAGAGAGGTGACGCAATGTTTACAGTCGAACTGTACTGGGGACAACTTTCAAGTTGAAAGGCGTATTTGAAAAAAAGCTTCCACTTCACTGAGTGTGTGTATTTAGGTCTTTAGATTCTAGATCAGCACTCCTACTCTGTGACGCTTGATACATACGGACCCAGATATTATTTCTTGACATCACAGGGACAGTACAGAAACACATACTGAACAAAAATATCAATGCAACATCTAAAGGGTTGGTCCCATGTTTCATGAGCTGAAATAAAAGGTCCCAAAAAGCTTTTCTCTAAAATGTTGTGCACAAATGTGTTTACATCCCTGTTAGTGAGCATTTCTTCTTTTTCAAGATAATCCATCCACCTGACAGGTTTGGCATATCAAGAAGCTGATTAAACAGCATAATCATTACACAGGTGCACCTTGTGCTGGGGACAATAAAAGGCCACTCTAAAATGTGCAGTTTTGCCACCCAACACAATGCCACAGATGTCTCAAGTTTAGAGGGAGCGGGTAATTGACATGCTGACTGCAGGAATGTCCACCAGAGCTGTTGCCAGATAATTTAATGTTAATTTCTCTACCATAAGCTGCCTCCAACATTGTTTTAGAGAATTTGGCAGTACGTCCAAACGGCAGTAACCACATTTCCATCCAGTTTTTATGCAAGTCATAACATATATATTAAACAAATCACAACAGCTGTGATGAAACAGGAAGTTTCAGTACAATGTTGTAAACGCAGACAGAAAGATGGTGGGATCTATGTGTTGGTAAAATTCATTATGCGAGAAATGGCAGTGGGAACGCCTTAATGCGCAAATATTGAGTCACACGATGATATGGTGTGTGGTCCTCCTTTTATTCTGGTGACATGATCTATGCTTCACTGCCGTTTGACGAATAGAAATCCATAATAATCCCATCATGTAGACTAGACAACCCGCACAGCCTACCCGCACTGTATCTGCGAGCTGTTGGCTAGAGCGCAGGTGCCAAGACCAGAGGCACATTTGCTATTTAACGCAACAGTTTTTGTGACAAAACTATCGGTAGAGTTTAAAATGCGATGGAAACACATTGAACATTCCATTTTTATTCTCTTAGATCTGTAGTGATGTTTTGATGGTAATTGTTCAAAGCAATGATGCAATGGTTGGTCAATGTTGTGTGTGATAATGTTGGCCTTACATCACACTGACACAGCTTGGTGGTCAGATCTAATTAGACATTTAGAAGCTCTAGAAAATGTGGTTCCTACCTCTGATACTAGCAGCTTAATCACAAACATAAAACAGAACCATGTGTGCATAAAGCAGCTACACATTAACACAGTAAGTACCTGTGTGTGTGTGTGTGTGTGTGTGTCTCACTATGTGTGTCTCTGACTATGTGTGCCTGTCTGGTCTGACTGACTGTGTGTATGTGTCTGACTATGTGTGCCTGTCTGACTGACTGTGTGTGTGTGTCTGACTATGTGTGTCTCTGACTATGTGTGCCTGTCTGGTCTGACTGACTGTGTGTATGTGTCTGACTATGTGTGCCTGTCTGACTGACTGTGTGTGTGTGTCTGACTATGTGTGTGTATTCAGAGGCAGCAGGAGAAACAGTGGAGGTTGGAGCGAGACCAGCAGCTCCAGACCCATTCACAGCAACACTACCACAGAACTCTGTTACTACGGCGAGGCCTGGAACCATGGAAACGCCTAGTCGCCCAGAGCCAAGCCAACACTCAGGTAATCACCGGCGCTGTCGGCCTCGACCAATCAACGGGCCCCATGCAAGGTCTGCACAGAGAGACTCAACACACACTCACACACTCTCCCCTAGAGTCACATAGCTCAGGACAGCCAGTCAAACACAACAGACACCATATTGTTTTCGCTTATGGGAGTCCATCGTATCCGATGATGACTTCCATTTCAGAGTTAACAGTGAATTCTTTGGTGGCTGTAGAGTCCAATCCAAGATCCACAAACTTTATTGCAGGTGGGGCATGTGCAGTCTGTGTTGGCGGGGGCAGGCATGGTAGTATGTCTCAGTCTGTATGTCTCAGTCTGTGTTGGCAGGGGCAGGCATGGTAGTATGTCTCAGTCTGTGTTGGCGGGGACAGGCATGGTAGTATGTCTCAGTCTGTATGTCTCAGTCTGTATGTCTCAGTCTGTGTTGGCGGGGGCAGGCATGGTAGTATGTCTCAGTCTGTGTTGGCGGGGACAGGCATGGTAGTATGTCTCAGTCTGTATGTCTCAGTCTGTGTTGGCGGGGGCAGGCATGGCTGTATGTCTGTCTGTATGTCTCAGTCTGTGTTGGCGGGGGCAGGCATGGCTGTATGTCTCAGTCTGTGTTGGCAGGGGCAGGCATGGTAGTATGTCTCAGTCTGTGTCTGTGTTGGCGGGGGCAGGCATGGCTGTATGTCTCAGTCTGTATGTCTCAGTCTGTGTTGGCAGGGGCAGGCATGGTAGTATGTCTCAGTCTGTGTCTGTGTTGGCGGGGGCAGGCATGGTAGTATGTCTCAGTCTGTGTCTGTGTTGGCAGGCATGGCTGTATGTCTCAGTCTGTGTTGGCGGGGACAGGCATGGTAGTATGTCTCAATCTGTATGTCTCAGTCTGTGTTGGCGAGGGCAGGCAGCTGTCTCCTTGTGCTCCTCTCCTCCTCTGTACACAGCTCTGTCAGAGCAGCCGCCTTGTGGAACGGCTGACAGCAGCGTCCTCCAGGTCTGTGGGTTTGATGTTGCACTTCTTCAGCATGTTTTCAGCTGGTCCTTGTAGCTGCCCCTGCAGCACGCCGGCCAAGATGTAGTTGGCCCCCTCTACAGACCGCCGGCCAAGATGTAGCTGCCCCCCTACAGACCGCCCGGCCAAGAAGTAGCTGGCCCCCTACAGACCGCCCGGCCAAGATGTAGCTGGCCTCCTCTACAGACCGCCAGCCAAGATGTAGCTGGCCCCCTACAGACCGCCCGGCCAAGATGTAGCTGGCCACCCCTACAGACCGCCAGCCAAGGTGCCAAGATGTAGCTGGCCCCCACAGATGTAGCTGACCCCCTACAGACCGCCGGCCAAGATGTAGCTGGCCCCCCTACAGACCGAGATGTAGCTGGCCCCCCCCCTACAGACCGCCGGCCAAGATGTAGCTGGCCCCGCTACAGACTGAGATGTAGCTGTGAAGCATGGGTCACCTACAGGCCTGACCCTGACCCTACAGCTCTGACCCTACAGGTCTGACCCTGTAGCTGGCCCCCTCCTACAGACCACCGGCCAAGATGTAGCTGGACATAAAGGATCTTCCTCGGCAGGCGCTCCTGAGACATTCTAATGACATGCTGTTATAGAAATTTCGTTCTCAATGTTCATAAACTGAACTTCAATTAAACAAACTCTGTCTGTTACCCAGTATTTATAAGATACTGGTTGAAATGAGACAAACAGAGGCCCAATCTATAATGGTCAAATGTGGATTATTTATTCACGGGAGAGCTCTGAGCTCTAAAAGGTGTACACAGTCTTTTATATGGTACAATGTTGAAAGATGCAAAATTCCCACCTCTCCCCCCACCCTCTCCAAGAACATAGTCTCTTCCCACAGCCTTATCACAATCTTTGCAAATAAGTCAAACTTGGGAGGTATTGGGAGGTTCTTCTCAAGGACGGGCCTCTCGCATGTGTCTGGTAGAATCAAAGAATTCTTTGTTCTCACAAATGAAGTCATACTTCTGCACACCAAGTTAATATCTAGGCACACATACATTAATTGGACTACCATTTGTCTTGTAACCCTATACAAAATTGCATACATTTTCAGAATGGAATATTCTTAGTATTAAGTACAAACATTTAGTCATCAAAACATAAAATCTATAACACATGCCCAATCCAGCGCAGTTGGTGTTGGTGACCATGTCCTCCATACTCTTACAGTTGGTGTTGGTGACCATGTCCTCCATACTCTTACAGTTGGTGTTGGTGACCATGTCCTCCATACTCTTACAGTTGGTGTGGGTGACCATGTCCTCCATACTCTTACAGTTGGTGTTGGTGACCATGTCCTCCATACTCTTACAGTTGGTGTTGGTGACCATGTCCTCCATACTCTTACAGTTGGTGTTGGTGACCATGTCCTCCATACTCTTACAGTTCGTGTTGGTGACCATGTCCTCCATACTCTTACAGTTGGTGTTGGGTGACCATGTCCTCCATACTCTTACAGTCGGTGTTGGTGACCATGGCCTCCATACTCTTACAGTCGACGTTGGTGACCATGTCCTCCATACTCTTACAGTCGGCGTTGGTGACCATGTCCTCCATACTCTTACAGTCGATGTTGGTGACCATGGCCTCCATACTCTTACAGTTGGTGTTGGTGACCATGGCCTCCATACTCTTACAGTCGACGTTGGTGACCATGTCCTCCATACTCTTACAGTTGGTGTTGGTGACCATGTCCTCCATACTCTTACAGTCGACGTTGGTGACCATGGCCTCCATACTCTTACAGTCGGCATTGGTGACCATGGCCTCCATACTCTTACAGTCGACGTTGGTGACCATGGCCTCCATACTCTTACAGTTGGTGTTGGTGACCATGTCCTCCATACTCTTACAGTTGGTGTGGGTGACCATGGCCTCCATACTCTTACAGTCGACGTTGGTGACCATGGCCTCCATACTCTTACAGTCGACGTTGGTGACCATGGCCTCCATACTCTTACAGTTGGTGTTGGTGACCATGTCCTCCATACTCTTACAGTTGGTGTGGGTGACCATGGCCTCCATACTCTTACAGTCGACGTTGGTGACCATGTCCTCCATACTCTTACAGTTGGTGTTGGTGACCATGTCCTCCATACTCTTACAGTCGACGTTGGTGACCATGGCCTCCATACTCTTACAGTCGGCATTGGTGACCATGGCCTCCATACTCTTACAGTCGGCGTTGGTGACCATGGCCTCCATACTCTTACAGTTGGTGTTGGTGACCATGTCCTCCATACTCTTACAGTTGGTGTGGGTGACC
This sequence comes from Brachymystax lenok tsinlingensis, assembly GCA_030435695.1. Taxonomy (NCBI): domain Eukaryota; kingdom Metazoa; phylum Chordata; class Actinopteri; order Salmoniformes; family Salmonidae; genus Brachymystax; species Brachymystax lenok. The sequence continues at coordinate 13,852,123 of CM059814.1, forward strand.
ATGGCCTCCATACTCTTACAGTCGACGTTGGTGACCATGGCCTCCATACTCTTACAGTCGACGTTGGTGACCATGGCCTCCATACTCTTACAGTTGGTGTTGGTGACCATGTCCTCCATACTCTTACAGTTGGTGTGGGTGACCATGGCCTCCATACTCTTACAGTCGACGTTGGTGACCATGGCCTCCATACTCTTACAGTCGACGTTGGTGACCATGGCCTCCATACTCTTACAGTTGGTGTTGGTGACCATGTCCTCCATACTCTTACAGTTGGTGTGGGTGACCATGGCCTCCATACTCTTACAGTCGACGTTGGTGACCATGGCCTCCATACTCTTACAGTTGGTGTTGGTGACCATGTCCTCCTTACTCTTACAGTTGGTGTGGGTGACCATGGCCTCCATACTCTTACAGTCGACGTTGGTGACCATGGCCTCCATACTCTTACAGTCGACGTTGGTGACCATGGCCTCCATACTCTTACAGTTGGTGTTGGTGACCATGTCCTCCATACTCTTACAGTCGGTGTGGGTGACCATGGCCTCCATACTCTTACAGTCGACGTTGGTGACCATGGCCTCCATACTCTTACAGTTGGTGTTGGTGACCATGTCCTCCATACTCTTACAGTCGGTGTGGGTGACCATGGCCTCCATACTCTTACAGTCGACGTTGGTGACCATTGGTGACCATACTCTTACAGTCGACGTTGGTGACCATGGCCTCCATACTCTTACAGTTGGTGTTGGTGACCATGTCCTCCATACTCTTACAGTTGGTGTTGGTGACCATGGCCTCCATACTCTTACAGTCGACGTTGGTGACCATGTCCTCCATACTCTTACAGTTGGTGTTGGTGACCATGTCCTCCATACTCTTACAGTCGACGTTGGTGACCATGGCCTCCATACTCTTACAGTCGGCATTGGTGACCATGGCCTCCATACTCTTACAGTCGACGTTGGTGACCATGGCCTCCATACTCTTACAGTTGGTGTTGGTGACCATGTCCTCCATACTCTTACAGTTGGTGTGGGTGACCATGGCCTCCATACTCTTACAGTCGACGTTGGTGACCATGGCCTCCATACTCTTACAGTCGACGTTGGTGACCATGGCCTCCATACTCTTACAGTTGGTGTTGGTGACCATGTCCTCCATACTCTTACAGTTGGTGTGGGTGACCATGGCCTCCATACTCTTACAGTCGACGTTGGTGACCATGTCCTCCATACTCTTACAGTTGGTGTTGGTGACCATGTCCTCCATACTCTTACAGTCGACGTTGGTGACCATGGCCTCCATACTCTTACAGTCGGCATTGGTGACCATGGCCTCCATACTCTTACAGTCGACGTTGGTGACCATGGCCTCCATACTCTTACAGTTGGTGTTGGTGACCATGTCCTCCATACTCTTACAGTTGGTGTGGGTGACCATGGCCTCCATACTCTTACAGTCGACGTTGGTGACCATGGCCTCCATACTCTTACAGTCGACGTTGGTGACCATGGCCTCCATACTCTTACAGTTGGTGTTGGTGACCATGTCCTCCATACTCTTACAGTTGGTGTGGGTGACCATGGCCTCCATACTCTTACAGTCGACGTTGGTGACCATGGCCTCCATACTCTTACAGTCGACGTTGGTGACCATGGCCTCCATACTCTTACAGTTGGTGTTGGTGACCATGTCCTCCATACTCTTACAGTTGGTGTGGGTGACCATGGCCTCCATACTCTTACAGTCGACGTTGGTGACCATGGCCTCCATACTCTTACAGTTGGTGTTGGTGACCATGTCCTCCTTACTCTTACAGTTGGTGTGGGTGACCATGGCCTCCATACTCTTACAGTCGACGTTGGTGACCATGGCCTCCATACTCTTACAGTCGACGTTGGTGACCATGGCCTCCATACTCTTACAGTTGGTGTTGGTGACCATGTCCTCCATACTCTTACAGTTGGTGTGGTGACCATGGCCTCCATACTCTTACAGTCGGTGTGGTGACCATGGCCTCCATACTCTTACAGTCGGCGTTGGTGACCATTGTTGGTGACCATGTCCTCCATACTCTTACAGACCATGGCGTTGGTGACCATGGCCTCCATACTCTTACAGTTGGTGTTGGTGACCATGTCCTCCATACTCTTACAGTTGGTGTGGGTGACCATGGCCTCCATACTCTTACAGTCGACGTTGGTGACCATGGCCTCCATACTCTTACAGTTGGTGTGGGTGACCATGGCCTCCATACTCTTACAGTCGACGTTGGTGACCATGGCCTCCATACTCTTACAGTCGACGTTGGTGACCATAGCCTCCATACTCTTACAGTCGACGTTGGTGACCATGTCCTCCATACTCTTACAGTTGGTGTGGGTGACCATGGCCTCCATACTCTTACAGTCGACGTTGGTGACCATGGCCTCCATACTCTTACAGTTGGTGTGGGTGACCATGGCCTCCATACTCTTACAGTCGACGTTGGTGACCATGGCCTCCATACTCTTACAGTCGACGTTGGTGACCATGTCCTCCATACTCTTACAGTCGACGTTGGTGACCATAGCCTCCATACTCTTACAGTCGACGTTGGTGACCATGTCCTCCATACTCTTACAGTTTGTGTTGGTGACCATGTCCTCCATACTCTTACAGTTGGTGTTGGGTGACCATGTCCTCCATACTCTTACAGTTGGTGTTGGGTGACCATGTCCTCTATACTCTTACAGTTGGTGTTGGTGACCATGGCCTCCATACTCTTACAGTTGGTGTTGGTGACCATGTCCTCCATACTCTTAGAGTTGGTGATGGGTGACCATGTCTCCTTACTCTTACAGTCGGCGTTGGCTGTTTGTCGTGGCGCCTATAGGGTCAGGCCTGTAGGTGACCCAGGCTTCACAGCTGTAAAGAAGTGTGCTGATGCTTGATAGACGGTGACTTTGGTGTGGAGATCCTGTTTTGGAAGACCCTGCATCTTTTTTACCATTATTTAACTAGGCAAGTCAGTTAAGAACAAATTCTTATTTTCAATGACGGCCTAGGAACACTGCCTTTTTCAGTTCAATGACGGCCTAGGAACAGTGGGTTAACTGCCTTGTTCAGAGGCAGAACGGCAGAATTTTTACCCTGTCAGCTTGGGGATTCGATCTTGCAACCTTTCGGTTACTAGTCCAACGCTCTAACCACTAGGCTACCTGCCGCCCCTGCATCTGAGTTTCTTGAAAGGCAGCTGAGGCTGGCTTGATCTCGATAGAACGGGACTATTGCCAGTGATCTGTGTTCAATGGTGAAGACCGGAATGGTGGCTGAGGGCTGGATCTCCACTGGCAGACCACCTCTGTCTTGGGGGTGTTGATAGACAGTCCCATCCTGCTATAGACCCTCACAGCCGCTACAAGGATGGACTGAAGGTCTTCCGGAGAGTGGGCCACGAGCAGTCATCAGCATACTGCAGCTGAAGATCCCGATCCGTTGAGACCTTGATGGCTGCTTGAAGCCTCCTGATGTTGAATAGGTTTCCATCCAGCCTGAAGTCCACTTTAACCCCGCTGCTGTCCTCAAGTTCCTTGTAGAGAAGCTGGGTGACACATAGGAGGAAGATGTTAAAGAGTACAGGTGCCAGCACGCACCCCTGCCACACATCAATGCGTACTCCAAAGGGCACTGACTCCTGCCCTCCTACGGCCACCCGAGCCATCATCCCATCATGGAACTGGCAAAGGATGTTGACACATTTGTCTGGACAGTCACATTAGAGTAGAATGCCACACAGTAGTTCCCTGCTCAGTGTCAAAGGCCTTGGAGAGGTCGACAAAGGCCATGAAAAGCTCCTGATGTTGTTCACGGCACTTCTCCTAGAGTTGCCGTGCCGACCGTGCTCCTGTTCTTTCTGAAGCTGCATTGTGACTCTGGCAGCAGATCCTCTGTGATGTTGTTCACCAGCCTGTGAAGCATCAGCTTGGCCAGGACCTTTCCGGCAACAGCCAGAAGGGATATACCCGGGCTGTTGCCGCAGAAGGACTTGTCACCCTTGTTCTTATAAATGGTGACACAATGTTGGCACTGTTGGGGGACGATCTCCCGGTCCCAAACCTCAGTGATGTACTGGTGGAGCGTTCTTATCTAGAAGTAACCTCCCCTTCTTAAGTAGCTCTGCTGGGATGCTGTCAGCACCAGGAGTCTTGTTGTTCTTGAGGGAACGGATAGCTGATAACACCTCTTGGAAGGTTGGCAAATGGTTGAGGTTTTGAAATGGGTGGATGGACAGGCAGTTCTTCGAGGATGGAGTGGTCTATTGGAGAGCGCTGGTTGAGTAGTGCTTCAAAACGGTCAGCCAACCTCAATAGGATCTGGTTTTGGTCCTTCAAGAGAGTCAGACCATGTTTTCAGGGAGTGATGGAGCAACTTCTAGGACCATTGATAGCTTTAGCTGAGTTGTAGAAATTTTTGTTGGCATAAATTTCGATTTCCTGTGCCTTATTCGTCCACCCTTTGTTCTGCAGAGCACACAAGATTGTTTGCACTTCCTTGCGTGATGCTCACCATTGCTGGCGAAGAGTAGCAGATGTGGGGCTGTTGAGTAGCCCTGTGCGCATATTGTCCAGTAAGATTGTGATGGTGTCCGAGTTCTCATCGAACCAGTCCTGATGTGTTCTACCTCTGTAGCCAATGGAGTGGGCCGCTGCCTGATCGAGCACTGAGCTGACAGCTGCCCACTTTGGTCCATGGGGTCCTCTGAGCTCAGAAGAGGCTCAGTCTCCCTCAGCCTTTCAGCTTGAGAGCGATGGAACTCGTCCATTACTGCAGATTTCTCAAGCCGGGTACAGTGCAGATGCCTCTTACTGCAGGTGTTGGGGGGGACGTATTCTCAGTGTCATACGAAGATCTGTCCAGCATTCTGCACCCCTCATGGCACGTGTCAGCAGGATGCCATTAGTGTCAGAACGTCTCACTATGACGTAGTCAATCAGGTGCCAGTGTTTGGAGCGTGGGTGCATCCATGATGTTTTGTATTTGTTCTTCTGCTGGTACAAGGTGTTAGTGATGATGAGATCATGCTCGGCACATAGAGTTAGCAGTGTCATGCCATTCTTATTGACCTGGCCAACACCATGCCTACCCAGCACTCCATTTTCTGTTGTTTTGTCCCATCCTAGCATTGAAGTCACCCAGCAGAAAGGTCTCGTCATTCCTGGGGATGCGCTGAAGGGCCTCGTCTAGTGACAGTCCTTTGATGTATTCACAGCTGCACTCAAATACACACTAATGTATTCACAGCTACACTCAAATACACACTAATGTATTTACAGCTGCACTCAAATACACACTCGTATTCACAGCTACACTCAAATACACACTAATGTATTCATAGCTGCACTCAAATACACACTAATGTATTCACAGCTACACTCAAATACACACTAATGTATTCACAGCTACACTCAAATACACACTAATGTATTCACAGCTGCACTCAAATACACACTAATGTATTCACAGCTACACTCAAATACACACTCATGTATTCACAGCTACACTCAAATACACACTCATGTATTCACAGCTGCACTCAAATACACACTCAGACATAGAAGACTATTTCCCTAAACTACAAGTTTTAAAGGTGTGATTCAGATTCCAACAAACCCTCACATAATTCCCAATGGAAATATGGCACACACACACACTATAACAAAATCTTAAACCAAATACACTCCCACCTGCACATACACCCTAATCCCAGACATCACGCTCAGAGCTGGAATTATGTTTACAGTATGCTGTTGCTATTAGCACCTGCTTGACTACCTGTTTGTGAGAACCAGTAGGACAAATTGAACTGGCAGAGAGATAGAAAGATGCTAGAGGAGAAGGGTACAGGAAGAGAGAGGCTAGAGGAGAGGGGTACAGGAAGAGAGAGGCTAGAGGAGAGGGGTATAGGAAGAGAGAGAGGCTAGAGGAGAGGGGTACAGGAAGAGAGAGAGGCTAGAGGAGAGGGGTACAGGAAGAGAGAGGGGCCAGAAGAGAGGGGTACAGAAAGAGAGAGGGTCAAGAAGAGAGGGGTACAGGAAGAGAGGGGGGCCAGAGGAGAAGGGTACAGGAAGAGAGAGGCTAGAGGAGAGGGGTACAGGAAGAGAGAGGGGCTAGAGAGAGAGTGGTACAGGAAGAGAGGTAGAGGAGAGGGGTACAGGAAGAGAGGGGCTAGAGGAGAGGGGTACAGGAAGAGAGAGGGGCTAGAGGGAGAGGGGTACAGGAAGAGAGGTAGAGGAGAGGGGTACAGGAAGAGAGAGGGGCTAGAGAGAGAGTGGTACAGGAAGAGAGGTAGAGGAGAGGGGTATAGGAAGAGAGAGGGGCCAGAGGAGAAGGGTACAGGAAGAGAGAGGCTAGAGGTGAGGGGTACAGGAAGAGAGAGGGGCCAGAAGAGAGGGGTACAGGAAGAGAGAGGGGCCAGAGGAGAGGGGTACAGGAAGAGAGAAGGGCCAGAAGAGAGGGGTACAGGAAGAGAGAGGGGCCAGAGGAGAGGGGTACAGGAAGAGAGGCTAGAGGTGAGGGGTACAGGAAGAGAGGGGTACAGGAAGAGAGAGGGGCCAGAAGAGAGGGGTACAGGAAGAGAGAGGGGCCAGAAGAGAGGGGTACAGGAAGAGAGAGGGGCCAGAAGAGGGGTACAGGAAGAGAGAGGGGCCAGAGTAGAGGGGTACAGGAAGAGAGAGAGGCTAGAGGTGAGGGGTACAGGAAGAGAGGGGTATAGGAAGAGAGAGGGGCCAGAAGAGAGGGGTACAGGAAGAGAGAGGGGCCAGAAGAGAGGGGTACAGGAAGAGAGAGGGGCCAGAAGAGAGGGGTACAGGAAGAGAGAGGGGCCAGAGTAGAGGGGTACAGGAAGAGAGAGAGGCTAGAGGTGAGGGGTACAGGAAGAGAGAGGGGCCAGAAGAGAGGGGTACAGGAAGAGAGAGGCTAGAGGAGAGGGGTACAGGAAGAGAGAGGGGCTAGAGGAGAGGGGTACAGGAAGAGAGAGGGGCCAGAAGAGAGGGGTACAGGAAGAGAGAAGTAGAAGAGAAAGGTACAGGAAGAGAGAGGGGCCAGAAGAGAGGGGTACAGGAAGAGAGAGAGGCTAGAGGTGAGGGGTACAGGAAGAGAGAGGGGCCAGAAGAGAGGGGTACAGGAAGAGAGAGGCTAGAGGAGAGGGGTACAGGAAGAGAGAGGGGCCAGAGGAGAGGGGTACAGGAAGAGAGAGGGGCCAGAGGAGAGGGGTACAGGAAGAGAGAGAGGCTAGAGGTGAGGGGTACAGGAAGAGAGAGGGGCCAGAAGAGAGGGGTACAGGAAGAGAGAGAGGCTAGAGGAGAGGGGTACAGGAAGAGAGAGAGGCTAGAGGAGAGGGGTACAGGAAGAGAGTGAGATGAGCGGTTGGAGGAGAGGAATGATTGATGGGCAAGTGACATGAAGGTGGATGGTGTAACATCTCAGCTGTACAGGAGGTTGGTGGCACCTTAATTGGGGAGGACAGGCTTGTGGTGATGGCTGGAGTGGAATAGGTGGAATGGTATTAAACATAGTTTCCATGTGCTTGATGCCATTCCATTCGCGCCGTTCTGGCCATTATTATGAGATGTCCTCCCCTCAGCAGAATCCTGTGCTCAGCAACATGTTCTGTTCCAATTTACTGTATACAACCTTGAACAGCTCGTTCAATATCCCATGTTCTATTCTGCTACTGGTTTACCTGGACTCCCAACAACTCTATTCTCTTTATTTACCAGTGGTCGAAGTCCTAACGTCTGTAAAGACCATGAGTTTGAAATAAATGTCAAATTGTACTGTCAATTTCTCAATACATGTTCACCATGTCAGCCTCAATGGCGTGCAGGTTCCTTATCCTTTTGTACCATGCCATTGTTTGTTACCTGTGAATAGGTATGCATGCATACGCAGTATTCTTTTCATTCCCTTCCAGCTGGCTAGGGCTCATCACAGGCAGTCTCTCCTGAGACGGTGCACGCGGTCCTGGCAGCAGGTAGCAGGCGAGTCCCTGGCTCAGAAATGGGCCTCTGCCGACCAACTGCATCAACACATCCTGCTACGGAGGAGCCTGGGCAACTGGAAGAGGGTGAGTGTATGAACACCACACACACACATCATTTATCAGACGCGCTTTTCCAGAGTGACTTAGTGCATTCATCTTAAGTAGCTAGGTCGGAAAACCACATTTCAGTCATAGTAAGTCAATGTTTCCTCAATAACATAGATATCAACAAAGTCAGAACTAGTAAGGGGGAAGAGTCAAGTGCCAGTGTTAGTTTACGGAAGTTTCTTGGGTGGGTTTTCGGGGGGGTGCAGTGGGATTATTTAAGGTACTCTTTGAGGGGTAGGGTTTCAGATGATTTATGAAGATGGGCAGGGACTCTGCTGTCCTAGATTCAGGGGGAAGCTGGTTCCACCATTGGGGTGCCAGGAGAAAGAAGAGCTTGGACTGGGCTGAGCGGGAGCTGCCCTCCCGTAAGGGTGGGAGGGCCAAGAGACCTGAGATGACAGAACGGAGTACTCTGGTTGGGGTGTAGGGTTTGAGCATAGCCTGAAGGTAGGGAGGGAGGGGCAGGTCCTCTTGCTGCTCTGTAGGTAAGCCCCATGGTCTTGTAGTGGATGCAAGCTCCGACTGGAAGCCAGTGGAGTGTGAGGAGGAGCGGGGTGACATGAGAGAACTTGGAAGGTTGAACACCAGGTGTGCTGCAGCGTTCTGCAGGGGTTTAATGGCACAAGTGGGGAGCCCAGCCAGCAGCAAGTTGCAGTAGTCCAGACGGGAGATGACAAGTGCCTGGATTAGGACCTGCTTCCTGTGTGACGTAGGGTCGTACTCTACGGATGTTGTAGAGCATGAACCTGCAGGAGCGAGTCACTGCTTCGATGTTTGCAGAGAACAACAAGGTGTTGTCCAGGGTCACGCCCAGGTTCTTTGCACTCTGGAAGGGGACACTGTACAGTTGTCAACCGGCATTTTAATATTTTTTTTATTTCACCTTTATTTAACCAGGTACAAGTTCTAATTTACAACTGCGACCTGGCCAAGATAAAGCAAAGCAGTGCGACACAAACAACAACACATGGGATAAACAAACGTACAGTCAATAACACAGTAGAAAAAATCTATATACAGTGTGCAAATTAGGTAAGATTAGGGAGGTAGCAATACATAGGCCGTAGTGGCGAAGTAATTACAATTTAGCAATTAACACTGGAGTGATGAAAGTGCAAGTCGAGATACTGTGATGCGAGAGGACTTGGAGCAGGCAGGCCTTCCCCGGGAGGAAGAGCAGCTCCGTCGAGGTTGAGTTTGAGGTGATGAGCCGCCATCCATGCTGAGATATCTGCCAGGCACGCAGAAATGCGTGTCAGAACCAAGGTGGGAAATGAACACCCGCCAAATGCGGGTAGAGTTTGTCATTGGTGGGTAAGAATGTCTATTTAACCAGACATTTTGGCAGGTGGTTACAGAGAATTTGGGAACTGTTTTTTTCAATCCAAAGCCCACATGTAGAAGTTGGTCCAATTGAACTGAAAGGCTACTAAAGTGTGACTTTTATATTCACACGCTAGGTTGTTCAATGTTAGTTTGAGTCTGCGGCAACTGTCTGCTGCTAGGAACACGTCGCAGAGATTTTTTCATCACAGATAAACAAGTGACCCAAGTTACTACGGTAATGGCCCATCCCTTAAAGTGGCAGCTGAACATTTGTCTCACCTAATGATTGTTCTTGGTTGAGCATAGATCACTCCAAAAAAATGTTTATTCATGAACTTTGAGTTATTTCTTATCATTAAAACACTAATACTTTAATTGTTCTGCTAGATATATTTGTGAGCTTCTATATTTGTACTTAGGAGCACATCATGTACTCCTTGTAAAACATGTCAGTATAGAGCCCTGAACTATAATAATAAGCTGTATCACTCAGCATTTTGTGGCAGGGCAGGCACTTTGTTGATTATTGATGTTCAGTTGTAGAACTTTTTATCTGTTTTCACTATTGAATGATTTATTTTAACATACATTGGTTAAAAATGTAATTAAGCAATACCCCATTACTTCTTACTAGTAATACATTTGTTTTAGAAACATTGGCTGGTTGACCAAAAAGTTCAATTTTAGAGAAGGAGAAAAGTAGTTGAGTGTCATCCACATAAACATTGATAGGAGATCCAATGTGAGGATATGACGGTGCCTAGTGACTTGGTGTAGAGAGGAGAGGAGAGGGTCTAGAACCGAGGGGGACACCAGTAGTGAGAGTATGTGGTGCAGACAGATCCTCTCCACGTCATCTGGTAGGTACGGCCTGCCAGGTAGGATGCAGGAGGATCGGATGGTTCAGACGGTCAAAGACAGCGGATTGATCTAGGGGGATGAAAACAGAGGAGAGAGAGTCCGCTTTGGCAGTGCGGAGAGCCTCCATGACACAGAGAAGAGCAGTCTCGGTTGAGAAACCGGTCTTGAAGATCTCCAGGGGAGGGTCTGGAGAAGGGAGGAGGGGATGGGCTTGAGCGGGCATGTTGGGCGGCCGGATCTCACTACACAGTATTTCATCTGGAGAGAGAGGGGAGAATAAGGTCAAGGCGTAGGATAGTTCTGTGTGAGTGGAACCAGTGGACTCAATAGGCTGAGTGAATGATGAGCGGATGTCGTCAACCTTCTTTTCAAAGTGGTCAGCCGCAGAGAGGGAAGGGTAGGGAGTGGAGGATTAAGGAGGGAGAAGGTGGAAAATAGTTTCCTAGGGTTAGAGGCAGAAGCTTTACATTTACAGTGATAGAAAGTGGCTTTAGCAGCAGATACAGAGGAAGAGAAGGTAGAGGGGAGGGGTGTTTCCATGAGATTAGTAGGTGAACAGCCTCTAGTACAGATGAGGTCAAGCGTATTGCCTGCCTTGTGAGTGGGAGGGGACTGGGAAAGGGTGAGGTCAAAAGAGGCAAGGAGGGGAAAGAAATGAATCGAAGCCAGACGTCGAGAGGTTGAAGTCGCCCAATACGAAGAGCGGTGAGCCCATTGTCAGGAAATTACGCTTATCAAGATGTCAAGCTCTTTGAAGAATTCTCTAAGGGCACCTGGTGGGTGATAGAGTAGGAGGACAAGTGAAATGATGGACAGGTGAGTGAGGGAGAAAAGCGAGAATCTCCACTTAGGAGAAATTAGTAGCCCTGTGCCATCACCACGACGACCAGATGGTCTCGGACTATGCGAGAACAAGTAGTCAGATGAAGAGAGAGCAGCTGGAGTAGCAGTGTTCTCTGGGGGGATCCATGTCTCCTTCAGGGCCAATAAGTCAAGGGACTGAAGGGCAGCATAGGCTGAGATGAACACAGCGTTCTTGTCCGCAGATCAGCAGTTCCAAACGCTGCCTGAGACAAGGAATTCCACATGGGTTGTGCGCGCAGGGTAGACTAAATTACAAGGGCTGCAGATAAGGGGTGGAGAGCGCCTGTAAAACCGACAGGGAGAGGAGTGAACAGGTATATTAAAACACACAGTTGACAAAGCTACAAAAGAGCAGAATTAACTATTCTGAAAATAACTAGGTAAGATACTCAAGTAAGAGAGTGGAGCCTTTCTTTCCTTCCTCGAACAACACAGCAGAACAACTCTGCAGAACAACACAGCAGAACAACACAGCAGAACAACTCTGCAGAACAACTCTGTAGAACAACACAGCAGAACAACACAGCAGAACAACTCTGCAGAACAACTCTGCAGAACAACACAGCAGAACAACACAGCAGAACAACTCTGCAGAACAACTCTGCAGAACAACACAGCAGAACAACACAGCAGAACAACTCTGCAGAACAACTCTGTAGAACAACACAGCAGAACAACTCTGCAGAACAACACAGCAGAACAACACAGCAGAACAACTCTGCAGAACAACTCTGCAGAACAACACAGCAGAACAACACAGCAGAACAACTCTGCAGAACAACACAGCAGAACAACACAGCAGAACAACTCTGTAGAACAACACAGCAGAACAACACAGCAGAACAACACAGCAGAACAACACAGCAGAACAACTCTGTAGAACAACACAGCAGAACAACTCTGTAGAACAACACAGCAGAACAACACAGCAGAACAACTCTGTAGAACAACACAGCAGAACAACACAGCAGAACAACACAGCAGAACAACACAGCAGAACAACTCTGCAGAACAACACAGCAGAACAACTCTGCAGAACAACACAGCAGAACAACACAGCAGAACAACTCTGCAGAACAACTCTGCAGAACAACACAGCAGAACAACACAGCAGAACAACTCTGCAGAACAACACAGCAGAACAACTCTGCAGAACAACTCTGTAGAACAACACAGCAGAACAACACAGCAGAACAACACAGCAGAACAACACAGCAGAACAACTCTGTAGAACAACACAGCAGAACAACTCTGTAGAACAACACAGCAGAACAACACAGCAGAACAACTCTGTAGAACAACACAGCAGAACAACACAGCAGAACAACACAGCAGAACAACTCTGCAGAACTGAGTCTTTTTTTTATTTAACCTTTATTTAACTAGGCAAGTCGGTTAAGAACAAATTCTTATTTACAATGACGGTCTACAACGGCCAAGCCCGGACGACGCTGGGCCAATTGTATGCCGACCTATGGGATTCCCAATCACGGCCGGTTGTGATACAGCCTGGATTGTTTCGACTACGGTCTTAGTTTTGGCCATGAGACCGCCACTGACACGACCGCCACAGAGAAACTAGTGCAGACTGAAGAACTTCCACTGCTGATTACGTAGCAGAGGAGAAACCTCTCCCCCTCCAATACAGCCACTGATTACCAAAACAACAGTCACAAATTGCCCTGTCCCTTCATCCTGGTTGATGTGTCAACAATCATCTGCAAGTTATGAGCAGTTCACACACCAAGTAGGCTACTGGGAAGACAGGCAGCACCTAAAGTAGATGGCCCTAGCTAGCTAGACGACAGATGAAGACCAAGATTATACATATCCCTCCTGGAGATATCAGGCGTCCTCTAGCTATACATAGAAGCATAGACATACACACACACACACAAATAGAGACTGAGGCATGCAAATGGCCACTCTGTAATATAAACACATTTTAATACTGATCCCAGTTGAATAGTGATGCGGTGGGCAGTCTTTGGTATATCAGTCCCTATTGATATGGACATTCCTGTGTACTGTATCCAGCCCTGACCCGTTATCCACCCGACCCGTTCTGTTTTACATGTGCTGGCTTAGCTGAAGGATCACCGCATGGTTCTGGAGGGGCGGGCTGAGCGGTTCTGGCGCACGCACACTCTGAAGAGAGCTCTGATTGGACTGCTAGATCACTTAACCCAGGAGAGGATGGCAGATTGGGATCGGGAGCAGCAGGCTCAGGAACACAGTACCAGGTGGGTGTGTTTACCTGGGCCTTTACTACCTTAACCAATAACACCTGTCCTAGAAACATGACACCTGTCCTAGAAACATGACACCTGTCAAAGCCACCTGATCCTGCTGTGTAAGATGCAGACATGCTCTATATGTAGGACCTGACTGTATGACTGTATAATCTATATGTAGGACCTGACTGTATAATCTATATGTAGGACCTGACTGTATAATCTATATGTAGGACCTGACTGTATAATCTATATGTAGGACTTGACTGTATGACTGTATAATCTATATGTAGGACCTGACTGTATGACTGTATAATCTATATGTAGGACCTGACTGTATAATCTATATGTAGGACCTGACTGTATGACTGTATAATCTATATGTAGGACCTAACTGTATGACTGTATAATCTATATGTAGAACGTGACTGTATAATCTATATGTAGGACCTGACTGTATGACTGTATAATCTATATGTAGGATCTGACTGTATGACTGTATGATCTGACTGTATAATCTATATGTAGGACCTGACTGTATGACTGTATAATCTATATGTAGGACCTGACTGTATGACTGTATAATCTATATGTAGGACATGACTGTATAATCTATATGTAGGACCTGACTGTATAATCTATATGTAGGACCTGACTGTATAATCTATATGTAGGACCTGACTGTATGACTGTATAATCTATATGTAGGACCTGACTGTATAATCTATATGTAGGACCTGACTGTATAATCTATATGTAGGACCTGACTGTATGACTGTATAATCTATATGTAGGACCTGACTGTATAATCTATATGTAGGACCTGACTGTATGACTGTATAATCTATATGTAGGACATGACTGTATAATCTATATGTAGGACCTGACTGTATAATCTATATGTAGGACCTGACCATATGACTGTATAATCTATATGTAGGACCTGACTGTATAATCTATATGTAGGACCTGACCATATGACTGTATAATCTATATGTAGGACCTGACTGTATAATCTATATGTAGGACCTGACTGTATGACTGTATAATCTATATGTAGGACCTGACTGTATGACTGTATAATCTATATGTAGGACCTGACTGTATAATTGCTTGTTGTTGTAAGGGATTTTTAAGTTATTCTGTTTGATTCTCTCTGTCCCCTCTCTGTCGTGTGTGTGCATGTCTGTCTGTCCCTCTTGGTTTCTCTCCTCTCCGTCCTTGTCCCAGGCGGGCGGTGCGGAGCTGTTTCCAAGCCTGGAGACTGTATCCAGGGTGGCTGCGTGAGGAGAGAGAGAGGGAGACCAGGAGGGAGCAGCTGAGACGCAGAGTGGCAGAGGTCCTCCCTGACTTCCGCTCTTCTCCTCTGGACTGCACCTGGGAACAAGGCCCTCGGTGACCCACAGGGCACACACACATGTACAGTAGACATACATGTGTACGGTACACAGACACATACATACAGACAGACAAAGAGAATACTTGCAAACAGGATAAATCAGTGGATAGGACCCAAAGCAGATGCTTAAGTTGCTGCTGTAACAAGCACACACATACCAGCTGTTGGTCTACCTTAATTACCTGAGAAAGGTGGATACAACTTTTAAATATAGACAGTTTGGAAACCTTAGTAACAGCAATGACTCATTTAAAACTTAAGTTAAAATTCGGGTTATTTAATATTTTTGAAGTCACAGTTTGATGCAGTTTGACAGGAGCTTGAAGCCATACAAAATAAAAAGCATTATGTTATTCATATCACCATAAACGAGTCTCACTGTGGTTAGTCTGTCGAAGTTGTTCTCCCACGTCTCTGTGCTTTTGTTGTTGTTCCATTCTCTTAAGTCCTGTGTAGCTCAGTTGGTAGAGCATGGTGCTTTCAGCTAAGCCAGAACATGTAAAAGAGCTTTGGGCCAGTAACTGAAAGGTTGCTGGTTTGAATCCCTGAGCTGACTAGGTGAAAAATCAATGTTCCCTTAAGCAAGGCACTTTATCCTAATTGCTTCTGTAAGCAAATGGCTAAAATGTAAATGTGATGTTTAATGCAACAACACTAATGATCCTGACCAGCCTCAGTCTACAGATATGTTTCAACACCATGATGTTTGATAACTACCCATGACCAATGCTTCCTTCTGAAGCTCACAGGAACAGTTGCACATAAAAATAACGTATAGTGACAGCATCTGTTCCTTTCTTGAAGGACCCTGGAAAGAGATTGCGGGGGAAAATGAAAGAGGGAGTGTGAGACAGATCGATGGAGAGATAGAGATGGATGAAAGGTGCACGGGGCAATTACAGCACTAGAATGGGAGAAAAGGTCAGGGAGAGAGAAATAGAGGTAGAGATGGTGAGATGAGATTGAGCCTGTCAGTCAGTAAAGTTAACAGAAGTGGTTGTGTGTTATTGTAGCCTGTTGTGGGGGGCGCTACTTCACAACAGAACAGGTCACTGTGACACCTTAACAAAGGCTTGCTGATTTCAGACTGGCTCAGCCTCCCTCCCAGTCCCAGACAGAATAGGGAAGGAGAGGACAGAAAGACAAAATAGGTAGGGAGGGGACGTACAGACAGACAAGGTAGAAGACTGATAAACGGGAGAGAGGGAGATGTCTTTAGTCTGAGGTGTGGATATATGCTACCATCTGGTGGTGAAAAATAGTACAGCAGCCACATCCTCCAACTCTTGTCCATATTTATTTAACCAGGCAAGTCAGTTAAGAACAAATTCTTATTTACAACGCTGGGCCAATTGTGCACCGCCCTATGGGACTCTCGATCACAGACAGTTGTGATACAGCCCCCGCCCAGACTGATCTAAGGTCAGTTTTATGTACTTCCCCCTAATGGTTAAAGTCAGATTGTATGAGGGTAAGAGATGGCTCTAGATCTGTGGGAAACTTCTACCCGGATCGTCCAATTGATCAATCACTTCTAACATGCTGACCACACCGCTCATGTCGCATGTGCGAGCGTTGCAAAATAAATGTACACATACATGTTATTCAATCATTGCACCCACACTGCTCACGAGCGTACGCGTAACCAGGCGCTAAAATAGAACTTGGTTCTATTTGTGACGCTGGATGTGCTGCAAGTCCCGCCTCTCCCATCTCCTCATAGATTTTTTAGGAGCATATACCCACTGGGTGATTGAAAGATGAACTGAGGTCCAGTGGTAGTGGTAATGCACCTTGAAGTTGGTTGCCAACCACCATATAAAGTCCAAAGAAGAAAACTGGAGGAGCAATTACTTGATATTTCAACCTCCGTGTCCTGATCGCATCTGGTGTGGGTGGACAAAATCAACATGTGCACAAGCGGTCTGGTCAGCATGTAACGATGCGATGATGGTGTTGAGCAGCTCAGCTACACCAGAGGAGAGTTCTACAAAGATTCTGTTTGCGGTGAACATGTTGCCAGAGTAGCAATTTGAGTTGAATAAATATTCCAAAATGTTACAGTGAAACTTCAGCCAGCTACTTTTTGTAAGGATTACTGGGGCTTTTTAGTGACAGTATTCAAACTGAAAATGACTTAGCTACTCCTACTAAATATAGTAGAAAGTCTACATGGCCCCTTGATTCTTTTCAGAGGCAGTTAAGACCTGAAACCGACACACTACCTTCTCCGACTGTTAGCTAACGTTAGCGAATGGTCGTGGCTAACACAAAACAAATGGAATATGTTAGCTAACATTAGCCAATGTTCACAAACTATTTTCCTTGTTGAACGCACCTCAGGTCAGTGAGGCTGGGCCAGGGGGTGTCCGGGCTTTCTCCCAAGTTTAGCTGGGCCAGGGGGCGCACGGGCCTTCCCCCAAGGTCAGCTGGGCTAGGGGACATCCGGGCCTTCTCCAATGGTCAGCTACACCAGGTCAGTGAGGCTGGACCAGGGGGCGTCCGGGCCTTCTCCCATGGTCAGGAACTCTACCCAGTTGCCACGGAAACCATGTGAGTAGACTCCTGTGTCAACGACAAGGCCCCAGTAGAGACTGTGGGCGGTCTTGTCTCGGAGAGCGGTGCGTGTCTCTCGCTCCGTCACATTGTAGCTGACATTGATGAGCTGCAGGACCAGCAGGTGTAGTAGTCCACCAGTCACTATGCAGCTATACCACGCACAGGTGAAACACAGTGCTGAGCTGGAACACACACACACACACACACACACTGAATGGAGGACATGACTCATACATTCCTGAAAACAATCTCAGTGAATGAGCCTACAGCCGACAAGGTGATAATGGCTGGGGTCATTTTGGCTTGTGTTTTCTGTTCTCCAAATAGCATTTAAATGGTTTAAATTGTAAAGAAATTCAGTAAATGAGCTTCGACTTTCAACCCCTTCCCCCCTTCCAGACCTCACTAAAACCCTGGTTACGGCCCTGGTGCCAGTCGGTATTTTAGGACACTATTGATCTACACCGCCTCATTTCACAGGCTCATTTTAGCCTCTAATGCCTAACGTGCTGACCACACGCGTCACGTGCGCTGCAAAATAAATGTACACATACATTGTATTCAGTCATTGCACCCACACTGCGGGTGTCCGCGTAACCAGGCGCTAAAATAGAACTTGGTTCTATTTGTGACACTTGATTTGCTGCAAGTCCCGCCTTTCCCATCTCCTCAGTTTTTTTAAGAGCATATACCCACTGGGTGATTGAAAGATCCACACTCCAGTTGGTTGTGGTAATGCACCTTAAAGTTGGTTGCCAACCGCCATATAAAGTCCAAAGAAGAAGAAGAAGCCTGAAGAAGGAGATATTACTAGAAACAAACTTTTACCCTTTTATCTGTGGATGAATTGTCGGAGTAGAGGACCTTGTGCATTTCAGGTAACATAGCAACCCAATGTTTATATACCAGGACAAATGAGCTAGCAACAGCAAGCTAGCTAGCTAAATTGCCATAAATGTTTAATGCTTTTTGACCTGTCCCCAAATGAATATAATTGGTTCAGAGTTTATTTTGATCTTTCAACCTGCGTGTCCTGTCCCCAAATCAACCAACTGGGTCAGTCTGGTGTGGATGGACAAAATCAACTTGCACGCGTGCGGTCTGGTCAGCATGTAATAGTTTGTGTGTGTGCATTATGTATGGTGTGTTACCTGTGCTGGTTGTAGACGCCAGGGCAGTAGACCAGAGCGGTGACAAGGTTCTGTTGAGGACACACGCTGCGCAGCACCAGACTGATCCCATACAGAGAGGTCAACAGGAAGAGGAGGAGTGTCAACAGGAAGCTGCGGTGGTTGGACTGGCCCACACAGCTGTTTATCCTACCACAGTGGTGACATGACACACACACACAGACAGCCAATACACTACTGAGATCATTGGGTTACACCACACAGTACTGCTCTGACTGTAATCTGGATGAGAGCGCCTGCTGCTAAATGACTATAATGTAAGAACCCATGATTACTCCAAACACACACACACGTCTAAAGGGTTTGAAGGTTATTCTTTTAGCACGATTGTGTGTTACAGATCAGTGAGTTAAGTGAGTTTCTCAGACACACAGGCCTATGGCTGATGACAGAGACAAAAGAATGTCACTGATAATTGCTGAGACATTGCTTCTTAGTTCTGGCATGACACTGTGGAGACATTGCTTTGACGTGGCTGTGTAATAAATGACAGACGCGCCTCGTGTGTCCAGGCAGACAGAGGTGTTTTAATGGGACCCACCAGACACAGTGGTGGTCCAGCCTCAGGACACAGATGTCACAGATCCTGCAGTGTCCCGCCCTGGGGGGCCGCAAAACCATGCACACAGAGCACCAGTTTCTGCTCCGCCCACTATCCATCTGCTCCACCAACTCACTACCCCGATTGGCTAGCACTACTACCTGCCCGACCCCGTTGTGGCCGGGGTCTCTGTCCGGTGGAGGGCTGTGATAGGTCACTGTGCTGTGGACATCAGCCGGGTGTGGCCGTATGTAGCCAGGTTCTCTCTTGGTGTGGACAAGGGCAGCCAGAGTCATGGCCACCCCCAGGGTCACTGTGCCCAACTGGGTCAGCCCTACACCCCCCCTGGGGAAGACCTCAGTGAGGAAGAGGTAGTACATGTAGCCCAGGGAGAACAGGGCCAGGCTGAGGAAGAACAGGGTCCGGCCCTTCTTGCGGTGGGTGACATAGTAGTACCATAGAACCAGGACCGGTAGAGCAGTCAGAACAACTATACCCAACAGGAAGTGAAGGGCTGCGACGTGTAGGAGGACAGGAAGTAGGAGCAGCGGGGGGAGCACCGATAGGTCGACACGCCAGGCTCCGCCCCAGAACCAGGGAACACGGAGGCGGTCGGTCATCACAGTAACCAGATGGGACAGTGAGTTGGCCTTCTGGGGCTCTTTTTTCAACCATCTGAGGGAGAGAAGCAGACATTCACTTTCTGATGTGATACCAAACTGGATGAAGAACCATTAGCTAAGAGTGTGAAGGTAACTTGCCGTAGATGGGTAAGCCACTCCCTCACCTGTCACAGGCATCGTCCAGGTCCTCACAGTCACAGCAGCAGGCTGCCACATGGCTCCGTTCCCCCTGACGGTCCATATACTCACAGCAGCACAGAGGCTCATCTGGCTCCAACGCCTTATTGGCTGGCTTCTTCATGACGGACAGCCAGTCAGCCTGGAAAGTGTTCAGTCTCCTGTGGGGAACGAGCCAACAGGAAGGGATGGAGATAGGGGTGAGAGAGAGTGGGTAGGTGTGTGTGCGTGTCCTATTCTCATGGCGGTGCAGATAGATAAATGTGTGGCAGGGACTGGTGAATAGTTTTTAGATGATCTAAACTTGTAGTAATCCTGGCCGAATACTGACAAATAATTTTGACTGCGCTTCAGACAGCTATATCGGTCCACTAATACAGGACTAGTAAAGGCCCAGGGCAGTTTTTCAGGGTGAAGCACTCCTACTTCCTGCTGCTCTGGGCTTTGTCCAATGAACCATGGCGGATTTTGTGCCTACAAACAGCCACCATTAGTATTTATCTCAGAGATGTCTTGCAAATGAGGGAGGCGAGAGGAACTTGTAGGGGGCTTCCGTATTAGCTCTCTGGCATTGGCTGTCATTGAAAATCCTAACCGGAGACGGGAGTGGCTCGTTTCTCGGTGGTCTCCAATGCGCTTTTACGCAGAGGTCACTGCTACCGATATGGGCTCGACAGCGGGGCGACAGACTGGTGTGTCTGCCAGCCAGTCCGTGAAGACTGGTGCGTATCAAATGGCACATCCGCTGTGGCATTCGCGGGCCAAGGGAATGGCCCGTGTTGTAAATGCCTTTCCTTCCTCAATTGTAAAAAGAAAAGTGAACCCAGGGAATATAGACTTTATTTTTTTCGACTCCCCAATCGAATGTAGCCTATCTGCATGCTTTAGCAGACGATTGTCTGACTTAACCCTAAATCCCTGGATAAAATGTCCCCGTCTTGAAAGTTGATACGAAGTATCGTTACATGCGTAAAGATTAGCGGTTACCAGTTGACTCTATACTTCATAACCCTATCGTTAACTACAAACATGTCTCGTGTAATGGGAAATAGCATAACCTATCAGTATTCGTGTAGTTTACTGAAAACGAATCATATGGGCTACTTCCTTACAACAACTGTAGGCTGGGCCACATTAGGAACTGCTTTCTGAACTGTCGCGGAAATGACAGACTGGCCAGCGGCCACAGACAACGTTGTTCGCAACCGCACATGCCTAAACATATTCAACTGAATGTAGCCTAGATATGTAACTGATTTAGGCTACCTGCCCAACAGTGTTGTCAATCCAACAAGGTACAGTATTTGTCGTCTCCCTCCCGAAATAAAAGTAATTCCATAGCCAATCACGGACCGCGCGATAATATTGTGCCACGGAAAGCACTATAGTCGCTCCATTTAACCCTTCCAAAAGGCTGCTCATTTCCGCTGGTATGTTTTGTATTAAAAGAGGTCTTCAAATATACCTCCTCCTCCGTCGCTGGTGTAACTTGTCAGGCAAGCCTGCCTCTCCTGTTTACAGAGCGGCAGGGCAAGTTTCTTTCTCCCTCAGACTTCTGACGTCAATAGAGGGGGTAACCCTTTCCTTTCCGTTGGTGAACTTTGACCAATGTGCATCAAGACAAGGTAGGCCAACTGTCTATCAACAATACCATGTTCAGTGAAATAAGCAAACATTAAGCTTATTATAGCCTAACATGCAAGCTATTTGGGTCCAACCCCAAGTTGTTTCTTCAAAGGTCAAAGATACGTTTTTGGCTAAATAAACCTATCAACTGGAGAGCTAAGGCTCCTGTCTGTGACAGTGAGGTGTTGCGCTATGGTGGATTTCCTATGATCTAGGAAGCAAGGTGGATTGGGTCAAAAGTCTTTACTCCTGCTGTAAATTAAAGCACTTGTCTCTTCTGACCAAGCTGATTTCAACAGCCACAATAATGATGCCTATTCATTTTGAAAGACAGTGGATGCTCTTACACATTAAAGGCAGACTTAGCAAATTACATTGCCTCGAGCAGCACCCCAGATATTGAGATGCAAGATTTCACTCACACACCGTTTCACACTTTTAGAGCATGGTAGCCCAAAAAGTGGAGGACAGGCACCATGCGGTTTACTTCATCTCTGAGTCTACCTTTAAGGACTTTGCTCAACTAGTGACGAAATATGCAGCATCAGACTTCACGGACAATGGAAACACGAATACAGTACACACTGAGGAGTTTGGGGGAGGTGTTATCTGTGCATGGTCCCAAGAGACTAACACTAACTAACCACCCACCTTCAGACTGTCAGCACAAATGCATGGTGGTATTTAAACAAAGTGAATTAACCCCTAACGCACTCTTGCTCACGTTCACAAATGTGGTTAGTTACTCCTGTTATGTACCCTCCCCAGAGAATTGGGTTATGCTGATTGTACAGTCAGTGCTTTTAGCATGCCATACCCCTACCCCACATTGTCAATAATATGTAGCGGAGAAATGCGGTTTCTTTATTCAAAGAATCAATACATTACATCTTTGTCTTACAAATGTGCAAAATAGCCAACTTCATATATGGTTAGTGTGGAAAACAAGTGTGTGTACCCTTTAACTATTCACATCCCATGTTTTACACTAATGCAATGTAAACAATCTAACAAAACTATGGAAGATTCCTGTGCAATTATAGAACAATGATGGGTTTTATAGACAATATGATGCTATACCACCACACACACGAGTGGTATTTGCTTGAGAAAATTTAAATTGTGATGAATAAAGATAACAAGGCACTAGTGTGGATTCAACTCAGAATCCGCTGACAACTTGTGCTTCTCACATTCTTATAGTGGGTGTACACAAAAGCAGTGAATGGGTTTGTATTACCCTCATGTGGAATGAGTATGAATTACAGAACAGTCACTAACACTCTTAATTTAGCTTACTGTATATGGAACAGCCATCAGGACATTAACGTAATTAAAATGCAATCAGTATTATTATTTGCATATTTGAGCTCTAACCAATTAGTCCTGAGAAAGTTCACCTGGGCGTGTGTTCAGTGGGGTGCAACGTTACAGAAGGTTCAGATAGAACTATATTATGTAGAACAAACATGCTTCATCATGTAGAATAAGGATTCATGACAGCTTTATAGAAGGCATTTCTATCAGCAGTGTTCAGAACATTGCACCCTTCTAAATACAACACTGATAGAGCTCTGCTGTATATTTACAAACCAGCTGCAAAACCACAAACCATCCAAAAGTTTGTCATCTGTCAATCCAAAACAGCATATTCAGATTTACATGAGCAGAAACCCACAGCCATCCAAATATTAAATTACATTCAAAGTATTTTCTAATTAAATTTTTTTTAATTCTAAATAAAAAAAATTAAAAGTACACAAGGCACCTGTTAAAAAAAAAAAATCTTCCGTTGGCATTTATTTCTATTACATCATTGGCTCATCTGCTGCTCTCATCGGTTGTGATTAGCTTGGCAATTGAAGGGGTACGCAGTGAGGTATGCTGGGACTGCAAGGAACATACAGTAGTCCAGAAGAACTTCAACTTAATCGCCATAACCCCAGAACCAACATTTAGGAAGAATAAAGTACTCCCTAACCCAACAGACAATAGAACCTCACATAAACCCATAGTCCACCAGTCGCCTCCCAGTGCTGGTGATGGTTGGGAACCATTCTCTTCCTCCACAGCGCAGGACCAACAGTTCAACTTTAAAAACATCCATCCACCTGGTAACACACTATCAATGGCCCTGGGACTTGTACCGTTGTTACACTTAGTAGTCAGTGTGGGTAGTCCCTACAGCAACACCCCTGCTTGGGAGAGTGAGTCCTCTGAGGCGCATCCCTGTAGCCTTTACGACCCCAGGGTTCATAGGGCGTGGTGAGATCACAAGGTGTGACGGCGTCACTGAGGCGTTGCTGTCCTATTGGTTGCAAAGTTCTGCTGAAGCACCAATAGAGCGCAGCGGAGCTGTGGAGAAAAGAAGAAAACGGTCATCGACCGTCCAGATCCAGATGACACCAGCAGGTGTCATCTGGGAGGCTGTGACACACCAACACAGCTGGTCATCTGACTCACCTGCTCCAGTAGGTTGATGGAGTCCTGTAGAACAGCTTTCAGCAGCAGCGTCTCCTCTCTGGTCCTGTGTGGAGGGGCCGGTCCGGGGCTGAAGTCCGGGGCAAAACTGAGGAGGAGACGGACAAAGTCATCATGACAGAGACAGAATTTCTCAACATAGCTCACACCAACCCAATTGTCAGAGCTGTGATTACACCAATGAATGGAGAAGGATGCTTCCAAGTCAGGTAAAACTAAAAGGGATGTGGCTGACCAAACCAATATTTAAATTTGTTAAAATTATATTAGGATTATCTTAAAGTTAGGTTATAGATTTTGGCTAGTCGGGCAGTCAATGCTATGCTGGTCAGAAAAGTAACCCAAGTCTTAGAACAAGGCCACAGCCACCCAGTGAGAAGTAAGCGTAGGCTTTCACCCAGTGTGCAGCAGTCTACCTGCTCTCGGTCCTCTCCCGGAGGCGGTTCTTGGTGCTCAGGTACATGCGGGTGACCACGTCCTCCATGGCCCACAGCTTAAAGAACAGCCCCAGGTTCAGTACTGTTAGGATCAGCAGACTGGGAAGAGCGAGAGACAGGAGGCAGTAAGGTTTCTGATTATTTGACCAAGTTCAACAAACACCTGGCTAATATACTGCAAATACACACACGCCTAAGTACTGTTTGAGCTCATGGAGCAGAATGTACTCCGACAATAGAAAAGTTGCATGCTGATTTACAGCGATGCGCTTTGAGTGTTGACTTACATGACGCTCATCCCAGCTACGATGGTGGAGACGTTCCACTGTGGACCCTTCATATCCATGGGATCTGACACACAACCGGGGATAAGTCATTACAGAAGACACAGCTTGAATGGAAGACGGATGACTGTGCATTTTGTAGGTGATCAAGTCATGCGATTGATTACTGATTGTTTGTATAGTATTTGTAATGTTATCCATGTGTGCAGAAGATAGTTGTCCAGGGCTGAATAACAGAACATGTACCCGTGTTGCCCTCTCTGTGAGGATCTAGGTCGGGCCCGTACTGGTTGCTGGGGTTCAGGTGCTCCTGTAGTGTCCGACTGAATGTCCTCCTCCGCCGGTGACGCAGCCCACCAATAGTCTTAACGGGGTCGCCACCTCCCTGGTTCAGCTCCGCCTCCTCTTCCATCAGCTCCGATTCTGTGATGACATAGGGTCAAAAGGAAAAGTCAGGTTAAATGCCTTGGAAGAAGGGGGTGGATAAATGACTAAAAGAGGTGGTAAGGGTTATGTAGAGAGGACTGTCGTGCAATCTGTGGGGATTCTAATTGACGTCTCATGAGGCAAGTTGGACTGTCAGTGTGAGTGCAGGGCTTTGATTCAGATCTACTCTGACGAGACTGGAGAGGGTGATGGAGACTGGTCGTTATACAGTATAGGAGAGCAGGTGATGGACAGAAACCAGTGAAGCAGCAACATATTTAGAGAGAGCAGGAGTCGATTATGGCCAACCCAACACACTCACAGGCAGAGACTCATTGGAGAAAATGTAGTGTCACACGTACACTAACAAAATCGGGAAGCAAGTAGAGGGAGGGAATTGAACAAACATAAAACAAACAATAACGGCTGAGGAAAGGACCAAAGGGAGTGATAGATATAGGGGAGGTAATTAGGAAGGTGAGTCCAGGTGAGTCTCATGAGGCGCAGGTGCGTGTAATGATGGACAAGTGTGCGTAATAATGAGTAAACTGGCGACAACGAGTGCCAGAGAGGAGGAGCGGGAGTAGACGTGACAATACCCCCTCCCTGACGCGTCTCCAGCCGCAGGACGCTAACCTGAGGGACGGTCCTGAGGACCAGGCGAGTACCTGTTGAACCGGCTGAAGCATCCCTGGTTGCAGCGGCAGTGGCCCTTGGACCCGACGTCAACAGTAAAAAATAAATTTTAAACATCCCTGTTGCTTCCCTTTGAGGAGTTATTCTGTCACGTGTATGCTAATAAAATCGTGAAGCAAGTACAGGAAGTGAATTTAATAAATTAACAAACATTGTACGCTACTCGTTCTGACGTGAAAAATATAATCAGAATCAATAACGCCTGAGGAAAGAACCAAAGGGAGTGCCAGATATAGGGGAGGTAATCAGGAAGGTGATGAATTCCAGGTGAGTCTCATGAGGCGCAGATGTTCATAATAATGAGTAAACTGGCGACAACGAGCGCCACAGAGGAGTAGACGTGACATGGAGAGGCAGAAAGACACGCTCTCAGGAGATACACTCAGAGATTAGCCAAGCGAGAAGGAGCGAGAGATATTCTGAAAGATGGCGTGGGAGAAAGAAGAGATCTCCAGGGCTGCAACAGCCTGCTACTCACCCAGGTGTCTGAAGTAGTCCTCCAGGCCGCTCCAGGAGTTCTTGGTGATGAAGGACTTGACCAGCCCCCACGGCTGCTTCTTATACTTCACATCAGTATACACCCTGAACACAACATCAGCCCTCTACAGTTGTAATTTAATCTGTTACATGGGTAATTAGTCATCACAAACTCTGAAGTACCAAACACTGCTGATGTTCTCGCTCTCTGTAATCAGGAACTGATTCAGACTGACCAATAATTACCAGGGAGAATAGAGAACCAACAGTACATAGGCCAGAAATATGTGGAAGTGAATTTACCTTTCCTAAAGGATATATTGGTCTTTGACACACAAAACCCACTGGGCACACTGGTTAAATGAACCTTGTTTTCACATCAGTTCAATGAAAGTCGGTTGAACCAACATGGAATTGACACCTGTGCCTTTACATGTTTCCCACTGGGCACAGTTCCACTGAACAAAGAGACTGACCACAAGGAGAAACTCAACCCCAACACCCTGAAAGTCTTTTCACTAGATGAAATGTCTGAAGGGTGTGTTGTCGCTGCTGCTCACCTGAGTCGACACTTGTGTTTGGAGTGGCGGATGATACAGTAGAGGTTCTGAGTGTAAAAGTAGTCGTGGTACGGGACGTCGTGTGTGTATACTTCCGCATCGACGAGGTAGTACTGACCCTCCCTGGATTCCTTGTACAGGATCTGACAGGATAACAGAGGAGTTACTCTGAAAAACACACTACTCAAAAGACAACCCACACACACACACACACACACTACTAGAAACACTCCACACACACCCACCCTGCAGACCTAGCTCACCTGGTTCTCTGTGGCGGTGGAGAACTTGCCCACCAGAGGGTTGGTGATGGCGATGGTGTAGTTGAGACTCCTCTTCATGGCACCTGACTCTTCACTCTGCCACGGGGCAAAGCTGGCATCTAAAGACAATCACACATAGGTTAACAAAACACACACCTATTATTCTATTTGGTACTACAGTTAAGCACCGAGATGGAAAGGCCTGAATTATTTCACAAACGCATCATTTAGACCAGGGATGGGCACATGGGGCCCCCCCAATCTCCTCCCCCCAAAAAATGCTCAGTCGGGTTCTCAACTAAATTTGGTTGTGCATCAGCAGTTTCTCTTATGTCAGTCACTCATTTAGCCAAGCCAGCTAACATTTTATAGGGCCCCCATAAATTGTTAATCACTCAGATATATTTAAAACTGCATCTCTGCCCATGGTAAACTGTGTAGAATTGCAGCAAACATTATGTAAAACTGCACGTTTCTCTCCGCCCCTCCACCATTGCTTAGTAAGGCGGAGGGGCCCTCCCAACAGATTTTCACTTAGGGCCCCCAAAAGGCTCTGACTGTATGTGTGGGTACTGTATGCAGACCCAGGAGCCACTGTGACCCCTCGTGCACATCCCCGACTTAGAAATTACAACTCTGGCATTTACATTCAAAAGATAGCTTGTGATGAGTAATCCATCCTAATCAGAGGACTGTGACATACAACAGGCCGTGTTGAGGACTGACATAACAGGCCGTGTTGAGGACTGTGACATAACAGGGAGTGTTGAGGGTGGATGGGGTGATGACTCACTGGTGATCTTCCTGGCGTTCATGAATCTTCGTATGAAGTGGGAGTCGGTAAAGAGAAGCTCAAACATCTTCTCTGCGCTGATGTTGAAGACCTTGTTCACATAGAGCCTGCCCTGCTGCTCGGAGACAGACACCCTCTCCTCTATAAAACAGAGAGGGGGTTAACATGATCTGAGAAATGCCTCTGAAAACACATCTAAGATGGTGTCCATAGCATCACACAAACTCTAAAGATGCATGCATTTAGCCAACACATTTGGGAATCATTCTCACCCTCCTCTGCGCTGCTCTGTTCAGAGAAGTGGTCCAGGTTAGTGTTGAGGTCCAGAGAGAGCTCTGAGCGCTTGGAGACCCTCTCCGGGGCAGAGCGGTCCAGGGATGGGTCAGGAGTGCACTGAGACGAGGTGCTGTGAGCATCATCCTGTAGGACACACACACAATGGCAATCTCACTCTTTGTCACTCTGGCTATGGAAGCCTTGCTATGTACATGTATGCCATTAATGGGACTCATCCTTCACTTGCAATACTCAGACAATGAAGAAACAATATGGAGACAGTATCCCTCTACAGAGATGACTTAATATCATCCAAGCCTTTTGTGACGTTAACATGCCAGGTGTCGTACCGCATTCCTCAAATTGGCGGTGCTCTGTCCGAGGGCTGAGGGTAGGTCCTCTCCCTGGAGCGTGTTGGGCTCAAAGGAGCCCTGATCCCCTGGCTGGAGGCGCAGAGTAGACGGCCTCTCCAGCCTCCCAGAGTCCTCTCCACCAGGCCTCATGGTCAGGCTGCCAGGGACCAGATGGTGAAACAGATGAAAGAAATGCGTCAGTCAGACAGATGTAGGTGACTGCATGCTGTTCACCATGCAGTACCAGATAAGATCGATGAAGAGTCCTCCTAGTCCTCACCTGGTGTGTGTCTGCGTGGTTGATTCTGCTGATCCCTGTAGACTCTCCATTTCTTCATGGCTCAGGCCCAGGTCATTACCATAGTGCTGCTTGACCACCAGCCACAGCTCCAGACTAGTCAGTGGCTAGGACAGAGGAGAGATGGGGTTTAATTGGGAGGAATGGAGGTTGGCACACAGCAAACAGTGGGGCTTGATTCGATTTTTGGTATCATGGAAAAGCAACTGATTTCGGTGTACATAGTTCCATCATCCATCAGCTGCTTGTAGGATATAGCTTGCAGGAGCTCAATCTCAATAGTCAAAATCATGAGGATTAATTCCTCTGTCTGGCTTCCAACATGATAACCATTTTCCACCTGTGCATGAATCTCACATCACCTCCAGTCTCTTAGTTTCAAGCAAACAAAACAGCCCTAACCTGCTCCACACTGATGTCACAAGATATCAAAAATCAACTCACTGTAGATTAGCGCTTAAGAAAGGCAAACAATTATATAAAGAACTGATGCAAAGACGATGGCTGCTACCTCGCTCAGTAAAAATTGTAGCCTATAGCTATTGACTAAATCGCTACAAAATAAACTCAGCAAAAAAAAAAAAGAACATCCCTTTTTCAGGACCCTGTCTTTCAAAGATAATTAGTAAAAATCCAAACAACTTCACAGATCTTCATTGTAAAGGGTTTAAACACTGTTTCCTTGCTTGTTTAATTAACCATAAACAATTAATGAACATGCACCTATGGAACAGTCATTAAGACACTAAGACTACAGACAGTAGGCAATTAAGGTCACAGTTATGAAAACTTACACTAAAGAGGCCTTTCTACTGACTCTGAAAAACACCAAAAGAAAGATGCCCAGGGTCCCTGCTCATCTGCGTGAACATGCCTTAGGCATGCTGCAAGGAGGCATGAGGACTGCAGATGTGGCAATAAATTGCAATGTCCGTACTGTGAGACGCCTAAGACATCACTACAGGGAGACAGGACGGACAGCTGATCGTCCTCGCAGTGGTAGATCACGTGTAACACCTGCACAGGATCGGTACCTCCGAACATCACACCTGTGGGACAGCTACAGGATAGCAACAACTGCCCAAGTTACACCAGGAACGCACAATTCCTCCATCAGTGCTCAGACTGTCCGTAATAGGCTGAGAGCCTGGACTGAGGGCTTGTAGGCCTCAGTCCTCACCAGACATCTCCGGCAACAACGTCGCCTATGGGCACAAACCCACCGTTGCTGGACCAGACAGGCAAAAAGTGCTCTTCACTGACGAGTCGCGGTTTTGTCTCACCAGGGGTGATGGTCAGATTCACGTTTATCATCAAAGGAATGAGCGTTACACCGAGGCCTGTACTCTGGAGCGGGATCGATTTGGAGGTGGAGGTTCCATCATGGTCTGGGGCGTTGTGTCACAGCATCATCGGGCTGAGCTTGTTGTCATTGCAGGCAATCTCAACGCTGTGCATTACAGGGAAGACATCCTCCTCCCTCATATGTTACCCTTCCTTCAGGCTCATCCTGACATGACCCTCCAGCATGAAAATGCCACCAGCCATACTCCATTATATGTGTGATTTCCTGCAAGACAGGAATGTCAGTGTTCTGTCATGGCCAGCGAAGAGCCCGGATCTCAATCCCATTGAGCACATCTGGGACCTGTTGGATCGGAGTGTGAGGGCTAGGGCCATTCACCCCAGAAATATCCAGGAACTTGCAGGTGCCTTGGTGGAAGAGTGTGGTAACATCTCACAGCAAGAACTGGCAGATCTGGTGCAGTCCATGAGGAGGAGATGCACTGCAGTACTTAATGCAGCTGGTGGCCACACCAGATAATCACTTTTGATTTTTGACCCCCCGTGTTGTGGGACACATTCCATTTCGGTTAGTCACATGTCTGTGGAACTTGTTCAGTTTACGTCTCAGTTGTTGAATCTTATGTTCATACAAATATTTACACATGTTAAGTTGGTGGAAAATAAATGCAGTTGACAGTGAGAGGACATTTCCTTGTGTAGATTGTTTATGGACACTGACAAACCCAAACATAGTATATTTTTTAAACTCTATGGAGGGAGAATAATAAGTACATGTTTAAATGTAGATTAGAAATGTATTTTGAGTATGTTCAATCGTTGATCACTTATGAGGGGAAAAAAACAATTTATTATGATTGATTTCCTACGCACAGGACCGGATTTACGAACAGGCACGCAGGGCACCTGCCCTGGAGGTCAGAGGCCCCCCAGATAGCGTATAAACACATCATAAGCCATGACAAAATATGGTGAATTGCAGATAATTAGCTCTAAAAAAACTGCAAAAAAAGGTAGGTGCCCCGGGGCCCCAAATCCAGCCCTGCCCATGCAACAGAATCCATTCAAGCAAGCCTCATATAGAACCAGTTTCTTCAATCCAAATTACACACACCTGATCATTTAGATATATAAATCAGTCACTTGTTACCAATCAAGTCAAAATAGCCATTTTAAATGATGTTTTACTTACTTCTCTGTAGCGATCTTACTCTCCCTAACAGTTGTGTTCTGGTCTCTGGACTGAACTGTAATAACCTGTACGCTGTCACAAAACAGTCAGGAAGTCCTAGCGCCCTCAGCCCGACAATTGGAACACGAGCGCTCCACCCATTGATACAGAGATGCGGTTATCGAGGCTACCTATACTGAATGCCAAAACTCTGGTTCAGTGGCAATGAAAATCAGATCGGTTGACGAATAGCCTCTTCGGGGCGTATTACGAACGACTGCCCTGAAGAAGGGATAGGTAATGAAACGACAGATCTTTCCAGGGGGCAGGTTCTGTCTTAAGCAAATAAACCTTCCTAGCCACACCTTGAGGGGTCATTGAACTTTACCTTAATTCGAGAACTCCCAAGCCACACTAGTGTTATTGTGGAGTTGTTTGCACAGCTTAATTCCCTTGGTCCACAGTCTTCCGGGTATTGCACTAGTTGGCCATAGCGGTTGCATTCATTCTAGGTGCTAGAATGTTTTATCTCCACTTTGCTATCAAAAGATCCAGTACATTATAAAAAAATGCCATTCTATTCCCCTTGTATACTACATAATAACCGAATGTTAGGGGCATGGGGCAAGTCTGAGGAGCATGGTGTGTACTCAGGATTGATTAGTCAAGAGCAGTCTGCCAGGGTAAAGTCACAAAAGCCTTGCATACTACATAGGACTCCAGATAGGTTGCACGGAGCTATGATAACCAGATAGTGTCCATGTTGCAGGGTTATCTAGCCGCTGACTTTCTTCATGTCACTGGATCAATGCCATTCCATAGGTGATTACCGGGAACACGTTGCCTTTTAGGCACAGAGCCAAGGTCAGTTTAACTTATTACCGTATTTTTACCTTGTTATCAAGGCTAGGATTGAGTGAGGGGAAGATGATCCTAGATCTGTGCTTAACATAACTCCTACTTTAAAGAAATGCCCTTGCCATAGAAATGCTTGCTGTCGAGACAACCAAAACCATGGTGACAACAGTGTTGGAAGGGGAGGGGGCAGACAGTGTGTAACTGGGTGTGGTAGATGGCCTAGTGTTGAAAGGAGGGGACATTCTGGGTGTCCCATTTCCAGTGTGTTTGACAGCCCTTAATCCATATCCACACCCTGCTCTATCTGGAGAGGACAGTCTATGGTGTTTCAACATACACAGAACTGTGGACCTGCCATACCTAACAGTACTTTACACCCAGGGTGCGTTCTGAATATGGCACAGGGCCTGGGTCAAAAGTAGTGCACTCTATAGGGAAATAGGGTGCCATTTGGAATGCATCCCCAGTGAGTGAAGTAAGGTTATATGAGGTCACTGATCTGTGCCTCACCTTGTCCATCAGCGTGTTCTGCCACATCCGGAACACTCCCTGGTAACTCTTCTCTCTGGCTGAGAAGGAAGTGAAGAACAACTGTAGGAAAGAGAGACAGACGCTTCAGTTCAAATAAGAATTCCACCCCAAAACTGGCTGTTTTGCATATCAGAAATCAAGTTTAAGATATACAACGACTGAAATAAAATACAGAAATACAGCTGTTATGATGCAATTTGCATCAAATGATTCCCCCAAAAATATTAGTCCCAAAATGTTATGCATGTCAACAAATGTTGGGATATAGTACTACAATATAGTTTGTGTAGAGTTTTGATTTAATATTATTGCAGTGATAACCATCTATTGGTTTGCATTGAGGCTAGACAGAAGGGGTAAGTAGCATGCTATTTTGTCAGTGCTACAGCTGTACTCGAGCATGAAAAGTTGCTTGAGGGGTTAAACCATGAAAAGCACAGGGTCTCTTAGCACTGGTCCAAGGCGTTAGTGCAACTGTCCAGGGATATTGAACAGAACCTAGGTGGTGTTTGAGTGACTGTACCTTCTCCGAGTCTGTGCAGATCTGAATGGCGTTGGGGATCAGCCGTGCGGTCTTCTCTCTGTACATGGCCTTGATGTCCCTCAGAGTCAAGACTATCTACGACCACATAGCACAGTGATGTCCCTCAAGAGTCTAGGCTATCTATGATTCCAGAGCACACTGATCACATCCTTAACACGACCAGAATGCAATATACACACATATTTACGATATTTCATTATCCAATTTCATTCATCCCCTAAACATACAAGTGTGCCTTTATTTTTCCCTTTCCCTCGTGTGAACTCACCTTTGTCCCCCAAAACACATTGCTATAGAAACAGAGCCAGTTCTCCGACAGGTAGAGGCGTCCCTGCAGTAAAATGTCTCTCTGGAGGGCACAGGTGTAATCTGGGGAAAATACACAGGACACGCAGCGAGAGACAGGTATACACTTAGACACAGGTAAGGTACAGGTGTGCTGGTATATGCAGGTAAGCTGTATATAGGAAGTCTGGTGAGAGAGGTGCTGATATGTTTTGTTTTTGAGAGGGGAGCCGTTTCTGGCTTCTTTTTCTCATTTTCTCTCACACACACAAATACAACTCACCCACGATGAGTCTCTCAGACTCAGGCAGTTCTCTGAACAGCTTCCTAAACTCCTCAACCCTCTGTTTGTAGGTGGGGGCAGGCAGGGCTTGGGGGGCGGCCAGACACTGGCCCTGAAGGTCTGATCTCTGATTAACAGGCTGCAGAAAAACCATTAGAATCACAAAGCTCATTGGAATACTAATTACTATACTACTGAGGTCATGCTGGCTGAACCGCTGTTGAATTCAGTTATTTTTATTCTGTATATAGAATATATTAAATCTGACAATTGGTCAATATGCTCTCGCTATTCAGTAAATGCAGAGAAGGCCAAGAACTGAACACTAATGCAGCTGAAAAACAGTATCACCCCACAAGCTTTGTACATTGTCAGTTTTGAGGAAGCTACTCTGAAAATATCTATTACCAAGCTACCAAACAATTACTTCACACCAAAATAAGTTACGCTACACTAAAGCTACCCCTACGAAAAAGTAGTTCACTACATCTAAACTACTTCCTGAGAAATTATACTATGTAAATCTGAAGTGTCAGACTACAAATTGCAAGAGCAGATCTGTTTGGGGTTATACAGTGCCTTCGGGAAGTATTCAGACCCCTTGATTTTTTCCCCTTTGTTACAACCCTATTCTAAAGTGGATTACTTTTTTTTTAATCCTCAGCAACCAAGACAATACCCCAGAATAACGCAAAAACATTATTTTTGTATTAAAAATCATAAACACCTTCATTTACATAACTATTCAGACCATTTGCTATGTGACTCGAATTTGAGCTCAGGTGCATCCTGTTTCTATTGATCATCCTTGAGATGTTTCTACAACTTGATTGGAGTCCACTTGTGGTAAATTCAATTGATTGCACGTGATTTGGAAAGGCACACACACACACACCTGTCTATATAAAGGTCCCACAGTTGAAACATTTATGCAGCATTGAAGATCCAAGGAACACAGTGGCCTCCATCATTCTTAAATGGAAGAAGTTTGGAACCACCAAGACTCTTCCTAGAGCTGGCCTCCCTGCCAAACTGAGCAATCGGGGGAGAAGGGCCTTGGTCAGGGAGGTGACCAAGAACCGAATGGTCACTGACAGAGCTCTAGAGTTCCTCTGTGGAGATAGAATAAACTTCCAGAAGGACAACCATCTCTGCAGCACTCCACTAATCAGGCCTTTATGGTAGAGTGGCCAGACGGAAGCCATTCCTTAGTAAAAAGGCACAGCCCGCTTTGAGTTTGCCAAAAGGCACCTAAAGGGGTCTTAGACCATGAGAAACAAGATTCTCTGGTCTGATGAAACAAAGATTAAACTCTTCGGCCTAAATGCCAGAGGCACGTTTGGAGGAAACCTGGCACCATCCCCACGGTGAAGCATGGTGGTGGTAGCATCATGCTGTGGGGATGTTTTTCAGCTGCAGGGACTGGGAGAGTAGTCAGAATCGAGGCAAAGATGAACGAAGCAAAGTACAGAGAGATCCTTGATGATAACCTGCTCCAGAGTGCTCAGGACCCCAGACTGGGGAGAAACTCCAAGTGGGATGTCATGTGCCTTTTACTAAGGAATGGCTTCCGTCTGGCCACTCTACCATAAAGGTCTGATTGGTGGACCTGCCAACAGGACAACGACCCTAAGCACACAGCCAAGACAATGCAGGAGTGGCTTTGGGACAAGTCTCTGAATGTCCTTGAGTGGCCTAGCCAAAGCCCGGACTTGAACCCGATCGAACATCTCTGGAGAGACCTGAAAATAGCTGTGCAGCGACGCTCCCCATCCAACCTGACAGCTTGAGAGGATCTGCAGAGAAGAATGGGAGAAACTCCCCAAATATAGGTGTGCCAAGCTTGTAGTGTCATACCCAAGAAGACTTGAGGCTGTAATCGCTGCCAAATATGTTTCAAAGGGTCTGAATTCTTATGTAAATGTGATATTTAAGTTTATTTGTAATACATTTGCCAACATTTCTAAAAACCTATTTTTTGCTTTGTCATTATGGGGTATTGTGTGTAGATTGAGTGGGAAAAAAACTATCAATTTTAGAATAAGGCTGTAACAAAACATGGAAAAGGTCAAGGTGTCTGAATACTTTCCGAAGGCACTGTGCGTTAACAGCATGTGTCATTCAACCTATTAAACACAAAAAAATATGTTTGAAGTGAGAATTAGGCAGACCTGATGCCCGAAAAAGGAAATTGCCTACTTCAACCACATTTTATTTTTGCAAAACAAGTAGTCTAGTTCCAGTACTTAGTTACATCACTACATGGCGAAACAAAGTAAAGAACCACTGAAAACACCTAGATTTTAATTACTAGTTGAACTACATGCATTTTATTTAACTAGGCAAGTCAGTTAAGAACAAATTATTATTTACAATAACAGCCTACTGGGGAACAGTGGGTTATCTGCCTTGTTCAGGGGCAGAACGACAGATTTTAACTTGTCAGCTCGAGGATTTGATCCAGCAACTTTTCAGTTACTGGCCCAACGCTCTAACCACTAGGCTACCTGCCACCCCATGTAGTTCTGTCACTAGTACATCAAGACGATAGCTAATGTAATGATATGTCTACATAATACATGGGAGAATAGTCAGAATGGAATAGTCTTCTCCACTAGAGGTCAGGAACAGTTGAATAACTGGATGTGATTTGATGTGTGTATGAGTGGGGAGTAGGCAGACTTCATGGCATGTTATACTATCACAGGAGGCTGCTGAGGGGAGAACGACTCATAATAATGGCCGGAACAGAGCAAACGGAATGGCATCAAACACCTGGAAACCATGCGTTTGGTGTTTTTGATACCATTACACTCCAGTCATTGCCACATTGCCATTGCCACAGAAGGGCTCCCTGTATCTTACCTGATGATCCTCAGAGCTCCACCTGTACCCCCCCATGGAGGCTGTCTCATCTGTGACGTCACTGCCCACCTCTGACCGGGACACCTGGTCCATCAGACCCACTGTTCCACTGACTGGGTAGTAGAGATAGAGGCCTAGTAGATTTAGCACACAAGATAACTCCAGCAGTCCATGTCAGTATAGCAGGACTACTGGACTGGACATCCTGCTGCTATAAAGGGATTTGTTTGTTCATGGCTGGTCTCCACTGAAGAGGGTCCAACTTTGATATCCTATGCAGGACCCTCGCTTAACCCACTTTTCTTATGAGTGTGAGAGCACAAAGAAAGAGGCACAACAAAACTGGTTTATCCTGCCCTGCCTGTCACACAGGAGAAACATTGTAGTTCACCTTAATTCCTAAAAACCAAAGTGGCCAAATGAAAAAAGTTGTGAGATTATTTCATATCAACAGTTCTAGGAATTGATTTGATACATTCTGATCAGTAATTCCCCCCAAAATATCATTTTGAATATATATTTATATTCTGCGCTCTCAAGCAATCTTGTCATTTCCATTTTGTTTGCAGTGCAGCAAACATTTTAGTAGTGCGAATCTCACGTGATTAACAAGATTGTTTGTATGATGTCGAAACACTGCGTAAAGGGAGATGAGTCTTTGCTCATCCACTGTGCCAAAATTACATTGGCATACGGGCCTACATGCCACGTTTAGGTGCTAGTCGGAATTAGGAAACTCCGAAATGTCCGACTTGCAAACTGGTTGTAGTTATACACGTGCTGCGTTCAACCAGTTAACCAGTCTGAAATGTCCGAGTTTTCTTAGTTCCGACTCGCACGTGAAGGTGGCAATAGTCCGTGATCGCATCATTCATTACCAGACCAATTGTAAAATTCCTCAACATCCATCACCATAGCTGCTTTCAATACAAGAGTTAACGACTTGGAATTGCGAGTTGGATGACAGTTCAAAACATTTTTTCCCAGTCAGAGCTAGTTTTTTTTTTTCAAGTTCTTTTGAACGCGGCACATGTCCGATCTCCTGTGGGATACAACATCAGTAATAAGCAGGTAAAATAAGGTGCACATTCATAACCTACCTGGAAATGACACGAGATCTTGATCTTCTGCACGGAGTCCTATGTGAGTCCTGGGATGAAGCTTTGTGAAGACCCAGATTCTTGTGAGCTTGTCACCACCGGCTCCGTTTGACATGTGCCATTCATGCAAAACTAACTCAGGCCTTTCCTTCAGCAATGTGCACCGGTAGGTTCCTTAAATAAATGTGTGGCGTCATAAATAGCCTATATGTGCTTCAAGCCCATTAACAGGTGAGACGAGTGGGCTGATGCTGCGTTCATAACCAAGTGGGAAGGTGGTATTTACCACATTCAAGTACGATGGGGAAAAAATCAGTTGAAAGGCCATTTTACTGGTAATTACTAGTGGGAAAACTAGTCTCTCATCCATGAGCTACAACTTCTTCCACATGTTGAACTCTGACTTAACCTACTAAGGAAATTACCTTGATTTCAGTATTTACGGCAGTTAAATGCAAACAAAATATTACTTATAAAAAGCAATCTACTAATGGTTTTTGAACACAATAATTTGTTCACAAGCATGATAGCTGTACTTTTAGTTTATGGTTGATGTTTGCCATTAGCCAATCAGCATTTCTCAATGAGTACAACACATGTGAATGCATCCAACTTCTATTTATGATTTCACAACTGGTAATTACCACCTTCCCACTTGGGTATGAACGTAGCATTAACTTTTCACCTGACCCAGCCCATAGAGGAAAATACCATGAAGGAGTTGTCACCGTGGTCATGCTTTGCTCATTACCATTTGCATACTTTAACTGATGGCTGTCCAACAGTTCTAAAAAGGGCCATCATTCTCTGTTCTGTTCCACCCTCACAGATCTTGTTCTAGAGATGCATTACCAAATCAGTTCTCTCTCCTCCCATTTCAAAGAATGTTCATTGGCAGGCACAGGATGCAATACATCAAGCTTTTATATTTTTAACAGGCAAATTCTGAGAATATGATTTATTGTACCTGCCCAACCTAAGGATGAGCCTTCATCACCTTTATGAGCCCCAAAGGATTTAAAAAAATAAGGATTTTTTTAAGGGGAGATCATCACATGAACAAAATAATTGTCCATCAAATTATTTTTGTTCAGTGCAGCTGTGCTGCAAAAACATCACAGCTCAGTAACTAATCAAAACTATCTAGCTACATACTTTAAATAACTACTGCAGTCACTGAAACTAGTCAAGGAGATGAATGTATGTGTGTAGTTTCACTAGTTGTGTCTGACATTAAACTGTTCTCTTCCACTAAGCACATTCATAGACAAAACTAAAGGGCGGAGTGCCACAGATTCCACACAGGAATTAGAGACACGTAGCAAGACTAGTCCAACCAGCAGCACACCCACTCATACGTGACTGCGTATACCAGTGGAGGCTGGTGAGGTGAGGACGGCTCACAACAATGGCTGGAACGGCATCAAACACATGGAAACCACGTGTTTGCTGTATTTGATACCATTCTACGCCAGCCATTACCACGAGCCCATCCTCCCCTTAATAAGATGCCACCAACCTCCTGTAGTGTATATACTTATTAATATGATCACCTGTATGTTCACTACTATTGTTAGTACGGTACATACACTAGTAGCAACCTGTTGATTACACTCACAGAACATGCAGAGAAGACTGACATTACTGAAAAACACACAGAAACAATACCCACCATTTTGTTTCGTTGCCTTTTATTCTTTGGGACTTGTCCAATGAGCAGTAGAAAGGACAGGGCGAGAGAGCCCACCCCTCTCTCTCTCTCTCTCTCACACACACCTACAGCAAGTACAAGACTACACAGCGTAAATAACTAAATATGAACAACAACCAGACCACACGTTGTCCATGTCAGATGCCTGCAACAAATATAGAGTCACTCTGCTTATCAAGTATTTGATGTTAATAATCTCCATCAATATTCTGTACAGATAGAGGGCTAATGAACGATAATTACATCAACTGAAGTCTTCAGGTACACAGCTAGGGCCAGAGACCATGTCCAAAACAAACAGGGGGGAGGGAGGGGCAATGCAGGGGTTAAGATAGAGATGTCTCACACACAGACATGTAAACATACATTAAGGTGTTGGGGCAGATCTTCGACCATGCTGGGGCAAATACACTGGGGTATTTAGAGTGTGTGAGGCAACAGAATACAGTACATTTCGTTCTCTTTTTGCCCATACACATTCACACTTTGAGTAAACTGATGGCAGGAGGTTGGGTGTAAACACAAGGAAGTGGAATGTGAGGCTGCAGCAGTGGAGGTGGCTGCAGAGAGAGAGGGGGCGACAGACATGAACTGTCCCTGGGGTCACAGGTGAGGGGTCAGGGGTGAAAGGTCCAGGGTGAAGGCTCAGTCCTCCAAGCTGCGGAAGGAGTTCTGCATGTCCTCCAGCAGCTGGGCGTAGTCGGACTTGATCTTGGCCTCTCCCTCCTTCACTGGGTCCTGAAACAGACCAGACATATAGAGTTACAGAGGCTGGGTCCTGAAACAGACCAGACATATAGAGTTACAGAGGCTGGGTCCTGAAACAGACCAGACATATAGAGTTACAGAGGCTGGGTCCTGAAACAGACCAGACATATAGAGTTACAGAGGCTGGGTCCTAAAACAGGCCAGACATATAGAGTTACAGAGG
Source organism: Brachymystax lenok tsinlingensis (assembly GCA_030435695.1). NCBI lineage: Eukaryota > Metazoa > Chordata > Actinopteri > Salmoniformes > Salmonidae > Brachymystax > Brachymystax lenok. The sequence goes on from CM059814.1 coordinate 13,892,585, forward strand.
CTGGGTCCTGAAACAGGCCAGACATAAAAAGTTACACAGACACACAAAGAGATCGTGATACAGACAAATAGTACGCGTAACACTCAGAGACAGCATAGAAATACACAGAGAGAGATACAGGGAACACACACAGAGAGAGAGAGAGGAAGACAAATGAGAAACAGTCAGACAGCAGATGTACCTTGAACTTCATGGAGCTGAGTCTATAGAGGATCTCTCCCAGGTGTTCTCGGATCATGGACCAGGTGATCTTGTTGTCGCTCTGAGCTGTGGTCTCCACCGCGTGCCTCGCCATGTCGTAGAACGCTATGATGTTGGAAAGGATGCCTACCGTCTTATAGAAGGGACAGAACCTGCAGGGAGAGGTCAGAGGGCAGGGAGTTACAGTTGGAATTACTTCACAGTCAATCTTTTGGTGTTATTCAGAAATATATGAGTAGGTCAGTGAGAGTAAGTGCGTTTGAGTGAGTGAGTGTTTTACCTGTCGTAGGGGGTGTAACCATTCTGTTGCAGGAAGTCATCCTTGAGGAGCTTGGCCACCTCCAGGGTGATCTTATCGGTTTCAGCAAGCGATGCCTGTCACCATGACAACCAGGACAATCTCAATATTATGCAGAGGAGTCATGGAGATAAAACCTCAGACTATAGAGATGCAGCCCAATGTTGTCCCCGCCTTCTTTCTTCCCCCTCCCCTCAGTTCCCCCTCACCTTGCCAACCAGCTGTACGATCTCAGCCAGGTCCTCCTCCTCCTGCAGGATCTCCTTGGCCTTGGTGCGCAGTGGGACGAACTCAGGGAAGTGCTTGTCGTAGTACTCGTCTAGCGCCCGCGTGTACTTACTGTAGCTGATCAGCCAGTTGACTGACGGGAAGTGCTTCCTCTGGGCCAGCTTCTTATCTAGACCCCAGAACACCTGAGAGAGGGAAGGATAGAGGGAGAGAGAGAAAGGTAGGAAGGGGGGAGAGAGAGTGAGTGGGCAGAGAGAAAGAGGGAGAGAGGATGAAGGCAGGGAGAGAGGGAGGGAAAAAGAGGATGAAGAGTTGCATTCCCCTGCTCAGATGTTGCATAAAGCAACCAATGGTTGGGTGCCACATCATTTATTGTGTCAGACTGACAGATTACTATAACATATGATGTGGTTAGCTGATATGTAAAATACCTATCCAGGCGTTGTAAGATCTGACAGGCATCAGCATCAGGAGCATACTGTTGGAATCGGCTAAACTTTGAACATTGAGATATTGAATAAATGATAGGAAAGAAGCATAGAATAAAAGGAGTGAAAGAGACTGGGTTTTATGTCAGAAGTAAATGGTTCTATGTAGAAAGCCAGAAGGCTTTGGAATGTGTTGGGTGGACGGGAGGAGAATAACGTGTTGCTACAGGGGAGACAGATGGACATCTGTGGATTAGGTGAAGGAGGGGTTGAGGTCAGGAGGTGAGGACAGATCCCCTTAAGGGAGTAATGAGGGTTTGGTATCCTGTTACCCTCTTCCTGTGGAACCATAAGACAGACGGATTGGAGAGAAGGAGGGGTGTCTTAAGTGGGATGTATATAACTGTGATGGTGAGAAAGGTTTTGCTGTCTGAATACAGCTGTGACGATCCTTTGGGAAGAATTAATCTTGGTTAAGCTTCTCTAGTGTCCGTGAGTTATTTACTCTGAAAAATAAGAAACTAACAATACCCAAGGATTGATAATTGAGTCCCTAAAGCTTGTCTTTATTTCGTTGCTCCATATGGATGAGTGTAATGACCTTAGTGTTCGTAATGGCTCCTCAGTGAAACGACCTGTCCTGATTTGTCATAGACGCTTGCTAAAAAACTTTAATGAGCAAGCCTTCCTTCATGAACAGGCCTCTGTAAAATGGTAAAGAATCAGCTTGATATCCTCTGTTGAAGACGCTTGGACCTTCTTTTTTAAAATATTTTCAGTGGTATTGTTAAACACGCCCCCATAAAGAAAATGAGAATTAAAAACAGGTTTATTCCCTGGTTCGACCTTGATCTTACAGAATTGCATTTGGCGAAAGGCTCGGCACACACATACTCAGGCTGACTGGCTCTCGTTCAGGCAAATGAGAAATAAGTGCACTCAGACTATCCAGAAGGCCAAAGTTAGTTACTTTAAGGAGCAGTTCTCTCTCTGTGGGTCTAACCCCAAGAAGTTCTGGAAAACTGTTAAAGACCTGGAGAATAAACCCTCCTCCTCACAGCTGCCCATGTCCCTTAATGTTGACGATGTGGTTGTTACTGACAAGAAGCACATGGCTGAGCTCTTTAATCACCACTTCATTAAGTCAGGATTCCTATTTGACTCAGCCATGCCTCCTTGCCCGTCCAACATTTCCTCATCTTTCCTCATCTTCTAATGTGACTATCCCCAATGCTCCTCCCTCTTTTTCCCCATTCCCCGGTACAAAGTTTCTCCCTGCAGGCAGTCACTGAGTCCGAGGTGCTAAAGGAACTCCTTAAACTTGACCCCCTAAAAACATCTAGGTCAGATGGTTTAGACTCTTTCTTCTTTAAGGTTGCTGCCCCTATCATCACCAAGCCTATCTCTGACCTTTTTAACTTGTGTCTCCTCTCAGGGGAGGTTCCCATTGCTTTGAAGGCAGCCACGGTTCGTCCTTTATTTGGTGGAGATAAAGCTGATCCTAACTGTTATAGGCCTATTTCTATTTTGCCCTGTTTATCAAAAGTGTTGGAAAAACTGACTGGCTTTCTTGATGTCTATAGTATTCTCTCAGGTATGCAATCTGGTTTCCACTCAGTTTATGGATGTGTCACTGCAACCTCAAAAGGTCCTCAATGATGTCACCATTACCCTTGATTCTAAGCAATATTGTGCTGCTATTTTTATTGACTTGGCCAAAGCTTTTGATACGGTAGACCATTCCATTCTTGTGGGCTGGCTAAGGAGTATTGGTGTCTCTGAGGGGTCTTTGGGCTAGTTTGCTAACTACCTCTCTCAAAGAGTACAGTGTATAAAGTCAGAAAATCTGCTGTCTCAGCCACTGCCTGTCACCAAGGGAGTACCCCAAGGCTCGATCCTAGGCCCCACGCCCTTCTGAATTTACATCAACAACATTGCTCAGGCAGTAGGAAGCTCTCTCATCCATTTATATGCTGATGATAGTCTTATACTCAGCTGGCCCCTCCCCGGATTTTGTGTTAAATGCTCTTCAACAAAGCTTTCTTAGTGTCCAACAAGCTTTCTCTGTTCTTAACCTTGTTCTGAACACCTCCAAAACAAAGGTCATGTGGTTTGGTAAGAAGAATGCCCCTCCTCCCACAGGTGTTATTACTACCTCTGAGGGTTTAGAGCTTGAGATCGCTCCTCTTTCACCCCAGCTGCCAAACTAACCCTGATTCAGATGACCATCCTACCCATGCTAGATTACAGATACATAATTTATAGATCGGCAGGTAAGGGTGCTCTCGAGCGGCTAGATGTTCTTTATCATTCAGCCATCAGATTTGCCAAAGCTCCTTATAGGACACATCACTGCACTCTATACTCCTCTGTAAACTGGTCATCTCTGTATACCCGTCGCAAGACCCACTAGTTGATGCTTATTTATAAAACCCTCTTAGGCCTCACTCCCCCTTTCTGAGATATCTACTGAAGCCCCCATCCTCCACATACAACATCACATTCTGTTAAAGGTCCCCAAAGCACATACAGTGGGGAAAAAAAGTATTTAGTCAGCCATCAATTGTGCAAGTTCTCTCACTTAAAAAGATGAGAGAGGCCTGTAATTTTCATCATAGGTACACTTCAACTATGACAGACAAAATGAGGAAAATAAATCCAGAAAATCACATTGTAGGATTTTTTATGAATTTATTTGCAAATTATGGTGGAAAATAAGTATTTGGTCACATACAAACAAGCAAGATTTCTGACTCTCACAGACCTGTAACTTCTTCTTTAAGAGGCTCCTCTGTCCTCCACTCGTTACCTGTATTAATGGCACCTGTTTGAACTTGTTATCAGTATAAAAGACACCTGTCCACAACCTCAAACAGTCACACTCCAAACTCCACTATGGCCAAGACCAAAGAGCTGTCAAAGGACACCAGAAACAAAATTGTAGACCTGCACCAGGTTGGGAAGACTGAATCTGCAATAGGTAAGCAGCTTGGTTTGAAGAAATCAACTGTGGGAGCAATTATTAGGAAATGGAAGACATACAAGACCACTGATAATCTTCCTCGATCTGGGGCTCCACGCAAGATCTCACCCGTGGGGTCAAAATGATCACAAGAACGGTGAGCAAAAATCCCAGAACCACACGGGGACCTAGTGAATGACCTGCAGAGAGCTGGGACCAAAGTAACAAAGCCTACCATCAGTAACACACTACGCCGCCAGGGACTCAAATCCTGCAGTGCCAGACGTGTCCCCTGCTTAAGCCAGTACATGTTCAGGCAAGTCTAAAGTTTGCTAGAGAGCATTTGGATGATCCAGATGAGGATTGGGAGAATGTCAGATGAAACCAAAATAGAACTTTTGGTAAAAACTCAACTCGTCGTGGTTTGGAGGACAAAGAATGCTGAGTTGCATCCAAAGAACACCATACCTACTGTGAAGCATGGGGGTGGAAACATCATGCTTTGGGGCTGTTTTTCTGCAAAGGGACCAGGACTGACTGATCCGTGTAAAGGAAAGAATGAATGGGGCCATGTATCGTGAGATTTTGAGTGAAAACCTCCTTCCATCAGCAAGGGCATTGAAGATGAAACGTGGCTGGGTCTTTCAGCATGACAATGATCCCAAACACACCGCCCGGGCAACGAAGGAGTGGCTTCAGAAGAAGCATTTCAAGGTCCTGGAGTGGCCTAGCCAGTCTCTAGATCTCAACCCCATAGAAAATCTTTGGAGGGAGTTGAAAGTCCGTGTTGCCCAGCGACAGCCCCAAAACATCACTGCTCTAGAGGAGATCTGCATGGAGGAATGGGCCAAAATACCAGCAACAGTGTGTGAAAACCTTGTGAAGACTTACAGAAAACGTTTGACCTCTGTCATTGCCAACAAAGAGTATATAACAAAGTATTGAGATAAACTTTTGTTATTGACCAAATACTTATTTTCCACCATAATTTGCAAATAAATTCATAAAAAATCCTACAATGTGATTTTCTGGATTTTTTCTCCTCATTTTGTCTGTCATAGTTGAAGTGTACCTATGATGAAAATTACAGGCCTCATCTTTTTAAGTGAGAGAACTTGCACAACTGGTGGCTGACTAAATACTTTTTTTCCCCACTGTACATCCCTGGGTCGCTCCTCTTTTCAGTTCGCTGCAGCTAGCGACTGGAACGAGCTGCAACAAAACACTCAAACTGGACAGTTTTATCTCCATCTCTTCATTCAAAGACTCAATCATGGACACTCTTACTGACAGTTGTGGCTGCTTTGTGTGATGTAGTGTTGTCTCTACCTTCTTGCCCTTTGTGCTGTTGTCTGTGCCCAATAATGTTTGTACCATGTTTTGTGCTGCTACCATACTGTGTTGTCATGTATTGCTGTCTTGCTATGTTGTTGTCTTAGGTCTCTCTTTATGTAGTGTTGTCTCTCTTGTTGTGATGTGTGTTTGGTCCTATATCTATATTGTATTTATTTATTTATTTTAATCCCAGGTCCTTTTGGTAGGCCGTCCATTGTAAATAGGAATTTGTTCTTAACTGACTTGCCTAGTTAAATAAAGGTTAAATAAAATACAAATAAATAAAAGTGGGTTCTATCAGAGCCAGACAGAATCAGGCTGTATCCAGTTACCTGCACGATACCCAGGGTAGCTGATGTCACAGGATCAGAGAAGTCACCACCGGGTGGAGACACACTGTGGAAAGGAAACAGAACATCGGTAACATGTGGTTATAAGGTTAGAAGAAGCACTTCACTTCTGCCTTTTCCAGTGTGGCTACATTGTGTTGGCAGGTTTCTGTGGTCTACTGGAGGGCTGAGAGAAGGAACAAGGGCTCCCCCGTGTGGTGAAGAGCTGTAACTGTACTCACGCCCCCACAATGCTGACACTGCCCTCTCTCTCTGGGTTGCCAAGACACTTCACCCTGCCGGCACGCTCGTAGAATGACGCCAGACGGGCACCCAAGTAGGCTGGGTAACCACTGTCTGTGGAGACAAAACAGGCCTTACTTGATATGTTCCAAATAACTGATTTAAACCTAATTCACCCAACTAGCCCTAGAAGAAGTCCTATACATTGCATTAAAAAGTTAACTATTTTGTATTTTGGGTGTTACCAGAAGCCACTCACCAGCAGGCATCTCAGCCAGTCGACCAGAGATCTCCCTGAGAGCCTCGGCCCATCGAGAGGTGGAGTCAGCCATCATGCTAACATTGTAGCCCATGTCCCTGAAGTACTCAGACAGGGTAATCCCTGCAGACACACACAGAGGACAAGTAGGTGATTGGTTAGGGGGGTGTGCTCCATGCTGTGGTCTCAGGCCTGTCATTGGCTGGGAAGTTAGCTGTGTTATGCTCTGGGCCCTGTGATTGGTTCATACCTGTGTAGATAGAGGCCTCTCTAGCAGCCACAGGCATGTTGGAGGTGTTGGCCACCAGCGCTGTTCTCTTCATGATGCTCTCAGTCTTCCCATCCACCTCCATGGTCAGCTATTGGACAGACACACTGTCAATCATCCTGACCTCCAATAAGAAAAAGGCTAAAGCTAATGATGATGATCATGATTATCTAATGACATACAGTGCCTTCGGAAAGTATTCAGACCCCTTGACTTTTCCCACATTTTGTTACGTTACAGCCTTATTCTAAAATTTATAAAATTCATGTTTTTCCTCATCAATCTACACACAACACCCCACAATGACAATGCAAAAACAGTTTTTTTAGAAATGTTTACAAATTTATAGAAAAATAAAATAAAAAGAAATACCTTATTTACATAAGTATTCAGACCCTTTGCTAATAGACTCGAAATTGAGCTCAGGTGGATCCTGTTTCAGCTATCATGCTAACATTGATCATCCTTGAGGTGTTTCTACAACTTGATTGGAGTCCACCTGTGGTAAATTCAATTGATTGGACATGATTTGGAAAGGCACACACCTGTCTATATAAGAACCCACAGTTGACAGTACATGTCAGAGCAAAAACCAAGCCATGAGGTAGAAGGAATTGTCCGTAGCGCTCTGAAACAGGATTGTATCAAGGCACAGATCTGGGGAAGGGTACCAAAAACATTTCTGCAGCATTGAAGGTCCCCAAGAACACAGTGGCCTCCATCATTCTTAAATGGAAGAAGTTTGGAGCCACCAAGACTCTTCCAAGAGCTGGCCGCCCGGCCAAACTGAGAAATCAGGGGAGAAGGGCCTTGGTCAGGGAGGTGACCAAGAACCGAATGGTCACTCTGACAGACCTCCAGAGTTCCTCTGTGGAGATAGAAGAAACTTCAAGATCTACAACTATCTCAACTGTCCACCAATTAGGCCTTTATGGTAGAGTGGCCAGACGGAAGCCATTCCTCAGTAAAAGGCACATGACAGCCCGCTTGGAGTTTGCCAAAAGGCACCTAAAGGACTCTCAGACCATGAGAAGCAAGATTATATTGTCTGATGAAACAAAGATTGAACTCTTTGGCCTAAATGCCAAGCATCACATCTGGAGGACACTTGGCACCATCCAGAAGCATGGTGGTGGCAGCATCATGCTGTGGGGAGGTTTTTCAGCAGCAGGGACTGGGAGACTAGTCAGGATCGAGGCAAAAATACATCTGCAAAAATGTCTAAACCTGTTTTTGCTTCATCATTATAGGGTATTGTGTGTAGATTGATGAGGGGAAAAAATGATTTAATCCATTTTAGAGTAAGGCTGTAACGTAACAAAATGTGGAAAAAGTCAAGTTGCTCTCAATACTTTCTGAATGTACTGTAACACCACCCACCTCGGGGAAATCTCGCAGAACTTCTGACATCTCGTTCCCTCGCTCCCCGCAGCCTACGTAGACGATGACATCACTGTTGGAGTATTTTGACAGGGACTGGGAGATGACAGTTTTACCACAGCCAAAGGCTCCGGGGATGGCTGTGGTTCCTCCCTGGACACACCTGGACACAGAGACAGACAGAACAGACCAGGGGCAGGGAGATGGAAGCAGAGTTTTTTTGGCAGATTCAGTTAAGACTTTCGAATTCAGTTTCCTTGTAGCAGAACAGTGAAGACAGATGGACAGAAAGACATTCTGATAGTGTCCTTGAAGAAAAGAGGGAAAGGGGGAGAATGCTAAGAGAGAGTTTCCCTGAAGCAGAGACAGAGAGATGGAGAAAGGTGAAGGAAGGATAGATGGAAAAGTGGGGTAAGAGAAAGGGGACTCACGGGAAGAGGGCGTCCAGTACTCTCTGTCCAGTCAGCAGTGGGTGATTGGCAGGTAGCTTCTCTGTGACCGGACGAATCTGTCGCACTGGCCAGACTTGGACCATGGTGAACTTCTCCTTCATACCCTCAAACTCCAGCTCCAACACCACGTCCTGAAACACACTCAGTCTTAATACATAAATTACCCCACATGTATTACTATGGATTTAGACAATGTTGGGTGGTGGAACTAACCGAGACGTCATAGTTTCCAGGGGGAGCCACATACGTGACGGTTCCTCTGTTCCTTGGGGGCAGCATGATCTTGTGCTTGATGAGGGAGTTCTCAAACACCATCCCGTAGATATCACCCCCTGTGATGTGACTGCCCACCTAAGAGAGAGGGGCAGAGATAAGGGGTTAATGGTTATCAATTCAAACTTTAACATTAAAGCTAGAATCCTTAGTTGCTACTTACATTTTTGGACTTATAGATTAACGATATATACCCATTGTTTCATGAAGAATATAACTTATAAATGAGTCATGAGCTTAGTTCAACTGTCGTACCCCATCAGAACCCAAAATATAAGCTTGATTTACTTCGATGTTTGTAAACAATGTAAACAAACACTGTATAGCCTCAAAACATGGTTAAAATGACCATTTTGATATCATGGATGGTCAGTACTGGCATCCATAGCTCAGTCTATGAATTTGAGTGTGGTTCCCGAGTGGCGCAGCGGTCAAAGGCTCTGCATCTCAGTGCGTCACTAAAGACACCCTGGTTCGAATCCAGGCTGTATCACAACCAGCCGTGATTGGGAGTCCCATAGGGCGGCGCACAGTTGGCCCAGCGTCGTCTGGGTTTGGCCGGTGTAGGCCGTCATTGTAAATAAGAATTTGTTCTTAACTGACTTGCCTAGTTAAATAAAGGTTAAATTAAAAAAATTCTCCAGGACCATCGCTCATCTTACTTCCAAAACAGAGGCGGGGTTACCACTTTGTTATTTTTTCAATTAAGGATTCTAGCTTTAAATGTACAGTTCAGTATGTGGTCTGTCATGGGTTCACCTTGGGGTCATGATAGGGGCTGTACCAAATGTTTGATGTATTATAATAATTGATTATGCTTATGTTGTATTAATAGAAGGGGAAGGGTTATAAGACCCCTCCCTCCCTACATTTATAGGGTCCTATACTACAGATTAACAATATACACTGCTCAAAAAAATAAAGGGAACACTAAAATAACACATCATAGATCTGAATGAATGAAATAATCTTATTAAATACTTTTTTCTTTACATAGTTGAATGTGCTGACAACAAAATCACACAAAAATTATCAATGGAAATCAAATTTATCAACCCATGGAGGTCTGGATTTGGAGTCACACTCAAAATTAAAGTGGAAAACCACACTACAGCCTGATCCAACTTTGATGGAATGTCCTTAAAACAAGTCAAAATGAGGCTCAGTAGTGTGTGTGGCCTCCACGTGCCTGAATGACCTCCCTACAACACCTGGGCATGCTCCTGATGAGGTGGCGGATGGTCTCCTGAGGGATCTCCTCCCAGACCTGGACTAAAGCATCCGCCAACTCCTGGACAGTCTGTGGTGCAACGTGGCGTTGGTGGATGGAGCGAGACATGATGTCCCAGATGTGCTCAATTGGATTCAGGTCTGGGGAACGGGCGGGCCAGTCCTTAGCATCAATGCCTTCCTCTTGCAGGAACTGCTGACACACTCCAGCCACATGAGGTCTAGCATTGTCTTGCATTAGGAGGAACCCAGGGCCAACCGCACCAGCATATGGTCTCACAAGGGGTCTGAGGATCTCATCTCGGTACCTAATGGCAGTCAGGCTACCTCTGGCGAGCACATGGAGGGCTGTGCGGCCCCCAAAGAAATGCCACCCCACACCATGACTGACCCACCGCCAAACCGGTCATGCTGGAGGATGTTGCAGGCAGCAGAACGTTCTCCACGGCGTCTCCAGACTCTGTCACGTCTGTCACGTGCTCAGTGTGAACCTGCTTTCACCTGTGAAGAGCACAGGGCGCCAGTGGCGAATTTGCCAATCTTGGTGTTCTCTGGCAAATGCCAAACGTCCTGCACGGTGTTGGGCCACCTGTGGACGTTGGGCCCTCATACCACCCTCATGGAGTCTGTTTCTGACCGTTTGAGCAGACACATGCACATTTGTGGCCTGCTGGAGGTCATTTTGCAGGGCTCTGGCAGTGCTCCTCCTTGCACAAAGGCAGAGGTAGTGGTTCTGCTGCTGGGTTGTTGCCCTCCTACGGCCTCCTCCACGTCTCCTGATGTACTGGCCTGTCTCCTGGTAGCGCCTCCATGCTCTGGACACTACGCTGACAGACACAGCAAACCTTCTTGCCACAGCTCGCATTGATGTGCCATCCTGGATGAGCTGCACTACCTGAGCCACTTGTGTGGGTTGTAGACTCCTTCTCATGCTACCACTAGAGTGAAAGCACCACCAGCATTCAAAAGTGACCAAAACATCAGCCAGGAAGCATAGGAACTGAGAAGTGGTCTGTGGTCACCACCTTCAGAACCACTCCTTTATTGGGGGTGTCTTGCTAATTGCCTATAATTTCCACCTGTTGTCTATTCCATTTGCACAACAGCATGTGAAATTTATTGTCAATCAGTGTTGCTTCCTAAGTGGACAGTTTGATTTCACAGAAGTGTGATTGACTTGGAGTTACATTGTGTTGTTTAAGTGTTCCCTTTATTTTTTTGAGCAGTGTATATATATATTCATTATAAAGGTTTAATATTGTTCCACAGTCTTTTCTAATCTCTGCCTCTTATAAAGAAACTGTCTGAGAAATGTGTGACTGTGAAGACAGAACTCTGCAGGGGAGTGTAAGAGATAAGAGACTAGTCAGACATTCCGCTATAAATCAACTTGGACATTTACTGCTAATAGCTTTTAGATAACACTGAAACTCTATGTTTGTGCAGCTGTGGATGCATGGTTTTGGTCTCATGAGTGGAAGGTAATGACGTAGGCAGTGACATCACTAAGGCTGGACTTCGGGTTCAATAAAATAACTTGGACCATTTACTGTTTTGAAGAACTTACTCAGAAACATGCGTGCTATGTTCCTGTTGTCAACTTCTGTCTGCAATTGCATTTTTTATGATTTAATTAAAGATAGTCTGAATACAAATTTCACCAATGAGCCAATGATTGACAAGGAACAAGGAACGAACCCCAACAGGTCTAAGGACACTTGAAATTGTGGATAGTGTAGCGCACCGAGTAAACCACGCAAACACTTTCCTCAGAATAGTAGGACACACCCACCCGTAAGCTCTTGACAGGGGAGAACTCCCATTTCAGGTCTCGGTTCAGGGCTCCGATATTGACTCCGCGGGGGATGTAGATGCTCTGTGTTAGGTCGTTGATGTCCTTCAGGGGGCGCTGGATACCGTCAAAGATGGAGCCCATGATGCCTGGGCCCAGCTCCACTGACAGAGGCTTCCCTGTCCGCAGCACTGGGTCCCCAACGGACACACCCGCTGTGACAATGCTCAGGAGCACACTCACAGTGTGTGTGTGTGTGTGTGTGTGTGTGTGTGTGTGTGTGTGTGTGTGTGTGTGTGTTTTAGTAGATTTCAGTCTTCTTTTCATGTGTCTGTGAGTGTTATCAAGAGGTTGCTACGGTGTATAAGACTGAGTGTGTATGTGCCGTAAAAATGTGTTCAGTAATGAACACTAAGGTGATTGTATAAATATATAGTAAGTGTGTATACACACACCATGGCGGTTGGAACCGGTTCAGGGAACCAAACCAAAAACCCGAAAATAACAAAATATTTTGAATGAAAGTAAAACTGCGAATGAAAGTAATCTATAATGTTCCGGGAACATAACTATTATTTTATAATCATGGGAACTGGTTAATAATGTTTTTTTACATTCCGGGTATTCTTTTCTTCTGTCCCACTAAAAATGCTGTAAAGCACCTCTGCAAAGCTTTTACCCTCAAACTTATTCCAGTGTCTACCCACTAGAAGATTTTTGCCAGTATGTGTGTGCCAGGGTTTCAATTAGGAAAAACATCCATATGCATTCAGACTGAACCTGGCGCAGCCAGCACAATCAATAAACAAGGGATATTGGCCAAATGAGCCACGTCCTTAAAAAACTATGTGTTTCGATGTGTAGGATATGCAAAATCTCTCTCTCTCAGCATGCTACGACACGCATTTCTTTATGTCAGATGGCTAGGCTACCTTGTCTGCTATACAGATATAGGTGTATAGAAGGAGGCTAATTTGTTAATCACAGTAAAAGAAGGAATGATGTAAACCGGTACTTTTGTTTTGGTTCTAACTGATTCAGAAAGGTATTTTGCTGGTTGGAACGAAAAAAAATAATGGTTCTGTAAAGAAAGAAACGATTGGAAAATCATTTTTGGTTCCAACCCCTTATAGACAGGTGCAGTCATGTACACACAGGCATAGCACTGTATATACCAGGAGAACACAGACAGTCAGGTACAGTAACGCTTGCATCCCAAATGAAACCCCTATTAACTTTACAGTGCACTTCTTTTAACCAGGGCCCATATTTCTTTTGTCAAACGTAGTGCCCTATGTAGGGAATAGGATGCCATTTGGGATGCAACCAGTCAGGCGCAGTAACCGTATAACTCGTTAGGATACATGTCTCCTCGTAGACCTGGATGGTGGCCATGTCTCCCTCCAGCCTGATGATCTCGCCCACCAGCTCACTGTGGCCCACTCTCACCAGCTCATACATGGCCGCTCCCGCCATGGCCGTGGCCGTCACCACTGCAGCACAGCCAGGGGACAACACAGGTCAGAGGCCACACACCAGGCAGACACATGCAAGACAGACGGATCTCTAGTCCAAACTCCACGCCAGATTGGTGTAAAGAGATTAGTGCCAAGCCTCCTATCGCCTAGCTTACTACCAGAGGGATAGCTTTTTTTTTTTTTCATTTAACCTTTATTTAACTAGGCATAGCTGAGGCTATTACCACAGCATGCCTTCTTCAGCAAGCCTAAGACCTTTAGAGCCTAAACAGAGGCACATGAGACATAGGTGAATGTGTATGTGAGATAGTGACCTGGGCCAGAGACTCCATGGACATATCCAAACTCGCTCTCCTTCTCCTCATCCCGGATCTTAGGCAGCTTGGACAGGTCCATCCTGACAGGCTAGATCTGAGAGAAAGAAAGGAGAATGGAGTGAGTGAGTGTGTGAATGACAGTGATAAAGAGAGCGAGAAGAGTTCACCGAGCACCGCCGACGGGTTGGTTGTTCAGCAACAATACATTTTCTAAATGGTTCACCGATACGGATGAAAATACCCTAAAATTAAAGCTGACAGTCTGCATTTTAAACTCATAGTCATTCTATCATTTAAAATCCAACGTGATGTAGTACAGAGACAAAACATTTGTCACTAGCTAGGTTTCCATCCAATTGGCGACAGATTTTCATGCGAATATTATAGAATCCGCATAAAGAAAACATGCGCATTTCCCCACCAGTGGTATATTTCCACCAAATTGACTTCTTGCAGGTAAAAATCAGTGCGTGATGACGTAGTGCACACAAAATGTACTTTTTCGTTAAGGTTTTCATGTACCAAATAAAAATCTAAAAGTTCAATGTGTTTCCATCGCATTTTCAACTCTAGCGATAATTTTGTCACAAAAACTGTTGCGTTTAATAGCAAATGTGCCTACTCAAATCAAATAAAATTTTGGTCTTGGCACCTGCGCTCTAGCCAACAGCTCGCAGATACAGTGCGGGTAGGCTGTGCGGGTTGTCTAGTCTACATGATGAGATTATTATGGATTTCTATTTGTCAAACGGCAAGCATAGATCATAATGTCAACAGAATAAGACCCTCGATATTTATTGGAAAGCAGCATCAAGCTCATTACCGTGCACTTTCACCACCCTGTGAAATTCATCGTAACTTATTTCATCTGTAGCCTAATAAACTGCATCGTTTTTCGAGTCGTGTGACTCCAAATTTACTTCGATATGATGGTTATTATATCAATAACAATAACAGGACCCAGCCTCTGTGTAACTCTATGTCTGGCGCATAAAGGAGTTTCCACCTCCATGTCCCGAATAATACATTTTACCGACACAAAAATACCTCACCATCTCGAACAAACAAATTCTGTCGGCGTTAATAAAAACTGTACCGAAACTACCTGTTTCCATCACAGCTGTTACGATTTATTTTGGTATGACTTTACTTGCATAAAAAAAACTATGGATGGAAACGTGGTTACTGTCCCAGTATGGAGCTCACCGTATATACAGCTGTATTGATTCGTGTTATAGCTGACTGCATCCCAGACCATAGTGAGTTATAGCCCTGGCTGGGACACTATTGACCCAGTCATTAGAAGATCAATGGGCTTCTCATCCAACTCAAAATCCACCCACCCATCCATTCTGAATCTGTTCAAAGCAGCTTGCTAACCCTCCCCAACACCAAAAACATAGACACACTAACAGAGTAGGCCCATTACTAAACCATGATTACACACACACAAATTCCCTCCCACACATAGGCTTAAAAATTAAGCTTTGTGCAATGGTGAGAGGGACTCAAACATAGAGCCCACTATCAGGAAACAGTCTGTACACACAGATCCCTGTCCCTCTGTTCTGTTACCATGACAATATCACCCCTTTTCCGAATCGTGACCATGGTGATAGCCCAGTGACTCGAGCCAAACATCACGACTCGGCATCTCTCTCTCTACGGGGGGCTAACGCTACAGTGGCTAACGTTACGGTGCTGCTGAATCTATACTGCTGGGGTTTAACAACAACCCCTCATCACCCACTCTGTCTGTAGACACACAAACACCATCCCTGCTTCAGTGCCCTTTTGTCCTTGCCACTGATAGGGCCTTTTCCTCCACGCTAGACTGGCTATGTTATCTGGGTAGAAATGTAGCAGCAACCCCTCAACAGATCTAGTCTGGAGCAGTAGGATACAGACCTAAGGATGTGGCATCCGTGGCCAAGCTTAGCTTACATGGCATTTGTACCTCCATTCTTAAGAGATTTAAAACAATGCAAAAACATACTTTCTTTATCAAGTGCTCAATTCTTCCCTTTCTCTTGAATGTTTTATTCCCTCTGGATCCTATCCGGTGCAAAATACTTACTGTAAAACAGGACAGACATGCATACATAAATGCATGTATACACACACACTGACAGACACACACTTGGACAGAATTTAATAATTTCCATTGTGATTTTGGCATAGAGACTCATAGGGTGGAATATATGCATGAGGCGTCACATGACTGGAACATGGCTGGCTGAGTTATATGGGCCGTTTGAGGAAGTGGAAAATCCTAGTGTGGGGTAGTATTGAGAAGTCAGCTAAATTAGTGTCTTTGTGGATTGTATGGGTTTCAGACACAGTGATCCACAACACTCTGGTATTTAAAAATCTAGAGGATTAAATCCATATCCCTTGACACAACAGTGAGCATACTGCCTGGCCTCAGGGCAGCCACCTACCAAGCTCAGCAATCTCTGGTACGACGCAGGCTGAAGTTGCCCTTAAAAACAGATCAGGGATCAGTTTACTATCCCCAAAGTCCCTACCTTTATTGGGGAAAAGCACAAAACTGACCAGATCAATATCAAGGGTAGTGGAAGGGTCTGTGCTATCCAGGCTGCTTGGGATGTCCCTACCCCATTGAAGTTTACATTTAAAATGATTACGGTTAAGGTTGGGTGAGGGTTCAGGTTAGGGTTTAGGGTAGGGACCTCCCAAGGACCCAGCATAGCACTGACAGTTGTGGAAGTACAGTCAGAGGGTAAAACCCAGATATGCATCAAGTTTCTATAGACTCAGCCACATCATATGACACCAGTCATGTGACGTATGGAATCCTTTTATCAAGGATACACTCACTGAGCACTGCAGTGTTACAATGTAAACGATCCGTACTCAGGAATGTCTCCAGTGAGGGTAACCAGTGACCAAACAAAGGAGCATTAGCCTAATAGAATAATGTCCCATTCAGCATAATCTGTCTCATAATGAAACTAGAGTGAGCGCTCTTTGCAAGGGGTTGCATAATCCTGCAAACCCAACGGCTCACATTTAACTTCCTGTTCAAGTTTTCAAATGTTATGAAATAGTGCTAATTTACTCAGTAAGTGCATCCCAAATTGACAATGGATTCACACATTCACCAACAACACCCTTTCCCCTGGCCGCCAGTGATTCTGAAGGGCAGAATCAGGAAGGCAAGCACTGAAGAGAGGGAGAAGGCGTTCAGTACAGGCCGAGGTTCTAGGGCAGGGGTAGAACATAATTATAATAATTTAATAATTTGTACACTGCAAATTGGCCACAAGTTTGCCCAAAAAGAGGTTCTATTTGAAAATATTAATAATGAGTACACTGAGACACAATCACATATATGTCTCCTTGCAATACTTGGGAACAGATTTTCGAAATTAAACTCTTTTTGCTGAATTCCTTGTGATTTTACAGTCTTTTTTGACCCCAAACTAAAATAAATATACAGTACCAGTCAAAAGTTTGGACACCTTCTCATTCCAGAGTTTTTCTTGATTTTTTTTACTAGAATAATAGTGAAGACATCAAAACTATGAAATAACACATAAGGAATCATGTAGTAACCAAAAACGTATAACAAATCAAAATATATTTTAGATTCTTCAAAGTAGCCACCCTTGATGACAGCTTTGCACACTCTTGGCATTCTCTCAACCAGCTTCATGAGGTAGTCACCTGAAATGCATTTCAATTAACAGGTGTGCCTTTTTAAAAGTAAATGTTTTGAATTTCTTTCCTTCTTAATGCGTTTGAGCTGGTTGAGAGAATGCCAAGAGTGTGCAAAGCTGTCATCAAGGCAAAGGGTGGCTACTTTAAAGAATCTCAACTATAAAATATTTTGATTTGTTTAACACTTTTTTGCTTACTAGATGATTCCATTTGTTATTTCATAGTTTTGATGTCTTCACTATTATTCTACAATGTAGAAAATAGTCAAAATAAAGAAAAACCCTTGAATGAGTAGGTATCCCAACTTTTGACTGGTACTGTAGTTATAAACTGTGTGGTTCGAGCCTGGAATTCTGATTGGCTGACAGCCGTGGTATACCACAGCCGTGGTATACTGCTCTAATTACATTGGTAACTAGTTTATAATAGCAATAAGGCACCTCTGGGGTTTGTGGTATATGGCCAATATGCGTCTTGATGCATCTTGTCTAAGAACAGCCCTTAGCGGCGGTATATTGGCCATATACCACACCCCCTCATGCCTTATTGTTTAATTATATCTGCATATCTACCTCAATTACCTCTTACCCCTGCAGATCGACTTGGTACTGGTACCCTGTGTATATAGCCAAGTTATCGTTACTCATTTGTATTTATTTGTACTTTTCTATTTTCTTTCTCTGCATTGTTGGGAAAGGCCCGTAAGTAAGCATTTCCCTGTTAGTCTACACCTGTAGTTTTTGTGAGCATGTGAGAAATACAATTTGATAACAATGTAAAATAGTTCTCCTTTCTCAGTCTCCTAGTATTGAGCCAAAGAGCTGCAACTAAAACTGGTCCTGAATCAACACTTAGAGAAAGCCTGTTAAACCTCTTTTTAACTAGCTGTTCTTTTTAACTCTTCTGTTCTTTGTTATCAAAGATAGAAGACACAAAGGATACATCTTATTCTCAATATTCCTGTAGCGTACTTTCCCGTTCCTTGTCTTGTGTCCTTCATTAGACACTGCACTATACAGGTGAAAGAAAATCAAATCGGTGGGATTTCACAATATTGCTTTAACCTAGGGTTTCCCAAACTCGGTCCTCGGTACACACGTTTTGTTTTTTGCCATAGCACTACACAGCTGATTCAAATAATAAATTAATCATCAAGCTTTGACCATTTGAAACAGCTGTGTAGCGGTTGGGCAAAAAACAAAACGTGCACCCCTTGGGGTCCTGAGGACACCGTTTGGGAAACAGCGATTTAACTTATCCTTACTTCTCAGATCAGTGCAGATGAAGGAGAAGGGAAGAGGATGTGAACCAACATTATTGAGATTCACCCAAACAGGTCTTATCCTATGACAGACACTTCTGATGAGAAATTCAACATCCAAGTGAGGATATGGTGGGGCTTTGGCAGGTGCACATGGTCCTAACGCGCTTGTGCTAAATGCATTGAATGATTCTTCCTCTTCCGTAGTCAAACAGAATCATCCTCATGTGCCACTGTCACACTAGCCTACGTCACTAGGAACAAACCAACAGAATAGGACCCGCTTGAGAATATGTGATTTTTCTTTGATTTACAATACCACTCTCTGCATGTATCTTGAATTGATAACATTTGTAGTAGGGCTACTAGACTCCCTCGTATCTCAGCTGCATTGCCCCAAAGTACTGGGTCTGCTGGTCAGGCAGCTGAGATTAAAGTAGCCCAATAATGGACTAAATGAGCCTAACGTTACTGCTTATAGTCCAAGGACCTTACATGTTCTGTTTAGAGGCGAATTGGCTCTGGAAGCCAAAACGGCCAAATAATCCATCTAAACGTGAATCGATTCACAATTGTGGTGCGGTTCAAAAAAACATAAATCCCTCTACTTTCATATCAGATCGAAATAATTTCACGAACGAAAAATACACACTGACTGTACTGTTATAACCGGGTTTAAAAGTTGCAGCCTACTCTTTTTTTGTGTGACATGTTTGTGTCGGTCTTCCGTTTACACAGGTGTTCAGACACGGATAGCTTATTAGCACAAAAAGTCCACTCGGTCTTCCATGTTTTCCATAAACAAGCATTGTAATATGGAAATATTAGCTTGTGGAAACCCTATAAAAGGTGTGTATCAATTTAACATTTTGTTTTTTTTTACAATTATTTCTCGCCGATATGAAAAATAAGGTTCTTATGCTTCCAAAACCGTACCGCAAGCAATGCGTGTTAATGTTCAGACGGAGCGTCACCGCTCTAAACAAACCCCACCTACAGATGACGTCGCAGTCCAATGACTTATGTGTAAGGTAATGGAACTGAGAGCCATGATCAAGGGCTACATTGCTCTAGGTGTCTTGTCAACATAATCACATGACCACCGATGCACTGTAGCGTCGACAATTATTTTTTACATAATCGAATCTATCCATGGCCACGTAACAGAAAATAACTCGTTACATTGTTGCTATAAAAAAAAAAACACATTGACCAGAGACAAATACATAACGTGCGGCACGATGTTGACGCATTTTTGCGCAACAACAACTGACATTTGAGAAGCCGCATTGCCAGCGTTGCAATTTATTTGATGGATATATAAATCCAATAATTTTTTTATTCAAATAGTCCTACATTTTAATGAAAAACCAAGACCATGAATGCATTTAAATGTATGTTCCAGTTATCAAAAATCCTTTGATAAACAACCGTATTATTGAAGCCTAGGTCATCTGTCAAAATTGCTGGCTGTGCCATTTTGATGCATTTCGAAAGAATTATGCAAAATCACATAATATAGACATTGGATTTAATCTAATTTGATGATAATAAAACGGCATAGCTACCTTCAGAAATTAAAAGGTCCAGCGTCTTGATCCTCTGCCTAGTGAAGACGTGAGTGGCAATACGACAGCAAATGATCAGCTGACTTCATTCAATCCGAGTTTAGCAGATCGCGAGACTCGGGACTCACAACACTGCAACTGCTTCCATTATGGCTCGATCTCCCCCTCCGGTGTCAAATATATAGATGGAAAGATATATACTTCCTCTTGATATTCGTCTATAGTTTGAAATGAAAATGTAAAAACACCAACAAAAGAACAGAACAGCTGATTAATTAGACATGTTCCACGGTTGAGGCTCGGAACGAAAAAAAGATTGAAGTCTCCACAATAGGATGAGGGCAGAAAAGCAAAGAGTAGAATTATGTGGTCTTTTTCTAGAAAATATATTTGCGTTTGAGCCAAAATGGCGGTAAAACAATAGAATGTTGCTGTTAAGTGTGACATATGGATTGCACTGTTGGACACTGGAGATTTGCATGACACAATATTTTACGCCAGTGCTATGAATTCAAATGAAATATCGAGTTGCGCCACAAATGATCAGAAATGGGATAATAGCAAATTATTATTAAGACGTAGAAATCTAACAAAAATGTCAAAGCCAAAGGTCAATACATACTTCAAGAACAAAAATCTCGATTTTTTTTTCAATATTTCAAAAACAAAATTTGTTTTTTTATTCAACAGAAATATTTAGGTAATTTGCTCAACCCATATAATAAAAAAAGCTGGATAAAAAAATATGAACGTACAGTGACATTCTGCTATTAGACAGATAAGATTGCCTTTGGTCCCAGCCCATGTGAGGGTGGAGGGGGAATAGGTCAGTTGAGGTACTGGCTAAACAAGCACTTAGTAGTGGTGATGTTGATGTTGTAGTTTCAATGAGCAAGGCAGAGGCAAAAATCCTGATATGGACAGTGATGGTGCCTAGATGGCAGGAACAGTGGAATAGAGATATTAAGGGCAGGCATTTATTTCAAGTACAGAGGAAAGTCGGGGAGGACGGCAGGAAGGGACAGAAGAGAGGAGGCTGTTTTTTACAAGATTAAGGGTGGGACACAGCCATTTGAATGCGACCTTAAATGTGATAGGAAAACATCCAACAGGAAAGTGTGATTATTGGCAGGAAACAGAGAGTGTGGAGCATGTATCGCTACAGTGTGGGCAGTATCAGAGGGAAAAAGAAAGGCTGAGATCTGTTACGAGGGAGAAGGGGATACAGGAAATTAGTTTAAAGAGTCTGTTTAGTAGAATGTCATTAGACATAGTCTCCAATATGTTGTTATCTTTTTTAAGAGTAACGGGGCTCGCAGGCAGGATTTAGTTTCTCCTTGTCTCTGGCCCACACTCCAGTACAGTAGGTGGCGGTAATGCACCATAACGTTGGATGCCAACCGCCAATAAACCCCATCGAAGAAGAAGTGACGTTCTGCGCATGCGGGGTCAGAGTTGACAGTGGAGGAGTGCGGTAGCTAAGCTAACAGCTAGCAACATACATGTGGAGGGTACGACAGGAGGAAACACCAACTCTGTCAAAATTCCTCTACCCGAACTGTAAACTACTCAGAACTTCAACCACATCGAAACTAAAGAATAACAATAGTTTACAATGAAAGGGTGAGTAAAGCCATTAAGAGAGATGTCTGTTCCTAGCACGAGTAAAGTTTTTGCTTGTCTTTTTTTTTTTCTTTTCAACGGGGGGCGGGAGAGGTGTTTGCAATGCTAACGTTAGCTAGCTAAACCGTTTGGTAAAATAACAGCACCACGGTGATTTTCGTCTCTTTATCAGTTATTAGACATGGTATCTCATTGGTTAAATAGTTAGCAACTAACTTATTTAACCTGTTAGTGTGGCTAGTACGCGTGCATTTTCCATGAAACTAAACATTGAACAAAAAGTCGGATAAGTTTGTAACCTGCCAGTTAGTTCGTGTAGCTAGTTAGCTAACTAACGTTGGCTGAATTTCGAAACGTTTGAAGTCCGCTCTACTTTGACGTAACTATTGTTAATTACTAGGCTACTTTCCGCCACTCAACTCCAAGCTTGTTCAACTAGCTACGTTAGCTAACGTTAGCTGCTTTACTTAACTAGCGGCTAGGTAGCTAACACTAGCTAGCTAATTTAACTTGGAACAAATTAGATTAAAACTGTCACAGTATTACCTATTAGAATGCTGACGTTGGTCAGTACATGTTGACAATCATATTTAGCTATTGGCTAGTATTACTGGTTTCTGTGAAGGAGTGTATTTCGCTGACATTAACTAGTTTATTAGGAAATCTTAATACCTCTCCAGTAACCCATTGATTCAACTACTGTTTGAGGCGTGAGCATCAACCATAAACCACAACCTTCTCTCAGAGAATTTTGTAGTATTCTGTACGTATTCATATTATACAGTGCATTCAGAAAGTATTCCCACCCCTTTAGTTTTACCACATTTTGTTACATTACAGCCTTATTCTAAAATGGATAGTTTTTTGCCTCAACAGCTGATTTATTAAATATTACATTTACATAAGTATTCAGACCCTTTACTCAGTACTTTGTTGAAACAGCGATTACAGCCTTGAGTCTTCTTGGGTATGACGCTACAAGCTTGGCACACCTGTATTTGGGCAGTATCTCCCATTCTTCTCTGCAGATCCTCTCAAGCTCTGTCAGGTTGGATGGGGCGTGTCGCTGCACAGCTATTTTCAGGTCTCTCTAGAGATGTTCGATCAAGTTCAAGTTTGGCTCTGGCTAGGCCACTCAAGGACATTCAGAGACTTGTCCCGAAGCCACTTGCGTTGTCTTGGCTGTGTGTTTAGGGTCGTTGTCCTGTTGGAAGATAAACCTTCGTCCCAGTCTGAGGTTCTGAGCACTCTGGAGCAGGTTCTCTTGAGGGTCTCTGTACTTTGCTCTGTTCACCTTTCCCTCAATCCTGAATAATCAAATCAAACTTTAATTGTCACATGTGCCAAATACAAGTGTAGACCTTACCGTGAAATGCGTACTTACAAGCCCTTAACCAACAGTGCAGTTCAAGAAGATTTAAGAAAATATTTACCAAATAGACTAAAGTAACACTAAGTATAACAATAACGCGGCTATATACAGGAGGGGGTCAATGTAAATAGTCCGGTGGCAATTTTATTAATTGTTCAGCAGTCTTATGGCTTTGGGGGAGAAGCTGTTTAGGAGCCTTTTGGTCCTAGACGTGGCGTTCCGGTACCGCTTGCCGTGCGGTAGCAGAGAAAAGTCTATAACTTGGGTGACTAGAGTCTCTGACAATTTTATGGGCTTTCCTCTGACACCGACTATTATATAGGTTCTGGATGGCAGGAAGCTTGGCCCCAGTGATGTACTGGGCCGTACGCATTACCCTCTGTAGCGCCTTACGGTCAAATGCCGAGCAGTTGCCATACCAGGCCGTGATGCAACCGGTCAGGATGCTCTCAATTGTGCAGCTGAAGAACCTTTTGAGGATCTGGGGACCCATGCCAGTCTCCTGAGGGGTGAAATATTTTGTCATGCCCTTTTCACGACTGTCTTGGTATGTTTGGACCATGATAGTTCGTTGGTGATGTGGACACCAAGGAACTTGAAACTCTCGACCCGCTCCACTACAGCCCCATCGATGTTAATGAGGGCCTGTTCAGCCCTCCTTTTCCTGTAGTCAACGATCAGCTCCTTTGTCTTGCTCACATTGAGGGAGGGGTTGTTGTCCTGGCACCACACTGCCAGTTCTCTGACCTCCTTCCTATAGGCCGTCTCATCGTTGTCAGTGATCAGGCATACCACTGTTGTCGTCAGCAAACTTAATGATGGTGTTAGAGTCCAGTTTGGCCACGCAGTCGTGGGTGAACAGGGAGTACAGGAAGGAACTAAGTAAGTTTTCATAACTGTGACCTTAATTGCCTACTGTCTGTAAGCTGTTAGTGTCTTAACGACCGTTCCACAGGTGCATGTTCATTAATTGTTTATGGTTCATTGAACAAGCATGGGAAACAGTGTTTAAACCCTTTACAATAAAGATCTGTGAAGTTATTTGGATTTTTACAAATTATCTTTGAAAGACAGGGTTCTGAAAAGGGATGTTTATTTTTTTGATGAGTTTAGATGAGAACTCTCTTGGTAGATAGTGGTCTACAGCATATCATAAGGTACTCTACCTCAGGCGATATTACACATTGCGCACCAGCTGTTATCTTGTTTCTCATGGTCAGAGTCCTTTAGGTGCCTTTTGGCAAAAGCCAAGCAGGCTGCCATGTGCCTTTTACTGACGAGTGGCTTCCGTCTTGCCACTACCATAAAGGCCTGATTGGTGGAGTTCTGCAGAGATGGTTGACCTTCTGAAAGTTCTCCGCTCTCCACAGAGGAACTCTAGAGCTCTGTCCGTGACCATCAGGTTCTTGGTTACCTCCCTGACCAAGGACATTCTCCCCCGATTGCTCAGTTTGGCCAGGTGGCCAACTCTAGAAAGAGTCTTGGTGGTTCCAAACTTCTTACATTTAAGGATGATGGAGGCCACTGTGTTCTTGGGGACCTTCAATGCTGCAGAATTATTATTTTTTGAATCCTTCCACAGATCTGTGTCTCGACACAATCCTGTCTCGGAGCTCTTCCTTGCTCCATCAACTTGTGGCGTTGTGTTGTGACAAACATGCAGATTTTAGGATGGCCTTTTATTGTCTCCAGCACAAGGTGCATCTATAATGATCATGCTGTTTTGTCGGCTTCTTGATATGCCACACCTGTCAGGTGGATGGATTATCTTGGCAAAGGAGAAATGCTCATTAACCTCTTAGGGGATCCAATCCCGTTAGCGGGGTCGTTTTCGGAGCAAACAAAGCGCGGCAAATTTAAAAAAAGAACTTAATATTTAACATTCATCAATATACAAGTGTTGCATAGCCATCAAAAGCTCTGCTTCTTGGCAATATCACAGCGTTGTCAGATTTCAAAAAGGCTTTACAGCAAAAGCACAATATTTGATTGTTTGAGGATAGCATCCCACATATTTTCAACATTAGCATAAATTCATATCCAGCTCGGGTCTCACAAAACCCATAAGAGCTAAAAAAATATCACTTACCTTTCGAAGAACTTCTGCTGAGAGCTTTCCAAGTGTCCAAACAAGAGAATCCATGGTTCTTTTGTTAGAAAAAGCAATTTATTATATCCATAAATCTCTGTTTGGTTGGCACGTTATGTTCAGATACTCCACCAAGCATTGCCAGTCTGTTGTACAGTGAAGAGAACGCGTTCAAATTATACCTAAACTTTTCCCGAACAAATCAAATATCATTAATGCATCCTTAGGTATCCTTTTATGAATAATAGCGATCATATTTTACACGGATGGTAACCGAAACGTTATAAAAGGAAAAGAAAGTGGGCGCTCTCTCGTGACCGGGCACTCTTGTTTACCTTTTCTCCTTCCTGCAGTCTTTCTTCTTCTGTTCTGCTCAGGGCTATTGCTTCCAGACACTGTCCAGAGACTGACATCCAGTGGAAGCCATAGGTACTGCAACCTGTGTCCTATGAGGTATATAACTAGCCATTCAAAGTGAGCAAAGGTCAAAAGAAAAATGATTTCTGGACAGAGATTTCTCGGGTTTTTGCCTGCTATATCAGTTCTGTTATACCCACAGACAGTATCTTAACGGTTTTAGAAACTTCAGTGTTTCCTATCCAATAGTACTAATTGTGTGCATATCCTAGTTTCTGGGGCTGAGTGGCAGGCATTTTACTTTGGGCACGTCAGACAGGCGAAAATTCTGAAAATGGGACCCTAGCCCTAACAAGTTAAACAGGGATGTAAAGAAATTTGTGCACAATATTTTAGAGAAACCTTTTGTGCATATGGAACATTTCTGGGATCTTTAATTTCAGTTCCTGAAACATGGTAACAATAATTGACATGTTGCGTTCATATTTTTGTTCAGTATAGTTGTTGCTAATTAGCTAAAATGCTTAAGTTGTCCGTGATGAGATTCAAATTCGCAACCTTTTGGACAAACATCATACTAATTTGAGTAGCTCAGAATTACATTTACTATGATACCTCTAGTCTGAGACCAGGCTGTGAACTAAGGTGCTTTCAGGTAGTCACCCCTATCTTATACAATTATTTGCCAAGGTTACAAAATATCAGTTCCCAAGTGGATACTTTGTAAATAGC
This sequence comes from Brachymystax lenok tsinlingensis, assembly GCA_030435695.1. Taxonomy (NCBI): domain Eukaryota; kingdom Metazoa; phylum Chordata; class Actinopteri; order Salmoniformes; family Salmonidae; genus Brachymystax; species Brachymystax lenok. The sequence continues at coordinate 13,918,744 of CM059814.1, forward strand.
TAAGTTCTGCATATGTTACTGTAAGTGAAGTTATACAAGGTAGCCCAATAATGGACTAAAGGAGCCTAAAACGTTAACTCTTATAGTCCAAGGACCTTGAGAATAATATGTGCTTTTTCTTTGATTTACAATACCACTCTGCATGTATCTTGAATTGATAACATTTGTAGTAGGGCTACTAGACTCCCTCGTATCTCAGCTGCATTGCCCCAAAGTACTGGGTCTGCTGGTCAGGCAGCTGAGATTAAAGTAGCCCAATAATGGACTAAATGAGCCTAACGTTACTGCTTATAGTCCAAGGACCTTACATGTTCTGTTTAGAGGCGAATTGGCTCTGGAAGCCAAAACGGCCAAATAATCCATCTAAACGTGAATCGATTCACAATTGTGGTGCGGTTCAAAAACATAAATCCTCTACTTTCATATCAGATCGAAATAATTTCACGAACGAAAAATACACACTGACTGTACTGTTATAACCGGGTTTAAAAGTTGCAGCCTACTCTTTTTTGTGTGACATGTTTGTGTCGGTCTTCCGTTTACACAGGTGTTCAGACACGGATAGCTTATTAGCACAAAAAGTCCACTCGGTCTTCCATGTTTTCCATAAACAAGCATTGTAATATGGAAATATTAGCTTGTGGAAACCCTATAAAAGGTGTGTATCAATTTAACATTTTGTTTTTTTACAATTATTTCTCGCCGATATGAAAAATAAGGTTCTTATGCTTCCAAAACCGTACATCGCAAGCAATGCGTGTTAATGTTCAGACGGAGCGTCACCGCTTCTAAACAAACCCCACCTACAGATGACGCCGCAGTCCAATGACTTATGTGTAAGGTAATGGAACTGAGAGCCATGATCAAGGGCTACATTGCTCTAGGTGTCTTGTCAACATAATCACATGACCACCGATGCACTGTAGCGCCGACAATTATTTTTACATAATCGAATCTATCCATGGCCACGTAACAGAAAATAACTCGTTACATTGTTGCTATAAAAAAACACATTGACCAGAGACAAATACATAACGTATGCACGATGTTGACGCATTTTTGCGCAACAACAACTGACATTTGAGAAGCCGCATTGCCAGCGTTGCAATTTATTTGATGGATATATAAATCCAATAATTTTTTTATTCAAATAGTCCTACATTTTAATGAAAAACCAAGACCATGAATGCATTTAAATGTATGTTCCAGTTATCAAAAATCCTTTGATAAACAACCGTATTATTGAAGCCTAGGTCATCTGTCAAAATTGCTGGCTGTGCCATTTTGATGCATTTCAAAGAATTATGCAAAATCACATAATATAGACATTGGATTTAATCTAATTTGATGATAATAAACGGCATAGCTACCTTCAGAAATTAAAAGGTCCAGCTGTCTTGATCCTCTGCCTAGTGAAGACGTGAGTGGCAATACGACAGCAAATGATCAGCTGACTTCATTCAATCCGAGTTTAGCAGATCGCGAGACTCGGGACTCACAACACTGCAACTGCTTCCATTATGGCTCGATCTCCCTCCGGTGTCAAATATATAGATGGAAAGATATATACTTCCTCTTGATATTCGTCTATAGTTTGAAATGAAAATGTAAAAACACCAACAAAAGAACAGAACAGCTGATTAATTAGACATGTTCCACGGTTGAGGCTCGGAACGAAAAAAGATTGAAGTCTCCACAATAGGATGAGGGCAGAAAAGCAAAGAGTAGAATTATGTGGTCTTTTTCTAGAAAATATATTTGCGTTTGAGCCAAAATGGCGGTAAAACAATAGAATGTTGCTGTTAAGTGTGACATATGGATTGCACTGTTGGACACTGGAGATTTGCATGACACAATATTTTACGCCAGTGCTATGAATTCAAATGAAATATCGAGTTGCGCCACAAATGATCAGAAATGGGATAATAGCAAATTATTATTAAGACGTAGAAATCTAACAAAAATGTCAAAGCCAAAGGTCAATACATACTTCAAGAACAAAAATCTCGATTTTTTTTTCAATATTTCAAAAACAAAATTTGTTTTTTTATTCAACAGAAATATTTAGGTAATTTGCTCAACCCATATAATAAAAAAAGCTAGAAGCCAAAACGGCCAAATAATCCATCTAAACGTGAATCGATTCACAATTGCGGTGCGGTTCAAGAAACATAAATCCCTCTACTTTCATATCACATCAAAATAAATGCAAAATATACACTTACTTTTAAAACCGGTTTTACACAGTTGCAGCCTACAGTATTTTTCAGTGACCACAAGTTTGGTGTCTTCAGTTTACCCACAGGTGTTCGGAGACGCAGGTGGCTAATTAGCACAGGTAGTCCACTCGGTCTAACGTCTGTTTTCCATAAACAAGCACTGTAACATGGAAATATTGCCATTTGGGAACCCCAACACTATAAAGGTGTGTCAATTTAACCTTTTTTTGTTTTTAGAAAATGTATTTCTTGCTGATATGAAACAAAGTTCTTATGCTTCCAAAACCGTACCTCAAGCGATGCGTGTTAATGTTCAGACCAAACGTTAAGGCGCTTTAAAAAAAATAAAAATAATCTCCCCGGTACGTAAGATGTTTGTCCAATGATTTATGTGTAATGTAATGGAACTCAGTCATGATCAAGGGCTAGATGATTCTCTCAACAGGGAAGAAAGCCTACCGATAGTGGATCAAATAAGACTGATGTGTAGATTCCATGTTGATACATAATCAAACCACAATTTCAGGTTGTTTACTTATTTACTAAACAAGTTCCCCTAACAGTGGTTCCCAAACTTTTTACAGTCCCGTACTCCTTCATTCAACCTCCAGCTGCGTACCCCACTAGCACCAGGGTCAGCACACTCTCAAATGTTGTTTTTTGCCATCATTGTAAGCCTGCCACACACACTATACAATACATTTATTAAACATAAGAATTAGGGATGCACGATATATCGGTGAACATATCGGAATCGGACGACATTAGCTTAAAAATGCCAACATTGTTATTGGCCCAATGTCTTGTTTAACACCAATGTTAGAAACCAATGTCAAAGCTGACGTGCATACCTATATAATGTAGGTACATGACGTAATGACGCCACATAAAATTTTGCGCTACACTTGCAACACAGCATTCATAACCTAGCCCACAATGTCTGCTGTGTGGATTGAGCAGTCAACATGTCGAGCAGTCATTTAAAAGAGTAAGACATTTTCAGCGAGACATCTCAAAAGAGAAATCCATTAACTTCTTAGGGAGCAGCAAGGTGATTTGGGGCGCTAGCGCCCCCACTCCCGACACTACTAGGTGAAATGCAAGGCAAAATCCAAAAGTTGAATTATTAAAGATGCACCAATATACAAGTGTTTCATACTCATCAAAAGCTCTGCTTCTTGGCAATATCACAGCGTTGTCGGATTTCAAAAAGGCTTTACGGCGAAAGCACTACATTTGATTGTTTGAGGGTAGCATGAAATCTTTAGCCAGCGCGCGGTCGATAGAAAATGCATTTCACAGGGAACCTGTGCCTTACCTTTTGTAGAACTTCTGCAGAGGGCTTCCTAAGTGTCCAACGAAGACAATCCATGGGTATTTGGTTAGAAAAAGTAATTTATTATATCCTTAAATCTCTGTTTGGTTGGCACCTTGTGTTCAGAAAATCCAACGTGACGAGAACACGTTCAACTATACCTATAAACTTTCCCTCAACAAAACAAAAACCAATTAAAATGCATCCTTAGCTTATCTTTTATGAATAAAAGTGATAATCTTTCACTTGGATGGTCACCTAAACGTTATATAAGTCAAATAAAGTGGACCGCTCAGCCAAACGTGCGCCCAAAAACGTGCAACTGAAAAATAGCTCCCCTTACTAAAACCTCTACCTATTGAAGACATTGGTTCCGATTGCCATTAAACTTTACCTATACACTGCTGACATCCAGTGGAAGCAATAGGTACTACATTCAGTGTCCTGGTATAAATACTTCTCAATAGGCAGTCTCTAAGTGAGCCATAAGCCACCAGAATGACATTTCCGGATGGAATTTTCTCTGGTTTTTGCCTGCCAAATGAGTTCTGTTACACTCACAGACAAAATGTTAACACTTTTGGAAACCTCAGTGTTTCCTATCCAATAGTACTAATTATGTGCATATCCTATTTTCTGAGCCTGAGTGGCAAGCATTTTACTTTCCAAAACCGACCCCTCAGCTGCTACTCCCTAACAAGTTAAAGCCAAGATAATGGAGTTCATTGCCCTTGACAATCAACTGTTCTGTCGTGTGTGATGTTGGCTTTCGCCGACTGGTCGAGCACCGGTACACACTAACAAGTGCGCTGTTTTTCAGATGTTGCCCTACCGGAGTTACACAGTAATGGCGTCACTGCTATTAGCTTCACGACATACATACTATGGAATGTCGTTTGGGTCTTTGCGTGTCAAAAAAGATACAGTAGCACTGTCAGAGCTGTACAAAAAAAGTCTGCAAACAAGCAAACACCGGCCACAAACGATGTGTTTACAATAGCGCGTTGGTAATAAAGCATAATTTGTTCGACCGCAACAAATTATGCTTTATTAAAGCTAGCTACTGGGGTAGCTAGCTTTAGCTTGGTACCTAGCGAGCACCAATACAACCAGCCTGAAAACAAGGACCAATAGAAACTGCAATAAGAATTAGGCACAATAGTGGAATTTGCGGTTTGCCTTCAAAATAAGTATGTCATTGACAGGGATGCAAATGAATAGAAATAGTAGAATTGTCATACTTTTATTTTGAAGGCTAACTGCAAATTCCACTACTGTGGCTAATCCTTATTTTGGCTAACTTCACATAGATGGGTCCGACCACCATTAATCAAATAAGAACTGTCTTATAAATTAGGGTTATTTTAGATGACACCAGGATTGTTTTGCTATGTTTTTGGGGAAGAACATTGTTTGCATCCAAGAGCTAGCTAGCTTTTTTTTATGACCAGCACTGTAGGTGCGCTAGATAACTTTACCAGCATCATAGCATACGTATCGATGAATCGGTGTGACATATGAAATACAAGGGATAGTGTAATCAATATGTAATAACTAAGTAAAAAATGTATGAACGCGTTAAATTGTGACGTGCAGTAATATTCAGGTCCTGATTGGTCAAATGGTGGTATTTGATGCATCTTTTTTGACATGCAAACACCTAAACGGCGTTCCATAGAAATCCTGGTTGAGAATGAAACGACTGAACAAATGAACAACGAAACAGCACAGCAAGTAAGTAAAATAAATAGGTTTTGATTATGTTTTACTGGTAATGGGGACATATGTAAATGCCAACAAAATAACATTTTGGTGTCTGTGTGTAACCTTTATTTAACTAGGCAAGTCAGTTAAGAACAAATTCTTATTTACAATGACGTCCCGGACAACGCTGGGCCAATTGTGCGCCGGCCTATGGGACTCCCAATCACAGCCGGTTGTGATACAGCCTGGATTTGAACCAGGGACTGTAGTGACACCTCGTGCACTGAGATGCAGTACCTTAGACCACTGCGTCCGTGTGTGTGTTAACTATTTAACTGTACTACTTAACCTCTTCCAGCTAGGGTCCCATTTTCCAAATTTTCGCCTGTCTGACGTGCCCAAAGTTAAATGCCTACCACTCATGGCCAGAAACTAGGATATTTACATATTTAGTACTATTGGATAGGAAACACTCTGAAGTTTATAAAACCATTAAGATATAGTCTGTGGCTATTCCAGAACAGATTTAGCAGGCAAAAACCAGAGAGATTTCTGTCCGAATTTATTTTTCTGTTGCTCTCCTCTCATTTTGAAGCCCATGTAATATTTTTCTATGGGGAATAGGACCGAGGTTGCAGTACTTATGGCTTCCACTAGATGTCAACAGTCTCTGGAAAGGGTATGGAGGAAAAAGCTCTGACCAGATCCTTAGAGAGAGAGAATTACTACGGGTAGGGAAAAAAGGTAAACAGACGTGCACGCTCACGAGAACGTGAACGCGCCCAGCACCAACTTTCTTTTCGCCTTTTAACGCTTCACTTACCGTTCTTGTAAAATATGATCGCTATTATTCATAAAGAATACATAAGGATGCATTATTAATGATATTTGATTTGTTTGTGAAAGATGAGAGGTATAATTTGAACGCGATCCCTTCACTGTAAAGCGGCGAGTAGACTGACAATGCTTGGTGGAGTAGCTGAACGTTAGCGTGCCAAAAACAACGGATATTTATGGATATAATTATTTACTTTTTCTAACAAAAGAACCATGGATTATCTTGTTTGGACACTTGGGAAGACCTCAGAAGAAGTTATTTGAAAGGTAAGCGATTTATATTAGCTGTGATATGGATATTTTGAGAATCCGAAGCTGGATATGAATTTATGCTAATGTGGAAAATATGTGAGGTACTAGCCTCAAACAATCAAATGTAGTGCTGCCGTAAAGCCTTTTTAAAATCTGACAACGCAGTGATATTGTTAAGAAGCAGAGCTTTTGATGGCTATGCAACACTATGCAACACTTGTATATCGGGTTAAATATTACGAATATGTATTACGAATATGTATTTTGAATTTGGCGTTATGTTTGCTCTGAAAACGATCCCGCTAAAGGGATCGGCGCGCTAAGAGGTTAATAACCCCTTACGGATCCGGTCCCGTGAGCGGGCTCGTTTTCGGAGCAAACAAAGCGCGGCAAATTCAAAATAAAAATTCGTAATAATTAACATTCATCAATATACAAGTGTTGCATAGTCATCAAAAGCTCTGATTCTTGGCAATATCACAGCGTTGTCAGATTTCAAAAAGGCTTTATGGCGAAAGCACAACATTTGATTGTTTGAGGATAGAACCTCTCATATTTTCCACATTAGCATAAATTCATATCCAGCTCGGGTCTCACAAAACCCATATAAGAGCTAAAATAAATCGCTTACCTTTCGAAGAACTTCTGCTGAGGGCATCCCAAGTGTCCAAGGAAGACATCCAATGGTTCTTTTGTTAGAAAAAGTCATTTATTCTATCCATAAATCTCCGTTTGGTTGGCGCGTTATGTTCAGATAGTCCACCAAGCATTTCCAGTCTACTCGCCCGTTGTACAGTGAAGAGAACGCATTCAAATTATACCTATCAACTTTGCCCAAACAAATCAAACATAATTTATCCTTAGGCATCCATTTATCTATATTGGCTATTATATTTCACTCTGATAATAACCTACACTATAGAAAAGGTAAACACCGTGCTGCGCGCTCCCGGGTATCTCATGAACTAGACAGAAAGGATATCCTGGTATGTCATACAAATTCGTCTTCCTTTTGGCTCTCTTCCATTATAAACGCTCCAAAACACTGTCCACATCTAGTGAAAGTGCATAATTATGTGCATATCCTAGTTTCTGGGCCTGAGTGGCAGGCATTTTACTTTGGGCACGTCAGACATGTGAACATTTTGAAAATGGGACCCTAGCCCTACGGAGTTTAAGGCCACTAAAATGTTTAATATCGGTTATCGGTATCGGGTTTTGTTTTTGGCAAGGAAAATGTCGGCTATCGGACAGAAATGTCATATCGGTGCATCACTAATAAGAATGAGTGAGGTTTTTGTCACAACCCGGATCGTGGGAAGTGACAAAGAGCTCTTATAGGACGAGGGCACAAATAATCAGTAATTTTGCTTGTTATTTAGCTATCTTACATATAAAACCTTATTTGTTCATCGAAAATGTATTGTGAATAACTCACCACAGGTTAATGAGAAGGGTGTGCTTGAAAGGATGCACATAACTCTGCAATTTTGGGTTGTATTGAGGAGAGTCTGTTTTAAGTCATTTTCCACACAGTCTGTGCCTATATTTAGTTTTCATGCTAGTGAGGGCCGAGAATCCACTCTCGCATAGGTACGTGGTTGCGATAGGCATCAGTGTTTTAACAGCGTGATTTGCCAAGGCAAGGAACTCTGAGTGCAGCCCTATCCTGAAATGTGGCAGTGGCTTCTGATTAAATTACATTTTCACAGAACCGCTTGTTGCAATTTTGATGAGGCTCTCTTGTTCAGATATCGGTAAGTGGACTCGGCAGGGCATGAAAGGGATAACGAATCCAGTTGTCCGTTTCGGGAAAGTACCTGCGTAATTGCGCACCCAGCTCACTCCGGTGTCGCTATATCACATTTGACATTGTCCGTAAGCTTGTTCATTTGCACACAAAAAAAATCTTACAATAATGGGAAGACCTGTGCGTTGTCCTTGTTAATACAGACAGAACTTCAATTTTGTCCCGCACATTGAGTATAGTTGCAGAGTCCCTGTAATCCTAGATCATTCAGGCGAAGAAAAAAACATCACCCAGATAGGCCAGTCGTGTGAGAAACTTGTCATCATGCAAGCGGTCAGACAAGTGAAAATTATGGTCAGTAAAGAGAACTTTAAGCTAGTCTCTCAACAACAACAAAAAATGTGTCTCTACTTTGCCCCTTGTTAACCAGCTTGCTGCCCATATCATTGCATAATGCAGAAAATACACGAGAGTTCAGGGGCCTTGCTTTAACAAAGTTAACCATTTTGACTGTAGTGTCCAAAACGTCTTTCAAGCTGTCAGGCATTCCCTTTGCAGCAAGAGCCTCTCTGATGCTGCAGTGTACCCAAGTGGCGTTGGGAGCAAATGCTTGCACGTGTGTTACCACTCTACTATGTCTCCCTGTCATGGCTTTTGCGCCATCAGTACAGATACCAACACCATCTTGACCACCTAAGTCCATTTGATGTCACAAAGCTGTCCAGTACTTAAAAAGTATCCTCATGTTGTCCTGGTTTCCAGTGGTTTGCAGAAGAGGATGTCTTCCTTAGTTGACCCCCCCCCATAAACGTAACGGACATATACCAGGAGCTGTGCCAAGCCCGCCACGTCTGTTGAATCATTCAGCTGTAATGCATAGAATTCACTGGCTTGTATGCGAAGCAGTAATTGTTTCAAAACATCCCCTGCCTTGTCACTGATGCGTCGTGAAACAGTGTTGTTTGATGAATGCTTTGTCTGTTTAGTTGCTTTTTCCCCCCAGCATTGTCCCAGCCATATCTGCGGCAGCAGGAAGAATTAAGTCCTCCACAATGTGGCTTGCCTGTCCTAGCCACTCGCTTCTAGCCCCTTCTTATTAATAGTATCTGTTGCTTTTATACATGTCTTACTCCTCGAAAGTAGTCTTTATTCTCACCAAAAAAACTCACATGGCTTATTTTTCAAATTGTTATGTTTCACTTCTAAATGTCTGCGCAAGAGTGAAGGTTTTCCACGAGTGAGTATTGGTTGTGATTGGATGTTAATTATTTGACTAAGCTACCTGTATTTGACTTATTTTGCTGAACACTAGATGGTTTAATTTTATTTTTGGCAGTGAAACAAGGCTGCTCTGGCAAGGGGAAAAAAACTCACCCAAATGTATAGCCCCATTGGAAAATATAAATGTACTGTTTGAAAATGTAAAAAAAAAAAGTCTAATGGTGGGGTCTTATGACGTGGTGTCAAGTTTTTTAATTCACAGGGGAATGTCGCCAGGTCTCTGCGTCACACTATCCGGCCTGTCTGACTGCCGTCGAACATGTGACCAGCAACTGTTGTCGGCATAGAGATTTTAACATGAGTCGCCCTATAAATACCTCTGTGCGCTCCCAGGAGGAAATCAATTGGAGGCAAATGGTCAAACTCAAGAGACACGAAAACAAACTCCGTCCCAGAGATTGACATTTACCTAAACATCTTGGCTAATCTTTCATGATCAAGGCACACAGGAAAGGCTGTTTACATGCATACAGATTGCTTGTAGCTGCATGTAACATGTCAATCATCCCAATTCAATGTGGGGTTTTGCCTTGGGGGGCAGATTTTGTGTCTGGTGTAGTGCTGTGTGCATGATGCCACTGTTAACCTTTGGAATGGGAGGTGGCAGCTGTCAATGCATCTGGGCTGGGTTCAGGTGTGTTCAGGTGGCACACAGTGGCAGGAGAACTGGCTGCCCAGCCAGCTCCCTAGAAGAGCTCAAGGCAGACCAGACCATATCCTCAGGCACTGTTAGACATCTGTGTTTACCAACATACTTAATGTGCCTTGGTCATGGTGTTGATGTGAAAGAACTGTCGATATGAGGGCCACATTAAAAGTGTGGAAACCCCTTCAAATTAGTGGATTCGGCTATTTTAGCCATACTTGTTCCTGACAGGTGTATAAAATCGAGCACAAAGCCATGCAATCTCCATAGACAAACATTGGAAGTAGAATGGCCTTACTGAAGTGCTCAGTGACTTTCAACATGGCACTAACATAGGATGCCACCTTTCCAACAAGTCAGTTTGTCAAATTTCTGTCCTGCTAGAGCTGCCCTGGTCAACTGTAAGTGCTGTTATTGGGAAGTGGAAACGTCCAGGAGCAACAATGGCTCAGCTGCGAAATGTTAGGCCACACAAGTTCACAGAACGGGTCCGCCGAATGCTGGAATGTGTTATAATCGTCTCACTACAGAGTTCCAAACGGCCTCTGGAAGCAATGTCAGCACAAGAACTGTTTGTCTGGAGCTGAAATGGGTTTCCATGGTCGAGCAGCCGCAGACAAGCCTAAGATCACCATGCGCAATGCCAAGCGTTGGCTGGAGTGGTGTAAAACTCGCCGCCATTGGTCTCTGGAGCAGTGGAAACACTGTCTGGAGTGATGAATCACGCTTCACCATCTACAAGTCCATGGACGAATCTGGGTTTGGCAGATGCCAGGAAAATGCTACCTGCCTTAATGCGTAGTGCCAACTGTACATTTTGTTGTGGAGGAATAATGGTATGCGGTTGTTTTTCATGGTTTGGGCTAGTCCCCTTAGTTCCAATGAAGGGAAATGTTAACGCTACAGCATACAATGACATTCTAGATGATTCTGTGCTTCCAACTTTGTGGCAACAATTTGATAGCATGACAATGCTCCCGTGTACAAATAGAGGTGCCCATGATTAATGCCCATGATTTTGGAATGAGATATTTGAAAAGCAGGTGTCCACATACTGATCATTTAGTGTGTCTGTGTGTGTCGTGTTGCTTGGTTAGACCCCCCCGTGTCCAGCTGGTTGACCGTTCTGCTCTTGTTTCAGTAGCCGGATCGAGCTGGGGGACGTTACGCCCCACAACATTAAACAGTTGAAACGCCTCAACCAGGTCATCTTTCCCGTCAGCTACAATGACAAGTTCTACAAGGACGTGCTCGAAGTGGGAGAGCTCGCCAAGCTAGGTGAGACGGGCTTGCCAAATGTAGTCCCTTGTTGTCTGATATTGATGCACTTGTTTTGGTTGTTTACTTATGGTGTGTTATGAGAAAATACTGCATGGCACTGATGTGCAATACCTCTGACCCCTGTGTTTGTAGCATACTTCAATGACATTGCGGTGGGGGCAGTGTGCTGCAGAGTGGACCACTCTCAGAACCAGAAGAGACTGTATATCATGACACTGGGCTGCCTAGCACCTTACCGCAGATTAGGCATAGGTACGGCGCAAATCTTTTGTTTTCATACACCGACAATAGCCAGCTTCACACCATATTCACTTGTATCCTCTCATACTGTTTTCAGATTATTTTCTTTACATTTATTTTTAATTTTTTTATACATAATCTTAAACTAGCTAGGTGGGACAACCACATATCACAGTCATAGCTACAATACTGAGATTCAATGTATTTACTATCTGCCAAGTCAGAGCTAGTCACTGGTGTTGCATATTGTCAAACTCCTGATCTTCTGTCTTGTATTGTGACCAGGAACAAAGATGCTGAACCATGTGTTAAACATCTGCGAGAAGGATGGCACCTTTGACAACATTTACCTGTAAGTCTATAATGAAGGTTCTGTGTTCTGCGTCTTAAGGCGCTTACAGATGGGCCACGGTAAACGGCAATCTAACCACAAGAGAATCCGCCTACCGTATGTTAAGTCCAGCGCTTCCGGTTGTTATCAGCTTGAATGTTGTCATTAAAACATTGTTTGATTGGTTGACAACTCAGCTCATTGGTCAACCATGCGCGGCGGCTGCTTAAGACTTAAGCTAATGTCATCTTTTGGCATCTCGTGCGCCGAGCCAGCAGTGCCGCTCACTGGAGCGAGGACCACGAACCACGGCGCTGGACTCTTCTCATGTCCGTTCACTGTGTTGATGTGAAAGAACTGGACAGGTGAAAGCAATTGCCTGGTATGCGCATAGTATACACCATATTGCTTTCACCATTTCTTTGTTTTCACATCAGTGCAGATGGAGGAAAAGCCCCGCTATTGAGATGCCTCCTCAGTGGTCAGTTAAATGTTTGTCACCCCTCACCTCCTAATTCACATGCTTCTATCTGCATTGACCCTTTTTGCACTAACTTTTTTGACGCATCACATACGCTGCTGCTACAGTTTTATTTATTCTGTTGCCTAGTCACTTTACCCCTACCTATATGTACATATCTACCTCAATTACCTCGTACCCCTGCACATTGACTCGGTACTGGTACCCTGTGTATATATCCAAGTTATCGTTACTCATTGTGTATTTATTCCTTGTGTTATAATTGTTCTATTATTTCTCTTCTCTGCATTATTGGGAAGGGCCCGTAAGTAAGCATTCTACTGTTGTTCTACACCTGTTTACGAAGCATGTGACAAATAAAATGTTATTTGATTTGGATTCCTTCTCTCACCTGACAGTCATGTGCAGATCAGCAACGAGTCGGCCATTGACTTCTACCAGAAGTTTGGCTTTGAGATCATAGAGACGAAAAAGAACTACTACAAGAGGATAGAGCCTGCAGACGCCCACGTGCTTCAGAAGAGCCTGCGCAGCCAGTGTGCGCCCCCTGGGGGAGAGCTGCAGAAGACAGAGTAGGGGCTGCAGCCTCCGAAAAGAGCATGGTCATGCCCCGCCTCCCCCAGAAACAGAACTGTGACATATGCCTATGGGTCGACACATTCACCACTTTCTTCAAAGGATGTTAAAAAGAGAGAAACAAAATCTAAGTTTAAAAAACCAAAACATGGCATTTTTATTTTGCAAAAAAGGGTCCCAATAAAAGATTTTAAACTAAACAAAGGGTTCAGAATCCAAAAATGCTCAGAAAAGCTGCTGACTTAAGACAGTTTAGACATGTTGGGGGGGGTCTGTGTTTGCAAATCATACTTTTTGTATTTGAGTTAATAGCGGTTATAAAGGTAAGGGGACATATCTGGTGTTTGGACAAAAAAAAACTATAGAACTGAATAGGAAATATTTTACGGTAAGAGAATATCGTTGACAAAGGAAGTCCAACTGGCAACATTAGTGATGCTTTGAGTCGTCATGGTGACGCGTTCATAACACTGAAATCCAGCCCATCACCACCCGAGCCCAGGGACTTATGGGAAGTTTTTACTGGTGGGTGAGACTTCTTGTTTCTTCTGGAAATATGCAAAGTGTGAGCCTTGCATAGGGGATGCAATTCCTCTTCGTGACGTCAAAGCTCTGACGCCACTCCAGAGGGGCAAAGGAGAAATGAGCGCCCCCATAGAATGGGCATGAGGATTGATGAACAGTTTCAAGGTGTGGGAAGATGTGAGGGAGTGGATTCTCCTATTTGTTTCTCAACCCATCATTAATTCTCTCTTCAGCTCTTTTTTTTTTTTTCTTTCTAAATGCCAACTGGCTCATGGCTTCTCCTGGGCTTGCCACAGATGCTGTGTGAGAGAGTTCAGGAAACCCTTAAAGGTCAGGGTGTGAGATCAAAGGATGGAACTGGTGTCTTAAGATGAGGATGTTGACATTTTTGTCAAAGTACAAAGATGGAAGAAGACATCAGTAGGGGGGGTTGGTTGAGTACCCAGTCTGCATTTACAATAATTGTGGCACCAATCTAAAGGTATCTCCATGTAGTTCTCTGTTTCAGGACTAGAGCAGTTCAACTGACTGGCTAAGATGGAGAGCTCTCTGCCTTGGTGCATGAATGAGTTTGTGGATGCTTCTGTTTAGATTGGCAATTTCATAGTTAGCCTGAGTACTGTCTGGTACTGAGACTAACCTTTTAGTGGGCCTTTAGTAGGTTGTAGTAACCAAGTCAACTAGATTTCTCCAGTAACCTTTATCGCTTCACTCATGACCATCTATTCAACATTGTGGGAAGGTTGCGTGTTGGTTTGGGAGTTTCCTCTGTGGGCCCCTCAGAACAGAAGCCCAGGAGAAACCTTGCCCACTGCATGCTGGGAGAGTAGTCCCCCCCTCAACTGTTGTAAAAGCATGTTTTGTTTTCTTCGAAGAATTTTATATTTTCTGGAGCTCTATATTGTAAGACTTTTTAACCACCTAAATAAAATAAATACTATTTGCATTGTGGGTTCATGTTTAGTTTTTTGTATATCCAAAACCACTGTACCAGACTGGGATATGGATCACACTGAAAACAGCATAATGAAGAAGCCTATTTGAAACTAATCCATATTGCACAAGAGTATTTCAGAGGGAATGTACTTGTTATTATCCCTGAGGGGAAATTTGCTCTACAGCAGGAAGTCCAAATACAAGAGTATAAAAATACAATATTGTACAACAAGCTGAAATCTGACTTTCAATGTTTTGTACAGTGATCCTGCTTGAACTGTCACTCTCAAATCACATTTCAGGAGTATGACCCAGTACACATTTTGATTGGATCATAGACGGAATCTCTTGACGCCTCTTTCTCCTTACCACGTGATTTTGCGTTAGGTTGTGAGAGCAGATGATTGGGTCCTTGGTTGATATGAGGGCGTTGTCGGATAACCACTCCCGCAACATACCATGGCGTATTAGTCGCATAATTCCACTGTCCCGCAGCCCAGGCAATAGATTGGTGCTACCTGTCTGCTTCTACGACCTGTGCAACAATGTATTATTAAACAAATTTGATATCCTGTGCCAGTGGGTTAGCTAGCCCAGGAATCAACTTTAAACTAATAATTCGCCATTGAAACCATTAATTAATTAACCAGCGCAGTGCAGCCTATAGGCCTCTTGGATATTTATTAAATCATTATTTATTGAAGTTCTTGTCTCATCATCATTGATTCGCTGCAAGCTAACGTGCCAGTGATTTGTTTAGCATAGTAACGTCGAAGGATTAGAATGAAAGACTGGGTAAAAACATGAAGAAAAAAAAAACTTATGCTGCGTTTGGATCGTATTTCAATAAGAGCACAATGGTAAATGTCGTCACCGTAGACGTGACTTGCAGCCAGAGTTCAAATATTTCAACTTTTGCCGTGTGCCATGTCATTATTTTCTACAGGATGTTGTTTAGCAGTGATTTGTTTACTGAAACCACCATAGCAACGCATACCATTGTGCTGGCTTACCTTTGCGGCCACCCGCTTTCTTGTCCCGCAATGCCGACTGGTTTTGCGTCCCTCTTCTACCGCGGCACAACGACCAGCCAGACCACTTGCAATTATTCTTTGAATATTCGATGAGGGTTGTTGACGTCAACCGCCTGTATTCAATGGAGAGAGATGCTACTAGCCTCATGTCAACTCAAAGTTGCCGGGATGTCACGTGTCCTACTTATATCAGTTCATTCGTAACAACTTAAGCATTATATTATATCAAATAAACCTCTCGTAAGACATTCATTGTTTTGTTTAGCAAATTCGACACTCATTGACCTCCATTCTAAAACACTAAATACGCCACCTGCTGGAGGGAGACAGATTTTCCGCCGAGTTGGGCCTCTTCCTCCTCTCTGGGAAAACCAAAGTTTTGACAGGAACTCAATTCCAAAATGGGGAAGGTAGAGGTACGTTTCTAGCCAATTAATTTAACAATTTCCCTAATTTACAAGTGATTTGACAATCACAAGGGGGATTTGTCAATTTTTCCAGACGGTCTTTTGATTGCATTATTTTGTTCACCAAGTAAGCTTGATGTGAAGCCTAGTTAGCTAACACTGCTAGCTAGCAAGCTGGAGGGTGGTTGTTTAGATTTCCACGGTAGTGTTATCCCATGTACTGTGCATGTGAGTATGATTATTGTTTTATTTCTGTCGTTCAAATTCATACTTCCAAAGAGGGCTTCTTTTATTCGAACCTACTTTAACACCACGATAGCAGTGCTAGTTAGCTAATGAGCTAACGTTAAGTACCTAACAAGTAAGTTAGGTTCAAAATGTGGATGTTTGTGGGTCAACTCACTCTTTGCCAACATCACGCTTGTTCTCCAAGAATAACCGCTATTGCCCGCAATAGATTTCATTCAAGACAGCCTGTCAGATAATATTCATTCATTATTTTCAGGTAGCTAATTGGGATAACCGACTCGCTCAGCGTTGGACTAAGCTTATTGTTTTACATGTAAGGCCACAGTATCTTTAATTCCAACGACCCCTTTATTGGCAAGAGTCTGCTCTGCGCATCTCGTCCCTTTTTGTTGTGATAAATAGATGCAGGACAGTGTTATTCAGAATAAACACAGATAACTAGTAGATGGTGATTATCACAGAATTACAACAATATAAATGCTTAATAACAAAACTGTTGTGTGGCTCATGTCTGACCTTACAAATTAGTTAATAATACATGGGGCTACTTGAATTTGGGAGGACTTGTTGCTGAACAGCCGTGTCTCATTCATGAGTGTGCATCTGTTACATATTTATAATCAAGTGTTTTGTCTAGTCATCATCCCTCCTCACTAATTGGTCTCTTATGTTTGGGTTGCAGGTTGGCCAGGGAAGGGATTTGATGGTAGGCCTGCAATCGTGGTGACCAGTGCCTATTATACAGGCAGTAGGGTAGGCCAGGATGCCAGAGATGACAGAGAACCAGACTCCTGGCCATAAACCACGGTGAGGGCAAATCAATTCTTCTGCATTTAAGTTTTCAGGCACACAACATTGTCTAACCACTTTATCCATCTTCTCTTTCAGAAAGAAGAAAAACAAGGAATCTCACAATGCAGGTGAGATATTGTTGTTGTAGTTTGGCATTTTCTGTCATTTTCCAGCATTTCCTGGGAGTGACTCACTAAGTTTTTGTTTGTTTTGTTTGTTTGTCCTTAAGTTGAGAGACAGCGAAAAGAGAAGATCAATGCTGGAATTAACCGTATTGGGGACCTTCTACCATGTTCCCAGGCACTGAAGCAGGTAACACAGGCTGTGTTTAGACAGGCAGCCCAATTCTGATATTTTTTCCACGAATTGGTCTATTGACCAATCAGATCAGCCATTAAAAATCCTGATTGTTGCAGCTGTCTAAGGCACAGTTCTAGAGGCGTGACCCCGGTTCGATCCCGAGTTGTATCACAACCGGCCATGATCAGGAGTCCCATAGGTTGGCGCACAATTGGCCCAGCGTCGTTAGGGAAGGGTTTGGCTGGAGTATGCCGTCATTTTATATAAGAATTTGTTCAGAACTGACTTACCTAGTTAAATATATATATTTTTAACAATTATCTGATCTGAAAAGATCTTATGTGATTGGTCAAAAGACCAATTAGTGCAAAACAGATCAGAATTGGCCTGCCTGTGTAAACACAGCCACACACTCACATTCCTTTGTGTGTTTTTTCACTGAACCATAGAACTTCCGGGTTCGGTTCTTTTCTCAAGGTGTGATATTTATCCTTTGGTCTGAGGCTGAAGCTCCTGCTGATATCCTGCTGTATGTGTTTGTCTTGTCAGTCTCCATGTAAATCCCTTGCTGACATCCTCCCTCCGTCTTTAGAGTAAGAACATGATCCTGGACCAGGCCTACCATTACATAAGTGAGCTGCAGAAACAAAATGACGCCATGCTTCTCGAAGGGGGAGAACGAGTACAAGGTGAGATACAGTTTGTGTGCTTCACAATAAGTATGGTGTGACAGTGCAGAAGTATGGTGTGACAGTGCAGAAGTATGGTGTGACAGTGCAGAAGTATGGTGTGACAGTGCAGAAGTACGGTGTGACAGTGCAGAAGTACGGTGTGACAGTGCAGAAGTACGGTGTGACAGTGCATTTTCCTATTTGTTTGCTTGCATTTGACAGTGTTTGAGCGTACACGTCTAGTTGTGGCAGTCTGTCTACATACAGTGTTTGAACCTACCTATGTGAGGTACTGATATGCCATTTAGCAGATGCTTTTAGCCGAAGCCGTTTTTGCGTCCATTTTACATACAGGTGTTTGAGAGTCTGTGTTGACGACCACTCATCCTTGTTGTCTCCTATCGCTGCAGTTGAGGAGATCCGGCGGCTGCGGCGTCAGCTGGACGAGCTACGGAGGGAGAGCGGCCATTACATTGAGTTGCTCAAAGCCCACGACATCAACTTCCTGGACGACCCCACCGTCCACTGGAAGGGCAAGCTGCGCTGTGCAAAGGTTGCCAAAGTAACGCCCACTCACCAGCTCCCCAAAGGAATTATTGTCTACTCCAATGGGAATGTGATATGCCCAGCAGGGAAGGAACCTAGTCCAGCCTCTGATCTGGGGAAGCAACCAGCCGAGGCTGTGATTGTTCAGTCGTCTTGTGACATCACAGCAG
The DNA here is from genome assembly GCA_030435695.1 of Brachymystax lenok tsinlingensis. Taxonomy (NCBI): domain Eukaryota; kingdom Metazoa; phylum Chordata; class Actinopteri; order Salmoniformes; family Salmonidae; genus Brachymystax; species Brachymystax lenok. The sequence goes on from CM059814.1 coordinate 13,937,287, forward strand.
GGGTTAGGGTGAACGGGGCTCTTCAGCACAACAGTGTCCCTTCCTGTGCCCCTCCACTCCTCCCTAGGGCAACCCTAGCCCCTACAGTGTCTACACCTGGCATCAAGCTGGTGGAACAGTGTGTAGCAGAGGTACCTTTAGCCCCCAAACTACCCCCCTCTGTGTCCTACATCACCCTCCAGGGTCTCTGCCCTCTCCCCACGGTCACTGCAGCCTTGCCCCAGCCTGCCACCCCAGCCCCTAGTCTCACCGTTGCAGCCAGTCTGGCCACCCCACTCCCGCTCCAGCCTGTCCCCAGCTTTACAGCCCTTCCCCAGGTCATACCCACCCAGAACGCTGCCATCAGGACTATGAGCTATACGACTATCAACAGCAGCCCAACCGTCCTCGGGGCCAGTGCAGCAGGGAGCACACAGACCACCTGGACTACCTTACAGCTGGCTGGGAACACAGTGCAACCTGTCTGCCAGTCACTCCCCACCCCAGAGACTAGCACCACTGGGCAGCAGAGAATCCCACAGATCGTGGGCACTAAACTATCAGTTCAACCCATTCATATTCAAATGAGGCCACAGGTACCCATACAGCCCCAGGCACCCATCACTGCCCATATCCAAGCCCAGCCTTCCATCCAGAGGACACCCCAGCACCAGCCCCAGCCAGTCGTGGCTCCCCAGCCACAGTGTACTGTCCTCCCTCAGTCAGCCATAATGTCCCAGCCTGCTGTGGTAGGCCACTCAGCTATGATGTCACAACCTCAACCTGCTGTATTACAACAGGCAACAGTCCCCTCCCATCCACAGACTGTCCTCATGACTCAACCCCAACCAGCTATGGTTCCTCAGGTCCAGGCTCAAGCCCACCCCCAGGCAGCTGTTATGCCCCTCCTCCAGACCATGCAGGTATTGCAAATGAACCCTACTGGGACAGCAGTTGCTGGGGTAACGACTCCCCAGAACACTAACAACCCGAGTGTTGTCATCCTACAGCAGGCCAATCCCTGCTCAGCCCAGTCGGTTGTCAGGGACGACTTAACCAATCAGACGCCTTGTCAGCACATTGTCATCATCCAGGCCTCCAATCAGCCTCCACCTGCACCTCCTCAGAACCCTCAGGTTGGCATGGTGCCCGCGGCAGCATCCAATCAGATTGTCGCTACCAGCTCTACAACTTCCACCACTGGGCAACAGATCGTTGGGGGTAAACAGTTGGTCCACATTCTACCCCGTCCCGTCCCTCAAACCCAGACACCCCAGGCCCCCCCGGTTCCCCCGAACCCTCAGACCATCACTGTGAACGGGCAGGTGTTTGCCCTGCAGCCCATGAAGACCTCTGAAACGTCAGGCTGTCAGGGTGGCCAGAGCAGTCTCCAGCTGATCCAGCCCAGCACCGCTGAGGAGCCCAGCACCGCAGAGGAGCCCAGCACCAACGTGGCTCTGCACACCCTGGGAGCCCTCAGCAGTCTCAACCAGAGCATCTCACAGGGCATGCCGCCGTGCATCTCCACCCAGAGTAACGTCCAGCGGACCCTAGCCTCACCATCCTACTCTATAGTGCCACAGCAGCAGCCATCTTCTGTCCCCATTTTAGCAGCTCCACACAGTTCCCCCGTCAGACAGATCCAGATCCCCAGTGTGACTCCACACAGACCAGGCCTGGTGATGGGTACAGGGAAGGCCTTGTGGAGACAGCCTGCCACAGCCTCAGTTCCCAGACCTAAGAGGGCCACCACCAAGAGGACCAAGTTAGTGAGGAAGAAGGAGCCCAAACAGGGACGGCCTGTCACCATCGCAGCGAAGCCAGTGGCTTTAACAGGGGACCGTCTGGAACAAAAGGTCACTGTGCCTCAGGGAATCCCATCCTCTGTTGCTGTGACAGTTCAGCCAAAGCCACTCCCTGTCAGCACTACAGCTAATACACCCACAGTTAGTAGTAGTGAGGCTTCAACACAGACCAGACCTGTTGTGCTTAGTATCAACTCTCCACTGTCCTCTCCTGAAGGTAATAGTGTGACTACTAGTTCACATAGTGGACCAACTGTCTCCAGTGAATGCACCACACAGAGTAAAACCTCTGTGACAAGTGTCACTCCATGTACAGCAGCATTTAGTAGTAGTATTAGCTCCACACAGAGTGAACTTATTATCACTAGTGTTGTGAGTCTAGCTACTGTCACTTCTGCAGCAGATAAGCCTACAGTCACTTCAACTGTTTCTTCTCAGAGTAAACAACCTGCGGTCGCCGTTAGTGACAGCTCCACTCACCTCAGACCTACAGTCAGTTCTACTGTTTCTTCTCAGAGTAAACAACCTGCGGTCGCCGTTAGTGACAGCTCCACTCACCTCAAACCTACAGTCACACAGAACAGACAGCCGGTCACTACTACTATCAGGACTGTGCAAACTAGATCAGCTACCACTAATGGCAGTTCTAGACAGAGCAGATCTATGGTGACCAGTGCCTGTTCCACAGAGACTAGATCTAGGTCTACAGGTGTGACGTCTTCAGCAGCATGTCGACCCTCAGTCAGCACTGTAAACTCAATAGAAAGTAGACCAGTGGTGTCTCTCCAGTCTGCTCAGCTCACTTCGTCATCACAGGGTCAGACCAAGCCAGCCAACAGCCAGGAGTCTCAGCCTACAACCCAGTCCCAGCCCATGGCTTCTCCTTCGGGCCCCTCCACTCCAACCCCCTGCTCCGGCGCCCTGTCTTATTCCTCACCCTCTGTAACAGTCCCCATGACCATGCCATCAGAATACAGGAAATGGGTCCCCTATAACAGACCCTCGACCCAGCAAATGACCATGCCCACTTCCACACCATCCCATCCTGCTGAGCTGAAAGTGACAGCGGTGTCAGGCAGGGAGAAGGAGCCTCAGGGAGAGGGCCACCCCAGCACAGCGATGGAGAAAGCGAGCGTGAGGAGTGATGCTACTCCCTCTAGAATGGACTACACTCTCCCACAGCCGGTGTACGCACTAGACCACGAACCCTTGGATCAGCCTCCGGCTCCTAACAGACAGACTGACTCGCTCATGTCTGGTGGCGCAGGTGGTGGAAGGGGCTTCTCTGTGGCGTCTATGCTTCCCACAGGCCACAGTGTCAGTTCCTTGCCAGGTCATTTTGGACTGTTTGCTTTTGCCAGCGAGCAGGCTGATATCCTGGCTATGTTGGAGCAGGACAGTCCTGGGAGGAGGGTGGGGGGCTGCACCGTGGACAACTCCACCTCAACAAACACCCCAACACCTGCATGGGAACCCAACTCCAAGTCCCAGCAAGCCTCCAACAGCAAAGAGAGGTGTGCTGGACAACAGACGAAGCTCACCAAACAGATGGAGTCTCCAGTGGCTAAACAGGTGTCTGTTAGGGGCCAGGCTGGAGATGTATCAGGCAGTGGAACCAGCGCAGTCAGACGTCCACAAAACATCTCCTTCTCCCAGGCCCAGTCTCACCCCCAGAGCCAGGCCCAGTCTCACCCCCAGAGCCAGGCCCAGTCTCACCCCCAGAGCCAGGCCCAGTCTCACCCCCAGAGCCAGGCCCAGTCTCACCCCCAGAGCCAGGCCCAGTCTCACCCCCAGAGCCAGGCCCAGTCTCACCCCCAGAGCCAGGCCCAGTCTCACCCCCAGAGCCAGGCCCAGTCTCACCCCCAGAGCCAGGCCCAGTCTGGTACTTCCGGCACCCTCAGTGTCAACAACCTGATCCGGCCCAGCTCCAGCCAGAAGCAGGCCTACCCAGGCTCCCTCAGTCTGGCTGGGCAGCTGGGCTCAGTCCCATCCCCTGCAGGGAACTCAGCCCATGTCTCCCAAACCTCCACTCCTGGCCTTCCTCCCTTCTCAGGCAAAGTCCAGCTGAACGAGTACGCCCCCCTGATGAGGCCCCAGGTGGGGGTGGGTGAGCCGCGATACATCAAGGACTTGTCCAAGCGGCCAGCCCAGGACGATGTGATACTGTCCAGCAGTAACAAGCGACAGAAGACCTGCTCGTCGGCCTCTAACGTGGGCCGCATAGAGGTCAAACCCCTGGACCACAGCCAGATGATGGTACCCCAGCTACCCCCTACCTCCTCATCCATCATGACCAGGATCAACCCAGATGGAGTGGGTACCCTGTTCTCTGGCAACACCTTCATGAATACAATGCTCCGACCCACCGAGAGCCACTGCGCCCCTCAGCTGCCCACACAGGAACACAACCAACCAGGTGTGCTCCACCTGCCCCATGGCCACCCCCAGCATGGTGCACCCCAGCCAGGCCAACACCTCGGGGGGAACCCCTACCTGAAGCAGCAGCAGCAGCAGCAACAACAGGAGCACCAGAAGCACCACCTGTACCAGCACCACCTGACCCAGCCTGACCCTGCACAGCTCCACAGCCTCCACCAGAGGGCGCTGCAGCAGGTTCAGAAGAAGCGGGGGCTGGTTGGAGGGGGTCAGAAACAACACCAGCAGGAGAAGGGAGGAGTTCATCAGCATCAACAGTCACAACAATCACATCAACAACAACAACAACATCAAACACACCAACAGCACCAGCAACAGTCACAGCAGCAGCACCAGCCACAGTCACAACAACAGCACCAGCCACAGTCACAACAACAGCACCAACTGCAAACACAACAGCAGCACCAACCACAAGCCCAGTCACAGCAGCAACATCTACAACAACACCCTCACCAGCAGCAGAGCTCCCACTCCAGACATCAGCACCTCCAGCAGCAACAGATCCAGCAGCAGCACTTTGGGTCGCGGCACCAGGAAAAGAGCTTTGAGGCCCAGCCAGGACCAGCGGGACCCAGAGGTCACCACAGCAGCCACCTGGCCCAGGAACACCTCAAGGTACCGGAACTACTGAGGCTGTGTAGAATACATAATGATCATGATTTTATTGTTTTGCGGCTCTGAGTATACATTAAAAACATGTGCATGCCCTCCATTAAGATGATTTTGAATGAAGTCAGTTTTCTGTATGTTTTTATCCATTTTCTTCTCTCCTCTTTCCCCTCCCTTCAGTCTGATCAGGACCACAGCACCATGCAGAGGCTGATGAGCTCTAGAAACCTGGAGCAGCACCTGACCTCCCAGCCCTCTGACCTGGGCTGTGCCTTGCCGCGCCAGGATCACCACCGGGTCTCCAGCTACTCTGCAGAGGCCCTCATTGGGAAGGGCTCGTCTAGTGATGAGCAGCAGCGCATGGTGCTCCATCTGCAGGCCACCCGCGGTACTACACAGGAACAGCCAGACCTACGGGGCTACCTGGACACATCCAGAGTGAAGGGCAACTTCACACATAACCCTCAGAGCCGGCTGCCCCCAGACCACCCAGGTTCTGCAGACGTCCAGAGGGTCTCTGAGTGTCCTCCGTTTAAAACAATGGCCGGTGCTGAAGTGGGGCATCAGCTGGGGGGCTTTGAGGACATGACACCTAAATCAGGTCCCTCCTCTCAGAGAGGCCAGCAGGGGGGGTTCAGGATGGGCCCGGGGCCACCAGGGGATGGGCGAACCCGTGGGGGGTACAGTGGACCCCATCCTGGGACGCAGGGGGTGCATATTGGTGCTCCAGGTCTTACCCGGGACCAGGAGGGGTGTCATCAGAGTTTTATGCAGAGTCTCCTAGAGCAGACCGACCACCAGAGGGCAGTCCAGTGCTGTCCTCCGGTCAGTATGGAGTACGGCTGTGTGTCTGGCAACTTGGCAGGGGACATGCAGGCTAAAGCATCCAGCCCCAGTGTTCCTCCCACTCAGAAGGCCCCAGCTATGAGGCTTGGGGAGGGCAACAAGGGCCACATTCCTCATGGTAGTGGGAATGTGGGCGCCCACCCAGGGGTACGGGCAGGCCTCCCCCACCCTCTTACCCCCCACAACAGCTCTGAGCCAGGCCGCACCACAGCCTCCTCCAGACCCCCCACCGCAGTCAGCCAACGCTCCCGCCAAATCACTCAGGAGGCCCAGAGCGGGAAGCTGAGGCCTGGAGAGCGACCACGGTCAGGCAGCCTGAGACCTGGGAACCCCTTTGAGCCTGACGTCCACCTGCTGGGTCGACCACAGTCAGGGAGTGAGGCGCGGCGCAGCAGTATCGTCCGCTTTATGGCAGACAGTGCCCAGGACGCCGCGGACCACAACCTGGTGCCTGACCAACACCTGGCCCAGAACTTTGGCTTCTCCTTAATGCCGGATGGAGGAATGAACCTCCCTCCTATCAACGCCAACTCTACTTTCATCCCTCCTGTCAGCCAGACCAACTCCTCCCGCCCCTCGGCCATGCTCCCCGTAGAGCCGCAGAACACCTTGCCCTGCTTCTACCCCTCCTACCCCTCTGCCGGCCACCCCAGCCTGGCCAGCGACATCCCCATCCAGTACTTCTCCAACCAGATGTTCTCCAGCCCCGGCACCGACAAGAGCAGCTCTGCCCCCCTCAACAACCGCTTCGGCTCCATCCTGTCTCCCCCGCGCCCCGTAGGGTTCGCCCAGGCAACCTTCCCCCTACTCTCAGACATGCCCCCTATGCCCATCAGCAACTCCTCTGGCATCACCCCACACCTGTCCAATTTCAGCCTCACTTCGCTGTTCCCTGAGATCGCCACGGCGATGCAGCCTGATGGTTCTGCCATGCCAATGTCCCCGTTGCAGTCCCTCTCCAACAATTCCTCTGCAGACTCAGGCAAGCAGCCCAACCGCCTCGCCCACAACATCAGCCATATCCTGGGGCATGATGGGAGCTCTGCCGTGTAGGTGAGGGGACTTAAGGTGTTATCGTGCCAACGTGGCAGTCAGGAATGTTCTGATTCCATTTCAGATGAAACATTTATTGAGTTGTATTACGTGGAGTCATGCCAGTTCAACTCTTCTGTTTGGATTAAAGCGTGTGGAAGGGCTGGGGATCTTTTCTGTTGGTCAGCTGAATGGTTTTGATCATATTATTATTTATGGTTAGTGTTATACTTTAACTTCCTGGCAGTTCTATTGATACCCTAACATGGCAGCGGACGTCCTAGTTTCCTATGACTAGGATGGGGGAAATTAAGCTTGTAAACCATATGGTTTGCAAATAGGTCTGACTTATCTGCTAGTAAAATTATATGAAGAGTTTTGTACTTTCATTGACTAACTTCTAAAAGAGGATCCATTTAAAAAAACGTGCACAAAATTGACTAACTTAAAATCAGGGTGTACAGTACAGAATTTATGAGATGTTTTGTAAATAAGTTTCGTATGATAATTTGATGTGTATCTGTAAATAAATAAAGTTGATTATTTTTTTTATTGATTAGAACTTTGTTCTGGAAATGTCCAATTGTCACCAGTTTCCCTTCCTAAATAGTCACAGTACTGTTGGTGCCTTCAGTTGGGTGAAGGACAAATCAAGTGAGGGACAAATTTGAAATGGAATCTTTGTGATTACACCTACTTATTTCAATTCCGTACAAACCGCAAACCATTTAACAGGGTTAAAATGAAACGCAAAAACAACCAAGGAAATTTCATTATAAGCTTTATTTACATGCAATAGTGCTTCTGCCTGTGTAACCACGTCTACACACATAAAGATGGGTTATAGATTCAGGAACTCCTTCATTTTGATCTCAGACGCCTCGTGGGGAAGGCTAATACTGATGCACCTATCTGTGAGGGAAGAATAATACTGACACACCAGTCAGATTCCCTCACAAGGCACAGTCGTTTGAATAGTGACCAGCTTCAACAGTAAAGACTGTCATTTCAGAAGTTATTTCTGTCTAAAATAAAACAGAGCAGATATAACTTCCAGAATTTTTCCCATTCAGTGATAAGAAAAAGAAATCTGGCTCCCAAAAATAAATAACTATACAATATATAAATCTCTCTGTACTGTAAAAATAACAAAAGGCAGAAGTTGAATCCTGTTCAGTTTAAGTTGCATATGTTCGTTAATACTTTGTTAATGATGAAAAATGCATAAAATTTCTCAGTTATTTCTATACAAAACGGAAGACGTTGAGAATCGCACCATTATGACAACACTGAACAGGATTGAAGTGGGAGTATATACACACAACATACATGAGGGTTGTGTCCAATGTGCATTGAGCATATTCAGGTAGTACCTCGTCCAAATGCTTGCTCTCCATTCGTCTCTACCGAGCAGCACAACCCTGTCCATTGGTATTTTATTTCCAGCTGACATGCGTCTATCAGGATAGTATAATAACCAGATGTCTGAGTTGTGGAAAATTTGAATTCTACAGGGAATGACTGAGGAAACTGGTAGATGTGCTGCTGGTGCCTGGTCAGAGAAACAGTGGAATGGCACTTCTCTCTATCCTGTAGTATCTCATCCACATTCTGTTGAAGATTTCATTTGTGACTTAAATCAGCACCAGGATTGGAATCACATTCAAATACTCCCCCTTCCTTCTCAAGAAATGCAGACATGAATATATACGAACACAGATCTGTCTTTATAACACAGAGTAGGATTACAACGTGATAACAGAAACTCCCGTTGTCCTGGTTGTAGCGACAGGACCCAGAGATGTATTTCAATATGAACATATCCTTGTACACAGCATAAAACAATGTTTTTGTATGTACAAAAGCATAAATATATAAATATCTGTGATACAAAAATAAATACTTTTTGTTTTCTATTTTTCTGATAGCGTTTTTTCAAGCGTCCGTTTAATATGACATCTCTTGTTCTACCGGCGGTGTTTCACTCTGGAGGGTGTTCACTTCCTGGAGTGGCAGAGCATCTTGGGATTCTGGTGTTGTTGATGTTGTTGCCTTGGAGATCTCCTCCTCCAGTGATAGCAGAGGAGAGGGAGAGCTGGGTAGGTCTACACAGACAGAGGGGATGAAAATACATGTTTATCTAAAATTGTCATTTGAAATCTGCGGTGGGCATAACATACATTCATAGCTCCTTAAGTATGAGGTAAATGCACAAGTTGCATAACGTTAAAGTTTTGTAAGAAAGAACTTGTACCTTGATTGATGTCATTCTCCCTTATGATATCCCCATTGTAAAAACGGGCGTTCCCCGTCAGGTCCTGACTGCTGATTGGCTGTTCTGAGGTGTTGAGTAGCTGGAGGGTGGAGTCATCGGGCAGAAAGCAGTGATCTTCTCCGTCTCCATGATGCTCAGGCTCACTGATAGAGGGAGGGGCATGTTTGGGTGAGAATGCTTCTATACACACGTGTGAAATGGAGGATGTGAGAACAGTCCTGTACCTACCTGTTAGAGTAGTGGTAGACTGGGACGTGTCCGTTTGACATGGTCTGTGCTAGTAGCGTGCCACACTCCATATCATACTCCACATCCTCCTGCAACAGGAACAAAAGACATCAGTTAGACTTCTGTTATTCATGAAAAAACAGTGTGCCCAAAACTGATATGCTCCCAACAGGGGTTTATCGGTGAGATGCACAAGACACGAACTTGGCGAGCTTAGGTTCCCAATGGGGACGGAACTCAGTCTGACCTGATGTAGTCCTGGCAGGCAGTGTGTGGGGTGATGGTGTTTCCCGTTGGAGGTGTACAGTCCGATGGGGGGGTAGACAGCGTGCGGTGGGGGCAGGTGGGGGTCCAGGGGGCAATGCCCGACCAGTGCCAGACCCTGCAGGGGCACCATGGTGTACTGGCAGGAGGAGACAGGGGGACGCCACAGCTGGGAAACACAGGTCTGACATTTCCTCTGGTGGGGAGAAAACACAAGTACCGTTGTTAGACATGGAAGGAATTCCAGGGCTGATATATCAAGGGATTAGTCAATTAAAAATTGCGGGATTGGTCAGTTACATTTGAGTCATTTAGTAGATGTTCTTATCCAGAGCGACTTACAGTTAGTGCATTAATCTGAAGATAGCTTCAATAGATCTAACAAACACATATTACAGTTATAGTCAGTACATTTTTCCTCAATAAAGTAGCTATCAGCAAAGTCAGAAAGGGGAATTATACTTTTTTGTACGTTTAGACATCCCCGTCAGACAAACCCTCCCACAACACCGACGACACTGGGCCAATTGTGCACCGCCTCATGGGTCTCCCGGTCACGGCCGGCTGTGACACAGCCTGGGATCAAACCCGGGGCTGTAATGACTCCTCAAGCACTGCGATGCAGTACCTTGGACCGCTGCGCCACTCAGGAGGCCTCAGGAGGGGAATATTTGAGATACTCTTTGAGTTCAAACAACTACAGTTGTTTTTGTGACTAAATCGACAACTACTACCACCACCCTCCTCCTCATCATCATCCTCATCACTACTCACTCTCTTTGGCCCAGGCTCTCCACAGGCAGAAGGGGATGAAGGCTACGATGATGAACACGAGGGCCCCCAGGACCACGCCCACTATGAGGTAGGGGAGGTCGCTGGGGCGGGGCACAGGCCCCCCGGAGTGCTCTGGTCTCTGGGACGACGTCTCCGACGGGAAGGGCCGCTGGTTCAGACGAGCTGGGGGGAGGGAGGGGTTCATTTAGTTGATGTAACATTTATTTCAGTCAGGCTATCAAATGAATTCTATAAACAATATTGTGTTCTAGCGTTTCTCTGTGAGAGTACATGTGTGACTGAGATGGCTATACAGGTAGAGACAGAGATCTGCTCACCTTTAGTTTCTAAGATGACAACGTTGCCAAACTCGCTCTCTCCCCCCTCGTTGAAGCTCTGCATCTTGATGTCGTAGGCCGTCTCAGGCTGCAGGTCACTGATAGAGTGCCAGTAACGGTCACCCTCCACCACATCCTTCTTATAGTCACTGTCGTTGTCACTGTCTGTCGGCCGGTAGAAGATGTAGAAACCGTAGACAGGGGTGTTGTTGACGGCAGTGTACTGTGGTGAGAAAATATATGAAAGATTGAATATTAACAAAATTATATTAATTCGAGTTTTCAGCCATACGTATAAAGGACACACACACACACAACCTGTTCCACTCACCGTCCATTTGAGGATGATGGTGGTCTCGTTGATGGCTTCATTATAAGTGATGTATGGTCCGTCTACAGGGCGTTCGTTGGGCCTGCCGCCACCCAACACCGTGTAGGCTTTAGAGGGGACACTGGGGGGGCTGGCGCCAATCACATTCACTGCCAACACACGGAACTTATAAGACATGCCTACAGGGAAACAGAAAGCACACACGGGTTAAAAAAACCAAACACCAGTTACACAGCCTCGGTCTTTCTTTGACCACACTAATGGTGACTAGATGGTAACCATGTTGATTACTTAGTCATTATTCAAATAGGTATGATTATGATGATGACTAAAACAGTAATGTTGATGATAATCAGAGTCATGCTAATGATGAGGATGATGATGAGGCCATTTGTCATGATGAGGGATAACGATGATGATGATGGTCATGACGGTGATGAAGCTCACCTTTCTCCAGGCCAGTGATCTCCACAGACAGTCGTTGGGGGGGGATATTAGTGACAGCCACCTCCCATTCCCCCCCTCCCTTCCCTTTCAGCTTCTTAAACTCCACCCGGAATGACTGGATGGGGAAACCACGGTTACCGCGCGGGATCCACGTTACGTACGCAGACGTCTCTGTCGCCGTGGAGATGGTGGGCTTATCAGGGGCCTCGGGAGCTGTGGAAAAGTGATAAAGTAAAACGGACATCAAATCTATTATTGGTCCATATTAATGCACACATAGCCACACTGACACAAGAACAGACTCACTCTCAATAACACTAAAGCCAAAACACTCACAGACACAAGCAGGTAACGTAACAAACTTACAAAGACTTACTGTGAGCTCATCCTTTAGTATTACAAGTGAAAGAGAGATCAAGACAGATCACATGTTAGTACAGAGTAGAAAAGTGGGGGGGTTAACAGTTAGTCAAACAGTTTAATAACAACTCTGCCAAGGTATTAGAAAGAGCTGAAAGGGCTATTAAGAGTTGTAACTGGTCCATCTATGTTCCAACCATACTGGACAGTAGGAGAGGGGGACAGGGACTTACGAGAGAGGCGAGGTGTTAGTACTGCAAGAGTTTTAGGGGGCTCGTTCTGTCCCCCTGGACCCCTACGACCTGTTGGTACGGAAACGAGTATTAGCAAAAAGACACAAATACCGGGGAATGCGTCAACATGGGGGCATTTATGATAATCATTTTGATGAATAGATTAATAAATGAATCGATAGGTAAATAATTGTACCTTTGCCTGTCCTGAAGGTCATCATGGCGGGTTGTCCCAGGCCAGCACAGTTCTTAGCAGACATCTCCACCTCGTACAGACTGGCTGGCTGCAGCTTGGCCAGGGTCAGCTTGTGGAGAGACCCAGAGATACTGCTGCTGGTCCACTCACCTGGAGGGTCCTCTATCTGATGGAGAGAAGACAGGAGGCATTAGTTAGTTTGGGAGGACATGTAGACAACTTTATAATATCTATTTAATTTTCGTTCATTTTTGTTAGTTGTACTATTTAAATATTGATGACTGCACTGTTGGGTAGAGCATGCAAGACAAGCATTTCACTGTGCTTATGGATGTGACAATAAAACTTGAAATCTAAATCTACACTGAATAAGCATAACATTGTGTGTAAAGTACGTGTGGGTTTATGAGTTAACTAGCCTGTACCTTTCTATACTTGACAATGTACTCCACCACAGCAGAGCCTCCATCGTGGCGAGGTTTCCAGGTCAGATCGTAGAAGTCGGCCTTGACGGTTCTGGGCTGGCTGAGGATGACAGGGGCCTCTGCCACAGAGATCTGCCCAGTCAGCTCAGAGCAGTCCAGGGTCAGCACGCTACCCGTGGCCCCGGGCTTCACTGGCGCCTGCTCCCGTGGTGACGGGTTACTGGTTGGCAAGGTGACCAGTCTGGCAGCGGCCTGCGAGCTGCCCACGCCGTTCTCAGCCATGCACTGGTACAGGCCATCGTCCTGTGGGCCCACGTTGATGACACGCAGCACGCGGGCAGACAGGCGGTGGCGTGGCGACGTGGCCAGGGGGCGGGCGTTGTGGAGCCATATCACAGAGGGGGTGGGTTTACCCCTGGCCTGGCAGCTGAAGCGTACGCTCTCCCCCCACATCACCTCCTGTTGCTGGAGCTCTACGGTCACCTGGGGAGGCTCTGCAGAGACAGAGAGAGAGAGAGAGATGGTTAGTTTGTGTGTTGTGAGAATAATGTAAGGTAATGTCTAGCATACAGTGGGGCAAAAAAGTATTTAGTCAGCCACCAATTGTGCAAGTTCTCTCACTTAAAAAGATGAGAGAGGCCTGTAATTTTCATCATAGGTACACTTCAACTATGACAGACAAAATGAGGAAAAAAAATCCTGAAAATAACATTGTAGGATTTTTTATGAATTTATTTGCAAATTATGGTGGAAAATAAGTATTTGGTCACATACAAACAAGCAAGATTTCTGGCTCTCACAGACCTGTAACTTCTTCTTTAAGAGGCTCCTCTGTCCTCCACTGTTACCTGTATTAATGGCACCTGTTTGAACTTGTTATCAGTATAAAAAACACCTGTCCACAACCTCAAACAGTCACACTCCAAACTCCTCTATGGCCAAGACCAAAGAGCTGTCAAAGGACAACAGAAACAAAATTGTAGACCTGCACCAGGTTGGGAAGACTGAATCTGCAATAGGTAAGCAGCTTGGTTTGAAGAAATCAACTGTGGGAGCAATTATTAGGAAATGGAAGACATACAAGACCACTGATAATCTTCCTCGATCTGGGGCTCCACGCAAGATCTCAACCCATGGGGTCAAAATGATCACAAGAACGGTGAGCAAAAATCCCAGAACCACATGGGGGGACCTAGTGAATGACCTGCAGAGAGCTGGGACCAAAGTAACAAAGCCTACCATCAGTAACACACTACGCCGCCAGGACTCAAATCCTGCAGTGCCAGACGTGTCCCCTGCTTAAGCCAGTACATGTTCAGGCCCGCCTGAAGTTTGCTAGAGAGCATTTGGATGATCCAGATGAGGATTGGGAGAATGTCATATGGTCAGATGAAACCAAAATAGAACTTTTTGGTAAAAACTCAACTCGTGTGTTTGGAGGACAAAGAATGCTGAGTTGCATCCAAAGAACACCATACCTACTGTGAAGCATGGGGGTGGAAACATCATGCTTTGGGGGCTGTTTTTCTGCAAAGGGACCAGGACGACTGATCCGTGTAAAGGAAAGAATGAATGGGGCCATGTATCGTGAGATTTTGAGTGAAAACCTCCTTCCATCAGCAAGGGCATTGAAGATGAAACGTGGCTGGGTCTTTCAGCATGACAATGATCCCAAACACACCGCCCGGCAACGAAGGAGTGGCTTCGTAAGAAGCATTTCAAGGTCCTGGAGTGGCCTAGCCAGTCTCTAGATCTCAACCCCATAGAAAATCTTTGGAGGGAGTTGAAAGTCTGTGTTGCCCAGCGACAGCCCCAAAACATCACTGCTCTAGAGGAGATCTGCATGGAGGAATGGGCCAAAATACCAGCAACAGTGTGTGAAAACCTTGTGAAGACTTACAGAAAACGCTTTGACCTCTGTCATTGCCAACAAAGGGTATATAACAAAGTATTGAGATAAACTTTTGTTATTGACCAAATACTTATTTTCCACCATAATTTGCAAATAAATAAATAAAAAATCCTACAATGTGATTTTCTGGATTTCTTTTTCTCATTTCGTCTGTCATAGTTGAAGTGTACCTATGATGAAAATTACAGGCCTCTCTCATCTTTTTAAGTTGGAGAACTTGCACAATTGGTGGCTGACTAAATACTTTTTTGCCCCACTGTATATGCTTGAATAATGGCTGATTGTGAGTGACTGTATGGTTGTTTGGTAGTGAGCTTGATTAAGTCTTAATTAAGTATGTCTGTATGGTTGTGTGTGCCGGCGTGTGTGTTCATGTATATTTGTGTGTGTGAATGAGTGAGGCAATGCCGTGCAGAGACAGGCCAAGCCAGTCAGTTGATGGTTGGCTGGTCATGAAGAGGCAGAATTCATTATCCCTTCAGCAGCCCTCACACTTTAATTAGTGACAGCTGCTACAAGACGAGCACACAACCCAAACACAAACTGAATCACTGTAAAAACAGTCAACCAGTCCTGCTATAAGAGCTCTGCCTCCACACACATTCTAAATAACACAACCCTGCCCTTTTATATTTTCCAACCAGGCTCTGCCAAGCTCACACACACACAAACACACAGCGCCCACTATTCTCTCGCTTCGCCAAACGGGAGTCAGTCTAATCATCAAGTCTCTCCTCACGAAAACCCCCTTGAATGGAGCGACTCCATAAGCCAAGTTAACCCCACCTCACTGCTACAGTAACTCTGTTTAAGATCCTTTCAGAACTTGTAATATGTGTCATCACACAGGGCCTTCAGAGGAACAGAAACCTACAAACCCCCATAACACCTCATCTTAGTATCATCCTACAGAACCCAAAGTTCGGCCCAACTCACCGAACACCAGCACGTCATACAGCACGGTAGCGGCACTCTCCGATCCGATGCCGTTGTCAGCGTGACACGCATACGTCCCCGAGTCTCCCTCGCCCGCCGAGTCAATCAGCAGGTTGCTTAGCAGAAAGCGCGTGTTGTTATGGAAACGCAGGTCCTGGCCGTCCTTGGCCCATGTGACCTGCGGGGTGGGAATGCCACTGGCCACACATTCCAGAACCAGACGCTGTCCCTTAGTGACCATGATGGAACGAGACACTGGGGGGTAGATGATATGGGCCGCCTCTGATGTTGAACCTAGAGGGAGAGAGAGAGGGAGGGAGGGAACTGTGTTTATGCACTGGGTTGTTTATCAGTGAAGTCTGACTGGCCTTGTTTTAATCTTATTAAGAGGTATTTCAATGTTACAAATCACATCACTTTATCATGCTCATAATAAGGGTTTGGTCATGTTTGGTCGTGTTTGGTCATGGTGACTCACGGCGTATGCGCAGGCGGTCAGTGGAGGTAGAGGTCTTAACTTCCTGTGTGACAGGGTTGTAAGCAGCACACTTGTAAGGCCCCTCGTCGTCCAGAGTGGCGTTGGCTATCTGCAGGTTCCCTGATGGCATGATCAAGTAGTTCCCTGTTGACACACAGACAGACAGAGGGAGTTTTTTAAACATTGAGGCTGCACTGGGTGGGTACTGGATAGTGGTAGGCCAACACAATTACAACTGATCCGAGAGACAATTATGTCGCTGTAATCCTTGGGCATAGACAGGGCAAGCCATATACAATGAGCTCCAAAAGGATTGGGACAGTGACCAATTTTATGTTGTTGTTTTGGCTCTGTAGTCCAGCACTTTGGATTTGAAGTGATACAATGACTGTGAGGTTAAAGTGCAGACTGTTAGCTTTAAAATTAGGGTATTTTCATCCATATCAGGTGAACGGTTTAGAAAATCCAGCACTTTCTCTACATAGTCCCCCCATTTTAGGCGACCAAAAGTATTGGGACAAATTACATTTTTTTTTTTAAAGATTAGTATTCGGTCCCATATGCATATGGGACTAATGATTATTTTGTGCCCAATAGAAATGAATGGTAAATAATGTTTTGGGTTATTTTGGAGTCACTTTTATTGTAAATAAGAATAGAATAGGTAAACACTTCTACATTAATGTGGATGCTACCATGATTATGGATAATCCTGAATGAATTGTGAATAATGATGAGTTGTCAGAGCCCTCCCAAAAATGCTAACCTCCCCTGTTATTGTAATAGTGAGAGGTTAGCATGTCTTGGGGGTATGATATTTGTGCATCTGTAACTTTCTCACTCATCATTATTCACGATTCATTATCTGTAACCATGGTAGCATTCACATTCATGTAGAAGTGTTTAGAAACTCTTATTTAGAATGAAAGTGACTCCAGAATTATAGTAACTTGAGTAACCTGAGCAGAGAGACTGAAAAACAGCTTAAAGGCCATCAGACTGTTAAATAGCCATTACTATCCGGCCTCCACCCAGTACCCTGCCCTGAACTTAGTTACTGTTACTAGCCGGGTACCACCCAGTTACTCTACCATGCACCTTAGAGGCTGCTGCCCTATGTACATAGACATGGAATCACTGGTCACTTTTATAATGTTTACATACTGTTTTACCCATTTCATATGTAAATACTATATTCTAGTCAACGCCATCCTATGTAACTATTGCTGTACATATACTATTCTATCCTACATCTTCAGATATACTACATATTCTATCCACATACTGTCCACAATGTCTATTCATCCCATAACATATACAGTGAGGGAAAAAAGTATTTGATCCCCTGCTGACAAAATCAGCAGGGGATCAAATACTTTTTTCCCTCACTGTATAAAGATCAGTCTATAATTTTAATGGTAGGTTTATTTGAACAGTGAGAGACAGAATAACAACAAAAAAATCCAGAAAAACGCATGTGAAAAATGTTATAAATGGAATTGCATTTTAATGATGGAAATAAGTATTTGACCCCCTCTCAATCAGAAAGATTTCTGGCTCCAATGTGTCTTTTATACAGGTAACGAACTGAGATTAGGAGCACACTCTTAAAGGGAGTGCTCCTAATCTCATCTTGTTACCTGTATAAAAGACACCTGTCCACAGAAGCAATCAATCAATCAGATTCCAATCTCTCCACCATGGCCAAGACCAAAGAGCTCTCCAAGGATGTCAGGGACAAGATTGTAGACCTACACAAGGCTGGAATGGGCTACAAGACCATCGCCAAGCAGCTTGGTGAGAAGGTGACAACAGTTGGTGCGATTATTCACAAATGGAAGAAACACAAAAGAACTGTCAATCTCCTTCGGCCTGGGGCTCCATGCAAGATCTCACCTCGTGGAGTTGCAATGATCATGAGAACGGTGAGAAATCAGCCCAGAACTACACGGGAGGATCTTGTCAATGATCTCAAGGCAGCTGGGACCATAGTCACCAAGAAAACAATTGGTAACACACTACGCCGTCAAGGACTGAAATCCTGCAGCGCCCGCAGGATCCTGCTCAAGAAAGAACATATACATGCCCGTCTGAAGTTTGCCAATGAACATCTGAATGATTCAGAGGACATCTGGGTGAAAGTGTTGTGGTCAGATGAGACCAAAATGGAGCTCTTTGGCATCAACTCAACTCACCGTGTTTGAAGGAGGAGGAATGCTGCCTATGACCCCAAGAACACCATCCCCACCGTCAAACATGGAGGTGGAAACATTATGCTTTGGGGGTGTTTTTCTGCTAAGGGGACAGGACAACTTCACCACATCAAAGGGACGATGGATGGGGCCATGTACCGTCAAATCTTGGGTGAGAACCTCCTTCCCTCAGCCAGGGCATTGAAAATGGGTCGTGGATGGGTATTCCAGCATGACAATGACCCAAAACACACGGTCAAGGCAACAAAGGAGTGGCTCAAGAAGAAGCACATTAAGGTCCTGGAGTGGCCTAGCCAGTCTCCAGACCTTAATCCCATAGAAAATCTGTGGAGGGAGCTGAAGGTTCGAGTTGCCAAACGTCAGCCTCGAAACCTTAATGACTTGGAGAAGATCTGCAAAGAGGAGTGGGACAAAATCCCTCCTGAGATGTGAGCTAACCTGGTGGCCAACTACAAGAAACGTCTGACCGCTGTGATTGCCAAAAAGGGTTTTGTCACCAAGTACTAAGTTATGTTTTGCAGAGGGGTCAAATACTTATTTCCCTCATTAAAATGCAATTCCATTTATAACATTTTTCACATGCATTTTTCTTTATTATTTTGTTGTTATTCTGTCTCTCACTGTTCAAATAAACCTACCACTAAAATTATAGACTGATCATTTCTTTGTCAGTGGGCAAACGTACAAAATCAGCAGGGGATCAAATACTTTTTTCCCTCACTGTATACACTACATGACCAAAAGTATGTGGACACCTGCTCGTCGAACATCTCATTCCAAAACCATGGGCATTAATATGGAGTTGGTCCCCCCTTTGCTGCTATAACAGCCTCCAATCTTCTGGGAAGCGTTCCACTAGATGTTGGAACATTGCCGACTTGCTTCCATTCAGCCACAAGAGCATTAGTGAGGTCAGGGACTGATGTTGGGCGATTAGGCCTGGCTCGCAGTCGGCGTCCCAATTCATCCCAAAGGTGTTCGATAGGGTTGAGGTCAGGGCTCTGTGCAGGCCAGTCAAGTTCTTCCACACCGATCTCGACAAACCATTTGTTTATGGACCTCGCTTTGTGCACGGGGGCACAAAGTTGGAAACACAGAATCATCTAGAATGTCATTGTATGCTGTAGCGTTAACATTTCCCTTCACTGGAACTAAGTTGCCTAGCCCAAACCATGAAAAACAACCCCAACGTTACAGTTGGCACTAGGCATTGGGGCAGGTAGCATTCTCTTGGCATCCGCCAAACCCAGATTCGTCCGTCTGACTGCCAGATGGTGAAGCGTGATTCATCACTCCAGAGAACGCGTTTCCACTGCTGCAGAGTCCAATGGCGGTGAGCTTTACACCACTCCAGCCGATGCTTGGCATTGCGCATGGTGATCTTAGGCTTGTGTGCGGCTGCTCAGCCATGGAAACCCACTGCTCCCGAAGAACAGTTATTGTGCTGACGTGCTTCCAGAGGCAGTTTGGAACTCGGTAGTGAGTGTTGCAACCGAGGACAGACAATTTTTGCACGCTAGGTGCTTCAGCAATCGGCGGTCCCGTTTTGTGAGTTTGTGTGGCCTACCACTTCGTGGCTGAGCTGTTGTTACTCCTAGACATTTCCACTTCACAATAACATCACTTATAGTTGACCGGGGCAGCTCTAGCAGGGCCGAAATTTGACGAACTGACTTGTTGGAAAGGTGGCATCCTATGACGGTGCCACGTTGAAATTCACTGAGCTCTTCAGTATGGCCATTCTACTGCCAATGTTTGTCTATGGAAATTGCATGGCAGTGTGCTAGATTTTATACACCTGTCAGCAACGGGTGTGGCTGAAATAGCCGAATCCAATAAGTTGAAGGGGTTTCCAT
The DNA here is from genome assembly GCA_030435695.1 of Brachymystax lenok tsinlingensis. Lineage (NCBI taxonomy): Eukaryota > Metazoa > Chordata > Actinopteri > Salmoniformes > Salmonidae > Brachymystax > Brachymystax lenok. The sequence goes on from CM059814.1 coordinate 13,957,260, forward strand.
ACTTTTATATATATATACAAATGTTTTAGAACACCTACCCATTTGTTTAACACTTTTTTGGTTACGACATGATTCCATATGTGTTATTTCATAGTTTTGATGTCTTCTACAATGTAGAAAATAGTCAAAATAAAGAAAAACCTTTGAATGAGTAGGTGTCCAAACTTTTGACTGGTACTGTATATATATTTATTTATACTCCGGACTCCAACATTGCTCATACTAATATTTATATATTTCTTAATTCCATTCTTTTACTTTTTGATTTGTGTATTGGTGTGTATTGTTAGATATTACTGCACTGTTGGAGCTAGGAACATTTCGCTACACCCGCAATAACATCTGATAAATATGTGTATGTGACCAATAAAATGTGATTTGATTTAGGCCTAGGCCTACAGCAGTCTCTTTCAACAACAGAGTGCACTGTCAGCACCAGCCACATGGTGGTGTCCTGGAGTCTCACGGAGAGACAGCCAGTGAACTCTCCTCAACGTGGTTTTCATTTCCCTCTCTCTCTGTAAGCCACACATCCCCTCCTAAGGCTCCCAGCCATCTACATATCAGCCACAAAGAGGGCCTTTTTCTCTCAAATAACTCAAGAAATAAATGGTTGCAAAATAAACAAGAGTATTCCCATGTTTCAACATTACCCAGATAATTGCCTTATCTGCAGTTTTATGATGGGCCAGATAGCTGGGATAGATACAGCATTCCAGTAATCCAGGGAACGATATAGTGAAAGAGAGAGAGAGGGAAAATACTAATGAGAGGGACAGAGAGAGCGATAAAGAGAGGGGGAGCGAAAGAGAGAGAGAATGCCAAAGAGAGAGAAACAGTATTAATTACAGTAGAGTACGAGGAGAGAGATTGCTTGAGAGAGAAAGAGGGAGGAAGTGAGAGGGGGATAGAATGCAAACTAGACAGGGAAAGAGAATAGGCCTGTAACGGAATGATCGATCCATACCCTTGGAGGTCTCGAGCCACTCCTGTTTGACACTGTAGCGGACCTGTGCCTTGGGCTGGCTCTCAGGGAGGTGACATACAATCACAGCCGTGTTCCCCTCATCCACCTCAATGTCCTGCTGGTTGTCTTGTTCAAAGTCACGCAACTCTGAGATACAGGGAGGACAAGAAAGAGGTCAGGAGAGACACTAACACACACATATACACATACACATGTCCCACCATGGAGCCAACCCTGTCAGAGCACCACAGAAGCTCTCCCATAAACACAATTGCGGAATATACACATGTTTGCTTCCTCAACCCAGCTAGCCTGTGTAAGTGCTACAGTCTGTAGTCCATCAATCTGGGGCAGGATGACAACACAAGAACTATAACATGGGAAGATGGGAACTACTAAAATGGGCATTCCAATTCAAGGCAATATTCTGTAACAGTGCAAATGGACCAGTCCAGCGGCCATATTGGGCTGTACCATTCTAGACTGTTTGATTAATTCTACTTCTATGAATAGAGAATGTGTGTGTCAGAGCAGAGCAGGGGGCTGACTGCGGAACAGAGACTGAGGGCCTGCCTGGTTAGTGGTTGGTTACTGTGGGAAACTGGAGAGGGATTACTGGAGGGCCATGTGCTCCCACTCTGTCCTGCAGACACACAGTCTGCACAGCACAGACACTGGGTTGACCTGTAACCCTTCACCCCCCTTAGAGGGGACCGCAGGGGCTGGACCAGGGGTCAGAGGTGAGCGGTGCCTGCCTCTAGAGTTTCAGGGAAAGGAAAACCAGTTTGGATTGGGAGGACTTTAGAACGCTGATGTCAGAGTGGGGGAGTAGAGTGCAGGATATTTAAGTGTTGGAGGAGAGAGAGAGAAAGAAAACAGTTTAATAGAGAGAAAAATAGAGAAGTGGAAAGAGGGAAGGGGGAACATTCAACAACAATGATCAGAGCTGTAGTGTGTGCTAGAGGCAGGGAGTCCAGCGGTGAAATGAAAAAAAATACAACTCCCTCACCTAATTAAATGTCAACCAGTCTCTCTTGATTTATTCTGTTTCACAAAGATGGCGGCGCTCCATTATTTTCAGAGGTGCACGGCTAGTTGTTATTCTTGGACCGCTCAACTCTTTCAAAACAGAAGTAACCAAGTCACTCATACACAGTGAACCCACTACACAACCAGATATGATGAAAACAGCTTAGTTAAGGCCACAGTTAAGGCACCTACTGATATAAACACAATAGTGATTTACTTTAGATGCTGAGCATACACCTTTACCGTGGGTGACTGAGCATACACCTTTACCGTGGGTGACTGAGAATACACCTTTACTGTGGGTGACTGAGAATACACCTTTACTGTGGGTGACTGAGCATACACCTTTACCGTGGGTGACTGAGCATACACCTTTACCGTGGGTGACTGAGAATACACCTTCACTGTGGGTGACTGAGCATACACCTTTACCGTGGGTGACTGAGCATACACCTTTACCGTGGGTGACTCAGCATACACCTTTACCGTGGGTGACTGAGAATGCATGATGTTTTTTCAGATCTGATCTATTTCCCGTGCAGGCAGTGTGTGTTTGTGGCTTTCTGGGGGGTTTTTTAAAAGGAGAGGGGAGCTACAGGGGTTGGCCTTGACAGGTGCCGTCCCCCCCACCCACCTCCATCCGACCCCCTTCCAACCCCTATTCCAAGAGAGATGAGACGCACAGGACCTGTCATGCTGAGTCGTGTGTCTGTGTCTCTGTGTCTCTGTGTGTGTCTGGACAGGGGAGAGTCTAAAAGAGAGACTGTGATGCTCCATTTGCTAAATCAATCAGGCCCTGTTTTTACAGCTACCCCCTGACTCCCCCCTCCTCCCCCAGGCTCTACTAAATTCCTCCAACTATACCTTTAACCCCCTCCTCCCCACACCTCTATCCCTGCATTCTTCCACTGAACTGCCCTGTATGTGTGTCTCTCAGGTGAGAGACAGAAAGAAAGAAAGAAGACAAAGAAAGACAAACAGACAAAGTGTATAAGTGACAGAGTATGAATAACTGTAGAACAACTATATAGGAATAACTGTAGAACAACTATATAGGACAACTACATAGGAATAACTGTAGAACACTATATAGGAATAACTGTAGAACAACTATACAGGAATAACTGTAGAACACTATATAGGAATAACTGTAGAACAACTATACAGGAATAACTGTAGAACAACTATACAGGAATAACTGTAGAACAATATATAGTAATAACTGTAGAACAACTATAGAACACTATATAGGAATAACTGTAGAACAACTATATAGGAATACCTGTAGAACAACTGTTTTTGAATAATGTATGTATGTGGTATGTGTGTATGGAGTATGTGTGTATGTGGTATGAAGTATGGAGTATGTGTGTATGTGGTATGTGTGTATAGGGTATGTGTGTATGTGTTATGTGTGTATAGGGTATGTGTGTATGGAGTATGTGTTTATGGAGTATGTGTGTATGGAGTATGGAGTATGTGTGTATGTGTATATGGTGTATGCGTGTGTGTGTGTGTATAGAGTATGTGTCTATGGAGTATGTGTGTATAAAGTGTGAAGGATGTGTGTATGGAGTATGTGTGTATGGAGTATGTGTGTATGTGTGTATGGAGTATGCGTGTATGTGTGTATGGAGTATGCGTGTATGTGTGTATGGAGTATGGGGATTGTATGTAGGGAGTATGTGTGTATGGAGTATGTGTGTATGGAGTATGTGTGTATGGAGTATGTGTGTGTGAGTATGTGTGTATGGAGTATGTGTGTATGGAGTATGTGTGTGTGACTATGTGTGTATGGAGTATGTGTGTGTGAGTATGTGTGTATGGAGTATGTGTGTATGGAGTATGTGTGTATGGAGTATGTGTGTGTGAGTATGTGTGTATGGAGTATGTGTGTGTGAGTATGTGTGTATGGAGTATGTGTGTGTGAGTATGTGTGTATGGAGTATGTGTGTGTGAGTATGTGTGTATGGAGTATGTGTGTATGGAGTATGTGTGTGTGAGTGCAATCAGTATTTGTTTGGGTTAAGTGCGTTCACTTAGTTCAGGTGTATGTAAGTGTGTATTGGGTATTTTATCAGGATCCCCATTAGCTGTTGCAAAATCAGCAGCTACTCTTCCTGGGGTTCACACAGAACATGAAACATGACATAATGCACAACATTAATAGACAAGACCAGCTCAAGGGCTGAACTACATGAATGGGTGTGTGTATGTGTCTGTATGTAAGTACCCCTCCTGCGCATGTATGCTAGTCTGTGTGTTCCTGCTTGCGTGTGTATGTGTGCTGCTGTCCCTGTGTGAGTGGGATGCTGGACTAGCAGGATTGATGGTATTTATAAAGTGGAGCTGGCCTCTGACCTCTAAATACTTAAAGACAGACTCTGCATCCAACATCTTTATGTGCAGAGGTAGGGGGCAGTAGGAACACTGTGTGTGTGTGTGCGTGTGTGTTACTGTTACAGACATTAATGACGTTTATGTATGCATGTTTTTACCAGTGTGTGTTTTTGTAATCATGTACTTTACAGTGTGCATTGTATAGACATATACTCTGTGTTCTGGGGGCCTGTCCGTCTGTCTGTCTGTTAGGGGGAGGTTTATTGTCTACAAAGGAATTCAATCAGGGAGTTTTAAATAATGTGAAAACAGCTTGGTCCCAGCGGGAGAGAGCTCAGAAAGATTCTTCAGAGTTACATAGCAGGGAGGGGGCCAGGGAGGGCCAGGGAAGCCAGGGAGTGAGGGGGTCAGGGTTCATTGCTTTCACCTAGATTCACCTGGTCAGTCTATGTCATGGAAAGAGCAGGTGTTCATAATGTTTTGTACATTGATCAATTACATCTAATGCTGCATGGAGGAAGTTTGAGAATGAACTTACACCCACACACAAACACACACACACTGACTGACTGATGCACACAGAGACACTCACTTCTGACACCCAACACTGAGCAGGAATGAGAGAGAAAAGAAAGTAACAGAGGGAACGAGAGAAAGTGAGGAGTGAGAGGGGGGAAGAGAGAGAGAATGAGAGGGGGAAGAGAGAGAGAATGAGAGGGGGAAGAGAGAGAGAATGAGAGGGGGAAGAGAGAGAGAATGAGAGGGGGAAGAGAGAGAGAATGAGAGGGGGAAGAGATAGAGAATGAGAGGGGGAAGAGAGAGAGAATGAGAGGGGGAAGAGAGAGAGAATGAGAGGGGGAAGAGATAGAGAATGAGAGGGGGAAGAGAGAGAGAATGAGAGGGGGAAGAGATAGAGAATGAGAGGGGGAAGAGATAGAGAATGAGAGGGGGAAGAGAGAGAGAATGAGAGGGGGAAGAGATAGAGAATGAGAGGGGGAAGAGATAGAGAATGAGAGGGGGAAGAGATAGAGAATGAGAGGGGGAAGAGAGAGAGAATGAGAGGGGGAAGAGAGAGAGAATGAGAGGGGGAAGAGAGAGAGAATGAGAGGGGGAAGAGATAGAGAATGAGAGGGGGAAGAGAGAGAGAATGAGAGGGGGAAGAGAGAGAGAGAATGAGAGGGGGAAGAGAGAGAGAATGAGAGGGGGAAGAGAGAGAGAATGAGAGGGGGAAGAGAGAGAGAATGAGAGGGGGAAGAGAGAGAGAATGAGAGGGGGAAGAGAGAGAGAATGAGAGGGGGAAGAGATAGAGAATGAGAGGGGGGAAGAGATAGAGAATGAGAGGGGGGAAGAGAGAGAGAATGAGAGGGGGGAAGAGAGAGAGAATGAGAGGGGGGAAGAGAGAGAGACAATAAAAGACAGAGAGAGAAAGAATGTGAGGAGGTGGAGAGAGGGAGACTGTGACATCACCTCTCATCTTGTGAGGGGACCCTGTCCCTGGCCTAAAAACACCTGTTTCTCAACTCAGCTCACACACTTTATGAAAACACTACACACCCACTCTCTAAAAACTGCACACACAGTCACAACACACAACCTCACACAGGCCTAACACAACCTCATTAAACATTCTCTCTCTCTCTCTCTCTCTCTCTCTCTCTCTCTCTCACACACACACACACACACACACACACACACACACACACACACACACACACACACACACACACACACACACACACACACACACACACACACACACACACACACACACACACACACACACACACACACACATCTTTATCTTTCCCTCACAAGAAAAGCAGCCCTCTCCCCAATTACAGGACTATAACTCCCACGTCACAGGAATGAGTCAGGGAGGAGGTGACCCCATGGTCACAGTGACCCCATGGTCCCCTCCCCTGGCAGGGCCCCATTCACAGTGACCCCATAGTCCCCTCCCCTGGCCAGGCCCCACCACCAGGCTTCAGGGTCACATTCTCCAGGCAGATCCCCTCTCAGTCCCTCTCTGTCACCGAGAGTGATACACACTACCACTACACACCATTATTTTTCAAATCACATTTTTTGTTTGTCACATGCTCCGTAAACAACAGGTGTAGACCAACAGTGAAATGTTTACTTCACGGGCCCTTCCCAATAATGCTGAGAGAAAAGAGAAATAATAGAAAAATGATAACAGGAGGAATAAATACACAATGAGTAACGATAACTTGGATACATATGTGCAGGGGTACGAGGTAATTGAGGTAGATATGTACATATAGATATGGGTAAAGTGACAAGGCAGCAGGATAGATAATAAGCAGTAGCAGAGCAAAGGGGGGTCAATGCAGATTGTCTGGGTAGCTGTTTGGTTAACTTTTCTAGTCTATTTAGCATCCACACGATGGAGTCCCGTTACACTACCGCCCTCTTCTCTGCCCTTGCCAACAGTCTACTGGTTAACCAACAGCTACACTAAAAACAGTTTGTGGTTTTTTATGACCGTTTTTTGTACAAAAGTATGCTCAGTCGGATACTTTGAGTTAACAGTGTTTTTCCCAAATTCCAATAACTTGGCATAATGATTTGTATATATACTTAAAGCCAATGTAAGGAGAGTGTTGAAAATCAGCACAAATACTAACACTGTGGTGAAACCTACGAATCGGATGATACTTTATTTCGGTGTCAATGTGTTTGGATGTTATATAAACCTTTAAATGCATGAACAACAACTCACTGGCAGCGGTGACGTTGGCGGGCACACTGGCCAGGGCCCCTGCGTTGGTGCTGGCCACACACTGGTACCTGCCCAGGGTGAGGTTGGTGAGGGCTGGGATGAACAGCGTGCCAGGCTCCAGTACCACCCCCAGGTCCCCACCAGCCCCGGCAACCAGCTCGCTCCCGTTCAGCTGCCAGCTGATGTTGGCCGAGGGGGGTCGGGTGCTGCACCTCAGAACCACTCTTCCCCCTATCTTCTGGACCACCGACAGAGGCTCCTCTGTGAACACTGGTACCTCATCTGACAGAAAGGGATGAGTGAGGAAGGGGGATGAGAGAGAGAGTGTTGTCACACTGCCGTACACATATTTAAGACATTCATAACAAACTGTGTGAAGTTATCCTACTCTCCATCTACCTACACGGGATTGAATCCTTACTTCTGATGTTAGTATCTCTCTATCTCTCTGTTTCACTGTTGAGATGCTGTGACATGAGTCACGACCAGTGCTCTACTCACCATTGACGGTGGCACCACCCTGTAGGCAGCACAGCAGCACTGCACTCAGAGCACTCAGCACTCGTGCCCGTCGCTTTTTCATCCACGGAGTCCAGTCTAATGTTCCAGACATCTTCCATACACTATGCCCTGGAGGAGAGAGAGAGGGAGAAAGAGGGCGAGAAAGAGAGGTCAGACGGTCATACACAGATTTAAGACACTCAAAACAAACAGTGTGAATCCACTGAATCACAAATGGGCACACACACACACACACTCACTCACACACACACACACACGCCACTAAATCAACAACCACTCAAACCACTGACAGATCCTATGGCTAACGCCATGAACAAACCTCCACATACAGGTACATATCCATACACCACCCACACGCGCGCATCAGAAATGTACACACCATATACACACACAGCGGAAACAAACACACAGCGGAAACACACACATATATACACACCCCGCTGAAAGGTGGAGCCCAGGTAAAGGTCCTGCTCACAGCCCTCAGAAACACAACTCCAGCCCAGACACAAACAAAACCTTTCTTTTCTGTCAGCCCCCATGCCAACACTGACCCCATGCCAGCACTGACCCAATGCTACAACTGACCCCATGCCAAGACTGACCCCCTCACCAGTCCTCATCCCCATTTCAGCCCCTATCAAAGAGGCGCCCTCATTCTGCTGCGGTTAACCCGACTCTCCCCCACTCAGGTGTAACTGATACAGGTAGAGGGTCTGGGGGAGCAGGAAGGGGACAGAGAGCCTGTATTCACCACACAAAGAACAACTGAATACAGGGAGGACAGGGAGGGGAAAGGGGGGAATACTAGTATCGCAGCAGTGTGTGTGTGTGTGTGTGTGTGTGTGTGTGTGTGTGTGTGTGTGTGTGTGTGTGTGTGTGTGTGTGTGTGTGTGTGTGTGTGTGTGTGTGTGTGTGTGTGTGTGTGTGTGTGTGTGTGTGTGTGTGTGTGTGTGTGTGTGTGTGTGTGTGTGTGTGTGTGTGTGAGCTCATATGGACATTAGTGTATAGATAGTGTGTAAGACAGAGGGAGAAATAAGGCCAGAGAGCAAGAGAGAAAGATAGAGGGGGGCCGGTAATGGTCAGTCTATTAACAGTTAATGTTTTTCTCTCTGCCTTGTCGCTCTGCCAAGTTTCCCAAATTCTTCCCTGTCAGGTTAAACTAACAACTTCCCATCAGGATGAGGAGGGTGGTCCACAGCTCAGAGAAAATCTCTCTCTCTCTTCCTCCCTCTCTCCTCTCTCTCTCCTTACCTCTCTCTCTCTCTCACACACACACACACACACACAGGCCTACATAAACACTAGCATGCGAACACACACATCCTCATACATAAACAAACACACAGTACTACACAGACTCATACATGCAAGAATACATAAACACATTAACACTCTCGCACACAAACACACACAAGCACACACAAGCACACACACAAACACACACAAGCACACACACAAACGCACACAAGCACACACACACGCACACACAAGCTGGCCCTGATCCTATCGTTGCAAGGGAATGATTGATGAAGCTTGAGGCTTTAGTGACAGAGCCTAACAACCAAAAACACAGAGTAGCAAACACACTCACACACACTCACACACGTGTGCACGCACGCAGGGAGAGAGCAGGACAGAGAGAGTGGAAAATATTACACAGCAACTTAATTATATTCCAATGGCACTTTAACTAAACCATTTTCTTTGGTTGGTGGGCACAGGATTCTAAGCAAAACATTTGCTAATAGATAGTAGTCCACTATTAATAAACCATGTCCATGAAGTATAAACTAAAGTCAGCAAGACATAGATGAGGATCCTATATGTACACAAACTCTTTGATTCTCCATTCATCTCTTACCCTTCTCTCTCCACCCAGAACCCTGACCCAAAACCCTGACCCAGAACCCTGACTTCTGACCTAGAACCCTGACTCCTGACCCAGAACCCTGACCCTCTTTCCATCTACATGGGCTGGATCACATGAGCTCTGAGGGGATAAAAGGGGATAAAAAGCGACACACACCCCTCTCTCATCTAGGGAACCAGCCACCTGTGGCTCCCAATGAGGAGAGCTGCGAATCCTCAAAAAACACACAGGCAAAAACATCACTGCAGACTAACAACCACATTCACACTACTGTTTCACATGCTTCATCATGGTGTAAAAACACTCTTCTTCTTCCATGACAACCTCTCCAACATCAACCCTCCCTAAAAGCAGCCTCCTCTCTGGCTCTTCTAGATCCATTCATCAGAATAGACTGTATTTGCTTAGCAGATACCATGCCTCAGGAGGACAAGCTGGCCTCAACACAACTTTTTCCATCCATCCATTCCAGCAGAGATAGAAAGAGAGCAGAGAGAGAGACCATAGAGTGGGAGAGAGAGAGAGAGAGAGAGAGAGAGAGAGAGAGAGAGAGGGCACAGCGCGTGAGAGAGAGAGAGAGCAGAGAGACTAATGAAGCCTTCTTCTTTTCTTTCCTGTCCTCTTTCTCTCCTCCTCCACATCCCAGAGCAGAGGGAGGCTGATGAAGACCAGAGACACACACAGACAGCTCCTCTGATTTAGGACAGAGGAATAAGAGTGTGTTGCAAATAGCCTGGAGTTAACCTCGGGAAGAAATTAGGGCTAGGAATTGCCAGGAACCTCACAATACTTAGGTGCCGATACAATATATATTTCGATTCTCACGATTCTATATGTACTGCAAACTGTGATTTTATTGTGATTTGATGTTCCAAACATATTGCTCACCATGCCTTCTGCAGAGGGACAAGAGAGAGCCATGAGAAAACAAGTTTTGACCAGTCATGGAAATAAAAATGCTGAAAACAAATTGGCTCCAAATTTAAAAAGAAGATGGAGAACAAGCTATGAAGGAAAACTTGTGTTTTAGTGCAGGTACAGCCAACTAGCGCAAAAATAAGACTTCAATATTGTCAATAGGTTACGATACATCGTCAATATATATATCCTGATATGTAACTATCATTTTTTGCACCCAGTTCAAAGCTTGGTAAATCTGTCCCTATGTTAGTATGTTTGTAAACTCCTGTGTGGATCTTATAAACTCCAGACGCCTGTGCTCCAGAGTTGTGTTGGGATCGTTTGTGTATGACAGTTTATTAGTTACACCCATCTAGTACCAGGTCGGACCCCCCTTTGCTTCCAGAACAGCCTGAATTCTTCGGTGCATGGAAACGTTGCTCAATTGGTATCACGGGACCTAACAGGAACCAGGATTGGTTGGACCAGGCAATGTTATTCCACTCCTCAATTGTCCAGTGTTGGTGATCGCGTTCCCCCTGGAGCCGCTTCTTCTTGTTTTTAGCTGATATGAGTGGAACCCGGTGTGATCATCCGTGACAAGGGCCGACTAGTTGTGTGCACCGAGATGCCGTTCTGCACACCACTGTTGTACTGCTCCGTTATTTGCCTGTTTGTGACCCGCCTGTCTCCCTCGATCTCTCATCAACAATGTTTTCGCCCACAGGACTGCCGCTGACTGGATGTTTTTTGTTTGTCGCACCATTCTCTGTAAACCCTAGACACTATCATGTGCAAAAAGACCAGGAGGCCAGCAGTTTCTGAGAACTGGAACCGGGGCACCTGGCACCGACGATCATACCACTCTCAAAGTCGATTTGGTCACTCATTTTGCCCATTCTAATGTTCAATCGAACAGTAACTGAATGCCTTGGCGCCTGTCTGCCTGCTTTCTATGTCAAGCCACGGCCACGTGACTCACTGTCTGTAGGACCAAACCATTTTTGTGAACGGGGTGGTGTACCTAATGAACTGACTTGTGGGTATGGGTTGGGTTGGCCTGTGATATGTGTGTGGAGTGTATGAGTGAGTATAGGTGTAAGTGTATGTTGTTTGCTCTTTTGTGAGATGGGTAGATGGCAAGCAGTACTTATGAGTCTTGGATGTTGCATCAGTACTATGGGCATATGCGTGTATCCAGACCGGACAACATGCACGCATTTTGTGTACCAACTACGCAATTGTCTGTCCGTGTACGAGATCCGAGTTAAAGGTGCGCAGAAATGAATAGGCCCTGATTTTATTTATATTTTTAAAATAATAATAATAATCAACTGAGTAAATGTAACATCCCGATTCTCGAGCTGCATCACACAGACACGGAGTTTGTGTCAACGGACAGATTAATACATCATTATTGGACGTAGCTGCCTCGTGTCTGCCCCTCCTCCTGTTTGTTGTGATGCTGAGTTTGCCGACTGTCAGCTGTACGTAAACACATGGACAAATCCCTTTTCTACTCCGTGTGTTGTGGAAAGGTAAACACTAACTGTTTCAAGCTAACGTTAGTGAACATAAGATGGACATTCAGTGGGCTCTAAAGTGCCAGCAGTTCACTGGCATTTGCTAGTGAAAGAAATTAAATGCAAATATGAAAAATAACTGGTCGCATTTGTGCGAGTGTGATATTGTAACGCCCAGTCCCGAGTTTCAGGCTGGAGCGTTTTGGTTTTGTCTTTGTGTAGGGTTTGTTCATTCTAGGTGTCGATTTCTATGTTGGGTAATGGTTCCCAATTAGAGGCAGCTGTGTGTCGCTGTCTCTAATTGGGAACCATATTTAGGCTAGTAGGTTTCACTCTGGGTTCAGTGGGTTATTGTATGTTCATAGCTGTGTTTGTTTGTTCAGTTATGTTCATCGTTACGCTTCTCCGCTTCTTTGTTTTGTTCCGCCTTGTTCCCGTGGATTTATTAAATCATGTATTCTGGCTACATCGCTATGCCTTTGGTCTGTCCGTCCGGAAGATAATCGTGACAGAATAACCCACCAAACAAAGACCAAGCAGCGAGAGACCCGGGAGCTTAGGTCTTGGGAGAAGGAGCTATTCTATGGGAGTGCTTGGGACCAGCCTGGGGAGTATCGTCCACCCAGAGAGGAACTGGAAGCAGCGGCGGGCGGAGCGGCGCAGGTGTGAGGATCGGATGGGAGCATGGGATCCGGTGAGGGCAGGTTTCTCGAACCTCGCCGGGCTAGGAAGCCCGTGAAGGCAGTCCCAAGAAACTTTTTGGGGGCACACGAGGAGGTTGGCCGGTTCAGGAGGGACTCTGAGCCAACTCCTCGTGCCTTGTGGAGAGAGCGTTAGAGAACGTCGCACCAGGGGACACCGTGTTATGCTGTATTGCGCCACGGTCCCCCTATACGGAGTCAGAGGTCAGGAGAGATTCCCGCTCCACTCATCAGTCGGGTAAACGCGGTCCCAGCCAGGAAGAGTGGTGCCTGCTCTGCGCTGCTAAGTCTCCGGTGCGCCTCCCTGGGACCCGGATATCCTGCTCCAGTTCCGCGCGGTGTCTCCGGCACGTGTCCGCAGCCCAGTGCGAGATCCCAGCGCCACTCATTGGTCGGGCCGAGGTCTGTGTGCTACCTGGGAGAGTGGTGCCAGCTCTGCGAGCCAGGTCTCCAGTGCGCCTTTTGGGTCCATGTTATCCTGTGGTCCCACGGGCAGAATCTCCGCACGCATCCACAGCCCAGTCCGAGAGATTCCGGCCCACTCACCCGTAAGGCCAGGGTTAGTGAGCTAGCTGGAGGTATGTCGGCTCTCCATATCAGGTTCCCGGTCCGGGTAGAGGTTTCTACACGCCCAGTCCCCTGCCCACGCCCGAGACCCCTGTTCCACGCCCGAGATCCCTGTTCCACGCTCCAAGATCCCTGTTCACGCTCCAAGATCCCTGTTCCGGCGTTCCAAGATCCCTGTTCGCGTCCAAGATCCCTGTTCCGGCGTTCCAAGATCCCTGTTCCGCTGCTCCAAGATCCCTGTTCCGCTGCTCCAAGATCCCTGTTCCGCGTCCAAGATCCCTGTTCCCATGCTTCCCAAGATCCCTGTTCTATGCGTCCAAGATCCCAGTCCGTGTAGTTGTTTCTACACGCCCTGTCCCGCCCGGCGCACCCAGCTCCCCGCAGCGCTAGAGAGTCCAGCACGCCCTGTCCCGGCTCCGCACTGCCCCCGCGGCGCCCGAGAGTCCAGCACGCCCTGCTCCGCCCCGCGCACCAAGCTCCCGCGTGCCTCAGAGAGTCCAGCACGCCCTGTCCCGGCCCGCGCACCAAGCTCCCCGCGGCGCTCAGAGAGTCCAGCACGCCCTGTCCCGCCCGCTGCGCAAGCTCCCCGCATGCGTCAGAGTCCAGCACGCCCTGTCCCGGCCCGCGCGCAAGCTCCCCGCGGCGCTCAGAGAGTCCAGTACCACCAGTTCCTGCTCCACGCACCAGAGTCCCAGTGAGCATCCACGAGTCCAGTACTGCCAGTTCCTGCTCCACGCACCAGCCGTCCCCAGTGAGCATCACAAGTCCAGTACGACCAGTTCCTGCTCCACGCACCAGAGTTCCAGTGAGCATCACAAGTCCAGTACTGCCAGTTCCTGCTCCACGCGCAGAGTACCAGTGAGCATCATTAGTCCGGTACTGCCAGTTCCTGCTCCACGCACCCAGAGTTCCAGTGAGCATCACAAGTCCAGTACTGCCAGTTCCTGCTCCACGCACTCAGAGTTCCAGTGAGCATCACAAGTCCAGTACTGCCAGTTCCTGCTCCACGCACCAGAGTTCCAGTGAGCATCACGAGTCCAGTACGACCAGTTCCTGCCCACGCGCAGAGTCCCAGTGAGCATCACGAGTCCAGTACGACCAGTTCCTGCTCCACGCACCAGAGTCCCAGTGAGCATCACGCAGTCCAGTACTGCCAGTTCCTGCTCCACGACCAGAGTCCCAGTGAGCATCACGAGTCCAGTACTGCCAGTTCCTGCTCCACGCACCAGCTGCCCAGTGAGCATCACTAATCCAGTACGGCCAGTTCAACTCCACGCACCAGAGTTCCAGGAGAAGGCCCAGGGCCTCCGGTTCTGGATGTCAGACCAGCACGGCCAGCACCGGAGCCTCCACCTGGGACAAAAGCGACCCACTCAAGACCCCACAGATTTTTCGGCTGGTCCGGAGTCCGCGCCTTTGGGTACTGTAACGCCCAGTCCCAGTTTCAGGCTGGAGCGTTTTGGTTTTGTCTTTGTGTAGGTTTGTTCATTCTAGGTGTCGTATTTCTATAAAGTAATGGTTCCCAATTAGAGGCAGCTGTGTGTCGCTAGTCTCTAATTGGGAACCATATTTAGGCTAGTAGGTTTCACTCTGGGTTCGTGGGTTATTGTATGTTCATAGCTGTGTTTGTTTGTTCAGTTATGTTCATCGCTACGTTCTCCGTGTATTGTTTTTGTTCCGCGTGGTCCCGTGTATAATTAAATATGTATTCTGGCTACATCGCTGCGTCTTGGTCTGTCCCCTCAGAAGAGAAACGTGACAGATATACATTTATTCTGCGTCCCATTAGTTGTATTTTCCACGTAACATTACGAGGATCACGCAACCTGATAGACTGTAACAGTAATTATGATCCACGTCACAAAAATCATTACAAAAGTATAATCAAAAATAAATATAAACATCTTGGCATTAAATGGAGTTGGGAGTTTAGACTGCGCGATGAAGAATGAATGAGTGTCAGGTATTAGCTATAGAGGCAATGCTTCTAAAATGGCTTTGCACTAGATTTTAGATTTGATCAATTTCGAATTTCTGAAATGATGTATGCGCTGCAAAGAAATACGATGGGCACCTTTACATAGTTTACGGTCTGTGTCGATGCGATCATTTGTTTTTATGTATGAGATGGTTAGAGGTGTATGAGATGGTGAGGGGTGTATGTGATTGTGAGGGGTGTATGAGATGGTGAGAGGTGTATGAGATGGTGAGAGGTGTATTAGATGGTGAGAGGTGTATGAGATGGTGAGGGGTGTATGAGATGGTGAGAGGTGTATGAGATGGTGAGGGGTGTATGAGATGGTGAGAGGTTTATGAGATGGTGAGAGGTTTATTAGATGGTGAGAGGTGTATGAGATGGTGAGGGGTGTATGTGATGGTGAGAGGTGCATGAGATGGTGAGAGGTGTATGAGATGGTGAGAGGTGTATTAGATGGTGAGAGGTGTATGAGATGGTGAGGGGTGTATGAGATGGTGAGAGGTGTATTAGATGGTGAGAGGTGTATGAGATGGTGAGAGGTGTATGACATGGTGAGGGGTGTATGAGATGGTGAGAGGTGTATGAGATGGTGAGGGGTGTATGAGATGGTGAGAGGTGTATGATGGTGAGGGGTGTATGAGATGGTGAGGGGTGTATGTGATGGTGAGAGGTGCATGAGATGGTGAGAGGTGTATGAGATGGTGAGAGGTGTATGACATGGCGAGGGGTGTATGAGATGGTGAGAGGTGTATGACATGGTGAGGGGTGTATGAGATGGTGAGAGGTGTATTAGATGGTGAGGGGTGTATTAGATGGTGAGAGGTGTATGAGATGGTGAGAGGTGTATGAGATGGTGAGAGGTGTATGACATGGTGAGGGGTGTATGAGATGGTGAGGGGTGTATTAGATGGTGAGAGGTGTATGAGATGGTGAGAGGTGTATGACATGGTGAGGGGTGTATGAGATGGTGAGAGGTGTATTAGATGGTGAGGGGTGTATTAGATGGTGAGAGGTGTATTAGATGGTGAGAGGTGTATGAGATGGTGAGAGGTGTATGACATGGTGAGAGGTGTATGAGATGGTGAGAGGTGTATGAGATGGTGAGAGGTATTAGGAGTCAGTTGATAAAGCCTCATTGTGGTGCTGGTGCAGGCAGGCTTCTTGCGTTCCCCGGGCCAAATCAGGGCCCTATTGTTCCCCTGCATCCCAGATAAATTCATTTTGACAAGGCTGCTAATTGGATACAACCAGGCTGTAGCCTCCTCCCTGAGCACTCAAATTCCATCTGCTTTCTAGCATGGAGAGAGAGGACACAGGGGGGATAGAGGGGGAGGAGAGGGGGTTTGGGGTGTTGGGTAGCCAACTCCTTCTGAGGAGCTAAGCTGATGAACATGTATCACCCCCCATACTCCTCCTCCCCTCTTCCTCACACCCTCTCTCTCTTTCTATCCACCCTTTTACATCCTTTACTACCCCCCCATCCAAACATCACAATGGCCCCCCTTTAGATAAACACATGCGGTGTCAAGTGTGAGGAGTGCTGGGTTCAACTGCTCCGCTCGGGCCCGCCGGCCCACAATGCCGCACTGCATAGCTGCTATGCGGGAGGCCGGTTGCCCCTAGCGACGCTAACAGGCAGAACGTACCTTAATAGAGTGGAGAGTCATTGTAAAGCAGTGAGCCGGCGCGCGGACAAAGACCCCACGGACCCCTAGAGAGAAAGGGGACAAAGACCCCATGGACCCCCAGAGAGAAAGGGGAGACGCTACTCTGAAGGGCCCCGGGAAGAGCTGATGATGGGGCCTGCTCAATGGAAGAGAGGAGAGGTGTGTGTGTGTGTGTGGGAGGTTGAGAGTAATGTGGAGAGGTGAGTGGGGAGGTGGGGGCTCAATGACCAAGAGGATTGAGAGTAATGTGGAGAGGTGAGTGGGGAGTGGGGGTTCAATGACCAAGAGGGTGGAGAGTAGTGTGGAGAGGTGAGTGGGGAGTGGGGGGGTTCAATGACCAAGAGGGTGGAGAGTAGTGTGGAGAGGTGAGTGGGGAGTGGGAGGGTTCAATGACCAAGAGGGTGGAGAGTAGTGTGGAGAGGTGAGTGGGGAGTGGGGGTTCAATGACCAAGAGGGTGGAGAGTAGTGTGGAGAGGTGAGTGGGGAGTGGGGGGTTCAATGACCAAGAGGGTGGAGAGTAGTGTGGAGAGGTGAGTGGGGGGTTCAATGCCTTAGATTGGTGAAGGTTGGAGGGTGAAGGGGATGGAGAGGGCTTGACTGAGAAAGCAGAACGGGGTTCAAATTAATGGAGGGGATGTCAACTGGCAGGCGAGCAGGAGGACAGAGTGCCTTGTCAATGAGAGGGTGTGTGAGCGCGTCGTTTGAATGTGTCCAACATATTTTCCCTGCACTCAGTCAATCTGGATGCTGGCCCTTTGGTCAGGCTGGTCAGGCTGGTCAGGCTGGGGCTGAGTGGTGGAGATAAAAGACAACAACCGCTACAGCTCTGCTCTCATTTGACATTTTAATCAATGCTCTTATCCAGAGCGACATACAGTAGTGAGTTCACCCATTTTAATTTGTACTGTTCCCCGTGGGAATCGAACTTGGCGTTGCATGTGCCAATTTAAGATGAATTACCAGTCCCTTCAGGATTCCATAATTCTGCGATCACATTTTTTTGAGGAAAAATCAACAATTCCCCGCATAATATGTGTGTGTGGGCTTGCAAATTTGACCAATAACCACACACTTTCCGCATGAAACATTCAAATCATGGCAATATTATTGCATAAAACTGACCCATCACCACAGTACAAAAAGAGGGCTCGCAATTTCAACCAATCACCGGACACTAACAGCATAATATGGTTCAATCAAGCCACAAGTCAACAAACTTTTTCCCTCAACAAGGCATTTTCTGAACTAATTGGACAAAATCGTTGTATAATGCTATGCGAAATGTCATAATTGCCGCAGCAATTTTTGCCAGCAAATATCACAAAAATATACCTGCAAAATCCTGGAGGGACTGAATTACATTTCCCCAGCCCGTTCCCTAAGCTGTTTACCAAAACAAGTGGCAGTGCTGCCGTTTTGTTGTTTTCTGAATCCCAGACTATAGCTTTAACAGCCTACACTGTACCTACACTGTACCTAAACAACCTGTTAGCTAGACTCAGGAGCAACCTGTTAGCTGTACAGGAACCAGTTAATCCCAGGTCCCAATGCTATGGCTAGGTCTATACCTAGCACATACAGTTTGAACACAGTCCTGGCCCTCTCATTGGCTAATCCAGTACTTGGGTTCTCTCTGACCTCTGACATTAACAGAATATTCTGGAGGGTTCTCTCAGGGCTCTCATAATGTTGGAAGGCCCCCAGAGTCATGAGCTTTGCTGGTCGGCTACTGCGTAGCAACCGGCTACTGCGTAGCAACCTAGAAATTGTGTAGATGCCTGTTTTGGGCTTTAAAATGTGTTTATTATGATCAAGTTCGATCTCCAATGTGAATTCCGTTCGCTACAAACCAAAGGTATTTAATTAAACAGTGATCAATTCTGACTACTACATTTGTCATCACACAGGACCACGTATTGACACAGACCAATCACGGGCCGGCAGGCTACAAGGAGGCTCGCGCCCTCGTGCATGCTTCTTGCCCTTATGGGGGTGTGGTTTGCTCATAAGTTGACTACGTCTGCCAGGATGAAAACGACTACATCGACCATGATCCTTTGCTAGTTACAGCCCCATTCAGCAATATGACGTGCTTCATATTCAAATACTTCCGGCTTCATGCGCCATTTGGAGTTTTCCATAGGAATATTGTACGTGGATGACGTCAGAGCTATCACCCTCTACTGCTTTTAATGTCTATGGATGTTGCCGCAACATTCTGGAGAGTTCTAGATCGCGTTTAATGTGCTAAAACCAACGTTACAGAACGTTCAGATAGAACTGTTTTATGTAGAACACACACAAGTCTATGTCATGTAGATTAGGGAATCATGTTAGCTGGTCTTTACAAGGCATTTCTATCAGGACGCCGTGCCCTCCTGATGGTGGCGCTGGTGAGGTCCGAGTTGGTGAGGTTGGCAGTTGAGCCCGCTCCAGAAGGTGGAACCCAGGAGGCTGCGCCCGTTCATATCCCTCTCTCTGAGCTGAGTACCCACAATCCCGCTCTCAACATTTCTCTACATCTGCAGACATCAACAGCTCCCATGCTACAGAAATTACACATCAAAAGCATCGTCTAACAAGGTTGGGACCCCCCCACACTCTTCACAAAGTATTAATGAGCTATTGTCCCCCCTCCACCCCATCATTCCATCAATGCTAACGAGCACCAGGCCGTCTCGGGGATTAACGAGGGAGATCAAGCCAGGCCCTGAGGGGGCTCTAATCAATTAGGCCCCGCTGCATTTGCATCATTTATATAACGAGGCAAAATGAACCATTGAACGCTAATTCTGGTGCTCCAGCAGGGTTCTTAATGCCATGGTTAACAAACACATAATGTCACGACGGACGCTGGATGGATGTCTGCCTCTGTGTCCTCCCGGGCCACGGGAACTAGAACCACCTGACTGAGCCCTACCCACTACCCAGCACCACCCTGGGCATGTGTGTGCTGCAGCTTGTGTGTTTACAGTTGTGTGTGTCTATGATAATAATTATCTATAGACTACAAGTTACTGCTTTCGTCATACCACATGCAACGGCTAAATGGAATACTGTAGTTAACTCCATAAGCATAAAGAGCCTTTAATACGAAATGAGTGTGTGTGTGTGTGTGTGTGTGTGTGTGTTGCGTCTCTTCAGGGAAGACTGGGCGTTTCTGAGAAGCTTTCACTAAGAGCCAAGAGCCCCATAGCAAACTCCCTGAGTAATCACTCCCTGAGTAATCACTCCAATACACCACAGGAAGAAGACACCAAACTAATGCCCAGTATTACACACACACACACACACACAAAACAAGACCACTCCAATCCTTCAGAACGTACATGGATTATAGCTACAGACACACAAAGACAGATAACAAACACAATAAGATGTACCTTTGCACATACATACATGCATATTCCCGGTGAGTTCTTCCAGGGCTGCAGGGGAGGGAGGGAAAAAATAAAGGGAGGAATGGAGTGGAAGGGGCCCCTAGCTTCTTTGGCAGCTCATACATCAGAGTGAATGGAACCAATTATAAATCAAGAGACATTTCTCCATATTATTCAGCAGCCCTGCTCAGCCCAGCCAGACTCCTGTCCTCCATACTGCTCTCTCTAGGGGAGGAAAGGAAGGAAAGAGAGGATGGAGAGAGATGAATAAAGAAATGGGAAATGAGAGAGAGAGGGAGAAAGAATGCAGATATAAGAAACAGCCTGGGAAAACAGGGAGGAAATGGCTGAGAGATAGGGGTTTATTTTCAATAATAGATGGCTGAGAGATAGGGGTTATATGTCAATAATAGATGGCTGAGAGATAGGGGTTTATTGTCAATAATAGATGGCTGAGAGATAGGGGTTTATTGTCAACAATAGATGGCTGAGAGATAGGGATTATATGTCAATAATAGATGGCTGAGAGATAGGGGTTATATGTCAATAATAGATGGCTGAGAGATAGGGGTTATATGTCAATAATAGATGGCTGAGAGATAGGGGTTATATGTCAATAATAGATGGCTGAGAGATAGGGGTTATATGTCAATAATAGATGGCTGAGAGATAGGGGGTATACGTCAAGAAGACTGTACTAGACTGCTTATTACATAGTAATAAAGATCAGGTTTGTGTAACAAACCCTGTCTGTCTCAGTGTGGCTCTGTCTCTGTGTGTCTCTGGCTCTGTGTCTGTGTCTGTCTCTGTATCTGTATCTGTCTCTGTCTCTGTGTCTGTCTCTATCTCTGTGTCTGTGTGTGTCTGTGTGTGTACATCTGTGTCTGTGCATCTGTGTGTGTCTGTGTGTATGTGTGTGACTGAGTGAGTTGCCTTGGGCCCTAAATGCCACAGGAACAGCTGGAGGGGACTCATTTCAAAGGGAGCTTTGAGTGTCAGAAACTGGATTACCGGTGTGTGTGTGTGTGTGTGTGTGTGTGTGTGTGTGTGTGTGTGTGTGTGTGTGTGTGTGTGTGTGTGTGTGTGTGTGTGTGTGTGTGTGTGTGTGTGTGTGTGTGTGTGTGTGTGTGTGTGTGTGTGTGTGTGTGTGAGAGACTCTCAGACATGTTATAGCAAGGCCAGAGGAGTTCCATGTGTCCTGTCACTCAAACTAAAATGATGTCGTTTCGGACTAAAAGAGAAGCAGGCCAAAGCACAGTACAGCAGACAGACAGAGAGACAGACATACCTGTGCCAATAGCAACAGAAACAAACACAGGCAGAATTGGTGGTAATCTGTATTGCTACAGTAACTGTCACACCAGAACATGATAGCATCTCTAAAAACGACTGTATTGCTGTTCTCAGACCAGTTCTTTTGATTTATGAGTGAAGCAACAAATATAGACTAGTGGTATTATCTCAGACCAGGGAGAGCCACCAGATCCATCCCTCCAGCTAAGATAGGTTTCCACATCTCTGGGAATGATGGGGACTTGTAGTAAAAATATACTTTTTTAACCACCTTAGCCTATGACGGTAGGACGGAAATCACCTTCCTGATCCAAACTGAAATATCAAATCACCTTCCTGAGCCGAACAGAAATATCAAATCACCTTCCTGAGCCGAACAGAAATATCAAATCACCTTCCTGAGCCGAACAGAAATATCAAATCACCTTCCTGAGCCGAACAGAAATATCAAATCACCTTCCTGAGCCGAACAGAAATATCAAATCATCTTCCTGACCCGAACAGAAATATCAAATCACCTTCCTGAGCCGAACAGAAATATCAAATCACCTTCCTGAGCCGAACATAAATATTGTTGTTGAGTGACAAAGTGCATGTCTTTTGAATCAGAGAACAAACTCAATAAGAAAGCATCCCAGAATACTACTGGACAGAGAAAAGCAACTCCTAGACACAGAAACAATCAGAAATGGCAATAATAACCAACGAAGAACTACTTTTAGTGTAACTGAAGAACTACTTTCAGTGTAACTGAAGAACTACTTTCAGTGTAACTGAAGAACTACTTTCAGTGTAACTGAAGAGTAAAGGTGTCCGCATGCTTCCCATCCAAAACAGTTTGGAACAGATTACATTTTGTGATGTTTTGGTTCGTTATGGTCTTTGGTAAGCGTTTATTTGGCTGTTCGTGGACAAAAAACCTTATCTTCGAGGAAAATCGAAATTCGCTAGCTCAAGACTATCCCCCTACATCGGTGATTGGTCAACAGTAGAGATTCTTCAATTTAGTGTTTATTGTCATTCAACGAGAGACTAATTGTTTTCATGCACATTTTTTCACTTGAGAAATACTGCACTAAACATCTTAGTTAGATGTAAAACTGCGTGACTAAGATCTCCTCTGCAAAAATGTGAAAATGAATGACAGATTTTAAGAGAGTATGAGAGCATACATTTTGTTCACCTAGCAGAGTTTGGCTAGGCGCCAGCCGAACCAAAGCATGCTGAGGGCTTAAGACACTGGTTGATCCCTCCCCAGGGAGAAGACATTCCAGTGCCTGTCACAGAGTGATGGGTCATTACTCAATCATTACTTAGTCATAACACAGTCATAACACAGTCATATCAGTCATAACACAGTAATAACACAGTCATTACTCAGTCATAACACAGTCATAACACAGTCATAACACATTGGCACAAGATGACGTGGTAGGATGGCGGGATGAAGGGAGAATCATTGGGAACCAAAATATGTTGATGGCTCCGTGGGGTTCCGTTCACACAAACTGTGTGTGTGTGTGTGTGTGTGTGTGTGTGTGTGTGTGTGTGTGTGTGTGTGTGTGTGTGTGTGTGTGTGTGTGTGTGTGTGTGTGTGTGTGCGTGCGTGCGTGAGTATGAGAGAGATTAATTAAAGGCCAATCTTTCTAATTTTTCAAGCGAAGGTCTTTTAAGGGAGTATGCGAGCACACTCTAAGAGCCAGCCAAACTGCAGCATGCTGACGCCTTAAGAGAAAGAGACAAAGATAGATAGAAAGAGAGACAGAAAGCGAGAGAGGGTGAGAGAGGTTTCAGTCAGAGCGTTGCTGTGCTATCTGGTGCTCCTGTGGGAATGGTCTTTGAGAGGATGCCTGCGTGGCTCTTGGCTCATTTAACGCTAGCTAATCTTTGTACAAATATCTACTTAGCACACACAGGACTGTTTGTCTACACACACTCTGCTTACTTACCAGTGTCTGGAGTTTCTCAATGATCTAACAACACTATGTCAGTCTCTCACACACACAAACAGCAGAGTGTGTGTCAACACACCTAGAGGTCACTGACGCTAGAGGTCACACGTGCCTTTATTCAAACATAAGTGTGACTTCTACCTACATAAAACTAGTCTTCTGATGTAGGGTGGCAAGCTGATGATGGATACAACGCAGTCAGCAGTACAAAACAACAGTATGTAGGGACGGGCATGTTCTATTTCAATCAACCAGTCCATTTAGAGTTTGTGATAAAACTGTCGTCTATTGGAATGCAGCTTGTGTATTCCATCAGGTTTTTTATAGGCATGTATTTAATAGAGTACTCGAATACTCGAATGGACGTCAAAACTAAATCTTTAATTTAAAAAAATCTAATACTGTAAAAATATTTGGTGGAATGTGCTTTGTGGCTGCCAAAACGGGCAAGTGACATTTTGTCATTTGAAAGTGTCTTGAAGAAAGTTAATTTGCTTTTACTTTGTGTGCATTTACGGGGCATAACAAAAAAAGAAACCAAGCCAAGCATCACACAGTTCTTCTCCCTAAATTCCCTTTCCCCTCTGTGTCTCATTCACTCAATTGCGTTCCAACCGCTCCCTACACACACACGTGAGCTGAGTGTGCACACAAACTCCCTTTAGGATATAAGCTCCCGTTAGGCCTACAAGCTCCCGTTAGGCCTACAAGCTCCCGTTAGGCCTACAGAAATAAATGCCTATAAAAACCTGATGGGATACACGAGCTACATTCTTTGTCAAATGATGACAGTTCCATCACAAATTCTAAACGGACTGGTTGATTAAAGTAGAAAAATATGTTCCAACAACGAGCTGCAGTTTTGGAATTATAGTTGCTCCTTATTTTCCGCTTAGGTTACTTTGCGAACTGCTAGTGCCATTTAGAATTGGTTAGCCTAGGCTATAACCCACCCTAAATATAGACAGGTTTCAATCTGAAAATAGGCAAAAACATTAGTTTGATAAAGACAAAGAGCGTATTTTCATCAGAATCATTAAGCATTGCCTACTCAGCAAACAGGTGTTGTGGCCATAATTCATCACCATGCAGTGTTCAATGTGGAATTGTCCATCTACTTAGAAAATTCAAAAGAACGGGTAGAATAAACTAAACTGAATGTCTGTATATCGAAAAGAAGACTTTGTGACCCTGCTATTATTTTTTTAATTTTTTTTACTCGCCAAATTAAGCCCCATTTGAAATGCCAATCTCTAACAGTACAGTATGTAGTACAGTGCATTTGGAAAGTATTCAGACCCTTTGACTTTTTCGACAGTTTGTTATGTTACAGCCTTATTCTAAAATTAATTAAATAAAACAATTTCCTCATCAATCTACACACAATACCCCATAATGACAAAGTGCAAACAGGTTTAGATTTTGTTACAAATTTATAAATAATTCGAACTGAAATAACTTATTTATGTAAGTATTCAGACCCTTTGCTATGAGACTCAAAATTGAGCTCAGGTGCATCCTGTTTCCATTGATCATCCTTGAGATGTTTCTACAACTTGATTGGAGTCCACTTGTGGTAAATTCAATTGATTGGACATGATTTGGAAAGGCACACGTCGGCCAAATTGAGCAATCGGGGGAGAGGGCCCTGGTCAGGGATGGGACCAAGAACCTGATGGTCACTCTGACAGAGCTCCAGAGTTCCTCTCTGGAGAACCTTCCAGAAGGACAACCATCTCTGCAGCACTCCACGAATCAGGCCTCAGTAAAAGGCACATGATGGCCCGCTTGGAGTTTGCCAAAAGGCACCTAAAGGACTCTGAGACAATGAGAAACAAGATTCTCTGGTCTGATGAAACCAAGATTGAACTCTTTGGCCTGAATGCCAAGCATTACTTCTGGAGGAAACCTGGCACCATCCCTAAGGTGAAGCATGGTGGTGGCAGCATCATGCTGTGGGGATGTTTTTCAGCGGCAGGGACTGGGAGACTAGTCAGAATCAAGAGAAAAATGAACGGAGCAAAGAACAGAGAAATCCTTAATGAAAATCTGCTCCAGAGCGTTCCCGGACCTCAGACTGGGGCGAAGGTTCACCTTCCAATAGGACAACGACCCTAAGCACACAGCCAAGACAGCGCAGGAGTGGCTTCGAGACAAGTCTCTGAATTTCCTTGAGTGGACCAGCCAGAGCCCGGACTTGAACCCGATCGAACATCTCTGGAGAGACCTGAAAATAGCTGTGCAGCGACGCTCCCCATCCAACCTGACAGAGCTTGAGAGGATCTGCAGAGAAGAATGGGAGAAACTCCCCAAATACAGGTGTGCCAAAAAGACTCAAGGCTGAAATTGCTGCCAAAAGTGCTTCAACAAAGTACTGAGTAAAGGGTCTGAATACTTATGTAAATGTAATATTTGATTTTAATTTTTGTAATAAATTTGCAAAAAATCTAAAAACTTGTTTTGCTCTTGTCATTATGGGGTATTGTGTGTAGATTGATGAGGGGAAAAACTATTTCATCCATTTTAGAATAAGGCTGTAACGTAACAAAATGTGGAAAATGTCAAGGGGTCTGAATACTTTCTGAATGCACTGTATGTACTGTATTATCACTGAGACAGGTCTGAAGGAGATTTATTCAACACCGCTGAAAGGCCAAAAGTACATCGTTTCAGGTACATCCGTGTAATGTGATCAATTGTTAGGTAGGTGGCAGGGATACAGGAGTGTGAGCAAACATCTACAACTTCTATGTCTCTCAAACTATGCAGACTTTTCACTCCTCCGCTTGCATTTTTTATCTCTGTCCTCCCTTCCCTTTCCCTTCCACCCTTCTCTCCTGCACAGCTATGTTCTCTATCCCTCCCTCCTTCATTCCCCTCTCCTCTACCTCCTTTCTCCATCCCTCCCCCTCTCTCCCCCTCTTTCTGTGTGGAAGAGGCTGTGGAAGGCTATCGAGGTATGCAGGGTCAGGCTTGGGAGGCAGGGCGGCTCTGAGCCCCAGGGGAGGGTACTGGACCCTGGCCACCTGTTGCTCCAGGTGGCCCTCTCTGAGACTGGACACTTAAAACCACCAGGACATGAGAAACCTGACCCTACAACACTAAAGAACAATATGCCAAGTCAACTACACAGCCAGAATGCCCTATATGCAAATCTACAGAACAATAGGTTGGAGCTGTGGGAAAATGTTCAACTGAGATTCCAGCAACCAAGCCTTCATTGTTGGCTATGTGTATGATCACCATTACCCTAAAACACTAGTATAACCGCCTAGTATGGATTGACTCACAGCCTAAAGTCACTCTCTTTCACAAGCACACTCCACAGTGCAGGCTATACACACAGCCTGCCCTACACTGTGATCTGACTTCACTAGAACATGCAGGTGATCCTGAGAGGGGCGTGTTCAAGACGAGAGTGACAAGCTGCACATTCCAGTGTAAAGAGATAATCTTGATTGGAGAACCATCATGCACACACACACACACACACACACACACACACACACACACACACACAGTTAGGCCCGGAGATAGCAGCCTGCAGGCTGTTATGACTACAGGATCGTACCCGCTGTAGCACAGATGAAAGAACACCCTCAGGAGTTATTTTTCTCCTTTTGCCAATTAACATAAAATCCTATAAGAAAACAATAAACCTTTCCACAGTTGTAGCCAGAACTTAGACAGAACTCAAAAAGTCCCACAGTGCCAGAACAAGAACTAAAGAACTATCCACCCTGAGTCACAGCCAGGACAAAAACGATCCATGGACTCAATCTATATTCATGGCTTCAGAAGCAGAACAAGACACAGCAACCAGAACCTAGCCAGAGTAAGCACTAACCATGGACCCATAGCCAGTGCAAGAGCTATCCTGCCCAGAACCAGAACTATCCAAGAAAACACATCCAGACAGGATGAGATCTATCCATTGAGTCATTGTCAAAACAAGAGCTATCCAATGAGTCCTAGCCAAGCCAAGCTATTCATAGACAGAACAAGACATACCTACTGAGAGTGGACCAAAACACCAATGCCAAACACACACCTATTAAGGCAACAAAAATAATAACAGCTCACAGTACTTCAAGGCCTGATGTTATCTTTCCAGAATAGGCCTATGGACCAATCCTTGTCTTTAACCCTGTTGTTAATAGTTAACGAATGTTGGGCTGTCATGAAAATGGAACTGTAAAATGTGTGCGTTCATTGGCACATAGCTAATGGCTGCTCAAAACCATGCCACCAAATAAGAAGACTGGGAATGGAAAGAAAGCCAATCAGACTGGAATGAATCAGAGAATAGCTTTGACCCGCGACCGCCGAAGGTCAACAACAAACTCTACCACACCAGAGTTACCAAACAAGATGTTCCTTAGATGTTCCTCAGACAGACGCACAGGAACCAATGCCAAACATACATAGCCTCTTGGTAAACCAGTTCACTTATTCAGCTTCATTGAAGAGATCATTCTTCTTGATCTCTTCAAGTAAAGGTATGCAGAGATCACACATGTTACTGCAGTGGGCTTAATCAGGGTCCCAGAGTGTTTCTTGGTAGTCTTAAACAAATCTACTTTGAAACAACACCTCACACACATGGTTAGGGGCTTAAACAACAGAAGACACCTGTACCATGTCAGATAGAAAGAGTTGGCATCCCAATATTACACTTTATATACATCACAGAAGACTGAAATATAACAGAACTGTTTGACATAGAAACACCGGATTTTCCACTTGAGGGCGATTTGGTCATTTGACTGCAGGAAAGGGTTTTAATAGTGATGGGGAATCGATACAGTTATATATTGGGATATTCTTTTTTACAATATATTGTATCTTTTAGTTTTGACAATATCACAATATTATTTTTACACTAGTTGACTGTACCTGCACCAAAACAAATATGTTTTCTTTCATAGCTTGTTCTCCATCTTCTATTTAAATAAGGAGCCAATTTGTTTTCATCACTTGTATTTCCATGACTGATCAAAACTTGTTTTCTCATGGCTCTCTCTTGTCCCTCTGCAGAAGACATGGTAAGCAATATGTTTGGGGCATAAAATCACAATAAACAAACAATAAAATCAAAGTATCGAATAGAAATACATATAGAATCATGAGAATCGCAATACATACATTATACAGTACCAGTCAAAGGTTTGGACACACCTACTCATTCTAGGGTTTTTCTTTATTTTTACTATTTTCTACATTGTAGAATAATAGTGAAGACATCAAAACTATGAAATAGTTAGCAATAATAGCACCCCAGAGGTGCCTTATTGCTATTATAAACTAGTTACCAATGTAATTAGAGCAGTATACCACGGCTGTGGTATACCACGGCTGTCAGCCAATCAGAATTCCAGGCTCGAACCACACAGTTTATAACTACAGTACCAGTCAAAAGTTGGGATACCTACTCATTCAAGGGTTTTTCTTTATTTTGACTATTTTCTACATTGTAGAATAATAGTGAAGACATCAAAACTATGAAATAACACATATGGAATCACGTAATAACCAAAAAAGTGTTAAACAGATTTTTCAAAGTAGCCACCCTTTGCCTTGATGACAGCTTTGCACACACTTGGCATTCTCTCAACCAGCTTCATGAGGTAGTCACCTAGAATGCATTTCAAATAACAGGTGTGCCTTGTTAGAAGTTAATTTGTGAAATTTCTTTCCTTCTTAATGAGTTTGTGCCACTCAGTTGTGTTAGCAGCAAGATAGCAGCATTTGGTAAAAGACCAAGTCCATATTATGGCAAAAACAGCTCAAATAAGCAAAGAGAAATGACAGTCCATCATTCATTTAAGACAAGAAGGTCAGTCAATCCGGAACATTTCCAGAACTTTGAACGTTTCTTCAAGTGCAGTCGCAAAAACCATCAAGCGCTATTTATGAAACTGGCTCTCATTAGGACCTCCACTGGAAAGGAAGACTCAGAGCTACCTCTGCTGCAGAGATAAGTTCATTAGAGTTACCAGCCTCAGCCACTGAAGCTCATATAAATGCTTCAGAGTTCACGTAACAGACACATCAACATCAACTGTTCAGAGACTGCATGAATCAGGCCTTCATGGTTGAAACAAGAAGAGACTTGCTTGTGCCAAGAAACACGAGCAATGGATATTAGACCAGTGGAAATCTGTCCTTTGGTCTGATGAGTCAAGATTTGAGATTTTTGGTTCCAACCGTCATGTCTTTGTGAGACGCAGAGTCTGTGAACGGATGATGTCCCTACTGTGTGGTCCCTACTGTGTGGTCCCTACTGTGAAGCAAGGAGGAGGAGGTGTAATGGTGTGGGGATGCTTTGCTGGTGACACTGTTGATGATTTATTTAGAATTCAAGGCACACTTAACCAGCATGGCTACCACAGCATTCTGCAGCAATACGCCATCCCATCTGGTTTGTGCTTAGTGGCACTATAATTTTTTTTCAACAGGACAATGCCCCAACACACCTTCAGGCTGTGTAAGGGCTATTTGACCAAGAAGGAGAGTGATGGAGTGCTGCATCAAATGACCTGGCCTCTACAATCACCCGACCTCAACCCAACTGAGATGGTTTGGGATGAGTTGGACTGCAGAGTGAAGGAAAAGCAACCAACAAGTGCTCAGTGTATGTGGGAACTCCTTCAAGACTGTTGGAAAAGCATTCCAGGTGAAGCTGGTTAAGAGAATGCCAAGAGTGTGCAAAGCTGTCATCAAGGCAAAGGGTGGCTACTTTGAAGAATCAAAAATATTACATATATTTTGATTTGTCTAACACTTACTACATGATTCCATATGTGTTATTTCATAGTTTTGATGACTTTACTATTATTCTACAATGTAGAAAACAGTACAAATAAAGAAAAGTCCTTGAATGAGTAGTTGTGTCAGAACTTTTGACTGGTACTGTATTTACAAAAGTATGTGTACACCCCTTCAAATGACTGGTTTCTGCTATTTCAGCCACACCGGTTGCTGACAGGTGTATAAAATCGACCCGCCATGCAATCTCCTTAGAACTCTAGCGCACACCGCCATGCAATCTCCATAGACAAACGTTGGCAGTAGAATGGCCTTACTGAAGAGCTCAGTGACTTTTAACGTGGCACTGTCCCACATTTCCAACAAGTCAATTCATCACATTTCTGCCCCGCTAGAGCTGCCCTGGTCAACAGTAAGTGCTATTATTGAGAAGTGGAAATGTCTAGGAGCAACAATGGTTCACCGCAAAGTGGTACGCCACACAAGCTCACAGAACAGGACTGACGAGTGCTGAAGTGCGTAACACGTAAAAATCGTCTGTTCTCAGTTGCAACACTCACTACCGAGTTCCAAACAGCCTCTGGAAGCAACGTCAGCACAAGAACTGTTCATCAGGAGCTTCGTGGAATGAGTTTCCATGGCCGAGCAGCCGTACACAAGCCTAAGATCATCATGTGCAATGCCAAGCCTCAGCTGGAGTGGTGTAAAGCTCACCACCATTGGACTCTGGAGCAGTGGAAACGCGCTATTTGGAGTGAGGAATCATACTTCACCATCTGACAGTCCGACGGACTAATCTGGGTTTGGCGGATGTCAGGAGAATGCTAGCTGTCAAAATGCATAGTGCCAACTGTAAAGTTTGGTGGAGGAAGAATAATGGTCTGGGGCTGTTTTTCATGGTTTGGGCTAGGCCCCTTAGTTCCAGTGAAAGGAAATGTTAACGCTACAGCATACAATGACATTCAAGATGATTCTGTGCTTCCAACTTTGTGGCAACAGTTTAGGGAAGGCCCTTTCCGTACAGAAATGGTTTGTCGAGATCGGTGTGGAAGAACTTGACTGGTCTGCATAGAGCCCTGACCTCAACCCCATCGAACACCTTTGGGATGAATTGGAACGCAGACTGCGAGACAGATCTAATCGCCCAACATAAGTGCCCAACCTCACTAATGCTCTTGTGGCTAAATGGAAGCAAGTCCCCGCAGCAATGTTCCGACATCTAGTCGAATGCCTTCCCAGAAGAGTGGAGGCTGTTATAGCAGCAAAGGTGGGGGGGACCAACTCATTAAATGCCCATAATTGTGGAATAAGATGTTCGACGAGCAGGTGTCCACATTCTTTTGGTCATGTAGTGTATCATATCGGCAGCATAGTATCGTGATAATATCGTATCATGAGATCCCTGGCAATTTCAAGGCAATTTCAAGGTTTAACGGAGGTGTTTTTTCTATGAGAGGCAGTTGGGCTAAATGTATTCTAAATAGATCAGGGAGAATCTCACCCATGCGAGGATTCGCCAAGAGCTCATTAGCCCATTGGATTATAAACAAATATTTTCTCATTAAATCATTCCTCAGCAAAGGGATGATATGAGACTCATTGAGAGACGCCCTTGACAGCTCACAGCTAAAAGACATTCAGGCATTCCACCGCATTGATGGTTCAGAAGAGTTGACCAGCTGTCAATTTATTGTAATTAGGTTATTCTTGCACAGTGGACGTTTGGTTTAGTGATGAGGGGAGTGGGTTCTTTTTAAAAGCACACAATTAGTGGTGTCAAAGCTGTGCGTCATGAGATAAAATCCTATCTGTTTCGGTTGACATTGAAGCAGGCTAATAAATAAGATGTAGGCATGAAACCAACGATATGGGGAGGGAATTTGGCAGCGCTTTGCCATGTCTGTTTTCTGTTACTCTCCTCTATGGGAACGACTACGGACTGAGGCCTGCAAACATGTACACACTTTTGGTCTTAAAATGACAATGTTTTTACCAAAAAATAATATACATTTTTATCATGAGAATAATACAAAATGCATTCAGACACAAAGATCTAACGTTTGAGAAAGTAATTTGGCAAAAAAAGACGCAATTCCCAAAAGCTGAAGGCAGAAATGTTCTCGCAGCCAAAAGCTACCCCCATCACTCAATGCGTCCCAAAACTATCTTCTACAACCATCCTACAATCACATTTTCAAATGAGTACTTTTTATGACCATTTCGTTCCATATTCCCAATATTAAGCGCGCAGTCTTTGCTTCTATTGATTTGGCCTGAAAGGTAGTTGAATAAAATAAAAACGTGGAAACAAAACAATTGTTACACACAAAGTTAGCGAGGTACCCGCATCCCGATTACAACATAGAAAAACACAGAACATACAAGGTTTATGTTATGACACATCGGTGCCTAAAATATGATTCCCTGAGTGAATCCGTTATTACATAAATAAAGCATATTGTTAACTTGTAACGCATGTGTCATTACTTCGCGTAGTACCGCAAGACAGGGATCATTAGTAAAGAAAAACTTACCAAAACGTGCTATATTTGGTATTTACTCCTCGGACAACAGTCGATCTCTTTCTCAGCTTTTTACTTCAGTAAAATCCAGGGGAAAAAACACTTTTTCCTTTTTCTTTACTGCTTTAGTAATTTACTGCGATGCCACCGACATTTTCTTAGGCTCCCCAAGTTCTCACATTGAATGGCCGTTTTTGGATGACTGAGCTCTCAAACAATTCTCCCCTTTGCGACGCCTTTTCGGGTCCACCCACTTCCCAAGAAGGGGGAGGGATCTGAACAATAGGGGCTCCCAAATCACAAAGTTTGGTAAAGCCCTCTAGTTTCCCCCAAGAAACACACTCTATTGTCAGGCCCAGTGGTTCTCACCGCACTGCGTAATGATAAAATGTGTTGTTATAATGAATGTATGTACCTGTGCGTAAAAGAGTTTAATAGGAGCAGTGTATGACAAACAAAAAAAGTTCCCAAAAGTTCTACATGCTGGGGGGAGAAAATGCCCTTCCCCCTCCCCCCTAGACTGGTGTGTTCCTCCAGTTTGTGTTGAACCAGTCCATTGAAGCCCGCATGCCTCTATCTCTCTCTAGCGCAGCTGTTGCGTGTTGTGTGCAGGAGATGGAGGCAGTAAGAGGCATCTCTCTCTCTCTCTCTCTCTCTCTCTCTCTCTCTCTCTCTCTCTCTCTCTCTCTCTCTCTCTCTCTCTCTCTCTCTCTCTCTCTCTCTCTCTCTCTCTCTCTCTCTCTCTCTCTTTCTCTCTCGCCAAACTGTCCACTTAAAAAATGAAGGACTATTCTGACTAAGATTACAGGGGTTTGACAGGGTTTTTTCCAGTCGGTGGGGGGTTGTCCGGGAGCTGAATGGAGGAGATCCCACCATGCACCTGAGCAGTTATTGCAACACAGTGGGGTGTTATTGGCATACAAAGCCTTGCGGGTTTGTGACACCTGTTGTTCTTGTTCAAGGTGAAAGTGTGTGAAGTGTGTGTGGTGTTTGGGGTTGCTGGGTTGTTGTGTGTGTGTGTTAGTGCCAGTGTGCGGTTGGTCCTGTCTGTTTTTATGCCCCCCCCTCCTGCTAGTTCATATCCAAATGTTATTGGTATGCATGGGACTGATGATATTATTGACATGTTGGTGAAATAATCAAGCTCATTCGCCAGTTCGACTAACACTAAACAGTGTCCATAATCAGACATGCTCACTCATAAAGTAAGGATACTCTCACCCTGTCCTGTGTACACAGACACACACACACGCACATGTTTTGGAGAGTCATCATCAGTATTTGAGGGTGTTTTCCCAAAGCTGCGGTGTGGGTGTGGTTTGCCAGTGCTTGGCTAGTGTTCTGGTGTTGCTGTTGATACTGCTTGGGGGGCTGTTTCTACGTGGTTGTCAAACTCTGGACTGCTCTGGAGCGAGAGGGTCCCAAACTCTCAACCAACACCTCCATACTGCCTCTTCCCCCTCCCCTCTCCTCTCTGTGCTGGTCTGGCTGAATCAGGCCTGGACAAAAGGCTTTGTAGCCTGGCCATGAAAGGCCCATTAACCATACTGCAGCCCCCAGGGGCCTTGCCCGCAGCAGACCACCTCCCAGAATGCCTCTCTCTCAGCAGCCTGCTGTCCCAGCATGCAACGCTCCCCTTCAGCTAGGCTGTCCTGTCACCACTACTAGCTTCAGCCCCCCACCACCAAACCCCATTATAGACCCAGACAAAGATTGTCATGTAGATTGTTATAAATGAAGTTATTAGAGTGATAGAGAGGGAGTGAGAAGTTAGGGAAAATAGTGGGAAAGTGGACTGTTTTTACTGTGTGAATGTTGACAGTGTTTAGGCTGTGTATTAGATGTGAAGAAGATGTGTATCTGTTTGTACTGTGTATACATATAGACTGTACACAGCCTATTGTATGTAGCTAGTAGGTACTCACTGACTATGAATGAAAATTATTAGCTAACTACAGCACTGCAACGTCTCAGTTATATCAATGTTGATCATTGTGCATTGATCATATCAAATAAGAAATATAAATAAATAAAGTACAGAATAAAAATGGGTTTGTGTGACCATTAACTTGTTAGGGAGTGGCAGCTGAGGGGTCGATTTTGGAGAGCCTGGCGTGCCCAAAGTAAAATGCCTCCCATTCAGGCCCAGAAAATAGGATATGCACATATTTAGTAGCATTGGATAGGAAACACTCTGAATTTTCCAAAGGTTTTAACCATTTGTCTGTGTGTAAAACAGAACGCATATGGCAGGCGAAACCCCGAGGAATTTCTGTCCTGGAAAAAGTGATTTCGACACATTGCTCATTTGGAACCCCTCCCTCATGAAAATGACCATATAAGGGCATATGAATGCAGTACCCATCGCTTCCTTTAGATGTCAACAGTCTCGAGACAGTGTACATTTTCATTTTGGATGAATTAGACCAGAGAAGAAGAGCAAACCAGGAAGTGTACTTTTTATGTCAACAGTACCCAGTGCGCTGCGTTCCCGACAAAGGCGCCAAGTAGTGTCTTTTTTTTTACCGTCTTTACAGATCAGTTTATATTCCGGTTGATTTATAATAGTAAATATACGTAAAAGTGTTCCTAAGGATACATTTAAAACTATGTTTGATTGTTCTTGGACAAGTTTATAGGTATAAGATGAACGAGTTTGCGTCACGTTTCAATGGAGGAGTGGAGGCTGTCGTTTCTGATTATAACGCCCGAACCAAATGGAGATTTATGGATAAAATACATTACTTTTTCGAACAAAAGAACCATGGATTGTCTTCGTTGGACACTTAGGATGACCTTAGCAGAAGTTCTTCAACAGGTAATTGATTTGTTTTTTTCGCTGTGAAATGTGTTATGTGTGTGCCATGATGGCTAATGGATTCATGGCTATGGGAAAAATATGTGAGGTGCTACCCTCAAACAATCAAATGTGCTGCTTTCGCCGTAAAGCCTTTTTGGAATCTGACAACGCTGTGATATTGCCAAGAAACATAGCTTTTGATGAGTATGGAACACTTGTATATTGGTGGATGTTTAATAATTCAACTTTTGGATTTTGAATTTGGCGCCTTACATTTCACCTGGTAGTGTCGGGATTGGGGCGCTAGCGCCCCAGCAATCCCTGAGAGGTTAAATGGGAGTAATTTCCTGTGTCTGCAGGTGTGTGTGGGGTACTGTATGCATCAATGTTGAGTGTGATGTTCTCCTAACCCCGCCCAAAGTCTCTTCAGTCTTCACTGAGCACACTACACTTTTATTCATGTGGGCGCCATGACAACGACCCGACCCTCTCACTCGGTGTCTCCTACTGACCCTAGCAGCTGTGTCACATCCTCACTGTGACAAAACACTGAACGAATCACACACACACACACACACACACACACACACACACACACACACACACACACACACACACACACACACACACACACACACACACACACACACACACACACACACACACACACACACACACACACACACACACACACACCTGCTAATGTACGCTTGCACACTATGACACAAGTGCACTGAAGTACCCTCTTAAAATTTTTGAACTGAGAACATACAGTGTTACACATTTGGAACCACGTAAAGATAAGAAATTATCAGAAAATAAAGCTGTGCACATCCACCCTGCAGGACTCAAAATACTCACCACTACAGACTAAAAAAATGTGATTCAAGCCGTGAATGCTGATTGACTGACAACAGTTGTATATCAGATTGTATACCATGGGTCAGACAAAACATGTATTTTTACTCTTCTCATTACGTTGGTAAACAGTTTATAATAGCAATAAGGCACCTCGTGGGTTTGTTGTATATGGCCAATATACCACGGCTAAGGGCTGTATGCAGGCATTCTGCATTGCGTCATGCATAAGTACAGCCCTTAGCCATGGTATACTGGCCATATACAGTGCCTTGCAAAAGTATTCATCCCCCTTGGCGTTTTTCCTATTTTGTTGCATTACAACCTGTAATTTAAATATATTTTTACTTGGATTTCATGTAATGGACATAGACAAAATAGTCCAAATTGGTGAAGTGAAATTAAACTTGTTTAAAAAAAGTATTAAAAATAAAAAACGGAGCATATGTATTCACCCCCTTTGCTATGAAGCCCCTTAATAAGATCTGGTGCAACCAATTACCTTCAGAAGTCACATAATTAGTTAAATAAAGTCCACCTGTGTGCAATCTAAGTGTCACATGATCTGTCGCACGATCTCAGTATATATACACCTGTTCTGAAAGGCCCCAGAGTCTGCAACACCACTAAGCAAGGGGCACCACCAAGCAAGTGGCACCATGAAGACCAAGGAGTTCTCCAAACAGGTCAGGGACAAAGTTGTGGAGAAGTACAGATCAGGGTTGGGTTATAAAAAAATATCAGAAACTTTGAACACCCCACAGAGCACCATTGAATCCATTATAAAAAAATTATAAAAAATTGATATAAAATGGCACCACAACACAAACCTGCCAAGAGAGGGCCGCCCACCAAAACTCACTGACCAGGCAAGGAGGGCATTAATCAGACGCAACAAAGAAACCAAAGATGCAAAGCTCCACAGCGGAGATTGGAGTATCTGTCCATGTCGGTTGAGACTAAAATTGGGCTTTTTGGCCATCAAGGAAAACGCTATGTCTGGCGCAAACCCAACACCTCTCATCACCCTGAGAACACCATCCCCACAGTGAAGCATGGTGGTGGCAGCATCATGCTGTGGGGATGTTTTTCATCTGCAGGGACTGGGAAACTGGTCAGAATTGAAGGAATGATGGTGCTAAACACAGGTAAATTCTTTCAGACTTCCAGAGATTTGAGACTGGGACAGAGTTTCACCTTCCATCAGGACAATGACCCTAAGCATACTGCTAAAGCAAAACTTGAGTGGTTTAAGGGGAAACAATTATATGTCTTGGAATAGCCTAGTCAAAGCCCAGACCTCAGTCTGTGGTATGACTTAAAGATTGCTGTCCACCAGCCGAACCCATCCAACTTGAAGGAGCTGGAGCAGTTTTGCCTTGAAGAATGGGCAAAAATCCCAGTGGCTAGATGAGCCAAGCTTTTTGAGACATACCCCAAGAGACTTGCAGCTGTAATTGCTGCAAAAGGTGGCTCTACAAAGTATTGAGAGGGGGTGAATTGTTATGCACGCTCAAGTTTTCAGTTTTTTTGTCATATTTCTTGTTTGTTTCACAATAAAAAATATTTTGCATCTTCAAGGTAGTAGGCATGTTGTGTAAATCAAATGATACAAACCCCCCCAAAATCTATTTTAATTCCAGGTTGTAAGGCAACAAAATAGGAAAAATTCCAAGGGGGGTAAATACTTTCGCAAGCTACTGTACCACAGCCTATGTAAGGACTACAGTGCCCCTCTCTGCCTCAGTCTCGGGACTGTTAGTTAATTTCCTGTTCTTTCTCTCTCTGACTGTGCTGGAGCTCACTGCTGTGTGTATGTGTGTATAAAAAAAACGAATCAAATTTTATTTGTCACATGCGCCGAATACAACAAGTCAGTGAAATGCTTACTTACAAGCCCCTAACCAACAGTGCTTTAAGAAGTGTGTATGCCTTAATTTTCATGTACATTACTGTTCAAAAGTTTGGGGTCACTTAGAAATGTCTTTGTTGAAAGAAAAGCAAAAAATGGTGCCCATTAAAATAACATCAAATTGACCAGAAATACAGCATAGACATTGTTAATGTTGTAAATGACTATTGTAGCTGGAAACGGCAGATTTGTTACGGAATATCTACATAGGCATACAGAGGCCCATTATCAGCAACCATCCCTTCTGTGTCCTGAAACGAACACCTGTAATTACAAAAGTACAATGATTAATGTTTGGCTTTAGTTTGAGATGAAGAATCAGTGGTAGAGACGTTTAAGTGCATGAAGAGGTCAACTGTACAAAAGTCAGATGTCTGTGTGTTGAAACTATACAGTTATAGTTGATACTATGCTCCAGTCTTACTTCTGCTAGCACATGATAGCAATAGGAGGAAGAAGGATTGGGAAACTAAGTGCAAATAACAATAAACTGAACTCCGCCTAGCAGAAACATCTTTGTATTAGCTATTAATTATAACTATTAATTATGAGCTTATATGGTATTAAAGTTAAGGGACATCACCCTGGGCGGGGTGATCCTCAGATGGGGATAAAAAGGGAAAACACCATCTTTTGTACTGAGTGTGTTGCTTGCAAATTACTGTAAGTGTATACTCCGGCTTGAAATCCGGCTTGCAATCCTTATTAAACAAACTAACCTCTGATCAAAGAAGTTTCCTGTGGTCTCTTGTTAATATAGGGCAGAATTCCCTTACAGTTCCAATGGCACGTTGTGTTAGCTAATCCAAGTT
This sequence comes from Brachymystax lenok tsinlingensis, assembly GCA_030435695.1. Classification (NCBI taxonomy): domain Eukaryota; kingdom Metazoa; phylum Chordata; class Actinopteri; order Salmoniformes; family Salmonidae; genus Brachymystax; species Brachymystax lenok. The sequence continues at coordinate 13,996,364 of CM059814.1, forward strand.
TATAATTTTAATTAAAAGGCTAATAAATCTATTAAAATTATAAACTTGGATTAGCTAACACAACGTGCCATTGGAACACAGGAGTGATGGTTGCTGATAATGGACCTCTGTATGCCTATGTAGATATTCCATTAAATAATCAGCCGTTTACAGCTGTTTATAGTCAATTACAACACTAACAATGTCTACACTGTATTTCTGATAAATGTGATGTTGTTTTAATGGACAAAAACAAGGACATTTCTGAGTGACCCCAAACTTTTGAATGGTAGTGTGTGTGTGTTTTCGTGTGTGTTCTTGTGTGCATGTGTTCACGTGTGTGTCTGTGTATGTCTGAGCCAGGGATATAGTGTGTAATGTGCTGTTATTGGTTCTCATTCCTGTGTGATTGAGCCATTAGCCTGTGGAGCCATGCTCAGGTGGGGTCAGGGTAAGTTACAACGTAGGAAGAACTGTATCCAGGAGGAATTTACCTCTGACTCTAATGCTGTGGTCTGGGCTGTGTTGTGACTGACTCTAATGCTGTGGTCTGGGCTGTGTTGTGACTGACTCTGATGCTGTGGTCTGGGCTGTGTTGTGACTGACTCTAATGCTGTGGTCTGGGCTGTGTTGTGACTGACTCTGATGCTGTGGTCTGGGCTGTGTTGTGACTGACTCTGATGCTGTGGTCTGGGCTGTGTTGTGACTGACTCTGATGCTGTGGTCTGGGCTGCGTTGTGACTGACTCTAATGCTGTGGTCTGGGAAGTGTTGTGACTGAAGTCAACTCTTCCTAGTGGGGTGTAGATTAAGTTACGACTCAATCTCTACACTCTTAGAAAAAAGGGTTCATAAAGGGTTCTTCAGCTTTCCCCATAGGAGAACACTTTTTGGTTCGAGGTATAATCCTTTTTGGTTCGAGGTAGAACCCTTTTGGGTTCCATGTAGAACCCTCTGTAGAAAGGGTTCTACATGGAACTGAAAAGAGTTCTACCTGAAACCAAAAAGGCTTCTTCAAAGGGTTATCCTGTGGGGACAGCCGAAGAACAAGATAGCTAGATAGTACCTTTTTTTCTAACAGTGTAGAAGTGTGAGTCGTGACTTATTCCTAGTGGGGTGCAGAATGAGTTGTACATCTATTCCGAGTGGGGTGCAGAATGAGTTGTACATCTATTCCTAGTGGGGTGCAGAATGAGTTGTAAATCTATTCCTAGTGGGGTGCAGAATGAGTTGTAAATCTATTCCTAGTGGGGTGCAGAATGAGTTGTACATCAATTCCTAGTGGGGTGCAGAATGAGTTGTAAATCTATTCCTAGTGGGGTGCAGAATACGTTGTAAATCTATTCCTAAAGGAGTGTAATGTAAGTTCTGACTGCAAATTAACTGTAGTGGGCTGTAGTTGTAGTGACTACTATTACTAGTGGGCTGCAGTTGTAGTGACTACTATTCCTAGTGGGCTGTAGTTGCAGTGACTACTATTCCTAGTGGGATGTAGTTGTAGTGACTACTATTCCTAGTGGGGTGTAGTGTAGTGAGTACTATTCCTAGTGGGCTGTAATTGTAGTGACTACTATTCCTAGTGGGCTGCAGTTGTAGTGACTACTATTCCTAGTGGGGTGTAGTGTAGTGACTACTATTCCTAGTGGGCTGTAGTTGCAGTGACTACTATTCCTAGTGGGGGGTAGTGTAGTGACTACTATTCCTAGTGGGCTGTAGTTGCAGTGACGACTATTCCTAGTGGGATGTAGTTGTAGTGACTACTATTCCTAGTGGGGTGTAGTGTAGTGACTACTATTCCTAGTGGGCTGTAGTTGTAGTGACTACTATTCCTAGTGGGGTGTAGTTGTAGTGACTACTATTCCTAGTGGGCTGTAGTTGTAGTGACTACTATTCCTAGTGGGGTGTAGTGTAGTGACTACTATTCCTAGTGGGCTGTAGTTGTAGTGACTACTATTCCTAGTGGGCTGTAGTTGTAGTGACTACTATTCCTAGTGGGGTGTAGTGTAGTGACTACTATTCCTAGAGGGCTGTAGTTGCAGTGACTACTATTCCTAGTGGGGTGTAGTGTAGTGACTACTATTCCTAGTGGGCTGTAGTGGCAGTGACTACTATTCCTAGTGGGATGTAGTTGTAGTGACTACTGTTCCTAGTGGGGTGTAGTGTAGTGACTACTATTCCTAGTGGGATGTAGTTGTAGTGACTACTATTCCTAGTGGGCTGTAGTTGTAGTGACTACTATTCCTAGTGGGGTGTAGTGTAGTGACTACTATTCCGAGTGGGGTGTAGTTGTAGTGACTACTATTCCTAGTGGGCTGTAGTTGTAGTGACTACTATTCCTAGTGGGGTGTAGTTGTAGTGACTACTATTCCTAGTGGGCTGTAGTTGTAGTGACTACTATTCCTAGTGGGGTGTAGTGTAGTGACTACTATTCCCAGTGGGCTGTAGTTGTAGTGACTACTATTCCTAGAGGGCTGTAGTTGCAGTGACTACTATTCCTAGTGGGGTATAGTGTAGTGACTACTAATCTTAGTGGGCTGTAGTTGTAGTGACTAATATTCCTAGTGGGGTGTAGTGTAGTGACTACTATTCCTATTGGGCTGCAGTTGTAGTGACTACTATTCAAAGTGAGGTGTAGATGTAGTGACTACTTTTCCTAGAGGAATGTAGTGTAGAGACTATTATTCCTGGTGGGGTGTAGTGTAGTGACTACTATTCCTAGTGGGGTGTAGTGTAGTGACTACTATTCCTAGTGGGATGTAGATGTAGTGACTGCTATTCCTAGTGGTGTGTTGCTGTAGTGACTACTATTCCTAGTGGGGTGTAGTTGTAGTGACTACTATTCCTAGTGGGGTGTAGTGTAGTGACTACTATTCCTAGAGGGCTGTAGTTGTTGTGACTACTATTCCTAGTGGGGTATAGTGTAGTGACTACTAATCTTAGTGGGCTGTAGTTGTAGTGACTACTTTTCCTAGTGGGGTGTAGTGTAGTGACTACTATTCCTAGTGGTGTGTTGCTGTAGTGACTACTTTTCCTAGTGGGCTGTAGTTGTAGTGACTACAATTCCTAGTGGGGTGTAGTGTAGTGACTACTATTCCTAGTGGGCTGTAGTTGTAGTGACAACTTTTCCTTGTGGGCTGTAGTTGAAGTGACTACTATTCCTAGTGGGGTGTAGTGTAGTGACTACTATTCCTAGTGGGCTGTAGTTGTAGTGACTACTATTCCTAGTGGGGGGTAGTGTAGTGACTACTATTCCTAGTGGGCTGTAGTTGTAGTGACTACTATTCCTAGTGGGGTGTAGTGTAGTGACTACTTTTCCTAGAGGAATGTAGTGTAGAGACTATTATTCCTGGTGGGGTGTAGTGTAGTGACTACTATTCCTAGTGGGGTGTAGTGTAGTGACTACTATTCCTAGTGGGGTGTAGTGTAGTGACTACTATTCCTAGTGGGATAAAGTTGTAGTGACTACTATTCCTAGTGGGCTGTAGTTGTAGTGACTGCTTTTCCTAGTGGGGTGTAGTGTAGTGACTACTTTTCCTAGAGGAATGTAGTGTAGAGACTATTATTCCTGGTGGGGTGTAGTGTAGTGACTACTATTCCTAGTGGGGTGTAGTGTAGTGACTACTATTCCTAGTGGGGTGTAGTGTAGTGACTACTATTCCTAGTGGGATAAAGTTGTAGTGACTACTATTCCTAGTGGGCTGTAGTTGTAGTGACTGCTTTTCCTAGTGGGGTGTAGTGTAGTGACTAATATTCCTAGTGGGATGAAGTTGTAGTGACTACTATTCCTAGTGGGCTGTAGTTGTAGTGATTACTATTCCTAGTGGGGTGTAGTGTAGTGACTACTTTTCCTAGTGGGCTGTAGTTGAAGAGACTACTATTCCTAGTGGGGTGTAGTGTAGTGACAACTATTCCTAGTGGGGTGTAGTGTAGTGACTACTATTCCTGGTGGGATGTAGTGTAGTGAATACTATTCCTAGTGGGGTGTAGTGTAGTGACTACTATTCCTAGTGGGCTGTAGTTGTAGTGACTACTTTTCCTTGTGGGCTGTAGTTGAAGTGAATACTTTTCCCAGTGGGCTGTAGTGTAGTGACTACTATTCCTAGTGGGCTGTAGTTGTAGTGACTACTATTCCTAGTGGGGTGTAGTGTAGTGACTACTATTCCTAGTGGGGTGTAGTTGAAGTGACTACAATTCCTAGTGGGCTGTAGTTGAAGTGACTACTTTTCTAGTGGGCTGTAGTTGAAGTGACTACTATACCTAGTGGGCTGTAGTTGTAGTGACTACTTTTCCTTGTGGGCTGTAGTTGAAGTGACTACTATTCCCAGTGGGCTGTAGTGTAGTGAATACTATTCCTAGTGGCCTTTAGTTGTAGTGACTACTATTCCTAGTGGGATGTAGATGTAGTGACTGCTACTCCTAGTGGGCTGGAGTGTACTGACTACTATTCCTAGTGGGGTGTAGTGTACTGACTACTATTCCTAGTGGGGTGTAGTGTAGTGACTACTATTCCAAGTGGGGTGTAGTGTACTGACTACTATTCCTAGTGGGGTGTAGTGTAGTGACTACTATTCCTTGTGGGGTGTAATTGTAGTGACTATTATTCCTAGGGCGAAATGTAGTGCGGTGACTGATAAGTTGTGACTCTAAACTATAGTAGTGTAGGTCTGGCGTTCAGTGTAAGTTGTGACTAGACTATAGTAGTGTAGGTCTGGCTTTCTGTTTATATTGTGACTCTAGACTATAGTAGTGTAGGTCTGGCGTTTTCAGTTTAAATTGTGACTCTAGACTATAGTAGTGTAGGTCTGGCGTTCAGTGTCAGTTGTGACTAGACTATAGTAGCGTAGGTTTGGCGTTCAGTGTAAGTTGTGACTCTAGACTATAGTAGTGTAGGTCTGGCGTTCAGTGATTGTTGTGACTAGACTATAGTAGTGTAGGTCTGGCGTTCATTGTAAGTTGTGACTAGACTATAGTAGTGTAGGTCTGGCGTTCAGTGTAAGTTGTGACTAGACTATAGTAGTGTAGGTCTGGCGTTCAGTGTAAGTTGTGACTCTAGTCTATAGTAGTGTAGGTCTGGCGTTCAGTGTAAGTTGTGACTCTAGACTATAGTAGTGTAGGTCTGGTGTTCAGTGTAAGTTGTGACTAGACTATAGTAGTGTAGGTCTGGCGATCAGTGTAAGTTGTGACTCTAGACTATAGTAGTGTGGGTCTGGAGTTTAGTGTAAGTTGTGACCAGACTATAGTAGTGTAGGTCTGGCGTTCAGTGTAAGTTGTGACTCTAGACTATAGTAGTGTAGGTCTGGCGTTCAGTGTAAGTTGTGACTCTAGACTATAGTAGTGTAGGTCTGGCATTCAGTGTAAGTTGTGACTCTAGACTATAGTAGTGTAGGTCTGGCGTTCAGTGTAAGTTGTGACTCTAGACTATAGTAGTGTAGGTCTGGCGTTCAGTGTAAGTTGTGACTCTAGACTATAGTAGTGTAGGTCTGGCGTTCAGTGTAAGTTGTGACTAGACTATAGTAGTGTAGGTCTGGCGTTCAGTGTAAGTTGTGACTAGACTATAGTAGTGTAGGTCTGGCGTTCAGTGAAGTTGTGACTCTAGACTATAGTAGTGTAGGTCTGGCATTCAGTGTAAGTTGTGACTAGACTATAGTAGTGTAGGTCTGGCGTTCAGTGTAAGTTGTGACTAGACTATAGTAGTGTAGGTCTGGCGTTCAGTGTAAGTTGTGACTCTAGACTATAGTAGTGTAGGTCTGGCGTTCAGTGTAAGTTGTGACTAGACTATAGTAGTATAGGTCTGGCGTTCAGTGAAGTTGTGACTCTAGACTATAGTAGTGTAGGTCTGGCGTTCAGTGTAAGTTGTGACTCTAGACTATAGTAGTGTAGGTCTGGTGTTCAGTGTAAGTTGTGACTATAGTAGTGTAGGTCTGGCGATCAGTGTAAGTTGTGACTCTAGACTATAGTAGTGTGGGTCTGGAGTTCAGTGTACGTTGTGACCAGACTATAGTAGTGTAGGTCTGGCGTTCAGTGTAAGTAGTGACTCTAAACTATAGTAGTGTAGGTCTGGCGTTCAGTGTAAGTTGTGACTCTAGACTATAGTAGTGTAGGTCTGGTGTTCAGTGTAAGGTGTGACTCTAGACTATAGTAGTGTATGTCTGGCGTTCAGTGTAAGTTGTGACTATAGTAGTGTAGGTCTGGTGTTCAGTGTAAGTTGTGACTCTAGACTATAGTAGTGTAGGTCTGGCGTTCAGTGTAAGTTGAGACTAGACTATAGTAGTGTAGGTCTGGCGTTCAGTGTAAGTTGTGACTCTAGACTATAGTAGTGTAGGTCTGGCGTTCAGTGTAAGTTGTGACTAGACTATAGTTGTGTAGGTCTGGCGTTCAGTGTAAGTTGTGACTAGACTATAGTAGTGTAGGTCTGGCATTCAGTGTTAGTTGTGACTAGACTATAGTAGTGTATGTCTGGCGTTCAGTGTTAGTTGTGACTAGACTATAGTAGTGTAGGTCTGGCGTTCAGTGTAAGTTGTGACTCTAGACTATAGTAGTGTAGGTCTGGCGTTCAGTGTAAGTTGTGACTCTAGACTATAGTAGCGTAGGTCTGGCGTTCAGTGTAAGTTGTGACTAGACTATAGTAGTGTATGTCTGGCGTTCAGTGTTAGTTGTGACTAGACTATAGTAGTATAGGTCTGGCGTTCAGTGTAAGTTGTGACTCTAGACTATAGTAGTGTAGGTCTGGCGTTCAGTGTAAGTTGTGACTAGACTATAGTAGTGTAGGTCTGGCGTTCAGTGTAATTTGTGACTAGACTATAGTAGTGTAGGTCTGGCGTTCAGTGTAAGTTGTGACTCTAGACTATAGTAGTGTAGGTCTGGCGTTCAGTGTAAGTTGTGACTCTAGACTATAGTAGTGTAGGTCTGGCGTTCAGTGAAGTTGTGACTCTAGACTATAGTAGTGTAGGTCTGGCGTTCAGTGTAAGTAGTGACTCTAAACTATAGTAGTGTAGGTCTGGCGTTCAGTGTAAGTTGTGACTCTAGACTATAGTAGTGTAGGTCTGGCGTTCAGTGTAAGTTGTGACTCTAGACTATAGTAGTGTAGGTCTGGCGTTCAGTGTAAGTTGTGACTAGACTATAGTAGTGTAGGTCTGGCGTTCAGTGTAAGTTGTGACTAGACTATAGTAGTGTAGGTCTGGCGTTCAGTGTAAGTTGTGACTCTAGACTATAGTAGTGTAGGTCTCATGCTCAGTGTTAGTTGTGACTAGACTATAGTAGTGTAGGTCTGGCGTTCAGTGTATATTGTGACTCTAGACTATAGTAGTGTAGGTCTGGCGTTCAGTGTAAGTTGTGACTCTAGACTATAGTAGTGTAGGTCTGGCGTTCAGTGTAAGTTGTGACTAGACTATAGTAGTGTAGGTCTGGCGTTCAGTGTAAGTTGTGACTCTAGACTATAGTAGTGTAGGTCTGGCGTTCAGTGTAAGTTGTGACTCTAGACTATAGTAGTGTAGGTCTGGCGTTCAGTGTAAGTTGTGACTAGACTATAGTAGTGTAGGTCTGGCGTTCAGTGTAAGTTGTGACTCTAGACTATAGTAGTGTAGGTCTGGCGTTCAGTGTAAGTTGTGACTAGACTATAGTAGTGTAGGTCTGGCGTTCAGTGTAAGTAGTGACTCTAAACTATAGTAGTGTAGGTCTGGCGTTCAGTGTAAGTTGTGACTCTAGACTATAGTAGTGTAGGTCTGGCGTTCAGTGTAAGTTGTGACTCTAGACTATAGTAGTGTAGGTCTGGCGTTCAGTGTAAGTTGTGACTAGACTATAGTAGTGTAGGTCTGGCGTTCAGTGTAAGTTGTGACTCTAGACTATAGTAGTGTAGGTCTGGCGTTCAGTGTAAGTTGTGACTAGACTATAGTAGTGTAGGTCTGGCGTTCAGTGTAAGTTGTGACTCTAGACTATAGTAGTGTAGGTCTGGCGTTCAGTGTAATTTGTGACTAGACTATAGTAGTGTAGGTCTGGCGTTCAGTGTAAGTTGTGACTAGACTATAGTAGTGTAGGTCTGGCATTCAGTGTTAGTTGTGACTAGACTATAGTAGTGTAGGTCTGGCGTTCAGTGTAAGTTGTGACTAGACTATAGTAGTGTAGGTCTGGCGTTCAGTGTAAGTTGTGACTCTAGACTATAGTAGTGTAGGTCTGGCGTTCAGTGTAAGTTGTGACTCTAGACTATAGTAGTGTAGGTCTGGCGTTCAGTGTAAGTTGTGACTAGACTATAGTAGTGTAGGTCTGGCGTTCAGTGTAAGTTGTGACTAGACTATAGTAGTGTAGGTCTGGCGTTCAGTGTAAGTTGTGACTCTAGACTATAGTAGTGTAGGTCTGGCGTTCAGTGTAAGTTGTGACTAGACTATAGTAGTGTAGGTCTGGCGTTCAGTGTAAGTTGTGACTAGACTATAGTAGTGTAGGTCTGGCGTTCAGTGTAAGTTGTGACTAGACTATAGTAGTGTAGGTCTGGCGTTCAGTGTAAGTTGTGACTCTAGACTATAGTAGTGTAGGTCTGGCGTTCAGTGTAAGTTGTGACTAGACTATAGTAGTGTAGGTCTGGCGTTCAGTGTAAGTTGTGACTCTAGACTATAGTAGTGTATGTCTGGCGTTCAGTGTTAGTTGTGACTAGACGATAGTAGTATAGGTCTGGCGTTCAGTGAAGTTGTGACTCTAGACTATAGTAGTGTAGGTCTGGCGTTCAGTGTAAGTTGTGACTAGACTATTGTAGTGTAGGTCTGGCGATCAGTGTAAGTTGTGACTAGACTATAGTAGTGTAGGTCTGGCGTTCAGTGTAAGTTGTGACTCTAGACTATAGTAGTGTAGGTCTGGCGTTCAGTGTAAGTTGTGACTAGACTATAGTAGTGTAGGTCTGGCTTTCAGTTTAAGTTGTGACTCTAGACTATAGTAGTGTAGGTCTGGCGTTCATTGTAAGTTGTGACTCTAGACTATAGTAGTGTAGGTCTGGCAGTCAGTGTAAGTTGTGACTCTAGACTATAGTAGTGTAGGTCTGGCGTTCAGTGTAAGTTGTGACTAGACTATAGTAGTGTAGGTCTGGCGTTCAGTGTAAGTTGTGACTAGACTATAGTAGTGTAGGTCTGGCGTTCAGTGTAAGTTGTGACTCTAGACTATAGTAGTGTATGTCTGGCGTTCAGTGTTAGTTGTGACTAGACGATAGTAGTATAGGTCTGGCGTTCAGTGTAAGTTGTGACTCTAGACTATAGTAGTGTAGGTCTGGCGTTCAGTGTAAGTTGTGACTAGACTATAGTAGTGTAGGTCTGGCGATCAGTGTAAGTTGTGACTAGACAATAGTAGTGTAGGTCTGGCGTTCAGTGTAAGTTGTGACTCTAGACTATAGAAGTGTAGGTCAGGCAGTCAGTGTAAGTTGTGACTCTAGACTATAGTAGTGTAGGTCTGGCATTCAGTGTAAGTTGTGACTAGACTATAGTAGTGTAGGTCTGGCGTTCAGTGTAAGTTGTGACTCTAGACTATAGTAGTGTAGGTCTGGCATTCAGTGTAAGTTGTGACTAGACTATAGTAGTGTAGGTCTGGCGTTCAGTGTAAGTTGAGACTAGACTATAGTAGTGTAGGTCTAGCGTTCAGTGTAAGTTGTGACTCTAGACTATAGTAGTGTAGGTCTGGCATTCAGTGTTAGTTGTGACTAGACGATAGTAGTATAGGTCTGGCGTTCAGTGAAGTTGTGACTCTAGACTATAGTAGTGTAGGTCTGGCGTTCAGTGTAAGTTGTGACTAGACTATAGTAGTGTAGGTCTGGCGTTCAGTGTAAGTTGTGACTAGACAATAGTAGTGTAGGTCTGGCGTTCAGTGTAAGTTGTGACTCTAGACTATAGAAGTGTAGGTCAGGCAGTCAGTGTAAGTTGTGACTCTAGACTATAGTAGTGTAGGTCTGGCATTCAGTGTAAGTTGTAACTAGACTATAGTAGTGTAGGTCTGGCGTTCAGTGTAAGTTGTGACTAGACTATAGTAGTGTAGGTCTGGCGTTCAGTGTAAGTTGTGACTCTAAACTATAGTAGTGTAGGTCTGGCGTTCAGTGTAAGTTTTGTCTCTAAACTATAGTAGTGTAGGTCTGGTGTTCAGTGTAAGTTGTGACTATAGTAGTGTAGGTCTGGCGATCAGTGTAAGTTGTGACTCTAGACTATAGTAGTGTGGGTCTGGAGTTCAGTGTAAGTTGTGACCAGACTATAGTAGTGTAGGTCTGGCGTTCAGTGTAAGTTGTGACTCTAGACTATAGTAGTGTAGGTCTGGCGTTCAGTGTAAGTTGTGACTCTAGACTATAGTAGTGTAGGTCTGGCATTCAGTGTAAGTTTTGTCTCTAAACTATAGTAGTGTAGGTCTGGCGTTCAGTGTAAGTTGTGACTCTAGACTATAGTAGTGTAGGTCTGGCGTTCAGTGTAAGTTGTGACTCTAGACTATAGTAGTGTAGGTCTGGCGTTCAGTGTAAGTTGTGACTCTAGACTATAGTAGTGTAGGTCTGGCGTTCAGTGTAAGTTGTGACTCTAGACTATAGTAGTGTAGGTCTGGTGTTCAGTGTAAGTTGTGACTCTAGACTATAGTAGTGTAGGTCTGGCGTTCAGTGTAAGTTGTGACTATAGTAGTGTAGGTCTGGCGATCAGTGTAAGTTGTGACTCTAGACTATAGTAGTGTGGGTCTGGAGTTCAGTGTACGTTGTGACCAGACTATAGTAGTGTAGGTCTGGCGTTCAGTGTAAGTTGTGACTCTAAACTATAGTAGTGTAGGTCTGGCGTTCAGTGTAAGTTGTGACTCTAGACTATAGTAGTGTAGGTCTGGCATTCAGTGTAAGTTGTGACTCTAAACTATAGTAGTGTAGGTCTGGCGTTCAGTGTAAGTTGTGACTCTAGACTATAGTAGTGTAGGTCTGGTGTTCAGTGTAAGTTGTGACTCTAGACTATAGTAGTGTAGGTCTGGCGTTCAGTGTAAGTTGTGACTAGACTATAGTAGTGTAGGTCTGGCGTTCAGTGTAAGTTGTGACTCTAGACTATAGTAGTGTAGGTCTGGCGTTCAGTGAAGTTGTGACTCTAGACTATAGTAGTGTAGGTCTGGCGTTCAGTGTAAGTTGTGACTAGACTATAGTAGTGTAGGTCTGGCGTTCAGTGTAAGTTGTGACTCTAGACTATAGTAGTGTAGGTCTGGCGTTCAGTGTAAGTTGTGACTCTAGACTATAGTAGTGTAGGTCTGGCGTTCAGTGTAAGTTGTGACTCTAGACTATAGTAGTGTAGGTCTGGCGTTCAGTGTAAGTTGTGACTAGACTATAGTAGTGTAGGTCTGGCGTTCAGTGTAAGTTGTGACTAGACTATAGTAGTGTAGGTCTGGCGTTCAGTGTAAGTTGTGACTCTAGACTATAGTAGTGTAGGTCTGGCGTTCAGTGTAAGTTGTGACTAGACTATAGTAGTGTAGGTCTGGCGTTCAGTGTAAGTTGTGACTAGACTATAGTAGTGTAGGTCTGGCGTTCAGTGTAAGTTGTGACTCTAGTCTATAGTAGTGTAGGTCTGGCGTTCAGTGTAAGTTGTGACTAGACTATAGTAGTGTAGGTCTGGCTTTCAGTTTATATTGTGACTCTAGACTATAGTAGTGTAGGTCTGGCGTTCAGTGTAAGTTGTGACTCTAGACTATAGTAGTGTAGGTCTGGCGTTCAGTGTAAGTTGTGACTAGACTATAGTAGTGTAGGTCTGGCGTTCAGTGTATATTGTGACTCTAGACTATAGTAGTGTAGGTCTGGCGTTCAGTGTAAGTTGTGACTAGACTATAGTAGTGTAGGTCTGGCGTTCAGTGTAAGTTGTGACTCTAGACTATAGTAGTGTAGGTCTGGCGTTCAGTGTAAGTTGTGACTAGACTATAGTAGTGTAGGTCTGGCGTTCAGTGTAAGTTGTGACTCTAGACTATAGTAGTGTAGGTCTGGCGTTCAGTGTAAGTTGTGACTCTAGACTATAGTAGTGTAGGTCTGGTGTTCAGTGTAAGTTGTGACTATAGTAGTGTAGGTCTGGCGATCAGTGTAAGTTGTGACTCTAGACTATAGTAGTGTAGGTCTGGAGTTTAGTGTAAGTTGTGACCAGACTATAGTAGTGTATGTCTGGCGTTCAGTGTAAGTTGTGACTCTAGACTATAGTAGTGTAGGTCTGGCGTTCAGTGTAAGTTGTGACTCTAGACTATAGTAGTGTAGGTCTGGTGTTCAGTGTAAGGTGTGACTCTAGACTATAGTAGTGTATGTCTGGCGTTCAGTGTAAGTTGTAACTAGACTATAGTAGTGTAGGTCTGGTGTTCAGTGTAAGTTGTGACTCTAGACTATAGTAGTGTAGGTCTGGCGTTCAGTGTAAGTTGTGACTCTTGACTATAGTAGTATAGGTCTGGCGTTCAGTGTAAGTTGTGACTCTAGACTATAGTAGTGTAGGTCTGGCTTTCAGTGTAAGTTGTGACTCTAGACTATAGTAGTGTAGGTCTGGCATTCAGTGTTAGTTGTGACTAGACTATAGTAGCGTAGGTCTGGCGTTCAGTGTAAGTTGTGACTCTAGACTATAGTAGTGTAGGTCTGGCGTTCAGTGTAAGTTGTGACTAGACTATAGTAGTGTAGGTCTGGCGTTCAGTGTAAGTTGTGACTCTAGACTATAGTAGTGTAGGTCTGGCGTTCAGTGTAAGTTGTGACTCTAGACTATAGTAGTGTAGGTCTGGCGTTCAGTGTAAGTTGTAACTAGACTATAGTAGTGTAGGTCTGGCGATCAGTGTAAGTTGTGACTCTAGACTATAGTAGTGTAGGTCTGGCGTTCAGTGTAAGTTGTGACTCTAGACTATAGTAGTGTAGGTCTGGTGTTCAGTGTAAGTTGTGACTATAGTAGTGTAGGTCTGGCGATCAGTGTAAGTTGTGACTCTAGACTATAGTAGTGTGGGTCTGGAGTTTAGTGTAAGTTGTGACTAGACTATAGTAGTGTAGGTCTGGCGTTCAGTGTAAGTTGTAACTAGACTATAGTAGTGTAGGTCTGGCGTTCAGTGTAATTTGTGACTCTAGACTATAGTAGTTTAGGTCTGGTGTTCAGTGTAAGGTGTGACTCTAGACTATAGTAGTGTATGTCTGGCGTTCAGTGTAAGTTGTGACTCTAGACTATAGTAGTGTAGGTCCAGCGATCAGTGTAAGTTGTGACTCTAGACTATAGTAGTGTAGGTCTGGCGTTCAGTCTAAGTTGTGACTCTAGACTATAGTAGTGTAGGTCTGGCGTTCAGTGTAAGTTGTGACTAGACTATAGTAGTGTAGGTCTGGCGTTCAGTGTAAGTTGTGACTCTAGACTATAGTAGTGTAGGTCTGGCATTCAGTGTTAGTTGTGACTAGACTATAGTAGTGTAGGTCTGGCGTTCAGTGTAAGTTGTGACTCTAGACTATAGTAGTGTATGGTCTGGCGTTCAGTGTTAAGTTGTGACTAGACTATAGTAGTGTAGGTCTGGCGTTCAGTGTAAGTTGTGACTCTAGACTATAGTAGTGTAGGTCTGGCGTTCAGTGTAAGTTGTGACTAGACTATAGTAGTGTAGGTCTGGCGATCAGTGTAAGTTGTGACTCTAGTCTACAGTAGTGTAGGTCTGGCGTTCAGTGTTAGTTGTGACTAGACTATAGTAGTGTAGGTCTGGCTTTCAGTGTAAGTTGTGACTCTAGACTATAGTAGTGTAGGTCTGGCGTTCAGTGTAAGTTGTGACTCTAGACTATAGTAGTGTAGGTCTGGCGTTCAGTGTAAGTTGTGACTAGACTATAGTAGTGTAGGTCTGGCTTTCAGTGTAAGTTGTGACTCTAGACTATAGTAGTGTAGGTCTGGCGTTCAGTGTAAGTTGTGACTAGACTATAGTAGTGTAGGTCTGGCGTTCAGTGTAAGTTGTGACTCTAGACTATAGTAGTGTAGGTCTGGCGTTCAGTGTAAGTTGTGACTAGACTATAGTAGTGTAGGTCTGGCGTTCAGTGTAAGTTGTGACTAGACTATAGTAGTGTAGGTCTGGCGTTCAGTGTAAGTTGTGACTCTAGACTATAGTAGTGTAGGTCTGGCGTTCAGTGTAAGTTGTGACTCTAGACTATAGTAGTGTAGGTCTGGCGTTCAGTGTAAGTTGTGACTCTAGACTATAGTAGTGTAGGTCTGGCGTTCAGTGTAAGTTGTGACTCTAGACTATAGTAGTGTGGGTCTGGAGTTCAGTGTAAGTTGTGACTCAGACTATAGTAGTGTAGGTCTGGCGTTCAGTGTAAGTTGTGACTCTAGACTATAGTAGTGTAGGTCTGGCGTTCAGTGTAAGTTGTGACTCTAGACTATAGTAGTGTAGGTCTGGCATTCAGTGTAAGTTGTGACTCTAGACTATAGTAGTGTAGGTCTGGCGTTCAGTGTAAGTTGTGACTCTAGACTATAGTAGTGTAGGTCTGGCGTTCAGTGTAAGTTGTGACTCTAGACTATAGTAGTGTAGGTCTGGTGTTCAGTGTAAGTTGTGACTCTAGACTATAGTAGTGTAGGTCTGGCGTTCAGTGTAAGTTGTGACTAGACTATAGTAGTGTAGGTCTGGCGTTCAGTGTAAGTTGTGACTCTAGACTATAGTAGTGTTGGTCTGGCGTTCAGTGTAAGTTGTGACTCTAGACTATAGTAGTGTAGGTCTGGCGTTCAGTGTAAGTTGTGACTAGACTATAGTAGTGTAGGTCTGGCGTTCAGTGTAAGTTGTGACTCTAGACTATAGTAGTGTAGGTCTGGCGTTCAGTGTAAGTTGTGACTCTAGACTATAGTAGTGTAGGTCTGGTGTTCAGTGTAAGTTGTGACTCTAGACTATAGTAGTGTAGGTCTGGCGATCAGTGTAAGTTGTGACTCTAGACTATAGTAGTGTGGGTCTGGAGTTCAGTGTACGTTGTGACCAGACTATAGTAGTGTAGGTCTGGCGTTCAGTGTAAGTTGTGACTCTAAACTATAGTAGTGTAGGTCTGGCGTTCAGTGTAAGTTGTGACTCTAGACTATAGTAGTGTAGGTCTGGCGTTCAGTGTAAGTTGTGACTCTAGACTATAGTAGTGTATGTCTGGCGTTCAGTGTTAGTTGTGACTAGACGATAGTAGTATAGGTCTGGCGTTCAGTGAAGTTGTGACTCTAGACTATAGTAGTGTAGGTCTGGCGTTCAGTGTAAGTTGTGACTAGACTATTGTAGTGTAGGTCTGGCGATCAGTGTAAGTTGTGACTAGACTATAGTAGTGTAGGTCTGGCGTTCAGTGTAAGTTGTGACTCTAGACTATAGTAGTGTAGGTCTGGCGTTCAGTGTAAGTTGTGACTCTAGACTATAGTAGTGTAGGTCTGGCGTTCAGTGTAAGTTGTGACTAGACTATAGTAGTGTAGGTCTGGCGTTCAGTGTAAGTTGTGACTCTAGACTATAGTAGTGTAGGTCTGGCGTTCAGTGTAAGTTGTGACTAGACTATAGTAGTGTAGGTCTGGCGTTCAGTGTAAGTTGTGACTCTAGACTATAGTAGTGTAGGTCTGGCGTTCAGTGTAAGTTGTGACTCTAGACTATAGTAGTGTAGGTCTGGTGTTCAGTGTAAGTTGTGACTATAGTAGTGTAGGTCTGGCGTTCAGTGTAAGTTGTGACTCTAGACTATAGTAGTGTAGGTCTGGCGTTCAGTGTAAGTTGTGACTAGACTATAGTAGTGTAGGTCTGGCGTTCATTGTAAGTTGTGACTAGACTATAGTAGTGTAGGTCTGGCGTTCAGTGTAAGTTGTGACTCTAGACTATAGTAGTGTAGGTCTGGCGTTCAGTGTAAGTTGTGACTAGACTATAGTAGTGTAGGTCTGGCTTTCAGTGTAAGTTGTGACTCTAGACTATAGTAGTGTAGGTCTGGCGTTCAGTGTAAGTTGTGACTAGACTATAGTAGTGTAGGTCTGGCGTTCAGTGTAAGTTGTGACTCTAGACTATAGTAGTGTAGGTCTGGCGTTCAGTGTAAGTTGTGACTCTAGACTATAGTAGTGTAGGTCTGGCGTTCAGTGTAAGTTGTGACTCTAGACTATAGTAGTGTAGGTCTGGCGTTCAGTGTAAGTTGTGACTAGACTATAGTAGTGTAGGTCTGGCGTTCAGTGTAAGTTGTGACTCTAGACTATAGTAGTGTAGGTCTGGCGTTCAGTGTAAGTTGTGACTATAGTAGTGTAGGTCTGGCGTTCAGTGTAAGTTGTGACTCTAGACTATAGTAGTGTAGGTCTGGCGTTCAGTGTAAGTTGTGACTCTAGACTATAGTAGTGTAGGTCTGGTGTTCAGTGTAAGTTGTGACTAGACTATAGTAGTGTAGGTCTGGCGATCAGTGTAAGTTGTGACTCTAGACTATAGTAGTGTGGGTCTGGAGTTCAGTGTACGTTGTGACCAGACTATAGTAGTGTAGGTCTGGCGTTCAGTGTAAGTAGTGACTCTAAACTATAGTAGTGTAGGTCTGGCGTTCAGTGTAAGTTGTGACTCTAGACTATAGTAGTGTAGGTCTGGCGTTCAGTGTAAGTTGTGACTAGACTATAGTAGTGTAGGTCTGGCGTTCAGTGTAAGTTGTGACTCTAGACTATAGTAGTGTAGGTCTGGCGTTCAGTGTTAGTTGTGACTAGACTATAGTAGTGTAGGTCTGGCGTTCATTGTAAGTTGTGACTAGACTATAGTAGTGTAGGTCTGGCGTTCAGTGTAAGTTGTGACTCTAGACTATAGTAGTGTAGGTCTGGCGTTCAGTGTAAGTTGTGACTAGACTATAGTAGTGTAGGTCTGGCGTTCAGTGTAAGTTGTGACTCTAGACTATAGTAGTGTAGGTCTGGCGTTCAGTGTAAGTTGTGACTAGACTATAGTAGTATAGGTCTGGCTTTCAGTGTTAGTTGGGACTCTAGACTATAGTAGTGTAGGTCTGGAGTTCAGTGTAAGTTGTGACTATAGTAGTGTTGGTCTGGCGTTCAGTGTAAGTTGTGACTCTAGACTATAGTAGTGTAGGTCTGGCGTTCAGTGTAAGTTGTGACTCTAGACTATAGTAGTGTAGGTCTGGTGTTCAGTGTAAGTTGTGACTATAGTAGTGTAGGTCTGGCGATCAGTGTAAGTTGTGACTCTAGACTATAGTAGTGTAGGTCTGGCGTTCAGTGTAAGTTGTGACTAGACTATAGTAGTGTAGGTCTGGCGTTCAGTGTAAGTTGTGACTCTAGACTATAGTAGTGTAGGTCTGGCGTTCAGTGTAAGTTGTGACTCTAGACTATAGTAGTGTAGGTCTGGCGTTCAGTGTAAGTTGTGACTAGACTATAGTAGTGTAGGTCTGGCGTTCAGTGTAAGTTGTGACTCTAGACTATAGTAGTGTAGGTCTGGCGTTCAGTGTTAGTTGTGACTAGACTATAGTAGTGTAGGTCTGGCTTTCAGTTTATATTGTGACTCTAGACTATAGTAGTGTAGGTCTGGCGTTCAGTGTAAGTTGTGACTAGACTATAGTAGTGTAGGTCTGGCGTTCAGTGTAAGTTGTGACTCTAGACTATAGTAGTGTAGGTCTGGCGTTCAGTGTAAGTTGTGACTCTAGACTATAGTAGTGTAGGTCTGGCGTTCAGTGTAAGTTGTGACTCTAGACTATAGTAGTGTAGGTCTGGCGTTCAGTGTAAGTTGTGACTCTAGACTATAGTAGTGTAGGTCTGGCGTTCAGTGTAAGTTGTGACTCTAGACTATAGTAGTGTAGGTCTGGCGTTCAGTGTAAGTTGTGACTCTAGACTATAGTAGTGTAGGTCTGGCGTTCAGTGTAAGTTGTGACTAGACTATAGTAGTGTAGGTCTGGCGTTCAGTGTAAGTTGTGACTCTAGACTATAGTAGTGTAGGTCTGGCGTTCAGTGTAAGTTGTGACTCTAGACTATAGTAGTGTAGGTCTGGCGTTCAGTGTAAGTTGTGACTAGACTATAGTAGTGTAGGTCTGGCGTTCAGTGTAAGTTGTGACTCTAGACTATAGTAGTGTAGGTCTGGCGTTCAGTGTAAGTTGTGACTCTAGACTATAGTAGTGTAGGTCTGGCGTTCAGTGTAAGTTGTGACTAGACTATAGTAGTGTAGGTCTGGCGTTCAGTGTAAGTTGTGACCAGACTATAGTAGTGTAGGTCTGGCGTTCAGTGTAAGTTGTGACTCTAGACTATAGTAGTGTAGGTCTGGCGTTCAGTGTAAGTTGTGACTAGACTATAGTAGTGTAGGTCTGGCGTTCAGTGTAAGTTGTGACTCTAGACTATAGTAGTGTAGGTCTGGCGTTCAGTGTAAGTTGTGACTCTAGACTATAGTAGTGTAGGTCTGGCGTTCAGTGTAAGTTGTGACTAGACTATAGTAGTGTAGGTCTGGCGTTCAGTGTAAGTTGTGACTCTAGACTATAGTAGTGTAGGTCTGGCGTTCAGTGTAAGTTGTGACTCTAGACTATAGTAGTGTAGGTCTGGCGTTCAGTGTAAGTTGTGACTAGACTATAGTAGTGTAGGTCTGGCGTTCAGTGTAAGTTGTGACTCTAGACTATAGTAGTGTAGGTCTGGCGTTCAGTGTAAGTTGTGACTTAGACTATAGTAGTGTAGGTCTGGCGATCAGTGTAAGTTGTGACTAGACTATAGTAGTGTAGGTCTGGCGTTCAGTGTAAGTTGTGACTCTAGTCTATAGTAGTGTAGGTCTGGCGTTCAGTGTAAGTTGTGACTCTAGACTATAGTAGTGTATGTCTGGCGTTCAGTGTTAGTTGTGACTAGACTATAGTAGTGTAGGTCTGGCGTTCAGTGAAGTTGTGACTCTAGACTATAGTAGTGTAGGTCTGGCGTTCAGTGTAAGTTGTGACTAGACTATAGTAGTGTAGGTCTGGCGATCAGTGTAAGTTGTGACTAGACTATAGTAGTGTAGGTCTGGCGTTCAGTGTAAGTTGTGACTCTAGACTATAGTAGTGTAGGTCTGGCGTTCAGTGTAAGTTGTGACTCTAGACTATAGTAGTGTAGGTCTGGCGTTCAGTGTAAGTTGTGACTAGAGTCTATAGTAGTGTAGGTCTGGCGTTCAGTGTAAGTTGTGACTAGACTATAGTAGTGTAGGTCTGGCGTTCAGTGTAAGTTGTGACTCTAAACTATAGTAGTGTAGGTCTGGCGTTCAGTGTAAGTTGTGACTCTAGACTATAGTAGTGTAGGTCTGGCGTTCAGTGTAAGTTGTGACTAGACTATAGTAGTGTAGGTCTGGCGATCAGTGTAAGTTGTGACTAGACTATAGTAGTGTAGGTCTGGCGTTCAGTGTAAGTTGTGACTCTAGACTATAGTAGTGTAGGTCTGGCGTTCAGTGTAAGTTGTGACTCTAGACTATAGTAGTGTAGGTCTGGCGTTCAGTGTAAGTTGTGACTAGACTATAGTAGTGTAGGTCTGGCGTTCAGTGTAAGTTGTGACTCTAGACTATAGTAGTGTAGGTCTGGCGTTCAGTGTAAGTTGTGACTAGACTATAGTAGTGTAGGTCTGGCGTTCAGTGTAAGTTGTGACTCTAGACTATAGTAGTGTAGGTCTGGCGTTCAGTGTAAGTTGTGACTCTAGACTATAGTAGTGTAGGTCTGGTGTTCAGTGTACGTTGTGACTAGACTATAGTAGTGTAGGTCTGGCGATCAGTGTAAGTTGTGACTCTAGACTATAGTAGTGTGGGTCTGGAGTTCAGTGTAAGTTGTGACTAGACTATAGTAGTGTAGGTCTGGCGTTCAGTGTAAGTTGTGACTAGACTATAGTAGTGTAGGTCTGGCGTTCAGTGTAAGTTGTGACTCTAGACTATAGTAGTGTAGGTCTGGCGTTCAGTGTAAGTTGTGACTCTAGACTATAGTAGTGTAGGTCTGGCTTTCAGTGTAAGTTGTGACTCTAGACTATAGTAGTGTAGGTCTGGCGTTCAGTGTAAGTTGTGACTAGACTATAGTAGTGTAGGTCTGGCGTTCAGTGTAAGTTGTGACTCTAGACTATAGTAGCGTAGGTCTGGCGTTCAGTGTAAGTTGTAACTAGACTATAGTAGTGTAGGTCTGGCTTTCAGTGTAAGTTGTGACTCTAGACTATAGTAGTGTAGGTCTGGCGTTCAGTGTAAGTTGTGACTAGACTATAGTAGTGTAGGTCTGGCGTTCAGTGTAAGTTGTGACTCTAGACTATAGTAGTGTAGGTCTGGCGTTCAGTGTAAGTTGTGACTCTAGACTATAGTAGTGTAGGTCTGGCGTTCAGTGTAAGTTGTGACTCTAGACTATAGTAGTGTAGGTCTGGCGTTCAGTGTAAGTTGTGACTCTAGACTATAGTAGTGTAGGTCTGGTGTTCAGTGTAAGTTGTGACTATAGTAGTGTAGGTCTGGCGATCAGTGTAAGTTGTGACTCTAGACTATAGTAGTGTGGGTCTGGAGTTTAGTGTAAGTTGTGACTAGACTATAGTAGTGTATGTCTGGCGTTCAGTGTAAGTTGTGACTCTAGACTATAGTAGTGTAGGTCTGGCGTTCAGTGTAAGTTGTGACTCTAGACTATAGTAGTGTAGGTCTGGCGTTCAGTGTAAGTTGTGACTAGACTATAGTAGTGTAGGTCTGGCGTTCAGTGTAAGTTGTGACTCTAGACTATAGTAGTGTAGGTCTGGCGTTCAGTGTAAGTTGTGACTAGACTATAGTAGTGTAGGTCTGGCGTTCAGTGTAAGTTGTGACTAGACTATAGTAGTGTAGGTCTGGCGTTCAGTGTAAGTTGTGACTCTAGACTATAGTAGTGTAGGTCTGGCGTTCAGTGTAAGTTGTGACTAGACTATAGTAGTGTAGGTCTGGCTTTCAGTGTAAGTTGTGACTCTAGACTATAGTAGTGTAGGTCTGGCGTTCAGTGTAAGTTGTGACTAGACTATAGTAGTGTAGGTCTGGCTTTCAGTGTAAGTTGTGACTCTAGACTATAGTAGTGTAGGTCTGGCGTTCACTGTAAGTTGTGACTCTAGACTATAGTAGTGTAGGTCTGGCGTTCAGTGTAAGTTGTGACTCTAGACTATAGTAGTGTAGGTCTGGCGTTCAGTGTAAGTTGTGACTCTAGACTATAGTAGTGTAGGTCTGGTGTTCAGTGTAAGTTGTGACTATAGTAGTGTAGGTCTGGCGATCAGTGTAAGTTGTGACTCTAGACTATAGTAGTGTGGGTCTGGCGTTCAGTGTAAGTTGTGACTAGACTATAGTAGTGTAGGTCTGGCGTTCAGTGTAAGTTGTGACTCTAGACTATAGTAGTGTAGGTCTGGCGTTCAGTGTAAGTTGTGACTCTAGACTATAGTAGTGTAGGTCTGGCGTTCAGTGTAAGTTGTGACTAGACTATAGTAGTGTAGGTCTGGCGTTCAGTGTAAGTTGTGACTCTAGACTATAGTAGTGTAGGTCTGGCGTTCAGTGTAAGTTGTGACTAGACTATAGTAGTGTAGGTCTGGCTTTCAGTTTATATTGTGACTCTAGACTATAGTAGTGTAGGTCTGGCGTTCAGTGTAAGTTGTGACTAGACTATAGTAGTGTAGGTCTGGCTTTCAGTGTAAGTTGTGACTCTAGACTATAGTAGTGTAGGTCTGGCGTTCAGTGTAAGTTGTGACTATAGTAGTGTTGGTCTGGCGTTCAGTGTAAGTTGTGACTCTAGACTATAGTAGTGTAGGTCTGGCGTTCAGTGTAAGTTGTGACTCTAGACTATAGTAGTGTAGGTCTGGTGTTCAGTGTAAGTTGTGACTATAGTAGTGTAGGTCTGGCGATCAGTGTAAGTTGTGACTCTAGACTATAGTAGTGTGGGTCTGGAGTTCAGTGTACGTTGTGACTAGACTATAGTAGTGTAGGTCTGGCGTTCAGTGTAAGTAGTGACTCTAAACTATAGTAGTGTAGGTCTGGCGTTCAGTGTAAGTTGTGACTCTAGACTATAGTAGTGTAGGTCTGGCGTTCAGTGTAAGTTGTGACTAGACTATAGTAGTGTAGGTCTGGCGATCAGTGTAAGTTGTGACTCTAGACTATAGTAGTGTAGGTCTGGCGTTCAGTCTAAGTTGTGACTCTTGACTGTAGTAGTGTAGGTCTGGCGTTCAGTGTAATTTGTGACTAGACTATAGTTGTGTAGGTCTGGCGTTCAGTGTAAGTTGTGACTCTAGACTATAGTAGTGTAGGTCTGGCGATCAGTGTAAGTTGTGACTCTAGACTATAGTAGTGTAGGTCTGGAGTTCAGTGTAAGTTGTGACTAGACTATAGTAGTGTAGGTCTGGCGTTCAGTGTAAGTTGTGACTCTAAACTATAGTAGTGTAGGTCTGGCGTTCAGTGTAAGTTGTGACTCTAGACTATAGTAGTGTAGGTCTGGCGTTCAGTGTAAGTTGTGACTAGACTATTGTAGTGTAGGTCTGGCGATCAGTGTAAGTTGTGACTCTAGACTATAGTAGTGTTGGTCTGGCGTTCAGTGTAAGTTGTGACTCTAGACTATAGTAGTGTAGGTCTGGCGTTCAGTGTAAGTTGTGACTAGACTATAGTAGTGTAGGTCTGGCGTTCAGTGTAAGTTGTGACTCTAGACTATAGTAGTGTAGGTCTGGCGTTCAGTGTAAGTTGTGACTAGACTATAGTAGTGTAGGTCTGGCGTTCAGTGTAAGTTGTGAGTAGACTATAGTAGTGTAGGTCTGGCGTTCAGTGTAAGTTGTGACTCTAGACTATAGTAGTGTAGGTCTGGCGTTCAGTGTAAGTTGTGACTCTAGACTATAGTAGTGTATGTCTGGCGTTCAGTGTTAGTTGTGACTAGACGATAGTAGTATAGGTCTGGCGTTCAGTGAAGTTGTGACTCTAGACTATAGTAGTGTAGGTCTGGCGTTCAGTGTAAGTTGTGACTAGACTATTGTAGTGTAGGTCTGGCGATCAGTGTAAGTTGTGACTAGACTATAGTAGTGTAGGTCTGGCGTTCAGTGTAAGTTGTGACTCTAGACTATAGTAGTGTAGGTCTGGCGTTCAGTGTAAGTTGTGACTCTAGACTATAGTAGTGTAGGTCTGGCGTTCAGTGTAAGTTGTGACTAGACTATAGTAGTGTAGGTCTGGCGTTCAGTGTAAGTTGTGACTAGACTATAGTAGTGTAGGTCTGGTGTTCAGTGTAAGTTGTGACTCTAGACTATAGTAGTGTAGGTCTGGCGTTCAGTGTAAGTTGTGACTCTAGACTATAGTAGTGTAGGTCTGGCGTTCAGTGTAAGTTGTGACTCTAGACTATAGTAGTGTAGGTCTGGTGTTCAGTGTAAGGTGTGACTCTAGACTATAGTAGTGTAGGTCTGGCGATCAGTGTAAGTTGTGACTCTAGACTATAGTAGTGTGGGTCTGGAGTTTAGTGTAAGTTGTGACTAGACTATAGTAGTGTATGTCTGGCGTTCAGTGTAAGTTGTAACTAGACTATAGTAGTGTAGGTCTGGCGTTCAGTGTAAGTTGTGACTCTAGACTATAGTAGTGTAGGTCTGGTGTTCAGTGTAAGGTGTGACTCTAGACTATAGTAGTGTATGTCTGGCGTTCAGTGTAAGTTGTGACTATAGTAGTGTAGGTCCAGCGATCAGTGTAAGTTGTGACTCTAGACTATAGTAGTGTAGGTCTGGCGTTCAGTCTAAGTTGTGACTCTAGACTATAGTAGTGTAGGTCTGGCGTTCAGTGTAATTTGTGACTAGACTATAGTAGTGTAGGTCTGGCGTTCAGTGTAAGTTGTGAGTAGACTATAGTAGTGTAGGTCTGGCGATCAGTGTAAGTTGTGACTCTAGACTATAGTAGTGTGGGTCTGGAGTTCAGTGTACGTTGTGACTAGACTATAGTAGTGTAGGTCTGGCGTTCAGTGTAAGTAGTGACTCTAAACTATATTAGTGTAGGTCTGGCGTTCAGTGTAAGTTGTGACTCTAGACTATAGTAGTGTAGGTCTGGCGTTCAGTGTAAGTTGTGACTATAGTAGTGTAGGTCTGGCGATCAGTGTAAGTTGTGACTCTAGACTATAGTAGTGTAGGTCTGGCGTTCAGTGTAAGTTGTGACTCTAGACTATAGTAGTGTAGGTCTGGAGTTCAGTGTAAGTTGTGACTATAGTAGTGTTGGTCTGGCGTTCAGTGTAAGTTGTGACTCTAGACTATAGTAGTGTAGGTCTGGCGTTCAGTGTAAGTTGTGACTAGACTATAGTAGTGTAGGTCTGGCGTTCAGTGTAAGTTGTGACTAGACTATAGTAGTGTAGGTCTGGCGTTCAGTGAAGTTGTGACTCTAGACTATAGTAGTGTAGGTCTGGCGTTCAGTGTAAGTTGTGACTCTAGACTATAGTAGTGTATGTCTGGCGTTCAGTGTTAAGTTGAGACTAGACTATAGTAGTGTAGGTCTGGCGTTCAGTGTAAGTTGTGACTCTAGACTATAGTAGTGTAGGTCTGGCGTTCAGTGTAAGTTGTGACTAGACTATTGTAGTGTAGGTCTGGCGATCAGTGTAAGTTGTGACTAGACTATAGTAGTGTAGGTCTGGCGATCAGTGTAAGTTGTGACTCTAGACTATAGTAGTGTAGGTCTGGCGTTCAGTCTAAGTTGTGACTCTAGACTATAGTAGTGTAGGTCTGGCGTTCAGTGTAAGTTGTGACTAGACTATAGTAGTGTAGGTCTGGCGTTCAGTGTAAGTTGTGACTAGACTATAGTAGTGTAGGTCTGGTGTTCAGTGTAAGTTGTGACTCTAGACTATAGTAGTGTAGGTCTGGCGTTCAGTGTAAGTTGTGACTCTAGACTATAGTAGTGTAGGTCTGGCGTTCAGTGTAAGTTGTGACTCTAGACTATAGTAGTGTAGGTCTGGTGTTCAGTGTAAGTTGTGACTAGACTATAGTAGTGTAGGTCTGGCGTTCAGTGTAAGTTGTGACTCTAGACTATAGTAGTGTGGGTCTGGAGTTTAGTGTAAGTTGTGACTAGACTATAGTAGTGTATGTCTGGCGTTCAGTGTAAGTTGTAACTAGACTATAGTAGTGTAGGTCTGGCGTTCAGTGTAATTTGTGACTCTAGACTATAGTAGTTTAGGTCTGGTGTTCAGTGTAAGGTGTGACTCTAGACTATAGTAGTGTATGTCTGGCGTTCAGTGTAAGTTGTGAATATAGTAGTGTAGGTCCAGCGATCAGTGTAAGTTGTGACTCTAGACTATAGTAGTGTAGGTCTGGCGTTCAGTCTAAGATGTGACTCTAGACTATAGTAGTGTAGGTCTGGCGTTCAGTGTAATTTGTGACTAGACTATAGTAGTGTAGGTCTGGCGTTCAGTGTAAGTTGTGACTAGACTATAGTAGTGTAGGTCTGGCATTCAGTGTTAGTTGTGACTAGACTATAGTAGCGTAGGTCTGGCGTTCAGTGTAAGTTGTGACTCTAGACTATAGTAGTGTATGTCTGGCGTTCAGTGTTAGTTGTGACTAGACGATAGTAGTATAGGTCTGGCGTTCAGTGAAGTTGTGACTCTAGACTATAGTAGTGTAGGTCTGGCGTTCAGTGTAAGTTGTGACTAGACTATTGTAGTGTAGGTCTGGCGATCAGTGTAAGTTGTGACTAGACTATAGTAGTGTAGGTCTGGCGTTCAGTGTAAGTTGTGACTCTAGTCTATAGTAGTGTAGGTCTGGCGTTCAGTGTAAGTTGTGACTAGACTATAGTAGTGTAGGTCTGGCTTTCAGTTTATATTGTGACTCTAGACTATAGTAGTGTAGGTCTGGCGTTCAGTGTAAGTTGTGACTCTAGACTATAGTAGTGTAGGTCTGGCATTCAGTGTTAGTTGTGACTAGACTATAGTAGTGTAGGTCTGGCTTTCTGTTAATATTGTGACTCTAGACTATAGTAGTGTAGGTCTGGCGTTCAGTGTTAGTTGTGACTAGACTATAGTAGCGTAGGTCTGGCGTTCAGTGTAAGTTGTGACTCTAGACTATAGTAGTGTAGGTCTGGCGTTCAGTGTAAGTTGTGACTAGACTATAGTAGTGTAGGTCTGGCGTTCAGTGTAAGTTGTGACTAGACTATAGTAGTGTAGGTCTGGCGTTCAGTGTAAGTTGTGACTCTAGACTATAGTAGTGTAGGTCTGGCGTTCAGTGTAAGTTGTGACTCTAGACTATAGTAGTGTAGGTCTGGCGTTCAGTGTAAGTTGTGACTCTAGACTATAGTAGTGTAGGTCTGGTGTTCAGTGTAAGTTGTGACTCTAGACTATAGTAGTGTAGGTCTGGCGATCAGTGTAAGTTGTGACTCTAGACTATAGTAGTGTGGGTCTGGAGTTCAGTGTAAGTTGTGACTCAGACTATAGTAGTGTAGGTCTGGCGTTCAGTGTAAGTTGTGACTCTAAACTATAGTAGTGTAGGTCTGGCGTTCAGTGTAAGTTGTGACTCTAGACTATAGTAGTGTAGGTCTGGCGTTCAGTGTAAGTTGTGACTCTAGACTATAGTAGTGTAGGTCTGGCGTTCAGTGTAAGTTGTGACTCTAGACTATAGTAGTGTAGGTCTGGCGTTCAGTGTAAGTTGTGACTCTAGACTATAGTAGTGTAGGTCTGGCGTTCAGTGTAAGTTGTGACTCTAGACTATAGTAGTGTAGGTCTGGCGTTCAGTGTAAGTTGTGACTCTAGACTATAGTAGTGTAGGTCTGGCGTTCAGTGTAAGTTGTGACTAGACTATAGTAGTGTAGGTCTGGCGTTCAGTGTAAGTTGTGACTAGACTATAGTAGTGTAGGTCTGGCGTTCAGTGTAAGTTGTGACTAGACTATAGTAGTGTAGGTCTGGCGTTCAGTGTAAGTTGTGACTCTAGACTATAGTAGTGTAGGTCTGGCGTTCAGTGTAAGTTGTGACTAGACTATAGTAGTGTAGGTCTGGCTTTCTGTTTAAATTGTGACTCTAGACTATAGAAGTGTAGGTCTGGCATTCAGTGTTAGTTGTGACTAGACTATAGTAGCGTAGGTTTGGCGTTCAGTGTAAGTTGTGACTCTAGACTATAGTAGTGTATGTCTGGCGTTCAGTGTTAGTTGTGACTAGACTATAGTAGTGTAGGTCTGGCGTTCAGTGTAAGTTGTGACTAGACTATAGTAGTGTAGGTCTGGCGTTCAGTGTAAGTTGTGACTCTAGACTATAGTAGTGTAGGTCTGGCGTTCAGTGTAAGTTGTGACTAGACTATAGTAGTGTAGGTCTGGCGTTCAGTGTAAGTTGTGACTCTAGACTATAGTAGTGTAGGTCTGGCGTTCAGTGTAAGTTGTGACTCTAGACTATAGTAGTGTAGGTCTGGTGTTCAGTGTAAGTTGTGACTAGACTATAGTAGTGTAGGTCTGGCGATCAGTGTAAGTTGTGACTCTAGACTATAGTAGTGTGGGTCTGGAGTTCAGTGTACGTTGTGACCAGACTATAGTAGTGTAGGTCTGGCGTTCAGTGTAAGTAGTGACTCTAAACTATAGTAGTGTAGGTCTGGCGTTCAGTGTAAGTTGTGACTCTAGACTATAGTAGTGTAGGTCTGGTGTTCAGTGTAAGTTGTGACTCTAGACTATAGTAGTGTAGGTCTGGCGTTCAGTGTAAGTTGTGACTAGACTATAGTAGTGTAGGTCTGGCGATCAGTGTAAGTTGTGACTCTAGACTATAGTAGTGTAGGTCTGGCGTTCAGTGTAAGTTGTGACTCTAGACTATAGTAGTGTAGGTCTGGCGTTCAGTGTAAGTTGTGACTCTAGACTATAGTAGTGTAGGTCTGGCGTTCAGTGTAAGTTGTGACTAGACTATAGTAGTGTAGGTCTGGCGTTCAGTGTAAGTTGTAACTAGACTATAGTAGTGTAGGTCTGGCGTTCAGTGTAAGTTGTGACTAGACTATAGTAGTGTAGGTCTGGCGTTCAGTGTAAGTTGTGACTCTAGACTATAGTAGTGTATGTCTGGCGTTCAGTGTTAGTTGTGACTAGACGATAGTAGTATAGGTCTGGCGTTCAGTGAAGTTGTGACTCTAGACTATAGTAGTGTAGGTCTGGCGTTCAGTGTAAGTTGTGACTAGACTATTGTAGTGTAGGTCTGGCGATCAGTGTAAGTTGTGACTAGACTATAGTAGTGTAGGTCTGGCGTTCAGTGTAAGTTGTGACTCTAGACTATAGTAGTGTAGGTCTGGCGTTCAGTGTAAGTTGTGACTAGACTATAGTAGTGTAGGTCTGGCTTTCAGTGTAAGTTGTGACTCTAGACTATAGTAGTGTAGGTCTGGCATTCAGTGTTAGTTGTGACTAGACTATAGTAGTGTAGGTCTGGCGTTCAGTGTAAGTTGTGACTCTAGACTATAGTAGTGTAGGTCTGGCATTCAGTGTAAGTTGTGACTAGACTATAGTAGTGTAGGTCTGGCTTTCTGTTTAAATTGTGACTCTAGACTATAGTAGTGTAGGTCTGGCGTTCAGTGTTAGTTGTGACTAGACTATAGTAGCGTAGGTCTGGCGTTCAGTGTAAGTTGTGACTCTAGACTATAGTAGTGTATGTCTGGCGTTCAGTGTTAGTTGTGACTAGACTATAGTAGTGTAGGTCTGGCGTTCATTGTAAGTTGTGACTAGACTATAGTAGTGTAGGTCTGGCGTTCAGTGTAAGTTGTGACTCTAGACTATAGTAGTGTAGGTCTGGCGTTCAGTGTAAGTTGTGACTATAGTAGTGTAGGTCTGGCGTTCAGTGTAAGTTGTGACTCTAGACTATAGTAGTGTAGGTCTGGCGTTCAGTGTAAGTTGTGACTCTAGACTATAGTAGTGTAGGTCTGGTGTTCAGTGTAAGTTGTGACTCTAGACTATAGTAGTGTAGGTCTGGCGATCAGTGTAAGTTGTGACTCTAGACTATAGTAGTGTGGGTCTGGAGTTCAGTGTACGTTGTGACCAGACTATAGTAGTGTAGGTCTGGCGTTCAGTGTAAGTAGTGACTCTAAACTATAGTAGTGTAGGTCTGGCGTTCAGTGTAAGTTGTGACTCTAGACTATAGTAGTGTAGGTCTGGTGTTCAGTGTAAGATGTGACTCTAGACTATAGTAGTGTAGGTCTGGCGTTCAGTGTAAGTTGTGACTCTAGACTATAGTAGTGTAGGTCTGGCGTTCAGTGTAAGTTGTGACTAGACTATAGTAGTGTAGGTCTGGCATTCAGTGTTAGTTGTGACTAGACTATAGTAGCGTAGGTCTGGCGTTCAGTGTAAGTTGTGACTCTAGACTATAGTAGTGTAGGTCTGGCGTTCAGTGTAAGTTGTGACTAGACTATAGTAGTGTAGGTCTGGCGTTCAGTGTAAGTTGTGACTCTAGACTATAGTAGTGTAGGTCTGGCGTTCAGTGTAAGTTGTGACTAGACTATAGTAGTGTAGGTCTGGCGTTCAGTGTAAGTTGTGACTCTAGACTATAGTAGTGTAGGTCTGGCGTTCAGTGTAAGTTGTGACTAGACTATAGTAGTGTAGGTCTGGCGTTCAGTGTAAGTTGTGACTAGACTATAGTAGTGTAGGTCTGGCGTTCAGTGTAAGTTGTGACTCTAGACTATAGTAGTGTAGGTCTGGTGTTCAGTGTAAGGTGTGACTCTAGACTATAGTAGTGTAGGTCTGGCGTTCAGTGTAAGTTGTGACTCTAGACTATAGTAGTGTAGGTCTGGCGATCAGTGTAAGTTGTGACTCTAGACTATAGTAGTGTAGGTCTGGCGTTCAGTGTAAGTTGTGACTCTAGACTATAGTAGTGTAGGTCTGGCGTTCAGTGTAAGTTGTGACTAGACTATAGTAGTGTAGGTCTGGCGTTCAGTGTAAGTTGTGACTCTAGACTATAGTAGTGTATGTCTGGCGTTCAGTGTTAGTTGTGACTAGACGATAGTAGTATAGGTCTGGCGTTCAGTGAAGTTGTGACTCTAGACTATAGTAGTGTAGGTCTGGCGTTCAGTGTAAGTTGTGACTAGACTATTGTAGTGTAGGTCTGGCGATCAGTGTAAGTTGTGACTAGACTATAGTAGTGTAGGTCTGGCGTTCAGTGTAAGTTGTGACTCTAGTCTATAGTAGTGTAGGTCTGGCGTTCAGTGTAAGTTGTGACTAGACTATAGTAGTGTAGGTCTGGCTTTCAGTTTATATTGTGACTCTAGACTATAGTAGTGTAGGTCTGGCGTTCAGTGTTAGTTGTGACTAGACTATAGTAGTGTAGGTCTGGCGTTCAGTGTAAGTTGTGACTCTAGACTATAGTAGTGTAGGTCTGGCGTTCAGTGTAAGTTGTGACTCTAGACTATAGAAGTGTAGGTCAGGCAGTCAGTGTAAGTTGTGACTCTAGACTATAGTAGTGTAGGTCTGGCATTCAGTGTAAGTTGTGACTCTAGACTATAGTAGTGTATGTCTGGCGTTCAGTGTTAGTTGTGACTAGACGATAGTAGTATAGGTCTGGCGTTCAGTGAAGTTGTGACTCTAGACTATAGTAGTGTAGGTCTGGCGTTCAGTGTAAGTTGTGACTAGACTATTGTAGTGTAGGTCTGGCGATCAGTGTAAGTTGTGACTAGACTATAGTAGTGTAGGTCTGGCGTTCAGTGTAAGTTGTGACTCTAGTCTATAGTAGTGTAGGTCTGGCGTTCAGTGTAAGTTGTGACTAGACTATAGTAGTGTAGGTCTGGCTTTCAGTTTATATTGTGACTCTAGACTATAGTAGTGTAGGTCTGGCGTTCAGTGTAAGTTGTGACTAGACTATAGTAGTGTAGGTCTGGCTTTCAGTTTAAGTTGTGACTCTAGACTATAGTAGTGTAGGTCTGGCGTTCATTGTAAGTTGTGACTCTAGACTATAGAAGTGTAGGTCAGGCAGTCAGTGTAAGTTGTGACTCTAGACTATAGTAGTGTAGGTCTGGCATTCAGTGTAAGTTGTAACTAGACTATAGTAGTGTAGGTCTGGCGTTCAGTGTAAGTTGTGACTCTAGACTATAGTAGTGTAGGTCTGGCGTTCAGTGTAAGTTGTGACTCTAGACTATAGTAGTGTAGGTCTGGCGTTCAGTGTTAGTTGTGACTATAGTAGTGTAGGTCTGGAGTTCAGTGTAAGTTGTGACTCTAGACTATAGTAGTGTAGGTCTGGCGTTCAGTGTAAGTTGTGACTAGACTATAGTAGTGTAGGTCTGGAGTTCAGTGTAAGTTGTGACTCTAGACTATAGTAGTGTAGGTCTGGCGTTCAGTGTAAGTTGTGACTCTAGACTATAGTAGTGTAGGTCTGGCGTTCAGTGTAAGTTGTGACTCTAGACTATAGTAGTGTAGGTCTGGCGTTCAGTGTAAGTTGTGACTAGACTATAGTAGTGTAGGTCTGGCGTTCAGTGTAAGTTGTGACTCTAGACTATAGTAGTGTAGGTCTGGCGTTCAGTGTAAGTTGTGACTCTAGACTATAGTAGTGTAGGTCTGGTGTTCAGTGTAAGTTGTGACTATAGTAGTGTAGGTCTGGCGATCAGTGTAAGTTGTGACTCTAGACTATAGTAGTGTGGGTCTGGAGTTCAGTGTACGTTGTGACCAGACTATAGTAGTGTAGGTCTGGCGTTCAGTGTAAGTAGTGACTCTAAACTATAGTAGTGTAGGTCTGGCGTTCAGTGTAAGTTGTGACTCTAGACTATAGTAGTGTAGGTCTGGCGTTCAGTGTAAGTTGTGACTCTAAACTATAGTAGTGTAGGTCTGGCGTTCAGTGTAAGTTGTGACTCTAGACTATAGTAGTGTAGGTCTGGCGTTCAGTGTAAGTTGTGACTCTAGACTATAGTAGTGTAGGTCTGGCGTTCAGTGTAAGTTGTGACTCTAGACTATAGTAGTGTAGGTCTGGCGTTCAGTGTTAGTTGTGACTAGACTATAGTAGTATAGGTCTGGCGTTCAGTGTAAGTTGTGACTCTAGACTATAGTAGTGTAGGTCTGGCGTTCAGTGTAAGTTGTGACTAGACTATAGTAGTGTAGGTCTGGCGTTCAGTGTAAGTTGTGACTAGACTATAGTAGTATAGGTCTGGCTTTCAGTGTTAGTTGTGACTCTAGACTATAGTAGTGTAGGTCTGGAGTTCAGTGTAAGTTGTGACTATAGTAGTGTAGGTCTGGCGATCAGTGTAAGTTGTGACTAGACTATAGTAGTGTAGGTCTGGCGTTCAGTGTAAGTTGTGACTCTAGTCTATAGTAGTGTAGGTCTGGCGTTCAGTGTAAGTTGTGACTCTAGACTATAGTAGTGTATGTCTGGCGTTCAGTGTTAGTTGTGACTAGACTATAGTAGTGTAGGTCTGGCGTTCAGTGTAAGTTGTGACTCTAGACTATAGTAGTGTAGGTCTGGCGTTCAGTGTAAGTTGTGACTAGACTATAGTAGTGTAGGTCTGGCGTTCAGTGTAAGTTGTGACTAGACTATAGTAGTGTAGGTCTGGCGTTCAGTGTAAGTTGTGACTCTAGACTATAGTAGTGTAGGTCTGGCGTTCAGTGTAAGTTGTGACTCTAGACTATAGTAGTGTAGGTCTGGTGTTCAGTGTAAGTTGTGACTAGACTATAGTAGTGTAGGTCTGGCGATCAGTGTAAGTTGTGACTCTAGACTATAGTAGTGGGTCTGGAGTTCAGTGTAAGTTGTGACCAGACTATAGTAGTGTAGGTCTGGCGTTCAGTGTAAGTTGTGACTCTAGACTATAGTAGTGTAGGTCTGGCGTTCAGTGTAAGTTGTGACTCTAGACTATAGTAGTGTAGGTCTGGCGTTCAGTGTTAGTTGTGACTCTAAACTATAGTAGTGTAGGTCTGGCGTTCAGTGTAAGTTTTGACTCTAAACTATAGTAGTGTATGTCTGGCGTTCAGTGTAAGTTGTGACTCTAAACTATAGTAGTGTAGGTCTGGCGTTCAGTGTAAGTTGTGACTCTAGACTATAGTAGTGTAGGTCTGGCGTTCAGTGTAAGTTGTGACTCTAGACTATAGTAGTGTAGGTCTGGCGTTCAGTGTAAGTTGTGACTCTAGACTATAGTAGTGTAGGTCTGGCGTTCAGTGTAAGTTGTGACTCTAGACTATAGTAGTGTATGTCTGGCGTTCAGTGTTAGTTGTGACTAGACGATAGTAGTATAGGTCTGGCGTTCAGTGTAAGTTGTGACTCTAGACTATAGTAGTGTAGGTCTGGCGTTCAGTGTAAGTTGTGACTAGACTATTGTAGTGTAGGTCTGGCGATCAGTGTAAGTTGTGACTAGACTATAGTAGTGTAGGTCTGGCGTTCAGTGTAAGTTGTGACTCTAGACTATAGTAGTGTAGGTCTGGCGTTCAGTGTAAGTTGTGACTAGACTATAGTAGTGTAGGTCTGGCGTTCAGTGTAAGTTGTGACTCTAGACTATAGTAGTGTAGGTCTGGCGTTCAGTGTAAGTTGTGACTCTAGACTATAGTAGTGTAGGTCTGGTGTTCAGTGTAAGTTGTGACTCTAGACTATAGTAGTGTAGGTCTGGCGTTCAGTGTAAGTTGTGACTCTAGACTATAGTAGTGTAGGTCTGGCGATTCAGTGTAAGTTGTGACTCTAGACTATAGTAGTGTGGGTCTGGAGTTCAGTGTAAGTTGTGACTCAGACTATAGTAGTGTAGGTCTGGCGTTCAGTGTAAGTTGTGACTCTAGACTATAGTAGTGTAGGTCTGGCGTTCAGTGTAAGTTGTGACTCTAGACTATAGTAGTGTAGGTCTGGCGTTCAGTGTAAGTTGTGACTCTAGACTATAGTAGTGTAGGTCTGGAGTTCAGTGTAAGTTGTGACTAGACTATAGTAGTGTAGGTCTGGCGATCAGTGTAAGTTGTGACTAGACTATAGTAGTGTAGGTCTGGCGTTCAGTGTAAGTTGTGACTCTAGACTATAGTAGTGTAGGTCTGGCGTTCAGTGTAAGTTGTGACTCTAGACTATAGTAGTGTAGGTCTGGCGTTCAGTGTAAGTTGTGACTAGACTATAGTAGTGTAGGTCTGGCGTTCAGTGTTAGTTGTGACTAGACTATAGTAGCGTAGGTCTGGCGTTCAGTGTAAGTTGTGACTCTAGACTATAGTAGTGTAGGTCTGGCGTTCAGTGTAAGTTGTGACTAGACTATAGTAGTGTAGGTCTGGCGTTCAGTGTAAGTTGTGACTCTAGACTATAGTAGTGTAGGTCTGGCGTTCAGTGTAAGTTGTGACTCTAGACTATAGTAGTGTAGGTCTGGTGTTCAGTGTAAGTTGTGACTCTAGACTATAGTAGTGTAGGTCTGGCGATCAGTGTAAGTTGTGACTCTAGACTATAGTAGTGTAGGTCTGGAGTTTAGTGTAAGTTGTGACCAGACTATAGTAGTGTATGTCTGGCGTTCAGTGTAATTTGTGACTCTAGACTATAGTAGTTTAGGTCTGGTGTTCAGTGTAAGGTGTGACTCTAGACTATAGTAGTGTATGTCTGGCGTTCAGTGTAAGTTGTGACTAGACTATAGTAGTGTAGGTCTGGCGTTCAGTGTAAGTTGTGACTCTAGACTATAGTAGTGTAGGTCTGGCGTTCAGTGTAAGTTGTGACTCTAGACTATAGTAGTGTAGGTCTGGTGTTCAGTGTAAGTTGTGACTATAGTAGTGTAGGTCTGGCGTTCAGTGTAAGTTGTGACTAGACTATAGTAGTGTAGGTCTGGCATTCAGTGTAAGTTGAGACTAGACTATAGTAGTGTAGGTCTGGCGTTCAGTGTAAGTTGTGACTCTAGACTATAGTAGTGTATGTCTGGCGTTCAGTGTTAGTTGTGACTAGACGATAGTAGTATAGGTCTGGCGTTCAGTGAAGTTGTGACTCTAGACTATAGTAGTGTAGGTCTGGCGTTCAGTGTAAGTTGTGACTAGACTATTGTAGTGTAGGTCTGGCGATCAGTGTAAGTTGTGACTAGACTATAGTAGTGTAGGTCTGGCGTTCAGTGTAAGTTGTGACTAGACTATAGTAGTGTAGGTCTGGAGTTCAGTGTAAGTTGTGACTATAGTAGTGTAGGTCTGGCGATCAGTGTAAGTTGTGACTAGACTATAGTAGTGTAGGTCTGGCGTTCAGTGTAAGTTGTGACTCTAGACTATAGTAGTGTATGTCTGGCGTTCAGTGTTAGTTGTGACTAGACTATAGTAGTGTAGGTCTGGCGTTCAGTGTAAGTTGTGACTCTAGACTATAGTAGTGTAGGTCTGGCGTTCAGTGTAAGTTGTGACTCTAGACTATAGTAGTGTAGGTCTGGCGTTCAGTGTAAGTTGTGACTAGACTATAGTAGTGTAGGTCTGGCGATCAGTGTAAGTTGTGACTCTAGACTATAGTAGTGTGGGTCTGGAGTTCAGTGTACGTTGTGACCAGACTATAGTAGTGTAGGTCTGGCGTTCAGTGTAAGTAGTGACTCTAAACTATAGTAGTGTAGGTCTGGCGTTCAGTGTAAGTTGTGACTCTAAACTATAGTAGTGTAGGTCTGGCGTTCAGTGTAAGTTGTGACTCTAAACTATAGTAGTGTAGGTCTGGCGTTCAGTGTAAGTTTTGACTCTAGACTATAGTAGTGTATGTCTGGCGTTCAGTGTAAGTACTGACTCTAAACTATAGTAGTGTAGGTCTGGCGTTCAGTGTAAGTTGTGACTCTAGACTATAGTAGTGTATGTCTGGCGTTCAGTGTTAGTTGTGACTAGACGATAGTAGTATAGGTCCGGCGTTCAGTGAAGTTGTGACTCTAGACTATAGTAGTGTAGGTCTGGCGTTCAGTGTAAGTTGTGACTAGACTATTGTAGTGTAGGTCTGGCGATCAGTGTAAGTTGTGACTAGACTATAGTAGTGTAGGTCTGGTGTTCAGTGTAAGTTGTGACTCTAGACTATAGTAGTGTAGGTCTGGCGTTCAGTGTAAGTTGTGACTATAGTAGTGTTGGTCTGGCGTTCAGTGTAAGTTGTGACTCTAGACTATAGTAGTGTAGGTCTGGCGTTCAGTGTAAGTTGTGACTCTAGACTATAGTAGTGTAGGTCTGGTGTTCAGTGTAAGTTGTGACTATAGTAGTGTAGGTCTGGCGATCAGTGTAAGTTGTGACTCTAGACTATAGTAGTGTGGGTCTGGAGTTCAGTGTAAGTTGTGACCAGACTATAGTAGTGTAGGTCTGGCGTTCAGTGTAAGTAGTGACTCTAAACTATAGTAGTGTAGGTCTGGCGTTCAGTGTAAGTTTTGACTCTAAACTATAGTAGTGTAGGTCTGGCGTTCAGTGTAAGTTGTGACTCTAGACTATAGTAGTGTAGGTCTGGCGTTCAGTGTAAGTTGTGACTAGACTATTGTAGTGTAGGTCTGGTGATCAGTGTAAGTTGTGACTAGACTATAGTAGTGTAGGTCTGGCGTTCAGTGTAAGTTGTGACTCTAGACTATAGTAGTGTAGGTCTGGCGTTCAGTGTTAGTTGTGACTAGACTATAGTAGTGTAGGTCTGGCTTTCAGTTTATATTGTGACTCTAGACTATAGTAGTGTAGGTCTGGCGTTCAGTGTAAGTTGTGACTAGACTATAGTAGTGTAGGTCTGGCGTTCAGTGTTAGTTGGGACTCTAGACTATAGTAGTGTAGGTCTGGAGTTCAGTGTAAGTTGTGACTATAGTAGTGTAGGTCTGGCGATCAGTGTAAGTTGTGACTAGACTATAGTAGTGTAGGTCTGGCGTTCAGTGTAAGTTGTGACTCTAGACTATAGTAGTGTAGGTCTGGCGTTCAGTGTAAGTTGTGACTCTAGACTATAGTAGTGTAGGTCTGGCGTTCAGTGTTAGTTGTGACTAGACTATAGTAGTGTAGGTCTGGCGTTCATTGTAAGTTGTGACTAGACTATAGTAGTGTAGGTCTGGCGTTCAGTGTAAGTTGTGACTCTAGACTATAGTAGTGTAGGTCTGGCTTTCAGTGTAAGTTGTGACTCTAGACTATAGTAGTGTAGGTCTGGCGTTCAGTGTAAGTTGTGACTCTAGACTATAGTAGTGTAGGTCTGGTGTTCAGTGTACGTTGTGACTATAGTAGTGTAGGTCTGGCGATCAGTGTAAGTTGTGACTCTAGACTATAGTAGTGTAGGTCTGGAGTTTAGTGTAAGTTGTGACCAGACTATAGTAGTGTATGTCTGGCGTTCAGTGTAATTTGTGACTCTAGACTATAGTAGTTTAGGTCTGGTGTTCAGTGTAAGGTGTGACTCTAGACTATAGTAGTGTATGTCTGGCGTTCAGTGTAAGTTGTAACTAGACTATAGTAGTGTAGGTCTGGTGTTCAGTGTAAGTTGTGACACTAGACTGTAGTAGTTTAGGTCTGGTGTTCAGTGTAAGGTGTAACTCTAGACTATAGTAGTGTATGTCTGGTGTTCAGTGTAAGTTGTGACTAGACTATAGTAGTGTAGTTCTGGTGTTCAGTGTTAGTTGTGACTAGACTATAGTAGTGTAGGTCTGGCATTCAGTGTTAG
This sequence comes from Brachymystax lenok tsinlingensis, assembly GCA_030435695.1. Classification (NCBI taxonomy): domain Eukaryota; kingdom Metazoa; phylum Chordata; class Actinopteri; order Salmoniformes; family Salmonidae; genus Brachymystax; species Brachymystax lenok. The sequence goes on from CM059814.1 coordinate 14,033,621, forward strand.
TTGGGACTAGACTATAGTAGCGTAGGTCTGGCGTTCAGTGTAAGTTGTGACTCTAGACTATAGTAGTGTATGTCTGGCGTTCAGTGTTAGTTGTGACTAGACGATAGTAGTATAGGTCTGGCGTTCAGTGAAGTTGTGACTCTAGACTATAGTAGTGTAGGTCTGGCGTTCAGTGTAAGTTGTGACTAGACTATTGTAGTGTAGGTCTGGCGATCAGTGTAAGTTGTGACTAGACTATAGTAGTGTAGGTCTGGCGTTCAGTGTAAGTTGTGACTCTAGTCTATAGTAGTGTAGGTCTGGCTTTCAGTTTATATTGTGACTCTAGACTATAGTAGTGTAGGTCTGGCGTTCAGTGTAAGTTGTGACTAGACTATAGTAGTGTAGGTCTGGCTTTCAGTTTAAGTTGTGACTCTAGACTATAGTAGTGTAGGTCTGGCGTTCATTGTAAGTTGTGACTCTAGACTATATAAGTGTAGGTCAGGCAGTCAGTGTAAGTTGTGACTCTAGACTATAGTAGTGTAGGTCTGGCATTCAGTGTAAGTTGTAACTAGACTATAGTAGTGTAGGTCTGGCGTTCAGTGTAAGTTGAGACTAGACTATAGTAGTGTAGGTCTAGCGTTCAGTGTAAGTTGTGACTCTAAACTATAGTAGTGTAGGTCTGGCGTTCAGTGTAAGTTTTGTCTCTAAACTATAGTAGTGTAGGTCTGGTGTTCAGTGTAAGTTGTGACTCTAGACTATAGTAGTGTAGGTCTGGTGTTCAGTGTAAGTTGTGACTCTAGACTATAGTAGTGTAGGTCTGGCGTTCAGTGTAAGTTGTGACTAGACTATTGTAGTGTAGGTCTGGCGATCAGTGTAAGTTGTGACTCTAGACTATAGTAGTGTGGGTCTGGAGTTCAGTGTACGTTGTGACCAGACTATAGTAGTGTAGGTCTGGCGTTCAGTGTAAGTTGTGACTCTAAACTATAGTAGTGTAGGTCTGGCGTTCAGTGTAAGTTGTGACTCTAGACTATAGTAGTGTAGGTCTGGCGTTCAGTGTAAGTTGTGACTCTAAACTATAGTAGTGTAGGTCTGGCGTTCAGTGTAAGTTGTGACTCTAGACTATAGTAGTGTAGGTCTGGTGTTCAGTGTAAGTTGTGACTCTAGACTATAGTAGTGTAGGTCTGGCGATCAGTGTAAGTTGTGACTCTAGACTATAGTAGTGTGGGTCTGGAGTTCAGTGTAAGTTGTGACTCAGACTATAGTAGTGTAGGTCTGGCGTTCAGTGTAAGTAGTGACTCTAGACTATAGTAGTGTAGGTCTAGAGTTCAGTGTAAGTTGTGACTATAGTAGTGTAGGTCTGGCGTTCAGTGTAAGTTGTGACTCTAGTCTATAGTAGTGTAGGTCTGGCGTTCAGTGTAAGTTGTGACTCTAGACTATAGTAGTGTATGTCTGGCGTTCAGTGTTAGTTGTGACTAGACTATAGTAGTGTAGGTCTGGCGTTCATTGTTAGTTGTGACTAGACTATAGTAGAGTAGGTCTGGCGTTCAGTGTAAGTTGTGACTCTAGACTATAGTAGTTTAGGTCTGGCTTTCAGTGTAAGTTGTGACTATAGTAGTGTAGGTCTGGCGTTCAGTGTAAGTTGTGACTAGACTATAGTAGTGTAGGTCTGGCGTTCAGTGTAAGTTGAGACTAGACTATAGTAGTGTAGGTCTAGCGTTCAGTGTAAGTTGTGACTCTAAACTATAGTAGTGTAGGTCTGGCGTTCAGTGTAAGTTGTGACTCTAAACTATAGTAGTGTAGGTCTGGCGTTCAGTGTAAGTTGTGACTCTAGACTATAGTAGTGTAGTTCTGGTGTTCAGTGTAAGTTGTGACTCTAGACTATAGTAGTGTAGGTCTGGTGTTCAGTGTAAGTTGTGACTATAGTAGTGTAGGTCTGGCGATCAGTGTAAGTTGTGACTCTAGACTATAGTAGTGTGGGTCTGGAGTTCAGTGTAAGTTGTGACCAGACTATAGTAGTGTATGTCTGGCGCTCAGTGTAAGTTGTGACTCTAAACTATAGTAGTGTAGGTCTGGCGTTCAGTGTAAGTTGTGACTCTAGACTATAGTAGTGTAGGTCTGGCGTTCAGTGTAAGTTGTGACTCTAAACTATAGTAGTGTAGGTCTGGCGTTCAGTGTAAGTTGTGACTCTAGACTATAGTAGTGTAGGTCTGGTGTTCAGTGTAAGTTGTGACTCTAGACTATAGTAGTGTAGGTCTGGCGATCAGTGTAAGTTGTGACTCTAGACTATAGTAGTGTGGGTCTGGAGTTCAGTGTATGTTGTGACCAGACTATAGTAGTGTAGGTCTGGCGTTCAGTGTAAGTAGTGACTCTAGACTATAGTAGTGTAGGTCTGGAGTTCAGTGTAAGTTGTGACTATAGTAGTGTAGGTCTGGCGATCAGTGTAAGTTGTGACTAGACTATAGTAGTGTAGGTCTGGCGTTCAGTGTAAGTTGTGACTCTAGTCTATAGTAGTGTAGGTCTGGCGTTCAGTGTAAGTTGTGACTCTAGACTATAGTAGTGTAGGTCTGGCGTTCAGTGTTAGTTGTGACTAGACTATAGTAGTGTAGGTCTGGCGTTCAGTGTAAGTTGTGACTAGACTATAGTAGTGTAGGTCTGGCGTTCAGTGTAAGTTGTGACTCTAGACTATAGTAGTTTAGGTCTGGCTTTCAGTGTAAGTTGTGACTATAGTAGTGTAGGTCTGGCGTTCAGTGTAAGTTGTGACTCTAGACTATAGTAGTGTAGGTCTGGCGTTCAGTGTAAGTTGTGACTCTAGACTATAGTAGTGTAGGTCTGGTGTTCAGTGTAAGTTGTGACTAGACTATAGTAGTGTAGGTCTGGCGATCAGTGTAAGTTGTGACTCTAGACTATAGTAGTGTGGGTCTGGAGTTCAGTGTAAGTTGTGACTCAGACTATAGTAGTGTAGGTCTGGTGTTCAGTGTAAGTTGTGACACTAGACTATAGTAGTGTAGGTCTGGTGTTCAGTGTAAGGTGTAACTCTAGACTATAGTAGTGTATGTCTGGTGTTCAGTGTAAGTTGTGACTAGACTATAGTAGTGTAGTTCTGGTGTTCAGTGTTAGTTGTGACTAGACTATAGTAGTGTAGGTCTGGCATTCAGTGTTAGTTGTGACTAGACTATAGTAGTGTAGGTCTGGCGTTCAGTGTAAGTTGTGACTCTAGACTATAGTAGTGTATGTCTGGCGTTCAGTGTTAGTTGTGACTAGACGATAGTAGTATAGGTCTGGCGTTCAGTGAAGTTGTGACTCTAGACTATAGTAGTGTAGGTCTGGCGTTCAGTGTAAGTTGTGACTAGACTATTGTAGTGTAGGTCTGGCGATCAGTGTAAGTTGTGACTCTAGACTATAGTAGTGTAGGTCTGGCTTTCAGTTTATATTGTGACTCTAGACTATAGTAGTGTAGGTCTGGCGTTCAGTGTAAGTTGTGACTAGACTATAGTAGTGTAGGTCTGGCTTTCAGTTTAAGTTGTGACTCTAGACTATAGTAGTGTAGGTCTGGCGTTCATTGTAAGTTGTGACTCTAGACTATAGAAGTGTAGGTCAGGCAGTCAGTGTAAGTTGTGACTCTAGACTATAGTAGTGTAGGTCTGGCATTCAGTTTAAGTTGTAACTAGACTATAGTAGTGTAGGTCTGGCGTTCAGTGTAAGTTGAGACTAGACTATAGTAGTGTAGGTCTAGCGTTCAGTGTAAGTTGTGACTCTAGACTATAGTAGTGTAGGTCTGGCGTTCAGTGTAAGTTTTGACTCTAAACTATAGTAGTGTAGGTCTGGCGTTCAGTGTAAGTTGTGACTCTAAACTATAGTAGTGTAGGTCTGGCGTTCAGTGTAAGTTGTGACTCTAGACTATAGTAGTGTAGGTCTGGCGTTCAGTGTAAGTTGTGACTAGACTATAGTAGTGTAGGTCTGGCGATCAGTGTAAGTTGTGACTCTAGACTATAGTAGTGTGGGTCTGGAGTTCAGTGTATGATGTGACCAGACTATAGTAGTGTAGGTCTGGCGTTCAGTGTAAGTAGTGACTCTAAACTATAGTAGTGTAGGTCTGGCGTTCAGTGTAAGTTGTGACTCTAGACTATAGTAGTGTAGGTCTGGCGTTCAGTGTAAGTTTTGTCTCTAAACTATAGTAGTGTAGGTCTGGCGTTCAGTGTAAGTTGTGACTCTAGACTATAGTAGTGTAGGTCTGGTGTTCAGTGTAAGTTGTGACTCTAGACTATAGTAGTGTAGGTCTGGTGTTCAGTGTAAGTTGTGACTATAGTAGTGTAGGTCTGGCGATCAGTGTAAGTTGTGACTCTAGACTATAGTAGTGTAGGTCTGGAGTTCAGTGTAAGTTGTGACTAGACTATAGTAGTGTAGGTCTGGCGTTCAGTGTAAGTTGTGACTAGACTATAGTAGTGTAGGTCTGGCGTTCAGTGTAAGTTTTGACTCTAAACTATAGTAGTGTAGGTCTGGCGATCAGTGTAAGTTGTGACTATAGACTATAGTAGTGTAGGTTTGGCGTTCAGTGTAAGTCGTGACTAGACTATAGTAGTGTAGGTCTGGTGTTCAGTGTAAGTTGTGACACTAGACTATAGTAGTGTAGGTCTGGTGTTCAGTGTAAGTTGTGACTCTAAACTATAGTAGTGTATGTCTGGTGTTCAGTGTAAGTTGTGGCTAGACTATAGTAGTGTAGGTCTGGCGTTCAGTGTAAGTTGTGACTCTAGACTATAGTAGTGTAGGTCTGGCGTTCAGTGTAAGTTGTGACTCTAAACTATAGTAGTGTAGGTCTGGCGTTCAGTGTAAGTTTTGTCTCTAAACTATAGTAGTGTAGGTCTGGCGTTCAGTGTAAGTTGTGACTCTAGACTATAGTAGTGTAGTTCTGGTGTTCAGTGTAAGTTGTGACTCTAGACTATAGTAGTGTAGGTCTGGTGTTCAGTGTAAGTTGTGACTATAGTAGTGTAGGTCTGGCGATCAGTGTAAGATGTGACTCTAGACTATAGTAGTGTGGGTCTGGAGTTCAGTGTATGTTGTGACCAGACTATAGTAGTGTAGGTCTGGCGTTCAGTGTAAGTAGTGACTCTAAACTATAGTAGTGTAGGTCTGGCGTTCAGTGTAAGTTGTGACTCTAGACTATAGTAGTGTAGGTCTGGCGTTCAGTGTAATGTGTCTCTAGACTATAGTAGTGTAGGTCTGGCGTTCAGTGTAAGTTGTGACTCTAGACTATAGTAGTGTAGGTCTGGTGTTCAGTGTAAGTTGTGACTAGACTATAGTAGTGTAGGTCTGGCGATCAGTGTAAGTTGTGACTCTAGACTATAGTAGTGTGGGTCTGGAGTTCAGTGTATGTTGTGACTCAGACTATAGTAGTGTAGGTCTGGCGTTCAGTGTAAGTAGTGACTCTAGACTATAGTAGTGTAGGTCTGGAGTTCAGTGTAAGTTGTGACTAGACTATAGTAGTGTAGGTCTGGCGATCAGTGTAAGTTGTGACTAGACTATAGTAGTGTAGGTCTGGCGTTCAGTGTAAGTTGTGACTCTAGTCTATAGTAGTGTAGGTCTGGCGTTCAGTGTAAGTTGTGACTCTAGACTATAGTAGTGTATGTCTGGCGTTCAGTGTTAGTTGTGACTAGACTATAGTAGTGTAGGTCTGGCGTTCATTGTTAGTTGTGACTAGACTATAGTAGAGTAGGTCTGGCGTTCAGTGTAAGTTGTGACTCTAGACTATAGTAGTTTAGGTCTGGCTTTCAGTGTAAGTTGTGACTAGACTATAGTAGTGTAGGTCTGGCGTTCAGTGTAAGTTGTGACTCTAGACTATAGTAGTGTAGGTCTGGCGTTCAGTCTAAGATGTGACTCTAGACTATAGTAGTGTAGGTCTGGTGTTCAGTGTAAGTTGTGACTAGACTATAGTAGTGTAGGTCTGGCGTTCAGTGTAAGTTGTGACTCTAGACTATAGTAGTGTGGGTCTGGAGTTCAGTGTAAGTTGTGACTAGACTATAGTAGTGTAGGTCTGGTGTTCAGTGTAAGTTGTGACACTAGACTATAGTAGTGTAGGTCTGGTGTTCAGTGTAAGTTGTGACTCTAGACTATAGTAGTGTAGGTCTGGCGTTCAGTGTAATTTGTGACTAGACTATAGTAGTGTAGGTCTGGTGTTCAGTGTAAGTTGTGACTAGACTATAGTAGTGTAGGTCTGGCATTCAGTGTTAGTTGTGACTAGACTATAGTAGTGTAGGTCTGGCGTTCAGTGTAAGTTGTGACTCTAGACTATAGTAGTGTATGTCTGGCGTTCAGTGTTAGTTGTGACTAGACGATAGTAGTATAGGTCTGGCGTTCAGTGAAGTTGTGACTCTAGACTATAGTAGTGTAGGTCTGGCGTTCAGTGTAAGTTGTGACTAGACTATTGTAGTGTAGGTCTGGCGATCAGTGTAAGTTGTGACTCTAGACTATAGTAGTGTAGGTCTGGCTTTCAGTTTATATTGTGACTCTAGACTATAGTAGTGTAGGTCTGGCGTTCAGTGTAAGTTGTGACTAGACTATAGTAGTGTAGGTCTGGCTTTCAGTTTAAGTTGTGACTCCAGACTATAGTAGTGTAGGTCTGGCGTTCAGTGTAAGTTGTGACTCTAGACTATAGAAGTGTAGGTCAGGCAGTCAGTGTAAGTTGTGACTCTAGACTATAGTAGTGTAGGTCTGGCATTCAGTGTAAGTTGTAACTAGACTATAGTAGTGTAGGTCTGGCGTTCAGTGTAAGTTGAGACTAGACTATAGTAGTGTAGGTCTAGCGTTCAGTGTAAGTTGTGACTCTAAACTATAGTAGTGTAGGTCTGGCGTTCAGTGTAAGTTTTGTCTCTAAACTATAGTAGTGTAGGTCTGGCGTTCAGTGTAAGTTGTGACTCTAGACTATAGTAGTGTAGTTCTGGTGTTCAGTGTAAGTTGTGACTCTAGACTATAGTAGTGTAGGTCTGGTGTTCAGTGTAAGTTGTGACTATAGTAGTGTAGGTCTGGCGATCAGTGTAAGTTGTGACTCTAGACTATAGTAGTGTGGGTCTGGAGTTCAGTGTACGTTGTGACCAGACTATAGTAGTGTAGGTCTGGCGTTCAGTGTAAGTAGTGACTCTAAACTATAGTAGTGTAGGTCTGGCGTTCAGTGTAAGTTGTGACTCTAGACTATAGTAGTGTAGGTCTGGCGTTCAGTGTAAGTTTTGTCTCTAAACTATAGTAGTGTAGGTCTGGCGTTCAGTGTAAGTTGTGACTCTAGACTATAGTAGTGTAGGTCTGGTGTTCAGTGTAAGTTGTGACTCTAGACTATAGTAGTGTAGGTCTGGCGTTCAGTGTAAGTTGTGACTATAGTAGTGTTGGTCTGGCGTTCAGTGTAAGTTGTGACTCTAGACTATAGTAGTGTAGGTCTGGTGTTCAGTGTAAGTTGTGACTATAGAAGTGTAGGTCTGGCGATCAGTGTAAGTTGTTACTCTAGACTATAGTAGTGTGGGTCTGGAGTTCAGTGTAAGTTGTGACTCTAGACTATAGTAGTGTAGGTCTGGCGTTCAGTGTAAGTTGTGACTAGACTATAGTAGTGTAGGTCTGGCGTTCAGTGTAAGTTGTGACTCTAAACTATAGTAGTGTAGGTCTGGCGATCAGTGTAAGTTGTGACTATAGACTATAGTAGTGTAGGTTTGGCGTTCAGTGTAAGTCGTGACTAGACTATAGTAGTGTAGGTCTGGTGTTCAGTGTAAGTTGTGACACTAGACTATAGTAGTTTAGGTCTGGTGTTCAGTGTAAGGTGTGACTCTAAACTATAGTAGTGTATGTCTGGTGTTCAGTGTAAGTTGTGGCTAGACTATAGTAGTGTAGGTCTGGCGTTCAGTGTTAGTTGTGACTAGACTATAGTAGTGTAGGTCTGGCATTCAGTGTTAGTTGTGACTAGACTATAGTAGCGTAGGTCTGGCGTTCAGTGTAAGTTGTGACTCTAGACTATAGTAGTGTAGGTCTAGCGTTCAGTGTAAGTTGTGACTCTAAACTATAGTAGTGTAGGTCTGGCGTTCAGTGTAAGTTTTGTCTCTAAACTATAGTAGTGTAGGTCTGGCGTTCAGTGTAAGTTGTGACTCTAGACTATAGTAGTGTAGGTCTGGTGTTCAGTGTAAGTTGTGACTCTAGACTATAGTAGTGTAGGTCTGGTGTTCAGTGTAAGTTGTGACTAGACTATAGTAGTGTAGGTCTGGCGATCAGTGTAAGTTGTGACTCTAGACTATAGTAGTGTGGGTCTGGAGTTCAGTGTACGTTGTGACCAGACTATAGTAGTGTAGGTCTGGCGTTCAGTGTAAGTAGTGACTCTAAACTATAGTAGTGTAGGTCTGGCGTTCAGTGTAAGTTGTGACTCTAGACTATAGTAGTGTAGGTCTGGCGTTCAGTGTAAGTTTTGTCTCTAAACTATAGTAGTGTAGGTCTGGCGTTCAGTGTAAGTTGTGACTCTAGACTATAGTAGTGTAGGTCTGGTGTTCAGTGTAAGTTGTGACTATAGTAGTGTAGGTCTGGCGATCAGTGTAAGATGTGACTCTAGACTATAGTAGTGTGGGTCTGGAGTTCAGTGTATGTTGTGACCAGACTATAGTAGTGTAGGTCTGGCGTTCAGTGTAAGTAGTGACTCTAGACTATAGTAGTGTAGGTCTGGAGTTCAGTGTAAGTTGTGACTATAGTAGTGTAGGTCTGGCGATCAGTGTAAGTTGTGACTAGACTATAGTAGTGTAGGTCTGGCGTTCAGTGTAAGTTGTGACTCTAGTCTATAGTAGTGTAGGTCTGGCGTTCAGTGTAAGTTGTGACTCTAGACTATAGTAGTGTATGTCTGGCGTTCAGTGTTAGTTGTGACTAGACTATAGTAGTGTAGGTCTGGCGTTCATTGTTAGTTGTGACTAGACTATAGTAGAGTAGGTCTGGCGTTCAGTGTAAGTTGTGACTCTAGACTATAGTAGTTTAGGTCTGGCTTTCAGTGTAAGTTGTGACTATAGTAGTGTAGGTCTGGCGTTCAGTGTAAGTTGTGACTCTAGACTATAGTAGTGTAGGTCTGGCGTTCAGTGTAAGTTGTGACTCTAGACTATAGTAGTGTAGGTCTGGTGTTCAGTGTACGTTGTGACTATAGTAGTGTAGGTCTGGCGATCAGTGTAAGTTGTGACTCTAGACTATAGTAGTGTGGGTCTGGAGTTTAGTGTAAGTTGTGACCAGACTATAGTAGTGTAGGTCTGGTGTTCAGTGTAAGTTGTGACACTAGACTGTAGTAGTTTAGGTCTGGTGTTCAGTGTAAGGTGTAACTCTAGACTATAGTAGTGTATGTCTGGTGTTCAGTGTAAGTTGTGACTAGACTATAGTAGTGTAGTTCTGGTGTTCAGTGTTAGTTGTGACTAGACTATAGTAGTGTAGGTCTGGCATTCAGTGTTAGTTGGGACTAGACTATAGTAGTGTAGGTCTGGCGTTCAGTGTAAGTTGTGACTCTAGACTATAGTAGTGTATGTCTGGCGTTCAGTGTTAGTTGTGACTAGACGATAGTAGTATAGGTCTGGCGTTCAGTGTAAGTTGTGACTCTAGACTATAGTAGTGTAGGTCTGGCGTTCAGTGTAAGTTGTGACTAGACTATTGTAGTGTAGGTCTGGCGATCAGTGTAAGTTGTGACTCTAGTCTATAGTAGTGTAGGTCTGGCTTTCAGTTTATATTGTGACTCTAGACTATAGTAGTGTAGGTCTGGCGTTCAGTGTAAGTTGTGACTAGACTATAGTAGTGTAGGTCTGGCTTTCAGTTTAAGTTGTGACTCCAGACTATAGTAGTGTAGGTCTGGCGTTCAGTGTAAGTTGTGACTCTAGACTATAGAAGTGTAGGTCAGGCAGTCAGTGTAAGTTGTGACTCTAGACTATAGTAGTGTAGGTCTGGCATTCAGTGTAAGTTGTAACTAGACTATAGTAGTGTAGGTCTGGCGTTCAGTGTAAGTTGAGACTAGACTATAGTAGTGTAGGTCTAGCGTTCAGTGTAAGTTGTGACTCTAAACTATAGTAGTGTAGGTCTGGCGTTCAGTGTAAGTTTTGTCTCTAAACTATAGTAGTGTAGGTCTGGCGTTCAGTGTAAGTTGTGACTCTAGACTATAGTAGTGTAGGTCTGGTGTTCAGTGTAAGTTGTGACTCTAGACTATAGTAGTGTAGGTCTGGTGTTCAGTGTAAGTTGTGACTCTAGACTATAGTAGTGTAGGTCTGGCGATCAGTGTAAGATGTGACTCTAGACTATAGTAGTGTGGGTCTGGAGTTCAGTGTATGTTGTGACCAGACTATAGTAGTGTAGGTCTGGCGTTCAGTGTAAGTAGTGACTCTAAACTATAGTAGTGTAGGTCTGGCGTTCAGTGTAAGTTGTGACTCTAGACTATAGTAGTGTAGGTCTGGCGTTCAGTGTAAGTTTTGTCTCTAAACTATAGTAGTGTAGGTCTGGCGTTCAGTGTAAGTTGTGACTCTAGACTATAGTAGTGTAGGTCTGGTGTTCAGTGTAAGTTGTGACTCTAGACTATAGTAGTGTAGGTCTGGCGTTCAGTGTAAGTTGTGACTATAGTAGTGTTGGTCTGGCGTTCAGTGTAAGTTGTGACTCTAGACTATAGTAGTGTAGGTCTGGTGTTCAGTGTAAGTTGTGACTATAGTAGTGTAGGTCTGGCGATCAGTGTAAGTTGTGACTCTAGACTATAGTAGTGTGGGTCTGGAGTTCAGTGTACGTTGTGACCAGACTATAGTAGTGTAGGTCTGGCGTTCAGTGTAAGTTGTGACTCTAGACTATAGTAGTGTAGGTCTGGCGTTCAGTGTAAGTTGTGACTCTAAACTATAGTAGTGTAGGTCTGGCGATCAGTGTAAGTTGTGACTATAGACTATAGTAGTGTAGGTTTGGCGTTCAGTGTAAGTCGTGACTAGACTATAGTAGTGTAGGTCTGGTGTTCAGTGTAAGTTGTGACACTAGACTATAGTAGTTTAGGTCTGGTGTTCAGTGTAAGGTGTGACTCTAAACTATAGTAGTGTATGTCTGGTGTTCAGTGTAAGTTGTGGCTAGACTATAGTAGTGTAGGTCTGGCGTTCAGTGTTAGTTGTGACTAGACTATAGTAGTGTAGGTCTGGCATTCAGTGTTAGTTGTGACTAGACTATAGTAGTGTAGGTCTGGCGTTCAGTGTAAGTTGTGACTCTAGACTATAGTAGTGTATGTCTGGCGTTCAGTGTTAGTTGTGACTAGACGATAGTAGTATAGGTCTGGCGTTCAGTGAAGTTGTGACTCTAGACTATAGTAGTGTAGGTCTGGCGTTCAGTGTAAGTTGTGACTAGACTATTGTAGTGTAGGTCTGGCGATCAGTGTAAGTTGTGACTCTAGACTATAGTAGTGTGGGTCTGGAGTTCAGTGTATGTTGTGACCAGACTATAGTAGTGTAGGTCTGGAGTTCAGTGTAAGTAGTGACTCTAAACTATAGTAGTGTAGGTCTGGCGTTCAGTGTAAGTTGTGACTCTAGACTGTAGTAGTGTAGGTCTGGCTTTCAGTGTAAGTTTTGTCTCTAAACTATAGTAGTGTAGGTCTGGCGTTCAGTGTAAGTTGTGACTCTAGACTATAGTAGTGTAGTTCTGGTGTTCAGTGTAAGTTGTGACTCTAGACTATAGTAGTGTAGGTCTGGCGTTCAGTGTAAGTTGTGACTATAGTAGTGTTGGTCTGGCGTTCAGTGTAAGTTGTGACTCTAGACTATAGTAGTGTAGGTCTGGTGTTCAGTGTAAGTTGTGACTATAGTAGTGTAGGTCTGGCGATCAGTGTAAGTTGTTACTCTAGACTATAGTAGTGTGGGTCTGGAGTTCAGTGTACGTTGTGACCAGACTATAGTAGTGTAGGTCTGGCGTTCAGTGTAAGTTGTGACTAGACTATAGTAGTGTAGGTCTGGCGTTCAGTGTAAGTTTTGACTCTAAACTATAGTAGTGTAGGTCTGGCGATCAGTGTAAGTTGTGACTCTAGACTATAGTAGTGTAGGTTTGGCGTTCAGTGTAAGTTGTGACTAGACTATAGTAGTGTAGGTCTGGTGTTCAGTGTAAGTTGTGACACTAGACTATAGTAGTTTAGGTCTGGTGTTCAGTGTAAGGTGTGACTCTAGACTATAGTAGTGTATGTCTGGTGTTCAGTGTAAGTTGTGACTAGACTATAGTAGTGTAGGTCTGGCGTTCAGTGTTAGTTGTGACTAGACTATAGTAGTGTAGGTCTGGCATTCAGTGTTAGTTGTGACTAGACTATAGTAGCGTAGGTCTGGCGTTCAGTGTAAGTTGTGACTCTAGACTATAGTAGTGTATGTCTGGCATTCAGTGTTAGTTGTGACTAGATGATATTAGTATAGGTCTGGCGTTCATTGAAGTTGTGACTCTAGACTATAGTAGTGTAGGTCTGGCGTTCAGTGTAAGTTGTGACTAGACTATTGTAGTGTAGGTCTGGCGATCAGTGTAAGTTGTGACTAGACTATAGTAGTGTAGGTCTGGCGTTCAGTGTAAGTTGTGACTCTAGTCTATAGTAGTGTATGTCTGGCGTTCAGTGTAAGTTGTGACTCTAGACTATAGTAGTGTAGGTCTGGCTTTCAGTTTATATTGTGACTCTAGACAATAGTAGTGTAGGTCTGGCGTTCAGTGTAAGTTGTGACTAGACTATAGTAGTGTAGGTCTGGCTTTCAGTTTAAGTTGTGACTCCAGACTATAGTAGTGTAGGTCTGGCGTTCATTGTAAGTTGTGACTCTAGACTATAGAAGTGTAGGTCAGGCAGTCAGTGTAAGTTGTGACTCTAGACTATAGTAGTGTAGGTCTGGCATTCAGTGTAAGTTGTAACTAGAGTATAGTAGTGTAGGTCTGGCGTTCAGTGTAAGTTGAGACTAGACTGTAGTAGTGTAGGTCTAGCGTTCAGTGTAAGTTGTGACTCTAATCTATAGTAGCGTAGGTCTGGCGTTCAGTGTAAGTTTTGTCTCTAAACTATAGTAGTGTAGGTCTGGCGTTCAGTGTAAGTTGTGACTCTAGACTATAGTAGTATAGGTCTGGTGTTCAGTGTAAGTTGTGACTATAGTAGTGTAGGTCTGGCGATCAGTGTAAGTTGTGACTCTAGACTATAGTAGTGTGGGTCTGGAGTTCAGTGTATGTTGTGACCAGACTATAGTAGTGTAGGTCTGGCGTTCAGTGTAAGTAGTGACTCTAAACTATAGTAGTGTAGGTCTGGCGTTCAGTGTAAGTTGTGACTCTAGACTATAGTAGTGTAGGTCTGGCGTTCAGTGTAAGTTTTGTCTCTAAACTATAGTAGTGTAGGTCTGGCTTTCAGTGTAAGTTGTGACTCTAGACTATAGTAGTGTAGGTCTGGCGTTCAGTGTAAGTTGTGACTATAATAGTGTTGGTCTGGCGTTCAGTGTAAGTTGTGACTAGACTATAGTAGTGTAGGTCTGGTGTTCAGTGTAATTTGTGACTATAGTAGTGTAGGTCTGGCGATCAGTGTAAGTTGTGACTCTAGACTATAGTAGTGTGGGTCTGGAGTTCAGTGTACGTTGTGACTAGACTATAGTAGTGTAGGTCTGGCGTTCAGTGTAAGTTTTGACTCTAAACTATAGTAGTGTAGGTCTGGCGTTCAGTGTAATTTGTGACTCTAGACTATAGTAGTGTATGTCTGGCGTTCAGTGTAAGTTGTAACTAGACTATAGTAGTGTAGGTCTGGCGATCAGTGTAAGTTGTGACTCTAGACTATAGTAGTGTAGGTTTGGCGTTCAGTGTAAGTCGTGACTAGACTATAGTAGTGTAGGTCTGGCATTCAGTGTAAGTTGTGACTCTAGACTATAGTAGTGTAGGTCTGGCGTTCAGTGTTAGTTGTGACTAGACTATAGTTGTGTGTCTGGCGTTCAGTGTAAGTTGTTACTAGACCTAACTAGGTCCAGATGCTGCAGACCCTCCTAATTGGACATGGAGCCGCTCAAATCCCAGAACCACTCAGCTCAGCCTGGATAGCATTTCATTTCAGAGCAGGACTGGATTGGCCGATAGCCTGGGTTATGCTACGTGGGCTGAGTTGTAACTTGAGATTCACATTCACGTGACAAATCTCCCATTTACATCAACATGTTTTGACCCAATAGTTAGGCATGTGTATTATTCTAAATCGTATGAGGGGAAAGGGTAGACTGACGGTACAGGGTACAAAGTCTAAGATGTAAGGTTGAAGTGCTAGAAGAGTAGGGTTGCCTCAGACACTGATCTATGGTCAGTTTTGTGTCATTGAAACAAATGAGACTAGGATGAAATAAGATGATCCTAGATCTGTGCCTGCAGGGTACTTCTCTATGAGTGGGCGACGTGAGGATAGGGTGGTGCAAAATGGTAGATGGTACGAGGTAGGATAACATATAATTCACAGGGTTGAAAGAAAGTTGAGAGAAGTGAGTGGGTGTACTGTGTATCAGAGTGAACTTCAGAGTCAACTTCAGAGTGAACTGTAGAGGTATGAGAGGGAGTAGAGGGTTGAGAAAGCCCTGAAATGGTAGGACAAATCTGACAATTTTTTTTGACTTTCTCCTTTCATCAAGCACCTGGTTTTATCATGTTACCCTCCCTACATATGGCTCTATTTGGGCCTCTCTTTCTACATATGGCTCTATTTGGGCCTCTCTTTCTACATATGGCTCTATTTGGGCCTCTCTTTCTACATATGGCTCTATTTGGGCCTCTCTTTCTTGCTCCCCCTCTTCTCTCTCTCACTCCCCCTGTTATTTTCCTCCCATCATCCATCTCTCTACCTCCCTCCTTTTCTCTCTCTCATTCCCCCTCTCCCTCTCCTCATCCATCTCTCTCTCCACTCCATTCCTCCCTCTCTCACTCTTCCTGCTCTCTGCCCTGCCAGACGGTCATAATTAACGGGGGAAACAATAGCCCTCTACACACATTGCCCTGTGTGTGTATGTCTGTATGGTGTGTGTGTGTGTCTGTATGGTGTGTGTGTGTGTGTGTATGGTGTGTGTGTGCCGCAGGTCTCTGTTTCCCTGTACCTCCAGACCTGGCCTATGCTCCCGCTCCTCTCCGTGTTTCTTCATGCTCAGTGTCAGCAGTGAAGAATGATCTCACCTCCAAAAAACACACTAAATGGCTTACAGAATCTCAAAATCAGGGCAACAACACACAACGGCCTACTCTCCAAGAGCAATAACACACACACACACACACACACTAACGACAAGAAGTCAACTTGCAGCAGGCCTCTGTGAATGTGTAATTCATTCTGAGAAGTATTAGAGTATGTCTGACTTTCAGATGAATAATGTCTCAGTGTGATGTGTTGTTTATCTGACTTGTGATGGTGTAGTGTCTTAATGTTGAAGGGAAGTTTATGTTTAATTAAGAGTGTGTATCCATGACGTGTGTGTCTGTGTGTGTGTTGTGTGTGTGTGTGTAATAATAATAATCATCATTAGGAGGGTGCTTATATTTGGCCTATTTCACACATGTGCAAGTGTGTATTATATGCAGATGTGAATTGGAAATGTGTTTTTTTTACAGTAAAGTGCCTTCCTCAAGGGCACATCGGCAGATATTTTACCTTGTCGGATCGGGGGTTCGAACCAGTAACGCTCTAACGCTCTGTTCTCTCTGTCTGTGTTTGTTAGCTAAGTGTGTGTGTTCTCTGTATGTGTGTGTGCCCTCTTACCCTGGCACTGTTCACCATGACGTGACATCATAATGACATCTCCTCACCACTTCCCTTCCTGCTGGGAGGTAGAACCAGAACACAGAGAAAGAGCTGAGAACACACAGACCATTCCATTGAGGGCTGAGAACAGACCATTCCATTCAGAGGGCTAAGAACAGACCATTCCATTCAGAGGGCTGAGAACACACAGACCATTCCATTCAGAGGGCTGAGAACAGACCATTCCATTTAGAGGTCTGAGAACAGACCATTCCATTCAGAGGGCTGAGAACAGACCATTCCATTCAGAGGACTGAGAACAGACCATTCCATTCAGAGGGCTGAGAACAGACCATTCCATTCAGAGGGCTGAGAACAGACCATTCCATTCAGAGGGCTGAGAACAGACCATTCCATTCAGAGGGCTGAGAACACACCATTCCATTCAGAGGGCTGAGAACAGACCATTCCATTCAGAGGGCTGAGAACAGACCATTCCATTCAGAGGGCTGAGAACACACATACCATTCCATTCAGAGGGCTGAGAACACACAGACCATTCCATTCCACAACCCTGATAAGGACCAGAGCTGATCCTATTCCACAACCCTGATAAGGACCAGAGCTGATCCTATCTGTCACTCATAGCCAGGGACAGGGCCAAGGCGAGGGCACAGGCTCTTACAGACCCACTGCAGCCGACACACATCCACCAATAAACAAGTGTGTGTGTCAGAGAGAAAGAGAGAGAGAGGGTAGAAAGAGAGAGAGAGAGAGAGAGAGAGAGAGAGAGAGAGAGAGAGAGAGAGAGAGAGAGAGAGAGAGAGAGAGAGAGTGATTGAAAAAGCTTCTTCTACTTTCCCCAACGCACAAGTGGTTGTATCCACCCTGCTACCACGAAAAGACTTCCACCTTGCTACCACGAAAATACTTCACCCCTGCTACCTGCCCCCTGGATCTACACATAGAGGACCCACGAGAAGACCTACATCCAGACCCCAACACCACCAGCGACATCCACACCCCACCCCCACTCCAACCAATCAACACCCCCAAGTCAACCATGCCCACACCCCATTTAGGCCCCCTCAGATCAGACCCATACCCCTCCTGCCAAACCCCATGCACCCCATCTCCGCAAAGAAGGCCTCAACATGGAAGTCACACATACGCCCAGGCCATGACCAGGCAAACAGGCCCAACCCCCACTCTTACAGTAGCCTTAGCCAATGGCATGTACCAGATGCTCAGCAGTCTCTGCTCACACTTACTGGCCTGAGGCCAAACCACACGACCAGCAACATTGGACACTTTATGGAACACAAAGCTTTCACTATCTCATCCTGGAATATCCAAGGCCTGAGGTCATCTGCCTTTGGCCTAAAGAGCAGGAACCTGGACTTCATCAAAGAAATAGGAAATACTGACATTGTCATCCTACAAGAAACCTGGTATAGAGGAGACGGACCCACTGGTTGCCCTCTAGGTTACAGAGAGCTGGTAGTCCCATCCACCAAACTACCAGGTGTGAAACAGGGAAGGGATTCAGGGGGAATGCTAATTTGGTATAGACCAGACTTAACTCACTCTATTAAATTAATCAAAACAGGAACATTTTACATTTGGCAAGAAATACAAAAGGAAATGATCTTAACAGAGAAAAGTGTCCATCTGTGTGCTACCTATATCCCCCCACTAGAATCCCCATACTTTAATAAAGACAGCTTCTCCATCCTGGAGGGGGAAATCAATCATTTCCAGGCCCAGGGACATGTACTAGTCTGTGGCGACCTAAATGCCAGAACCGGACAAGAACCTGACACCCTCAGCACACAGTGGGATTAACACCTGCCTGGAGGTGACATCATTCCCTCTCCCATATCCCCCCTAGGCACAACTATGACAACATAACCAACAAAAACAGGTCACAACCCTGCAGCTCTATCGCACCCTGGGTATGTACATAGTCAATGGTAGACTTCAAGGGGACTCCTATGGCAGGTACATCTATAGCTCATATCTTGGCAGTAGTACTGTAGACTACTTTATCACTGACCTCTACCCAGAGTATTCACAGTCAGCCCACTGACACCCCTATCAGATCACAGCAAAATCACAGTCTACTTGAAGGAACTGAGTAATATTAAGAAATGCTATAGATGGAAGGAATGTAGTGTGGAAACCTACCAAAAAACAATTAGGCAACAACAAATTAAATCCCTTTTAGACAAATTCCTGGACAAAATGTTCATTTAAAAGCAGTTAAAGGCCACGGATGGAGTGTATTATGGCATTGAAGCTCGTTTGGAGGTTTGTTAACACAGTGTCCAAAGAAGGGCCAGAAGTATACAGAATGATGTCGTCTGCATAGAGGTGGATCAGAGAATCACCAGCAGCAAGAGCGACATCATTGATATATACAGAGAAAAGAGTCGGCCCGAGAATTGAACCCTGTGGCACCCCCATGGACACTGGCTGCACAGTACTGTCTTTATCGATGGCGGTTATGAGTATACTTAAACTCTTTAACATCATCCATAGCTCTGGCATCTTCCCCAATATTTGGAACCAAGGACTGATCACCCCAATCCACAAAAGTGGAGACAAATTTGACCCCAATAACTACCTTGGGATATGTGTCAACAGCAGCCTTGGGAAATCCTCTGCGTTATCATTAACAGCAGACTAGTATATTTTCCTCAGTGAAAACAATGTACTGAGCAAATGTCAAATTGGCTTTTTACCAAATTAACATACGACAGACCGCATATTCAATCTGCACACCCTAATTGACAAACCAAAACAAAGGCAAAGTCTTATCATGCTTTGTTGATTTCAAAAAAGCCTTCGACTCAATTTGGCATGAAGGTCTGCTATACAAATGAATGGACAGTGGTGTTGGGGGAAAAACATATGACATTATAAAATCCATGTACACAAACAACAAGTCTGCGGTTAAAATTGGCAAAAAACACACACATTTCTTTCCACAGGGCTGTGGGGAGAGACAGGGATGCAGCTTAAGCCCCACCCTCTTCAACATATTTATCAATGAATTGGCGAGGGCACTAGAACAGTCTGCAGCACCCGGCCTCACCCTACTAGAATCTGAAGTCAAATGTCTACTGTTTGCTGATGATCTGGTGCTTCTGTCACCAACCAAGGAGAGCCTACAGCAGCACCTAGATCTTCTGCACAGATTCTGCCAGACCTGGGCCCTGACAGTAAATCTCAGAAAGACCAACATTAATGGTGTTCCAAAAAAGGTCCAGTCGCCAGGACCACAAATACAAATTCCATCTAGACACCGTTGCCTTAGAGCACACAAAAAACTATACAAATCTCGGCCACAGGTAACTTCCACAAATCTGTGAACGATCTGAGAGACAAGGCAAGAAGGGCTTTCTATGCCATCAAAAGGAACATACAATTTGGCATACCAATTAGGATCTGGCTGAACTGCCCTTCCTAACCTCATGCTAAATGTATGACCATATTAGAGACACATATTTCCCTCAGATTACACAGATCCACAAAGAATTTGAAAACAAACCCGATTTTGATGAACTCCCATATCTACTGGGTGAATACCAAAGTGTGCGTTCACAGCAGCAAGATTTGTGACCTGTTGCCACAAGAAAAGGGCAATCAGTGAAGAACAAACATTGTAAATGCAACCCATATTTATGTTTAGTTATTTTCCCTTTTGTACTTTAACCATTTGCACTTCGTTACAACACTGTATATAGACATAATATGACATTTGTCATGTCTTTATTATTTTGGATCTTCTGTGAGTGTAATATTTACTGTTCGTTTTTATTGTTTATTTCCCTTTTGTTTATTATCTACTTCACTAGATTTGGCAATGTTAACATATGTTCCCCATGCCAATAAAGCCCTTAAATTGAGAGAGAGAGAGAGAGAGAGAGAGAGAGAGAGAAAAATCTAATTTAGGAAAATGTGTGAGAGAAAACAAAAATTTGCCTGTGTGTGTGTGTGTGTGTGTGTACTGCAGTATAAATATTGTGTTGTGCTCCAGTAACGTCTCTTCCTGTGTCTCCAGTAGCAGCACGCTCTTCTATTTATTTTCCTTTAAGATGGATGAGTTCTTATCAAGTAAGCACACACCGCCTACCGGCCCACTGTCCAACCACGCGCTCCCCATGGATGTCCCGCCCCCGGCCCACCTCACTGTTACACAGCTCAGCATCCTGTCACTCACACGTGCTGACAGCCTTCCTAGCCATTCTAATAAGCACAACTACTTTAAAAGGATACTCGTTTAGCTTCAATGACAGACTTCACAGCCAGTCAAATTATCACCACTATCTTTCACAGAGAATTCCAACCCATCACAGTAGGACTGTGAACTGTGTTATGTTAGTACAGTAGGACTGGGAACTGTGTTCTGTTAGTGCAGTAGGACTGGGAACTGTGTTCTCTTAGTACAGTAGAACTGGGAACTGTGTTATGTTAGTACAGTAGGACTGGGAACTGTGTTCTCTTAGTACAGTAGGACTGGGAACTGTGTTCTGTTAGTACAGTTAGACTGGGAACTGTGGTATGTTAGTACAGTAGGACTGGGAACTGTGGTATGTTTGTACAGTAGGACTGGGACCTGTGTTATGTTAGTACAGTAGGACTGGGAACTGTGGTATGTTAGTACAGTAGGACTGGGACCTGTGTTATGTTAGAACAGTAGGACTGGGAACTGTGGTATGTTAGTACAGTAGGACTGGGAACTGTGTTCTGTTAGTACAGTAGGACTGGGAAATGTGGTATGATAGTTCAGTAGGACTGGGAACTGTGTTATGTTAGTACAGTAGGACTGGGAACTGTGGTATGTTAGTACAGTAGGACTGGGAACTGTGTTCTGTTAGTACTGTAGGACAAGGAACTGTGTAATATTAGTACAGTAGGACTGGGAACTGTGGTATGTTAGTTCAGTAGGACTGGGAACTGTGTTATGTTAGTACAGTAGGACTGGGAAGTGTGGTATGTTAGTACAGTAGGACTGGGACCTGTGGTATGTTAGTACAGTAGGACTGGGAACTGTGTTATGTTAGTACAGTAGGACTGGGAACTGTGTTATGTTAGTACAGTAGGACAGGGAACTGTGTTATGTTAGTACAGTAGGACTGAGAACTGTGTTATGAAAGTACAGTAGGACTGGGAACTGTGTAATGTTAGTACAGTAGGACTGGGAACTGTGTTATGTTAGTACAGTAGGACTGGGAACTGTGTTATGTTAGTACAGTAGGAATGGGAACTGTGGTATGTTAGTACAGTAGGACTGGGAACTGTGTTATGTTAGTACAGTAGGAATGAGAACTGTGGTATGTTAGTACAGTTGGACTGGGAACTGTGTTATGTTAGTACAGTAGGACTGGGAACTGTGTTATGTTAGTACAGTAGGACTGGGAACTGTGTTATGTTAGTACAGTAGGACTGGGAACTGTGTTATGTTAGTACAGTAGGACTGGGAACTGTGTTATGTTAGTACAGTAGGACTGGGAACTGTGTTATGTTAGTACAGTAGGACTGGGAACTGTGTTATGTTAGTACAGTAGGACTGGGAACTGTGTTATGTTAGTACAGTAGGAATGAGAACTGTGGTATGTTAGTACAGTAGGACTGGGAACTGTGTTATGTTAGTACAGTAGGACTGGGAACTGTGTTATGTTAGTACAGTAGGACTGGGAACTGTGTTATGTTAGTACAGTAGGACTGGGAACTGTGGTATGTTAGTACAGTAGGACTGGGAACTGTGTTATGTTAGTACAGTAGGACTGGGAACTGTGTAATGTTAGTACAGTAGGACTGGGAACTGTGTTATGTTAGTACAGTAGGACTGGGAACTGTGGTATGTTAGTACAGTAGGACTGGGAACTGTGTTATGTTAGTACAGTAGGACTGGGAACTGTGGTATGTTAGTACAGTAGGACTGGGAACTGTGTTATGTTAGTACAGTAGGACTGGGAACTGTGGTATGTTAGTACAGTAGGACTGGGAACTGTGTTATGTTAGTACAGTAGGACTGGGAACTGTGGTATGTTAGTACAGTAGGACTGGGAACTGTGTTATGTTAGTACAGTAGGACTGGGAACTGTGTTATGTTAGTACAGTAGGACTGGGAACTGTGGTATGTTAGTACAGTAGGACTGGGAACTGTGGTATGTTAGTACAGTAGGACTGGGAACTGTGTTATGTTAGTACAGTAGGACTGGGAACTGTGTTATGTTAGTACAGTAGGACTGGGAACTGTGTTATGTTAGTACAGTAGGACTGGGAACTGTGTTATGTTAGTACAGTAGGACTGGGAACTGTGGTATGTTAGTACAGTAGGACTGGGAACTGTGTTATGTTAGTACAGTAGGACTGGGAACTGTGGTATGTTAGTACAGTAGGACTGGGAACTGTGTTATGTTAGTACAGTAGGACTGGGAACTGTGTTATGTTAGTACAGTAGGACTGGGAACTGTGTTATGTTAGTACAGTAGGACAGGGAACTGTGTAATGTTAGTACAGTAGGACTGGGAACTGTGTTATGTTAGTACAGTAGGACTGGGAACTGTGTTATGTTAGTACAGTAGGACTGGGAACTGTGTTATGTTAGTACAGTAGGACTGGGAACTGTGGTATGTTAGTACAGTAGGACTGGGAACTGTGTTATGTTAGTACAGTAGGACTGGGAACTGTGTTATGTTAGTACAGTAGGACAGGGAACTGTGTAATGTTAGTACAGTAGGACTGGGAACTGTGTTATGTTAGTACAGTAGGACTGGGAACTGTGTTATGTTAGTACAGTAGGACAAGGAACTGTGTTATGTTAGTACAGTAGGACTGGGAACTGTGTTATGTTAGTACAGTAGGACTGGGAACTGTGTTATGTTAGTACAGAAGGACTGGGAACTGTGGTATGTTAGTACAGTAGGACTGGGAACTGTGGTATGTTAGTACAGTAGGACTGGGAACTGTGTTATGTTAGTACAGTAGGACTGGGAACTGTGTTATGTTAGTACAGTAGGACTGGGAACTGTTGTATGTTAGTACAGTAGGACTGGGAACTGTGTTATGTTAGTACAGTAGGACTGGGAACTGTGTTATGTTAGTACAGTAGGACTGGGAACTGTGTTATGTTAGTACAGTAGGACTGGGAACTGTGGTATGTTAGTACAGTAGGACTGGGAACTGTGTTATGTTAGTACAGTAGGACTGGGAACTGTGTTATGTTAGTACAGTAGGACTGGGAACTGTGGTATGTTAGTACAGTAGGACTGGGAACTGTGTTATGAAAGTACAGTACGACTGGGAAATGTGTAATGTTAGTACAGTAGGACTGGGAACTGTGGTATGTTAGTACAGTAGGATTGGGAACTGTGCTATGTTTGTACAGTAGGAATGGGAACTGTGGTATGTTAGTACAGTAGGACTGGGAACTGTGTTATGTTAGTACAGTAGGACTGGGAACTGTGGTATGTTAGTACAGTAGGACTGGGAACTGTGTTATGTTAGTACAGTAGGACTGGGAACTGTGTTATGTTAGTACAGTAGGACTGGGAACTGTGTAATGTTAGTACAGTAGGACTGGGAACTGTGTTATGTTAGTACAGTAGGACTGGGAACTGTGTTATGTTAGTACAGTAGGACTGGGAACTGTGGTATGTTAGTACAGTAGGACTGGGAACTGTGTTATGTTAGTACAGTAGGAATGAGAACTGTGGTATGTTAGTACAGTTGGACTGGGAACTGTGTTATGTTAGTACAGTAGGACTGGGAACTGTGTTATGTTAGTACAGTAGGACTGGGAACTGTGTTATGTTAGTACAGTAGGACTGGGAACTGTGTTATGTTAGTACAGTAGGACTGGGAACTGTGTTATGTTAGTACAGTAGGACTGGGAACTGTGTTATGTTAGTACAGTAGGACTGGGAACTGTGTTATGTTAGTACAGTAGGACTGGGAACTGTGTTATGTTAGTACAGTAGGAATGAGAACTGTGGTATGTTAGTACAGTAGGACTGGGAACTGTGTTATGTTAGTACAGTAGGACTGGGAACTGTGTTATGTTAGTACAGTAGGACTGGGAACTGTGTTATGTTAGTACAGTAGGACTGGGAACTGTGGTATGTTAGTACAGTAGGACTGGGAACTGTGTTATGTTAGTATAGTCGGACAGGGAACTTTGTAATGTTAGTACAGTAGGACTGGGAACTGTGTTATGTTAGTACAGTAGGACTGGGAACTGTGGTATGTTTGTACAGTAGTATTGGGAACTGTGGTATGTTAGTACAGTAGGAATGGGAACTGTGGTATGTTAATACAGTAGGACTGGGATCTGTGTTATGTTAGTACAGTAGCACTGGGAACTGTGTTCTGTTAGTACAGTAGGACTGGGAACTGTGTTATGTTAGTACAGTAGGACAGGGAACTGTGGTATGTTAGTACAGTAGGACTGGGAACTGTGTTATGTTAGTACAGTAGGACTGGGAACTGTGTTATGTTAGTACAGTAGGACTGGGAACTGTGTTATGTTAGTACAGTAGGACTGGGAACTGTGGTATGTTAGTACAGTAGGACTGGGAACTGTGTTATGTTAGTACAGTAGGACTGGGAACTGTGTTATGTTAGTACAGTAGGAATGGGAACTGTGGTATGTTAGTACAGTAGGACTGGGAACTGTGTTATGTTAGTACAGTAGGAATGGGAACTGTGGTATGTTAGTACAGTTGGACTGGGAACTGTGTTATGTTAGTACAGTAGGACTGGGAACTGTGTTATGTTAGTACAGTAGGACTGGGAACTGTGTTATGTTAGTACAGTAGGACTGGGAACTGTGTAATGTTAGTACAGTAGGACTGGGAACTGTGTTATGTTAGTACAGTAGGACTGGGAACTGTGTTATGTTAGTACAGTAGGACAAGGAACTGTGTAATGTTAGTACAGTAGGACTGGGAACTGTGTTATGTTAGTACAGTAGGAATGAGAACTGTGGTATGTTAGTACAGTAGGACTGGGAACTGTGTTATGTTAGTACAGTAGGACTGGGAACTGTGGTATGTTAGTACAGTAGGACTGGGAACTGTGGTATGTTAGTACAGTAGGACTGGGAACTGTGTTATGTTAGTACAGTAGGACTGGGAACTGTGTTATGTTAGTACAGTAGGACAAGGAACTGTGTAATGTTAGTACAGTAGGACTGGGAACTGTGTTATGTTAGTACAGTAGGAATGAGAACTGTGGTATGTTAGTACAGTTGGACTGGGAACTGTGTTATGTTAGTACAGTAGGACTGGGAACTGTGTTATGTTAGTACAGTAGGACTGGGAACTGTGTTATGTTAGTACAGTAGGACTGGGAACTGTGTTATGTTAGTACAGTAGGACTGGGAACTGTGTTATGTTAGTACAGTAGGACAAGGAACTGTGTTATGTTAGTACAGTAGGACTGGGAACTGTGTTATGTTAGTACAGTAGGACTGGGAACTGTGTTATGTTAGTACAGTAGGACTGGGAACTGTGTTATGTTAGTACAGTAGGACTGGGAACTGTGGTATGTTAGTACAGTAGGACTGGGAACTGTGTTATGTTAGTACAGTAGGACTGGGAACTGTGTTATGTTAGTACAGTAGGAACAGGAACTGTTGTATGTTAGTACAGTAGGACTGGGAACTGTGTTATGTTAGTACAGTAGGACTGGGAACTGTGTTATGTTAGTACAGTAGGACTGGGAACTGTGTTATGTTAGTACAGTAGGACTGGGAACTGTGGTATGTTAGTACAGTAGGACTGGGAACTGTGTTATGTTAGTACAGTAGGACTGGGAACTGTGTTATGTTAGTACAGTAGGACTGGGAACTGTGGTATGTTAGTACAGTAGGACTGGGAACTGTGTTATGTTAGTACAGTAGGACTGGGAACTGTGTAATGTTAGTACAGTAGGACTGGGAACTGTGTTATGTTAGTACAGTAGGACTGGGAACTGTGTTATGTTAGTACAGTAGGACTGGGAACTGTGGTATGTTAGTACAGTAGGACTGGGAACTGTGTTATGTTAGTACAGTAGGACTGGGAACTGTGTATGTTAGTACAGTAGGACTGGGAACTGTGTTATGTTAGTACAGTAGGACTGGGAACTGTGTTATGTTAGTACAGTAGGACTGGGAACTGTGTAATGTTAGTACAGTAGGACTGGGAACTGTGGTTATGTTAGTACAGTAGGACTGGGAACTGTGTTATGTTAGTACAGTAGGACTGGGAACTGTGGTATGTTAGTACAGTAGGACTGGGAACTGTGTTATGTTAGTACAGTAGACTGGGAAACTGTGGTATGTTAGTACAGTTGGACTGGGAACTGTGTTATGTTAGTACAGTAGGACTGGGAACTGTGTTATGTTAGTACAGTAGGACTGGGAACTGTGTTATGTTAGTACAGTAGGACTGGGAACTGTGTTATGTTAGTACAGTAGGACTGGGAACTGTGTTATGTTAGTACAGTAGGACTGGGAACTGTGTTATGTTAGTACAGTAGGACTGGGAACTGTGTTATGTTAGTACAGTAGGACTGGGAACTGTGGTATGTTAGTACAGTAGGACTGGGAACTGTGTTATGTTAGTACAGTAGGACTGGGAACTGTGTTATGTTAGTACAGTAGGACTGGGAACTGTGTTATGTTAGTACAGTAGGACTGGGAACTGTGGTATGTTAGTACAGTAGGACTGGGAACTGTGTTATGTTAGTACAGTAGGACTGGGAACTGTGTAATGTTAGTACAGTAGGACTGGGAACTGTGTTATGTTAGTACAGTAGGACTGGGAACTGTGGTATGTTAGTACAGTAGGACTGGGAACTGTGGTATGTTAGTACAGTAGGACTGGGAACTGTGGTATGTTAGTACAGTAGGACTGGGAACTGTGTTATGTTAGTACAGTAGGACTGGGAACTGTGTTCTGTTAGTACAGTAGGACTGGGAACTGTGTTATGTTAGTACAGTAGGACTGGGAACTGTGGTATGTTAGTACAGTAGGACTGGGAACTGTGTTATGTTAGTACAGTAGGACTGGGAACTGTGTTATGTTAGTACAGTAGGACTGGGAACTGTGTTATGTTAGTACAGTAGGACTGGGAACTGTGGTATGTTAGTACAGTAGGACTGGGAACTGTGTTATGTTAGTACAGTAGGACTGGGAACTGTGTTATGTTAGTACAGTAGGACTGGGAACTGTGGTATGTTAGTACAGTAGGACTGGGAACTGTGTTATGTTAGTACAGTAGGACTGGGAACTGTGGTATGTTAGTACAGTAGGACTGGGAACTGTGTTATGTTAGTACAGTAGGACTGGGAACTGTGTTATGTTAGTACAGTAGGACTGGGAACTGTGTTATGTTAGTACAGTAGGACTGGGAACTGTGTAATGTTAGTACAGTAGGACTGGGAACTGTGTTATGTTAGTACAGTAGGACTGGGAACTGTGTTATGTTAGTACAGTAGGACTGGGAACTGTGTTATGTTAGTACAGTAGGACTGGGAACTGTGTTATGTTAGTACAGTAGGAATGAGAACTGTGGTATGTTAGTACAGTTGGAATGGGAACTGTGTTATGTTAGTACAGTAGGACTGGGAACTGTGTTATGTTAGTACAGTAGGACTGGGAACTGTGTAATGTTAGTACAGTAGGACTGGGAACTGTGTTATGTTAGTACAGTAGGACTGGGAACTGTGTTATGTTAGTACAGTAGGACTGGGAACTGTGTTATGTTAGTACAGTAGGACTGGGAACTGTGTTATGTTAGTACAGTAGGACTGGGAACTGTGTTATGTTAGTACAGTAGGACTGGGAACTGTGGTATGTTAGTACAGTAGGACTGGGAACTGTGGTATGTTAGTACAGTAGGACTGGGAACTGTGTTATGTTAGTACAGTAGGACTGGGAACTGTGTTATGTTAGTACAGTAGGACAGGGAACTGTTGTATGTTAGTACAGTAGGACTGGGAACTGTGTTATGTTAGTACAGTAGGACTGGGAACTGTGTTATGTTAGTACAGTAGGACTGGGAACTGTGTTATGTTAGTACAGTAGGACTGGGAACTGTGGTATGTTAGTACAGTAGGACTGGGAACTGTGTTATGTTAGTACAGTAGGACTGGGAACTGTGTTATGTTAGTACAGTAGGACTGGGAACTGTGGTATGTTAGTACAGTAGGACTGGGAACTGTGTTATGTTAGTACAGTAGGACTGGGAACTGTGTTATGAAAGTACAGTACGACTGGGAAATGTGTAATGTTAGTACAGTAGGACTGGGAACTGTGGTATGTTAGTACAGTAGGATTGGGAACTGTGTTATGTTAGTACAGTAGGACTGGGAACTGTGGTATGTTAATACAGTAGGACTGGGAACTGTGTTATGTTAGTACAGTAGGACTGGGAACTGTGTTATGTTAGTACAGTAGGACTGGGAACTGTGGTATGTTAGTACAGTAGGACTGGGAACTGTGTTATGTTAGTACAGTAGGAATGAGAACTGTGGTATGTTAGTACAGTTGGACTGGGAACTGTGTTATGTTAGTACAGTAGGACTGGGAACTGTGTTATGTTAGTACAGTAGGACTGGGAACTGTGTTATGTTAGTACAGTAGGACTGGGAACTGTGTTATGTTAGTACAGTAGGACTGGGAACTGTGTTATGTTAGTACAGTAGGACTGGGAACTGTGTTATGTTAGTACAGTAGGACTGGGAACTGTGTTATGTTAGTACAGTAAGACTGGGAACTGTGTTATGTTAGTACAGTAGGAATGAGAACTGTGGTATGTTAGTACAGTTGGACTGGGAACTGTGTTATGTTAGTACAGTAGGACTGGGAACTGTGTTATGTTAGTACAGTAGGACTGGGAACTGTGTTATGTTAGTACAGTAGGACTGGGAACTGTGGTATGTTAGTACAGTAGGACTGGGAACTGTGTTATGTTAGTACAGTAGGACAGGGAACTGTGTAATGTTAGTACAGTAGGACTGGGAACTGTGTTATGTTAGTACAGTAGGACTGGGAACTGTGGTATGTTAGTACAGTAGGATTGGGAACTGTGGTATGTTAGTACAGTAGGACTGGGAACTGTGGTATGTTAGTACAGTAGGACTGGGATCTGTGTTATGTTAGTACAGTAGCACTGGGAACTGTGTTCTGTTAGTACAGTAGGACTGGGATCTGTGTTATGTTACCACAGTAGAACAGGGAACTGTGGTATGGTAGTACAGTAAGACTGGGAACTGTGTTATGTTAGTACAGTAGGACTGGGAACTGTGTTATGTTAGTACAGTAGGACTGGGAACTGTGTTATGTTAGTACAGTAGGACTGGGAACTGTGGTATGTTAGTACAGTAGGACTGGGAACTGTGTTATGTTAGTACAGTAGGATTGGGAACTGTGTTATGTTAGTACAGTAGTAATGGAAACTGTGGTATGTTAGTTCAGTAGGACTGGGAACTGTGTTATGTTAGTAAAGTAGGAATGGGAACTGTGGTATGTTAGTACAGTAGGACTGGGAACTGTGTTATGTTAGTACAGTAGGACTGGGAACTGTGTTATGTTAGTACAGTAGGACTGGGAACTGTGTTATGTTAGTACAGTAGGACTGGGAACTGTGTAATGTTAGTACAGTAGGACTGGGAACTGTGTTATGTTAGTACAGTAGGACTGGGAACTGTGTTATGTTAGTACAGTAGGACAAGGAACTGTGTTATGTTAGTACAGTAAGACTGGGAACTGTGTTATGTTAGTAAAGTATTAATGAGAACTGTGGTATGTTAGTACAGTTGGACTGGGAACTGTGTTATGTTAGTACAGTAGGACTGGGAACTGTGTTATGTTAGTATAGTCGGACAGGGAACTGTGTAATGTTAGTACAGTAGGACTGGGAACTGTGTTATGTTAGTACAGTAGGACTGGGAACTGTGTTATGTTAGTACAGTAGGACAAGGAACTGTGTTATGTTAGTACAGTAAGACTGGGAACTGTGTTATGTTAGTACAGTAGGACTGGGAACTGTGTTATGTTAGTACAGAAGGACTGGGAACTGTGATTTGTTAGTACAGTAGGACTGGGAACTGTGGTATGTTAGTACATTAGGACTGGGAACTGTGTTATGTTAGTACAGTAGGACTGGGATCTGTGTTATGTTACCACAGTAGAACAGGGAACTGTTGTATGGTAGTACAGTAAGACTGGGAACTGTGTTATGTTAGTACAGTAGGACTGGGAACTGTGTTATGTTAGTACAGTAGGACTGGGAACTGTGTTATGTTAGTACAGTAGGACTGGGAACTGTGGTATGTTAGTACAGTAGGACTGGGAACTGTGTTATGTTAGTACAGTAGGACTGGGAACTGTGTTATGTTAGTACAGTAGGACTGGGAACTGTGGTATGTTAGTACAGTAGGACTGGGAACTGTGTTATGTTAGTACAGTAGGACTGGGAACTGTGTTATGTTAGTACAGTAGGACTGGGAACTGTGTAATGTTAGTACAGTAGGACTGGGAACTGTGGTATGTTAGTACAGTAGGATTGGGAACTGTGTTATGTTAGTACAGTAGGACTGGGAACTGTGGTATGTTAATACAGTAGGACTGGGAACTGTGTTATGTTAGTACAGTAGGACTGGGAACTGTGGTATGTTAGTACAGTAGGATAAGGAACTGTGTTATGTTAGTACAGTAGGACTGGGAACTGTGGTATGTTAGTACAGTAGGACTGGGAACTGTGTTATGTTAGTACAGTAGGAATGGGAACTGTGGTATGTTAGTACAGTAGGACTGGGAACTGTGTTATGTTAGTACAGTAGGACTGGGAACTGTGTTATGTTAGTACAGTAGGACTGGGAACTGTGTTATGTTAGTACAGTAGGACTGGGAACTGTGTTATGTTAGTACAGTAGGACTGGGAACTGTGTTATGTTAGTAAAGTAGGACTGGGAACTGTGGTATGTTAGTACAGTAGGACTGGGAACTGTGTTATGTTAGTACAGTAGGACTGGGAACTGTGTTATGTTAGTACAGTAGGAATGAGAACTGTGGTATGTTAGTACAGTAGGACTGGGAACTGTGTTATGTTAGTACAGTAGGACTGGGAACTGTGTTATGTTAGTACAGTAGGACTGGGAACTGTGTTATGTTAGTACAGTAGGACTGGGAACTGTGTTATGTTAGTACAGTAGGACTGGGAACTGTGTTATGTTAGTACAGTAGGACTGGGAACTGTGTTATGTTAGTACAGTAGGACAGGGAACTGTGTTATGTTAGTACAGTAGGACTGGGAACTGTGTTATGTTAGTACAGTAGGAATGAGAACTGTGGTATGTTAGTACAGTTGGACTGGGAACTGTGTTATGTTAGTACAGTAGGACTGGGAACTGTGTTATGTTAGTACAGTAGGACTGGGAACTGTGTTATGTTAGTACAGTAGGAATGGGAACTGTGGTATGTTAGTACAGTAGGACTGGGAACTGTGTTATGTTAGTACAGTAGGACAGGGAACTGTGTAATGTTAGTACAGTAGGACTGGGAACTGTGTTATGTTAGTACAGTAGGACTGGGAACTGTGGTATGTTAGTACAGTAGGACTGGGAACTGTGGTATGTTAGTACAGTAGGAATGGGAACTGTGGTATGTTAGTACAGTAGGACTGGGATCTGTGTTATGTTAGTACAGTAGGACTGGGAACTGTGTTCTGTTAGTACAGTAGGACTGGGATCTGTGTTATGTTAGCACAGTAGAACAGGGAACTGTGGTATGTTAGTACAGTAGGACTGGGAACTGTGTTATGTTAGTACAGTAGGACTGGGAACTGTGTTATGTTAGTACAGTAGGACTGGGAACTGTGTTATGTTAGTACAGTAGGACTGGGAACTGTGGTATGTTAGTACAGTAGGACTGGGAACTGTGTTATGTTAGTACAGTAGGACTGGGAACTGTGTTATGTTAGTACAGTAGGACTGGGAACTGTGGTATGTTAGTACAGTAGGACTGGGAACTGTGTTATGTTAGTACAGTAGGACTGAGAACTGTGGTTTGTTAGTACAGTTGGACTGGGAACTGTGTTATGTTAGTACAGTAGAACTGGGAACTGTGTTATGTTAGTACAGTAGGACTGGGAACTGTGTTATGTTAGTATAGTCGGACAGGGAACTGTGTAATGTTAGTACAGTAGGACTGGGAACTGTGTTATGTTAGTACAGTAGGACTGGGAACTGTGTTATGTTAGTACAGTAGGACAAGGAACTGTGTTATGTTAGTACAGTAGGACTGGGAACTGTGTTATGTTAGTAAAGTATTAATGAGAACTGTGGTATGTTAGTACAGTAGGACTGGGAACTGTGTTATGTTAGTACAGTAGGACTGGGAACTGTGTTATGTTAGTACAGTAGGACAGGGAACTGTGTAATGTTAGTACAGTAGGACTGGGAACTGTGTTATGTTAGTACAGTAGGACTGGGAACTGTGTTATGTTAGTACAGTAGGACAAGGAACTGTGTTATGTTAGTACAGTAAGACTGGGAACTGTGTTATGTTAGTACAGTAGGACTGGGAACTGTGTTATGTTAGTACAGAAGGACTGGGAACTGTGATTTGTTAGTACAGTAGGACTGGGAACTGTGGTATGTTAGTACAGTAGGACTGGGAACTGTGTTATGTTAGTACAGTAGGACTGGGATCTGTGTTATGTTACCACAGTAGAACAGGGAACTGTTGTATGGTAGTACAGTAAGACTGGGAACTGTTTTATGTTAGTACAGTAGGACTGGGAACTGTGTTATGTTAGTACAGTAGGACTGGGAACTGTGTTATGTTAGTACAGTTGGACTGGGAACTGTGGTATGTTAGTACAGTAGGACTGGGAACTGTGTTATGTTAGTACAGTAGGACTGGGAACTGTGTTATGTTAGTACAGTAGGACTGGGAACTGTGGTATGTTAGTACAGTAGGACTGGGAACTGTGTTATGTTAGTACAGTAGGACTGGGAACTGTGTTATGTTAGTACAGTAGGACTGGGAACTGTGTAATGTTAGTACAGTAGGACTGGGAACTGTGGTATGTTAGTACAGTAGGATTGGGAACTGTGTTATGTTAGTACAGTAGGAATGGGAACTGTGGTATGTTAATACAGTAGGACTGGGAACTGTGTTATGTTAGTACAGTAGGACTGGGAACTGTGGTATGTTAGTACAGTAGGATAAGGAACTGTGTTATGTTAGTACAGTAGGACTGAGAACTGTGTTATGAAAGTACAGTACGACTGGGAAATGTGTAATGTTAGTACAGTAGGACTGGGAACTGTGTTATGTTAGTACAGTAGGACTGGGAACTGTGTTATGTTAGTACAGTAGGACTGGGAACTGTGGTATGTTAGTACAGTAGGACTGGGAACTGTGTTATGTTAGTAAAGTAGGAATGAGAACTGTGGTATGTTAGTACAGTTGGACTGGGAACTGTGTTATGTTAGTACAGTAGGACTGGGAACTGTGTTATGTTAGTACAGTAGGACTGGGAACTGTGTTATGTTAGTACAGTAGGACTGGGAACTGTGTTAT
Organism: Brachymystax lenok tsinlingensis; assembly: GCA_030435695.1. Taxonomy (NCBI): domain Eukaryota; kingdom Metazoa; phylum Chordata; class Actinopteri; order Salmoniformes; family Salmonidae; genus Brachymystax; species Brachymystax lenok. The sequence continues at coordinate 14,066,882 of CM059814.1, forward strand.
GTTAGTACAGTAGGACTGGGAACTGTGTTATGTTAGTACAGTAGGACTGGGAACTGTGTTATGTTAGTACAGTAGGACTGGGAACTGTGTTATGTTAGTACAGTAGGACTGGGAACTGTGTTATGTTAGTAAAGTATTAATGAGAACTGTGGTATGTTAGTACAGTAGGACTGGGAACTGTGTTATGTTAGTACAGTAGGACTGGGAACTGTGTTATGTTAGTACAGTAGGATTGGGAACTGTGTTATGTTAGTACAGTAGGACTGGGAACTGTGGTATGTTAGTACAGTAGGACTGGGAACTGTGTTATGTTAGTACAGTAGGACTGGGAACTGTGGTATGTTAGTACAGTAGGACTGGGAACTGTGGTATGTTAGTACAGTAGGACTGGGAACTGTGTTATGTTAGTACAGTAGGACTGGGAACTGTGTTATGTTAGTACAGTAGGACTGGGAACTGTGTTATGTTAGTACAGTAGGACAGGGAACTGTGTAATGTTAGTACAGTAGGACTGGGAACTGTGTTATGTTAGTACAGTAGGACTGGGAACTGTGTTATGTTAGTACAGTAGGACTGGGAACTGTGTTATGTTAGTACAGTAGGACTGGGAACTGTGTTATGTTAGTACAGTAGGACTGGGAACTGTGTTATGTTAGTACAGTAGGACTGGGAACTGTGTTATGTTAGTACAGTAGGACTGGGAACTGTGTTATGTTAGTACAGTAGGACTGGGAACTGTGGTATGTTAGTACAGTAGGACTGGGAACTGTGTTATGTTAGTACAGTAGGACTGGGAACTGTGTTATGTTAGTACAGTAGGACTGGGAACTGTGTTATGTTAGTACAGTAGGACTGGGAACTGTGGTATGTTAGTACAGTAGGACTGGGAACTGTGTTATGTTAGTACAGTAGGACTGGGAACTGTGTTATGTTAGTACAGTAGGACTGGGAACTGTGTTATGTTAGTACAGTAGGACTGGGAACTGTGTTATGTTAGTACAGTAGGACTGGGAACTGTGTTATGTTAGTACAGTAAGACTGGGAACAGTGTTATGTTAGTACAGTAGGACTGGGAACTGTGTTATGTTAGTACAGTAGGACTGGGAACTGTGGTATGTTAGTACAGTAGGATTGGGAACTGTGGTATGTTAGTACAGTAGGACTGGGAACTGTGTTATGTTAGTACAGTAGGACTGGGAACTGTGTTATGTTAGTACAGTAGGAACAGGGAACTGTGGTATGTTAGTACAGTAGGACTGGGAACTGTGTTATGTTAGTACAGTAGGACTGGGAACTGTGTTATGTTAGTACAGTAGGACTGGGAACTGTGTTATGTTAGTACAGTAGGACTGGGAACTGTGGTATGTTAGTACAGTAGGACTGGGAACTGTGTTATGTTAGTACAGTAGGACTGGGAACTGTGTTATGTTAGTACAGTAGGACTGGGAACTGTGTTATGTTAGTACAGTAGGACTGGGAACTGTGTTATGTTAGTACAGTAGGACTGGGAACTGTGTAATGTTAGTACAGTAGGACTGGGAACTGTGGTATGTTAGTACAGTAGGACTGGGAACTGTGTTATGTTAGTACAGTAGGACTGGGAACTGTGGTATGTTAGTACAGTAGGACTGGGAACTGTGTTATGTTAGTACAGTAGGACAAGGAACTGTGTTATGTTAGTACAGTAGGACTGGGAACTGTGTTATGTTAGTACAGTACGACTGGGAAATGTGTAATGTTAGTACAGTAGGACTGGGAACTGTGGTATGTTAGTACAGTAGGACTGGGAACTGTGTTATGTTAGTACAGTAGGACTGGGAACTGTGGTATGTTAGTACAGTAGGACTGGGAACTGTGTTATGTTAGTACAGTAGGACTGGGAACTGTGGTATGTTAGTACAGTAGGACTGGGAACTGTGTTATGTTAGTACAGTAGGACTGGGAACTGTGTTATGTTAGTACAGTAGGACTGGGAACTGTGTTATGTTAGTACAGTAGGACTGGGAACTGTGTTATGTTAGTACAGTAGGAATGGGAACTGTGGTATGTTAGTACAGTAGGACTGGGAACTGTGTTATGTTAGTACAGTAGGACTGGGAACTGTGTTATGTTAGTACAGTAGGACTGGGAACTGTGTTATGTTAGTACAGTAGGACTGGGAACTGTGGTATGTTAGTACAGTAGGACTGGGAACTGTGTTATGTTAGTACAGTAGGACTGGGAACTGTGGTATGTTAGTACAGTAGGACTGGGAACTGTGTTATGTTAGTACAGTAGGACTGGGAACTGTGTTATGTTAGTACAGTAGGACTGGGAACTGTGTTATGTTAGTACAGTAGGACTGGGAACTGTGTTATGTTAGTACAGTAGGACTGGGAACTGTGTAATGTTAGTACAGTAGGACTGGGAACTGTGGTGTATTAGTAGAGTAGGACTGGGAACTGTGTTATGTTAGTACAGTAGGACTGGGAACTGTGGTATGTTAGTACAGTAGGACTGGGAACTGTGGTATGTTAGTACAGTAGGACTGGGAACTGTGTTATGTTAGTACAGTAGGACTGGGAACTGTGTTATGTTAGTACAGTAGGACTGGGAACTGTGTTATGTTAGTACAGTAGGACTGGGAACTGTGGTATGTTAGTACAGTAGGACTGGGAACTGTGTTATGTTAGTACAGTAGGACTGGGAACTGTGTTATGTTAGTACAGTAGGACTGGGAACTGTGGTATGTTAGTACAGTAGGACTGGGAACTGTGTTATGTTAGTACAGTAGGACTGGGAACTGTGTTATGTTAGTACAGTAGGACTGGGAACTGTGTTATGTTAGTACAGTAGGACTGGGAACTGTGTTATGTTAGTACAGTAGGACTGGGAACTGTGTAATGTTAGTACAGTAGGACTGGGAACTGTGTTATGTTAGTACAGTAGGACTGGGAACTGTGTATGTTAGTACAGTAGGACTGGGAACTGTGTTATGTTAGTACAGTAGGACTGGGAACTGTGTTATGTTAGTACAGTAGGACTGGGAACTGTGTTATGTTAGTACAGTAGGACTGGGAACTGTGTTATGTTAGTACAGTAGGACTGGGAACTGTGTTATGTTAGTACAGTAGGACTGGGAACTGTGTAATGTTAGTACAGTAGGACTGGGAACTGTGGTATGTTAGTACAGTAGGACAGGGAACTGTGTTATGTTAGTACAGTAGGACTGGGAACTGTGTTATGTTAGTACAGTAGGACTGGGAACTGTGTTATGTTAGTACAGTAGGACTGGGAACTGTGTTATGTTAGTACAGTAGGACTGGGAACTGTGGTATGTTAGTACAGTAGGACTGGGAACTGTGTTATGTTAGTACAGTAGGACTGGGAACTGTGGTATGTTAGTACAGTAGGACTGGGAACTGTGTTATGTTAGTACAGTAGGACTGGGAACTGTGTTATGTTAGTACAGTAGGACTGGGAACTGTGGTATGTTAGTACAGTAGGACTGGGAACTGTGTTATGTTAGTACAGTAGGACTGGGAACTGTGGTATGTTAGTACAGTAGGACTGGGAACTGTGTTATGTTAGTACAGTAGGACTGGGAACTGTGTTATGTTAGTACAGTAGGACTGGGAACTGTGTTATGTTAGTACAGTAGGACTGGGAACTGTGTTATGTTAGTACAGTAGGACTGGGAACTGTGTTATGTTAGTACAGTAGGACTGGGAACTGTGTTATGTTAGTACAGTAGGACTGGGAACTGTGTTATGTTAGTACAGTAGGACTGGGAACTGTGTTATGTTAGTACAGTAGGACTGAGAACTGTGGTATGTTAGTACAGTAGGACTGGGAACTGTGTTATGTTAGTACAGTAGGACTGGGAACTGTGTTATGTTAGTACAGTAGGACTGGGAACTGTGTTATGTTAGTACAGTAGGACTGGGAACTGTGGTATGTTAGTACAGTAGGACTGGGAACTGTGTTATGTTAGTACAGTAGGACTGGGAACTGTGGTATGTTAGTACAGTAGGACTGGGAACTGTGTTATGTTAGTACAGTAGGACTGGGAACTGTGTTATGTTAGTACAGTAGGACTGGGAACTGTGTTATGTTAGTACAGTAGGACTGGGAACTGTGTTATGTTAGTACAGTAGGACTGGGAACTGTGTAATGTTAGTACAGTAGGACTGGGAACTGTGGTGTGTTAGTACAGTAGGACTTGGGAACTGTGTTATGTTAGTACAGTAGGACTGGGAACTGTGGTATGTTAGTACAGTAGGACTGGGAACTGTGGTATGTTAGTACAGTAGGACTGGGAACTGTGTTATGTTAGTACAGTAGGACTGGGAACTGTGTTATGTTAGTACAGTAGGACTGGGAACTGTGGTATGTTAGTACAGTAGGACTGGGAACTGTGGTATGTTAGTACAGTAGGACTGGGAACTGTGTTATGTTAGTACAGTAGGACTGGGAACTGTGTTATGTTAGTACAGTAGGACTGGGAACTGTGTTATGTTAGTACAGTAGGAATGGGAACTGTGGTATGTTAGTACAGTAGGACTGGGAACTGTGTTATGTTAGTACAGTAGGACTGGGAACTGTGTTATGTTAGTACAGTAGGACTGGGAACTGTGGTATGTTAGTACAGTAGGACTGGGAACTGTGTTATGTTAGTACAGTAGGACTGGGAACTGTGTTATGTTAGTACAGTAGGACTGGGAACTGTGTTATGTTAGTACAGTAGGACTGGGAACTGTGTTATGTTAGTACAGTAGGACTGGGAACTGTGTAATGTTAGTACAGTAGGACTGGGAACTGTGTTATGTTAGTACAGTAGGACTGGGAACTGTGGTATGTTAGTACAGTAGGACTGGGAACTGTGTTATGTTAGTACAGTAGGACTGGGAACTGTGTTCTGTTAGTACAGTAGCACTGGGAACTGTGTTCTGTTAGTACAGTAGGACTGGGAACTGTGTTATGTTAGTACAGTAGGACTGAAAACTGTGTTATGTTAGTTCAGTAGGACTGGGAACTGTGTAATGTTAGTACAGTAGGACTGGGAACTGTGGTGTATTAGTACAGTAGGACTTGGAACTGTGTTATGTTAGTACAGTAGGACTGGGAACTGTGGTATGTTAGTACTGTAGGACTGGGAACTGTGGTATGTTAGTACAGTAGGACTGGGAACTGTGTTATGTTAGTACAGTAGGACTGGGAACTGTGTTATGTTAGTACAGTAGGACTGGGAACTGTGTTATGATAGTACAGTACGACTGGGAAATGTGTAATGTTAGTACAGTAGGACTGGGAACTGTGTTATGTTAGTACAGTAGGATTGGGAACTGTGTTATGTTAGTACAGTAGGAATGGGAACTGTGGTATGTTAATACAGTAGGACTGGGAACTGTGTTATGTTAGTACAGTAGGAATGAGAACTGTGGTATGTTAGTACAGTTGGACTGGGAACTGTGTTATGTTAGTACAGTAGGACTGGGAACTGTGTTATGTTAGTACAGTAGGACTGGGAACTGTGTTATGTTAGTACAGTAGGACTGGGAACTGTGTTATGTTAGTACAGTAGGACTGGGAACTGTGTTATGTTAGTACAGTAGGACTGGGAACTGTGTTATGTTAGTACAGTAGGACTGGGAACTGTGTTATGTTAGTACAGTAGGACTGGGAACTGTGTTATGTTAGTACAGTAGGAATGAGAACTGTGGTATGTTAGTACAGTTGGACTGGGAACTGTGTTATGTTAGTACAGTAGGACTGGGAACTGTGTTATGTTAGTACAGTAGGACTGGGAACTGTGTTATGTTAGTACAGTAGGACTGGGAACTGTGGTATGTTAGTACAGTAGGACTGGGAACTGTGTTATGTTAGTACAGTAGGACTGGGAACTGTGGTATGTTAGTACAGTAGGACTGGGAACTGTGTTATGTTAGTACAGTAGGACTGGGAACTGTGTTATGTTAGTACAGTAGGACTGGGAACTGTGTTATGTTAGTACAGTAGGACTGGGAACTGTGTTATGTTAGTACAGTAGGACTGGGAACTGTGTAATGTTAGTACAGTAGGACTGGGAACTGTTGTATGTTAGTACAGTAGGACTGGGAACTGTGTTATGTTAGTACAGTAGGACTGGGAACTGTGGTATGTTAGTACAGTAGGACTGGGAACTGTGGTATGTTAGTACAGTAGGACTGGGAACTGTGTTATGTTAGTACAGTAGGACTGGGAACTGTGTTATGTTAGTACAGTAGGACTGGGAACTGTGGTATGTTAGTACAGTAGGACTGGGAACTGTGGTATGTTAGTACAGTAGGACTGGGAACTGTGTTATGTTAGTACAGTAGGACTGGGAACTGTGGTATGTTAGTACAGTAGGACTGGGAACTGTGTTATGTTAGTACAGTAGGAATGGGAACTGTGGTATGTTAGTACAGTAGGACTGGGAACTGTGTTATGTTAGTACAGTAGGACTGGGAACTGTGTTATGTTAGTACAGTAGGACTGGGAACTGTGGTATGTTAGTACAGTAGGACTGGGAACTGTGTTATGTTAGTACAGTAGGACTGGGAACTGTGTTATGTTAGTACAGTAGGACTGGGAACTGTGTTATGTTAGTACAGTAGGACTGAAAACTGTGTTATGTTAGTTCAGTAGGACTGGGAACTGTGTAATGTTAGTACAGTAGGACTGGGAACTGTGTTATGTTAGTACAGTAGGACTGGGATCTGTGGTATGTTAGTACAGTAGGACTGGGAACTGTGTTATGTTAGTACAGTAGGACTGGGAACTGTGTTCTGTTAGTACAGTAGGACTGGGAACTGTGTTATGTTAGTACAGTAGGACTGGGAACTGTGTTATGTTAGTACAGTAGGACTGAAAACTGTGTTATGTTAGTTCAGTAGGACTGGGAACTGTGTAATGTTAGTAGAGTAGGACTGGGAACTGTGGTGTATTAGTACAGTAGGACTTGGAACTGTGTTATGTTAGTACAGTAGGACTGGGAACTGTGGTATGTTAGTACTGTAGGACTGGGAACTGTGGTATGTTAGTACAGTAGGACTGGGAACTGTGATATGTTAGTACAGTAGGACTGGGAACTGTGGAATGTTAGTACAGTAGGACTGGGAACTGTGGTATGTTAGTACAGTAGGACTGGGAACTGTGTTATGTTAGTACAGTAGGACTGGGAACTGTGGTATGTTAGTACAGTAGGACTGGGAACTGTGGTATGTTAGTACAGTAGGACTGGGAACTGTGTTATGTTAGTACAGAAGCACTGGGAACTGTGTTCTGTTAGTACAGTAGGACTGGGAACTGTGTTATGTTAGTACAATAGGACTGAAAACTGTGTTATGTTAGTTCAGTAGGACTGGGAACTGTGTAATGTTAGTACAGTAGGACTGGGAACTGTGGTGTATTAGTAGAGTAGGACTTGGGAACTGTGTTATGTTAGTACAGTAGGACTGGGAACTGTGGTATGTTAGTACAGTAGGACTGGGAACTGTGGTATGTTAGTACAGTAGGACTGGGAACTGTGTAATGTTAGTACAGTAGGACTGGGAACTGTGTTATGTTAGTACAGTAGGAATGAGAACTGTGGTATGTTAGTACAGTTGGACTGGGAACTGTGTTATGTTAGTACAGTAGGACTGGGAACTGTGTTATGTTAGTACAGTAGGACTGGGAACTGTGGTATGTTAGTACAGTAGGACTGGGAACTGTGTTATGTTAGTACAGTAGGACTGGGAACTGTGGTATGTTAGTACAGTAGGACTGGGAACTGTGTTATGTTAGTACAGTAGGACTGGGAACTGTGTTATGTTAGTACAGTAGGACTGGGAACTGTGGTATGTTAGTACAGTAGGACTGGGAACTGTGTTATGTTAGTACAGTAGGACTGGGAACTGTGTTATGTTAGTACAGTAGGACTGGGAACTGTGGTATGTTAGTACAGTAGGACTGGGAACTGTGGTATGTTAGTACAGTAGGACTGGGAACTCTGTTATGTTAGTACAGTAGGACTGGGAACTGTGTTATGTTAGTACAGTAGGACAGGGGAACTGTGGTATGTTAGTACAGTAGGATTGGGAACTGTGTTATGTTAGTACAGTAGGACTGGGATCTGTGGTATGTTAATACAGTAGGACTGGGAACTGTGTTATGTTAGTACAGTAGGACTGGGAACTGTGTTATGTTAGTACAGTAGGACTGGGAACTGTGTTATGTTAGTACAGTAGGACTGGGAACTGTGTTATGTTAGTACAGTAGGACTGGGAACTGTGTAATGTTAGTACAGTAGGACTGGGAACTGTGTTATGTTAGTACAGTAGGACTGGGAACTGTGGTATGTTAGTACAGTAGGACTGGGAACTGTGTTATGTTAGTACAGTAGGACTGGGAACTGTGTTATGTTAGTACAGTAGGACTGGGAACTGTGTTATGTTAGTACAGTAGGACTGGGAACTGTGTTATGTTAGTACAGTAGGACTGAAAACTGTGTTATGTTAGTTCAGTAGGACTGGGAACTGTGTAATGTTAGTACAGTAGGACTGGGAACTGTGGTGTATTAGTACAGTAGGACTTGGAACTGTGTTATGTTAGTACAGTAGGACTGGGAACTGTGGTATGTTAGTACAGTAGGACTGGGAACTGTGGTATGTTAGTACAGTAGGACTGGGAACTGTGATATGTTAGTACAGTAGGACTGGGAACTGTGTTATGTTAGTACAGTAGGACTGGGAACTGTGGTATGTTAGTACAGTAGGACTGGGAACTGTGTTATGTTAGTACAGTAGGACTGGGAACTGTGGTATGTTAGTACAGTAGGACTGGGAACTGTGGTATGTTAGTACAGTAGGACTGGGAACTGTGTTATGTTAGTACAGTAGGACTGGGAACTGTGTTCTGTTAGTACAGTAGGACTGGGAACTGTGTTATGTTAGTACAGTAGGACTGAAAACTGTGTTATGTTAGTTCAGTAGGACTGGGAACTGTGTAATGTTAGTACAGTAGGACTGGGAACTGTGGTGTATTAGTACAGTAGGACTTGGAACTGTGTTATGTTAGTACAGTAGGACTGGGAACTGTGGTATGTTAGTACAGTAGGACTGGGAACTGTGGTATGTTAGTACAGTAGGACTGGGAACTGTGTAATGTTAGTACAGTAGGACTGGGAACTGTGTTATGTTAGTACAGTAGGAATGAGAACTGTGGTATGTTAGTACAGTAGGACTGGGAACTGTGTTATGTTAGTACAGTAGGACTGGGAACTGTGTTATGTTAGTACAGTAGGACTGGGAACTGTGGTATGTTAGTACAGTAGGACTGGGAACTGTGTTATGTTAGTACAGTTGGAATGGGAACTGTGGTATGTTAATACAGTAGGACTGGGAACTGTGTTATGTTAGTACAGTAGGACTGGGAACTGTGTTATGTTAGTACAGTAGGAATGAGAACTGTGGTATGTTAGTACAGTTGGACTGGGAACTGTGTTATGTTAGTACAGTAGGACTGGGAACTGTGTTATGTTAGTACAGTAGGACTGGGAACTGTGGTATGTTATTAGAGTAGGACTGGGAACTGTGGTATGTTAGAACAGTAGGACTGGGAACTGTGTTATGTTAGTACAGTAGGACTGGGATCTGTGTTATGTTAGCACAGTAGAACAGGAAACTGTGGTATGTTAGTACATTTGGACTGGGAACTGTGTTATGTTAGTACAGTAGGACTGGGAACTGTGTTCTGTTAGAACTGTAGGACTGGGAACTGTGGTATGTTAGTACAGTAGGACTGGGAACTGTGTTATGTTAGTACAGTAGGACTGGGAACTGTGTTATGTTAGTACAGTAGGACTGGGAACTGTGTTATGTTAGTACAGTAGGACTGAAAACTGTGTTATGTTAGTTCAGTAGGACTGGGAACTGTGTAATGTTAGTACAGTAGGACTGGGAACTGTGTTATGTTAGTACAGTAGGACTGGGATCTTTGGTATGTTAGTACAGTAGGACTGGGAACTGTGTTATGTTAGTACAGTAGGACTGGGAACTGTGTTATGTTAGTACAGTAGGACTGGGAACTGTGTTATGTTAGTACAGTAGGACTGGGAACTGTGTTATGTTAGTACAGTAGGACTGGGAACTGTGTTATGTTAGTACAGTAGGACTGGGAACTGTGTAATGTTAGTACAGTAGGACTGGGAACTGTGGTGTATTAGTACAGTAGGACTTGGAACTGTGTTATGTTAGTACAGTAGGACTGGGAACTGTGGTATGTTAGTACTGTAGGACTGGGAACTGTGGTATGTTAGTACAGTAGGACTGGGAACTGTGATATGTTAGTACAGTAGGACTGGGAACTGTGGAATGTTAGTACAGTAGGACTGGGAACTGTGGTATGTTAGTACAGTAGGACTGGGAACTGTGTTATGTTAGTACAGTAGGACTGGGAACTGTGGTATGTTAGTACAGTAGGACTGGGAACTGTGGTATGTTAGTACAGTAGGACTGGGAACTGTGTTATGTTAGTACAGTAGCACTGGGAACTGTGTTCTGTTAGTACAGTAGGACTGGGAACTGTGTTATGTTAGTACAGTAGGACTGAAAACTGTGTTATGTTAGTTCAGTAGGACTGGGAACTGTGTAATGTTAGTACAGTAGGACTGGGAACTGTGGTGTATTAGTACAGTAGGACTTGGAACTGTGTTATGTTAGTACAGTAGGACTGGGAACTGTGGTATGTTAGTACAGTAGGACTGGGAACTGTGGTATGTTAGTACAGTAGGACTGGGAACTGTGTTATGTTAGTACAGTAGGACTGGGAACTGTGTTATGTTAGTACAGTAGGAATGAGAACTGTGGTATGTTAGTACAGTTGGACTGGGAACTGTGTTATGTTAGTACAGTAGGACTGGGAACTGTGTTATGTTAGTACAGTAGGACTGGGAACTGTGGTATGTTAGTACAGTAGGACTGGGAACTGTGTTATGTTAGTACAGTAGGACTGGGAACTGTGGTATGTTAGTACAGTAGGACTGGGAACTGTGTTATGTTAGTACAGTAGGACTGGGAACTGTGTTATGTTAGTACAGTAGGACTGGGAACTGTGGTATGTTAGTACAGTAGGACTGGGAACTGTGTTATGTTAGTACAGTAGGACTGGGAACTGTGTTATGTTAGTACAGTAGGACTGGGAACTGTGGTATGTTAGTACAGTAGGACTGGGAACTGTGGTATGTTAGTACAGTAGGACTGGGAACTGTGTTATGTTAGTACAGTAGGACTGGGAACTGTGTTATGTTAGTACAGTAGGACAGGAAACTGTGTTATGTTAGTACAGTAGGACTGGGAACTGTGTTATGTTAGTACAGTAGGACTGGGAACTGTGTTCTGTTAGTACTGTAGGACTGGGAACTGTGGTATGTTAGTACAGTAGGACTGGGAACTGTGTTCTGTTAGTACAGTAGCACTGGGAACTGTGTTATGTTAGTACAGTAGGACTGGGAACTGTGTTATGTTAGTACAGTAGGACTGAAAACTGTGTTATGTTAGTTCAGTAGGACTGGGAACTGTGTAATGTTAGTACAGTAGGACTGGGAACTGTGGTGTATTAGTACAGTAGGACTTGGAACTGTGTTATGTTAGTACAGTAGGACTGGGAACTGTGGTATGTTAATACTGTAGGACTGGGAACTGTGGTATGTTAGTACAGTAGGACTGGGAACTGTGATATGTTAGTACATTAGGACTGGGAACTGTGGTATGTTAGTACAGTAGGACTGGGAACTGTGTTATGTTAGTACAGTAGGACTGGGAACTGTGTTATGTTAGTACAGTAGGACTGGGAACTGTGTTATGTTAGTACAGTAGGACTGGGAACTGTGGTATGTTAGTACAGTAGGACTGGGAACTGTGGTATGTTAGTACAGTAGGACTGGGAACTGTGGTATGTTAGTACAGTAGGACTGGGAACTGTGTTATGTTAGTACAGTAGGACTGGGAACTGTGTTATGTTAGTACAGTAGGACTGGGAACTGTGTTATGTTAGTACAGTAGGACTGGGATCTGTGTTATGTTAGTACAGTAGGACAGGGGAACTGTGGTATGTTAGTACAGTAGGATTGGGAACTGTGTTATGTTAGTACAGTAGGACTGGGAACTGTGTTCTGTTAGTACTGTAGGACTGGGAACTGTGGTATGTTAGTACAGTAGGACTGGGAACTGTGGTATGTTAGTACAGTAGGACTGGGAACTGTGTTATGTTAGTACAGTAGGACTGGGAACTGTGTTATGTTAGTACAGTAGGACTGGGAACTGTGTTATGTTAGTACAGTAGGACTGGGAACTGTGTTATGTTAGTACAGTAGGACTGGGAACTGTGTATGTTAGTACAGTAGGACTGGGAACTGTGGTATGTTAGTACAGTAGGACTGGGAACTGTGTTATGTTAGTACAGTAGGACTGGGAACTGTGGTGTATTAGTACAGTAGGACTGGGAACTGTGTTATGTTAGTACAGTAGGACTGGGAACTGTGGTATGTTAATACCGGAGCAACTGGGAACTGTGGTATGTTAGTACAGTAGGACTGGGAACGCTGTGTGTTATGTTAGTACAGTAGGACTGGGAACTGTGGTTATGTTAGTACAGTAGGACTGGGAACTGTGGTATGTTAGTACAGTAGGACTGGGAACTGTGGTATGTTAGTACAGTAGGACTGGGAACTGTGTTATGTTAGTACAGTAGGACTGGGAACTGTGTTATGTTAGTACAGTAGGACTGGGAACTGTGTAATGTTAGTACAGTAGGACTGGGAACTGTGGTATGTTAGTACAGTAGGACTGGGAACTGTGGTATGTTAGTACAGTAGGACTGGGAACTGTGGTATGTTAGTACAGTAGGACTGGGAACTGTGTTATGTTAGTACAGTAGGACTGGGAACTGTGTTATGTTAGTACAGTAGGACTGGGAACTGTGGTATGTTAGTACAGTAGGACTGGGAACTGTGGTATGTTAGTACAGTAGGACTGGGAACTGTGTTATGTTAGTACAGTAGGACTGGGAACTGTGTTCTGTTAGTACAGTAGGACTGGGAACTGTGTTATGTTAGTACAGTAGGACTGAAAACTGTGTTATGTTAGTTCAGTAGGACTGGGAACTGTGTAATGTTAGTACAGTAGGACTGGGAACTGTGGTGTATTAGTAGAGTAGGACTTGGAACTGTGTTATGTTAGTACAGTAGGACTGGGAACTGTGGTATGTTAATACTGTAGGACTGGGAACTGTGTTATGTTAGTACAGTAGGACTGGGAACTGTGTTATGTTAGTACAGTAGGACTGGGAACTGTGTTATGTTAGTACAGTAGGACTGGGAACTGTGTTATGTTAGTACAGTAGGACTGGGAACTGTGTAATGTTAGTACAGTAGGACTGGGAACTGTGTTATGTTAGTACAGTAGGAATGAGAACTGTGGTATGTTAGTACAGTAGGACTGGGAACTGTGTTATGTTAGTACAGTAGGACTGGGAACTGTGTTATGTTAGTACAGTAGGACTGGGAACTGTGGTATGTTAGTACAGTAGGATTGGGAACTGTGTTATGTTAGTACAGTTGGAATGGGAACTGTGGTATGTTAGTACAGTAGGACTGGGAACTGTGTTATGTTAGTACAGTAGGACTGGGAACTGTGGTATGTTAGTACAGTAGGACTGGGAACTGTGTTATGTTAGTACAGTAGGACTGGGAACTGTGTTCTGTTAGTACTGTAGGACTGGGAACTGTGGTATGTTAGTACAGTAGGACTGGGAACTGTGGTATGTTAGTACAGTAGGACTGGGAACTGTGTTCTGTTAGTACAGTAGGACTGGGAACTGTGTTCTGTTAGTACAGTAGGACTGGGAACTGTGTTATGTTAGTACAGTAGGACTGAAAACTGTGTTATGTTAGTTCAGTAGGACTGGGAACTGTGTAATGTTAGTACAGTAGGACTGGGAACTGTGGTGTATTAGTACAGTAGGACTTGGAACTGTGTTATGTTAGTACAGTAGGACTGGGATCTGTGGTATGTTAATACTGTAGGACTGGGAACTGTGGTATGTTAGTACAGTAGGACTGGGAACTGTGATATGTTAGTACAGTAGGACTGGGAACTGTGTTATGTTAGTACAGTAGGACTGGGAACTGTGTTATGTTAGTACAGTAGGACTGGGAACTGTGTAATGTTAGTACAGTAGGACTGGGAACTGTGGTATGTTAGTACAGTAGGACTGGGAACTGTGGTATGTTAGTACAGTAGGACTGGGAACTGTGGTATGTTAGTACAGTAGGACTGGGAACTGTGTTATGTTAGTACAGTAGGACTGGGAACTGTGGTGTATTAGTACAGTAGGACATGGAACTGTGTTATGTTAGTACAGTAGGACTGGGAACTGTGGTATGTTAGTACAGTAGGACTGGGAACTGTGGTATGTTAGTACAGTAGGACTGGGAACTGTGATATGTTAGTACAGTAGGACTGGGAACTGTGGAATGTTAGTACAGTAGGACTGGGAACTGTGGTATGTTAGTACAGTAGGACTGGGAACTGTGTTATGTTAGTACAGTAGGACTGGGAACTGTGGTATGTTAGTACAGTAGGACTGGGAACTGTGGTATGTTAGTACAGTAGGACTGGGAACTGTGGTATGTTAGTACAGTAGGACTGGGAACTGTGTAATGTTAGTACAGTAGGACTGGGAACTGTGGTGTATTAGTACAGTAGGACTGGGAACTGTGTTATGTTAGTACAGTAGGACTGGGAACTGTGGTATGTTAATACTGTAGGACTGGGAACTGTGGTATGTTAGTACAGTAGGACTGGGAACTGTGATATGTTAGTACAGTAGGACTGGGAACTGTGTTATGTTAGTACAGTAGGACTGGGAACTGTGTTATGTTAGTACAGTAGGACTGGGAACTGTGTAATGTTAGTACAGTAGGACTGGGAACTGTGGTATGTTAGTACAGTAGGACTGGGAACTGTGGTATGTTAGTACAGTAGGACTGGGAACTGTGGTATGTTAGTACAGTAGGACTGGGAACTGTGTAATGTTAGTACAGTAGGACTGGGAACTGTGGTGTATTAGTACAGTAGGACATGGAACTGTGTTATGTTAGTACAGTAGGACTGGGAACTGTGGTATGTTAGTACAGTAGGACTGGGAACTGTGGTATGTTAGTACAGTAGGACTGGGAACTGTGATATGTTAGTACAGTAGGACTGGGAACTGTGGTATGTTAGTACAGTAGGACTGGGAACTGTGGTATGTTAGTACAGTAGGACTGGGAACTGTGTTCTGTTAGTACAGTAGGACTGGGAACTGTGGTATGTTAGTACAGTAGGACTGGGAACTGTGGTATGTTAGTACAGTAGGACTGGGAACTGTGGTATGTTAGTACAGTAGGACTGGGAACTGTGTTATGTTAGTACAGTAGGACTGGGAACTGTGTTATGTTAGTACAGTAGGACTGGGAACTGTGTTATGTTAGTACAGTAGGAATGAGAACTGTGGTATGTTAGTACAGTTGGACTGGGAACTGTGTTATGTTAGTACAGTAGGACTGGGAACTGTGTTATGTTAGTACAGTAGGACTGGGAACTGTGGTATGTTAGTACAGTAGGACTGGGAACTGTGGTATGTTAGTACAGTAGGACTGGGAACTGTGTTATGTTAGTACAGTAGGACTGGGATCTGTGTTATGTTAGCACAGTAGAACAGGAAACTGTGGTATGTTAGTACATTTGGACTGGGAACTGTGTTATGTTAGTACAGTAGGACTGGGAACTGTGTTCTGTTAGAACTGTAGGACTGGGAACTGTGGTATGTTAGTACAGTAGGACTGGGAACTGTGGTATGTTAGTACAGTAGGACTGGGAACTGTGTTCTGTTAGTACAGTAGCACTGGGAACTGTGTTCTGTTAGTACAGTAGGACTGGGAACTGTGTTATGTTAGTACAGTAGGACTGAAAACTGTGTTATGTTAGTTCAGTAGGACTGGGAACTGTGTAATGTTAGTACAGTAGGACTGGGAACTGTGGTGTATTAGTACAGTAGGACTTGGAACTGTGATATGTTAGTACATTAGGACTGGGAACTGTGTTATGTTAGTACAGTAGGACTGGGAACTGTGTTATGTTAGTACAGTAGGACTGGGAACTGTGTAATGTTAGTACAGTAGGACTGGGAACTGTGGTATGTTAGTACAGTAGGACTGGGAACTGTGGTATGTTAGTACAGTAGGACTGGGAACTGTGGTATGTTAGTACAGTAGGACTGGGAACTGTGTTATGTTAGTACAGTAGGACTGGGAACTGTGTTATGTTAGTACAGTAGGACTGGGAACTGTGTTATGTTAGTACAGTAGGACTGGGAACTGTGGTATGTTAGTACAGTAGGACTGGGAACTGTGGTATGTTAGTACAGTAGGACTGGGAACTGTGATATGTTAGTACAGTAGGACTGGGAACTGTGTTATGTTAGTACAGTAGGACTGGGAACTGTGTTATGTTAGTACAGTAGGACTGGGAACTGTGTTATGTTAGTACAGTAGGACTGGGAACTGTGGTATGTTAGTACAGTAGGACTGGGAACTGTGGTATGTTAGTACAGTAGGACTGGGAACTGTGGTATGTTAGTACAGTAGGACTGGGAACTGTGTTATGTTAGTACAGTAGGACTGGGAACTGTGTTATGTTAGTACAGTAGGACTGGGAACTGTGTTATGTTAGTACAGTAGGACTGGGAACTGTGTTATGTTAGTACAGTAGGACTGGGAAATGTGTAATGTTAGTACAGTAGGACTGGGAACTGTGGTATGTTAGTACAGTAGGAATGGGAACTGTGGTATGTTAATACAGTAGGACTGGGAACTGTGTTATGTTAGTACAGTAGGACTGGGAACTGTGTTATGTTAGTACAGTAGGACTGGGAACTGTGTTATGTTAGTACAGTAGGACTGGGAACTGTGTTATGTTAGTACAGTAGGACTGGGAACTGTGTAATGTTAGTACAGTAGGACTGGGAACTGTGGTATGTTAGTACAGTAGGACTGGGATCTTTGGTATGTTAGTACAGTAGGACTGGGAACTGTGGTATGTTAGTACAGTAGGACTGGGAACTGTGTAATGTTAGTAGAGTAGGACTGGGAACTGTGGTGTATTAGTACAGTAGGACTTGGAACTGTGTTATGTTAGTACAGTAGGACTGGGAACTGTGGTATGTTAGTACAGTAGGACTGGGAACTGTGGTATGTTAGTACAGTAGGACTGGGAACTGTGGTATGTTAGTACAGTAGGACTGGGAACTGTGTTATGTTAGTACAGTAGGACTGGGAACTGTGTTATGTTAGTACAGTAGGACTGGGAACTGTGGTATGTTAGGACAGTAGGACTGGGAACTGTGTTATGTTAGTACAGTAGGACTGGGATCTGTGTTATGTTAGCACAGTAGAACAGGAAACTGTGGTATGTTAGTACAGTAGGACTGGGAACTGTGTTATGTTAGTACAGTAGGACTGGGAACTGTGTTATGTTAGTACAGTAGGACTGGGAACTGTGGTATGTTAGTACAGTAGGACTGGGAACTGTGGTATGTTAGTACAGTAGGACTGGGAACTGTGTTATGTTAGTACAGTAGCACTGGGAACTGTGTTATGTTAGTACAGTAGGACTGGGAACTGTGTTATGTTAGTACAGTAGGACTGAAAACTGTGTTATGTTAGTTCAGTAGGACTGGGAACTGTGTAATGTTAGTACAGTAGGACTGGGAACTGTGGTGTATTAGTACAGTAGGACTTGGAACTGTGTTATGTTAGTACAGTAGGACTGGGATCTGTGGTATGTTAATACTGTAGGACTGGGAACTGTGGTATGTTAGTACAGTAGGACTGGGAACTGTGATATGTTAGTACAGTAGGACTGGGAACTGTGTTATGTTAGTACAGTAGGACTGGGAACTGTGTTATGTTAGTACAGTAGGACTGGGAACTGTGTTATGTTAGTACAGTAGGACTGGGAACTGTGTAATGTTAGTACAGTAGGACTGGGAACTGTGTTATGTTAGTACAGTAGGACTGGGAACTGTGTTATGTTAGTACAGTAGGACTGAAAACTGTGTTATGTTAGTTCAGTAGGACTGGGAACTGTGTAATGTTAGTACAGTAGGACTGGGAACTGTGGTGTATTAGTACAGTAGGACTGGGAACTGTGTTATGTTAGTACAGTAGGACTGGGAACTGTGGTATGTTAGTACTGTAGGACTGGGAACTGTGGTATGTTAGTACAGTAGGACTGGGAACTGTGATATGTTAGTACAGTAGGACTGGGAACTGTGTTATGTTAGTACAGTAGGACTGGGAACTGTGTTATGTTAGTACAGTAGGACTGGGAACTGTGTTATGTTAGTACAGTAGGACTGGGAACTGTGTAATGTTAGTACAGTAGGACTGGGAACTGTGGTATGTTAGTACAGTAGGACTGGGAACTGTGGTATGTTAGTACAGTAGGACTGGGAACTGTGGTATGTTAGTACAGTAGGACTGGGAACTGTGTAATGTTAGTACAGTAGGACTGGGAACTGTGGTGTATTAGTACAGTAGGACATGGAACTGTGTTATGTTAGTACAGTAGGACTGGGAACTGTGGTATGTTAGTACAGTAGGACTGGGAACTGTGGTATGTTAGTACAGTAGGACTGGGAACTGTGATATGTTAGTACAGTAGGACTGGGAACTGTGGAATGTTAGTACAGTAGGACTGGGAACTGTGGTATGTTAGTACAGTAGGACTGGGAACTGTGTTATGTTAGTACAGTAGGACTGGGAACTGTGGTATGTTAGTACAGTAGGAC
This sequence comes from Brachymystax lenok tsinlingensis, assembly GCA_030435695.1. Lineage (NCBI taxonomy): Eukaryota > Metazoa > Chordata > Actinopteri > Salmoniformes > Salmonidae > Brachymystax > Brachymystax lenok. The sequence continues at coordinate 14,085,755 of CM059814.1, forward strand.
TGGGAACTGTGGTATGTTAGTACAGTAGGACTGGGAACTGTGGTATGTTAGTACAGTAGGACTGGGAACTGTGTTATGTTAGTACAGTAGGACTGGGAACTGTGTTATGTTAGTACAGTAGGACTGGGAACTGTGTTATGTTAGTACAGTAGGAATGAGAACTGTGGTATGTTAGTACAGTAGGACTGGGAACTGTGGTATGTTAGTACAGTAGGACTGGGAACTGTGTTATGTTAGTACAGTAGGACTGGGAACTGTGGTATGTTAGTACAGTAGGACTGGGAACTGTGGTATGTTAGTACAGTAGGACTGGGAACTGTGTTATGTTAGTACAGTAGGACTGGGATCTGTGTTATGTTAGTACAGTAGAACAGGAAACTGTGGTATGTTAGTACAGTAGGACTGGGAACTGTGTTATGTTAGTACAGTAGGACTGGGAACTGTGTTCTGTTAGTACTGTAGGACTGGGAACTGTGGTATGTTAGTACAGTAGGACTGGGAACTGTGGTATGTTAGTACAGTAGGACTGGGAACTGTGTTATGTTAGTACAGTAGCACTGGGAACTGTGTTCTGTTAGTACAGTAGGACTGGGAACTGTGTTATGTTAGTACAGTAGGACTGAAAACTGTGTTATGTTAGTTCAGTAGGACTGGGAACTGTGTAATGTTAGTACAGTAGGACTGGGAACTGTGGTATGTTAGTACAGTAGGACTGGGATCTTTGGTATGTTAGTACAGTAGGACTGGGAACTGTGTTATGTTAGTACAGTAGGACTGGGAACTGTGTTATGTTAGTACAGTAGGACTGGGAACTGTGGTATGTTAGTACAGTAGGACTGGGAACTGTGGTATGTTAGTACAGTAGGACTGGGAACTGTGTTATGTTAGTACAGTAGGACTGGGAACTGTGTTATGTTAGTACAGTAGGACTGGGAACTGTGTTATGTTAGTACAGTAGGACTGGGAACTGTGTTATGTTAGTACAGTAGGACTGGGAACTGTGTAATGTTAGTACAGTAGGACTGGGAACTGTGGTATGTTAGTACAGTAGGACTTGGAACTGTGTTATGTTAGTACAGTAGGACTGGGAACTGTGGTATGTTAGTACAGTAGGACTGGGAACTGTGGTATGTTAGTACAGTAGGACTGGGAACTGTGTTATGTTAGTACAGTAGGACTGGGAACTGTGTTATGTTAGTACAGTAGGACTGGGAACTGTGTTATGTTAGTACAGTAGGACTGGGATCTGTGGTATGTTAATACTGTAGGACTGGGAACTGTGGTATGTTAGTACAGTAGGACTGGGAACTGTGATATGTTAGTACAGTAGGACTGGGAACTGTGTTATGTTAGTACAGTAGGACTGGGAACTGTGTTATGTTAGTACAGTAGGACTGGGAACTGTGTTATGTTAGTACAGTAGGACTGGGAACTGTGGTATGTTAGTACAGTAGGACTGGGAACTGTGGTATGTTAGTACAGTAGGACTGGGAACTGTGGTATGTTAGTACAGTAGGACTGGGAACTGTGTTATGTTAGTACAGTAGGACTGGGAACTGTGTTATGTTAGTACAGTAGGACTGGGAACTGTGTTATGTTAGTACAGTAGGACTGGGAACTGTGTTATGTTAGTACAGTAGGACTGGGAACTGTGTAATGTTAGTACAGTAGGACTGGGAACTGTGGTATGTTAGTACAGTAGGACTGGGAACTGTGGTATGTTAGTACAGTAGGACTGGGAACTGTGGTATGTTAGTACAGTAGGACTGGGAACTGTGTAATGTTAGTACAGTAGGACTGGGAACTGTGGTGTATTAGTACAGTAGGACTTGGAACTGTGTTATGTTAGTACAGTAGGACTGGGAACTGTGGTATGTTAGTACAGTAGGACTGGGAACTGTGGTATGTTAGTACAGTAGGACTGGGAACTGTGGTATGTTAGTACAGTAGGACTGGGAACTGTGTTATGTTAGTACAGTAGGACTGGGAACTGTGTTCTGTTAGTACTGTAGGACTGGGAACTGTGGTATGTTAGTACAGTAGGACTGGGAACTGTGGTATGTTAGTACAGTAGGACTGGGAACTGTGTTATGTTAGTACAGTAGCACTGGGAACTGTGTTCTGTTAGTACAGTAGGACTGGGAACTGTGTTATGTTAGTACAGTAGGACTGAAAACTGTGTTATGTTAGTTCAGTAGGACTGGGAACTGTGTAATGTTAGTACAGTAGGACTGGGAACTGTGGTGTATTAGTACAGTAGGACTTGGAACTGTGTTATGTTAGTACAGTAGGACTGGGATCTGTGGTATGTTAATACTGTAGGACTGGGAACTGTGGTATGTTAGTACAGTAGGACTGGGAACTGTGATATGTTAGTACAGTAGGACTGGGAACTGTGTTATGTTAGTACAGTAGGACTGGGAACTGTGTTATGTTAGTACAGTAGGACTGGGAACTGTGTTATGTTAGTACAGTAGGACTGGGAACTGTGTTATGTTAGTACAGTAGGACTGGGAACTGTGTTATGTTAGTACAGTAGGACTGGGAACTGTGGTATGTTAGTACAGTAGGACTGGGAACTGTGTTATGTTAGTACAGTAGGACTGGGAACTGTGTTATGTTAGTACAGTAGGACTGGGAACTGTGGTATGTTAGTACAGTAGGATTGGGAACTGTGTTATGTTAGTACAGTAGGACTGGGATCTGTGGTATGTTAATACTGTAGGACTGGGAACTGTGGTATGTTAGTACAGTAGGACTGGGAACTGTGATATGTTAGTACAGTAGGACTGGGAACTGTGTTATGTTAGTACAGTAGGACTGGGAACTGTGTTATGTTAGTACAGTAGGACTGGGAACTGTGTTATGTTAGTACAGTAGGACTGGGAACTGTGTAATGTTAGTACAGTAGGACTGGGAACTGTGGTATGTTAGTACAGTAGGACTGGGAACTGTGGTATGTTAGTACAGTAGGACTGGGAACTGTGGTATGTTAGTACAGTAGGACTGGGAACTGTGTAATGTTAGTAGAGTAGGACTGGGAACTGTGGTGTATTAGTACAGTAGGACATGGAACTGTGTTATGTTAGTACAGTAGGACTGGGAACTGTGGTATGTTAGTACTGTAGGACTGGGAACTGTGGTATGTTAGTACAGTAGGACTGGGAACTGTGATATGTTAGTACAGTAGGACTGGGAACTGTGTTATGTTAGTACAGTAGGACTGGGAACTGTGGTATGTTAGTACAGTAGGACTGGGAACTGTGTTATGTTAGTACAGTAGGACTGGGAACTGTGGTATGTTAGTACAGTAGGACTGGGAACTGTGGTATGTTAGTACAGTTGGAATGGGAACTGTGGTATGTTAATGCAGTAGGACTGGGAACTGTGTTATGTTAGTACAGTAGGACTGGGAACTGTGTTATGTTAGTACAGTAGGACTGGGAACAGTGTTATGTTAGAACAGTAGGAATGAGAACTGTGGTATGTTAGTACAGTTGGACTGGGAACTGTGGTATGTTAGTACAGTAGGACTGGGAACTGTGTTATGTTAGTACAGAAGGACTGGGAACTGTGGTATGTTAGTAGAGTAGGACTGGGAACTGTGGTATGTTAGTACAGTAGGACTGGGAACTGTGTTATGTTAGTACAGTAGGACTGGGAACTGTGTTATGTTAGTACAGTAGGACTGGAAACTGTGGTATGTTAGTACAGTAGGACTGGGAACTGTGTTATGTTAGTACAGTAGGACTGGGAACTGTGTTCTGTTAGAACTGTAGGACTGGGAACTGTGGTATGTTAGTACAGTAGGACTGGGAACTGTGGTATGTTAGTACAGTAGGACTGGGAACTGTGTTCTGTTAGTACAGTAGCACTGGGAACTGTGTTCTGTTAGTACAGTAGGACTGGGAACTGTGTTATGTTAGTACAGTAGGACTGAAAACTGTGTTATGTTAGTTCAGTAGGACTGGGAACTGTGTAATGTTAGTACAGTAGGACTGGGAACTGTGTTATGTTAGTACAGTAGGACAGGAAACTGTGGTATGTTAGTACAGTAGGACTGGGAACTGTGTTATGTTAGTACAGTAGGACTGGGAACTGTGTTATGTTAGTACAGTAGGACTGGGAACTGTGGTATGTTAGTACAGTAGGACTGGGAACTGTGGTATGTTAGTACAGTAGGACTGGGAACTGTGTTATGTTAGTACAGTAGGACTGGGAACTGTGTTATGTTAGTACAGTAGGACTGGGAACTGTGTTATGTTAGTACAGTAGGACTGGGAACTGTGTTATGTTAGTACAGTAGGACTGGGAACTGTGTAATGTTAGTACAGTAGGACTGGGAACTGTGGTGTATGTTAGTACAGTAGGACTGGGAACTGTGATATGTTAGTACAGTAGGACTGGGAACTGTGTTATGTTAGTACAGTAGGACTGGGAACTGTGTTATGTTAGTACAGTAGGACTGGGAACTGTGTAATGTTAGTACAGTAGGACTGGGAACTGTGGTATGTTAGTACAGTAGGACTGGGAACTGTGGTATGTTAGTACAGTAGGACTGGGAACTGTGGTATGTTAGTACAGTAGGACTGGGATCTGTGTTATGTTAGTACAGTAGGACTGGGAACTGTGTTATGTTAGTACAGTAGGACTGGGAACTGTGTTATGTTAGTACAGTAGGACTGGGATCTGTGGTATGTTAGTACTGTAGGACTGGGAACTGTGGTATGTTAGTACAGTAGGACTGGGAACTGTGATATGTTAGTACAGTAGGACTGGGAACTGTGTTATGTTAGTACAGTAGGACTGGGAACTGTGTTATGTTAGTACAGTAGGACTGGGAACTGTGTTATGTTAGTACAGTAGGACTGGGAACTGTGGTATGTTAGTACAGTAGGACTGGGAACTGTGGTATGTTAGTACAGTAGGACTGGGAACTGTGGTATGTTAGTACAGTAGGACTGGGAACTGTGTTATGTTAGTACAGTAGGACTGGGAACTGTGTTATGTTAGTACAGTAGGACTGGGAACTGTGTTATGTTAGTACAGTAGGACTGGGAACTGTGTTATGTTAGTACAGTAGGACTGGGAACTGTGTAATGTTAGTACAGTAGGACTGGGAACTGTGGTATGTTAGTACAGTAGGACTGGGAACTGTGGTATGTTAGTACAGTAGGACTGGGAACTGTGGTATGTTAGTACAGTAGGACTGGGAACTGTGTAATGTTAGTACAGTAGGACTGGGAACTGTGGTGTGTTAGTACAGTAGGACTGGGAACTGTGTTATGTTAGTACAGTAGGACTGGGAACTGTGGTATGTTAGTACAGTAGGACTGGGAACTGTGGTATGTTAGTACAGTAGGACTGGGAACTGTGGTATGTTAGTACAGTAGGACTGGGAACTGTGTTATGTTAGTACAGTAGGACTGGGAACTGTGTTATGTTAGTACAGTAGGACTGGGAACTGTGTATGTTAGTACAGTAGGACTGGGAACTGTGTTATGTTAGTACAGTAGGACTGGGAACTGTGTTATGTTAGTACAGTAGGACTGGGAACTGTGGTATGTTAGTACAGTAGGACTGGGAACTGTGTTATGTTAGTACAGTAGGACTGGGAACTGTGGTATGTTAGTACAGTAGGACTGGGAACTGTGGTATGTTAGTACAGTAGGACTGGGAACTGTGTTATGTTAGTACAGTAGGACTGGGAACTGTGTTATGTTAGTACAGTAGGACTGGGAACTGTGTTATGTTAGTACAGTAGGACTGGGAACTGTGTTATGTTAGTACAGTAGGACTGAAAACTGTGTTATGTTAGTTCAGTAGGACTGGGAACTGTGTAATGTTAGTACAGTAGGACTGGGAACTGTGGTGTATTAGTAGAGTAGGACTTGGAACTGTGTTATGTTAGTACAGTAGGACTGGGAACTGTGGTATGTTAATACTGTAGGACTGGGAACTGTGGTATGTTAGTACAGTAGGACTGGGAACTGTGATATGTTAGTACAGTAGGACTGGGAACTGTGTTATGTTAGTACAGTAGGACTGGGAACTGTGTTATGTTAGTACAGTAGGACTGGGAACTGTGTTATGTTAGTACAGTAGGACTGGGAACTGTGTAATGTTAGTACAGTAGGACTGGGAACTGTGGTATGTTAGTACAGTAGGACTGGGAACTGTGGTATGTTAGTACAGTAGGACTGGGAACTGTGTTATGTTAGTACAGTAGGACTGGGAACTGTGTAATGTTAGTACAGTAGGACTGGGAACTGTGGTATGTTAGTACAGTAGGACTGGGAACTGTGTTATGTTAGTACAGTAGGACTGGGAACTGTGGTATGTTAGTACAGTAGGACTGGGAACTGTGGTATGTTAGTACAGTAGGACTGGGAACTGTGGTATGTTAGTACAGTAGGACTGGGAACTGTGTTATGTTAGTACAGTAGGACTGGGAACTGTGTTATGTTAGTACAGTAGGACTGGGAACTGTGTTATGTTAGTACAGTAGGACTGGGAACTGTGTAATGTTAGTACAGTAGGACTGGGAACTGTGGTATGTTAGTACAGTAGGACTGGGAACTGTGGTATGTTAGTACAGTAGGACTGGGAACTGTGGTATGTTAGTACAGTAGGACTGGGAACTGTGTTATGTTAGTACAGTAGGACTGGGAACTGTGTTATGTTAGTACAGTAGGACTGGGAACTGTGTTATGTTAGTACAGTAGGACTGGGAACTGTGGTATGTTAGTACAGTAGGACTGGGAACTGTGGTATGTTAGTACAGTAGGACTGGGAACTGTGTTATGTTAGTACAGTAGGACTGGGAACTGTGGTATGTTAGTACAGTAGGACTGGGAACTGTGGTATGTTAGTACAGTAGGACTGGGAACTGTGTTATGTTAGTACAGTAGGACTGGGAACTGTGGTATGTTAGTACAGTAGGACTGGGAACTGTGGTATGTTAGTACAGTAGGACTGGGAACTGTGGTATGTTAGTACAGTAGGACTGGGAACTGTGTTATGTTAGTACAGTAGGACTGGGAACTGTGGTTATGTTAGTACAGTAGGACTGGGAACTGTGTTATGTTAGTACAGTAGGACTGGGAACTGTGGTATGTTAGTACAGTAGGACTGGGAACTGTGTTATGTTAGTACAGTAGGACTGGGAACTGTGTTATGTTAGTACAGTAGGACTGGGAACTGTGGTATGTTAGTACAGTAGGACTGGGAACTGTGGTATGTTAGTACAGTAGGACTGGGAACTGTGTTATGTTAGTACAGTAGGACTGGGAACTGTGTTATGTTAGTACAGTAGGACTGGGAACTGTGGTATGTTAGTACAGTAGGACTGGGAACTGTGTTATGTTAGTACAGTAGGACTGGGAACTGTGTTATGTTAGTACAGTAGGACTGGGAACTGTGGTATGTTAGTACAGTAGGACTGGGAACTGTGGTATGTTAGTACAGTAGGACTGGGAACTGTGTTATGTTAGTACAGTAGGACTGGGAACTGTGGTTATGTTAGTACAGTAGGACTGGGAACTGTGTTATGTTAGTACAGTAGGACTGGGAACTGTGTTATGTTAGTACAGTAGGACTGGGAACTGTGGTATGTTAGTACAGTAGGACTGGGAACTGTGGTATGTTAGTACAGTAGGACTGGGAACTGTGATATGTTAGTACAGTAGGACTGGGAACTGTGTTATGTTAGTACAGTAGGACTGGGAACTGTGTTATGTTAGTACAGTAGGACAAGGAACTGTGTAATGTTAGTACAGTAGGACTGGGAACTGTGGTATGTTAGTACAGTAGGACTGGGAACTGTGGTATGTTAGTACAGTAGGACTGGGAACTGTGGTATGTTAGTACAGTAGGACTGGGAACTGTGTTATGTTAGTACAGTAGGACTGGGAACTGTGTTATGTTAGTACAGTAGGACTGGGAACTGTGTTATGTTAGTACAGTAGGACTGGGAACTGTGGTATGTTAGTACAGTAGGACTGGGAACTGTGGTATGTTAGTACAGTAGGACTGGGAACTGTGATTATGTTAGTACAGTAGGACTGGGAACTGTGTTATGTTAGTACAGTAGGACTGGGAACTGTGTTATGTTAGTACAGTAGGACTGGGAACTGTGTTATGTTAGTACAGTAGGACTGGGAACTGTGGTATGTTAGTACAGTAGGACTGGGAACTGTGGTATGTTAGTACAGTAGGACTGGGAACTGTGGTATGTTAGTACAGTAGGACTGGGAACTGTGTTATGTTAGTACAGTAGGACTGGGAACTGTGTTATGTTAGTACAGTAGGACTGGGAACTGTGTTATGTTAGTACAGTAGGACTGGGAACTGTGTTATGTTAGTACAGTAGGACTGGGAACTGTGTTATGTTAGTACAGTAGGACTGGGAACTGTGGTATGTTAGTACAGTAGGACTGGGAACTGTGTTATGTTAGTACAGTAGGACTGGGAACTGTGGTATGTTAGTACAGTAGGACTGGGAACTGTGTAATGTTAGTACAGTAGGACTGGGAACTGTGGTGTATTAGTACAGTAGGACTTGGAACTGTGTTATGTTAGTACAGTAGGACTGGGAACTGTGGTATGTTAGTACAGTAGGACTGGGAACTGTGGTATGTTAGTACAGTAGGACTGGGAACTGTGGTATGTTAGTACAGTAGGACTGGGAACTGTGTTATGTTAGTACAGTAGGACTGGGAACTGTGTTATGTTAGTACAGTAGGACTGGGAACTGTGTTATGTTAGTACAGTAGGACTGGGAACTGTGGTATGTTAGTACAGTAGGACTGGGAACTGTGTTATGTTAGTACAGTAGGACTGGGAACTGTGTTATGTTAGTACAGTAGGACTGGGAACTGTGTTATGTTAGTACAGTAGGACTGGGAACTGTGTTATGTTAGTACAGTAGGACTGGGAACTGTGGTATGTTAGTACAGTAGGACTGGGAACTGTGTTATGTTAGTACAGTAGGACTGGGAACTGTGGTATGTTAGTACAGTAGGACTGGGAACTGTGTTATGTTAGTACAGTAGGACTGGGAACTGTGGTATGTTAGTACAGTAGGACTGGGAACTGTGGTATGTTAGTACAGTAGGACTGGGAACTGTGATATGTTAGTACAGTAGGACTGGGAACTGTGTTATGTTAGTACAGTAGGACTGGGAACTGTGTTATGTTAGTACAGTAGGACTGGGAACTGTGTTATGTTAGTACAGTAGGACTGGGAACTGTGGTATGTTAGTACAGTAGGACTGGGAACTGTGTTATGTTAGTACAGTAGGACTGGGAACTGTGTTATGTTAGTACAGTAGGACTGGGAACTGTGGTATGTTAGTACAGTAGGACTGGGAACTGTGGTATGTTAGTACAGTAGGACTGGGAACTGTGTTATGTTAGTACAGTAGGACTGGGAACTGTGTTATGTTAGTACAGTAGGACTGGGAACTGTGGTATGTTAGTACAGTAGGACTGGGAACTGTGTTATGTTAGTACAGTAGGACTGGGAACTGTGTTATGTTAGTACAGTAGGACTGGGAACTGTGGTATGTTAGTACAGTAGGACTGGGAACTGTGGTATGTTAGTACAGTAGGACTGGGAACTGTGTTATGTTAGTACAGTAGGACTGGGAACTGTGGTATGTTAGTACAGTAGGACTGGGAACTGTGTTATGTTAGTACAGTAGGACTGGGAACTGTGTTATGTTAGTACAGTAGGACTGGGAACTGTGTAATGTTAGTACAGTAGGACTGGGAACTGTGGTGTATTAGTACAGTAGGACTTGGAACTGTGTTATGTTAGTACAGTAGGACTGGGATCTGTGGTATGTTAATACTGTAGGACTGGGAACTGTGGTATGTTAGTACAGTAGGACTGGGAACTGTGATATGTTAGTACAGTAGGACTGGGAACTGTGTTATGTTAGTACAGTAGGACTGGGAACTGTGTTATGTTAGTACAGTAGGACTGGGAACTGTGTTATGTTAGTACAGTAGGACTGGGAACTGTGGTTGTTAGTACAGTAGGACTTGGGAACTGTGTTATGTTAGTACAGTAGGACTGGGAACTGTGGTATGTTAGTACAGTAGGACTGGGAACTGTGGTTATGTTAGTACAGTAGGACTGGGAACTGTGGTATGTTAGTACAGTAGGACTGGGAACTGTGTAATGTTAGTACAGTAGGACTGGGAACTGTGGTATGTTAGTACAGTAGGACTGGGAACTGTGTTATGTTAGTACAGTAGGACTGGGAACTGTGGTATGTTAGTACAGTAGGACTGGGAACTGTGTTATGTTAGTACAGTAGGACTGGGAACTGTGGTATGTTAGTACAGTAGGACTGGGAACTGTGTTATGTTAGTACAGTAGGACTGGGAACTGTGGTATGTTAGTACAGTAGGACTGGGAACTGTGGTATGTTAGTACAGTAGGACTGGGAACTGTGTTATGTTAGTACAGTAGGACTGGGAACTGTGTTATGTTAGTACAGTAGGACTGGGAACTGTGTTATGTTAGTACAGTAGGACTGGGAACTGTGTTATGTTAGTACAGTAGGACTGGGAACTGTGGTATGTTAGTACAGTAGGACTGGGAACTGTGTATGTTAGTACAGTAGGACTGGGAACTGTGTTATGTTAGTACAGTAGGACTGGGAACTGTGTCTGTTAGTACAGTAGGACTGGGAACTGTGTTATGTTAGTACAGTAGGACTGGGAACTGTGTTATGTTAGTACAGTAGGACTGGGAACTGTGTAATGTTAGTACAGTAGGACTGGGAACTGTGGTGTATTAGTACAGTAGGACTTGGAACTGTGTTATGTTAGTACAGTAGGACTGGGAACTGTGGTATGTTAGTACAGTAGGACTGGGAACTGTGGTATGTTAGTACAGTAGGACTGGGAACTGTGATATGTTAGTACAGTAGGACTGGGAACTGTGTTATGTTAGTACAGTAGGACTGGGAACTGTGTTATGTTAGTACAGTAGGACTGGGAACTGTGTTATGTTAGTACAGTAGGACTGGGAACTGTGTTATGTTAGTACAGTAGGACTGGGAACTGTGTTATGTTAGTACAGTAGCACTGGGAACTGTGTTATGTTAGTACAGTAGGACTGGGAACTGTGTTATGTTAGTACAGTAGGACTGGGAACTGTGGTATGTTAGTTCAGTAGGACTGGGAACTGTGTAATGTTAGTACAGTAGGACTGGGAACTGTGGTGTATTAGTAGAGTAGGACTTGGAACTGTGTTATGTTAGTACAGTAGGACTGGGAACTGTGGTATGTTAATACTGTAGGACTGGGAACTGTGGTATGTTAGTACAGTAGGACTGGGAACTGTGATATGTTAGTACAGTAGGACTGGGAACTGTGTTATGTTAGTACAGTAGGACTGGGAACTGTGTTATGTTAGTACAGTAGGACTGGGAACTGTGTTATGTTAGTACAGTAGGACTGGGAACTGTGTTATGTTAGTACAGTAGGACTGGGAACTGTGTTATGTTAGTACAGTAGGACTGGGAACTGTGTTATGTTAGTACAGTAGGACTGGGAACTGTGTTATGTTAGTACAGTAGGACTGGGAACTGTGTTATGTTAGTACAGTAGGACTGGGAACTGTGTAATGTTAGTACAGTAGGACTGGGAACTGTGGTATGTTAGTACAGTAGGACTGGGAACTGTGTTATGTTAGTACAGTAGGACTGGGAACTGTGGTATGTTAGTACAGTAGGACTGGGAACTGTGGTATGTTAGTACAGTAGGACTGGGAACTGTGATATGTTAGTACAGTAGGACTGGGAACTGTGTTATGTTAGTACAGTAGGACTGGGAACTGTGTTATGTTAGTACAGTAGGACTGGGAACTGTGGTATGTTAGTACAGTAGGACTGGGAACTGTGGTATGTTAGTACAGTAGGACTGGGAACTGTGGTATGTTAGTACAGTAGGACTGGGAACTGTGGTATGTTAGTACAGTAGGACTGGGAACTGTGGTATGTTAGTACAGTAGGACTGGGAACTGTGTTATGTTAGTACAGTAGGACTGGGAACTGTGTTATGTTAGTACAGTAGGACTGGGAACTGTGTTATGTTAGTACAGTAGGACTGGGAACTGTGGTATGTTAGTACAGTAGGACTGGGAACTGTGTTATGTTAGTACAGTAGGACTGGGAACTGTGATATGTTAGTACAGTAGGACTGGGAACTGTGTATGTTAGTACAGTAGGACTGGGAACTGTGGTATGTTAGTACAGTAGGACTGGGAACTGTGTTATGTTAGTACAGTAGGACTGGGAACTGTGTTATGTTAGTACAGTAGGACTGGGAACTGTGGTATGTTAGTACAGTAGGACTGGGAACTGTGGTATGTTAGTACAGTAGGACTGGGAACTGTGTTATGTTAGTACAGTAGGACTGGGAACTGTGTTATGTTAGTACAGTAGGACTGGGAACTGTGGTATGTTAGTACAGTAGGACTGGGAACTGTGGTATGTTAGTACAGTAGGACTGGGAACTGTGTTATGTTAGTACAGTAGGACTGGGAACTGTGTTATGTTAGTACAGTAGGACTGGGAACTGTGGTATGTTAGTACAGTAGGACTGGGAACTGTGGTATGTTAGTACAGTAGGACTGGGAACTGTGGTATGTTAGTACAGTAGGACTGGGAACTGTGTTATGTTAGTACAGTAGGACTGGGAACTGTGGTATGTTAGTACAGTAGGACTGGGAACTGTGTTATGTTAGTACAGTAGGACTGGGAACTGTGGTATGTTAGTACAGTAGGACTGGGAACTGTGGTATGTTAGTACAGTAGGACTGGGAACTGTGGTATGTTAGTACAGTAGGACTGGGAACTGTGTTATGTTAGTACAGTAGGACTGGGAACTGTGTTATGTTAGTACAGTAGGACTGGGAACTGTGTTATGTTAGTACAGTAGGACTGGGAACTGTGTTATGTTAGTACAGTAGGACTGGGAACTGTGGTATGTTAGTACAGTAGGACTGGGAACTGTGGTATGTTAGTACAGTAGGACTGGGAACTGTGATATGTTAGTACAGTAGGACTGGGAACTGTGTTATGTTAGTACAGTAGGACTGGGAACTGTGTTATGTTAGTACAGTAGGACTGGGAACTGTGTTATGTTAGTACAGTAGGACTGGGAACTGTGGTATGTTAGTACAGTAGGACTGGGAACTGTGGTATGTTAGTACAGTAGGACTGGGAACTGTGGTATGTTAGTACAGTAGGACTGGGAACTGTGTTATGTTAGTACAGTAGGACTGGGAACTGTGTTATGTTAGTACAGTAGGACTGGGAACTGTGTTATGTTAGTACAGTAGGACTGGGAACTGTGGTATGTTAGTACAGTAGGACTGGGAACTGTGTTATGTTAGTACAGTAGGACTGGGAACTGTGGTATGTTAGTACAGTAGGACTGGGAACTGTGTTATGTTAGTACAGTAGGACTGGGAACTGTGGTTATGTTAGTACAGTAGGACTGGGAACTGTGTTATGTTAGTACAGTAGGACTGGGAACTGTGGTATGTTAGTACAGTAGGACTGGGAACTGTGGTATGTTAGTACAGTAGGACTGGGAACTGTGGTATGTTAGTACAGTAGGACTGGGAACTGTGTTATGTTAGTACAGTAGGACTGGGAACTGTGTTATGTTAGTACAGTAGGACTGGGAACTGTGTTATGTTAGTACAGTAGGACTGGGAACTGTGTTATGTTAGTACAGTAGGACTGGGAACTGTGTAATGTTAGTACAGTAGGACTGGGAACTGTGGTATGTTAGTACAGTAGGACTGGGAACTGTGGTTATGTTAGTACAGTAGGACTGGGAACTGTGGTATGTTAGTACAGTAGGACTGGGAACTGTGTTATGTTAGTACAGTAGGACTGGGAACTGTGTGTATGTTAGTACAGTAGGACTGGGAACTGTGTTATGTTAGTACAGTAGGACTGGGAACTGTGGTATGTTAGTACAGTAGGACTGGGAACTGTGGTATGTTAGTACAGTAGGACTGGGAACTGTGGTATGTTAGTACAGTAGGACTGGGAACTGTGTTATGTTAGTACAGTAGGACTGGGAACTGTGGTATGTTAGTACAGTAGGACTGGGAACTGTGTTATGTTAGTACAGTAGGACTGGGAACTGTGGTATGTTAGTACAGTAGGACTGGGAACTGTGTTATGTTAGTACAGTAGGACTGGGAACTGTGTTATGTTAGTACAGTAGGACTGGGAACTGTGGTTATGTTAGTACAGTAGGACTGGGAACTGTGTTATGTTAGTACAGTAGGACTGGGAACTGTGGTTATGTTAGTACAGTAGGACTGGGAACTGTGTAATGTTAGTACAGTAGGACTGGGAACTGTGTGTATGTTAGTACAGTAGGACTGGGAACTGTGTTATGTTAGTACAGTAGGACTGGGAACTGTGGTATGTTAGTACAGTAGGACTGGGAACTGTGGTATGTTAGTACAGTAGGACTGGGAACTGTGATTATGTTAGTACAGTAGGACTGGGAACTGTGTTATGTTAGTACAGTAGGACTGGGAACTGTGGTTATGTTAGTACAGTAGGACTGGGAACTGTGGTATGTTAGTACAGTAGGACTGGGAACTGTGTTATGTTAGTACAGTAGGACTGGGAACTGTGGTATGTTAGTACAGTAGGACTGGGAACTGTGGTATGTTAGTACAGTAGGACTGGGAACTGTGGTATGTTAGTACAGTAGGACTGGGAACTGTGTTATGTTAGTACAGTAGGACTGGGAACTGTGGTATGTTAGTACAGTAGGACTGGGAACTGTGGTATGTTAGTACAGTAGGACTGGGAACTGTGTTATGTTAGTACAGTAGGACTGGGAACTGTGTTATGTTAGTACAGTAGGACTGGGAACTGTGGTATGTTAGTACAGTAGGACTGGGAACTGTGGTATGTTAGTACAGTAGGACTGGGAACTGTGGTTATGTTAGTACAGTAGGACTGGGAACTGTGGTTATGTTAGTACAGTAGGACTGGGAAATGTGTTATGTTAGTACAGTAGGACTGGGAACTGTGGTATGTTAGTACAGTAGGACTGGGAACTGTGGTATGTTAGTACAGTAGGACTGGGAACTGTGTTATGTTAGTACAGTAGGACTGGGAACTGTGTTATGTTAGTACAGTAGGACTGGGAACTGTGTTATGTTAGTACAGTAGGACTGGGAACTGTGTTATGTTAGTACAGTAGGACTGGGAACTGTGGTATGTTAGTACAGTAGGACTGGGAACTGTGTTATGTTAGTACAGTAGGACTGGGAACTGTGTTATGTTAGTACAGTAGGACTGGGAACTGTGGTATGTTAGTACAGTAGGACTGGGAACTGTGTTATGTTAGTACAGTAGGACTGGGAACTGTGTTATGTTAGTACAGTAGGACTGGGAACTGTGTTATGTTAGTACAGTAGGACTGGGAACTGTGTTATGTTAGTACAGTAGGACTGGGAACTGTGGTATGTTAGTACAGTAGGACTGGGAACTGTGTTATGTTAGTACAGTAGGACTGGGAACTGTGGTATGTTAGTACAGTAGGACTGGGAACTGTGGTATGTTAGTACAGTAGGACTGGGAACTGTGATATGTTAGTACAGTAGGACTGGGAACTGTGTTATGTTAGTACAGTAGGACTGGGAACTGTGTTATGTTAGTACATTAGGACTGGGAACTGTGGTATGTTAGTACAGTAGGACTGGGAACTGTGATATGTTAGTACTGTAGGACTGGGAACTGTGGTATGTTAGTACAGTAGGACTGGGATCTTTGGTATGTTAGTACAGTAGGACTGGGAACTGTGGTATGTTAGTACAGTAGGACTGGGAACTGTGTAATGTTAGTAGAGTAGGACTGGGAACTGTGGTGTATTAGTACAGTAGGACTTGGAACTGTGTTATGTTAGTACAGTAGGACTGGGAACTGTGGTATGTTAGTACTGTAGGACTGGGAACTGTGGTATGTTAGTACAGTAGGACTGGGAACTGTGATATGTTAGTACAGTAGGACTGGGAACTGTGGAATGTTAGTACAGTAGGACTGGGAACTGTGGTATGTTAGTACAGTAGGACTGGGAACTGTGTTCTGTTAGTACAGTAGGACTGGGAACTGTGGTATGTTAGTACAGTAGGACTGGGAACTGTGGTATGTTAGTACAGTAGGACTGGGAACTGTGGTATGTTAGTACAGTAGGACTGGGAACTGTGGTATGTTAGTACAGTAGGACTGGGAACTGTGGTATGTTAGTACAGTAGGACTGGGAACTGTGTAATGTTAGTACAGTAGGACTGGGAACTGTGGTGTATTAGTACAGTAGGACTTGGAACTGTGTTATGTTAGTACAGTAGGACTGGGAACTGTGGTATGTTAGTACTGTAGGACTGGGAACTGTGGTATGTTAGTACAGTAGGACTGGGAACTGTGTTATGTTAGTACAGTAGGACTGGGAACTGTGTAATGTTAGTACAGTAGGACTGGGAACTGTGGTATGTTAGTTCAGTAGGACTGGGAACTGTGTAATGTTAGTACAGTAGGACTGGGAACTGTGGTATGTTAGTACAGTAGGACTGGGAACTGTGGTATGTTAGTACAGTAGGACTGGGAACTGTGTTATGTTAGTACAGTAGGACTGGGAACTGTGTTATGTTAGTACAGTAGGACTGGGAACTGTAGTATGTTAAATACAGTAGGAATGGGAATTGTGTTCTGTTAGTACAGTAGAATTGAGATCTGTGTTATGTTAGTACAGTTGGACTGGGACCTGGGTTATGTTAGTACAGTAGAACTGGGAACTGTGGTATGTTAGTACAGTAGGACTGGGAACTGTGTTATGTTAGTACAGTAGGACTGGGAACTGTGGTATGTTAGTACAGTAGGACTGGGAACTGTGTTATGTTAGTACAGTAGCACTGGGAACTGTGTTCTGTTAGTACAGTAGGACTGGGAACTGTGTTATGTTAGTACAGTAGGACTGAAAACTGTGTTATGTTAGTTCAGTAGGACTGGGAACTGTGTAATGTTAGTACAGTAGGACTGGGAACTGTGGTGTATTAGTAGAGTAGGACTTGGAACTGTGTTATGTTAGTACAGTAGGACTGGGAACTGTGGTATGTTAATACTGTAGGACTGGGAACTGTGGTATGTTAGTACAGTAGGACTGGGAACTGTGTTATGTTAGTACAGTAGGACTGGGAACTGTGTTATGTTAGTACAGTAGGACTGGGAACTGTGGTATGTTAGTACAGTAGGACTGGGAACTGTGTTATGTTAGTACAGTAGGACTGGGAACTGTGTTATGTTAGTACAGTAGGACTGGGAACTGTGGTATGTTAGTACAGTAGGACTGGGAACTGTGGTATGTTAGTACAGTAGGACTGGGAACTGTGTTATGTTAGTACAGTAGGACTGGGAACTGTGGTAATGTTAGTACAGTAGGACTGGGAACTGTGTTATGTTAGTACAGTAGGACTGGGAACTGTGTTATGTTAGTACAGTAGGACTGGGAACTGTGGTATGTTAGTACAGTAGGACTGGGAACTGTGGTATGTTAGTACAGTAGGACTGGGAACTGTGTTATGTTAGTACAGTAGGACTGGGAACTGTGTTATGTTAGTACAGTAGGACTGGGAACTGTGGTATGTTAGTACAGTAGGACTGGGAACTGTGTTATGTTAGTACAGTAGGACTGGGAACTGTGGTATGTTAGTACAGTAGGACTGGGAACTGTGGTATGTTAGTACAGTAGGACTGGGAACTGTGTTATGTTAGTACAGTAGGACTGGGAACTGTGTTATGTTAGTACAGTAGGACTGGGAACTGTGTTATGTTAGTACAGTAGGACTGGGAACTGTGTTATGTTAGTACAGTAGGACTGGGAACTGTGGTATGTTAGTACAGTAGGACTGGGAACTGTGGTATGTTAGTACAGTAGGACTGGGAACTGTGGTATGTTAGTACAGTAGGACTGGGAACTGTGTTATGTTAGTACAGTAGGACTGGGAACTGTGGTATGTTAGTACAGTAGGACTGGGAACTGTGTTATGTTAGTACAGTAGGACTGGGAACTGTGGTATGTTAGTACAGTAGGACTGGGAACTGTGTTATGTTAGTACAGTAGGACTGGGAACTGTGTTATGTTAGTACAGTAGGACTGGGAACTGTGGTATGTTAGTACAGAAGGACTGGGAACTTTGGTATGTTAGTACAGTAGGACTGGGAACTGTGGTATGTTAGTACAGTAGGACTGGGAACTGTGTTATGTTAGTAAAATAGTACTGGGAACTGTGGTATGTTAGTAGAGTAGTTCTGGGACCTGTGTTCTGCTAGTACAGTAGCACTGGGAACTGTGTTATGTTATTACAGTAGGACTGGGAACTGTGTTATGTTAGTACAGTAGGACTGGGAACTGTGTTATGTTAGTACAGTAGGACTGGGAACTGTGTTCTGTTAGTACAGTAGGACTGGGAACTGTGTTATGTTAGTACAGTAGGACTGGGAACTGTGTTATGTTAGTACAGTAGGACTGGGAACTGTGTTATGTTAGTACAGTAGGACTGGGAACTGTGTAATGTTAGTACAGTAGGACTGGGAACTGTGGTATGTTAGTACAGTAGGACTGGGAACTGTGTTATGTTAGTACAGTAGGACTGGGAACTGTGGTATGTTAGTACAGTAGGACTGGGAACTGTGGTATGTTAGTACAGTAGGACTGGGAACTGTGTTATGTTAGTACAGTAGGACTGGGAACTGTGTTATGTTAGTACAGTAGGACTGGGAACTGTGTTATGTTAGTACAGTAGGACTGGGAACTGTGTTATGTTAGTACAGTAGGACTGGGAACTGTGTTATGTTAGTACAGTAGGACTGGGAACTGTGTTATGTTAGTACAGTAGGACTGGGAACTGTGTTATGTTAGTACAGTAGGACTGGGAACTGTGTTATGTTAGTACAGTAGGACTGGGAACTGTGTAATGTTAGTACAGTAGGACTGGGAACTGTGGTGTTTTAGTACAGTAGGACTTGGAACTGTGTTATGTTAGTACAGTAGGACTGGGAACTGTGGTATGTTAATACAGTAGGACTGGGAACTGTGGTATGTTAGTACAGTAGGACTGGGAACTGTGTTATGTTAGTACAGTAGGACTAGGAACAGTGTTATGTTAGTACAGTAGGACTGGGAACTGTGGTATGTTAGTACAGTAGGACTGGGAACTGTGTTATGTTAGTACAGTAGGACTGGGAACTGTGTTATGTTAGTACAGTAGGACTGGGAACTGTGGTATGTTAGTACAGTAGGACTGGGAACTGTGGTATGTTAGTACAGTAGGACTGGGAACTGTGTTATGTTAGTACAGTAGGACTGGGAACTGTGTAATGTTAGTACAGTAGGACTGGGAACTGTGTTATGTTAGTACAGTAGGACTGGGAACTGTGTTATGTTAGTACAGTAGGACTGGGAACTGTGGTATGTTAGTACAGTAGGACTGGGAACTGTGGTATGTTAGTACAGTAGGACTGGGAACTGTGTTATGTTAGTACAGTAGGACTGGGAACTGTGTTATGTTAGTACAGTAGGACTGGGAACTGTGGTATGTTAGTACAGTAGGACTGGGAACTGTGTTATGTTAGTACAGTAGGACTGGGAACTGTGGTATGTTAGTACAGTAGGACTGGGAACTGTGGTATGTTAGTACAGTAGGACTGGGAACTGTGTTATGTTAGTACAGTAGGACTGGGAACTGTGTTATGTTAGTACAGTACGACTGGGAACTGTGTTATGTTAGTACAGTAGGACTGGGAACTGTGTTATGTTAGTACAGTAGGACTGGGAACTGTGGTATGTTAGTACAGTAGGACTGGGAACTGTGGTATGTTAGTACAGTAGGACTGGGAACTGTGGTATGTTAGTACAGTAGGATTGGGAACTGTGTTATGTTAGTACAGTAGGAATGGGAACTGTGGTATGTTAATACAGTAGGACTGGGAACTGTGTTATGTTAGTACAGTAGGACTGGGAACTGTGGTATGTTAGTACAGTAGGACTGGGAACTGTGTTATGTTAGTACAGTAGGACTGGGAACTGTGTTATGTTAGTACAGTAGGACTGGGAACTGTGGTATGTTAGTACAGTAGGACTGGGAACTGTGGTATGTTAGTACAGTAGGACTGGGAACTGTGGTATGTTAGTACAGTAGGACTGGGAACTGTGTTATGTTAGTACAGTAGGACTGGGAACTGTGGTATGTTAGTAGAGTAGTTCTGGGACCTGTGTTCTGCTAGTACAGTAGCACTGGGAACTGTGTTATGTTATTACAGTAGGACTGGGAACTGTGTTATGTTAGTACAGTAGGACTGGGAACTGTGTTATGTTAGTACAGTAGGACTGGGAACTGTGTTATGTTAGTACAGTAGCACTGGGAACTGTGTTATGTTAGTACAGTAGGACTGGGAACTGTGTTATGTTAGTACAGTAGGACTGGGAACTGTGTTATGTTAGTACAGTAGGACTGGGAACTGTGTAATGTTAGTACAGTAGGACTGGGAACTGTGGTATGTTAGTACAGTAGGACTGGGAACTGTGTTATGTTAGTACAGTAGGACTGGGAACTGTGTTATGTTAGTACAGTAGGACTGGGAACTGTGGTATGTTAGTACAGTAGGAATGGGAACTGTGTTATGTTAGTACAGTAGGACTGGGAACTGTGTTATGTTAGTACAGTAGGACTGGGAACTGTGTTATGTTAGTACAGTAGGACTGGGAACTGTGTTATGTTAGTACAGTAGGACTGGGAACTGTGTTATGTTAGTACAGTAGGACTGGGAACTGTGTTATGTTAGTACAGTAGGACTGGGAACTGTGTTATGTTAGTACAGTAGGACTGGGAACTGTGTTATGTTAGTACAGTAGGACTGGGAACTGTGGTATGTTAGTACAGTAGGACTGGGAACTGTGTAATGTTAGAACAGTAGGACTGGGAACTGTGGAATGTTACTTCAGTAGGTCTGGAAACGGTGGTATGTTAGTACAGTAGGACTGGGAACTGTGTTATGTTAGTACAGTAGGACTGGGAACTGTGGTATGTTAGTACAGTAGGACTGGGAACTGTGGTATGTTAGTACAGTAGGACTGGGAACTGTGTAATGTTAGTACAGTAGGACTGGGAACTGTGGAATGTTAGTACAGTAGGACTGGGAACTGTGGTATGTTAGTACAGTAGGACTGGGAACTGTGTTATGTTAGTACAGTAGGACTGGGAACTGTGTTATGTTAGTACAGTAGGACTGGGAACTGTGGTATGTTAGTACAGTAGGACTGGGAACTGTGTTATGTTAGTACAGTAGGACTGGGAACTGTGTTATGTTAGTACAGTTGGACTGGGAACTTGTTTATGTTAGTACAGTAGAACTGGGAACTGTGGTATGTTAGTACAGTAGGACAAGGAGCTGTGTTATGTTAGTACTGTAGGACTGGGAACTGTGGTATGTTAGTACAGTAGGACTGGGAACTGTGTTCTGTTAGTACAGTAGCACTGGGAACTGTGTTCTGTTAGTACAGTAGGACTGGGAACTGTGTTATGTTAGTACAGTAGGACTGAAAACTGTGTTATGTTAGTTCAGTAGGACTGGGAACTGTGTAATGTTAGTACAGTAGGACTGGGAACTGTGGTGTATTAGTACAGTAGGACTTGGAACTGTGTTATGTTAGTACAGTAGGACTGGGAACTGTGGTATGTTAATACTGTAGGACTGGGAACTGTGGTATGTTAGTACAGTAGGACTGGGAACTGTGATATGTTAGTACAGTAGGACTGGGAACTGTGGTATGTTAGTACAGTAGGACTGGGAACTGTGGTATGTTAGTACAGTAGGACTGGGAACTGTGGTATGTTAGTACAGTAGGACTGGGAACTGTGGTATGTTAGTACAGTAGGACTGGGAACTGTGTTATGTTAGTACAGTAGGACTGGGAACTGTGGTATGTTAGTACAGTAGGACTGGGAACTGTGTTATGTTAGTACAGTAGGACTGGGAACTGTGGTATGTTAGTACAGTAGGACTGGGAACTGTGTTATGTTAGTACAGTAGGACTGAGAACTGTGTTATGTTAGTACAGTAGGACTGGGAACTGTGGTTTGTTAGTACAGTTGGACTGGGACCTATGTTCTGCTAGTACAGTAGCACTGGGAACTGTGTTCTGTTATTATAGTAGGACTGGGAAATGTGTTATGTTAGTACAGTAGGACTGGGAACTGTGTTATGTTAGTACAGTAGGAATGGGAACTGTGTTATGTTAGTACAGTAGGACTGGGAACTGTGTTATGTTAGTACAGTAGGACTGGGAACTGTGTTATGTTAGTACAGTAGGACTGGGAACTGTGTTATGTTAGTTCAGTAGGACTGGGAACTGTGTAATGTTAGTACAGTAGGACTGGGAACAGTGTTATGTTAGTACAGTAGGACTGGGAACTGTGTTATGTTAGTACAGTAGGACTGGGAACTGTGGTATGTTAGTACAGTAGGACTGGGAACTGTGGTATGTTAGTACAGTAGGACTGGGAACTGTGTTATGTTAGTACAGTAGGACTGGGAACTGTGTTATGTTAGTACAGTAGGAATGGGAACTGTGGTATGTTAGTACAGTAGGACTGGGAACTGTGTTCTGTTAGTACTGTAGGACTGGGAACTGTGGTATGTTAGTACAGTAGGACTGGGACTGTGGTATGTTAGTACAGTAGGACTGGGAACTGTGTAATGTTAGTACAGTAGGACTGGGAACAGTGTTATGTTAGTACATTAGGACTGGGAACTGTGTTATGTTATTACAGAAGGACTGGGAAATGTGGTATGTTAGTACAGTAGGACTGGGAAATGTGTTATGTTAGTACAGTAGGACTGGGAACTGTGTTATGTTAGTACAGTAGGACTGGGAACTGTGTTATGTTAGTACAGTAGGACTGGGAACTGTGTTATGTTAGTACAGTAGGACTGGGAACTGTGTTATGTTAGTACAGTAGGACTGGGAACTGTGTTATGTTAGTTCAGTAGGACTGGGAACTGTGTAATGTTAGTACAGTAGGACTGGGAACTGTGTTATGTTAGTACAGTAGGACTGGGAACTGTGTTATGTTAGTACAGTAGGACTGGGAACTGTGGTATGTTAGTACAGTAGGACTGGGAACTGTGGTATGTTAGTACAGTAGGACTGGGAACTGTGTTATGTTAGTACAGTAGGACTGGGAACTGTGTTATGTTAGTACAGTAGGACTGGGAACTGTGGTATGTTAGTACAGTTGGACTGGGAACTGTGTTATGTTAGTACAGTAGGACTGGGAACTGTGGTATGTTAGTACAGTAGGACTGGGAACTGTGGTATGTTAGTACAGTAGGACTGGGAACTGTGGTATGTTAGTACAGTAGGACTGGGAACTGTGGTATGTTAGTACAGTAGGACTGGGAACTGTGTTATGTTAGTACAGTAGGACTGGGAACTGTGGTATGTTAATACTGTAGGACTGGGAACTGTGTTATGTTAGTACAGTAGGACTGGGAACTGTGGTATGTTAGTACTGTAGGACTGGGAACTGTGTTATGTTAGTACAGTAGGACTGGGAACTGTGTTATGTTAGTACAGTAGGACTGGGAACTGTGTTATGTTAGTACAGTAGGACAAGGAACTGTGGTATGTTAGTACAGTAGGACTGGGAACTGTGTTCTGTTAGTACTGTAGGACTGGGAACTGTGGTATGTTAGTACAGTAGGACTGGGAACTGTGGTATGTTAGTACAGTAGGACTGGGAACTGTGTTATGTTAGTACAGTAGGACTGAAAACTGTGTTATGTTAGTACAGTAGGACTGGGAACTGTGTTATGTTAGTACAGTAGGACTGGGAACTGTGGTATGTTAGTACAGTAGGACTGGGAACTGTGGTATGTTAGTACAGTAGGACTGGGAACTGTGGTATGTTAGTACAGTAGGACTGGGAACTGTGGTATGTTAGTACAGTAGGACTGGGAACTGTGTTATGTTAGTACAGTAGGAATGGGAACTGTGGTATGTTAATACAGTAGGACTGGGAACTGTGTTATGTTAGTACAGTAGGACTGGGAACTGTGGTATGTTAGTACAGTAGGACTGGGAACTGTGTTATGCTAGTACAGTAGGACTGAGAACTGTGTTATGTTAGTACAGTAGGACTGGGAACTGTGGTTTGTTAGTACAGTTGGACTGGGACCTATGTTCTGCTAGTACAGTAGCACTGGGAACTGTGTTCTGTTGTTATAGTAGGACTGGGAAATGTGTTATGTTAGTACAGTAGGACTGGGAACTGTGTTATGTTAGTACAGTAGGAATGGGAACTGTGTTATGTTAGTACAGTAGGACTGGGAACTGTGTTATGTTAGTACAGTAGGACTGGGAACTGTGTTATGTTAGTACAGTAGGACTGGGAACAGTGTTATGTTAGTTCAGTAGGACTGGGAACTGTGTAATGTTAGTACAGTAGGACTGGGAACAGTGTTATGTTAGTACAGTAGGACTGGGAACTGTGTTATGTTAGTACAGTAGGACTGGGAACTGTGGTATGTTAGTACAGTAGGACTGGGAACTGTGGTATGTTAGTACAGTAGGACTGGGAACTGTGTTATGTTAGTACAGTAGGACTGGGATCTGTGTTATGTTAGTACAGTAGGACTGGGAACTGTGGTATGTTAGTACAGTTGGACTGGGAACTGTGTTATGTTAGTACAGTAGGACTGGGAACTGTGGTATGTTAGTACAGTAGGACTGGGAACTGTGGTATGTTAGTACAGTAGGACTGGGAACTGTGTTCTGTTAGTACAGTAGGACTGGGAACTGTGTTATGTTAGTACAGTAGGACTGGGAACTGTGTTATGTTAGTACAGTAGGACTGGGAACTGTGTTATGTTAGTACAGTAGGACTGGGAACTGTGTAATGTTAGTACAGTAGGACTGGGAACTGTGGTATGTTAGTACAGTAGGACTTGGAACTGTGTTATGTTAGTACAGTAGGACTGGGAACTGTGGTATGTTAGTACAGTAGGACTGGGAACTGTGGTATGTTAGTACAGTAGGACTGGGAACTGTGTTATGTTAGTACAGTAGGACTGGGAACTGTGTTCTGTTAGTACAGTAGGACTGGGAACTGTGGTATGTTAGTACAGTAGGACTGGGAACTGTGTTATGTTAGTACAGTAGGACTGGGAACTGTGTTATGTTAGTACAGTAGGACTGGGAACTGTGGTATGTTAGTACAGTAGGACTGGGAACTGTGGTATGTTAGTACAGTAGGACTGGGAACTGTGTTATGTTAGTACAGTAGGACTGGGAACTGTGTAATGTTAGTACAGTAGGACTGGGAACTGTGTTATGTTAGTACAGTAGGACTGGGAACTGTGTTATGTTAGTACAGTAGGACTGGGAACTGTGGTATGTTAGTACAGTAGGACTGGGAACTGTGGTATGTTAGTACAGTAGGACTGGGAACTGTGTTATGTTAGTACAGTAGGACTGGGAACTGTGTTATGTTAGTACAGTAGGACTGGGAACTGTGGTATGTTAGTACAGTAGGACTGGGAACTGTGTTATGTTAGTACAGTAGGACTGGGAACTGTGGTATGTTAGTACAGTAGGACTGGGAACTGTGGTATGTTAGTACAGTAGGACTGGGAACTGTGTTCTGTTAGTACAGTAGGACTGGGAACTGTGTTATGTTAGTACAGTAGGACTGGGAACTGTGTTATGTTAGTACAGTAGGACTGGGAACTGTGTTATGTTAGTACAGTAGGACTGGGAACTGTGGTATGTTAGTACAGTAGGACTGGGAACTGTGGTATGTTAGTACAGTAGGACTGGGAACTGTGGTATGTTAGTACAGTAGGACTGGGAACTGTGTTATGTTAGTACAGTAGGACTGGGAACTGTGGTATGTTAGTACAGTAGGACTGGGAACTGTGTTATGTTAGTACAGTAGGACTGGGAACTGTGGTATGTTAGTACAGTAGGACTGGGAACTGTGTTATGTTAGTACAGTAGGACTGGGAACTGTGTTATGTTAGTACAGTAGGACTGGGAACTGTGGTATGTTAGTACAGTAGGACTGGGAACTGTGGTATGTTAGTACAGTAGGACTGGGAACTGTGGTATGTTAGTACAGTAGGACTGGGAACTGTGTTATGTTAGTACAGTAGGACTGGGAACTGTGGTATGTTAGTACAGTAGGACTGGGAACTGTGTATGTTAGTACAGTAGGACTGGGAACTGTGTTATGTTAGTACAGTAGGACTGGGAACTGTGTTATGTTAGTACAGTAGGACTGGGAACTGTGTTATGTTAGTACAGTAGGACTGGGAACTGTGTTATGTTAGTACAGTAGGACTGGGAACTGTGTTATGTTAGTACAGTAGGACTGGGAACTGTGTTATGTTAGTACAGTAGGACTGGGAACTGTGTTATGTTAGTACAGTAGGACTGGGAACTGTGTAATGTTAGTACAGTAGGACTGGGAACTGTGGTATGTTAGTACAGTAGGACTGGGAACTGTGTTATGTTAGTACAGTAGGACTGGGAACTGTGTTATGTTAGTACAGTAGGACTGGGAACTGTGGTATGTTAGTACAGTAGGACTGGGAACTGTGTTATGTTAGTACAGTAGGACTGGGAACTGTGTTATGTTAGTACAGTAGGACTGGGAACTGTGTTATGTTAGTACAGTAGGACTGGGAACTGTGTTATGTTAGTACAGTAGGACTGGGAACTGTGTTATGTTAGTACAGTAGGACTGGGAACTGTGTTATGTTAGTACAGTAGGACTGGGAACTGTGTTATGTTAGTACAGTAGGACTGGGAACTGTGTTATGTTAGTACAGTAGGACTGGGAACTGTGTAATGTTAGTACAGTAGGACTGGGAACTGTGGTATGTTAGTACAGTAGGACTGGGAACTGTGTTATGTTAGTACAGTAGGACTGGGAACTGTGGTATGTTAGTACTGTAGGACTGGGAACTGTGGTATGTTAGTACAGTAGGACTGGGAACTGTGTTATGTTAGTACAGTAGGACTGGGAACTGTGTTCTGTTAGTACAGTAGGACTGGGAACTGTGGTATGTTAGTACAGTAGGACTGGGAACTGTGTTATGTTAGTACAGTAGGACTGGGAACTGTGTTATGTTAGTACAGTAGGACTGGGAACTGTGGTATGTTAGTACAGTAGGACTGGGAACTGTGGTATGTTAGTACAGTAGGACTGGGAACTGTGTTATGTTAGTACAGTAGGACTGGGAACTGTGTAATGTTAGTACAGTAGGACTGGGAACAGTGTTATGTTAGTACAGTAGGACTGGGAACTGTGTTATGTTATTACAGAAGGACTGGGAACTGTGGTATGTTAGTACAGTAGGACTGGGAACTGTGGTATGTTAGTACAGTAGGACTGGGAACTGTGTTATGTTAGTACAGTAGGACTGGGATCTGTGTTATGTTAGCACAGTAGGAATGGGAACTGTGGTATGTTAGTACAGTTGGACTGGGAACTGTGTTCTGTTAGTACTGTAGGACTGGGAACTGTGGTATGTTAGTACAGTAGGACTGGGACTGTGGTATGTTAGTACAGTAGTTCTGGGAACTGTGTTCTGTTAGTACAGTAGGACTGAGAACTGTGTTATGTTAGTACAGTAGGACTGGGAACTGTGTTATGTTAGTACAGCAGGACTGGGAACTTTTTTATGTTAGTACAGTAGGACTGGGAACTTTGGTATGTCAGTACAGTAGGACTAGGAACTTTGGTATGTTA
The DNA here is from genome assembly GCA_030435695.1 of Brachymystax lenok tsinlingensis. Taxonomy (NCBI): domain Eukaryota; kingdom Metazoa; phylum Chordata; class Actinopteri; order Salmoniformes; family Salmonidae; genus Brachymystax; species Brachymystax lenok. Next base: position 14,113,623 of record CM059814.1, read on the forward strand.
GTACAGTAGGACTGGGAACTGTGGTATGTTAGTACAGTAGGACTGGGAACTGTGTTATGTTAGTACAGTAGGACAGGGAACTGTGGTATGTTAATACTGTAGGACTGGGAACTGTGTTATGCTAGTACAGTAGGTCTGGGAACTGTGGTATGTTAGTACTGTTGGACTGGGAACTGTGTTATGCTAGTACAGTAGGACTCGGAACTGTGTTATGTTAGTACAGTAGGACTGGGAACTGTGGTATGTTAGTACAGTAGGACTGGGAACTGTGGTATGTTAGTACAGTAGGACTGGGAACTGTGGTATGTTAGTACAGTAGGACTGGGAACTGTGTTATGTTAGTAAAATAGTACTGGGAACTGTGGTATGTTAGTAGAGTAGTTCTGGGACCTGTGTTCTGCTAGTACAGTAGCACTGGGAACTGTGTTATGTTATTACAGTAGGACTGGGAACTGTGTTATGTTAGTACAGTAGGACTGGGAACTGTGTTATGTTAGTACAGTAGGACTGGGAACTGTGTTATGTTAGTACAGTAGGACTGGGAACTGTGTTATGTTAGTACAGTAGGACTGGGAACTGTGTTATGTTAGTACAGTAGGACTGGGAACTGTGTTATGTTAGTACAGTAGGACTGGGAACTGTGTTATGTTAGTACAGTAGGACTGGGAACTGTGGTATGTTAGTACAGTAGGACTGGGAACTGTGTTATGTTAGTACAGTAGGACTGGGAACTGTGGTATGTTAGTACAGTAGGACTGGGAACTGTGGTATGTTAGTACAGTAGGACTGGGAACTGTGGTATGTTAGTACAGTAGGACTGGGAACTGTGTTATGTTAGTACAGTAGGACTGGGAACTGTGTTATGTTAGTACAGTAGGACTGGGAACTGTGTTATGTTAGTACAGTAGGACTGGGAACTGTGGTATGTTAGTACAGTAGGACTGGGAACTGTGTTATGTTAGTACAGTAGGACTGGGAACTGTGTTATGTTAGTACAGTAGGACTGGGAACTGTGTTATGTTAGTACAGTAGGACTGGGAACTGTGGTATGTTAGTACAGTAGGACTGGGAACTGTGGTATGTTAGTACAGTAGGACTGGGAACTGTGGTATGTTAGTACAGTAGGACTGGGAACTGTGGTATGTTAGTACAGTAGGACTGGGAACTGTGTTATGTTAGTACAGTAGGACTGGGAACTGTGGTATGTTAGTACAGTAGGACTGGGAACTGTGGTATGTTAGTACAGTAGGACTGGGAACTGTGTTATGTTAGTACAGTAGGACTGGGAACTGTGTTATGTTAGTACAGTAGGACTGGGAACTGTGGTATGTTAGTACAGTAGGACTGGGAACTGTGTTATGTTAGTACAGTAGGACTGGGAACTGTGTTATGTTAGTACAGTAGGACTGGGAACTGTGGTATGTTAGTACAGTAGGACTGGGAACTGTGTTCTGTTAGTACAGTAGGACTGGGAACTGTGTTATGTTAGTACAGTAGGACTGGGAACTGTGTTATGTTAGTACAGTAGGACTGGGAACTGTGGTATGTTAGTACAGTAGGACTGGGAACTGTGTTATGTTAGTACAGTAGGACTGGGAACTGTGGTATGTTAGTACAGTAGGACTGGGAACTGTGTTATGTTAGTACAGTAGGACTGGGAACTGTGTTCTGTTAGTACAGTAGGACTGGGAACTGTGTTATGTTAGTACAGTAGGACTGGGAACTGTGTTATGTTAGTTCAGTAGGACTGGGAACTGTGTAATGTTAGTACAGTAGGACTGGGAACTGTGGTGTATTAGTACAGTAGGACTTGGAACTGTGTTATGTTAGTACAGTAGGACTGGGAACTGTGGTATGTTAGTACTGTAGGACTGGGAACTGTGGTATGTTAGTACAGTAGGACTGGGAACTGTGTTATGTTAGTACAGTAGGACTGGGAACTGTGGTATGTTAGTACAGTAGGACTGGGAACTGTGGTATGTTAGTACAGTAGGACTGGGAACTGTGGTATGTTAGTACAGTAGGACTGGGAACTGTGGTATGTTAGTACAGTAGGACTGGGAACTGTGTTATGTTAGTACAGTAGGACAGTGAACTGTGGTATGTTAATACAGTAGGACTGGGAACTGTGTTATGTTAGTACAGTAGGACTGGGAACTGTGGTATGTTAGTACAGTAGGACTGGGAACTGTGTTATGTTAGTACAGTAGGACTGGGAACTGTGTTATGTTAGTACAGTAGGACTGGGAACTGTGGTATGTTAGTACAGTAGGACTGGGAACTGTGTTATGTTAGTACAGTAGGACTGGGAACTGTGTTCTGTTAGTACAGTAGGACTGGGAAATGTGTTATGTTAGTACAGTAGGACTGGGAACTGTGTTATGTTAGTACAGTAGGACTGGGAACTGTGTTATGTTAGTACAGTAGCACTGGGAACTGTGTTCTGTTAGTACAGTAGGACTGGGAACTGTGTTATGTTAGTACAGTAGGACTGGGAACTGTGTTATGTTAGTTCAGTAGGACTGGGAACTGTGTAATGTTAGTACAGTAGGACTGGGAACAGTGTTATGTTAGTACAGTAGGACTGGGAACTGTGTTATGTTATTACAGAAGGACTGGGAAATGTGGTATGTTAGTACAGTAGGACTGGGAACTGTGGTATGTTAGTACAGTAGGACTGGGAACTGTGTTATGTTAGTACAGTAGGACTGGGAACTGTGTTATGTTAGTACAGTAGGACTGGGAACTGTGGTATGTTAGTACAGTAGGACTGGGAACTGTGTTATGTTAGTACTGTAGGACTGGGAACTGTGGTATGTTAGTACAGTAGGACTGGGAACTGTGGTATGTTAGTACAGTAGGACTGGGAACTGTGTTATGTTAGTACAGAAGGACTGGGAACTGTGTTATGTTAGTACAGTAGGACTGGGAACTGTGTTATGTTAGTACAGTAGGACTGGGAACTGTGGTATGTTAGTACAGTAGGACTGGGAACTGTGTTATGTTAGTACAGTAGGACTGGGAACTGTGTTATGTTAGTACAGTAGGACTGGGAACTGTGTTATGTTAGTACAGTAGGACTGGGAACTGTGTTCTGTTAGTACAGTAGGACTGGGAACTGTGTTATGTTAGTACAGTAGGACTGGGAACTGTGTTATGTTAGTACAGTAGGACTGGGAACTGTGTTATGTTAGTACAGTAGGACTGGGAACTGTGTTATGTTAGTACAGTAGGACTGGGAACTGTGTTATGTTAGTACAGTAGGACTGGGAACTGTGGTATGTTAGTACAGTAGGACTGGGAACTGTGGTATGTTAGTACAGTAGGACTGGGAACTGTGTTATGTTAGTACAGTAGGACTGGGAACTGTGTTATGTTAGTACAGTAGGACTGGGAACTGTGGTATGTTAGTACAGTAGGACTGGGAACTGTGTTATGTTAGTACAGTAGGACTGGGAACTGTGGTATGTTAGTACAGTAGGACTGGGAACTGTGGTATGTTAGTACAGTAGGACTGGGAACTGTGGTATGTTAGTACAGTAGGACTGGGAACTGTGGTATGTTAGTACAGTAGGACTGGGAACTGTGTTATGTTAGTACAGTAGGACTGGGAACTGTGGTATGTTAATACTGTAGGACTGGGAACTGTGTTATGTTAGTACAGTAGGACTGGGAACTGTGGTATGTTAGTACAGTAGGACTGGGAACTGTGTTATGTTAGTACAGTAGGACTGGGAACTGTGTTATGTTAGTACAGTAGGACTGGGAACTGTGTTATGTTAGTACAGTAGGACTGGGAACTGTGGTATGTTAGTACAGTAGGACTGGGAACTGTGTTCTGTTAGTACTGAAGGACTGGGAACTGTGGTATGTTAGTACAGTAGGACTGGGAACTGTGGTATGTTAGTACAGTAGTTCTGGGAACTGTGTTATGTTAGTACAGTAGGACTGAGAACTGTGTTATGTTAGTACAGTAGGACTGGGAACTGTGTTATGTTAGTACAGTAGGACTGGGAACTGTGGTATGTTAGTACAGTAGGACTGGGAACTGTGGTATGTTAGTACAGTAGGACTAGGAACTTTGGTATGTTAGTACAGTAGGACTGGGAACTGTGGTATGTTAGTACAGTAGGACTGGGAACTGTGTTATGTTAGTACAGTAGGAATGGGAACTGTGGTATGTTAATACAGTAGGACTGGGAACTGTGTTATGTTAGTACAGTAGGACTGGGAACTGTGGTATGTTAGTACAGTAGGACTGGGAACTGTGTTATGTTAGTACAGTAGGACTGGGAACTGTGTTATGTTAGTACAGTAGGACTGGGAACTGTGGTATGTTAGTACAGAAGGACTGGGAACTTTGGTATGTTAGTACAGTAGGACTGGGAACTGTGGTATGTTAGTACAGTAGGACTGGGAAATGTGTTATGTTAGTACAGTAGGACTGGGAACTGTGTTATGTTAGTACAGTAGGACTGGGAACTGTGTTATGTTAGTACAGTAGCACTGGGAACTGTGTTCTGTTAGTACAGTAGGACTGGGAACTGTGTTATGTTAGTACAGTAGGACTGGGAACTGTGTTATGTTAGTACAGTAGGACTGGGAACTGTGTTATGTTAGTACAGTAGGACTGGGAACTGTGTTATGTTAGTACAGTAGGACTGGGAACTGTGTTATGTTAGTACAGTAGGACTGGGAACTGTGGTATGTTAGTACAGTAGGACTGGGAACTGTGGTATGTTAGTACAGTAGGACTGGAAACTGTGTTATGTTAGTACAGTAGGACTGGGAACTGTGTTATGTTAGCACAGTAGGAATGGGAACTGTGGTATGTTAGTACAGTTGGACTGGGAACTGTGTTCTGTTAGTACTGTAGGACCGGGAACTGTGGTATGTTAGTACAGTAGGACTGGGACTGTGGTATGTTAGTACAGTAGTTCTGGGAACTGTGTTCTGTTAGTTCAGTAGGACTGAGAACTGTGTTATGTTTGTACAGTAGGACTGGGAACTGTGTTATGTTAGTACAGCAGGACTGGGAACTGTGGTATGTTAGTACAGTAGGACTGGGAACTGTGGTATGTCAGTACAGTAGGACTAGGAACTTTGGTATGTTAGTACAGTAGGACTGGGAACTGTGGTATGTTAGTACAGTAGGACTGGGAACTGTGTTATGTTAGTACAGTAGGACTGGGAACTGTGGTATGTTAGTACAGTAGGACTGGGAACTGTGTTATGTTAGTACAGTAGGACTGGGAACTGTGTTATGTTAGTACAGTAGGACTGGGAACTGTGTTATGTTAGTACAGTAGGACTGGGAACTGTGTTATGTTAGTACAGTAGGACTGGGAACTGTGTTATGTTAGTACAGTAGGACTGGGAACTGTGGTATGTTAGTACAGTAGGACTGGGAACTGTGTTATGTTAGTACAGTAGGACTGGGAACTGTGTTATGTTAGTACAGTAGGACTGGGAACTGTGGTATGTTAGTACAGTAGGACTGGGAACTGTGTTATGTTAGTACAGTAGGACTGGGAACTGTGTTATGTTAGTACAGTAGGACTGGGAACTGTGTTATGTTAGTACAGTAGGACTGGGAACTGTGGTATGTTAGTACAGTAGGACTGGGAACTGTGTTATGTTAGTACAGTAGGACTGGGAACTGTGTTATGTTAGTACAGTAGGACTGGGAACTGTGTTATGTTAGTACAGTAGGACTGGGAACTGTGTTATGTTAGTACAGTAGGACTGGGAACTGTGGTATGTTAGTACAGTAGGACTGGGAACTGTGTTATGTTAGTACAGTAGGACTGGGAACTGTGTTATGTTAGTACAGTAGGACTGGGAACTGTGTTATGTTAGTACAGTAGGACTGGGAACTGTGTTCTGTTAGTACAGTAGGACTGGGAACTGTGTTATGTTAGTACAGTAGGACTGGGAACTGTGTTATGTTAGTACAGTAGGACTGGGAACTGTGTTATGTTAGTACAGTAGGACTGGGAACTGTGTTATGTTAGTACAGTAGGACTGGGAACTGTGTTATGTTAGTACAGAAGGACTGGGAACTGTGGTATGTTAGTACAGTAGGACTGGGAACTGTGGTATGTTAGTACAGTAGGACTGGGAACTGTGTTATGTTAGTACAGTAGGACTGGGATCTGTGTTATGTTAGCACAGTAGGACAAGGAACTGTGGTATGTTAGTACAGTTGGACTGGGAACTGTGTTCTGTTAGTACTGTAGGACCGGGAACTGTGGTATGTTAGTACAGTAGGACTGGGACTGTGGTATGTTAGTACAGTAGTTCTGGGAACTGTGTTCTGTTAGTTCAGTAGGACTGAGAACTGTGTTATGTTAGTACAGTAGGACTGGGAACTGTGTTATGTTAGTACAGCAGGACTGGGAACTGTGGTATGTTAGTACAGTAGGACTGGGAACTGTGGTATGTTAGTACAGTAGGACTAGGAACTTTGGTATGTTAGTACAGTAGGACTGGGAACTGTGGTATGTTAGTACAGTAGGACTGGGAACTGTGTTATGTTAGTACAGTAGGACAGTGAACTGTGGTATGTTAATACTGTAGGACTGGGAACTGTGTTATGCTAGTACAGTAGGTCTGGGAACTGTGGTATGTTAGTACTGTAAGACTGGGAACTGTGTTATGTTAGTACAGTAGGACTGGGAACTGTGTTATGTTAGTACAGTAGGACTGGGAACTGTGGTATGTTAGTACAGTAGGACTGGGAACTGTGGTATGTTAGTACAGTAGGACTGGGAACTGTGTTATGTTAGTACAGTAGGACTGGGAACTGTGGTATGTTAGTACAGTAGGACTGGGAAATGTGGTATGTTAGTACAGTAGGACTGGGAACTGTGTTATGTTAGTACAGTAGGACTGGGAACTGTGTTATGTTAGTACAGTAGCACTGGGAACTGTGTTCTGTTAGTACATTAGGACTGGGAACTGTGTTATGTTAGTACAGTAGGACTGAGAACTGTGTTATGTTAGTTCAGTAGGACTGGGAACTGTGTAATGTTAGAACAGTACGACTGGGAACTGTGGTATATTAGTACAGTAGGACTGGGAACTGTGTTATGTTAGTACAGTATGACTGGTAACTTTGTTATGTTTCTACAGTAGGACTGGGAACTGTAGTATGTAGGTACAGTCGGAATGGGAACTGTGTTCTGTTAGTACAGTAGGACTGGGAACTGTGGTATGTCAGTACAGTAGGACTGGGAACTGTGTTATGTTAGTACAGTAGCACTGGGAACTGTGTTCTGTTAGTACATTAGGACTGGGAACTGTGTTATGTTAGTACAGTAGGACTGAGAACTGTGTTATGTTAGTTCAGTAGGACTGAGAACTGTGTTATGTTAGTACAGTAGGACTGGGAACTGTGTTATGTTAGTACAGCAGGACTGGGAACTGTGGTATGTTAGTACAGTAGGACTGGGAACTGTGTTATGTCAGTACAGTAAGACTAGGAACTTTGGTATGTTAGTACAGTAGGACTGGGACCTGTGGTATGTTAGTACAGTAGGACTGGGAACTGTGGTATGTTAGTACAGTAGGACTGGGAACTGTGGTATGTTAATACTGTAGGACTGGGAACTGTGTTATGCTAGTACAGTAGGTCTGGGAACTGTGGTATGTTAGTACTGTAAGACTGGGAACTGTGTTATGCTAGTACAGTAGGACTGGGAACTGTGTTATGTTAGTACAGTAGGACTGGGATCTGTGTTATGTTAGCACAGTAGGACAAGGAACTGTGGTATGTTAGTACAGTTGGACTGGGAACTGTGTTCTGTTAGTACTGTAGGACCGGGAACTGTGTTATGTTAGTACAGTAGGACTGGGACTGTGGTATGTTAGTACAGTAGTTCTGGGAACTGTGTTCTGTTAGTTCAGTAGGACTGAGAACTGTGTTATGTTAGTACAGTAGGACTGGGAACTGTGTTATGTTAGTACAGCAGGACTGGGAACTGTGGTATGTTAGTACAGTAGGACTGGGAACTGTGGTATGTCAGTACAGTAGGACTAGGAACTTTGGTATGTTAGTACAGTAGGACTGGGAACTGTGGTATGTTAGTACAGTAGGACTGGGAACTGTGTTATGTTAGTACAGTAGGACAGTGAACTGTGGTATGTTAATACTGTAGGACTGGGAACTGTGTTATGCTAGTACAGTAGGTCTGGGAACTGTGGTATGTTAGTACTGTAAGACTGGGAACTGTGTTATGCTAGTACAGTAGGACTGGGAACTGTGTTATGTTAGTACAGTAGGACTGGGAACTGTGGTATGTTAGTACAGAAGGACTGGGAACTTTGGTATGTTAGTACAGTAGGACTGGGAACTGTGGTATGTTAGTACAGTAGGACTGGGAAATGTGTTATGTTAGTAAAATAGTACTGGGAACTGTGGTATGTTAGTAGAGTAGTTCTGGGACCTATGTTCTGCTAGTACAGTAGCACTGGGAACTGTGTTCTGTTATTATAGTAGGACTGGGAAATGTGTTATTTTAGTACAGTAGGACTGGGAACTGTGTTATGTTAGTACAGTAGGACTGGGAACTGTGTTATGTTAGTACAGTAGCACTGGGAACTGTGTTCTGTTAGTACATTAGGACTGGGAACTGTGTTATGTTAGTACAGTAGGACTGAGAACTGTGTTATGTTAGTTCAGTAGGACTGGGAACTGTGTAATGTTAGAACAGTACGACTGGGAACTGTGGTATATTAGTACAGTAGGACTGGGAACTGTGTTATGTTAGTACAGTATGACTGGTAACTTTGTTCTGTTTGTACAGTAGGACTGGGAACTGTAGTATGTTAGTACAGTCGGAATGGGAACTGTGTTCTGTTAGTACAGTAGGACTGGGAACTGTGGTATGTCAGTACAGTAGGACTAGGAACTTTGGTATGTTAGTACAGTAGGACTGGGAACTGTGGTATGTTAGTACAGTAGGACTGGGAACTGTGTTATGTTAGTACAGTAGGACAGTGAACTGTGGTATGTTAATACTGTAGGACTGGGAACTGTGTTATGCTAGTACAGTAGGTCTGGGAACTGTGGTATGTTAGTACTGTAAGACAGGGAACTGTGTTATGCTAGTACAGTAGGACTGGAAACTATGTTATGTTAGTACAGTAGGACTGGGAACTGTGGTATGTTAGTACAGAAGGACTGGGATCTTTGGTATGTTAGTACAGTAGGACTGGGAACTGTGGTATGTTAGTACATTAGGACTGGGAAATGTGTTATGTTAGTAAAATAGTTCTGGGAACTGTGGTATGTTAGTAGAGTAGTTCTGGGACCTATGTTCTGCTAGTACAGTAGTACTGGGAATTGTGTTATGTTATTATAGTAGGACTGGGAACTGTGTTATGTTAGTACAGTAGGACTGGGAACTGTGTTATGTTAGTACAGTAGGACTGGGAACTGTGTTATGTTAGTACAGTAGCACTGGGAACTGTGTTCTGTTAGTACATTAGGACTGGGAACTGTGTTATGTTAGTACAGTAGGACTGAGAACTGTGTTATGTTAGTTCAGTAGGACTGGGAACTGTGTAATGTTAGTACAGTAGGACTGGGAACTGTGGTATATTAGTACAGTAGGACTGGGAACTGTGTTATGTTAGTACAGTATGACTGGGAACTGTGTTCTGTTTGTACAGTAGGACTGGGAACTGTAGTATGTTAGTACAGTAGGAATGGGAACTGTGTTCTGTTAGTACAGTAGGACTGAGATCTGTGTTATGTTAGTACAGTAGTACTGGGAACTGTGGTATGTTAGTACAGTAGGACTGGGACTGTGTTATGTTAGTATAGTAGGACGGGGAACTGTGTTCTGTTTGTACAGTAGGACTGGGAACTGTAGTATGTTAGTACAGTAGGAATGGGAACTGTGTTCTGTTAGTAAAGTAGGACTGGAAACTATGTTATGTTAGTACAGTAGGACTGGGAACTGTGGTATGTTAGTACAGAAGGACTGGGATCTTTGGTATGTTAGTACAGTAGGACTGGGAACTGTGGTATGTTAGTACATTAGGACTGGGAAATGTGTTATGTTAGTAAAATAGTTCTGGGAACTGTGGTATGTTAGTAGAGTAGTTCTGGGACCTATGTTCTGCTAGTACAGTAGTACTGGGAATTGTGTTATGTTATTATAGTAGGACTGGGAAATGTGTTATGTTAGTACAGTAGGACTGGGAACTGTGTTATGTTAGTACAGTAGGACTGGGAACTGTGTTATGTTAGTACAGTAGCACTGGGAACTGTGTTCTGTTAGTACATTAGGACTGGGAACTGTGTTATGTTAGTACAGTAGGACTGAGAACTGTGTTATGTTAGTTCAGTAGGACTGGGAACTGTGTAATGTTAGTACAGTACGACTGGGAACTGTGGTATATTAGTACAGTAGGACTGGGAACTGTGTTATGTTAGTACAGTATGACTGGGAACTTTGTTCTGTTTGTACAGTAGGACTGGGAACTGTAGTATGTTAGTACAGTAGGAATGGGAACTGTGTTCTGTTAGTACAGTAGGACTGAGATCTGTGTTATGTTAGTACAGTAGTACTGGGAACTGTGGTATGTTAGTACAGTAGGACTGGGACTGTGTTATGTTAGTATAGTAGGACGGGGAACTGTGTTCTGTTTGTACAGTAGGACTGGGAACTGTAGTATGTTAGTACAGTAGGAATGGGAACTGTGTTCTGTTAGTAAAGTAGGACTGGAAACTATGTTATGTTAGTACAGTAGGACTGGGAACTGTGGTATGTTAGTACAGAAGGACTGGGATCTTTGGTAAGTTAGTACAGTAGGACTGGGAACTGTGGTATGTTAGTACATTAGGACTGGGAAATGTGTTATGTTAGTAAAATAGTTCTGGGAACTGTGGTATGTTAGTAGAGTAGTTCTGGGACCTATGTTCTGCTAGTACAGTAGTACTGGGAACTTTGTTATGTTATTATAGTAGGACTGGGAAATGTGTTATGTTAGTACAGTAGGACTGGGAACTGTGTTATGTTAGTACAGTAGGACTGGGAACTGTGTTATGTTAGTACAGTAGCACTGGGAACTGTGTTCTGTTAGTACATTAGGACTGGGAACTGTGTTATGTTAGTACAGTAGGACTGAGAACTGTGTTATGTTAGTTCAGTAGGACTGGGAACTGTGTAATGTTAGTACAGTAGGACTGGGAACAGTGGTATATTAGTACAGTAGGACTGGGAACTGTGTTATGTTAGTACAGTATGACTGGGAACTTTGTTCTGTTTGTACAGTAGGACTGGGAACTGTAGTATGTTAGTACAGTCGGAATGGGAACTGTGTTCTGTTAGTACAGTAGGACTGAGATCTGTGTTATGTTAGTACAGTAGTACTGGGAACTGTGGTATGTTAGTACAGTAGGACTGGGACTGTGTTATGTTAGTATAGTAGGACGGGGAACTGTGTTCTGTTTGTACAGTAGGACTGGGAACTGTAGTATGTTAGTACAGTAGGAATGGGAACTGTGTTCTGTTAGTAAAGTAGGACTGAGATCTGTGTTATGTTAGTACAGTAGGACTGGGAACTGTGTTATGTTAGTACAGTAGAACTGGGAACTGTGTTATGTTAGTACTGTAGGACTGGGAACTGTGTTATGTTAGTACAGTAGGACTGGGAGCTGTGTTATGTTAGTACAGTAGTACTGGGAACTGTGTTATGTTAGTACAGTCATACTGGGAACTGTGGTATGTTAGTACAGTTGGACAGGGAACTGTGTAATGTTAGTACAGTAGGACTGGGAACTGTGGTATGTTAGTACAGTAGCACTGGGAACTGTGTTATGTTAGTACAGTAGGACTGGGAACTGTGTTATGTTAGTACAGTAGTACTGGGAACTGTGTTATGTTAGTACAGTAGTACTGGGAACTGTGGTATGTTAGTACAGTTGGACAGGGAACTGTGTAATGTTAGTACAGTAGGACTGGGAACTGTGGAATGTTAGTACAGTAGTACTGGGAACTGTGTTATGTTAGTACAGTCATACTGGGAACTGTGGTATGTTAGTACAGTTGGACAGGGAACTGTGTAATGTTAGTACAGTAGGACTGGGAACGGTGGTATGTTAGTACAGTAGCACTGGGAACTGTGTTATGTTAGTACAGTAGGACTGGGAACTGTGTTATGTTAGTACAGTAGTACTGGGAACTGTGTTATGTTAGTACAGTAGTACTGGGAACTGTGGTATGTTAGTACAGTTGGACAGGGAACTGTGTAATGTTAGTACAGTAGGACTGGGAACTGTGGAATGTTACTTCAGTAGGTCTGGGAACGGTGGTATGTTAGTACAGTAGGACTGGGAACTGTGGTATGTTAGTACAGTAGGACTGGGAACTGTGTTATGTTAGTACAGTAGCACTTGGAACTGGGTTATGTTAGTACCGTAGGATTGGGAACTGTGTTATGTTAGCACAGTAGGAATGGGAACTGTGGTATGTTAATACTGTAGGACTGGGAACTCTGTTATGTTAGTACAGTAGGACTGGGAACTGGGTAATGTTAGTACAGTAGGACTGGGAACAGTGTTATGTTAGTACAGTAGGACCGGGAACTATGTTATGTTATTACAGAAGGACTGGGAACTGTGGTATGTTAGTACAGTAGGACTGGGAAATGTGGTATGTTAGTACTGTAGGACTGGGAACTGTGTTATGTTAGTACAGTAGGACTGGGATCTGTGTTATGTTAGCACAGTAGGACAAGGAACTGTGGTATGTTAGTACAGTTGGACTGGGAACTGTGTTATGTTAGTGCTGTAGGACTGGGAACTGTGGTATGTTAGTACAGTAGGACTGGGACTGTGGTATGTTAGTACAGTAGTTCTGGGAACTGTGTTCTGTTAGTTCAGTAGGACTGAGAACTGTGTTATGTTAGTACAGTAGGACTGGGAACTGTGTTATGTTAGTACAGCAGGACTGGGAACTGTGGTATGTTAGTACAGTAGGACTGGGAACTGTGGTATGTCAGTACAGTAGGACTAGGAACTTTGGTATGTTAGTACAGTAGGACTGGGAACTGTGGTATGTTAGTACAGTAGGACTGGGAACTGTGTTATGTTAGTACAGTAGGACAGTGAAATGTGGTATGTTAATACTGTAGGACTGGGAACTGTGTTATGCTAGTACAGTAGGTCTGGGAACTGTGGTATGTTAGTACTGTAAGCCTGGGAACTGTGTTATGCTAGTACAGTAGGACTGGGAACTGTGTTATGTTAGTACAGTTGGACTGGGAACTGTGTTCTGTTAGTACTGTAGGACTGGGAACTGTGGTATGTTAGTACAGTAGGACTGGGACTGTGGTATGTTAGTACTGTAAGACTGGGAACTGTGTTATGCTAGTACAGTAGTTCTGGGAACTGTGTTCTGTTAGTTCAGTAGGACTGAGAACTGTGTTATGTTAGTACAGTAGGACTGGGAACTGTGTTATGTTAGTACAGCAGGACTGAGAACTGTGTTATGTTAGTACAGTACGACTGGGAACTGTGGTATATTAGTACAGTAGGACTGGGAACTGTGTAATGTTAGTACAGTAGGACTGGGAACTGTGGAATGTTACTTCAGTAGGTCTGGGAACGGTGGTATGTTAGTACAGTAGCACTGGGAACTGTGTTATGTTAGTACAGTAGGACTGGGAACTGTGTTATGTTAGTACAGTAGTACTGGGAACTGTGTTATGTTAGTACAGTAGTACTGGGAACTGTGGTATGTTAGTACAGTTGGACAGGGAACTGTGTAATGTTACTTCAGTAGGTCTGGGAACGGTGGTATGTTAGTATGTTAGAACAGTATGACTGGGAACTTTGTTCTGTTTGTACAGTAGGACTGGGAACTGTAGTATGTTAATACAGTCAGAATGGGAACTTTGTTCTGTTAGTACAGTAGGACTGGGAACTGTGGTATGTCAGTACAGTAGGACTTGGAACTTTGGTAAGTTAGTACAGTAGGACTGGGAACTGTGGTATGTTAGTACAGTAGGACTGGGAACTGTGTTATGTTAGTACAGTAGGACAGTGAACTGTGGTATGTTAATACTGTAGGACTGGGAACTGTGTTATGCTAGTACAGTAGGTCTGTGAACTGTGGTATGTTAGTACTGTAAGACTGGGAACTGTGTTATGCTAGTACAGTAGGACTGGGAACTGTGTTATGTTAGTACAGTAGGACTGGGAACTGTGGTATGTTAGTACAGAAGGACTGGGAACTTTGGTATGTTAGTACAGTAGGACTGGGAACTGTGGTATGTTAGTACAGTAGGACTGGGAAATGTGTTATGTTAGTAAAATAGTACTGGGAACTGTGGTATGTTAGTAGAGTAGTTCTGGGACCTATGTTCTGCTAGTACAGTAGCACTGGGAACTGTGTTATGTTATTATAGTAGGACTGGGAAATGTGTTATGTTAGTACAGTAGGACTGGGAACTGTGTTATGTTAGTACAGTAGGACTGGGAACTGTGTTATGTTAGTACAGTAGCACTGGGAACTGTGTTCTGTTAGTACATTAGGACTGGGAACTGTGTTATGTTAGTACAGTAGGACTGAGAACTGTGTTATGTTAGTTCAGTAGGACTGGGAACTGTGTAATGTTAGTACAGTACGACTGGGAACTGTGGTATATTAGTACAGTAGGACTGGGAACTGTGTTATGTTAGTACAGTATGACTGGGAACTTTGTTCTGTTTGTACAGTAGGACTGGGAACTGTAGTATGTTAGTACAGTCGGAATGGGAACTGTGTTCTGTTAGTACAGTAGGACTGAGATCTGTGTTATGTTAGTACAGTAGTACTGGGAACTGTGGTATGTTAGTACAGTAGGACTGGGACTGTGTTATGTTAGTATAGTAGGACTGGGAACTGTGTTCTGTTTGTACAGTAGGACTGGGAACTGTAGTATGTTAGTACAGTAGGAATGGGAACTGTGTTCTGTTAGTAAAGTAGGACTGAGAACTGTGTTATGTTAGTACAGTACGACTGGGAACTGTGGTATATTAGTACAGTAGGACTGGGAACTGTGTAATGTTAGTACAGTAGGACTGGGAACTGTGGAATGTTACTTCAGTAGGTCTGGGAACGGTGGTATGTTAGTACAGTAGCACTGGGAACTGTGTTATGTTAGTACAGTAGGACTGGGAACTGTGTTATGTTAGTACAGTAGTACTGGGAACTGTGTTATGTTAGTACAGTAGTACTGGGAACTGTGGTATGTTAGTACAGTTGGACAGGGAACTGTGTAATGTTACTTCAGTAGGTCTGGGAACGGTGGTATGTTAGTATGTTAGAACAGTATGACTGGGAACTTTGTTCTGTTTGTACAGTAGGACTGGGAACTGTAGTATGTTAATACAGTCAGAATGGGAACTGTGTTCTGTTAGTACAGTAGGACTGGGAACTGTGGTATGTCAGTACAGTAGGACTTGGAACTTTGGTAAGTTAGTACAGTAGGACTGGGAACTGTGGTATGTTAGTACAGTAGGACTGGGAACTGTGTTATGTTAGTACAGTAGGACAGTGAACTGTGGTATGTTAATACTGTAGGACTGGGAACTGTGTTATGCTAGTACAGTAGGTCTGGGAACTGTGGTATGTTAGTACTGTAAGACTGGGAACTGTGTTATGCTAGTACAGTAGGACTGGGAACTGTGTTATGTTAGTACAGTAGGACTGGGAACTGTGGTATGTTAGTACAGAAGGACTGGGAACTTTGGTATGTTAGTACAGTAGGACTGGGAACTGTGGTATGTTAGTACAGTAGGACTGGGAAATGTGTTATGTTAGTAAAATAGTACTGGGAACTGTGGTATGTTAGTAGAGTAGTTCTGGGACCCATGTTCTGCTAGTACAGTAGCACTGGGAACTGTGTTATGTTATTATAGTAGGACTGGGAAATGTGTTATGTTAGTACAGTAGGACTGGGAACTGTGTTATGTTAGTACAGTAGGACTGGGAACTGTGTTATGTTAGTACAGTAGCACTGGGAACTGTGTTCTGTTAGTACATTAGGACTGGGAACTGTGTTATGTTAGTACAGTAGGACTGAGAACTGTGTTATGTTAGTTCAGTAGGACTGGGAACTGTGTAATGTTAGTACAGTACGACTGGGAACTGTGGTATATTAGTACAGTAGGACTGGGAACTGTGTTATGTTAGTACAGTATGACTGGGAACTTTGTTCTGTTTGTACAGTAGGACTGGGAACTGTAGTATGTTAGTACAGTCGGAATGGGAACTGTGTTCTGTTAGTACAGTAGGACTGAGATCTGTGTTATGTTAGTACAGTAGTACTGGGAACTGTGGTATGTTAGTACAGTAGGACTGGGACTGTGTTATGTTAGTATAGTAGGACTGGGAACTGTGTTCTGTTTGTACAGTAGGACTGGGAACTGTAGTATGTTAGTACAGTAGGAATGGGAACTGTGTTCTGTTAGTAAAGTAGGACTGAGATCTGTGTTATGTTAGTACAGTAGGACTGGGAACTGTGTTATGTTAGTACAGTAGAACTGGGAACTGTGTTATGTTAGTACTGTAGGACTGGGAACTGTGTTATGTTAGTACAGTAGGACTGGGAGCTGTGTTATGTTAGTACAGTAGTACTGGGAACTGTGTTATGTTAGTACAGTAGTACTGGGAACTGTGGTATGTTAGTACAGTTGGACAGGGAACTGTGTAATGTTAGTACAGTAGGACTGGGAACTGTGGAATGTTACTTCAGTAGGTCTGGGAACGGTGGTATGTTAGTACAGTAGCACTGGGAACTGTGTTATGTTAGTACAGTAGGACTGGGAACTGTGTTATGTTAGTACAGTAGTACTGGGAACTGTGTTATGTTAGTACAGTAGTACTGGGAACTGTGGTATGTTAGTACAGTTGGACAGGGAACTGTGTAATGTTAGTACAGTAGGACTGGGAACTGTGGAATGTTACTTCAGTAGGTCTGGGAACGGTGGTATGTTAGTACAGTAAGACTGGGAACTGTGGTATGTTAGTACAGTAGCACTGGGAACTGTGTTATCTTAGTACAGTAGGACTGGGAACTGTGTTATGTTAGTACAGTAGGACTGGGAACTGTAGTATGTTAGTACAGTAGGAATGGGAACTGTGTTCTGTTAGTACAGTAGGATTGAGATCTGTGTTATGTTAGTACAGTTGGACTGGGACCTGGGTTATGTTAGTACAGTAGAACTGGGAACTGTGGTATGTTAGTACAGTAGGACAAGGAGCTGTGTTATGTTAGTACTGTAGGACTGGGAACTGTGGTATGTTAGTTCAGTAGGACTGGGAACGGTGGAATGTTAGAACAGTAGAACTGGGAACTGTGTTATGTTAGTACAGTTGGACTGGGAACTGTTTTCTGTTAGTACATCAGTGGTATGTGTGTGTGTGTGTGTGTGTGTGTGTGTGTGTGTCATCTCAGTATGTGTTTTAGTGTGTGTTTCATCTCAGTATGTGTGGTAGTGTGTGGTAGTGTGTATCTCATCTCAGTATGTGTGTTAGTGTGTGTGTGTAGTGAAATTGAGACAGAGAGAAGAAAGAGAGATGGAAACAGAGGTCGTATAAGAGCGCAACAATGTGGGGTGGAGTGCAAATGTGTGTGAGTGTGTGTTAGTGTGTGTGTTTCATCTCAGTATGTGTGTTAGTGTGTGTTAGTGTGTGTGTCATCTCAGTATGTCTGTGAGTGTGTGTTAGTGTGTGTGTGTCATCTCAGTATGTGTGTTAGTGTGTGTTAGTGTGTGTTAGTGTGTGTCATCTCAGTATGTGTCTTAGCGTTCGTTAGTGTGTGTTATCTCAGTATGTGTGGTAGTGTGTGTTAGTGTGTGTTAGTGTGTGTCATCTCAGTATGTGTCTTAGTGTGTGTTAGTGTGTGTGTCATCTCAGTATGTGTGTTAGTGTGTGTGTCATCTCAGAATGTGTGTTAGTGTGTGTCATCTCAGTATGTGTGGTAGTGTGTGTCAGTGTGTGTTAGTGTGTGTCATCTCCGTATGTGTGTTAGTGTGTGTTTCATCTCAGTATGTGTGGTAGTGTGTGTGTCATCTCAGTATGTCTGTTAGTGTGTGCGTCATTTCAGTATGTGTGGTAGTGTGTGGTAGTGTGTGTGTCATCTCAGTATGTGTGTTCGTGTGTGTGTGTAGTGAAATTGAGACAGAGAGAATAAAGAGAGATGGAATCAGAGTTTGTATGAGTTTGTAGTGCAAATGTGTGATAGTGTGTGTTAGTGTGTGTGTTTCATCTCAGTATGTGTGTTAGTGTGTGTTAGTGTGTGTCATCTCAGTATGTGTCTTAGTGTGTGTTAGTGTGTGTGTCATCTCAGTATGTGTGGTATTGTGTGTTAGTGTGTGTGTCATCTCAGTATGTGTGGTAGTGTGTGTTAGTGTGTGAGTCATCTCAGTATGTGTGTTAGTGTGTGTTAGTGTGTGTGTCATCTCAGTATGTTTGGTAGTGTGTGTTAGTGTGTGTGTCATCTCAGTATGTGTGTTAGTGTGTGTTAGTGTGTGTGTCATCTCAGTATGTGTGTTAGTGTGTGTTAGTGTGTGTGTGTCATCTCAGTATGTGTGTGAGTGTGTGTTAGTGTGTGTGTGTCATCTCAGTATGTGTGTTAGTGTGTGTTAGTGTGTGTGTGTGTCATCTCAGTATGTGTGTTAGTGTGTGTAACCGTGTGTCATCTCAGTATGTGTGGTAGTATGTGTCAGTGTGTGTTAGTGTGTGTGTCATCTCCGTATGTGTGTTAGTGTGTGTTTCATCTCAGTATGTGTGGTAGTGTGTGTGTCATCTCAGTATGTCTGTTAGTGTGTGCGTCATTTCAGTATGTGTGGTAGTGTGTGGTAGTGTGTGTGTCATCTCAGTATGTGTGTTCGTGTGTGTAGTGAAATTGAGACAGAGAGAATAAAGAGAGATGGAATCAGAGTTTGTATGAGTTTGTAGTGCAAATGTGTGATAGTGTGTGTTAGTGTGTGTGTTTCATCTCAGTATGTGTGTTAGTGTGTGTTAGTGTGTGTCATCTCAGTATGTGTCTTAGTGTGTGTTAGTGTGTGTGTCATCTCAGTATGTGTGGTATTGTGTGTTAGTGTGTGTGTCATCTCAGTATGTTTGGTAGTGTGTGTTAGTGTTTTTGTCATCTCAGTATGTGTGTTAGTGTGTGTTAGTGTGTGTGTCATCTCAGTATGTGTGTCAGTGTGTGTGTCGTCTAAGTATGTGTGTTAGTGTGTGTTAGTGTGTGTGTCATCTCAGTATGTGTGTTAGTGTGTGTTAGTGTGTGTGTGTGTCATCTCAGTATGTGTGTTAGTGTGTGTAACCGTGTGTCATCTCAGTATGTGTCTTAGTGTGTGTTAGTGTGTGTGTCATCACAGTATGTGTGTTAGTGTGTGTTAGTGTGTGTGTCATCTCAGTATGTGTGTTAGTGTGTGTGTCATCTCAGTATGAGTGGTAGTGTGTGTGTCATCTCAGTATGTGTGGTAGTATGTGTGTCAGTGTGTGTTAGTGTGTGTGTCATCTCCGTATGTGTGTTAGTGTGTGTTTCATCTCAGTATGTGTGGTAGTGTGTGTGTCATCTC
Source organism: Brachymystax lenok tsinlingensis (assembly GCA_030435695.1). Classification (NCBI taxonomy): domain Eukaryota; kingdom Metazoa; phylum Chordata; class Actinopteri; order Salmoniformes; family Salmonidae; genus Brachymystax; species Brachymystax lenok. The sequence goes on from CM059814.1 coordinate 14,133,211, forward strand.
AGTATGTCTGTTAGTGTGTGTGTCATCTCAGTATGTGTGGTAGTGTGTGTGTCATCTCAGTATGTGTGTTAGTGTGTGTGTCATCTCAGTATGTGTGGTAGTGTGTGTGTCATCTCAGTAAGTGTGGTAGTATGTGTGTTAGTGTGTGTTAGTGTGTGTGTCATCTCAGTATGTGTGTTAGTGTGTGTGTCATCTCAGTATGAGTGGTAGTGTGTGTGTCATCTCAGTATGTGTGGTAGTGTGTGGTAATGTGTGTTAGTGTGTGCGTCATCTCAGTATGTGTGGTAGTGTGTGTTATTGTGTGTGTCATCCCCGTATGTGTGTTAGTGTGTGTTAGTGTGTGTGTCTTCTCAGTATGTGTGTTAGTGTGTGTTAGTGTGTGTGTCATCTCAGAATGTGTGTTAGTGTGTGTCAGTGTGTGTTAGTGTCTGTGTCATCTCAGTATGTGTGTTAGTGTGTGTTTCATCTCAGTATGTGTGGTAGTGTGTGTTATTGTGTGTGTCATCCCCGTATGTGTGTTAGTGTGTGTTAGTGTGTGTGTCATCTCAGTATGTGTGTTAGTGTGTGTTTCATCTCAGTATGTGTGGTAGTGTGTGGTAGTGTGTGTGTCATCCCCGTATGTGTGTGAGTGTGTGTTAGTGTGTGTGTTTCATCTCAGTATGTGTGTTAGTGTGTGTTAGTGTGTGTGTCATTTCAGTATGTGTGTGAGTGTGTGTTAGTGTGTGTGTGTCATCTCAGTATGTGTGTGAGTGTGTGTTAGTGTGTGTGTGTCATCTAAGTATGTGTGTTAGTGTGTGTTAGTGTGTGTGTGTGTCATTTCAGAATGTGGGTGAGTGTGTGTTAGTGTGTGTGTGATATCTCAGTATGTGAGTTAGTGTGTGTTAGTGTGTGTGTGTGTCATCTCAGTATGTGTGTTAGTGTGTGTTAGTGTGTGTGTGTCATTTCAGTATGTGTGTGAGTGTGTGTTAGTGTGTGTGTGTCATCTCAGTATGTGTGTTAGTGTGTGTTAGTGTGTGTGTGTGTCATCTCAGTATGTGTGTTAGTGTGTGTTAGTGTGTGTGTGTCATCTCAGTATGGGTGTGAGTGTGTGTTAGTGTGTGTGTGTCATCTCAGTATGTGTGTGAGTGTGTGTTAGTGTGTGTGTGTCATCTAAGTATGTGTGTTAGTGTGTGTTAGTGTGTGTGTGTGTGTCATTTCAGAATGTGGGTGAGTGTGTGTTAGTGTGTGTGTGATATCTCAGTATGTGAGTTAGTGTGTGTTAGTGTGTGTGTGTGTCATCTCAGTATGTGTGTTAGTGTGTGTTAGTGTGTGTGTGTCATTTCAGTATGTGTGTGAGTGTGTGTTAGTGTGTGTGTGTCATCTCAGTATGTGTGTTAGTGTGTGTTAGTGTGTGTGTGTGTCATCTCAGTATGTGTGTTAGTGTGTGTTAGTGTGTGTGTGTCATCTCAGTATGGGTGTGAGTGTGTGTTAGTGTGTGTGTGTCATCTCAGTATGTGTGTTAGTGTGTGTTAGTGTGTGTGTGTCATCTCAGTATGTGTGTTAGTGTGTGTCATCTCAGTATGTGTGGTAGTGTGTGTTAGTGTGTGTGTCATCTCAGTATGTGTGTTAGTGTGTGTTAGTGTGTGTGTCATCTCAGTATGTGTGTTAGTGTGTGTGTCATCTCAGTATGTGCGGTAGTGTGTGTGTCATCTCAGTATGTGTGTTAGTGTGTGTGTCATCTCAGTATGTGTGGTAGTGTGTGTGTCATCTCAGTATGTGTGGTAGTATGTGTGTTAGTGTGTGTTAGTGTGTGTGTCATCTCAGTATGTGGTTTAGTGTGTGTGTCATCTCAGTATGTGTGGTAGTGTGTGTGTCATTTCAGTATGTGTGGTAGTGTGTGGTAGTGTGTGTGTCACCTCAGTATGTGTGTTAGTGTGTGGTAGTGTGTGTGTCATGTCAGTATGTGTCTTAGTGTGTGTTAGTGTGTGTGTCATCTCAGTATGTGTGTTAGTGTGTGTGTCATCTCAGTATGTGTGTTAGTGTGTGTCATCTCAGTATGTGTCTTAGTGTGTGTTAGTGTGTGTGTCATCTCAGTATGTGTGTTAGTGTGTGTGTCATCTCAGTATGTGTGTCAGTGTGTGTGTCGTCTCAGTATGTGTGTTAGTGTGTGTTAGTGTGTGTCATCTCACACTAACACACTAGTGTGTGTTAGTGTGTGTCATCTCAGTATGTGTGTTATTGTGTATTAGTGTGTGTGTCATTTCAGTATGTGTGGTAGTGTGTGTTAGTGTGTGTGTCATCTCAGTATGTGTGTTAGTGTGTGTGTCATCTCAGTATGTGTGTTAGTGTGTGTTAGTGTGTGTCATCTCAGTATGTGTGTTATTGTGGGTTAGTGTGTGTGTCATCTCAGTATGTGTGGTAGTGTGTGTTAGTGTGTGTGTCATCTCAGTGTGTGGTAGTGTGTGTTAATGTGTGTGTCATCTCAGTATGTGTGTTAGTGTGTGTCAGTTTGTGTCTTCTCAGTACGTCTGGTAGTGTGTGTTAGTGTGTGCGTCATCTCAGTATGTGTGTTAGAGTGTGTGTCATCTCAGTATGTGTGTTAGTGTGTGTCATATAAGTATGTGTGGTAGTGTGTTTTAGTGTGTGTGTCATCTCAGTATGTGTGTTAGTGTGTGTTTGTGTGTGTGTCATCTCAGTATGTGTGGTAGTGTGTGTGTCATCTCAGTATGTGTGTTAGTGTGTGTTAGTGTGTGTGTCATCTCAGTATGTGTGTTAGTGTATGTCATCTCAGTATGTGTGGTAGTGTGTGTGTCATTTCAGAATGTGTGTTAGTGTGTGTTAGTGTGTGTGTGTCATTTCAGTATTTGTGTGAGTGTGTGTTAGTGTGTGTGTGTCATCTCAGTATGTGTGTGAGTGTGTGTTAGTGTGTGTGTGTCATCTAAGTATGTGTGTTAGTGTGTGTTAGTGTGTGTGTGTCATTTCAGTATGTGGGTGAGTGTGTGTTAGTGTGTGTGTGTCATCTCAGTATGTGTGTGAGTGTGTGTTAGTGTGTGTGTGTCATCTAAGTATGTGTGTTAGTGTGTGTTAGTGTGTGTGTGTCATTTCAGTATGTGGGTGAGTGTGTGTTAGTGTGTGTGTGATATCTCAGTATGTGAGTTAGTGTGTGTTAGTGTGTGTGTGTGTCATCTCAGTATGTGTGTTAGTGTGTGTTAGTGTGTGTGTGTAATTTCAGTATGTGTGTGAGTGTGTGTTAGTGTGTGTGTGTCATCTCAGTATGTGTGTTAGTGTGTGTTAGTGTGTGTGTGTGTCATCTCAGTATGTGTGTGTTAGTGTGTGTTAGTGTGTGTGTGTCATCTCAGTATGGGTGTGAGTGTGTGTTAGTGTGTGTGTCATCTCAGTATGTGTGTTAGTGTGTGTTAGTGTGTGTGTCATCTCAGTATGTGTGTTAGTGTGTGTCATCTCAGTATGTGTGGTAGTGTGTGTTAGTGTGTGTGTCATCTCAGTATGTGTGTTAGTGTGTGTTAGTGTGTGTTAGTGTGTGTGTCATCTCAGTATGTGTGTTAGTGTGTGTGTCATCTCAGTATGTGCGGTAGTGTGTGTGTCATCTCAGTATGTGTGTTAGTGTGTGTGTCATCTCAGTATGTGTGGTAGTGTGTGTGTCATCTCAGTATGTGTGGTAGTATGTGTGTTAGTGTGTGTTAGTGTGTGTGTCATCTCAGTATGTGTGTTAGTGTGTGTGTCATCTCAGTATGTGTGGTAGTGTGTGTGTCATCTCAGTATGTGTGTTAGTGTGTGTTGTGTGTGTCATCTCAGTATGTGTGGTAGTGTGTGTTAGTGTGTGTGTCATCTCAGTATGTGTGTTAGTGTGTGTTAGTGTGTGTTTCATCTCAGTATGTGTGTTAGTGTGTGTGTCATCTCAGTATGTGTGGTAGTGTGTGTGTCATCTCAGTATGTGTGGTAGTGTGTGTGTCATCTCAGTATGTGCGGTAGTGTGTGTGTCATCTCAGTATGTGTGTTAGTGTGTGTGTCATCTCAGTATGTGTGGTAGTGTGTGTGTCATCTCAGTATCTGTGTTAGTATGTGTGTTAGTGTGTGTTAGTGTGTGTGTCATCTCAGTATGTGGTTTAGTGTGTGTGTCATCTCAGTATGTGTGGTAGTGTGTGTGTCATTTCAGTATGTGTGGTAGTGTGTGGTAGTGTGTGTGTCATCTCAGTATGTGTGTTAGTGTGTGTTAGTGTGTGTCATCTCAGTATGTGTCTTAGTGTGTGTTAGTGTGTGTGTCATCTCAGTATGTGTCTTAGTGTGTGTTAGTGTGTGTGTCATCTCAGTATGTGTGTTAGTGTGTGTGTCATCTCAGTATGTGTGTCAGTGTGTGTGTCGTCTCAGTATGTGTGTTATTGTGTGTTAGTGTGTGTCATCTCAGTATGTGTGTTAGTGTGTGTTAGTGTGTGTCATCTCAGTATGTGTGTTATTGTGTATTAGTGTGTGTGTCATTTCAGTATGTGTGGTAGTGTGTGTTAGTGTGTGTGTCATCTCAGTATGTGTGTTAGTGTGTGTGTCATCTCAGTATGTGTGTTAGTGTGTGTTAGTGTGTGTCATCTCAGTATGTGTGTTATTGTGGGTTAGTGTGTGTGTCATCTCAGTATGTGTGGTAGTGTGTGTTAGTGTGTGTGTCATCTCAGTATGTGTGGTAGTGTGTGTTAATGTGTGTGTCATCTCAGTATGTGTGTTAGTGTGTGTTAGTGTGTGTCTTCTCAGTACGTGTGGTAGTGTGTGTTAGTGTGTGAGTCATCTCAGTATGTGTGTTAGAGTGTGTGTCATCTCAGTATGTGTGTTAGTGTGTGTCATATCAGTATGTGTGTTAGTGTGTGTTTGTGTGTGTGTCATCTCAGTATGTGTGGTAGTGTGTGTGTCATCTCAGTATGTGTGTTAGTGTGTGTGTCATCTCAGTATGTGTGGTAGTGTGTGTGTCATCTCAGTATGTGTGGTAGTGTGTGTGTTAGTGTGTGTTAGTGTGTGTGTCATCTCAGTATGTGTGTTAGTGTGTGTGTCATCTCAGTATGTGTGGTAGTGTGTGTGTCATCTCAGTATGTGTGGTAGTGTGTGTTAGTGTGTGTCATCTCAGTATGTGTGGTAGTGTGTGTTAGTGTGTGTGTCATCTCAGTATGTGTGTTAGTGTGTGTTAGTGTGTGTTTCATCTCAGTATGTGTGTTAGTGTGTGTGTCATCTCAGTATGTGTGGTAGTGTGTGTGTCATCTCAGTATGTGTGTTAGTGTGTGTCATATCAGTATGTGTGTTAGTGTGTGTTTGTGTGTGTGTCATCTCAGTATGTGTGGTAGTGTGTGTGTCATCTCAGTATGTGTGTTAGTGTGTGTGTCATCTCAGTATGTGTGGTAGTGTGTGTGTCATCTCAGTATGTGTGGTAGTGTGTGTGTTAGTGTGTGTTAGTGTGTGTGTCATCTCAGTATGTGTGTTAGTGTGTGTGTCATCTCAGTATGTGTGGTAGTGTGTGTGTCATCTCAGTATGTGTGGTAGTGTGTGTTAGTGTGTGTCATCTCAGTATGTGTGGTAGTGTGTGTTAGTGTGTGTGTCATCTCAGTATGTGTGTTAGTGTGTGTTAGTGTGTGTTTCATCTCAGTATGTGTGTTAGTGTGTGTGTCATCTCAGTATGTGTGGTAGTGTGTGTGTCATCTCAGTATGTGTGGTAGTGTGTGTGTCATCTCAGTATGTGCGGTAGTGTGTGTGTCATCTCAGTATGTGTGTTAGTGTGTGTGTCATCTCAGTATGTGTGGTAGTGTGTGTGTCATCTCAGTATCTGTGGTAGTATGTGTGTTAGTGTGTGTTAGTGTGTGTGTCATCTCAGTATGTGGTTTAGTGTGTGTGTCATCTCAGTATGTGTGGTAGTGTGTGTGTCATTTCAGTATGTGTGGTAGTGTGTGGTAGTGTGTGTGTCATCTCAGTATGTGTGTTAGTGTGTGTTAGTGTGTGTCATCTCAGTATGTGTCTTAGTGTGTGTTAGTGTGTGTGTCATCTCAGTATGTGTCTTAGTGTGTGTTAGTGTGTGTGTCATCTCAGTATGTGTGTTAGTGTGTGTGTCATCTCAGTATGTGTGTCAGTGTGTGTGTCGTCTCAGTATGTGTGTTAGTGTGTGTTAGTGTGTGTCATCTCAGTATGTGTGTTAGTGTGTGTTAGTGTGTGTCATCTCAGTATGTGTGTTATTGTGTATTAGTGTGTGTGTCATTTCAGTATGTGTGGTAGTGTGTGTTAGTGTGTGTGTCATCTCAGTATGTGTGTTAGTGTGTGTGTCATCTCAGTATGTGTGTTAGTGTGTGTTAGTGTGTGTCATCTCAGTATGTGTGTTATTGTGGGTTAGTGTGTGTGTCATCTCAGTATGTGTGGTAGTGTGTGTTAGTGTGTGTGTCATCTCAGTATGTGTGGTAGTGTGTGTTAATGTGTGTGTCATCTCAGTATGTGTGTTAGTGTGTGTTAGTGTGTGTCTTCTCAGTACGTGTGGTAGTGTGTGTTAGTGTGTGCGTCATCTCAGTATGTGTGTTAGAGTGTGTGTCATCTCAGTATGTGTGTTAGTGTGTGTCATATCAGTATGTGTGTTAGTGTGTGTTTGTGTGTGTGTCATCTCAGTATGTGTGGTAGTGTGTGTGTCATCTCAGTATGTGTGTTAGTGTGTGTGTCATCTCAGTATGTGTGGTAGTGTGTGTGTCATCTCAGTATGTGTGGTAGTGTGTGTGTTAGTGTGTGTTAGTGTGTGTGTCATCTCAGTATGTGTGTTAGTGTGTGTGTCATCTCAGTATGTGTGGTAGTGTGTGTGTCATCTCAGTATGTGTGGTAGTGTGTGGTAGTGTGTGTGTCATCTCAGTATGTGTGTTAGTGTGTGTGTCATCTCAGTATGTGTGTTAGTGTGTGTGTCATCTCAGTATGTGTGGTAGTGTGTGTGTCATCTCAGTATTTGTGGTAGTGTGTGTGTCATCTCAGTATGTGTGTTAGTGTGTGTTAGTGTGTGTCATCTCAGTATGTGTGGTAGTGTGTGTTAGTGTGTGTGTCATCTCAGTATGTGTGTTAGTGTGTGTTAGTGTGTGTGTCATCTCAGTATGTGTGTTAGTGTGTGTTTCATCTCAGTATGTGTGTTAGTGTGTGTTTGTGTGTGTGTCATCTCAGTATGTGTGGTAGTGTGTGTGTCATCTCAGTATGTGTGTTAGTGTGGGTGTCATCTCAGTATGTGTGTTAGTGTGTGTGTCATCTCATTATGTGTGGTAGTATGTGTGTTAGTGTGTGTTAGTGTGTGTGTCATCTCAGTATGTGTGTTACTGTGTGTTTCATCTCAGTATGTGTGGTAGTGTTTGTGTCATCTCAGTATGTGTGGTAGTGTGTGGTAGTGTGTGTGTCATCTCAGTATGTGTGTTAGTGTGTGTGTCATCTCAGTATGTGTGTTAGTGTGTGTGTCATCTCAGTATGTGTGGTAGTGTGTGAGTCATCTCAGTATTTGTGGTAGTGTGTGTGTCATCTCAGTATGTGTGTTAGTGTGTGTTAGTGTGTGTCATCTCAGTATGTGTGGTAGTGTGTGTTAGTGTGTGTGTCATCTCAGTATGTGTGTTAGTGTGTGTTAGTGTGTGTGTCATCTCAGTATGTGTGTTAGTGTGTGTTTCATCTCAGTATGTGTGGTAGTGTGTGTGTCATCTCAGTATGTGTGGTAGTGTGTGTGTCATTTCAGTATGTATGGTAGTGTGTGTGTCATCTCAGTATGTGTGGTAGTGTGTGTGTCATCTCAGTATGTGTTTTAGTGTGTGTGTCATCTCAGTATGTGTGTTAGTGTGTGTGTCATCTCAGTATCTGTCGTAGTATGTGTGTTAGTGTGTGTTAGTGTGTGTGTCATCTCAGTATGTTGTTTAGTGTGTGTGTCATCTCAGTATGTGTGGTAGTGTGTGTGTCATTTCAGTATGTGTGGTAGTGTGTGGTAGTGTTTGTGTCATCTCAGTATGTGTGTTAGTGTGTGTTAGTGTGTGTCATCTCAGTATGTGTGTTAGTGTGTGTTAGTGTGTGTCATCTCAGTATGTGTTTTAGTGTGTGTTAGTGTGTGTCATCTCAGTATGTGTGTTATTGTGTGTTAGTGTGTGTGTCATTTCAGTATGTGTGGTAGTGTGTGTTAGTGTGTGTGTCATCTCAGTATGTGTGTTAGTGTGTGTGTCATCTCAGTATGTGTGTTAGTGTGTGTTAGTGTGTGTCATCTCAGTATGTGTGTTATTGTGGGTTAGTGTGTGTGTCATCTCAGTATGTGTGGTAGTGTGTGTTAGTGTGTGTGTCATCTCAGTATGTGTGGTAGTGTGTGTTAATGTGTGTGTCATCTCAGTATGTGTGTTAGTGTGTGGTAGTGTGTGTCTTCTCAGTACGTGTGGTAAAGTGTGTTAGTGTGTGCGTCATCTCAGTATGTGTGTTAGAGTGTGTGTCATCTCAGTATGTGTGTTAGTGTGTGTCATATCAGTATGTGTGGTAGTGTGTTTTAGTGTGTGTGTCATCTCAGTATGTGTGTTAGTGTGTGTTTGTGTGTGTGTCATCTCAGTATGTGTGGTAGTGTGTGTGTCATCTCAGTATGTGTGTTAGTGTGTGTGTCATCTCAGTATGTGTGTTAGTGTGTGTGTCATCTCAGTATGTGTGGTAGTGTGTGTGTCATTTCAGAATGTTTGGTAGTGTGTGTTAGTGTGTGTGTGTCATCTCAGTATGTGTGTTAGTTTGTGTTAGTGCGTGTCTGTCATTTCAGTATGTGTGTGAGTGTGTGTTAGTGTGTGTGTGTCATCTCAGTATGTGTGTTAGTGTGTGTTAGTGTGTGTGTGTCATTTCAGTATGTGTGTGAGTGTGTGTTAGTGTGTGTGTGTCATCTCAGTATGTGTGTTAGTGTGTGTTAGTGTGTGTGTCATCTCAGTATGTGTGTTTGTGTGTGTGATCTCAGTATGTGTGTTAGTGTGTGTCATCTCAGTATTTGTGGTAGTGTGTGTTAGTGTGTGTGTGTCATTTCAGTATGTGTGTGAGTGTGTGTTAGTGTGTGTGTGTCATCTCAGTATGTGTGTTAGTGTGTGTTAGTGTGTGTGTCATCTCAGTATGTGTGGTAGTGTGTGTGTCATTTCAGTATGTGTGGTAGTGTGTGTGTCATCTCAGTATGTGTGGTAGTGTGTGTGTCATCTCAGTATGTGTTTTAGTGTGTGTGTCATCTCAGTATGTGTGTTAGTGTGTGTGTCATCTCAGTATGTGTGGTAGTGTGTGTGTCATCTCAGTATCTGTGGTAGTATGTGTGTTAGTGTGTGTTAGTGTGTGTGTCATCTCAGTATGTTGTTTAGTGTGTGTGTCATCTCAGTATGTGTGGTAGTGTGTGTGTCATTTCAGTATGTGTGGTAGTGTGTGGTAGTGTGTGTGTCATCTCAGTATATGTGTTAGTGTGTGTTAGTGTTTGTCATCTCAGTATGTGTCTTAGTGTGTGTTAGTGTGTGTGTCATCTCAGTATGTGTCTTAGTGTGTGTTAGTGTGTGTGTCATCTCAGTATGTGTGTTAGTGTGTGTGTCATCTCAGTATGTGTGTCAGTGTGTGTGTCGTCTCAGTATGTGTGTTAGTGTGTGTTAGTGTGTGTCATCTCAATATGTGTGTTAGTGTGTGTTAGTGTGTGTCATCTCAGTATGTGTTTTAGTGTGTGTTAGTGTGTGTCATCTCAGTATGGGGTTTATTGTGTATTAGTGTGTGTGTCATTTCAGTATGTGTGGTAGTGTGTGTTAGTGTGTGTGTCATCTCAGTATGTGTGTTAGTGTGTGTGTCATCTCAGTATGTGTGTTAGTGTGTGTTAGTGTGTGTCATCTCAGTATGTGTGTTATTGTGGGTTAGTGTGTGTGTCATCTCAGTATGTGTGTTAGTGTGTGTTAGTGTGTGTTAGTGTGTGTGTGTCATTTCAGTATGTGTGTGAGTGTGTGTTAGTGTGTGTGTGTCATCTCAGTATGTGTGTTAGTGTGTGTTAGTGTGTGTGTGTCATTTCAGTATGTGTGTGAGTGTGTGTTAGTGTGTGTGTGTCATCTCAGTATGTGTGTTAGTGTGTGTTAGTGTGTGTGTCATCTCAGTATGTGTGTTAGTGTGTGTGATCTCAGTATGTGTGTTAGTGTGTGTCATCTCAGTATTTGTGGTAGTGTGTGTTAGTGTGTGTGTCATCTCAGTATGTGTGTTAGTGTGTGTTAGTGTGTGTGTCATCTCAGTATGTGTGTTAGTGTGTGTTTCATCTCAGTATGTGTGGTAGTGTGTGTGTCATCTCAGTATGTGTGGTAGTGTGTGTGTCATTTCAGTATGTGTGGTAGTGTGTGTGTCATCTCAGTATGTGTGGTAGTGTGTGTGTCATCTCAGTATGTGTGGTAGTGTGTGTGTCATCTCAGTATGTGTGTTAGTGTGTGTGTCATCTCAGTATGTGTGGTAGTGTGTGTGTCATCTCAGTATGTGTGGTAGTATGTGTGTTAGTGTGTGTTAGTGTGTGTGTCATCTCAGTATGTGGTTTAGTGTGTGTGTCATCTCAGTATGTGTGTTAGTGTGTGTGTCTTTTCAGCATGTGTGGTAGTGTGTGGTAGTGTGTGTGTCATCTCAGTATGTGTGTTAGTGTGTGTTAGTGTGTCATCTCAGTATGTGTCTTAGTGTGTGTTAGTGTGTGTGTCATCTCAGTATGTGTGGTAGTGTGTTTTAATGTGTGTGTCATCTCAGTATGTGTGTTAGTGTGTGTTAGTGTGTGTCTTCTCAGTACGTGTGGTAGTGTGTGTTAGTGTGTGTCATCTCAGTATGTGTGGTAGTGTGTGTTAGTGTGTGTGTCATCTCAGTATGTGTGTTAGTGTGTGTTAGTGTGTGTGTCATCTCAGTATGTGTGTTAGTGTGTGTTTCATCTCAGTATGTGTGGTAGTGTGTGTGTCATCTCAGTATGTGTGGTAGTGTGTGTGTCATCTCAGTATGTGTGGTAGTGTGTGTGTCATCTCAGTATGTGCGGTAGTGTGTGTGTCATCTCAGTATGTGTGTTAGTGTGTGTGTCATCTCAGTATGTGTGGTAGTGTGTGTGTCATCTCAGTATCTGTGGTAGTATGTGTGTTAGTGTGTGTTAGTGTGTGTGTCATCTCAGTATGTGGTTTAGTGTGTGTGTCATCTCAGTATGTGTGGTAGTGTGTGTGTCATTTCAGTATGTGTGGTAGTGTGTGGTAGTGTGTGTGTCATCTCAGTATGTGTGTTAGTGTGTGTTAGTGTGTGTCATCTCAGTATGTGTCTTAGTGTGTGTTAGTGTGTGTGTCATCTCAGTATGTGTCTTAGTGTGTGTTAGTGTGTGTGTCATCTCAGTATGTGTGTTAGTGTGTGTGTCATCTCAGTATGTGTGTCAGTGTGTGTGTCGTCTCAGTATGTGTGTTAGTGTGTGTTAGTGTGTGTCATCTCAGTATGTGTGTTAGTGTGTGTTAGTGTGTGTCATCTCAGTATGTGTGTTATTGTGTATTAGTGTGTGTGTCATTTCAGTATGTGTGGTAGTGTGTGTTAGTGTGTGTGTCATCTCAGTATGTGTGTTAGTGTGTGTGTCATCTCAGTATGTGTGTTAGTGTGTGTTAGTGTGTGTCATCTCAGTATGTGTGTTATTGTGGGTTAGTGTGTGTGTCATCTCAGTATGTGTGGTAGTGTGTGTTAGTGTGTGTGTCATCTCAGTATGTGTGGTAGTGTGTGTTAATGTGTGTGTCATCTCAGTATGTGTGTTAGTGTGTGTTAGTGTGTGTCTTCTCAGTGCGTGTGGTAGTGTGTGTTAGTGTGTGCGTCATCTCAGTATGTGTGTTAGAGTGTGTGTCATCTCAGTATGTGTGTTAGTGTGTGTCATATCAGTATGTGTGGTAGTGTGTTTTAGTGTGTGTGTCATCTCAGTATGTGTGTTAGTGTGTGTTTGTGTGTGTGTCATCTCAGTATGTGTGGTAGTGTGTGTGTCATCTCAGTATGTGTGTTAGTGTGTGTGTCATCTCAGTATGTGTGGTAGTGTGTGTGTCATCTCAGTATGTGTGGTAGTGTGTGTGTTAGTGTGTGTTAGTGTGTGTGTCATCTCAGTATGTGTGTTAGTGTGTGTGTCATCTCAGTATGTGTGGTAGTGTGTGTGTCATCTCAGTATGTGTGGTAGTGTGTGGTAGTGTGTGTGTCATCTCAGTATGTGTGTTAGTGTGTGTGTCATCTCAGTATGTGTGTTAGTGTGTGTGTCATCTCAGTATGTGTGTTAGTGTGTGTTAGTGTGTGTCATCTCAGTATGTGTGGTAGTGTGTGTTAGTGTGTGTGTCATCTCAGTATGTGTGTTAGTGTGTGTTAGTGTGTGTGTCATCTCAGTATGTGTGTTAGTGTGTGTTTCATCTCAGTATGTGTGTTAGTGTGTGTTTGTGTGTGTGTCATCTCAGTATGTGTGGTAGTGTGTGTGTCATCTCAGTATGTGTGTTAGTGTGGGTGTCATCTCAGTATGTGTGTTAGTGTGTGTGTCATCTCAGTATGTGTGGTAGTGTGTGTGTCATCTCAGTATGTGTGTTAGTGTGGGTGTCATCTCAGTATGTGTGTTAGTGTGTGTGTCATCTCAGTATGTGTGGTAGTATGTGTGTTAGTGTGTGTTAGTGTGTGTGTCATCTCAGTATGTGTGTTACTGTGTGTGTCATCTCAGTATGTGTGGTAGTGTTTGTGTCATCTCAGTATGTGTGGTAGTGTGTGGTAGTGTGTGTGTCATCTCAGTATGTGTGTTAGTGTGTGTGTCATCTCAGTATGTGTGTTAGTGTGTGTGTCATCTCAGTATGTGTGGTAGTGTGTGAGTCATCTCAGTATTTGTGGTAGTGTGTGTGTCATCTCAGTATGTGTGTTAGTGTGTGTTAGTGTGTGTCATCTCAGTATGTGTGGTAGTGTGTGTTAGTGTGTGTGTCATCTCAGTATGTGTGTTAGTGTGTGTTAGTGTGTGTGTCATCTCAGTATGTGTGTTAGTGTGTGTTTCATCTCAGTATGTGTGGTAGTGTGTGTGTCATCTCAGTATGTGTGGTAGTGTGTGTGTCATTTCAGTATGTATGGTAGTGTGTGTGTCATCTCAGTATGTGTGGTAGTGTGTGTGTCATCTCAGTATGTGTTTTAGTGTGTGTGTCATCTCAGTATGTGTGTTAGTGTGTGTGTCATCTCAGTATGTGTGGTAGTGTGTGTGTCATCTCAGTATCTGTGGTAGTATGTGTGTTAGTGTGTGTTAGTGTGTGTGTCATCTCAGTATGTTGTTTAGTGTGTGTGTCATCTCAGTATGTGTGGTAGTGTGTGTGTCATTTCAGTATGTGTGGTAGTGTGTGGTAGTGTGTGTGTCATCTCAGTATGTGTGTTAGTGTGTGTTAGTGTGTGTCATCTCAGTATGTGTGTTAGTGTGTGTTAGTGTGTGTCATCTCAGTATGTGTTTTAGTGTGTGTTAGTGTGTGTCATCTCAGTATGTGTGTTATTGTGTGTTAGTGTGTGTGTCATTTCAGTATGTGTGGTAGTGTGTGTTAGTGTGTGTGTCATCTCAGTATGTGTGTTAGTGTGTGTGTCATCTCAGTATGTGTGTTAGTGTGTGTTAGTGTGTGTCATCTCAGTATGTGTGTTAGTGTGTGTTAGTGTGTGTCATCTCAGTATGTGTGTTATTGTGGGTTAGTGTGTGTGTCATCTCAGTATGTGTGGTAGTGTGTGTTAGTGTGTGTGTCATCTCAGTATGTGTGGTAGTGTGTGTTAATGTGTGTGTCATCTCAGTATGTGTGTTAGTGTGTGGTAGTGTGTGTCTTCTCAGTACGTGTGGTAGTGTGTGTTAGTGTGTGCATCATCTCAGTATGTGTGTTAGAGTGTGTGTCATCTCAGTATGTGTGTTAGTGTGTGTCATCTCAGTATGTGTGTTAGTGTGTGTTTGTGTGTGTGTCATCTCAGTATGTGTGGTAGTGTGTGTGTCATCTCAGTATGTGTGTTAGTGTGTGTGTCATCTCAGTATGTGTGTTAGTGTGTGTGTCATCTCAGTATGTGTGGTAGTGTGTGTGTCATTTCAGAATGTTTGGTAGTGTGTGTTAGTGTGTGTGTGTCATCTCAGTATGTGTGTTAGTTTGTGTTAGTGCGTGTGTGTCATTTCAGTATGTGTGTGAGTGTGTGTTAGTGTGTGTGTGTCATCTCAGTATGTGTGTTAGTGTGTGTTAGTGTGTGTGTGTCATTTCAGTATGTGTGTGAGTGTGTGTTAGTGTGTGTGTGTCATCTCAGTATGTGTGTTAGTGTGTGTTAGTGTGTGTGTCATCTCAGTATGTGTGTTTGTGTGTGTGATCTCAGTATGTGTGTTAGTGTGTGTCATCTCAGTATTTGTGGTAGTGTGTGTTAGTGTGTGTGTGTCATTTCAGTATGTGTGTGAGTGTGTGTTAGTGTGTGTGTGTCATCTCAGTATGTGTGTTAGTGTGTGTTAGTGTGTGTGTCATCTCAGTATGTGTGGTAGTGTGTGTGTCATCTCAGTATGTGTGGTAGTGTGTGTGTCATCTCAGTATGTGTTTTAGTGTGTGTGTCATCTCAGTATGTGTGTTAGTGTGTGTGTCATCTCAGTATGTGTGGTAGTGTGTGTGTCATCTCAGTATCTGTGGTAGTATGTGTGTTAGTGTGTGTTAGTGTGTGTGTCATCTCAGTATGTTGTTTAGTGTGTGTGTCATCTCAGTATGTGTGGTAGTGTGTGTGTCATTTCAGTATGTGTGGTAGTGTGTGGTAGTGTGTGTGTCATCTCAGTATGTGTGTTAGTGTGTGTTAGTGTGTGTCATCTCAGTATGTGTCTTAGTGTGTGTTAGTGTGTGTGTCATCTCAGTATGTGTGTTAGTGTGTGTGTCATCTCAGTATGTGTGTCAGTGTGTGTGTCGTCTCAGTATGTGTGTTAGTGTGTGTTAGTGTGTGTCATCTCAATATGTGTGTTAGTGTGTGTTAGTGTGTGTCATCTCAGTATGTGTTTTAGTGTGTGTTAGTGTGTGTCATCTCAGTATGGGGTTTATTGTGTATTAGTGTGTGTGTCATTTCAGTATGTGTGGTAGTGTGTGTTAGTGTGTGTGTCATCTCAGTATGTGTGTTAGTGTGTGTGTCATCTCAGTATGTGTGTTAGTGTGTGTTAGTGTGTGTCATCTCAGTATGTGTGTTATTGTGGGTTAGTGTGTGTGTCATCTCAGTATGTGTGGTAGTGTGTGTTAGTGTGTGTGTCATCTCAGTATGTGTGGTAGTGTGTGTTAATGTGTGTGTCATCTCAGTATGTGTGTTAGTGTGTGTTAGTGTGTGTCTTCTCAGTACGTGTGGTAGTGTGTGTTAGTGTGTGCGTCATCTCAGTATGTGTGTTAGAGTGTGTGTCATCTCAGTATGTGTGTTAGTGTGTGTCATATCAGTATGTGTGGTAGTGTGTTTTAGTGTGTGTCATCTCAGTATGTGTGTTAGTGTGTGTTTGTGTGTGTGTCATCTCAGTATGTGTGGTAGTGTGTGTGTCATCTCAGTATGTGTGTTAGTGTGTGTGTCATCTCAGTATGTGTGTTAGTGTGTGTGTCATCTCAGTATGTGTGGTAGTGTGTGTGTCATTTCAGAATGTTTGGTAGTGTGTGTTAGTGTGTTTGTGTCATCTCAGTATGTGTGTTAGTGTGTGTTAGTGTGTGTTAGTGTGTGTGTGTCATTTCAGTATGTGTGTGAGTGTGTGTTAGTGTGTGTGTGTCATCTCAGTATGTGTGTTAGTGTGTGTTAGTGTGTGTGTGTCATTTCAGTATGTGTGTGAGTGTGTGTTAGTGTGTGTGTGTCATCTCAGTATGTGTGTTAGTGTGTGTTAGTGTGTGTGTCATCTCAGTATGTGTGTTAGTGTGTGTGATCTCAGTATGTGTGTCAGTGTGTGTCATCTCAGTATTTGTGGTAGTGTGTGTTAGTGTGTGTGTCATCTCAGTATGTGTGTTAGTGTGTGTTTCATCTCAGTATGTGTGGTAGTGTGTGTGTCATCTCAGTATGTGTGGTAGTGTGTGTGTCATTTCAGTATGTGTGGTAGTGTGTGTGTCATCTCAGTATGTGTGGTAGTGTGTGTGTCATCTCAGTATGTGCGGTAGTGTGTGTGTCATCTCAGTATGTGTGTTAGTGTGTGTGTCATCTCAGTATGTGTGGTAGTGTGTGTGTCATCTCAGTATGTGTGGTAGTATGTGTGTTAGTGTGTGTTAGTGTGTGTGTCATCTCAGTATGTGGTTTAGTGTGTGTGTCATCTCAGTATGTGTGTTAGTGTGTGTGTCTTTTCAGCATGTGTGGTAGTGTGTGGTAGTGTGTGTGTCATCTCAGTATGTGTGTTAGTGTGTGTTAGTGTGTAATCTCAGTATGTGTCTTAGTGTGTGTTAGTGTGTGTGTCATCTCAGTATGTGTGTTAGTGTGTGTTAGTGTGTGTGTCATCTCAGTATGTGTGGTAGTGTGTTTTAATGTGTGTGTCATCTCAGTATGTGTGTTAGTGTGTGATAGTGTGTGTCTTCTCAGTACGTGTGGTAGTGTGTGTTAGTGTGTGTGTCATCTCAGTATGTGTGTTATTGTGTGTTAGTGTGTGTTTCTTCTCAGTATGTGTGGTAGTGTGTGTGTCATTTCAGTATTTGTGGTAGTGTGTGTTAGTGTGTGTGTGTCATTTCAGTATGTGTGTGAGTGTGTGTTAGTGTGTGTGTGTCATCTCAGTATGTCTGTTAGTGTGTGTTAGTGTGTGTGTCATCTCAGTATGTGTCTTAGTGTGTGTTAGTGTGTGTGTCATCTCAGTATGTGTGTTAGTGTGTGTGTCATCTCAGTATGTGTGTCAGTGTGTGTGTCGTCTCAGTATGTGTGTTAGTGTGTGTTAGTGTGTGTCATCTCAATATGTGTGTTAGTGTGTGTTAGTGTGTGTCATCTCAGTATGTGTTTTAGTGTGTGTTAGTGTGTGTCATCTCAGTATGTTGTTTAGTGTGTGTGTCATCTCAGTATGTGTGGTAGTGTGTGTGTCATTTCAGTATGTGTGGTAGTGTGTGGTAGTGTGTGTGTCATCTCAGTATGTGTGTTAGTGTGTGTTAGTGTGTGTCATCTCAGTATGTGTCTTAGTGTGTGTTAGTGTGTGTGTCATCTCAGTATGTGTCTTAGTGTGTGTTAGTGTGTGTGTCATCTCAGTATGTGTGTTAGTGTGTGTGTCATCTCAGTATGTGTGTCAGTGTGTGTGTCGTCTCAGTATGTGTGTTAGTGTGTGTTAGTGTGTGTCATCTCAATATGTGTGTTAGTGTGTGTTAGTGTGTGTCATCTCAGTATGGGGTTTATTGTGTATTAGTGTGTGTGTCATTTCAGTATGTGTGGTAGTGTGTGTTAGTGTGTGTGTCATCTCAGTATGTGTGTTAGTGTGTGTGTCATCTCAGTATGTGTGTTAGTGTGTGTTAGTGTGTGTCATCTCAGTATGTGTGTTATTGTGGGTTAGTGTGTGTGTCATCTCAGTATGTGTGGTATTGTGTGTTAGTGTGTGTGTCATCTCAGTATGTGTGGTAGTGTGTGTTAATGTGTGTGTCATCTCAGTATGTGTGTTAGTGTGTGTTAGTGTGTGTCTTCTCAGTACGTGTGGTAGTGTGTGTTAGTGTGTGCGTCATCTCAGTATGTGTGTTAGTGTGTGTTTGTGTGTGTGTCATCTCAGTATGTGTGGTAGTGTGTGTTTGTGTGTGTGTCATCTCAGTATGTGTGTTAGTGTGTGTTTGTGTGTGTGTCATCTCAGTATGTGTGGTAGTGTGTGTGTCATCTCAGTATGTGTGTTAGTGTGTGTGTCATCTCAGTATGTGTGTTAGTGTGTGTGTCATCTCAGTATGTGTGGTAGTGTGTGTGTCATTTCAGAATGTTTGGTAGTGTGTGTTAGTGTGTGTGTGTCATCTCAGTATGTGTGTTAGTGTGTGTTAGTGTGTGTTAGTGTGTGTGTGTCATTTCAGTATGTGTGTGAGTGTGTGTTAGTGTGTGTGTGTCATCTCAGTATGTGTGTTAGTGTGTGTTAGTGTGTGTGTGTCATTTCAGTATGTGTGTGAGTGTGTGTTAGTGTGTGTGTGTCATCTCAGTATGTGTGTTAGTGTGTGTTAGTGTGTGTGTCATCTCAGTATGTGTGTTAGTGTGTGTGATCTCAGTATGTGTGTTAGTGTGTGTCATCTCAGTATTTGTGGTAGTGTGTGTTAGTGTGTGTGTCATCTCAGTATGTGTGTTAGTGTGTGTTAGTGTGTGTGTCATCTCAGTATGTGTGTTAGTGTGTGTTTCATCTCAGTATGTGTGGTAGTGTGTGTGTCATCTCAGTATGTGTGGTAGTGTGTGTGTCATTTCAGTATGTGTGGTAGTGTGTGTGTCATCTCAGTATGTGTGGTAGTGTGTGTGTCATCTCAGTATGTGCGGTAGTGTGTGTGTCATCTCAGTATGTGTGTTAGTGTGTGTGTCATCTCAGTATGTGAGGTAGTGTGTGTGTCATCGCAGTATGTGTGGTAGTATGTGTGTTAGTGTGTGTTAGTGTGTGTGTCATCTCAGTATGTGGTTTAGTGTGTGTGTCATCTCAGTATGTGTGTTAGTGTGTGTGTCTTTTCAGCATGTGTGGTAGTGTGTGGTAGTGTGTGTGTCATCTCAGTATGTGTGTTAGTGTGTGTTAGTGTGTAATCTCAGTATGTGTCTTAGTGTGTGTTAGTGTGTGTGTCATCTCAGTATGTGTGTTAGTGTGTGTTAGTGTGTGTGTCATCTCAGTATGTGTGGTAGTGTGTTTTAATGTGTGTGTCATCTCAGTATGTGTGTTAGTGTGTGTTTCATCTCAGTATGTGTGGTAGTGTGTGTGTCATCTCAGTATGTGTGGTAGTGTGTGTGTCATTTCAGTATGTATGGTAGTGTGTGTGTCATCTCAGTATGTGTGGTAGTGTGTGTGTCATCTCAGTATGTGTGGTAGTGTGTGTGTCATTTCAGTATGTGTGGTAGTGTGTGTGTCATCTCAGTATGTGTGGTAGTGTGTGTGTCATCTCAGTATGTGCGGTAGTGTGTGTGTCATCTCAGTATGTGTGTTAGTGTGTGTGTCATCTCAGTATGTGAGGTAGTGTGTGTGTCATCGCAGTATGTGTGGTAGTATGTGTGTTAGTGTGTGTTAGTGTGTGTGTCATCTCAGTATGTGGTTTAGTGTGTGTGTCATCTCAGTATGTGTGTTAGTGTGTGTGTCTTTTCAGCATGTGTGGTAGTGTGTGGTAGTGTGTGTGTGTCATCTCAGTATGTGTGTTAGTGTGTGTTAGTGTGTAATCTCAGTATGTGTCTTAGTGTGTGTTAGTGTGTGTGTCATCTCAGTATGTGTGTTAGTGTGTGTTAGTGTGTGTGTCATCTCAGTATGTGTGGTAGTGTGTTTTAATGTGTGTGTCATCTCAGTATGTGTGTTAGTGTGTGATAGTGTGTGTCTTCTCAGTACGTGTGGTAGTGTGTGTTAGTGTGTGTGTCATCTCAGTATGTGTGTTATTGTGTGTTAGTGTGTGTTTCTTCTCAGTATGTGTGGTAGTGTGTGTGTCATTTCAGTATTTGTGGTAGTGTGTGTTAGTGTGTGTGTGTCATTTCAGTATGTGTGTGAGTGTGTGTTAGTGTGTGTGTGTCATCTCAGTATGTCTGTTAGTGTGTGTTAGTGTGTGTGTCATCTCAGTATGTGTCTTAGTGTGTGTTAGTGTGTGTGTCATCTCAGTATGTGTGTTAGTGTGTGTGTCATCTCAGTATGTGTGTCAGTGTGTGTGTCATCTCAGTATGTGTGTTAGTGTGTGTTAGTGTGTGTCATCTCAATATGTGTGTTAGTGTGTGTGTCATCTCAGTATCTGTGGTAGTATGTGTTTTAGTGTGTGTTAGTGTGTGTCATCTCAGTATGTTGTTTAGTGTGTGTGTCATCTCAGTATGTGTGGTAGTGTGTGTGTCATTTCAGTATGTGTGGTAGTGTGTGGTAGTGTGTGTGTCATCTCAGTATGTGTGTTAGTGTGTGTTAGTGTGTGTCATCTCAGTATGTGTCTTAGTGTGTGTTAGTGTGTGTGTCATCTCAGTATGTGTCTTAGTGTGTGTTAGTGTGTGTGTCATCTCAGTATGTGTGTTAGTGTGTGTGTCATCTCAGTATGTGTGTCAGTGTGTGTTAGTGTGTGTCATCTCAATATGTGTGTTAGTGTGTGTTAGTGTGTGTCATCTCAATATGTGTGTTAGTGTGTGTTAGTGTGTGTCATCTCAGTATGGGGTTTATTGTGTATTAGTGTGTGTGTCATTTCAGTATGTGTGGTAGTGTGTGTTAGTGTGTGTGTCATCTCAGTATGTGTGTTAGTGTGTGTGTCATCTCAGTATGTGTGTTAGTGTGTGTTAGTGTGTGTCATCTCAGTATGTGTGTTATTGTGGGTTAGTGTGTGTGTCATCTCAGTATGTGTGGTATTGTGTGTTAGTGTGTGTGTCATCTCAGTATGTGTGGTAGTGTGTGTTAATGTGTGTGTCATCTCAGTATGTGTGTTAGTGTGTGTTAGTGTGTGTCTTCTCAGCACGTGTGGTAGTGTGTGTTAGTGTGTGCGTCATCTCAGTATGTGTGTTAGTGTGTGTCATCTCAGTATGTGTGTTAGTGTGTGTCATATCAGTATGTGTGGTAGTGTGTGTTTGTGTGTGTGTCATCTCAGTATGTGTGTTAGTGTGTGTTTGTGTGTGTGTCATCTCAGTATGTGTGGTAGTGTGTGTGTCATCTCAGTATGTGTGTTAGTGTGTGTGTCATCTCAGTATGTGTGTTAGTGTGTGTGTCATCTCAGTATGTGTGGTAGTGTGTGTGTCATTTCAGAATGTTTGGTAGTGTGTGTTAGTGTGTTTGTGTCATCTCAGTATGTGTGTTAGTGTGTGTTAGTGTGTGTTAGTGTGTGTGTGTCATTTCAGTATGTGTGTGAGTGTGTGTTAGTGTGTGTGTGTCATCTCAGTATGTGTGTTAGTGTGTGTTAGTGTGTGTGTGTCATTTCAGTATGTGTGTGAGTGTGTGTTAGTGTGTGTGTGTCATCTCAGTATGTGTGTTAGTGTGTGTTAGTGTGTGTGTCATCTCAGTATGTGTGTTAGTGTGTGTGATCTCAGTATGTGTGTTAGTGTGTGTCATCTCAGTATTTGTGGTAGTGTGTGTTAGTGTGTGTGTCATCTCAGTATGTGTGTTAGTGTGTGTTAGTGTGTGTGTCATCTCAGTATGTGTGTTAGTGTGTGTTTCATCTCAGTATGTGTGGTAGTGTGTGTGTCATCTCAGTATGTGTGGTAGTGTGTGTGTCATTTCAGTATGTGTGGTAGTGTGTGTGTCATCTCAGTATGTGTGGTAGTGTGTGTGTCATCTCAGTATGTGCGGTAGTGTGTGTGTCATCTCAGTATGTGTGTTAGTGTGTGTGTCATCTCAGTATGTGAGGTAGTGTGTGTGTCATCGCAGTATGTGTGGTAGTATGTGTGTTAGTGTGTGTTAGTGTGTGTGTCATCTCAGTATGTGGTTTAGTGTGTGTGTCATCTCAGTATGTGTGTTAGTGTGTGTGTCTTTTCAGCATGTGTGGTAGTGTGTGGTAGTGTGTGTGTCATCTCAGTATGTGTGTTAGTGTGTGTTAGTGTGTAATCTCAGTATGTGTCTTAGTGTGTGTTAGTGTGTGTGTCATCTCAGTATGTGTGTTAGTGTGTGTTAGTGTGTGTGTCATCTCAGTATGTGTGGTAGTGTGTTTTAATGTGTGTGTCATCTCAGTATGTGTGTTAGTGTGTGTTAGTGTGTGTCTTCTCAGTACGTGTGGTAGTGTGTGTTAGTGTGTGTGTCATCTCAGTATGTGTGTTATTGTGTGTTAGTGTGTGTTTCTTCTCAGTATGTGTGGTAGTGTGTGTGTCATTTCAGTATTTGTGGTAGTGTGTGTTAGTCTGTGTGTGTCATTTCAGTATGTGTGTGAGTGTGTGTTAGTGTGTGTGTGTCATCTCAGTATGTGTGTTAGTGTGTGTTAGTGTGTGTGTCATCTCAGTATGTGTGGTAGTGTGTGTGTCATTTCAGTATGTGTGGTAGTGTGTGTGTCATCTCAGTATGTGTGGTAGTGTGTGTGTCATCTCAGTATGTGTTTTAGTGTGTGTGTCATCTCAGAATGTTTGTTAGTGTGTGTGTCATCTCAGTATGTGTGGTAGTGTGTGTGTCATCTCAGTATGTGTGTTAGTGTGTGTTAGTGTGTGTCATCTCAGTATCTGTGGTAGTATGTGTGTTAGTGTGTGTGTCATTTCAGTATGTGTGGTAGTGTGTGTGTCATCTCAGTATGTGTGGTAGCGTGTGTGTCATCTCAGTATGTTGTTTAGTGTGTGTGTCATCTCAGTATGTGTGGTAGTGTGAGTGTCATTTCAGTATGTTTAGTAGTGTGTGGTAGTGTGTGTGTCATCTCAGTATGTGTGTTAGTGTGTGTTAGTGTGTGTCATCTCAGTATGTGTCTTAGTGTGTGTTAGTGTGTGTGTCATCTCAGTATGTGTCTTAGTGTGTGTTAGTGTGTGTGTCATCTCAGTATGTGTGTTAGTGTGTGTGTCATCTCAGTATGTGTGTCAGTGTGTGTGTCGTCTCAGTATGTGTGTTAGTGTGTGTTAGTGTGTGTCATCTCAATATGTGTGTTAGTGTGTGTTAGTGTGTGTCATCTCAGTATGTGTTTTAGTGTGTGTTAGTGTGTGTCATCTCAGTATGTGGGTTATTGTGTATTAGTGTGTGTGTCATTTCAGTATGTGTGGTAGTGTGTGTTAGTGTGTGTGTCATCTCAGTATGTGTGTTAGTGTGTGTGTCATCTCAGTATGTGTGTTAGTGTGTGTTAGTGTGTGTCATCTCAGTATGTGTGTTATTGTGGGTTAGTGTGTGTGTCATCTCAGTATGTGTGGTATTGTGTGTTAGTGTGTGTGTCATCTCAGTATGTGTGGTAGTGTGTGTTAATGTGTGTGTCATCTCAGTATGTGTGTTAGTGTGTGTTAGTGTGTGTCTTCTCAGTACGTGTGGTAGTGTGTGTTAGTGTGTGCGTCATCTCAGTATGTGTGTTAGAGTGTGTGTCATCTCAGTATGTGTGTTAGTGTCTGTCATATCAGTATGTGTGGTAGTGTGTTTTAGTGTGTGTGTCATCTCAGTATGTGTGTTAGTGTGTGTTTGTGTGTGTGTCATCTCAGTATGTGTGTTAGTGTGTGTTAGTGTGTGTGTCATCTCAGTATGTGTTTTAGTGTGTGTGTGTCATCTCAGTATGTGTGTTAGTGTGTGTTAGTCATTTCAGTATGTGTGTGTGTGTTAGTGTGTGTGTGTCATCTCAGTATGTGTGTTAGTGTGTGTTAGTGTGTGTTAGTGTGTGTGTCATCTCAGTATGTGTGTTAGTGTGTGTGTGTCATCTCAGTATGTGTGTTAGTGTGTGTTAGTGTGTGTGTGTCATTTCAGTATGTGTGTGAGTGTGTGTTAGTGTGTGTGTGTCATCTCAGTATGTGTGTTAGTGTGTGTTAGTGTGTGTGTCATCTCAGTATGTGTGTTAGTGTGTGTGATCTCAGTATGTGTGTTAGTGTGTGTCATCTCAGTATTTGTGGTAGTGTGTGTTAGTGTGTGTGTCATCTCAGTATGTGTGTTAGTGTGTGTTAGTGTGTGTGTCATCTCAGTATGTGTGTTAGTGTGTGTTTCATCTCAGTATGTGTGGTAGTGTGTGTGTCATCTCAGTATGTGTGGTAGTGTGTGTGTCATTTCAGTATGTGTGGTAGTGTGTGTGTCATCTCAGTATGTGTGGTAGTGTGTGTGTCATCTCAGTATGTGCGGTAGTGTGTGTGTCATCTCAGTATGTGTGTTAGTGTGTGTGTCATCTCAGTATGTGTGGTAGTGTGTGTGTCATCTCAGTATGTGTGGTAGTATGTGTGTTAGTGTGTGTTAGTGTGTGTGTCATCTCAGTATGTGGTTTAGTGTGTGTGTCATCTCAGTATGTGTGTTAGTGTGTGTGTCTTTTCAGCATGTGTGGTAGTGTGTGGTAGTGTGTGTGTCATCTCAGTATGTGTGTTAGTGTGTGTTAGTGTGTCATCTCAGTATGTGTCTTAGTGTGTGTTAGTGTGTGTGTCATCTCAGTATGTGTGTTAGTGTGTGTTAGTGTGTGTGTCATCTCAGTATGTGTGTCAGTGTGTTTTAATGTGTGTCATCTCAGTATGTGTGTTAGTGTGTGTTAGTGTGTGTCATCTCAGTATGTGTGTTAGTGTGTGTTAGTGTGTGTCATCTCAGTATGTGTGTTAGTGTGTGTTAGTGTGTGTCATCTCAGTATGTGTGTTATTGTGTATTAGTGTGTGTCATCTCAGTATGTGTGGTAGTGTGTGTGTCATCTCAGTATGTGTGGTAGTGTGTGTGTCATCTCAGTATGTGTGTTAGTGTGTGTGTCATCTCAGTATGTGTGTTAGTGTGTGTTAGTGTGTGTCATCTCAGTATGTGTGTTATTGTGGGTTAGTGTGTGTGTCATCTCAGTATGTGTGGTAGTGTGTGTTAGTGTGTGTGTCATCTCAGTATGTGTGGTAGTGTGTTTTAATGTGTGTGTCATCTCAGTATGTGTGTTAGTGTGTGTTAGTGTGTGTCTTCTCAGTACGTGTGGTAGTGTGTGTTAGTGTGTGTGTCATCTCAGTATGTGTGTTATTGTGTGTTAGTGTGTGTTTCTTCTCAGTATGTGTGTTAGAGTGTGTCATCTCAGTATGTGTGTTCGTGTGTGTCATCTCAGTATTTGTGGTAGTGTGTTTTAGTGTGTGTGTCATCTCAGTATGTGTGTTAGTGTGTGTTTGTGTGTGTGTCATCTCAGTATGTGTGGTAGTGTGTGTTTCATCTCAGTATGTGTGGTAGGTTTCATCTCAGTATGTGTGTTATTGTGTGTGTCATCTCAGTATGTGTGGTAGTGTGTGTGTCATTTCAGTATGTGTGGTAGTGTGTGGTAGTGTGTGTGGCCATCTCAGTATGTGTTTTAGTGTGTGTGTCATCTCAGTATGTGTGGTAGTGTGTGTGTCATCTCAGTATGTGTGTTAGTGTGTGTGTCATCTCAGTATGTGTGGTAGTGTGTGTGTCATCTCAGTATGTGTGTTAGTGTGTGTGTCATCTCAGTATGTGTGGTAGTGTGTGTGTCATCTCAGTATGTGTGTTAGTGTGTGTTAGTGTGTGTCATCTCAGTATGTGTGTTAGTGTGTGTTAGTGTGTGTGTCATCTCAGTATGTTGTTTAGTGTGTGTGTCATCTCAGTATGTGTGGTAGTGTGTGTGTCATTTCAGTATGTGTGGTAGTGTGTGTGTCATCTCAGTATGTGTGTTAGTGTGTGTTAGTGTGTGTCATCTCAGTATGTGTCTTAGTGTGTGTTAGTGTGTGTGTCATCTCAGTATGTGTGTTAGTGTGTGTGTCATCTCAGTATGTGTGTCAGTGTGTGTGTCGTCTCAGTATGTGTGTTAGTGTGTGTTAGTGTGTGTCATCTCAGTATGTGTGTTAGTGTGTGTTAGTGTGTGTCATCTCAGTATGTGTTTTAGTGTGTGTTAGTGTGTGTCATCTCAGTATGTGTGTTATTGTGTATTAGTGTGTGTGTCATTTCAGTATGTGTGGTAGTGTGTGTTAGTGTGTGTGTCATCTCAGTATGTGTGTTAGTGTGTGTGTCATCTCAGTATGTGTGTTAGTGTGTGTTAGTGTGTGTCATCTCAGTATGTGTGTTATTGTGGGTTAGTGTGTGTGTCATCTCAGTATGTGTGGTAGTGTGTGTTAGTGTGTGTGTCATCTCAGTATGTGTGGTAGTGTGTGTTAATGTGTGTGTCATCTCAGTATGTGTGTTAGTGTGTGTTAGTGTGTGTCTTCTCAGTACGTGTGGTAGTGTGTGTTAGTGTGTGCGTCATCTCAGTATGTGTGTTAGTGTGTGTGTCATCTCAGTATGTGTGTTAGTGTGTGTCATCTCAGTATGTGTGGTAGTGTGTGTTAGTGTGTGTGTCATCTCAGTATGTGTGTTAGTGTGTGTTTGTGTGTGTGTCATCTCAGTATGTGTGTTAGTGTGTGTGTCATCTCAGTATGTGTGTTAGTGTGTGTGTCATCTCAGTATGTGTGTTAGTGTGTGTGTCATCTCAGTATGTGTGGTAGTGTGTGTGTCATCTCAGTATGTGTGGTAGTGTGTGTTAGTGTGTGTGTCATCTCAGTATGTGTGTTAGTGTGTGTTAGTGTGTGTTAGTGTGTGTGTGTCATTTCAGTATGTGTGTTAGTGTGTGTTAGTGTGTGTGTGTCATCTCAGTATGTGTGTTAGTGTGTGTTAGTGTGTGTGTCATCTCAGTATGTTGTTTAGTGTGTGTGTCATCTCAGTATGTGTGTAGTGTGTGTGTCATTTCAGTATGTGTGGTAGTGTGTGTGTGTGTGTCATCTCAGTATGTGTGTTAGTGTGTGTTAGTGTGTGTGTCATCTCAGTATGTGTCTTAGTGTGTGTTAGTGTGTGTGTCATCTCAGTATGTGTGTTAGTGTGTGTGTCATCTCAGTATGTGTGTCAGTGTGTGTGTCATCTCAGTATGTGTGTTAGTGTGTGTTAGTGTGTGTCATCTCAGTATGTGTGTTAGTGTGTGTTAGTGTGTGTCATCTCAGTATGTGTTTTAGTGTGTGTTAGTGTGTGTCATCTCAGTATGTGTGTTTATTGTGTATTAGTGTGTGTGTCATCTCAGTATGTGTGGTAGTGTGTGTTAGTGTGTGTGTCATCTCAGTATGTGTGTTAGTGTGTGTGTCATCTCAGTATGTGTGTTAGTGTGTGTTAGTGTGTGTCATCTCAGTATGTGTGTTATTGTGGGTTAGTGTGTGTGTCATCTCAGTATGTGTGGTAGTGTGTGTTAGTGTGTGTGTCATCTCAGTATGTGTGGTAGTGTGTGTTAATGTGTGTGTCATCTCAGTATGTGTGTTAGTGTATGTTAGTGTGTGTCTTCTCAGTACGTGTGGTAGTGTGTGTTAGTGTGTGCGTCATCTCAGTATGTGTGTTAGAGTGTGTGTCATCTCAGTATGTGTGTTAGTATGTGTCATATCAGTATGTGTGGTAGTGTGTTTTAGTGTGTGTGTCATCTCAGTATGTGTGTTAGTGTGTGTTTGTGTGTGTGTCATCTCAGTATGTGTGTTAGTGTGTGTGTCATCTCAGTATGTGTGTTAGTGTGTGTGTCATCTCAGTATGTGTGTTATTGTGGGTTAGTGTGTGTGTAATCTCAGTATGTGTGGTAGTGTGTGTTAGTGTGTGTGTCATCTCAGTATGTGTGGTAGTGTGTTTTAATGTGTGTGTCATCTCAGTATGTGTGTTAGTGTGTGTTAGTGTGTGTCTTCTCAGTACGTGTGGTAGTGTGTGTTAGTGTGTGTGTCATCTCAGTATGTGTGTTATTGTGTGTTAGTGTGTGTTTCTTCTCAGTATGTGTGTTAGAGTGTGTCATCTCAGTATGTGTGTTAGTGTGTTTTAGTGTGTGTGTCATCTCAGTATGTGTGGTAGTGTGTGTGTCATCTCAGTATGTGTGTTAGTGTATGTGTCATCTCAGTATGTGTGTTAGTGTGTGTGTCATCTCAGTGTGTGTGGTAGTGTGTGTGTCATTTCAGAATGTTTGGTAGTGTGTGTTAGTGTGTGTGTGTCATCTCAGTATGTGTGTTAGTGTGTGTTAGTGTGTGTGTGTCATTTCAGTATGTGTGTGAGTGTGTGTTAGTGTGTGTGTGTCATCTCAGTATGTGTGTTAGTGTGTGTTAGTGTGTGTGTCATCTCAGTATGTGTGTTAGTGTGTGTGATCTTAGTATGTGTGTTAGTGTGTGTCATCTCAGTATTTGTGGTAGTGTGTGTTAGTGTGTGTGTCATCTCAGTATGTGTGTTAGTTTGTGTTAGTGTGTGTGTCATCTCAGTATGTGTGTTAGTGTGTGTTTCATCTCAGTATGTGTGGTAGTGTGTGTGTCATCTCAGTATGTGTGGTAGTGTGTGTGTCATTTCAGTATGTGTGGTAGTGTGTGTGTCATCTCAGTATGTGTGGTAGTGTGTGTGTCATCTCAGTATGTGCGGTAGTGTGTGTGTCATCTCAGTATGTGTGTTAGTGTGTGTGTCATCTCAGTATGTGTGGTAGTGTTAGTGTCATCTCAGTATGTGTGGTAGTATGTGTGTTAGTGTGTGTTAGTGTGTGTGTCATCTCAGTATGTGGTTTAGTGTGTGTGTCATCTCAGTATGTGTGTTAGTTTGTGTGTCTTTTCAGTATGTGTGGTAGTGTGTGGTAGTGTGTGTGTCATCTCAGTATGTGTGTTAGTGTGTGTTAGTGTGTCATCTCAGTATGTGTCTTAGTGTGTGTTAGTGTGTGTGTCATCTCAGTATGTGTGTTAGTGTGTGTTAGTGTGTGTCATCTCAGTATGTGTGTTAGTGTGTGTTAGTGTGTGTCATCTCAGTATGTGTGTTATTGTGTATTAGTGTGTGTGTCATCTCAGTATGTGTGGTAGTGTGTGGTAGTGTGTGTGTCATCTCAGTATGTGTGTCAGTGTGTGTGTCGTCTCAGTATGTGTGTTAGTGTGTGTTAGTGTGTGTCATCTCAGTATGTGTGTTAGTGTGTGTTAGTGTGTGTCATCTCAGTATGTGTGTTAGTGTGTGTTAGTGTGTGTCATCTCAGTATGTGTGTTGTGTGTATTAGTGTGTGTGTCATCTCAGTATGTGTGGTAGTGTGTGGTAGTGTGTGTGTCATCTCAGTATGTGTGTTAGTGTGTGTGTCATCTCAGTATGTATGTTAGTGTGTGTTAGTGTGTGTCATCTCAGTATGTGTGTTATTGTGGGTTAGTGTGTGTGTCATCTCAGTATGTGTGGTAGTGTGTGTTAGTGTGTGTGTCATCTCAGTATGTGATGTAGTGTGTTTTAATGTGTGTGTCATCTCAGTATGTGTGTTAGTGTGTGTTAGTGTGTGTCTTCTCAGTACGTGTGGTAGTGTGTGTTAGTGTGTGTGTCATCTCAGTATGTGTGTTATTGTGTGTTAGTGTGTGTTTCTTCTCAGTATGTGTGTTAGAGTGTGTCATCTCAGTATGTGTGTTAGTGTGTGTTTGTGTGTGTGTCATCTCAGTATGTGTGGTAGTGTGTGTTTCATCTCAGTATGTGTGGTAGCGTGTGTTTCATCTCAGTATGTGTGTTAGTGTGTGTGTCATCTCAGTATGTGTGGTAGTGTGTGTGTCATTTCAGAATGTGTGGTAGTGTGTGGTAGTGTGTGTGTCATCTCAGTATGTGTTTTAGTGTGTGTGTCATCTCAGTATGTGCGGTAGTGTGTGTGTCATCTCAGTATGTGTGTTAGTGTGTGTGTCATCTCAGTATGTGTGGTAGTGTGTGTGTCATCTCAGTATGTGTGGTAGTATGTGTGTTAGAATGTGTTAGTGTGTGTGTCATCTTAGTATGTGTGTTAGTGTGTGTGTCATCTCTGTATGTGATGTAGTGTGTGTTAGTGTGTGTGTCATCTCAGTATGTGTGGTAGTGTGTGTTAGTGTGTGTCATCTCAGTATGTGTGTTAGTGTGTGTTAGTGTGTGTGTCATCTCAGTATGTGTGTTAGTGTGTGTTTCATCTCAGTATGTGTGTTAGTGTGTGTTTGTGTGTGTGTCATCTCAGTATGTGTGGTAGTGTGTGTGTCATCTCAGTATGTGTGTTAGTGTGGGTGTCATCTCAGTATGTGTGGTAGTGTGTGTGTCATCTCAGTATGTGTGTTAGTGTGTGTGTCATCTCAGTATGTGTAGTAGTGTGTGTGTCATCTCAGTATGTGTGGTAGTGTGTGGTAGTGTGTGTGTCATCTCAGTATGTGTGTTAGTGTGTGTGTCATCTCAGTATGTGTGGTAGTGTGTGTGTCATCTCAGTATTTGTGGTAGTGTGTGTGTCATCTCAGTATGTGTGTTAGTGTGTGTTAGTGTGTGTCATCTCAGTATGTGTGGTAGTGTGTGTTAGTCTGTGTGTCATCTCAGTATGTGTGTTAGTGTGTGTTAGTGTGTGTGTCATCTCAGTATGTGTGTTAGTGTGTGTTTCATCTCAGTATGTGTGGTAGTGTGTGTGTCATCTCAGTATGTGTGGTAGTGTGTGTGTCATTTCAGTATGTGTGGTAGTGTGTGTGTCATCTCAGTATGTGTGGTAGTGTGTGTGTCATCTCAGTATGTGTTTTAGTGTGTGTGTGATCTCAGTATGTGTGTTAGTGTGTGTCATCTCAGTATTTGTGGTAGTGTGTGTTAGTGTGTGTGTCATCTCAGTATGTGTGTTAGTGTGTGTTAGTGTGTGTGTCATCTCAGTATGTGTGGTAGTGTGTGTGTCATCTCTGTATGTGTGGTAGTGTGTGTATCATTTCAGTATGTGTTGTAGTGTGTGTGTCATCTCAGTATGTGTGGTAGTGTGTGTGTCATCTCAGTATGTGCGGTAGTGTGTGTGTCATCTCAGTATGTGTGTTAGTGTGTGTGTCATCTCAGTATGTGTGGTAGTGTGTGTGTTATCTCAGTATGTGTGGTAGTATGTGTGTTAGTGTGTGTTAGTGTGTGTGTCATCTCAGTATGTGGTTTAGTGTGCGTGTCTTTTCAGTATGTGTGGTAGTGTGTGGTAGTGTGTGTGTCATCTCAGTATGTGTGTTAGTGTGTGTTAGTGTGTCATCTCAGTATGTGTCTTAGTGTGTGTTAGTGTGTGTGTCATCTCAGTATGTGTGTTAGTGTGTGTTAGTGTGTGTGTCATCTCAGTATGTGTGTCAGTGTGTGTGTCGTCTCAGTATGTGTGTTAGTGTGTGTTAGTGTGTGTCATCTCAGTATGTGTGTTATTGTGTATTAGTGTGTGTGTCATCGCAGTATGTGTGGTAGTGTGTGGTAGTGTGTGTGTCATCTCAGTATGTGTGTTAGTGTGTGTGTCATCTCAGTATGTGTGTTAGTGTGTGTTAGTGTGTGTCATCTCAGTATGTGTGTTATTGTGGGTTAGTGTGTGTGTCATCTCAGTATGTGTGGTAGTGTGTGTTAGTGTGTGTGTCATCTCAGTATGTGTGGTAGTGTGTGTTAATGTGTGTGTCATCTCAGTATGTGTGTTAGTGTGTGTTAGTGTGTGTCTTCTCAGTACGTGTGGTAGTGTGTGTCAGTGTGTGTGTCATCTCAGTATGTGTGTTATTGTGTGTTAGTGTGTGTTTCTTCTCAGTATGTGTGTTAGAGTGTGTCATCTCAGTATGTGTGGTAGCGTGTGTTTCATCTCAGTATGTGTGTGTTAGTGTGTGTGTCATCTCAGTATGTGTGGTAGTGTGTGTGTCATTTCAGAATGTGTGGTAGTGTGTTTTAGTGTGTGTGTCATCTCAGTATGTGTGTTAGTGTGTGTTTGTGTGTGTGTCATCTCAGTATGTGTGGTAGTGTGTGTTTCATCTCAGTATGTGTGGTAGCGTGTGTTTCATCTCAGTATGTGTGTGTTAGTGTGTGTGTCATCTCAGTATGTGTGGTAGTGTGTGTGTCATTTCAGAATGTGTGGTAGTGTGTGGTAGTGTGTGTGTCATCTCAGTATGTGTTTTAGTGTGTGTGTCATCTCAGTATGTGCGGTAGTGTGTGTGTCATCTCAGTATGTGTGTTAGTGTGTGTGTCATCTCAGTATGTGTGGTAGTGTGTGTGTCATCTCAGTATGTGTGGTAGTATGTGTGTTAGAATGTGTTAGTGTGTGTGTCATCTTAGTATGTGTGTTAGTGTGTGTGTCATCTCTGTATGTGATGTAGTGTGTGTTAGTGTGTGTGTCATCTCAGTATGTGTGTTAGTGTGTGTTAGTGTGTGTCATCTCAGTATGTGTGGTAGTGTGTGTTAGTGTGTGTGTCATCTCAGTATGTGTGTTAGTGTGTGTTAGTGTGTGTGTCATCTCAGTATGTCTGGTAGTGTGTGTGTCATCTCAGTATGTGTGGTAGTGTGTGTGTCATCTCAGTATGTGTGTTAGTGTGGGTGTCATCTCAGTATGTGTGGTAGTGTGTGTGTTAGTGTGTGTTAGTGTGTGTGTCATCTCAGTATGTTGTTTAGTGTGTGTGTCATCTCAGTATGTGTGTTAGTGTGTGTGTCATCTCAGTATGTGTGTTAGTGTGTGTGTCATCTCAGTATGTGTGGTAGTGTGTGTGTCATCTCAGTATTTGTGGTAGTGTGTGTGTCATCTCAGTATGTGTGTTAGTGTGTGTTAGTGTGTGTCATCTCAGTATGTGTGGTAGTGTGTGTTAGTGTGTGTGTCATCTCAGTATGTGTGTTAGTGTGTGTTAGTGTGTGTGTCATCTCAGTATGTGTGTTAGTGTGTGTTTCATCTCAGTATGTGTGGTAGTGTGTGTGTCATCTCAGTATGTGTGGTAGTGTGTGTGTCATTTCAGTATGTGTGGTAGTGTGTGTGTCATCTCAGTATGTGTGGTAGTGTGTGTGTCATCTCAGTATGTGTTTTAGTGTGTGTGTCATCTCAGTATGTGTGTTAGTGTGTGTGTCATCTCAGTATGTGTGGTAGTGTGTGTGTCATCTCAGTATCTGTGGTAGTATGTGTGTTAGTGTGTGTTAGTGTGTGTGTCATCTCAGTATGTTGTTTAGTGTGTGTGTCATCTCAGTATGTGTGGTAGTGTGTGGTAGTGTGTGTGTCATTTCAGTATGTGTGGTAGTGTGTGGTAGTGTGTGTGTCATCTCAGTATGTGTGTTAGTGTGTGTTAGTGTGTGTCATCTCAGTATGTGTCTTAGTGTGTGTTAGTGTGTGTGTCATCTCAGTAGGTGTGTTAGTGTGTGTGTCATCTCAGTATGTGTTTTAGTGTGTGTTAGTGTGTGTCATCTCAGTATGTGTGTTATTGTGTATTAGTGTGTGTGTCATTTCAGTATGTGTGGTAGTGTGTGTTAGTGTGTGTGTCATCTCAGTATGTGTGTTAGTGTGTGTGTCATCTCAGTATGTGTGTTAGTGTGTGTTAGTGTGTGTCATCTCAGTATGTGTGTTATTGTGGGTTAGTGTGTGTGTCATCTCAGTATGTGTGGTAGTGTGTGTTAGTGTGTGTGTCATCTCAGTATGTGTGGTAGTGTGTGTTAATGTGTGTGTCATCTCAGTATGTGTGTTAGTGTGTGTTAGTGTGTGTCTTCTCAGTACGTGTGGTAGTGTGTGTTAGTGTGTGCGTCATCTCAGTATGTGTGTTAGAGTGTGTGTCATCTCAGTATGTGTGTTAGTATGTGTCATATCAGTATGTGTGGTAGTGTGTTTTAGTGTGTGTGTCATCTCAGTATGTGTGTTAGTGTGTGTTTGTGTGTGTGTCATCTCAGTATGTGTGGTAGTGTGTGTGTCATCTCAGTATGTGTGTTAGTGTGTGTGTCATCTCAGTATGTGTGTTAGTGTGTGTGTCATCTCAGTATGTGTGGTAGTGTGTGTGTCATTTCAGAATGTTTGGTAGTGTGTGTTAGTGTGTGTGTGTCATCTCAGTATGTGTGTTAGTGTGTGTTAGTGTGTGTGTGTCATTTCAGTATGTGTGTGAGTGTGTGTTAGTGTGTGTGTGTCATCTCAGTATGTGTGTTAGTGTGTGTTAGTGTGTGTGTGTCATTTCAGTATGTGTGTGAGTGTGTGTTAGTGTGTGTGTCATCTCAGTATGTGTGTTAGTGTGTGTGATCTCAGTATGTGTGTTAGTGTGTGTCATCTCAGTATTTGTGGTAGTGTGTGTTAGTGTGTGTGTCATCTCAGTATGTGTGTTAGTGTGTGTTAGTGTGTGTGTCATCTCAGTATGTGTGTTAGTGTGTGTTTCATCTCAGTATGTGTGGTAGTGTGTGTGTCATCTCAGTTTGTGTGGTAGTGTGTGTGTCATTTCAGTATGTGTGGTAGTGTGTGTGTCATCTCTGTATGTGTGGTAGTGTGTGTGTCATCTCAGTATGTGCGGTAGTGTGTGTGTCATCTCAGTATGTGTGTTAGTGTGTGTGTCATCTCAGTATTTGTGGTAGTGTGTGTGTTATCTCAGTATGTGTGGTAGTATGTGTGTTAGTGTGTGTTAGTGTGTGTGTCATCTCAGTATGTGGTTTAGTGTGTGTGTCATCTCAGTATGTGTGTTAGTGTGCGTGTCTTTTCAGTATGTGTGGTAGTGTGTGGTAGTGTGTGTGTCATCTCAGTATGTGTGTTAGTGTGTGTTAGTGTGTCATCTCAGTATGTGTCTTAGTGTGTGTTAGTGTGTGTGTCATCTCAGTATGTGTGTTAGTGTGTGTTAGTGTGTGTGTCGTCTCAGTATGTGTGTCAGTGTGTGTGTCGTCTCAGTATGTGTGTTAGTGTGTGTTAGTGTGTGTCATCTCAGTATGTGTGTTAGTGTGTGTTAGTGTGTGTCATCTCAGTATGTGTGTTAGTGTGTGTTAGTGTGTGTCATCTCAGTATGTGTGTTATTGTGTATTAGTGTGTGTGTCATCTCAGTATGTGTGGTAGTGTGTGGTAGTGTGTGTGTCATCTCAGTATGTGTGTTAGTGTGTGTGTCATCTCAGTATGTGTGTTAGTGTGTGTTAGTGTGTGTCATCTCAGTATGTGTGTTATTGTGGGTTAGTGTGTGTGTCATCTCAGTATGTGTGGTAGTGTGTGTTAGTGTGTGTCATCTCAGTATGTGTGGTAGTGTGTGTTAATGTGTGTGTCATCTCAGTATGTGTGTTAGTGTGTGTTAGTGTGTGTCTTCTCAGTACGTGTGGTAGTGTGTGTCAGTGTGTGTGTCATCTCAGTATGTGTGTTATTGTGTGTTAGTGTGTGTTTCTTCTCAGTATGTGTGTTAGAGTGTGTCATCTCAGTATGTGTGGTAGTGTGTTTTAGTGTGTGTGTCATCTCAGTATGTGTGTTAGTGTGTGTTTGTGTGTGTGTCATCTCAGTATGTGTGGTAGTGTGTGTTTCATCTCAGTATGTGTGGTAGCGTGTGTTTCATCTCAGTATGTGTGTGTTAGTGTGTGTGTCATCTCAGTATGTGTGGTAGTGTGTGTGTCATTTCAGAATGTGTGGTAGTGTGTGGTAGTGTGTGTGTCATCTCAGTATGTGTTTTAGTGTGTGTGTCATCTCAGTATGTGCGGTAGTGTGTGTGTCATCTCAGTATGTGTGTTAGTGTGTGTGTCATCTCAGTATGTGTCTTAGTGTGTGTTAGTGTGTGTGTCATCTCAGTATGTGTGTTAGTGTGTGTGTCATCTCAGTATTTGTGGTAGTGTGTGTGTTATCTCAGTATGTGTGGTAGTATGTGTGTTAGTGTGTGTTAGTGTGTGTGTCATCTCAGTATGTGGTTTAGTGTGTGTGTCATCTCAGTATGTGTGTTAGTGTGTGTCTTTTCAGTATGTGTGGTAGTGTGTGGTAGTGTGTGTGTCATCTCAGTATGTGTGTTAGTGTGTGTTAGTGTGTCATCTCAGTATGTGTCTTAGTGTGTGTTAGTGTGTGTGTCATCTCAGTATGTGTGTTAGTGTGTGTTAGTGTGTGTGTCATCTCAGTATGTGTGTCAGTGTGTGTGTCGTCTCAGTATGTGTGTTAGTGTGTGTTAGTGTGTGTCATCTCAGTATGTGTGTTAGTGTGTGTTAGTGTGTGTCATCTCAGTATGTGTGTTAGTGTGTGTTAGTGTGTGTCATCTCAGTATGTGTGTTATTGTGTATTAGTGTGTGTGTCATCTCAGTATGTGTGGTAGTGTGTGGTAGTGTGTGTGTCATCTCAGTATGTGTGTTAGTGTGTGTGTCATCTCAGTATGTGTGTTAGTGTGTGTTAGTGTGTGTCATCTCAGTATGTGTGTTATTGTGGGTTAGTGTGTGTGTCATCTCAGTATGTGTGGTAGTGTGTGTTAGTGTGTGTGTCATCTCAGTATGTGTGGTAGTGTGTGTTAATGTGTGTGTCATCTCAGTATGTGTGTTAGTGTGTGTTAGTGTGTGTCTTCTCAGTACGTGTGGTAGTGTGTGTCAGTGTGTGTGTCATCTCAGTATGTGTGTTATTGTGTGTTAGTGTGTGTTTCATCTCAGTATGTGTGTGTTAGTGTGTGTGTCATCTCAGTATGTGTGGTAGTGTGTGTGTCATTTCAGAATGTGTGGTAGTGTGTGGTAGTGTGTGTGTCATCTCAGTATGTGTTTTAGTGTGTGTGTCATCTCAGTATGTGCGGTAGTGTGTGTGTCATCTCAGTATGTGTGTTAGTGTGTGTGTCATCTCAGTATGTGTCTTAGTGTGTGTTAGTGTGTGTGTCATCTCAGTATGTGTGTTAGTGTGTGTGTCATCTCAGTATTTGTGGTAGTGTGTGTGTTATCTCAGTATGTGTGGTAGTATGTGTGTTAGTGTGTGTTAGTGTGTGTGTCATCTCAGTATGTGGTTTAGTGTGTGTGTCATCTCAGTATGTGTGTTAGTGTGCGTGTCTTTTCAGTATGTGTGGTAGTGTGTGGTAGTGTGTGTGTCATCTCAGTATGTGTGTTAGTGTGTGTTAGTGTGTCATCTCAGTATGTGTCTTAGTGTGTGTTAGTGTGTGTGTCATCTCAGTATGTGTGTTAGTGTGTGTTAGTGTGTGTGTCATCTCAGTATGTGTGTCAGTGTGTGTGTCGTCTCAGTATGTGTGTTAGTGTGTGTTAGTGTGTGTCATCTCAGTATGTGTGTTAGTGTGTGTTAGTGTGTGTCATCTCAGTATGTGTGTTAGTGTGTGTTAGTGTGTGTCATCTCAGTATGTGTGTTATTGTGTATTAGTGTGTGT
Organism: Brachymystax lenok tsinlingensis; assembly: GCA_030435695.1. NCBI lineage: Eukaryota > Metazoa > Chordata > Actinopteri > Salmoniformes > Salmonidae > Brachymystax > Brachymystax lenok. The sequence goes on from CM059814.1 coordinate 14,169,817, forward strand.
GTCATCTCAGTATGTGTGGTAGTGTGTGGTAGTGTGTGTGTCATCTCAGTATGTGTGTTAGTGTGTGTGTCATCTCAGTATGTGTGTTAGTGTGTGTTAGTGTGTGTCATCTCAGTATGTGTGTTATTGTGGGTTAGTGTGTGTGTCATCTCAGTATGTGTGGTAGTGTGTGTTAGTGTGTGTGTCATCTCAGTATGTGTGGTAGTGTGTGTTAATGTGTGTGTCATCTCAGTATGTGTGTTAGTGTGTGTTAGTGTGTGTCTTCTCTCAGTATGTGTGGTAGTGTGTGTCAGTGTGTGTGTCATCTCAGTATGTGTGTTATTGTGTGTTAGTGTGTGTTTCTTCTCAGTATGTGTGTTAGAGTGTGTCATCTCAGTATGTGTGGTAGTGTGTTTTAGTGTGTGTGTCATCTCAGTATGTGTGTTAGTGTGTGTTTGTGTGTGTGTCATCTCAGTATGTGTGGTAGTGTGTGTTTCATCTCAGTATGTGTGGTAGCGTGTGTTTCATCTCAGTATGTGTGTGTTAGTGTGTGTGTCATCTCAGTATGTGTGGTAGTGTGTGTGTCATTTCAGAATGTGTGGTAGTGTGTGGTAGTGTGTGTGTCATCTCAGTATGTGTTTTAGTGTGTGTGTCATCTCAGTATGTGCGGTAGTGTGTGTGTCATCTCAGTATGTGTCTTAGTGTGTGTTAGTGTGTGTGTCATCTCAGTATGTGTGGTAGTGTGTGTTAGTGTGTGTGTGTCATCTCAGTATGTGTGTTAGTGTTTGTTAGTGTGTGTCATCTCAGTATGTGTGTTAGTGTGTGTGTCATCTCAGTATGTGTGGTAGTGTGTGTTAGTGTGTGTGTCATCTCAGTATGTGTGGTAGTGTGTGTTAATGTGTGTGTCATCTCAGTATGTGTGTTAGTGTTTGTTAGTGTGTGTCATCTCAGTACGTGTGGTAGTGTGTGTTAGTGTGTGTGTCATCTCAGTATGTGTGTTAGTGTGTGTTAGTGTGTGTGTCTTCTCAGTATGTGTGTTAGAGTGTGTGTCATCTCAGTATGTGTGTTAGTGTGTGTCATCTCAGTATGTGTGGTAGTGTGTTTTAGTGTGTGTGTCATCTCAGTATGTGTGTTAGTGTGTGTTTGTGTGTGTGTCATCTCAGTATGTGTGGTAGTGTGTGTTTCATCTCAGTATGTGTGGTAGTGTGTGTGTCATCTCAGTATGTGTGTTAGTGTGTGTGTCATCTCAGTATGTGTGGTAGAGTGTGTGTCATTTCAGAATGTGTGGTAGTGTGTGGTAGTGTGTGTGTCATCTCAGTATGTGTTTTAGTGTGTGTGTCATCTCAGTATGTGTGTTAGTGTGTGTGTCATCTCAGTATGTGCGGTAGTGTGTGTGTCATCTCAGTATGTGTGGTAGTGTGTGTGTCATCTCAGTATGTGTGGTAGTATGTGTGGTAGTGTGTGTGTCATCTCAGTATGTGTGGTAGTATGTGTGTTAGTGTGTGTTAGTGTGTGTGTCATCTCAGTATGTGTGTTAGTGTGTGTGTCATCTCAGTATGTGCGGTAGTGTGTGTGTCATCTCAGTATGTGTGGTAGTGTGTGTGTCATCTCAGTATGTGTGGTAGTATGTGTGGTAGTGTGTGTGTCATCTCAGTATGTGTGTTAGTGTGTGTGTCATCTCAGTATGTGGTTTAGTGTGTGTGTCATCTCAGTATGTGTGGTAGTGTGTGTGTCATTTCAGTATGTGTGGTAGTGTGTGGTAGTGTGTGTGTCATCTCAGTATGTGTGTTAGTGTGTGTTAGTGTGTGTCATCTCAGTATGTGGTTTAGTGTGTGTTAGTGTGTGTGTCATCTCAGTATGTGTGTTAGTGTGTGTTAGTGTGTGTGTCATCTCAGTATGTGTGTCAGTGTGTGTGTGTCGTCTCAGTATGTGTGTTAGTGTGTGTTAGTGTGTGTCATCTCAGTATGTGTGTTCTTGTGCATTAGTGCGTGTGTCATCTCAGTATGTGTGGTAGTGTGTGTTAGTGTGTGTGTCTTCTCAGTATGTGTGTTAGTGTGTGTGTCATCTCAGTATGTGTGTTAGTGTGTGTTAGTGTGTGTCATCTCAGTATGTGTGTTATTGTGGGTTAGTGTGTGTGTCATCTCAGTATGTGTGGTAGTGTGTGTTAGTGTGTGTGTCATCTCAGTATGTGTGGTAGTGTGTGTTAATGTGTGTGTCATCTCAGTATGTGTGTTAGTGTTTGTTAGTGTGTGTCATCTCAGTACGTGTGGTAGTGTGTGTTAGTGTGTGTGTCATCTCAGTATGTGTGTTAGTGTGTGTTAGTGTGTGTGTCTTCTCAGTATGTGTGTTAGAGTGTGTGTCATCTCAGTATGTGTGTTAGTGTGTGTCATCTCAGTATGTGTGGTAGTGTGTTTTAGTGTGTGTGTCATCTCAGTATGTGTGTTAGTGTGTGTTTGTGTGTGTGTCATCTCAGTATGTGTGGTAGTGTGTGTTTCATCTCAGTATGTGTGGTAGTGTGTGTGTCATCTCAGTATGTGTGTTAGTGTGTGTGTCATCTCAGTATGTGTGGTAGTGTGTGTGTCATTTCAGAATGTGTGGTAGTGTGTGGTAGTGTGTGTGTCATCTCAGTATGTGTTTTAGTGTGTGTGTCATCTCAGTATGTGTGTTAGTGTGTGTGTCATCTCAGTATGTGTGGTAGTGTGTGTGTCATCTCAGTATGTGTGGTAGTATGTGTGTTAGTGTGTGTTAGTGTGTGCGTCATCTCAGTATGTGTGTTAGTGTGTGTGTCATCTCAGTATGTGTTGTAGTGTGTGTGTCATTTCAGTATGTGTGGTAGTGTTTGTTAGTGTCTGTGTCATCTCAGTATGTGTGTTAGTGTGTGTGTCATCTCAGTATGTGTGTTAGTGTGTGTCATCTCAGTATGTGTGGTAGTGTGTGTTAGTTTGTGTGTCATCTCAGTATGTGTGTTAGTGTGTGTCATCTCAGTATGTGTGGTAGTGTGTGGTAATGTGTGTTACTGTGTGTGTCATCTCAGTATGTGTGTTAGTGTGTGTTAGTGTGTGTCATCTCAGTACGTGTGCTATTGTGTGTGTCATCTCAGAATGTGTGTCAGTGTGTGTCATCTCAGTATGTGTGGTAGTGTGTGTTAGAGTGTGTGTCATCTCAGTATGTGTGTTATTGTTTGTTAGTGTGTGTGGCATCTCAGTATGTGTGGTAGTGTGTGTTAGTGTGTGTGTCTTCTCAGTATGTGTGGTAGTGTGTTTTAGAGTGTGTGTCATCCCCACAACAGTCCACTCCCCACCACCACACCCCTCTCTCTCCCTGACTCCAAACACTCCCCCAATTCCCCACATGGCTCCAATAAAAGGGTTATTTTTAGCACTTTTTTAGGAAGATTTTTAGTCAGTTGTAGCATTGTGTATGCTGTGCTCTGATAGACTGATAGTTTGTTTAGAAACATCTACAGAGCAGAGTGACGTTTTCCAGAACCAGCCATGTGTACTTACACCTATCTCCCCAAAGTGACCCCACACAGTGTTAGAGGGGCGAGATCAGAGAGGGTTTGGGTCATTCCTGGTTTTCCAGACTCCCACCGCTAGATTGCAATCATATCCGAAGCCGAACAGCCTGGTTGTTGGGACTTCTCTCTAAAATGGCCGGTATGAAACGCAAACGCCAACGTTCTGTGGAATCACTTACTTTGATGGTTAAAAAAATCCACTAAATAAAGTTTGGTTTGGAGACCACAGATAAAACACACACAATTTGTGGTACACTAAAGCATTCTTTCTCTTTATATGTCACACACACACACACACACTCATTAATCTGTGCAGACTCAGGAAACCGCTCCTGTGAGCTGGATAGAGGCCCTGAGAGTGAGGAGGGGGGAAGAAGGAGGAGAGGGGGAGGGAGGGGGGAGAGAGTAAGGGAGGGAGAGAGGGAGGGTGGGATCAAAGCCACGACGAGAGCAGCAGACTAGCTGAAAAGAAACAACAGAAGAAGGAAGAAAAGAGAAAGGAAAATGTCCTTTGCTCTGGAGCTCTGAGAATACAGGAAGGAGAGAGTCTTTGCTCTGGAGCTCTGAGAATACAGGAAGGAGAGAGTCTTTGCTCTGGAGCTCTGAGAATACAGGAAGGAGAGAGTCTTTGCTCTGGAGCTCTGAGAATACAGGAAACAGAGAGGATCTCATCCCCCTCGTTTAAATCAACTGGCACAGAGACAAGTGTGAATGTGTGTATGTGCATATATTTATAGACAGTGTGCATGTGGAACTTTGTGCGCTGTCGTGTGTGTATACACTCTTGGAAAAAAGGGTTCTAAAAGGGTTCTTTGGCTGTTTCATTAAGAGACCCTTTTGGTTTCAGGTAGAACCCTTTTGGGTTCCACGTAGAACCCTCTGTGGAAAGAGTTCTACCTGTAACCAAATAGCGTTCTTCAAAGGGTTCTTCTACGGGGACAGCCGAGGAACCCTTTGAGGTTTTAGATAGCACCTTTTATTCTAAGAGTGTACAGTATGTATGTACTGTGTATGTACTGTGTGTATGTACTGTGTGAGTTGAACAGAAAGCTGAAATGTGACTCAGTGTAAAGTAAACAAACGCACTGGTGTTTTAATGAGTCTGTATCTGAGTCTTATTCCACATAGTTTTGGTCTGAGCACCTAAGAAAAACAGATGTAAGGATGTACTGCACAAACATATTATCACTCTCTACCTATCTATCTCGCTCTCTCTCTCTCTACCTCCCTCTCTCTCCCTGCTTCTCTCTCTCTGCTTCTCTCTCTCTCTCTCTCTCTCTCTCTCTCTCTCTCTCTCTCTCTCTCTCTCTCTCTCTCTCCCTCTCTCTCTCTCTACCCCCCTCTCTCTCCCTGCTTCTCTCTCTCTGCTTCTCTCTCTCTCTCTCTCTCTCTCTCTCTTTGTCTCTCTCTCTCTCTCTCTCTCTCTCTCTCTCTCTCTCTCTCTCTCTCTCTCTCTCTCTCTCTCTCTCTCTCTCTCTCTCTCTCTCTCTCTCTCTCTCTCTCTCTCTCTCTCTCTCTCTCTCTCTCTCTCTCTCTCTCTCTCTCTCTCTCTCTCTCTCTCTCTCTCTCTCTCTCTCTCTCTCTCTCTCTCTCTCTCTCTCTCTCTGCCTCTCTCTCTCTCTCTCTTTCTCTCTCTCTCTCTGCCTCTCTCTCTCTCTCTCTCTCTCTCTCTCTCTCTCTCTCTCTCTCTCACCCGTCCCCATGCACACATCTCTCCCTGCTCTCACAGAGAAGGTTGACAGTCCTTAAGAAAATATTCCCCTCTTGTCCCCCTTCCCTCCCGGTCTCCCCCTTCCCACTCTTAGTTCCCCCTTCCCTCCCTTTTCTCCCTCTTCCCTCTGCCATAAAAAACATACAAAACAAAACAAAAGAATGCTGTCAGAGAGAGGGAGAGAGAGCGTTTCACTGGCTGGCCTGGGTCAGAACCCTATTTACCTACCGCATGCAGCACTGCTCTCCCTTACAGCACCCAGAACCTCCCCTCAAAGACCTAGCCTCTCACACGCACATGCAGGAACACAATATATTCACTTTGCCCAGAAGCAGCACATGGTCCTGGTTAAGAGGCTCTGGGACCTAAATGAAACCCAATCTCTCAAGGAGTTATTCCTCTCATTTCTCAGAAATCATTGAAAGAAATCCTCTCTCTCTCTCAATTCAATTTCAATTTAAGGGCTTTATTGGCATGGGAAACATATGTTAACATTGCCAAAGCAAGTGAAGTAGATAATAAACAAAAGATAAATAAACAATAAAAATGAACAGTAAACATTACACTCACAAAAGTTCCAAAATAATAAAGATATTTCAAATGTTAAAGTACAAAAGGGAAAATAACTAAACATAAATATGGGTTGTATTTACAATGGTGTTTGTTCTTCACTGGTTGCCCTTTTCTTGTGGCAACAGGTCACAAATATTGTTGCTGTGATGGCACAAATTGGGTTTGTTTTCTATTTCTTTGTGGATCTGAGTAATCTGAGGGAAATATGTGTATCTATTATGGTCATACATTTAGCAGGAGGATAGGAAGTACAGCTCAGTTTCCACCTCATTTTGTGGGCAGTGTGCACATAGCCTGTCTTCTCTTGAGAGCCAGGACAATTGACTTCCGGCGCCGACAGAGATGGCAGCCTCGCTTCACGTTCTCAGGAAACCATGCAGTATTTTGTTTTTTATGTATTACTTCTTACATTATTACCCCGGGAAATATTAAGTTTTATTACATACAACCGGGAGGAACTATTGGATATAAGAGCAACGTCAACTTACCAACATTACGACCAGGAATACGACTTTCCCAAAGAGGATTCTCGGTTTGCTAACCCAAACACAACAATAGACTGGATAGCACCCGGCTACTCAAAGCAACGGCGGCGCCGGAGAAGAGGGAAACGCGCCGGTCTTTTGGTCAAGCTACGTCGACGGGCGCATCGTGCACCTCTCCCGAGTATTTTAATCGCCAATGTACAGTCTCTTGACAACAAAGTAGACGAAATCCGATCGAGGGTTGCCTTTCAGAGAGACATCCGAGACTGCAACGTTCTTTGCTTCACGGAAACATGGCTCACTCAGGACACGTTATCGAGTCGGTACAGCCACCTGGTTTCTCCACGCATCGCCCGACAGAAACAAACTTCTATCTGGTAAGAAGAAGGGTGGGGTGTGTGTCTTATGATTAACGAGACGTGGTGTGATCATAACAACATACAGGAACTCAAGTCCTTTTGTTCACCTGACATAGAATTCCTTACAATCAAATGCCGACCGCATTATCTACCAAGAGAATTCTCCTCGATTATAATCACAGTCGTGTACATCCCCCCTCAAGCTGACACATCGACGGCACTGAAAGAAATTCATCGGACTCTATGTAAACTGGAAACCACATATCCTGAGGCTGCATTTATTGTGGCTGGGGATTTTAATAAGGCTAATTTAAGAACAAGGCTCCCAAAATTTTACCAGCATATCGAATGTGCCACCCGGTCTGGTAAAATCCTGGACCACTGTTATTCCAACTTCCGTGATGCATACAAGGCTATTCTCCGCCCTCCTTTCGGCAAGTCTGACCATGACTCCATTTTGTTGCTCCCAGCCTACAAACAGAAACTAAAACAGGAAACGCCGTTCTCAGGTCTGTTCAACGCTGGTCCGACCAATCTGATTCCATGCTGCAAGATTGCTTCGAGCACGTGGACTGGGATATGTTCGGATAGCATCTGACAACAACATTGATGTATACGCTGATTCGGTGAGCGAGTTTATTAGCAAGTGCATTGGTGATGTTGTACCCATAGCAAATATTAAAACCTTCCCCAACCAGAAACCGTGGATTGATGGCAGCATTCGTGCAAAACTGAAAGCGCGAACCACTGCTTTTAACCAGGCTAAGGCTACCGGAAACATGACTGAATACAAACAGTGTAGCTATTCCCTCCGCAAGGCAATCAAACAAGCTAAGCGTCCAAAATAGAGACAAAGTAGAGTCACAATTCAACGGCTCAGACACAAGAGGAATGTGGCAGGGTCTACAGTCAATCACGGACTACAAAAAGAAAACCAGCCCCATCGCGGACCATGACGTCCTGCTCCCAGACCAACTAAACAACTTCTTTGCTCGCTTTGAGGACAATGCAGTGCCACCGACACGCCCGCTACCAAAACCTGCGGGCTCACCTTCACCGCAGCCAATGTGAGAAAAACATTTAAATGTGTTAACCCTCGCAAGGCTGCCGGCCCAGATGGCATCCCTGGCCGTGTCCTCAGAGCATGCGAGACCAGCTGGCTGGTGTGTTCACGGACATATTCAATCAGTCCCTATCCCAGTCTGCTGTTCCCACATGCTTCAAGAGGGCCACCATTGTTCCTGTTCCCAAGAAAGCTAAGGTGACTGAGCTAAATGACTATCGCCCGTAGCACTCACTTCTGTCATCATGAAGTGCTTTGAGAGATTAGTCAAGGATCATATCACCTCCATCCTGCCAGACACCCTGGACCCACTCCAATTTGCTTACCGTCCCAATAGGTCCACAGACGCAATCGCAATCACACTGCATACTGCCCTAACCCATCTGGACAAGAGGAATACTTATGTAAGAATGCTGTTCATCGACTACAGCTCAGCATTTAACACCATAGTTCCCTCCAAGCTCGTCATTAAGCTCGAGACCCTGGGTCTCGACCCAGCCCTGTGCAACTGGATCCTGGACTTCCTGACGGGCCGGTCCCAGGTGGTGAGGGTAGGAAACAACATCTCCACTCCGCTGATCCTCAACACTGGGGCCCCACAAGGGTGCGTTCTCAGCCCTCTCCTGTACTCCCTGTTTACCCATGACTGCGTGGCCAAGCACGCATCCAACTCAATCATCAAGTTTGCTGACGACACTACAGTGGTAGGCTTGATTACCAACAACAACGAGACGGCCTACAGAGAGGAGGTGAGGGCCCTCGGAGTGTGATGTCAGGAAAATAACCTCTCACTCAATGTCAGCAAAACAAAGGAGATGATCGTGGACTTCAGGAAACAGGAGAGGGAGCACCCCCCTATCCACATCGAGGGGACAGTAGTGGAGAGGGTGGAAAGTTTTAAGTTCCTCGGTGTACACATCACGGACAAACTGAATTGGTCCACCCACACAGACAGCGTGGTGAAGAAGGCGCACAGCGCCTCTTCAACCTCAGGAGGCTGAAGAAATTCGGCTTGTCACCAAAATCACTCACAAACTTTTACAGATGCACTATCGAGAGCATCCTGTCGGGCTGTATCACCGCCTGGTACGGCAACTGCTCCGCCCACAACCGTAAGGCTCTCCAGAGGGTAGTGAGGACTGCACAGCGCATCACCGGGAAACCTACCTGCCCTCCAGGACACCTACACCACCCGATGTCACAGGAAGGCCAAAAAGATCATCAAGGACAACAACCACCCGAGCCACTGCCTGTTCACCCCGCTATCATCCAGAAGGCGAGGTCAGTACAGGTGCATCAAAGCTGGGACCGAGAGACTGAAAAACAGCTTCTACCTCAAGGCCATCAGACTGTTAAACAGCCATCACTAACATTGAGTGGCTGCTGCCAACATACTGACTTAAATCTCTAGCCACTTTAAACATAGGAATTGGATGTAACAAATGTATCACTAGCCACTTTAAACAATTTTGTATATAATGTTTACGTATCCGACATACTCATATCAAATGTATACACTGTACTCTAAACCATCTACTGTATCTTGCCTATGCCGTTCGGCCATCGACCCAAATCTCTAGCCACTTTAATAATTATAACTGGATGAAATAATGTATCACTAGCCACTTTAAACAATGCCATTTATATAATGTTTACATATCCTACATTACTCATCTCATATATATATATATATGTGTATATACTGTACTCCATACCATCTACTGCATCTTGCCTATGCCGGTCAGCCATCGCTCATCCATATATTTATATGTACATACTCGTATTCATTCCTTTACTCTTGTGTGTATAAGGTAGTTGTTGTGAATTTGTTAGATTACTTGTTAGATACTACTGCATGGTCGGAACTAGAAGCACAAGCACTTCGCTACACTCGCATTAACATCTGCTAACCATGTGTATGTGACAAATAAAATTTGATTTGATTTTATTTGATTTTATTAGTCTGTACATAGTCAAAGATTTCCTTAAGTTTGGATCAGTCACAGCGGTCAGGTATTCTGCCACTGTGTACTCTCTGTTTAGGGCCAAATAGCATTCTAGTTTGGTCTGTTATTTTGTTAATTCTTTCCAATGTGTCAAGTAATTATCTTTTTGTTTTCTCATGATTTGGTTGGGTCTAATTGTGTTGCTGTCCTGGGGCTCTGTGGGATCTGTTTGTGTTTGTGAACAGAGCCCCAGGACCAGCTTGCTTAGGGGACTCTTACCAGGTTCATCTCTCTGTATGTGATGGCTTTGTTATGGAAAGTTTGGGAATTGCTTTTCTGGATTTTGATAATTAGCGGGTATCGGCCTAATTCTGCTATGCATGCATTATTTGATGTTTTACGTTGTACACAAGGATATTTTTTCAGAATTCAGAGTCTCAATTTGGTGTTTGTCCCATTTTGTGAATTCTTGGTTGGTGAGCGGACCCTTCGCCCTTCGCCCTCTCTCTCTCTCTCTCTCTCTCTCTCTCTCTCTCTCTCTCTCTCTTTCACTCTCTCTCTCTCTCTACCCTCTCTTTCCCCCTCTCTCTCTCTCTCTCTCTCTGACGAAGTTGCACAGTAATAGGAGGAAGGAGAGCAGCCAGGACATTTTTGTGGGTTTTGTGCGTCTATATTGATTACGACTGGAACCATCTGAGGAAAACAGAGACAGACAGAGAACAATAGCAGACACAAATACACTTACACTGGTTCACAACCAGTCTCTGTTTGTATACCGGTATGGTGAATAAAATACTGTATAGGAAAGAAGGAAACTAGATTGCGACATTGCCGCATTTAGCCAATATGGCTTCAATGTGCGTGAGTGGATAACATTAAAAGTACAGTACGATATAAAATAGCTGACCTATCCTTCACAGTTTCCACACTCCTGTGGGTGAATCTGCCTCCCAGTCATACACTCTCCAGCCCCACTCTGGTCGCTCATTAGGAACATCTCACTTAGGGTAACTGTGTTATTTCAGTGTTTGTAGCTCGTTATGGGAGTGTGTGTGTGTGTGTATGTGTGCGTGTATGTGTGTGTGTGAGTGTGCGCATGTGTGTGTGAGGGGGGTTAGAGTAGAGTGTGATTCCAGATGTGGTTTTACTGCACTGGCAGGGGTGACAGGGCTATAAAGAAACTCTCTGGAGTAGCCTGGGGAGAGGGGGAAGAAAGGGGAGGAGGGGGAGTGCTGGACAGCTTAGGGCCTTGGGGAGGTGGATGGAGGGAGGTGAAAGGAGAAGAGAGGAGAAGAGGTAAGTGCTGTTTTTAGGGCCTGGGGGACTGAAATGGAGGGAGGTGGGTGGAGGTGGGGATGGAGGGATGGAGGTGGAGGAGGGGGAGTGCTGGACAGTTTAGGGCCTTGGGGAGGTGGATGGAGGTGGGGATGGAGGGAGGGAGGTGGGTGGAGGTGGGGATGGAGGGAGGGAGGTGGGTGGAGGTGGGGATGGAGGGATGGAGGTGGAGGAGGGGATAGGGATGGAGGTGGAGGTGGGGATGGAGGGATGGAGAGATGGAGGTGGAGGTGGGGATGGAGGGATGGAGATGGATGGAGGTGGGGATGGAGGTGTGGAGATGGATGGAGGTGGGGATGGAGGGATGGAGGTGGAGGAGGGGGAGTGAAAGGACCTTTCCTGGCGTGAGCACTCAGCTTTATTGGCTCAGGTGTATGGAGCGTCTGGCTCAGGAACCATAAAGGTATGTGTTTGTGTGTTTATGCAATGAAAATGGCATGAATCAATTTAGGAAAGTTTTATTTTGGAGAGTAAAATTAAGGGTGATAGTATGTGTGTGTATTTGTGTGTGTCAGTGGTGGAAAAAGTACCCAATTGTCATAGTTGAGTAAAAGTAAAGATACATTAATAGAAAATGACTCAAGTAAAAGTGTCACATCCTGATCTGTTTCACCCCCCTCCAGGTGTCGCACGTTGGCAGCGGAGAGTGTGTGGAACCAGGAAGCACTGTTCGACATGTTCCTGCACAACATCTCGGAGGAGGTTAAGGATGAGCTTGCTGCTCGGGAGTTACCCACTGATCTTGACTCCCTCATCGCTTTGACCATCCGCATCGATGGGCAGGTGCGGGAACGACGGATGGAGAAGAAATTCGATTTCGTCCGCACATCCAGAGATTCCACCTCACCTCCGCGTCATCCCGAAAGTCCCCGACGGTCCCGTTGCCGAGAGCACCCGAGGTTCCCCGACCTTCCTTGAGAGTCACCGAAGACGGCCGAGGCACTGTTTCCCGAGCCTATGCAACTAGGCAGAGCTGGGCTGTTGCCAGCAGAACGGCTACACAGGATTAACACAAGGAGCTGTCTGTATTGTGAGACTTTTGATCATTTTGTGTCCTCTTGCCAGGCTCACCGGTAGGAGCGAGTACTCTGGTGGGCCATATGGAGAACTTTTCTGCTTCCCTTTCTCGCACCCCTTTTCATGTCATTCTGCTGTGGGGAAACCAGTCCAAATCTCTCCAGGTCCTCATAGACTCTGGTGCCGTTGAGAGCTTTTTGGACTGGCTTCCGAGCTGAACATGCCCACTCAGCCCCTTTCCATTCCCATAGATGTTAGAGCGCTGGACGGGCGCTCTATAGGTCAGGTCAGCCATAACACCACTCCCATCAACCTACAGTGAGGGAAAAAAGTATTTGATCCCCTGCAGATTTTGTACGTTTGCCCACTGACAAAGAAATGATCAGTCTATAATTTTAATGGTATGTTTATTTGAACAGTGAAAGACAGAATAACAACAAAAAAATCCAGAAAAACGCATGTGAAAAATGCTATAAATGGAATTGCATTTTAATGAGGGGCACCGCCCCTATGACTGCAGGATTGACCTTCTCCCTAGCACCACGCCGCCCTGGGTCATCTGTACTCTCTGTCGGGACCAGAGACCAAGGCTATGGAGACCTACATTGGGGACTCCCTAGCTACAGGATTTATCCGTCCCTCTTCCTCTCGCGGTAGTTAACCTGTTTGAGCTAGGGCTCAGTATTTTGAAGTTCGGATGAAAACGTGTCCAAAGTAAACTGCCTGTTACTCAGGCCCAGAAGCTAGGATATAATATAATTAGTAGCTTTGGATAGAAAACACTCTGAAGTTTCTAAAACTGTTAAAATAATGTCTGTGACTGATATGGCAGGCAAAAACCCGAGCAAAATCCATCCAGGAAGTGTTTTTTTTTTAGGTAACCAGTGTTCAGTTGAAGGCCTATTGGTTATATAGGGGAATAGCTCCCAGATTGCAGTTCCTATGGCTTCCACTAGATGTCAACAATCTTTAGAAAAAGGTTTTAAGCTTTTATCTTGAAAAACCAAGGAATTAGAGAAGTTATTCCTGAGGTCACGTCAATTGTCCTATTATGGATTTATCGCGTAACAGTCAGAGTGCTCTCAGCTCTTTTTCTCTTCTATTCATCAGGCTATATTCCGTCTGAAATATAATCATTTATATTCAGTTTAGGGTATCTGAGTATTGATTAGAAATGCTGTTTGACTTGTTTCGACTACCGGTACTTTTGGGATATTGTTTGTCTGCATGGATGAACGCCTTTGGGCAGGTGGATTACTGAACAAAACGCACCAACCAAACTGAGCTTTATGGATATAAAGAGGGACTTTATCGAACAAAAGGACCTTTTATTGTGTAACCGGGACCCTTAGGTATGCCATCAGATGAAGATCTTCAAAGGTAAGCGATTTATTTTATGCTATTTTTGAGTTTTGTGACACCTCTGCTGGTTATGTTATTATGCTAATTGAATATGTGTGCAGGGCACTGTCCTCAGACAATCAAATGTTCTGCTTTCGCCGTATATAGCCTTTTTGAAATCTGACAACTGTCACGACTTCCACCGAAGACGCCTCCTCTCCTTGTTCGAGCAGCGTTCGGCGGTCGACGTCACCGGCTTTCTAGCCATCGCCGCTCAGTTATTTATTGTTCCTTTGCTTTTGTCTTGTTCACATAACACCTGGTTTGCATTCCAGTAATTACGGCATGCATTTATTCCTCTGCATTTCATCATGTCGTTTTGTGGAATTATTTCTATGTTACATTTGTGTGTAGAACCAAGCTCGGTTCACCGGGTAACGATTGTTCACCCGTATTGATTATTGTACTTTGCTGTGTTATTTGTGGACTGTGTTGAGTCGTCGCGCTTGACACTTCAGTTGTGGCCTAGGAGAGTTTGACGCAGTGTGCGTTCTTTATTTTGTGTTGCCTATGCCATTAAAGTGTGCGCCTTTACGACACCTTCCGCTCTCCTGCACCTGATTTCAACCCCAGTAGCGCACACCGTGACAACAACAGTTAGATTAACAAGATTCTAAGCTTTTGAATGGTGTGCAACACTTGTATTTTCATGAATGTTTAAAATGAGTATTTCTGTAATTTGAATTTGGCGCTCTGCAATTTCACCGGATGTTGTAGATGTGGGATGTGACCGTCCCACCTAGCGCAGAGAGGTTAATGCACGGGCGCAGGGTCTTTTCCTTTTTCTCCAAAAAGAAGAACCCTGCGCCTGTGCATTAACTTCCGGGGACTCAATGACATTACTGTGAAGAACCGTTATCCACTACAACTCATTTCCTCGGGCTTCGAGACGCTCCAGGGGGCCACTGTTTTCTCTGAGCTAGATTTATGAAACGCCTACCACCTAGTGCGGATACCAGAGGGGGATGAGTGGAAGACCACCTTCAACACGGCCTGCGGCCACTACGAATATCTGGTCATGCCCTTTGGCCTCACCAACGCCCCTGCCGTGTTCCAGGCTCTGGTTAATGACGTTCTCCACGACATGTTGAACTGGTTCGTCTTTGTCTACATTGATGACATCCTCGTCTTCTCCCGCTCCCCCCAAGAACACATGCTCCACGTCCGAAAGGCTCTCCAGCGCCTTCCAGAGAACCAGTTGTTTGTGAAGGCGGAGTTCCTTCGCTCCACCATCCTCTTTCTGGGTTACATCATCTCTGCTGGGAGTGTACAGATGGATCCTGGGAAGGTGAGAGCGGTGGTGGATTGGCATCAGCCTACGTCCAGGGTGCAGCTGCAACGCTTCCTGGGGTTCGCCAACTTTTATCGCCGCTTCACCCCTGCACCCTGGCCTCCCCCCTGTCTGTACTCACCTCTACCAAGGTTCACCACTGCTCCCATCCTGGTTCATCCTGACCCTTCCCGACAGTTTGTGGTGGAGGCCAATGCTTTGGATGTCGGAGTGGGGGCTGTCCTGTCCCAACGTTCTGCCCTGAACCTTAAGCTGCTTCCCTGCGGCTTCTTCTCTCCACCGCCTCAACGTCACGGAGAGGAACTACGATGTGGGGAATCTCGCCGTGAAGATGGCGTTGGAGGAATGGAGGCATTGGCTAGAAGGGGCGGAACATCCGTTCATTGTGTGGATCGACCACAAAAACCTGGAGAATCTCCATACCGCCAAGCGCCTCAACTCCAGGCAAGCGAGATGGGCCTGCTGTTAAGTTACGGATAGCCAGGGCACACTCAGACATAATTTACAAAGGAAACACTTGTGTTTAGTGAGTCCGCCAGATCAGAGGCAGTAGGGATGACCAGGAATGTTCTCTTGATAAGTGTGTGAATTAGACAATTTTCCTGTCCTGCTAGGCATTCAACGTGTAACAAGTACTTTTGGGTGTCAAGGAAAATGTAGGGAGTAGAAAGTACATAATTTTCTTTAGGAATGTAGTGAAGTAAAAGTTTTCAAAAATATAAATAATAAAGGAAAGTACGGATACCCCAAAAAATTACTTAAGTAGTACTTTCAAGTATTTCTACTTAAGTACTTTACACCACTAGTGTGTGTGTATGAGTGTCAGAGTGTGTGTGGGTGCGTGTGCACATGTGTGTGTGCATGCTTGTATGAGTGTGTATGATAATATGAGACTGTGGGTGCACACATTTGTGTGTGTCTGTGCATGCATGTATGAGTGTTTGAGCCTGTAAGCGTGTGTGTGTGTGTGTATGCAAGCATGTATGAGTGAGTGAGTGTGTGTGAGGGGTGTGTTCTTGATCTGTGGGTCCTGCAGCTTGTTAGTCAAGCTCGTTAATATGCATCTGCTTTACAGGCTCTGTTCAAAGACTGACGTGGCATTTCATCTAGTTCACAATCTACACACTACTGAGAAAAACAGGAGGAGAGCTGTAGGAAGAGGAGGAGGAAGAGAGGAGGAAGAGAGGAGGTGGAGAAGAGGAGGTGGAGGTAAGAAGGAGGAGGAAGAGGAGGAGGAGGAGGAGGAGGAGGAGGAGGAGGAGGAGGAGGAGGAGGAGGAGGAGGAGGAGGAGGAGGAGAGGGGATCAGGTAGAGAAGAAGAGAGGAGGAGGATAAGGAACATGGGAAAGAGGAGAAGTAAGGTACAAGTGGACGAGGAGGAGAAGAGTAGGAGGAGGAGAGGAGAGGAGGGGATGAGGTAGAGGAGAAGTAAATTATTAGTGGACTAGAAGGAGAAGAGGAGGAGGAATGGTGAACACCAGGAGAACAGCACACCCCACTGAAACATGCCACGTCACACCATCTTCCACCTGACACAGAGTTTGAGGGTATGACCATTCATTTGCCCTCTCTGCCTCCTTTGCCCTCCCTCTCTCTCTCCCTCCACCTCCCTTGCTCTCTCTTCCTCTTCCAAAGGCACGCCAGCTCCTCCAGGCCCTGAGAGCAAGGCTTTCTGTGAGATCAGAAACAGATGTGCCTCTTGCCCCACTCTCTACACACACACACCCTTGAGCACACACACACGCACACTCGCACACACACACACACACACACACACACACACACACACACACACACACACACACACATACTCCCCCCTACACATACACACCTCACAGCAGATCAGAACTGGCAGCAGGACCCAGTCATAGTGACGGTCCAGAGCGACCCTGGACCTGACCCCAGCCTGCAACACCTCAGACAGGAAAGGTCCGCAATTGGGTTCAGCTGTGACCCTACTCCCCCGGCCTCCACCCGTCTCATTAAGACACACTGTTTTTAAAGGCAAAGCAACTTTCACTACCACTAAAACCAACACCCTGGAGCTGACACAGGGAGGGAGGGAGGGAGGGAGGGAGGGAGGGATGGAAGGAGAGAGAGGGAGGGAGAGGGAGAAGGAGAGAAGGAGGGGTGCTAAGAAAGAACAAAATATCAAGGTAAAGGAAAAGACTGAGTCAGAAAGGGAGGGAGAGGAAGAGAGAAAGAGGAACAGTCAGCTTATATCACAAGCAGCTGTTGAAAGGCACCCCGATCCCAGAACGCATTGCCACATGACATCGCTGTCCTAATAAGAGCAGGCGGCGTCATGGTTACATCCCATATCAAAACATTCCAAACAACAAGTTTTAATTGCAAGGGGAGGCATTATGAGGTCACTTACTAAAGATAAAGTAATGTCATTGTAGAGTATCTGGCAGTGAACAGGCAGCCTGCTTGGAGCCGAGCTGTTGCGTTTGTGTATAAAAGCGTATTTGTCTGTCTAGGCACTTGAACTCTGCAACACTGAGAGAATACAACTCCACTGCTCCACTCTTCACCTTCAAAACTAATTCCTCCCTTTCATTCATGTCTCTTTTCATTTGTTCCTCTCTCCATTGCTTCATCCCCCTATTTATTTCTCTCTATTCATGATGTTAAGTGTGTTATTGTTTGGGATTTGTCATTGTAGTGTTGTTTATGTATGAATATTGTGAGAAAAATTCATGTGACCACTGAAATATTTAGCTTCTTTGTACTCATGTTTCATGGTGGCTCAAAATAAACTTTTCAAATAATAGATAATAGTGTGTGTGTGTGTGTGTGTGTGTGTGTGTGTGTGTGTGTGTGTGTGTGTGTGTGTGTGTGTGTGTGTGTGTGTGTGTGTGTGTGTGTGTGTGTGTTTGTGTGTGTGTGTGTGTGTGTGGCAGGACAGGGCATACTGAGGTAGATTAATATGCTGGCTCAGTTGTCCATTCAGCTCTGACTGATCTGCGTCCCAAATTGATTCATGAAAACGCCTCTTAATCAATTACGTGTGGAGAAAGAGGGAGAGAGAATGGCGAGAGGAGGAGAAGGGATCCAAGGGGGGTGAGAGTGGGAAAGAGAGAGGATAGAGGGACAGAGGAGAACCAGAGGGCAAAGAGGAAGGAAAACAAGAGGCAGAGAGAGGTGGTGTGTTGTGGAAAACAAGAGGCAGAGAGAGGTGGTGTGTTGTGGAAAACAAGAGGCAGAGAGAGGTGGTTTGCTGTGGAAAACAAGAGGCAGAGAGAGGTGGTGTGTTGTGGAAAAGAAGAGGCAGAGAGAGGTGGTGTGTTGTGGAAAACAAGAGGCAGAGCAAGGTGGTGTGTTGTGGAAAACAAGAGGCAGAGCAAGGTGGTGTGTTGTGGAAAAGAAGAGGCAGAGAGAGGTGGTGTGTTGTGGAAAAGAAGAGGCAGAGAGAGGTGGTGTGCTGTGGAAAACAAGAGGCAGAGAGAGGTGGTGTGTTGTGGAAAACAAGAGGCAGAGAGAGGTGGTGTGCTGTGGAAAACAAGAGGCAGAGAGAGGTGGTGTGTTGTGGAAAACAAGAGGCAGAGAGAGGTGGTGTGCTGTGGAAAACAAGAGGCAGAGCAAGGTGGTGTGTTGTGGAAAAGAAGAGGCAGCGAGAGGTGGTGTGTTGTGGAAAACAAGAGGCAGAGAGAGGTGGTGTGTTGTGGAAAACAAGAGGCAGAGAGAGGTGGTGTGTTGTGGAAAACAAGAGGCAGAGCAAGGTGGTGTGTTGTGGAAAACAAGAGGCAGAGCAAGGTGGTGTGTTGTGGAAAACAAGAGGCAGAGAGAGGTGGTGTGTTGTGGAAAACAAGAGGCAGAGAGGTGGTGTGTTGTGGAAAACAAGAGGCAGAGAGAGGTGGTGTGTTGTGGAAAACAAGAGGCAGAGAGAGGTGGTGTGTTGTGGAAAACAAGAGGCAGAGCAAGGTGGTGTGTTGTGGAAAACAAGAGGCAGAGAGAGGTGGTGTGTTGTGGAAAAGAAGAGGCAGAGCAAGGTGGTGTGTTGTGGAAAACAAGAGGCAGAGCAAGGTGGTGTGTTGTGGAAAACAAGAGGCAGAGAGAGGTGGTGTGTTGTGGAAAACAAGAGGCAGAGCAAGGTGGTGTGTTGTGGAAAACAAGAGGCAGAGCAAGGTGGTGTGTTGTGGAAAAGAAGAGGCAGAGCAAGGTGGTGTGTTGTGGAAAACAAGAGGCAGAGAGGTGGTGTGTTGTGGAAAACAAGAGGCAGAGCAAGGTGGTGTGTTGTGGAAAAGAAGAGGCAGAGCAAGGTGGTGTGTTGTGGAAAACAAGAGGCAGAGAGAGGTGGTGTGTTGTGGAAAACAAGAGGCAGAGAGAGGTGGTGTGTTGTGGAAAACAAGAGGCAGAGAGAGGTGGTGTGTTGTGGAAAACAAGAGGCAGAGAGAGGTGGTGTGTTGTGGAAAACAAGAGGCAGAGAGAGGTGGTGTGTTGTGGAAAACAAGAGGCAGAGAGAGGTGGTGTGTTGTGCAGTGTCATGTTAGTTTGCTTGGGAATGAGGTTAATTGTGTTTCGGAATACTAGTCCTGCAGTGCCATCACATGTTGGGATAGTTTGTCTATGCTATTGGATATTGATGGGCAATGGTATATTATGAATGGAGCAGTGGTATATTACGAATGGCATTGCATGGTGTCAATGCTCTATCTGTTGCTTGATACTGTTTGTGCATCATTGTTTTGTTAATATCATACTGTGCTATGTAATAACATTGTTATTACTCTGCAATAGTTTTGCACTGATGTGGTGCCCTCATAGAGTGTTATATTGATGTGCTATCATAGTAGTGTTGTATTGATGTGCTATCATAGTAGTGTTGTATTGATGTGCTATCGTAGTAGTGTTGTATTGATGTGCTATCATAGTGGTGTTGTATTGATGTGCTATCATAGTGGTGTTGTATTGATGTGCTATCATAGTAGTGTTGTATTGATGTGCTATCATAGTAGTGTTGTATTGATGTGCTATTGTAGTAGTGTTGTATTGATGTGCTATCATAATGGTGTTGTATTGATGTGCTATCATAGTGGTGTTGTATTGATGTGCTATCATAGTAATGTTGTATTGATGTGCTATTGTAGTAGTGTTGTATTGATGTGCTATCATAGTAGTGTTGTATTGATGTGCTATTGTAGTAGTGTAGTATTGATGTGCTATCGTAGTAGTGTTGTATTGATGTGCTATTTTAGTAGTGTTGTATTGATGTGCTATCATAGTAGTGTTGTATTGATGTGCTATCATAGTAGTGTTGTATTGATGTGATATCATAGTGGTGTTGTATTGATGTGCTATCATAGTAGTGTTGTATTGATGTGCTATCATAGTAGTGTTGTATTGATGTGCTATTGTAGTAGTGTTGTATTGATGTGCTATCGTAGTAGTGTTGTATTGATGTGCTATCGTAGTGGTGTTGTATTGATGTGCTATCATAGTAGTGTTGTATTGATGTGCTATCATAGTAGTGTTGTATTGATGTGCTATTGTAGTAGTGTTGTATTGATGTGCTATCATAGTAGTGTTGTATTGATGTGCTATCATAGTAGTGTTGTATTGATGTGCTATCATAGTAGTGTTGTATTGATGTGCTATCATAGTGGTGTTGTATTGATGTGCTATCATAGTAATGTTGTATTGATGTGCTATCATAGTGGTGTTGTATTGATGTGCTATCATAGTGGTGTTGTATTGATGTGCTATCATAGTAGTGTTGTATTGATGTGCTATCATAGTAGTGTTGTATTGATGTGCTATTGTAGTAGTGTTGTATTCATGTGCTATCATAGTGGTGTTGTATAGGTGTGCTATCATAGTGGTGTTGAATTGATGTGCTATCATAGTAGTGTTGTATTGATGTGCTATCATAGTAGTGTTGTATTGATGTGCTATTGTAGTAGTGTTGTATTGATGTGCTATCGTAGTAGTGTTGTATTGATGTGCTATCATAGTAGTGTTGTATTGATGTGCTATCATAGTAATGTTGTATTGATGTGCTATCATAGTAGTGTTGTATTGATGTGCTATCATAGTAGTGTTGTATTGATGTGCTATTGCAGTAGTGTTGTATTGATGTGCTATCGTAGTAGTGTTGTATTGATGTGCTATCATAGTGGTGTTGTATTGATGTGCTATCATAGTGGTGTTGTATTGATGTGCTATCATAGTAGTTTTGTATTGATGTGCTATCGTAGAAGTGTTGTATTGATGTGCTATCATAATAGTGTTGTATTGATGTACTATCGTAGTAGTATTGTATTGATATGCTATCATAGTAGTGTTGTATTGATGTGCTATCATAGTAGTGTTGTATTGATGTGCTATCATAGTGGTGTTGTATTGATGTGCTATCGTAGTAGTGTTGTATTGATGTGCTATCGTAGTAATGTTGTATTGATGTGCTATTGTAGTAGTATTGTATTGATATGCTATCATAGTAGTGTTGTATTGATGTGCTATTATAGTAATGTTGTATTGATGTGCTATTGTAGTAGTGTTGCATTGATGTGCTATCGTAGTAGTGTTGTACTGATGTGCTATCATAGTAGTGTTGTATTCATGTGCTATCATAGTAATGTTGTATTGATGTGCTATTGTAGTATCGTTGTATTGATGTGCTATCATAGTGGTGTTGTATTGATGTGCTATCGTAGAAGTGTTGTATTGATGTGCTATCATAGTAGTGTTGTATTGATGTGCTATTGCAGTAGTATTGTATTGATATGCTATCATAGTAGTGTTGTATTGATGTGCTATTGTAGTAGTGTTGTATTGATGTGCTATCATAGTAATGTTGTATTGGTGTGCTATCATAGTAGTGTCGTATTGATGTGCTATCATAGTAGTGTTGTATTGATGTGCTATTGTAGTAGTGTTGTATTGATGTGCTATCGTAGTAGTGTTGTACTGATGTGCTATCATAGTGGTGTTGTATTGATGTGCTATCGTAGTAGTGTTGTATTGATGTGCTATCATAGTAATGTTGTATTGATGTGCTATCATAGTAGTGTTGTATTGATGTGCTATTGTAGTAGTGTTGTATTGATGTGCTATCGTAGTAGTGTTGTACTGATGTGCTATCATAGTGGTGTTGTATTGATGTGCTATCGTAGTAGTGTTGTATTGATGTGCTATCATAGTAATGTTGTATTGATGTGCTATCATAGTAGTGTTGTATTGATGTGCTATTGTAGTAGTGTTGTATTGATGTGCTATCGTAGTAGTGTTGTACTGATGTGCTATCATAGTAGTGTTGTATTGATGTACTATCATAGTAATGTTGTATTGATGTGCTATTGTAGTATTGTTGTATTGATGTGCTATCATAGTAGTGTTGTATTGATGTGCTATCATAGTAGTGTTGTATTGATGTGCTATTGTAGTAGTGTTGTATAGATGTGCTATCGTGGTAGTGTTGTATTGATGTGCTATCAAAGTAATGTTGTATTGATGTGCTATCATAGTAGTATTGTATTGATGTGCTATCATAGTAGTGTTGTATTGATGTGCTATCATAGTAATGTTGTATTGATGTGCTATCATAGTAGTGTTGTATTGATGTGCTATCATAGTAATGTTGTATTGATGTGCTATCGTAGTAGTGTTGTATTGATGTGCTATCCTAGAAGTGTTGTATTGATGTGCTATTGTAGTAGTGTTGTACTGATGTGCTATCATCGTAATGTTTTATTGATGTGCTATCATAGTAATGTTGTACTGATGTGCTTTCGTAGTAGTGTTGTATTGATGTGCTATCGTAGTAGTGTTGTATTGGTGTGCTATCATAGTAATGTTGTATTGATGTGCTATCATAGTAGTGTTGTATTGATGTGCTATTGTAGTAGTGTTGTATTGATGTGCTATCGTAGTAGTGTTGTACTGATGTGCTATCATAGTGGTGTTGTATTGATGTGCTATCGTAGTAGTGTTGTATTGATGTGCTATCATAGTAGTGTTGTATTGATGTACTATCATAGTAATGTTGTATTGATGTGCTATCATAGTAGTGTTGTATTGATGTGCTATTGTAGTAGTGTTTTATAGATGTGCTATCGTAGTAGTGTTGTATTGATGTGCTATCAAAGTAATGTTGTATTGATGTGCTATCATAGTAGTATTGTATTGATATGCTATCATAGTAGTGTTGTATTGATGTGCTTTCATAGTAGTGTTGTATTGATGTGCTATCATAGTAATGTTGTATTGATGTGCTATCGTAGTAGTGTTGTATTGATGTGCTATCCTAGAAGTGTTGTATTGATGTGCAATTGTAGTAGTTTTGTACTGATGTGCTATCATAGTAATGTTTCATTGATGTGCTATCATAGTAATGTTGTACTGATGTGCTTTCGTAGTAGTGTTGTATTGATGTGCTATCATAGTAGTGTTGTATTGATGTGCTATCATAGTAGTGTTGTATTGATGTGCAATTGTAGTAGTGTTGTATTGATGTGCTATCATAGTAGTGTTGTATTTATGTGCAATTGTAGTAGTGTTGTATTGATGTGCTATCATAGTAGTGTTGTATTGATGTGCTGTTGTAGTAGTGTTGTATTGATGTGCTATCATAGTGGTGTTGTGTTGATGTGCTACTGATTGGCTAAGTAATGGTATAACTCTCGGTTACTGAGTTTCCATTTTGTAGAGAGTATTCAGTTTCAGCAACATGTTATCTCTATGTTGTTGTGTTGAAGTTGTAGTGTGATCCTTGTGTGTTGGTATCTTCTCTAGTAACACTATAGTCTGTGTGTTTTATGAAGTGATATGTGTGTTAATAGCATGGTGTGGGTGTGTGCTGTGATAATGGCCCAGTATTGGGTGTTGGGGTTGGGGAAGGGGGGCATTGTTAGAGTTGAGCGGAGCAGCAGTTGTTTAAAAAGTCCTTCTCCTGGCGGCCCCATTGTGCCTCAGACGGGGAGGGGGGTCACGCTGGGAGCTTGTTTCTCCTGCCTGTCAGAACTCTATCTCGGATCCAGCCGGAACTAATCAACTCCAATAGGCCTTGCCATTACCCAGCCTGCACTGGGGCCCGGGCAGGGGGCTAAGGGTAGGCCTGTGGGAACAGAAGAGGCAGAGCGGGAGAGACAGAGGAAGGGGGGAGATGATCCCCCCCATCCAACACACTCACACACAGACACACACTCCCAGTTCATACACACACACTCACACACACACCCGTCAGCCCGCGTGGCACACACAACACTCCCACTGTTTCACACTGAAGCAATAATAAACACTTGCAATAATATTTTCACAGCAAGCAACAGCCTGCTTCACATCAGAACCTAACACAGCTGTGCTGTACACACACACACGCATGCAGACTCACTTCAAAAGCGCGCACTTCCTTCTTCACACACTCGCTTATAGCGACATACCATAATGTGTTATGTGTTACGATGTGTTACTCTCTGGTAGTTTCTGAATTCTGACGACACACTTTGAGGTTCATTCAGACCAACTGCAACCTTTCAGAAAGACTAAATCTTCCTGTACTCAACTCTACATACCAAGGAAAGACTAAATCTTCCTGTACTCAACTCTACATACCAAGGAGAGACTAAATCTTCCTGTACTCAACTCTACATACCAAGGAAAGACTAAATCTTCCTGTACTCAACTCTACATACCAAGGAAAGACTAAATCTTCCTGTACTCAACTCTACATACCAAGGAAAGTGAGTTACACATTTATGCATCTAAAAACAAGTCAACCAAAGATGAATTAATAATGAGACAACAAACTAAACCACTCTGGTAAAATAAAGTAAATAGTCAACCTCACAGTGGAAACTACATCGCAAAGAAGAGGAAAGTCACAGTTAGTGGCTTTATATGTTGAGAGAAAGAGGGCACATTCCAACACATAACTCCCTCAACACAAGCCTCGTACTGTGTGTGTGTGGATAGAGTGGCGGTATATGGATGTTGCCCTCTGGTGGAGGCAAAGTGATGCTACAAAGTTTAGCAACAACTAATGGCATGTTCCCTGGGAGTGTATGGCTACTGGGCTCCAACTCTTCTATAGAAGTCAATGAGGAAGAACCAACGGATACATTCCAAAACCACACTCTGCAAAAGTACATTGAAAGTACAGTTGCTGCATTGAGTCTTCCTTCTTTATCTTTGATCCACCGTCCAGGTTCCATTGTGTAGCAAAACAGAATGGAAGCTGAAATCAGCATGGTTGGAAGAGGCTACTTTGTTATTGGATATTCTGATAGCAGTCCTTCTATGTATCGATGCGTGTCTGAAAGCCTGGACCGTCTGCAAAAACCATTGGCAAAGCTTAGTAGCTGAGTGAAACCCGAGTGGTTTTGATGTACCAATATCAGACAGTCTAGATGTAAGAAACATCAATCTGCAATCTTAAGGGCTCATGTGGTGAAGCATTCACATGAGCTAATCATCTGGAGGTCAACGGGGAGACAGAAAAAGAGCCAAAGCAGGCATTTATATCACAAAGACAGAGTGCTTCATCTGTTTCATTCTGACCACCAATCTCCCCCATTAACCTCTACTTCAGCCTGCCAAGTGTCCCTCACAACCTCCCTCACAACCTCCCTCACAACCTCCCTAGACAATGTGGAAGTCAATCCTGTCAACCAATGACTGAGCGTGTGTGTGAGACAGAGAGTGTGTGTTTTCTGGGCTGCGTAGAGGGGGCGACTCCAACCCCCCTTAATTAAGGTGAAGTGGGAGCAGATTGAAATGTGTTAAGAAAACTAAAGCGTGTGTCTGAACAATCCTCCCCACACCCCTCTCATATTGACATTTCCTCTGTGTGTGTGTGTGTGTGTGTGTATACTGTGTGTATACTGTGTGTGTATGTCTCTGTGTATGTCTCTCTCTCTCTCTTTGTGTGTGTGTTTGTCTCTGTGTGTGTCTCTGTGTGTGTGTACTGTATGTGTCTCTGTGTGTGTGTGTGTGTGTGTGTGTGTGTGTGTGTGTGTGTGTGTGTGTGTGTGTGTGTGTGTGTGTGTGTGTGTGTGTGTGTGTGTGTGTGTGTGTGTGTGTGTGTGTGTGTGTGTGTGTGTGTGTGTGTGTGCAATGTGCGTCTACCCTAAATGAGAACATAACATTTTAACGTAATGCCTGTGCATATGTGGTATGTGGAGCGCCTGGCTGGTGTAGAAGAGGAGAAAGGACTCTCCTTTGACTCCCAAGAGGCAGATAAAGGAAGGTTCCCAGATGGGAATGTCCCCAGGTCTTGGGGTGTGTGAGAGAGGGGTATAGAGCCACTGGGGCAAGGTTAATCCCCATTCATCCACTCCTCCACTCAGCCGCACAGAACACAATAGACCCATCCCCTTCCCCCTGTTATCACCGTGACGACCCTTAACCCTGCGTTTACCACCGATGCTCCTGGCCTCTTTATACTGCAGCACAGTTATTATCTGACATATTTACTCCTTTAGATATTCCCCCTGGCTATTGTGGCACTGTCACCCCTCTCTGGAAAACCCCACTCTAATCTGCTCTACTCTGACCCCTGGCCCTGCAACCTGTAGACCACAGAATATAGCATAGTACACACCTGAGGGGATAAATACGATATTGTCTGGTTCATAAAATGGTTTGTGGATAAAAGTTAGTAAATCAGTCTAAACAGCTACTATATAATCACTCAACATGTAGGAGAGACAACATCTGATCCTTTGCTACAGTACCTCTCTATGTTTTGTCTGGACTGAACATTAAAGAGAGCGGGAAGGCTTTAGGAACTGCTCATCATACTAATATTTTGGGGCTTGTTTTGCTGTTGGGGACATTGTGGACTTTCTTGCTTCCTCAAAGTTTAGACAGGCTAGCTAATAAGACATCACATTACACTATATCAATTGCAGCAAAGAAACTCTTGCTTTTATTTCTATATATCGTGCCCTTTGGTCCGCTAATTCCCCAAAAGCCCCCCCAATAATTACCTCCCCAAATACTGTATTTCAAAATAATTTACTGTCATATCAATTATGTTTTGATTGAAAATCCACATCTGCTGGCAACTTAGTGGTATTGCAACATCTAGCTGCAACGTACTTTTGCTATGGGAAATGTTGAAACAACCCCATCTAGTAGATAAAACATTTAATGCATGTTTTAAATAATTGCGGTAGAGTCAACTGCTTGAATGTGGAAGGTCAACTCAACCTGCTCTCTGGTGATGGAACTGATCTGTGACAGAGAGGTCAAGGGTGAAAATGTAATGACCCTCACGAACTTCTACAAATGCACCATTGAGAACATCCTGTCAGGCTGTATCACTGCCTGGTACGGAAATTGCATTGTCCGCAACCGCAGAGCTCTCCAGAGGATGAGAGACTGAAAAATAGCTTCTATCTCCAGACCATCAGACTGTTAAATGGTCACCACTAGCCGGCTACCACCCAGTACTCTACCCTGCACCTTAGAGACTGCTGCTCTATGTCCATAGTCTTTGAACACTGGTCACTTAAATGTTTACATACTGTTTTACACAATTTATATCTATATACTGTATTCTAGTCAAGGCTCATCCTATATACCTACTTCTGTAAACACATTTTATTTCAATATACTGTCCATACTGTCTATGCACACCATCATATACATACATACACTTTTTATAGAAAAGTATTTGGACACCCCTTCAAATTAGTGGAAGTTCAAACTATTTCAGCCACACCCGTTGCTGACAGTTGTATAAAATTGAGCACACAGCTATGCAGTCTCCATAGACAAGCATTGGCAGTAGAATGGCCTTGCTGAAGAGCTCAGTGAATTTCAACGTGGCACCTTCACAGGATGACACCTTTTCTGCTATGCTAGAGCTGCCCTGGTAAACTGTAAGTGTTGTTATTGTGCAGAGGAAACTTCTAGTAGTAACAACGGCTCAGCCGCAAAGTGGTAGGCCACACAAGCTCATAGAACAGGACCACCAAGTGCTAAAGCGCGTAGCGCGTAAAAATCACCTGTCCTCAGTTGCAACACTCACTACCGAGTTCCAAACTAGAGCAGTGGAAACGCATTCTCTGGAGTGATGAATCACGCTTCACCATCTGGCAGTCGAATCTGGGTTTGGCAGATGACATGAGAACGCTACCTGCCCCAATACATAGTGCCAAATGTAAAGTTTGGTGGAGGAGGAATAATGGTCTAGGGCTGTTTTTCATGGTTCGGGCTAGGCCCCTTAATCTTAACGCTACAGCATACAATGACATTCTAGATGACTCTGTGCTTCCAACTTTGTGGTAACAGTTTGGGGAAGGTGCACTTTCCTGTTTCAGCATGACAATGCCCCAGCGCACAAAAAATGCCCCAGTGCATACAGAAATTGTTTGTTGAGATCAGTGTGGAAGAACTTGACTGGCCTGCACAGAGCTCTGACCTCAACCCCATCGAACACCTTTGGGATAAATTTGGAATGCCGACTGTGAGCCAGGCCTAATCGCCCAACATCAGTGCCTGACCTCACTAATGCGCTTGTGGCTGAATGGAAGCAAGTCCCCTAAAGCAATGTTCCATCATCTAGTGGAAAGCCTTCCCAGAAGAGTGGAGGCTGTTATAGCAGCAAAGGTGGGGGGGACCAACTCCATATTAATGCCCATGATTTTGGAATGAGATGTTCGATGAGCAGATGTCCACATACTTTTGGTCATGTAGTGTATCTACCTCAATTACCTCTACCGATGCACATCGACTCAGTGCTGGTACCCCTTGTATATAGCCAAGTTATTGTTACTAATTGTGTATCTATTATTAAGTGTTTTACTTTTCTATTATTTCTGTATTTTCTTTCCCTCGTCATTGTAGGGAAGGGCCTGTAATTAAGCATTTCACTGTTAGTTCACACCTGCTGTTTAAGAAGCATGTGACAAATTAAATTAATATTCTATCAGGCAGGTAGAGTTAACAGTTTATGGTTGCAACCATAGTGATTCCAATATTATTTCTCTATCAAAAGTAGAGAACTTTCCAGACCACGAGGGGTCTTGTTGCACTACATGTAATGAGGATATGAACAAGGGGTCCTTATGGTACAGCTGACGTTGCTCATTCCTGATTCATTTAGGATTTAGGTTTACCAAATATCCTGAAACATATTTTAGCAATTACAGTTTTGAGATAAATATTATTTAAAGTCACAAAGGGCTATTGCAAGAAACATAAGATCATTTTTCAGTTAATATCAATTTCTGCCAATTTTATTTTATTCTTTTACTTTTTTCTTATAGAGTTTGAAATTGGGATCCTTATCTCCGGACAAGGGCATTTCAAAGCATAGAGCCGACATCCAAATGAATAATATTGAAAGCATTTAGAAAATTCCCAAAACAAATATTTTCCCTTATAAAATACCCCTAAACATACATTTTACATTTTTTTCAACTATGTAAATAGTTTCCCTGCCGTACTAGGATTGTACCGACTTTAAAGAATTATTGAGCTAGTTTCCTGCTATTCTACACATTTTGCCATGAGGCTGAGAGAAAATAAAAAGTGACCCACCAAACTCACGTAGAAATGTGTGTTATAGAGCTATCATTCTACTTGAAAGCAAGTCTAAGAAGGGGTAGATATGTTCTATGTATGCTATTTCTATGCTTCCTGTTCATAAGTTTTGTTTTTGAGTCTTTTACTTTCGGTTTTGTATACCAGCTTCATACAACTGAAAATAGATTTCACTGCCATTTAGATGGTACAATGGTTTACACTATACTAGCTTATTTTGTCGCATAAACTGAAATTAGGTGAAATATTAGAGTTTTAGTAACCAGGGAATGGTGGAGGGATTTATGCATAGTGCAACTCTAAAGCTAATTTCCTGTAATAAAAAACAGAAAAAAAGTTATGTATTATGACATGTTCATATGGTGGTGCTGACCTCTGGGACCCAACTCCCCCAAGCTTGTGGGCCTTTCTGCCTTGAGTGGGATGCAGGGTCTGTAGCAGACTCCAAACCGATCCAAATGTGACATGCATCAGTCAGAAAACCCATCAAACGTTTTTCTTCTGTCAGTGGTTCACACATTTTTTTTTCTCATATTAAATTATTTATTTAGAAACAACAAAGTACCCTCTTTAACGCTTTGAACACACCGACACCGACTGTGTCATTGCATTTTGGTGAATTACATTAATTTCCAATTAAACGCTGCATTGCGTTGCAGAGGCAGTTGCAGTGTGTTCGGTGTGGTGCATAGGTTGGATTTATCGAATGTATGCGTTAAACTGAATGTATAGACGACTTGACAGAAATGGTAGCAGAAGGTGAATGTTGAACTTTTCTTGCATACATATCCAGATGATGCTGCGTACTATTTTGCGCAAGAGCACTGTCGGCGTGTTCAAAACGTTGTCGAACTGTGTGTAACTGCTTTGACAGTCATTGATGTACCAGCTATTTTGTATGCGTGTCTAACAACGCCAGGCAATATCACGTAGCCTAGTCAAACTGCACACTGCCCAGTTTCGCACGCTGACCAACGCGATCGAGGTAGGCGGCTTGTTCCTGATCTTTCACATTACCGTGGCACCTTCAGCAGTCAAATGCAAAAATGGCTTGTGTGATATTAAACTCTATTGGTTGAGTGACAAACAACCAATGTGATTTCTAGGTTGTTATCTATGCGCTGCTTGAAAATGTTGTTTTACTGGAAACACAACTCTCGTCAGGCTCTAACTTCTGAAAGTTGTTCAAGGTCACCATCAACAATAGTTTTGGTATTTTGCTTTAAACAATCAGTGCATATGGTCATTTTTAGATATACAGGGTTAAATGTATATAATATCATAACGAGCAATCACATTTGCGAGGCACGTGCATTCGATTTTGAGATGGAGGTGAAATCCAAATTTGTGCTATATATTCATTGGCTATGTCATAATATGTAAACAATAAATATTTATATATTACTAGGTCAAACATTTAATCTACAAAAATGACAAGTTCATTAGTGGGTGATGGTGATTTCAGAACCAAATTGGGAAGTCAAAAAACAAGCTACATTTGTCAGAGAGGAGAGCAAACTCTCTCTGTTATTGGTCTATTAACTTACATCACCAGGCGGTCCAAAACCCCCACCAAGCCAAACAATCGGACATTTTCAAACAGCCCTTAAACTAAAAGTGCATCATAATTTTCACAATTTCCCAGTATTATTCCAACCTCATAGTGTGAAAATATATATAAATAACTATATTTTAGTTGTACAATTTTTTATAATTTGTTAACATTTGTAGAATTTTCTTTTCACTTCGACATAATGGAGTATTTTATGTAGATCAATGACAAAAAGAAAAACACAACTAAATCTATTTCAATCCCACTTTGTCATGCAACAAAATGTGAAAAAAATCCAAATGGGGTGAATACTTATGATACCCACTGTATATATACACTGAACAAAAATACAAACACAACATGCAACAATTTCTAAGATTTTACTGACTTACAGTTCCTCAGGATCTCATCACGGTATTTCTGTGCATTCAATATGCCATCGATAAAATTCAATTGTGTTCGTTGTCAGTAATTTACGCCTGCCCATACCATAACCCAGTGGTTCCCAACCTTTTTGAGGTACTGTACCCCTTAAACACTTTGACCTGCCTGAAGTACCCCCCCATGTGTGTGCGGCCGGAGTGATTCCTAAATTTAGTGAAAATCTGACAAAAATGTGGTTTACAACGTCAGGGAAGTAGGAGTTGAACTCACTGTTGACTTTGGATAAATGTGAGTTTACTATTCGCACCATAGGAGTTCTGTCAACATCACCTGTAAAAAGGTAGGGGTCCAGCTGCTGGAAACAACATATCCACATCTTCACATTTCTTCTCCCAGAGTTTGATCTTCTTCATGTATCCACACACTTTTTTCATACAGGTTATGGATGTGTGTGTCTTTACCATGCAGAGCTAGATTCAGGTTGTTCAGTTTGCTGAACACATCAGCAAGATAGACAAGGCAGGCTCCCCAGTCTGTGTCATTGAATACAGCCACAAGAGGGTGTGAGTGCTCTGACAGAAATTCACTTCGGCATGCAGCTCAAAAAGCCTCTGTAGCGTTTTCCCTCTGGATAGCCAACGGACATAGGTGTGAAGCAGTAGCTGCTGGTGCTGTCATCACAGAGCCTTTCAAACAGTCGATGATTCAGAGGCCTGGACATGATAAAGTTAATCACTTTCACTGCGTCATTCAAAACATAATGTAACTCAAGACTCATTCTCTACTGGCCAATTCCTCTCTGTGAATGAAACAGTGGGATTGACCTTCTTTATGTGGGCAATTCATCATTTCACTCTCCCAGGCATTGATGCAGCACGATCCGTGCACACATGAACACAATATGTCCAATCCAGATTGTGCTCTGAGAAAAAGCTTGGGCCGAAAAGCTCCCCCCTGCCAGAACCCCCACCCCCCAACCCCCTGCTGCGACTTGCTTGCTAGTTGAGATTTTGGATCACGTTAGGCTGCGTTTCATTAGATTTTTTTATGTTGGTTTGATCACGGGGGAGGCACTAGTACTGTCTGCAGTTTTCGGTTTGGCTATTTGTTTCAAGTGTATTAGTCTATAAATAAATCTCTTTGCCAAAATTCATAATCTCTCCCATGTCTTTGACTAGTAGTTGTTCTGAAATATTTCTTGCCTACATTTTACTCCCTCCTCTATGTTTAATATAACAAACACACATATATTAATTATTCATTTCGGTTGCCTATCCTGATGTGAAGTTTGTTCTATAGAAAGTTTTTGACTCTGATGTGTGCCACAGAAGGTATTTGACTCTAGCCACAAAATTAAGGAAATTAGAAGGGGGGGAAGGATTTCGGCAAGGCTATTTTTCTTGCATGCCGAAATCCCCCCCCTTCTATCTTGGGACTGCAAGGCCTGGCATACTTCAGAATCATTTTGGCAGCTCATGTTGACCAGTAGTGTGTGCCACAGAAAGCAAAACTAGAGTAAAAAAGCAAACATTTATTTTAGAAAAAAAATTATGATAATACACAAATATTATCACACAATAGCACAAAAACATCACAGAAAGTTACATTTGTTTAAAGTGAAACGTCAAAAACAATAAAGAAAACAACTGATCGTAACATAATACGTAGCACTCAAACCTGCACTAGCACAAAACAATATCCCACGAAAACAGGGAACACACTAAGTATGATCCCCAATTAGAGATAACGAAAAACAGCTGCCTCTAATTGGGAACCATACACAACACCAACATAGAACTAAAACAACTAGAACACCCCCCTAGTCACGTCCTGACCAAAACACCACAGAGAACCCTGAGGGCTCTCTATGGCCAGGACGTGACAATAATCCTCGAATGATGGGATGGTTTTCATACAGGACTGGTGGAACCATCGTGGGCAGCAGTCACAACCAATCTGAAATGTATTATGAAAAATGTTAATATATTTAAAACTTTAAATACATTTTCTTGAATTACAATTATTTTATTATCAGACAAAGCGGATGATACTACCTCTAGAAATATTACTGCTTATACAAATTCGTACTTTAGAAGTGAACAAGCAATTACCCAGTTAGTGTCTTCCTCATTATTGTCCACCTCCCCACAGAAGTGGCACAGTTGGCTCAGGTCATCTACCAAAACATAATGTCAAGTAGTCTATACATCTGTACATGTATTTTTCTGAGCAAACAGGGAACAGGGAACAATGGAATAGTATAGGTGTCTTGTAACATAATTATTTAAATACAGTCGTGGCCAAAAGTTTTTTTGAGAATGACACAAATATTAATTTTCACAAAGTCTGCTGCCTCACTTTGTATGATGGCAATTTGCATATACTCCAGAATGTCATGAAGAGTGATCAGATTAATTGCAATTAATTGCAAAGTCCCTCTTTGCCATGCAAATGAACTGAATCCCCAAAAAACATTTCCACTGCATTTCAGCCCTGCCACAAAAGGACCAGCTGACTGATTCTCTCGTTAACACAGGTGTGAGTGTTGACAAGGCTGGAGATCACTCTGTCATGCTGATTGAGTTCAAATAACAGACTGGAAGCTTCAAAAGGAGGGTGGTGCTTAGAATCATTGTTCTTCCTCAGTCAACCATGGTTACCTGCAAGGAAACACGTGCCGTCATGCTTTGCACAAAAAGGGCTTCACAGGCAAGGATATTGCTGCCAGTAAGATTGCACCTAAATCAACCATTTATCGGATCATCAAGAACTTCAAGGAGAGCGGTTCAATTGTTGTAAAGAAGGCTTCAGGGCGCCCAAGAAAGTCCAGCAAGCGCCAGGACCGTCTCCTAAAGTTGATTCAACTGCGGTATCAGGGCACCACCAGTACAGAGCTTGCTCAGGAATGGCAGCAGGCAGGTGTGAGTGCATCTGCATGCACAGTGAGGCGAAGACTTTTGGAGGATGGCCTGGTGTCAAGAAGGGCAGCAAAGAAGCCACTTCTCTCCAGGAAAAACATCAGGGACAGACTGATATTCTGCAAAAGGTACAGGGATTGGACTGCTGAGGACTGGGGTAAAGTCATTTTCTCTGATGAATCCCCTTTCCGATTGTTTGGGGCATCCGGAAAAAAGCTTGTCCGGAGAAGACAAGGTGAGCGCTACCATCAGTCCTGTGTCATGCCAACAGTAAAGCATCCTGAGACCATTCATGTGTGGGGTTGCTTCTCAGCCAAGGGAGTGGGCTCACTCACAATTTTGCCTAAGAACACAGCCATTAATAAAGAATGGTACCAACACATCCTCCGAGAGCAACTTCTCCCAACCATCCAGGAATAGTTTGGTGACGAACAATGCATTTTCCAGCATGATGGAGCACCTTGCCATAAGGCAAAAGTGATAACTAAGTGGCTCGGAGAACAAAACATCGATATTTTGGGTCCATGGCCAGGAAACTCCCCAGACCTTAATCCCATTGAGAACTTGTGGTCAATCCTCAAGAGGCGGTGGACAAACAAAAACCCACAAATTCTGACAAACTCTAAGCATTGATTATGCAAGAATGGGCTGCCATCAGTCAGGAGGTGGCCCAGAAGTTCATTGACAGCATGCCAGGGCGGATTGCAGAGGTCTTGAAAAAGAAGGGTCAACACTGCAAATATTGACTCTTTGCATCAACTTCATGTAATTGTCAATAAAAGCCTTTGACACTTATGAAATGCTTGTAATTATACTTTAGTATTCCATAGTAACATCTGACAAAAATATCTAAAGACACTGAAGCAGCAAACTTTGTGGAAATTAATATTTGTGTCATTCTCAAAACTTTTGGCCACGACTGTACATGTGTTTTAGTGTCCATCTAGTCAGAAGTTGGATCAAAGATAACCTTGAAAGATCCATATAAATGTTTTTTTATCTACAATTATATTAAATTAGAAATTGAACATACCAGTGTTTTGGAGGAGAGTGACTGCTATTTCTTCTCTCATGATGTTAACATCTTTGCCTGTATTTGAAAAGACAATCAACTCCTCCTTCAGAACACATTCAGCAAACTGGGGAAGAAATTTGATGGGCATTTCAGTTTTCCCCAACAAAATGATGTTACACTTAAGATTCTAATTTGCAAGTATACAGCGACACAGCTTTAATATAATTTGACAGTTCTGTTTTGCCTTTTAGTCAGTATACTTGCAGTAGGTTAATTGTACATTACTTATACTCTCATACTTACTTTCAAGGCAAAGACCCCACAAGAAGTATCATCTTGTTGGCATGGGTGAGAAAGGGTACCACACGCCCATCTGGAGATATTACACCCCTTCTCTCTCAGGAATGATCTGAACATATATGTTAATACAAGTACAGCATTTTGAAACACTTTATTGATTACAATATAGAGATGAATAACAGAGGGGAATCTGAGAATGCAGGGATTCCAGCAGGGTGTGAGTTGAAGTAGTCAAATCTGGAGCTGACAAGGGCTGGAATGTAAATTACATGATCATCTGGGATTATCTAACATCTGAGAATGGGCAGGCATTCCCTCGGATGAAGAGCATCTCCGTCTTGCTGATTATGTGCTGTCATCCAGGTGGAAATGTCACCTGCATATCTGATGTAGAAAAGAGATAAGAGAAGTTGAGTGTCCTGTGAATATGTTTATGTATACAGTTGAAGTCGGAAGTTTACATACACCTCAGCCAAGTACATTTAAACTCAGTTTTTCACAATTCCTGACATGTAATCCTAGTAAAAATTCCCTGTCTTATGTCAGTTATGAGCACCACTTTATTTTAAGAATGTGAAATGTCAGAATAATAGTTATTTCAGCTTTTATTTCTTTCATCACATTCCCAGTGGGTCAGAAGTTTACATACACTCAATTAGTATTCGGTAGCATTGCCTTTAAATTATTTAACTTGGGTGAAACATTTTGGGTAGCCTTCCACAAGCTTCCCACAATAAGTTGGGTGAATTTTGGCCCATTCCTCCTGACAGAGCTGGTGTAACTGAGTCAGGTATGTAGGCCTCCTTGCTCGCAACTTCCTGACTAATGTCTTGAGATGTTGCTTCAATATATCCACATAATTTTCCATCCTCATTATGCCATCTATTTTGTGAAGTGCACCAGTCCCTCCTGCAGCAAAGCACCCCCACAACATGATGCTGCCACCCCTGTGCTTCACGGTTGGGATGGTGTTCTCTGGCTTGCAAGCCTGCCCCTTTTTCCTCCAAACATAACGATGGTCATTATGGCCAAACAGTTCTATTTTGGTTTCATCAGACCAGAAGACATTTCTCCAAAAAGTACAATCTTTGTCCCCATGTGCAGTTGCAAACCGTAGTCGGTCTTTTTTATGGCAGTTTTGGAGCAGTGGCTTCTTCCTTGCTGAGCGGCCTCTCAGGTTATGTCGATATAGAACTTGTTTTACTGTGGATATAGATACTTCTGTACCTGTTTCCTCAAGCATCTTCACAAGGGGCGGCAGGTAGCCTAGTGGCCTAGTGTTTAGAACGTTGGACTTGTAACCGAAAGGTTGCAAGATTGAATCCCCGAGCTGGCAAGGTAAAAATCTGTCGTTCTGCCACCGAACAAGGCAGTTAACCCACTGTTCCTAGGCCGTCATTGAAAATACGAATTTGTTCTTAACTGACTTGCCTAGTTAAATAAAGGTAAACATTTTTTTTTTTAAAGCAGGTCCTTTGCAGTTGTTCTGGGATTGATTTGCACTTTTCGCACCAAAGTACGTTCATCTCTATTAGACAGAATGCGTCTCCTTCATGAGCGGTATGACGGCTGCGTGGTCCCATGGTGTTTATACTTGCGTACTATTGTTTGTACAGATGAACGTGGTACCTTCAGGCGTTTGGAAATTGCTCCCAAGGATGAACCAGACTTGTTGAGGTCTACAATCTTTTTTCTGAGGTCTTGGCTGATTTCTTTTGATTTTCTCATGATGTCAAGCAAAGAGGTATTGAGTTTGAAGGTAGGCCTTGAAATACATCCACAGGTACACCTCCAATTGACTCAAATGATGTCAATTACCCTATCAGAAGCTTCTAAAGCGGTTTAAAGGCACAGTCAACTTAGTGTATGTAAACCTCTGACCCACTGGAATTGAGATACAGTGAATTATAAGTGAAATGCACAAAGTAGTTTGTTAACAAGAAATGTGTGGAGTAGTTGAAAATACGAGTTTTAATGACTCCAAAATAAGTGTACGTAAACTTCTGACTTCAACTGTATGTACTGTACATGTGTGTGCGTGTGTATAAATATATTATAAATATTTTTTAAACCGACATAAAAATAAAATGAAACGCAGCCTAACGTGATCAGAAATCTCAACTAGCAAGCAAGTCGCAGCAATGAAGAATTGAGTGCGTGCGCGCGCGTTCACGCAAGAGGGGGTTGGGGGGTTTCTGGCAAGGGGGGAGCTTTTCGGCACAACACCGGCGCTGTGTATCCAATGGTTGCACATTTATGAGTTAAATAACTTCACTTCCCAGTTACCAAGGACGCTATTTGACAGTAGAGCATGACGGGAAATGTTGTCTTCAACATAGCCACAAGTAAGGGGTGTAGTGTAACTAGTGGGAGCTTCAGACAGGGCTGAATAGTGAAAATAAAATGACCTGAAACGTAGGCCAACTATTCATCACGTCCCCCCCAAAAAAATATAAACAATGGAAATAATTTGCATAATTTGTCTTAATTATGGAAAACAATGTTATACTATCATGTGTACTAATATGTATAACCACCAGGTGGCAATGTCATCTAACGAATGATTTTAAACTTCACTAACGTTTCAAATGTGCTCGATGAGACAATCTTGCCATCTGGGTTGCTTATAATAGGGAACTTAAAATTATTTATACTTTTAATTTGGATACTTATGTATATATTAGCAAATACATTTACTTTTGATACTTAAGTATATTTAAAACCAGATACTTTTAGACTTTTAATCAAGTACTATTTTACTGGGTGACTTTTACTTGAGCCATTTTCTATTAAGGTATCTTTAATTGGGTACTTTTTCCATCACTGTGCACATAGCATAACGAGGCCTATACCATAACTACTATTGTAATTTTCTGGCTCTAATAGAATACACCTTATTCCCATGACCATGAACACTGAACATGCAATAAGTAGGTAGGTAATGAGTTAGTATTCACTTGATAGGGCCTATTCATATCCAACTATGTGTGTGTATGTGTATGTGTGTCTGTGTCTTGGCCATAGTTTTTATGCACACAAGTCAATTTAAAGTGATCATGTATGAGAGTTACGCTCAGCCAGCAGTCAATACGTGCACTCCATTCAACAATCGGGCCTTCCATTGTGCGCGAAGGGGTCCCAAGGGGGTAACCACACCCAACACCGCACGGGGGCTACCCTCGGAAAGCGGAGGGGCTCCTCGGGACCGAGCGCAGTGACACTTGTTCACAGTGACAACTGTCTGGCTGGCTGAGCACTGAAAAGTCTAAGAACATGTCAGTGACCAATGCGCAAGCGGAAGTTTAACTGTTGCCCACCTTTCATTGAAACTGGACACGCTGATTCGAGGCACTCTCGCCCTAGATGGACTCGGACCGGGAGGCAATACCGTATGAATGGGTGCAAAATTGACGGATCTTTCTGACGTAGACTATCCACAAGAAACCGTGAATAACATGCTCTGTTCGAATTTTGTCTCATGGTCTAGTTTCCTACATGTTAGTCTGCTGTAGAAACGTTTGGAGGAGTTAATCGACATGCATTAGAAGGGGAGAAACACAATTTGCTGGGCTGGTGGACTGGACAGAGGAAGATTCCGTGAGAACACTCGCAAGGCGCGTATGGATTACATGTAAAGCCAGTGTTGGTTTCGCTGCTATTTGGGAGGAAGTCATCGGAGAAGTGCATTTTCAGGAGACCATGGACAGCCTCGCTTCCGTGCCAGACTGATTCCGTTCAGCCTGGATTGATGTTGGATTTACCCGGGACTAACAGAGCTCACAGCCGTGGAATGGGGAGTGATATAAACGCTATGAAAAAATAGGCTATTTATAAGATTGGTGTCAAATGTATTTATGTTCTGGGTATCATGGTTTATTTCCCCAACAATCGTAAATAAACTACTTGGAATCTTGTGATAAACTTCGAACAGTGGATACTTTTAAAAGGAGCGCTTTGGTGACACATTTGTGGATCTATTGAATTAGGCTATGCACGGAATTCAAATGTCAAATGACAGTTTCAAATACGTTTTTTTTTTCTTCCACTTTGTCGCCAATCTCTTTAATTTCATCCATCCACCGTATCACTCCGTTAACCAGATTAGAGCCGTAGAGATAGAGAAATAAACCATCTGTCTCTTATAGCGCGCCCACACGGGTATCGGGGTCGGGATGTGGGGTGGCCGAGGTCTCCCAATGTCTGTCACCGTGGTTGTGACTCTACTCCTGGTTATTATTGACGTTAAGGCGAGTGGAGAGTACTGTCACGGTTGGCATGACACCCAGGGCACCTGGAGAGAGGGCTTCCAGTGCCCGGAGAAGTTCGATGGTGAGGATGCCATCATCTGCTGCGGGAAATGCGAGCTCCGGTACTGCTGCTCCAGCACTGAAGCACGGCTGGACCAGGGGACTTGTGACAACGACAAGCAAGCCCAGGATCCGGGCACCAACAGCAAGGAGAACAAGGATACGGGCGCAGGTAAGAACTCTCTCTCTGTATGGTCCAACACGGTCAGCTTTAGGGGCCATAGCAACTGTGTGCCTGCCAAAAGGTCTGCCTTAAGGCTGCAAAGCTCCCATTGTCTGCTCAAAATTATAATGTATTTTATAAATTAGATTTCATACTGGCCTAGTTTAAATTGTTTAACTTAATTGTTATACACCAGCAATATTGCATTTCCAAGTAGTTGAGAGTGAGACAGAAAGAGTGGGCCTAATTGCCTAAATTTAGAGGTTAGGCTACACTGTCCTGATATTACTTGGAGGTATAGGGTTCTTCGTTATTTCAAACATGTGGGTATGTTGTAGTTTTTCCAAGAACTCTCTCTATCTGGGATCTTAACAATCGCTTAAATAGATGCAATAGGCATATATCCCGCTTCAGTTGGCAGCGACAGCTGCAGAGGAGTTTGTCTGGCTACCCAGACTCCCTACTCCGGCCAAACGTTACGCCACGCCCACGGACATTAGTTTATTCTCTGTAACGAGTCTGGATCTGAGTACCCCCATCGCTTCACCAAACGTGAACACATTCGGGGCAGTCTGATCGGTCAAGGAACCGATGGGTTGGGCCAGAGCAAGAACACACTTGTGTAAAACAGGGGCTTGAAAATTCTTCATTGGCTTTGATACTCTGATTGGTTAGAGATGATCCAATCACTGACTACTTTGTTTTGTGCAATACCCCTTGTCAACACAAAGGACTTCAATGATGGTAGTCTCACACTGGTTACACCAGCCACAATCTGCACATGTTGATTTAGTCAAATACAATGCTATCTGTTTTATTGTCACATACACCAGATAGGTACAGTGAAATGTGTTGTTTTACAGGGTCAGCCATAGTAGTACAGCACCCCCTGGGGAAAATTTGGTTTAAGTGCCTTGCTGAAGGGCACATTGGCAGATTTTGCACCTTGTTGGATTGGGTATTCAAACTAGTGACCTTTCAGTTACTGGCCCAACACTCTAACCACTGGGCTAACTGCCTCCATC
Organism: Brachymystax lenok tsinlingensis; assembly: GCA_030435695.1. NCBI lineage: Eukaryota > Metazoa > Chordata > Actinopteri > Salmoniformes > Salmonidae > Brachymystax > Brachymystax lenok. The sequence goes on from CM059814.1 coordinate 14,210,654, forward strand.
TATTTTAGCACTTGGCTCAGCAGACGCTGGTTCATGCATGTCGATGTGTCCTTGAGCAAGGCACTTAACCCTAATTGCTCCTGTAAATTGCTCAGGATTAGAGCATCTGCTAAATGACTAAAATGTACATGTGATGTGTAAATTTATGTTGCAATGCTCGCGCATGCAACGTGGCAGGTGAGGGTTGCATGAGTATTTAGGCTACAGAGACAGTGGACACCAGAAAGTCAACTAACTGCCTACAAATGGCAAATTGTGCTGCGTTGCGTTATAAATAGCTGTGTTTGTTCTAGCTCTAACAAAAGCGCGCGCCGCAGGGAATGCAGAGCAGGAGCTCTGTCGAGCAGGAGCTCTGTCCCCATGAGGATCATGTTTGGACTTGACCGGATCTTTAGGGCAGTGGGATCTTTAGGGCAGTGGTTCGCAACGGCGCTGACAGCTCTGTTCATAAAAACAAATCGCGATATGGATCATTTCCCCGCCCTTGCGTGTTGATATCCATCCTGAACACTTCGAGAGTTGGGATCCCTTGAGTGTTCCTGAAGTTTGCTGAGCTAAAGTGACGTCTGTTTGTCTGGTTACCTTCACATGATTTTCTGCGGGCTGGCCTTTTTATGTTGCGGATGGGTAGGGTGTCCATATAACCCATTGCCACGGAACGGAAGCCCCTTAATAATGTCACATTGTAACTTCATCTCAGGTTTAGTAGTGACTTAGTATTAATAATTGGGTGTGATTGGAAGAACAGATGTCATAACTCATCGTAATTTGTATTGAAAGTAGATTTGCTGAAAAACGTAAAGGTCTAAACTGGTCTTAGTCTCTTGTTTCCAATATGTTTCCAATATCTTTTTCATAACATGAGGCTATAGGAAGAAAATATAAATTACATAATTGAATTATGCAAAATGAGAGGCACATTTACTATGAGTCCAAAATCTTTCAATGGTAATTTTTCAAAGAAAAATAATAGTTGGCTAGACTTAGTCCAGATATTAAACATCTGCATCAACAGAGCATGCCTTTCTTGTAGAGTAACCAACAGTATGTTTCTCTCTTGGCATTTGTTGAAACAATCATCCCTTATCACTCCAGAAAGAGCTATATACATTTTCATACAGTGGACAGCGGCCAAAATAACTAAACGTATGGAGGGTTTTTCTCCCAAGAGCCAAAAAGGAAGTATTTTGTTGTGCAAGGCACCGTTTGTACATTTTATACATTGTTCATCCACAGGGCAACCTATTAATCATGAAGCAAAGATACACACAGCCACGTCAATGAAGAGCCCTGAGGAGGATATTATATATGCATTAACAACAACAAACAGAGCATAACATTCTACATTAAGGAACATGTGTGGGATTCAGGAAAGGAGAGGACCCCTGGGATTATCTGGCTGCGAGATATTTAAGCTGACACTGTTGCTGTTCTGTAGGAAATAGGTCATGGTCTCAGGTTATTGATGTCGTAGTGTCTCAGCTTCTATCTCTTCTGTACTCTAGACTAAATATAGTCTAGTCATCTGTTCAAATCAAATAACATTTTATTTGTCTCATTCGCCAAATACAACAGGTGTAGACTTACAAGTCCTTAACCAACAATGCAGTTCAAGAAATAGAGTTAAGGAAATATTTACTAAATAAAATAAAAGTAAAAAATAAAATAAAAAGTAACACAAAATAACAGTAACGATGTCAATGTAAACAGTCCGGGTGGCCAATTGATTAATTGTTCAGCAGTCTTATGGCTTGGGGGTAGAAGCTGTTAAGGAGCTTTTTGTACCTAGACTTGGCGCTCCGGTACCGCTTGCAGTCTAATCAAATCAAATCAAATCAAATTTTATTTGTCACATACACATGGTTAGCAGATGTTAATGCGAGTGTAGCGAAATGCTTGTGCTTCTAGTTCCGACCATGCAGTAGTATCTAACAAGTAATCTAACAAATTCACAACAACTACCTTATACACACAAGAGTAAAGGAATGAATACGAGTATGTACATATAAATATATGGATGAGCGATGGCTGACCGGCATAGGCAAGATGCAGTAGATGGTATGGAGTACAGTATATACACATATATATGAGATGAGTAATGTAGGATATGTAAACATTATATAAATAGCATTGTTTAAAGTGGCTAGTGATACATTATTTCATCCAATTATAATTATTAAAGTGGCTAGAGATTTGGGTCGATGACCGAACGGCATAGGCAAGATACAGTAGATGGTTTAGAGTACAGTGTATACATTTGATATGAGTATGTCGGATACGTAAACATTATATACAAAATTGTTTAAAGTGGCTAGTGATACATTTGTTACATCCAATTCCTATGTATAAAGTGGCTAGAGATTTAAGTCAGTATGTTGGCAGCAGCCACTCAATGTTAGTGATGGCTGTTTAACAGTCTGATGGCCTTGAGGTAGAAGCTGTTTTTCAGTCTCTCGGTCCCAGCTTTGATGCACCTGTACTGACCTCGCCTTCTGGATGATAGCGGGGTGAACAGGCAGTGGCTCGGGTGGTTGTTGTCCTTGATGATCTTTTTGGCCTTTCTGTGACATCGGGTGGTGTAGGTGTCCTGGAGGGCAGGTAGTTTAACCCGGTGATGCGTTGTGCAGTCCTCACTACCCTCTGGAGAGCCTTACGGTTGTGGGCGGAGCAGTTGCCGTACCAGGCGGTGATACAGCCCGACAGGATGCTCTCGATTGTGCATCTGTAAAAGTTTGTGAGTGATTTTGGTGACAAGCCAAATTTCTTCAGCCTCCTGAGGTTGAAGAGGCGCTGTTGCGCCTTCTTTACCACGCTGTCTGTGTGGGTGGACCAATTCAGTTTGTCCGTGATGTGTACGCCGAGGAACTTAAAACTTTCCACCTTCTCCACTACTGTCCCCTCGATGTGGATAGGGGTGCTCCCTCTCCTGTTTCCTGAAGTCCACGATCATCTCCTTTGTTTTGTTGACATTGAGTGAGAGGTTATTTTCCTGACACCACACTCCGAGGGCCCTCACCTCCTCTCTGTAGGCCGTCTCGTCGTTGTTGGTAATCAAGCCTACCACTGTAGTGTCGTCAGCAAACTTGATGATTGAGTTGGATGCGTGCTTGGCCACGCAGTCATGGGTAAACAGGGAGTACAGGAGAGGGCTGAGAACGCACCCTTGTGGGGCCCCAGTGTTGAGGATCAGCGGGGTGGAGATGTTGTTTCCTACCCTCACCACCTGGGACCGGCCCGTCAGGAAGTCCAGGACCCAGTTGCACAGGGCTGGGTCGAGACCCAGGGTCTCGAGCTTAATGACGAGCTTGGAGGGAACTATGGTGTTAAATGCTGAGCTGTAGTCGATGAACAGCATTCTTACATAAGTATTCCTCTTGTCCAGATGGGTTAGGGCAGTATGCAGTGTGATTGCGATTGCGTCGTCTGTGGACCTATTGGGACGGTAAGCAAATTGGAGTGGGTCCAGGGTGTCTGGCAGGATGGAGGTGATATGATCCTTGACTAATCTCTCAAAGCACTTCATGAATTGGGTGACTGAAGTTTTTGACAATTTTTGGGGCCTTCCTCTGACACCGCCTAGTATAAAGGTCCTGGATGGCAGGAAGCTTGGCACCAGTGTTGTACTGGAACTAACGCACTACCCTCTGTGGAGCCTTACGGTCAGATGCTGAGCAGTTGCCATACCAGGCGGTGATGCAACCGGTTAGGATGCTCTCGATGGTGCAGCTGTAGAACTTCAGCCCCGTCAATGTTAATGGGGGACTGTTCGGCCCTCATTTTCCTATAGTCCACGATCAGCTCCTTTGTCTTGCTCACATTGTGGGAGAGGTTGTTGTTCTGGCACCACACTGCCAGTTCTCTGACCTCCTCCCTATAGGCTGTTTCATCGTTGTCGGTGATCAGGCCTACCACTGTTGTGTTGTCAGCAAACTTAATGATGGTGTTGGACTCGTGAACAGGGAGTACAGGAGGGGACTAAGCACGCACCCCTGAGGGGCCCCAGTGTTGAGGATCAAGCATGGCAGATTTGTTTTTGCCTACGCTTACCACCTGGGGGCGGCCTGTCAGGAAGTTTAGGATCCAGTTGCAGAGGGAGGTGTTTAGTCCCAGGGTCCTTAGCTTAGTGATGAGCTTTGTTGGCACTATGGTGTTGAATGCTGAGCTGTAGTCAATGAATAGCATTCTCACATAAGTGTTCCTTTTGTCCAGGTGGGAAAGGGCAGAGTGGAGTGCGATTGAGATTGCGTCATCTGTGGATCTGTTGGGGCGGTATGCGAATTGGAGTGGGTCTAGTGTTTCTGGGATGATGGTGTTGATGTGAGTCATGACCAGCCTTTCAAACCACCGACGTGAGTGCTACGGGTGGTAGTCATTTACTTTACTGACTTTATTGTCATGTTGTTGTTGTAGTGTCATGTACACGTTTAAAGGGCCGTTCAAATACAAAACAAATGGACAATACAACTTTCATAACAGTTACCAACCATTAAAATAGACTAACCTGCTGGCCTTACTGGGTCGATAGGAACATTAGCCTGCTGGCCTTACTGGGTGGGTAGGAACATCAGCCTGCTGGCCTTACTGGGTGGGTAGGAACATTAGCCTGCTGGCCTTACTGGGTGGGTAGGAACATTAGCCTGCTGGCCTTACTGGGTCGATAGGAACATTAACCTGCTGGCCTTACTGGGTGGGTAGGAACATTAACCTGCTGGCCTTACTGGGTGGGTAGGAACATTAACCTGCTGGCCTTACTGGGTGGGTAGGAACATTAGCCTGCTGGCCTTACTGGGTGGGTAGGAACATTAGCCTGCTGGCCTTACTGGGTGGGTAGGAACATTAGCCTGCTGGCCTTACTGGGTGGGTAGGAACATTAGCCTGCTGGCCTTACTGGGTCGATAGGAACATTAACCTGCTGGCCTTACTGGGTGGGTAGGAACATTAACCTGCTGGCCTTACTGGGTGGGTAGGAACATTAACCTGCTGGCCTTACTGGGTGGGTAGGAACATTAACCTGCTGGCCTTACTGGGTGGGTAGGAACATTAGCCTGCTGGCCTTACTGGGTGGGTAGGAACATTAACCTGCTGGCCTTACTGGGTGGGTAGGAACATTAGCCTGCTGGCCTTACTGGGTGGGTAGGGAACATTAGCCTGCTGGCCTTACTGGGTGGGTAGGAACATTAGCCTGCTGGCCTTACTGGGTGGGTAGGAACATTAGCCCCAAGCATTTTGGAGGGATATCACACCTGGCACAAATTATTGTTTAGTTCTGTTTTTCCTGCAGAGGGGTGCCCTATACCTACGCTCAGAGGGGAGTAGTTCAAAGTCCGGGTACATTAGGTGGCTTGGGTCTAAAATGATTTTGTGAGCCTTGCGGAGGGCCCTGACCTTAAAGATCTCATCCAGGTCTGTCTGTTTGACTCCAAGTATCTTGCTTGCTGTGTTGATTATCCTTCTCAGCATATTTTTCTGGCTAACAGTGGCATTGCCAAACTAACAAACAAACCAACAAACATTTAGGCAGGTTACCTTTGCTTTTTTGGTCACAGGGACTATCGTGGTCTGCTTAAAACATGACAGACTCAGTCAGAGAGAGGTTGAAAATGTCAGTGAAGTTACTTTCCAGTTGGTCTGTTGTCCCAGAATTACAGTAATCTAATGGCCGACTGGGCACACACTGGTTGAATCAATGTTGTTTCGGAGTCATTTCAAAGAAATGATGTTGAACCAACGTGTAATAGATGTTGAATTGACGTCTGTGACCAGTGGGGAGTGCCTATAGCTTCAGACTTTAGAGTTCTATAAAGGTCCTTAAAAATGCTGGTGACTTTTGATGTTGCTAAGAGATAGAGAGAGAGACAGACAGACAGAAAACAACAGAGCAACCGAGTCACCGCCTTTCTCAGGGTTACACCCCATAACACTGGGATATTCAAACTGGAAAATGAGCAACTTCACCAGAGGAACAATACATCACTTGAAATCAGTTGTAATATAACAAGTAACTCATTGTGCTCCAAAAGGATGTGTGTGTGTGTGACACCTCTCGGCCCTTTGCTGCCAACATTTCCTGTGAGTGCTCACTGTTGGGTCAAAAGTGACCTCCCCAAAATACACAAACATTTAGTATGAACCACCTTGTTTACACTGTAGTAGGCTACACTGCCATTATCTACCTCAGTCTGTAAGAGAGTTAGTCTACTGCTTGATTAGCAAGTCATCTTCAATCACTACAACAGGAAGATGGTCTAATGCTCATAATGTGATTACTGTACTTCCTGGAGCTGATTTACAGTAGATACATGGTAGAAAAACAGCTGTGTACTCTGTTATGGTACTTTGAGGGTTAAATTATATGCTAATTATCACAGAATCATGCAGATCCTCTAAATATACCTCTGCTGTCTTCAACCAGGATCTCAGCGATCACTGCCTCATTACCTGCGTCCATAATGGGTCTGCGGTCAAACGACCACCCCTCATCACTGTCAAACACTCCCTAAAACACTTCAGCGAGCAGGCCTTTCTAATCGACCTGGCCCGGGTATCCTTGAAGTATATTGACCTCATTCCGTCAGTAGAGGATGCCTGGTTATTCTTTAAAAGTGCTTTCCTCACCATCTTAAATAAGCATGCCCCATTCAAAAAATCTAGAACCAGGAACAGATACAGCCCTTGGTTCATTCCAGACCTGACTGCCCTTGACCAGCACAAAAACATCCTGTGGTGTACTGCATTAGCATTGAATAGCCCCTGCGATATGCAACTTTTCAGGGAAGTTAGGAACCAGTAAAGCAAAGGCTAGCTTTTTCAAACAGAAATGTGCATCCTGTAGCACAAACTCAAAAAGGTTCTGGGACACTGTAAAGTCCATATATAAGAGCACCTCCTCCCAGCTGCCCACTGCACTGAGGCTAGGAAACACTGTCACCACTGACAAATCCACGATAATTGAGAATTTCAATAAGCATTTTTCTACATCTGGCCATGCTTTCCACCTGGCTACTCCTACCCCGGTCAACAGCCCTGCACCCCCCACAGCAACTTGCCCAAGCCTCCTCCATTTCTCCTTCACCCAAATCCAGATAGCTGATGGTCTGAAAGAGTTGCAAAATCTGGACCCCTACAAATCAGCTGTGCTAGACAATCTGGACCCGCTCTTTCTAAAATGATCCGCCGCAATTGTTCCAACCCCTATTACTAGCCTGTTCAACCTCTCTTTCGTATCGTCTGAGATACCCAAAGATTGGAAAGCTGCCTGTTGTCCGGACCACTGGCAGTCTCTATGGGGGTGCCACAGGGTTCAATTCTCGGGCCGACTCTTTTCTCTGTATACATCAATGATGTCGCTCTTCTGTATACTTCATTCTGTATACTTCTGTCGCTCTTCTGTATACTTCATTCTGACACCATTCTGTATACTTCTGGCCCCTCTTTGGACACTGTGTTAACTAACCTCCAGACGAGCTTCAATGCCATACAACTCTCCTTCCGTGGCCTCCAACTGCTCTTAAATGCAAGTAAAACTAAATGCAACCGATCGCTGCCCGCCCGTCCAGCATCACTACTCTGGACGGTTCTGACTTAGAATATGTGGACAACTACAAATACCTAGGTGTCTGGTTAGACTGTAAACTCTCCTTCCAGACTCACATTAAGCATCTCCAATCCAAAATTAAATCTAGAATCGGCTTCCTATTTCGCAACAAAGACTCCTTCACTCATGCTGCCAAACATATCCTCGTAAAACGGACTATCCTACCGATCCTTAACTTCGGCAATGTCATTTACACAATAGTCTCCAACACTCTACTCAGCAAACTGGATGCAGTCTATCAAAGTGCCATCTATTTTGTCACCAAAGCCCCATATACTACCCACCACTGCGACCTGTATGCTCTCGTTGGCTGGCCCTCGCTTCATATTCGTCGCCAAACCCACTGGCTCCAGGTCATCTAAGTCTTTGCTAGGTAAGCCCCACCTTATCTCAGCTCACTGGTCACCATAGCAGCACCCACCCGTAGCACACACTCCAGCAGGTATATTTCACTGGTCATCCCCAAAGCCAACTCCTTCTTTGGCCGCCTTTCCTTCCAGTTCTCTGCTGCCAATGACTGGAACGAATTGCAAAAATCACTAAAGCTGGAGACTCATATCTCCCTCACTAACTTTAAGCATCAGCTGTCAGAGCAGCACACAGATCATTGCACCTGTACATAGCCCATCTGTAAATAGCCCACCCAACTACTTCATCCCAATATTGTTATTTTTTTGCTCCTTTGCACCCCAGTATCTCTACTTGCACATTCATCTTCTGCACATCTATCACTCCAGTGTTTAATTGCTAAATTGTAGTTACTTCTCCACTATGGCCTATTTATTGCCTTACCTCCCTAATCTTACCTCATTTGCACACACTGTATATAGATTTTTTCTATTGTGTTATTGACTGTACGTTTGTTTATCCCATGTGTAACTCTGTTGTTGTTGTTTGTGTTGCACTGCTTTGCTTTATCTTGGCCAGGTCGCAGTTGTAAATGAGAACTTGTTCTCAACTGGCCTACCTGGTTAAATAAAAGGTGGATTTTTTTTTTTAAGATCTAAACACAGTAGCCTGTTTCATGTCCAGAGTCACAGAGGTTATATTAAACACAGTTACAGAAAGATAGATGTAGTATACATTAGAGCCCCACTGCAAGGTTGGATGGAATTGTAATGTGGCGTGTTTCACTACTCCAAACCAGCCACCGTTAATGCCGCTCTCAATATGTCTTAATGCTGCCTCTATACAGTTTAAGGGACTATTATGTCTTGAAGTGCCTGGTGTGATGTGGATTTATATATGGGAGGAGTGCCCACGTAACAAATTCTGTCTGCATAACTTTGGTATGAGACAGAATCCCCCCTCACACAGACATAAACACAGATCAAATGCACACACACACACACACACACACACACACACACACACACACACACACACACACACACACACACACACACACACACACACACACACACACAGAGGGGTGCAGGGTCGGCGGGGAAGGGGGGGTGGGGTCACAGCTGGGCGTGCAGGATTATAACAGATGAAAACAAAGTTGATAAGTACTAATGAGGGCCTGGGGCCCCCTGGGGACACGCCACTAGTCCACCTCTGTCTATCCCTTTCTTCCTCTCCTTTTGTCTCTCCATCTTTTCTCTTTTGTCTCGTCGTCTCACTCCACCTCTCCTTCACTCAGATTTGGGTTTGTGGGCGAGGTTGAAACACAGGACTGTAAAAGCTCTTGGTTTAAACTCTAGACAACCTAGGTTTCCTCATGGTGGTTGATTCGTAGTCTTTCAACTTTACTCATTCAAGCGACAAGTGTACTTTCCAAAATCATGTCAAATGTCTTGATGTCAGAAAATAAATAACTTCATCATGTTGCTGTTGTACTGTGTTCAGTTTGTTTTCTCTGAGGGCGTAAGTGGTTATGGTCTGAGGAAGTTCTGTCCACGCTCTGCTCTACTTGTTATAGAGAGAATGAGCTGCTTGATTCCTATCATACTGTGTGTTGGGGCGGCAGGTAGCCTAGTGGTTAGAGCGTTGGACTAGTAACCGAAAGGTTGCAAGATTGAATCCCTGAGCTGACAAGGTAAAAACCTGTCGTTCTGCCCCTGAACAAGGCAGTTAACCCACTGTTCCTAGGCCGTCATTGAAAATAAAAATGTGTTCTTAACTGACTTGCCTAGTTAAATAAAGGTTAAAATAAAATACTATCATTGCTGTCATACTCTATATTTGATAATGAGAGAAAGAACAGATCCATTCTTTGTTGAAAATCCATGTGTTATCGTCAGATCACTGACAATTACCTCTCTCTCTCTCTCCAGTACCCATCTACGTTCCCTTCCTGATCGTGGGCTCTGTATTCGTGGCCTTCGTCCTGGTGGGTTCTGTCGTTGCTGTGTGCTGCTGCCGCTGTCTCCGCCCCAAACAGGAACTGTCATCAGGGGCCGGGGGAGGAGGCGGGTCTGGTGGCGGCCGTCTCCTTGAGACCATTCCCATGATGGCCAGTGTGGGCACGTCTCGCGGTTCCTCCTCCCGCCAATCAAGCACGGCCACGTCGTCCAGTTCCTCTGCCCCTCCTGCCCAGGCGCCTCGCCCGGCTCCCCAGCCCATGATGCGCACCCAGGCCTCCTGCTGTCTGCCTACAGACGCCAGTGTCTTCGTCAACATGCCCACCAACTTCTCCGTGCTCAACTGCCAGCAGGCCACCCAGATCATGCCCCACCAGGCACAGTTCATCCACCCCCAGTACATTGGCTACGCCACCCACCACATGTCCCCGCCCCAGGGGGTCTACCTGGACCCCACCCAGGGGGTCTACAGACAGCTGCAGTCCCCCTACCCCCCACTCACCAGTGTGGCCAGTGAGCAGAAGTATCCTCCAGTAACAGTTTAAGGAAGGGGACATTTTGGGGACTGTGTGTAACAGACCGTGTGAGGACTTTGTGGAACTCTGCCAGAAAACCTTACGGAGATTGCGTGAGAAACCTTATGGGGACATTGGGAGCTCGCCAGCTTGGAGAGAGAATGATATGGACTCTGGCTCACACAGAGGACTCGTAAAACCCAAGCTGGGATCTGTGCCTGACCAGCAACAGTGTGTTGCGTCTTTCTTATATCCCACTGGGCACACACTGGTTGAGTCAACGATGTTTCCACATCATTTCAATGAAATGACGTTGAACCAACATGGAATAGACGTTGAATTGACTTCTGTGCCTAGTGGGATGTCTGTGATATTACGTTGCCTCAGGGTAATCATTCTGACTGAGTCGACCTCACCCCAAGATGGAGTATGCGAGGACAAGAAAAGGGGTACATCTGTCTGGTTGTCCTCATTCAAGAAAACACAATCACAGAGGGGTCATGCTACTCACCATGGCCAATGACTCTCAGCATACAGTGGCTTGCGAAAGTATTCAACCCCCTTGGCATTTTTCCTATTTTGTTGCCTTACAACCTGGAATTAAAATAGATTTTTAAGGGGGTTTGTATCATATCATTTGATTTACACAACATGCCTACCACTTTGAAGATGCAAAATATTTTTATTGTGAAACAAACAAGAAATAAGACAAAATAACAGAAATCTTGAGCGTGCATAACAACTTTATAGAGCCACCTTTTTGCAGCAATTACAGCTGCAAGTCTCTTGGGGTATGTCTCTATAAGCTTGGCACATATAGCCACTGGGACTTTTGCCCATTCTTCAAGGCAAAACTGCTCCAGCTCCTTCAAGTTGGATGGGCTCCGCTGGTGGACAGCAATCTTTAAGTCATACCACAGATTCTCAATTGGACTGAGGTCTGGGCTTTGACTAGGCCATTCCAAGACATTTAAATGTTTCCCCTTAAACCACTCGAGTGTTGCTTTAGCAGTATGCTCAGGGTCATTGTCCTGATGGAAGGTGAACCTCCGTCCCAGTCTCAAATCTCTGGAAGACTGAAACAGGTTTCCCTCAAGAATTTACCTATATTTAGCGCCATCCATCATTCCTTCAATTCTGACCAGTTTCCCAGTCCCTACAGATGAAAAACATCCACACAGCATGATGCTGCCACCACCATGCTTCACTACGGGGATGGTGTTCTCGGGGTGATGAGAGGTGTTGGGTTTGCGCCAGACATAGCGTTTTCCTTGACGGCCTAAAAGCTCAGTTTTAGTCTCAGCTGACCAGAGTTCCTTCTTCCATATGTTTGGGGAGTCTCCCACATGCCTTTTGGCGAACACCAAACGTGCTTGCTTATTTTTTTCTTCAAGCAATGGCTTTTTTCTGGTCACTCTTCTGTAAAGCCCAGCTCTGTGGAGTGTATGGCTTAAAGTGTTCCTATGGACAGATACTCCAATCTCCGCTGTGGAGCTTTGCAGCTCCTTCAGGGTTATCTTTGGTCTCTTTGTTGCCTCTCTGGTTAATGCCCTCCTTGTCTGGTCAGTGAGTTTTAGTGGGCGGCCCTCTCTTGGCAGGTTTGTTGTGGTGCCATATTCTTTACATTTTTTAATAATGGATTTCAATGGTGCTCCGTGGGATGTTCAAAGTTTCTGATATTTTTTTATAACCCAACCCTGATCTGTACTTCTCCACAACTTTGTCCCTGACCTGTTTGGAGAACTCCTTGGTCTTCATGGTGCCACTTGCTTGGTGGTGCCCCTTGCTTAGCGGTGTTGCAGACTCTGGGGCCTTTCAGAACTGGTGTATATATAATCAGATCATGTGACACTTAGATTGCACACAAGTGGCCTTTTTTAACTAATCATGTGACTTCTGAAGATAATTGGTTGCACCAGATCTTATTTAGGGGGTTTCATAGCAAAGGGGGTAGATACATAAGCACGCACCACTTTTCGTTTGTTTATTTTTAGAATTTTTTGGAACAAGTTATATTTTTCATTTCACTTCACAAATTTGGACTATGTCCATTACATGAAATCCAAAAACAAATACATTTAGATTACAGGTTGTAATGCAACAAAATAGGAAAAACACCAAGGGGGATGAATACTTTTGCAAGACACTGTATGTACGTCTTGAAGTTTGTCCATGTAGTATTTGTTGTATGTGTAAATGAGGGAATGTGTGTATGTACAGGACAGGTGGTGAGGTGCTGTGTCTAGTGTGTGTACTGTATGTGAATTGTGAATATATGAAGAGTTTATTTCCAAAACGCTATATCAACCAATTTTTCACCTGTTTTTTTTTAATCAGAAATTATTGCTTATGGGTACCTTCATGTGTGTGTAAAATATTACTGTTTTCAGATTTTTTTTATTAATAGATTTTAGATGCTTATGAAAATGTGTTTTTTTCAAAGTGCTATGTATCCATTGTTTAGCTGGAATGGAATGTTGGTGTACTGTTTATTTGATTGATGTGGTTGTCTCACCTAGCTATCTTAAGATGAATGCACTGTAACTGTAAGTCGCTCCGGATAAGAGCATCAGCTAAATGACTCAAATGTCAAATTACCGTATTGATTTATTTTTTTATATTTTTTATATTGATGTCACAAATATATAATTTCTACAGCTCTTTGTAATATGTGACTGTGTAAAAACTAGCAGTACTACTTATTTCTCTCAGAGTGAGGTGGATATATAGCATTTTGCAAAGAAAACATGATTATTTGTGGCTGTCATTGAACACCATGCCATGATTAGATTTTGAAAAGAACACAGCAATCTTTCATCATTTCTTTGAACAATAAAAGCTAATTTACCAACATTTCTGAAAATGGTTAGCGTTTTAGAATGAAACTCTTCATATGTACAGCACGTGCTGTGTGTGCGTGAGCAATATGTGGTGTGTAATGGCTGTATGTTAACAGATGTACTGTGAGTGTACGTGTGTGTATATGAGTATATGTGGTGTGTAATGGGAAATGCAGGTGGTGGGATGTGAAAAGCAGTCCCTCTCTCCCTGTAGACCGGTTAAAGTCCAATGAAGTGAACACAGGACACAGACTGTGACGCCCCACCCCTACCCCACACACACACACACCACTGCCCTGAGCGGAAATACACACATGCTCACACACTCAAGAGAAAATACACAAACACTCACAAGGATTTGGAAATAAATTTGCCCGAAAGGTGAAAGGAGGTGTGAGAGTGTGTGAACAGGAGTGCCGTGCTTTCTCCCTGTGTAGCTGTGATCGGCAGTTTTCTGAAGATTGCAGAGTTAATAATGCAGTCAAATCTGTGTGCCAACTGTTCCCCTTCACTAAGCCTCCCTCCTGTGCCAACTGTTCCCCTTCACTAAGCCTCCCTCCTGTGAAAAAAGTGTGTGTCCCTCTGTGCAAACTGAAGGTAGACTGGAGTTTTGTTGGAATGTTTCAGGGCATTTCCAACATTTTGAGTCAATTCTTTTCACCTCAGCAGGGTAGAAAAATAACTAAAGACACAACTGCCCACCACATTGGGTGGCTAGCCTTAAAGGTGCCTTCTGGAATCCCTCTTGCTTTAGAACTGGTTCTGTACACACAACTCAGCCGTAAGTGCCAGTTCATGAAATTGCAGAAGTGCATAAATGTCCCAAAGCGGACTAATCTGACTGTGTGTGTCGTGGATTTCAAGCACAATGTCTGTATGATCCGCTGTGTGTGTGTGTGTGTGTGTGTGTGTGTGTGTGTGTGTGCGCGCGCACGTGTATCCTGAGGTTGAATGTGTACCTGCTCCGTGTGAAACAGGAGTGCCATTTTTCATATGAATTATAATAAATAAATATGAAAGAGTCCAATCTCTCATGGAGTCATATGTCCATTCTGCCTGAAGTTCAACTGCTACCATTTAACACTTTTCTAGAATAAGGAAAACACACATTGCTGAGGTTTTGCCTGGCTTAAGAAAGGAAATATACTGCTAAGTTGTTTGGGCCATGTTGGTTCTTAAACCATCTATTTACCGCCCATCCCACCCCCCGCACCACCACCACCAGTCCACACAACACTCATGTTCCATGGTTAGGTTAGAGAGGCAACGTCTGTAGCCATAAGACTAGCACCATGGCTGACTCGGTCCTGGCAGGAGCTGTGAGATTTAAACACGCTTAGAGACGAGGCGAGAACTAGAACTACAGAAACAACACTCCAAGTGTAAAAACTGACAGCCAGCAGGGGCCGGACCACAAAACAGTCTCGGGGAGTGAGCAGCCAACATACACACTAGATATAGCACTCACACTGTTACACACACTCGTTGCCTCACACTCTTGGTCTTTCTCACACTCTCCCATTTGTACACACAACATTCAAATCATACTTAGTTACCATACCTTAATGTCTATAAACACACTAATTATAGACAGAGACAGCCGTACCACCCAGTGTAGACAACACAAATACCGGTTACATCCATCACCAGACACATAACGCTGTGATATTAACAAACCACAACAATTACAGTCCCTAAACCCCAACTATTTCCTCTGTGCTGGGGAGGTGTATTCTTGGCACATCTCTATGGAAACTTGGGGACTAGAGGGGGAAGTGGAGTTGAGAGAGAAAGAGAAGGCAGAGGGCGAGTCATTTTAGGAAGGTGAAATGGATCTACTACTCATGCTGGGGAGGAGAAATGGATTCCCCATATTGGAGCAGAGCAGCTGCAGCCTGGGAGACATCCAAGAAGGTGGGTGTGGCATCCCCATGCTTTTTCACACTGATCAGGAGTTACATTTTATTTTACCTAGGTAAGTTGACTCAGAACACATTCTCATTTAGGCAAAGTCACGATTATTAGTCAGTTGTACAACCAAATGCCTTCAACCGAAATGTGTCTTCCGCATTTAACCCAACCCCTCTGAATCAGAGAGGTGCGGGGGGCTGCCTTAATCGACATCCACGTCTTCGGCGCCCAGGGGAACAGTGGGTTAACTGCCTTGTTCAGGGGCAGAACGACAGATTTTTACCTTGTCAGCTCGGGGATTCGAACTTGCAACCCTCCGGTTACAAGTCCAACGCTCTAACCACTAGGCTACCTGCCGCTTTACAGCAACAACCTAGGGAATAGTTACATGGGAGAGGGATGAATGAGCCAATTGAAAGCTGATTGTATGAGGGACAGCTTGGGAATTTAGCCAGGACACCAGGGTTAACACCCCTACTTTTACAATAAGTGCCATGGGCTCTTTAATGACCTCAGAGTCAGGACACCCGTTTAACATCCTATTCGAAAGACGACACCCTACACAGGGCAATGTCCCCAATCACTGACCTGGGATATTTTTTTAGACCAGAGGAAAGAGTGCCTTTTACTGGCCCTCCAACACCACTTACAGCAGCATCTGGTCTCCCATCCAGGGACTGACCAGGACCAACCCTGCTTCGCTTCAGAAGCAAGCCAGCAGTGGGATACAGGGTGGTATGCTGCAGGCTATGGTGATGCTAGCAGGACGTGGCTGGCTTGTACAGCATTCACAGCTTACATTTATTATGTACATTCGTTCACATTTCATCTCTCTCTGTGAAACTGGCCATAGGTTTACTAGTCTGTGTTCATCTAGTTCTCCTTCAACATGCTCTTAGCCTTCATTCACCTTGTGAATTTATTTCCTCTACTCTCATGTCAATGGTTTCGCTGATCAGGAAACCTACACTGCCTAATCTATCCTGCAGAACAAAAGTTCAGATTTGGTAAATAAAAGTCAAGAAGTATTTAAATCACTGATTGATTATATTTAATGATTACATCTGAAATGTAGAACATTCCCTGACCCTTGCATTCCTTCACCCGAAATGTCCTTAACACAGTTTACAAACACACCACATTCACACAGACCACAACACACCACATAGGGTTGAAACCAACTACATTCTGCAGAATATTTATTGAAATGTTAACTATGTGAACTCCAATATAGTGCTTATTGATGAAGTCGAAATGGAATTGACCACAACCCATACATAGGTGAAGTATATGTAGCACCTGTTATTAGTTCACATCATGGAATATCCCTTTTGCCTCCAGGTAATATAGTCTATAGTCTAGTATGAGATATATATATATATATATATAAATAAAAGAGCAGAAACACAGACATTAAAAGAGAAAGAGAGACACAAGACCATTTATTCAACAACAAAAGAAGTCCATAGATTGAGAACCCAACAAACCGCTACAAACCAGGCTGCTGCTGACCCGACCTCCTGGGAGCGACAGCCGGGATTCGCAGAAATCACAGGAGCGCCACTATACAACAGAAACCAGATTCAACCGAGCAGGTAGAGGAGACGTGCCGCAGATGAGGGGGGAGAGATATGGAGGTCGCTGATTCAGAGAGGTAAGTGGGGATCCTTGTAGAGTAG
This sequence comes from Brachymystax lenok tsinlingensis, assembly GCA_030435695.1. Classification (NCBI taxonomy): domain Eukaryota; kingdom Metazoa; phylum Chordata; class Actinopteri; order Salmoniformes; family Salmonidae; genus Brachymystax; species Brachymystax lenok. The sequence continues at coordinate 14,227,499 of CM059814.1, forward strand.
TGGTCAGTATGGTTGGGGGTCCCTGTAGAGTAGTGGTCAGTATGGGTGGGGGTCCCTGTAGAGTAGTGGTCAGTATGGGTGAGGGTCCCTGTAGAGTAATAGTCAGTATGGTTGGGGGTCCTTGTAGAGTAGTGGTCAGTATGGGTGGGGGTCCCTGTAGAGTAGTGGTCAATATGGGTGGGGGTCCTTGTAGAGTAGTGGTCAGTATGGGTGGGGGTCCCTGTAGAGTAGTGGTCAGTATGGGTGAGGGTCCCTGTAGAGTAGTGGTCAGTATGGGTGGGGGTCCCTGTAGAGTAGTGGTCAGTATGGGTGAGGGTCCCTGTAGAGTAGTGGTCAGTATGGGTGGGGGTCCTTGTAGAGTAGTGGTTAGACTGGGTGGGGGTCCTTGTAGAGTAGTGGTCAGTATAGGTGGGGGTCTTTGTAGAGTAGTGGTTAGACTGGGTGGGGGTCCTTGTAGAGTAGTGGTCAGTATGGGTGGGGGTCCTTGTAGAGTAGTGGTCAGTATGGCTGGGGGTCCCTGTAGAGTAGTGGTCAGTATGGGTGGGGGTCCTTGTAGAGTAGTGGTTAGACTGGGTGGGGGTCCTTGTATAGTAGTGGTCAGTATGGGTGGGGGTCCCTGTAGAGTAGTGGTCAGTATGGGTGGGGGTCCTTGTAGAGTAGTGGTCAGTATGGGTGGGGGTCCCTGTAGAGTAGTGGTCAGTATGGGTGGGGGTCCCTGTAGAGTAGTGGTCAGTATGGGTGGGGGTCCCTGTAGAGTAGTGGTCAGTATGGGTGAGGGTCTTTGTAGAGTAGTGGTTAGACTGGGTGGGGGTCCTTGTAGAGTAGTGGTTAGACTGGGTGGGGGTCCTTGTAGAGTAGTGGTCAGTATGGGTGGGGGTCTTTGTAGAGTAGTGGTTAGACTGGGTGGGGGTCCTTGTAGAGTAGTGGTCAGTATGGGTGGGGGGTCCTTGTAGAGTAGTGGTCAGTATGGCTGGGGGTCCCTGTAGAGTAGTGGTCAGTATGGGTGGGGGTCCTTGTAGAGTAGTGGTCAGTATGGGTGGGGGTCCTTGTAGAGTAGTGGTCAGTATGGGTGGGGGGTCCTTGTAGAGTAGTGGTCAGTATGGCTGGGGGTCCCTGTAGAGTAGTGGTCAGTATGGGTGAGGGTCCCTGTAGAGTAGTGGTCAGTATGGGTGAGGGTCCCTGTAGAGTAGTGGTTAGACTGGGTGGGGGTCCCTGTAGAGTAGTGGTCAGTATGGGTGGGGGTCTTTGTAGAGTAGTGGTCAGTATGGGTGGGGGTCTTTGTAGAGTAGTGGTTAGACTGGGTGGGGGTCCTTGTAGAGTAGTGGTTAGACTGGGTGGGGGTCCTTGTAGAGTAGTGGTCAGTATGGGTGGGGGTCCCTGTAGAGTAGTGGTTAGTATGGGTGGGGGTCCTTGTAGAGTAGTGGTCAGTATGGGTGGGGGTCCCTGTAGAGTAGTGGTTAGACTGGGTGGGGGTCCTTGTAGAGTAGTGGTCAGTATGGGTGGGGGTCCCCCCTCAGTCACATCTCTGTGATCTTTGGCAGTGGGGCTCTCTTCTCTTCAGCTCTCTGAGAGGAATTCCTCCTGGGCCAGTATATGTTCGGTCTCCTCCTCCCCCCTCCTATCTTCACCCCTGTCTCCCATCGTCACGGGGATGACGGATGAGCTAAACCCTGGCTCAAGAGAGAGAGATGAGAGGGAGTGTAGCCACACACACACACACACACACACGGGCAGATACATACAGTAGCACAGACAAGTGCAGACATACACACGGACAAAGACACACTGATGCGCAAGCTAAACCCAGTCCGTGCTATAATTAGATACACATTATAGTCTCTGTGGTTGATTTATTATGTCTGTTTGTGTGGTTGTGATTACTCGTGCCTGTGGTTCTTCTCTATGTGTGTGTGTGTGTGTGTGTGTGTGTGTGTGTGTGTGTGTGTGTGTGTGAGTAAGCAAGAGCAGAGACCAGTTTCAACAGTATAGATGGGTCTGGTCCCTTCCCTCTAAGTCAGTGTTCCATGCCTAACAACGGCCTCCATGCCGAGCAACGGCCTCCAGGGGTCAATGTCCCAGGTCAAAGTCAGTATAACTTCCAATAAGGCCACAGCAGGGGCGATCCCTCAGCATCAGTCTGTCTCTGCTGTCGCCTGGGCAACCGTTGCCAAGAGCCCCATAGCCAGGTGGGCCGGGACAGTGGGGGGGATGGGGGGCTAGACACTGGGCCGTTGTCGGGTGGTGTCGTAGGATCGACACACCTGGGACTGAGACACCACCCCATGTTCCTCCTGGGAGAAGGCATAGCCATCTAGAGAGACAGAGGAGAGAGAGAGATGGCGAGAGCGTGAGAGAGAAGGTGAGAGAGAGAGAAGGTGAGAGAGAGAGAGAAGGTGAGAGAGAGAGAGATACAGTAAGTACACACCTGTATTGTCACCTACCTAGACAGTTTATTATATGACCTAAACAGTATATTATATTTCCTAGAAAGTATATTATTTGACCTAAACAGTATATTATTTCCTAAACAGTATATTATATTACAGAGACAGTATATTATATTTCCTAAACAGTATATTATATTAACGAGACGGTATATTATATTTCCTAGACAGTATATTATATTTCCTAGAAAGTATATTATATTACATAGACAGTATATTATATTTCCTAGAAAGTATATTATATTACAGAGACAGTATATTATATTTCCTAAACAGTATATTATATTATCGAGACGGTATATTATATTTCCTAGACAGTATATTATATTATAGAGACAGTATATTATATTTCCTGAACAGTATATTATCGAGACGGTATACTATATTTCCTAGACAGAATATTATATTTCCTAGAAAGTATATTATATTACATAGACAGTATATTATATTATCGAGACGGTATACTATATTTCCTAGACAGAATATTATATTTCCTAGAAAGTATATTATATTACAGACAGTATATTATATTTCCTAAACAGTATATTATATTATCGAGACGGTATATTATATTACCTAGACAGTGTATTATATTTCCTAGAAAGTATATTATATAGACAGAATATTATATTACAGACAGTATATTACATAGACAGTATATTATATTTCCTAAACAGAATATTATATTATCGAGACGGTATATTATATTTCCTAGACAGTATATTATATTTCCTAGAAAGTATATTATATTACAGAGACAGTATATTATATTACAGACAGTATATTATATTACCGAGACAGTAGATTATATTTCCTAGAAAGTATATTATATTTCCTAAACAGTATATTATATTACCTAGACAGTATATTATATTTCCTAGAAAGTATATTATATTTAGTAGAAAGTAAATTATTTTACCTAGACAGTATATTATATTACAGACAGTATATTATATTACCTACAAAAAGTATATTAACTGTATACAGGAAATGAATACAAGTAGCCGAGGCCGGGACAAGGACAGGGACACTCACGGGACACGTTGCTCTGCTGCACAGAGTTTTTGCACCTCACATTGGAGGGTGTTTTCCTAAAGACCCGAGTCAACAGGTGGGCACGCTCGTTCAGACTGTAGGGGAGGAGAGACAGACAGGTCAGTCCACAATCACAGAACACACAGACACTCTGTGCCAGGTCACAGCACCAATCACCCGGGACTCTCTGTAACTGACAGGTTAACACGACCAACAGGATAGGTGGAAGTTCTACTCAGGAGACTAACTGTGACCTAATATTTTCATTTCATGAATGTAACTGACTTGCTACACTAGACGTAGAGTGTGAGACGCTCATATTCATTCAATGAAACCTGGTCATAAGTAGCTCAGGTCCGCTCTGGTTCCATGTTCAACATAACACTCACATCCCAGAACACTGGATAAATGTGGCACGCACTCTGCTCGTGCTGACCAAAAGTTACTTGTCCAGTGTAGGAGGAAAAAAACTACTGTGTTCCTGATACCCCAGTGTAGCTCCTATGTCAGCCTGTTTAACTACCCCAGTGTAGCTCCTATGTCAGCCTGTTTAACTACCCCAGTGTAGCTCCTATGTCAGCCTGTTTAACTACCCCAGTGTAGCTCCTATGTCAGCCTGTTTGACTACCCCAGTGTAGCTCCTATGTCAGCCTGTTTGACTACCCCAGTGTAGCTCCTATGTCAGCCTGTTTGACTACCCCAGTGTAGCTCCCATGTCAGCCTGTTTAACTACCCCAGTGTAGCTCCTATGCCAGCCTGTTTGACTACCCCAGTGTAGCTCCTATGTCAGCCTGTTTGACTACCCCAGTGTAGCTCCTATGTCAGCCTGTTTGACTACCCCAGTGTAGCTCCTATGTCAGCCTGTTTGACTACCCCAGTGTAGCTCCTATGTCAGCCTGTTTAACTACCCCAGTGTAGCTCCTATGTCAGCCTGTTTGACTACCCCAGTGTAGCTCCTATGTCAGCCTGTTTGACTACCCCAGTGTAGCTCCTGTCAGCCTGTTTGTGCTATCATGCCAACTCTTTGTCACTAATTGTCATGCCAATGACAGCAAGGGAGTTGGCACAGGCAAGAGCACAAACAAATCTGGGACCAGGCTATCATTTTCTCATCTCCTTTCCTTTATGGACACATCTCCTTTCCTTTATGGACACATAGGTAAAAAGACTGAATCTGTTTCCACCATATTGCTAAGACCTTTCAGATCTGTGGTCTTGAAGGAAAGAGAGAAGTGAGAATGGATGATCTAGTTCTATTAGGGTTAAAGAAGTCAGTCTGGAATCCACCCCTGCCTAAACCCGACCACCAGAATATGACAACTTTTGATGTGACTACCAGAGTCATGACTGATAAGGTAGTCTAGGCCAGGGGTGGGCAAACTTTTTGGCTCAAGGGCCACATTGTGATTTTGAAATTCAACAGAGGGCTGGGGGACCAAAAAATTCAGGGACCAGACCCGGGTTCGATCCCAGGCTGTGTCACAGCTGGCCGTGACCAGGAGACCCATGAGGCGGCGCACAATTGGCCCAGCGTCGTCTGGGTTAGGAGAGGGTTTGGCAGGCCGAGATTTCCTTGTGCCATCGCGCTCTAGTGAGAAAATGGGGAAGAAGGGGGCCATACTTTGCTGCCCCCCCCCAGGGCTAGATACAGTGGGGCAAAAAAGTATTTAGTCAGCCACCAATTGTGCAAGTTCTCTCACTTAAAAAGATGAGAGGCCTGTAATTTTCATCATAGGTACACTTCAACTATGACAGACAAAATGAGGAAAAAAAATCCAGAAAATCACATTGTAGGATTTTTTATGAATTTATTTGCAAATTATGGTGGAAAATAAGTATTTGGTCACATACAAACAAGCAAGATTTCTGGCTCTCACAGACCTGTAACTTCTTCTTTAAGAGGCTCCTCTGTCCTCCACTCGTTACCTGTATTAATGGCACCTGTTTGAACTTGTTATCAGTATAAAAGACACCTGTCCACAACCTCAAACAGTCACACTCCAAACTCCACTATGGCCAAGACCAAAGAGCTGTCAAAGGACACCAGAAACAAAATTGTAGACCTGCACCAGGTTGGGAAGACTGAATCTGCAATAGGTAAGCAGCTTGGTTGGAAGAAATCAACTGTGGGAGCAATTATTAGGAAATGGAAGACATACAAGACCACTGATAATCTTCCTCGATCTGGGGCTCAGCGAAGATCTCACCCGTGGGGTCAAAATGATCACAAGAACGGTGAGCAAAAATCCCAGAACCACACGGGGGGACCTAGTGAATGACCTGCAGAGAGCTGGGACCAAAGTAACAAAGCCTACCATCAGTAACACACTACGCCCCCAGGGACTCAAATCCTGCAGTGCCAGACGTGTCCCCCTACTTAAGCCAGTACATGTTCAGGTCCGTCTGAAGTTTGCTATAGAGCATTTGGATGATCCAGATAAAGATTGGGAGAATGTCATATGGTCAGATGAAACCAAAATATAACTTTTTGGTAAAAACTCAACTCGTCGTGTTTGGAGGACAAAGAATGCTGAGTTGCATCCAAAGAACACCATACCTACTGTGAAGCATGGGGGTGGAAACATCATGCTTTGGGGCTGTTTTTCTGCAAAGGGACCAGGACGACTGATCCGTGTAGAGGAAAGAATGAATGGGGCCATGTATCGTGAGATTTTGAGTGAAAACCTCCTTCCATCAGCAAGGGCATTGAAGATGAAACGTGGCTGGGTCTTTCAGCATGACAATGATCCCAAACACACCGCCGGGCAACGAAGGAGTGGCTTCGTAGAAGCATTTCAAGGTCCTGGAGTGGCCTAGCCAGTCTCCAGATCTCAACCCCATAGAAAATCTTTGGAGGGAGTTGAAAGTCCGTGTTGCCCAGCGACAGCCCCAAAACATCACTGCTCTAGAGGAGATCTGCATGGAGGAATGGGCCAAAATACCAGCAACAGTGTGTGAAAACCTTGTGAAGACTTACAGAAAACGTTTGACCTCTGTCATTGCCAACAAAGGGTATATAACAAAGTATTGAGATAAACTTTTGTTATTGACCAAATACTTATTTTCCACCATAATTTGCAAATAAATTCATTAAAAATCCTACAATGTGATTTTCTGGATTTTCTTTCCTCATTTTGTCTGTCATAGTTGAAGTGTACCTATGATGAAAATTACAGGCCTCTCTCATCTTTTTAAGTGAGAGAACTTGCACAATTGGTGGCTGACTAAATACTTTTTTGCCCCACTGTATATGTCTTGGCTGGTACTGAAGAGCAGATTGACATTCAGTTAATCCAATCACATCTCATAATGTGACCCACACTATTTTTCCAGACCACACACACACACACACACACACCATCATCGCTCCTCTACCCCAATGAACAAAATAACCAGCCCCATTCCTGCCCTCATTAAAACACACACGCATGAATTCTCGCTCACATGCAAACTCTCACACACACAATCTCCCAGCCTTCCTCTCTCAATCCTCCTCCTACCCATCTTCCTCCTCCTCATCACTAATGGCAACGCTAAACATTCTGATAACAGTCTGTATCCAAACGGAACAGATTGTTTCCTCCTATTAGAATGCTTTTACAGGATGCTCCCCAGATTGTCTAATTCCTCTGAGGAACACAGTAGGTTACTTCTCTAGATCAGGCAGCCAATGAGGCCTTATATCATCACATGAGAGGGGTTTCCCTAGCACTAGGCACAGGCCCTGATTTGATCCACAGAGTGTGTGGACCGGGGCCAGCCTCCCCAAGGTCACACTTCTGAGCAAGCAGCTGGGACCCGCTCCGAGAACTGGCGTGTTTGGCAAAGCCTGAAATAAAGTTTTGCAAACGTATCATTCGCCAAAGAAAATGAGGTCTGCTAAATGAATAATAAGGTGAATGATTGAAGAATGAATGGATAGACGAACACATGAATAAATAAAATATAGAAATAGCACATATTTAAACTATGACTGAATCCTGCTGCATGTTGGCCCCTGTACTGCCGCTGTCTGGAAGGGCATTGAGATTTCAAACAGTCCAAGGATGCGCCACATCTCAATACCTCCCCAGAGAAACTTGGTCTTCTACCTTTCCCACCCCCACCCTCGTCCCAACCCTCTCCCGTTATGAAATACAAATACAGATGTGTGAGTTTCTCCTCTGTTCCTCTCTGAAACTCCTCCTCAGTGTTATCCATGGTAGTCGCTGGGACCCCTCCTGGTTCCACCTCGGGGCTAGGGAAGGCTGTGTGCGTCCCCTGTCCAAAAACAACGCCTTGCCTCTCCTCCCTGTCCCTGAGCACCTCCCCGCGCCAGCTCTGTCCAAGCCAGTTCTCTGCTCTGGACTGGATTGTTAGCCTAGCCATCTCACTGGATCATTGAGGACTATTGTTCCTGCCTAAAGCCCACCAAAGAGCCACATGCCCAGCCAAAATCCCACATAACAGCCCCTCAAATGGCCAAACCTCAGTCTTCCATCTCCCACTCCATTTCTCAACCTAATACCTCCAATGTTCTAAACCCCATCTAACGTTTTCAACCCTGAGCCGTTTCTTATGACAGATCAAATCAAAGTTTATTTGTCACGTGCGTCGAATACAACAGGTGTAGACCTTACAGTGAAATGCTTACTTACAGGCTCTAACCAGCAGTGCAAAAAATAAAAAAGTATTAGGTAAGGTAAAGAAATAGATAGATGACTATAAACGCACAATACAAACTAACACAAACGTCTCTAACACACAACCACAGTACACCCAGTCCACACACCCAGTCCTTACAGCAGTGGAATCCTGTCCACTTCCTGACTCGAGAGAATCAAATGGAGGTATACAAAAAAAAGACAGAAAGAAAAGAAAAACATAACATGATACATGAGTACTGAGGTGGGTGAGGGAGAGATGAGGGGAAGAAAGGAATCACTCCACACACAGGTCAGTTCACACAGTGAGACAGGTTAAACCAAGCCAAGGTGCTACCTGTGTGTGTGTGTGTGTGTGCCCTGAGCTGTGGGGCTAGGGGACCTCAGCTTTGGCCCTGTGGATGGGTCAACCAGGTTACCAAGAGGTTACCAAGAGGTTACCAAGAGGTTACCAAGAGGTTTGAGGGCCATGGTTACAGCACTGGTCTTCTCTCATACAAACAGTCATATAAACACTAGGACATAAATCATAATAAACGCGCACATTAATCTTACAGACTCGTAACAAAATCTTTGAAGGGCGTTTCCCCTCAGTCCAAGGAATTATCATGATCTCTGATACGACATGAAAATGATATTAACTATGTCACAGTAAATTCAGTATAGCTCCCAACTGTGATCCCATGATGCAGTGTGTGTGTGTGTCTGACCTGCGTCCGCTGGCGTCTCTGAGCACAGCGGCCCCCGGGTCTACAGCCCTGGCCTCCAGCTCCTGGACCTCTTCCAGAAGAGACTTCTTCACAGTGCGACGACCCCTACAACACATTCATAGGGTTATATTGCTTATCAGTCCCACCAGGATTTCACTGTTTCTTTGGTGATATCTGCAGGCAAAAAAGGATTGATTTTGCTGAAGCAATTCTGATTGAACCATTTTATGCAGTAAAAGTGATGGTGATTGGTTAAAATTGCAAGTCCTCTTTTTGTAGTGCGGTGATCAGACAGTTTTAAGTGGTAATAATTTGACGATTGGTCAGTTTCGCTAGTCCTTGAGGGGAATGGTTGATTTTGCAAAAATAATCTGCGTTCACTAAATCGCAAAATCCTGGAGGGACTGTGTTTTACACATACATGTAGGAGTATTTATTGAAATGATTTTTTTTATGTTCATATAATATGCATGTGTTTTAAAATGTCTATTGCTTTGGGTGGTACATACGGTGCATTTGGAAAGTATTCAGACCCCTTAACTTTTTCCACATTTTGTTACGTTACAGTCTTATTATTATTATTTTTTTTCTCCATCAATCTACTCACAATAACCCATTATTTTTGCAAATTTTACCCTTTACTCAGTACTTTGTTGAGGCACCTTTGGCAGCGATTACAGCCTCGAGTCTTCTTGGGTATGAAGCTACAATCTTGGCACACCTGTATTTGGGGAGTTTCTCCCATTGTTCTCTGCAGATCCTCTCAAGGTCTGTCAGGTTGGATGGGGAGCGTCGCTGCACAGCTATTTTCAGGTCTCTCCAGAGATGTTAGATTGGGTTCAAGTCCGGGCTCCGGCTGGGCCACTCAGGGACATTCAGAGACTTGTCCCAAAGCCACTCCAGCGTATTCTTGGCTGTGTGCTTAGGGTCGTTGTCCCGTTGGACGGTGAACCTTAGCCCCAGTCTGAGGTCTTGAGCAGGTTTTCATCAAGGATCTCTCTGGACTCATGTTTCCCTCGATCCTGACTAGTCTCCTAGTCCCTGCCCCTGAAAAACATCCCCACAGCATGATGCTGCCACCACCATGCTTCACCTTAGGGATGGTGCCAGGTTTCCTCCAGACGTGATGCTTGGCATTCAGGCCAAAGAGTTCAATCTTGGTTTCATCAGACCAGTGTAGCTTGTTTCTCATGGTCTGAAAGTCCTTTAGGTGCCTTTTGGAACAAACTCCAAGTAGGCTGTCATGGCTTCCGTCTAGACACTACCATAAAGGCCTGATTGGTGGAATTCCGCAGAGATGGTTGTCCTTCTGGAAGGTTCTCCCATCTCCACAGAGGAACTCTGGAGCTCTGGCAGAGTGACCATCGGGTTCTTGGTGACCATTGGGTTCTTGGTCACCTCCCTGACCAAGGCCCTTCTCCCTCGATTGCTTAGTTTGGCCGGGTGGCCAGCTCAAGACAAGTCTTGGTGGTTCAAAACTTCTTCCATTTAAGAATGATGGAGGTCACTGCGTTCTTGGGGACCTTCAATGCTGCAGCAATGTTTTGGTACACTTCCCCAGATCTGTGCCTCGACACAATCCTGTCTCGGAGCTCTACGGACAATTTATTCGACCTCATTGCTTGGATTTTGCTCTGACATCCACTGTTGGACCTTATATAGACAGGTGTGTGCCTTTCCAAATCATGTCCAATTAATTGAATTTACCACAGGTGGACTCCAAGTTGTAGAAACATCTCAAGGATGATCAATGGAAACAGGATGCATTGGAGCTCAATTTTAAGTCTCATAGCAAAGGGTTTGAATACTTATTTTTAATAAATGTGCCAAAATGTCTAAAAACGTGTTTTCACTTTGTCGTTATGGGGTATTGTGTGTCAATTGATGAGGAATTTGATTTATTGAATCCATTTTAGAATAAGGTTGTAATGTAACAAAATTAGGAAAAGGTCAAGTGGTCTGAATACTTTCCAAATGCACTTTACCTGTTCATATGCATGCATGTATTGATTTGGATCGTACATATGCAGTGTAAGTGTGTTACTCACGCGTTCCAGGCAAAGTCTTTCAGTAGACAGGCTGCAGGCACCAGGACCAGCCCCAGCCAGAAGTGCCAGCAGTGCATCACCCTGTCAGCCTGCAACAAACACACACATCATCACACACACACACACCATCAACATAACACACACACCGTCGACATACCACGTCATTAAGCTCGAGACCTACCGCACCCTGTGCAACTTCCTGACGGGACGGCCCCAGGTGGTGAGGGTAGGAAACAACCTCTCCACCCCGCTGATCCTCAACACTGGGGCCCCACAAGGGTGCGTTCTCAGCCCTCTCCTGTACTCCTTGTTCACCCATGACTGCGTGGCCAAGCACGCCTCCAACTCCATCATCAAGTTTGCTGACGACACTACAGTGGTAGGCTTGATTACCAACAACGACGAGACGGCCTACAGGGAGGAGGTGAGGGCCCTCGGAGTGTGGTGTCAGGAAAATAACCTCTCACTCAACGTCAACAAAATAAAGGAGATGATCGTGGACTTCAGGAAACAGCAGAGGGAGCACCCCCCTATCCACATCGACGGGACAGTAGTGGAGAAGGTGGAAAGTTTCAAGTTCCTCGGCGTACACATCACAGCCAAACTGAAATGGTTCACCCACACAGACAGTGAGGTGAAGGCGGCGCAACAGCCTTCTTCCACCCAAGCCACTGCCTGTTCACCCCGCTATCATCCAGAAGGCGAGGTCACTACAGGTGCATCAAAGCTGGGACAGAGTAACTGAAAAACAGCTTCTATCTCAAGGCCATCAGACTGTTAAACAGCCACCACTAACATTGAGTGGCTGCTGCCAACATACTGACTTAAATCTCTAGCCACTTTAAAATAATAGATTTGTTACATCCAATTTTCTATCACTAGCCACTTTAAACAATTTTGTATATAATGTTTACATATCTGACATTACTCATATCAAATGTATACAAATGTATATACCATCTACTGAATCTTGCCTATGCCGTTCGGCCATCGACTCAAATCTCTAGCCACTTTAATAATTAAAAAGTGGATGTAATAAATGTATCACTAGCCACTTTAAACAATGCCATTTATATAATGTTTACATATCCTACACTACTCATCTCACATGTATATACTGTACTATATCATACCCTGAAGAAGACTTGCCTGTCGAAACGTTGGACATAAAATATTTTTTGAATCTGAGATCCTAGAGTGTGCTCCACTAGCCAGCACCTCGCCTATATAGGTGTGCGTTTCTTTTTCTTCTAGATTATACTGTACTCTATACCATCTACTGCATCTTGCCTATGCCGATCAGCCATCGCTCATCCATATATTTATATGTACATACTCGTATTCAATCCTTTACACTTGTGTGTATAAGGTAGTTGTTGTGAATTTGTTAGATTACTTGTTAGATACTACTGCATGGTCGGAACTAGAAGCACAAGCATTTCACTACACTCACATTAACATCTGCTAACCATGTGTATGTGACAAATAAAATTGGATTTGATTTGACACATCATCAACATCACACACACACCCTGTCAACACACACAGTCAACACACACACACAAACACCCCGTCAACACACAGTCAACACACACACACACACACACACGTCAACACACACACACACACACACACACACACACACACGTCAACACAACACACACACACGTCAACACACACACGTCAACACAACACACACACCAACATAACACACCAACATAACACACACACACACACACAAACATCAACACACAACGTCAACACACACGTCAACACACACACAGGTCAACACACACACAGGTCAACACACACACAGGTCAACACACAAACGTCAACAACACACACACACACAAACAACGTCAACACACACACACAACGTCAACACACACACACACACACACAACGTCAACACACACACACACACAACGTCAACACACACACACAACGTCAACACACACACAGCGTCAACACACACACACAGCGTCAACACACACACACAGCGTCAACACACACACACAGCGTCAACACACACACACAGCGTCAACACACACACACACACACACAAGGTAACAACATTCCAGCGACAAGTTAGACAGATACTCTTCATTGAGTAACTACAGGGGGCTCCTCCCTCTGTCATCCAGCTGCAGTCAGCCGCATTGACCTCTGACCTATAACCCTGACTCTAGGGGTTAATCATCCACTCAACTTCTGTCTCTCTACCGCTCTCTCAATCAGCTGCATCTTCCCATCTCTCCACTCAGATTCTCTCCATCTGCATGTCTTTCTCCTTCTCTTGAAGCGTCTGATTCTTTATTCCTATCTGCCGGTTGTCCACCTTTGGTTCCCCTCTCTTCCCACCCTCTCCCTTTGTCTTTCTACATGGTATCCATTTCTGAAACCACATGTTGAATACCAGTAACAGTTGGCTGAATATGCCCTGGCAACAAAGCCCATCTCTCTACTATACAACATTAACACAACTGGACACTGTGCTGTAGTCTACGTTGTACTGACTAGCTAGCTACATCCTTAGTCGCTGTTATGAGGCTGAAGTTCAGAGATAGTCAGAGATAGTCAGAGATAGATAGTTTGGGCCAGACACAGCTGACATTCCCAGGAAGATTCTGCGGACTGAATCAGAAACCCATTATGAAACATTCCCTGTGACAGCTGGAAACACCCAGAGACGCTCAGACTACACACACATTCCCTGTCTGTGACACACACCCACAGACAACCAGACAGACTGTCAGTCTCCGACTAACACCTCCACTAACAAACACATGTATACGTACACACACACACAAACACACATTCTCTGTCTGTCAAAACACCAACACAGACAGACACGGTCTCCGACAAACACCGACACAAACACAATTATTAGAAGCGTAGACAGAGTCCTTAATGAACAGCCCAGTATTCAGTACTCATCCCTTATGGGGAGATGAATGCAGAGATAGGGGGGAGCAAGGGAGAGGAGGTCAGAATGTGTGACAGGGGGAAGCGATGCGGAGAATGAGAGGGGCGGGAGGGATTGCGATGGGGGAGAGAGGTGGGGTGAGGGAGGGGTGAATGTATCTCTCAGTTCCTCAGTTGGACAAAGCAGCTGCAGGGTTTTTCACGTTCCTCATTTCTGACACAAATTGAATTAATGGTCTGAAGGAGGCTGAGACTTCCCCCCTCCCTCCCTCTCCCTCCCTCCCCCGCACAGTGGGGTACCACTGCACCACAACACTAAAAACCCTCAATCAGGGGGTCCCCCATATACACACACCCACCCGTCCTCGACCAGCCCTGTCCAGCCAATCCCACCCACTCTAGTCAACACCTCCAGGGCAGGCCATAAAAGCCTGGGGCTCGGGTGACGGCGCAGCAGGTGCAGAGGACCTGCAGAGTGGGCTGGCAGGGTATGAATCTCCCTGGGGCTCCAGCAGTGCTGACATGGAACACCCAGAAGGCCAGCCGCCCTGGCGCCGGGCGTAATGAAGGGTTATTACCCCCCCACCATCCCATTACCAAAATGACTGACACACGTTTGGGGAGAGCTGGGAGGTGGAAAGCACTAAGTCCATATAGAACAGGTCCACGGAGCTGTTTCCAAACTATTATGACATATTTACAGCATGGTCTGAGGCGGGGGATTTTGGGGCTGACCGCACACCTCTACCGGGTACCTCAGCTTTTCAAACCAACAGGGCACTGTGGACTCGGCTTCGTTGAACAGAAGAAGAGACCATTTGAACCATGAGGAGGAGGAGGAGACTTGCCTGGCCTTGCATGTCAGGAGCGATGGGGATGGACGGCCAGAAAGCTGAGTAGACCGTGAAGAAGAGCACCCAGAGAATCATACTGCCCCACACCGCCAGGTGGGAGAACTACAGGGAGAAGAGAGGGGGAGAGAGGGAAGGGAGGAGGACGACGGAAGAAGAAAGGAAGGGTAAAATAGAGGAAGTGAGGTCACATAGTTATTTACTGTACAGACTGCATATAGACAACCTTGTCCCCGAGTGTCGCCCCTCCTCCCCCCTCTGTAAGGGCCAGTGGTGGAAAAAGTACCCAATTGTCATACTTGAGTAAAAGTATAGATACCTAAATAGAAAGTTACTCAAGTAAAGGTAAAAGTCACCAAGTAAAATACTACTTGAGTAAAAGTCTAAAAGTATTTGGTTCTAAATATACTTCAGTATCAAAAGTAAATGTAATTGCTAAAATATACTAAAGTATCAAAAGTAAAAGTATAAATAATTTCAAATTCCTTCAATTAAGCAAAGCAGATGGCACCATTTTCTTGTTTTTAAAATGTAGATAGCCAGGGGTACACTCCAACACTCAGACATAATTTACAAAAGATGCATTTGTGTTTAGTGAGAGTCTGCCAGATCCGAGGCAATAGGGATGACCAGGTGTTATCTTGATAAGTGTGTGAATTGGACCATTTTCCTGTCCTGCAAAGCACTCAACATGTAACGAGTACTTTTGGGTGTCAGGTAAAATGTATGGAGTAAAAAGTACATTATTTTCTTTAAGAATGTATTGAAGTAAAAATAAAAGTTGTCAAAAATATGAATAGTAAGGTAAAGTACAGACACCCCAAAAAATTAGTTAAGTAGTACTTTAAAGTATTTTTACTTAAGTACTTTACACCACTGGTAAGGAGACACTGTGTGAATTCCGATGGGACCCTCTTCACTACTGGGGAGGTGTGGGGGGACAGCAGAACAGATGGGGGTGTCAACACCCCCCGTCACTGCAGTGGGAATGAGCTGAGATGGCTGTAACACATGGCAAAGACTGTGTGTGTGCATGTACAGTATATAGGGGGCTGTCTCTCTATACTAGAGTATAACCCACACTGTCAGCTGTCAATCTGTAGGCTGCCTTGCATCTGTAGGCTGCCTTGCATCTGTAGGCTGCCTTGCATCTGTAGGCTGCCTTGCATCTGTAGGCTGCCTTGCATCTGTAGGCTGCCTTGCATCTGTAGGCTACCTTGCATCTGTAGGCTACCTTGCATCTGTAGGCTACCTTGCATCTGTAGGCTACCTTCCATGTGCTACTATACAGTAGCAGTCAAAAGTCTGGACCCACCTACACATTCAAGGGTTTTTCTTAATTTTTTACTATTTTCTACATTGTATAATAATAGTGAAGACATCAAAACTATGAAATAACACATGAATCATGTTGTAAGCAAAAAAGTGTTAAACAAATCAAAATATATTTAATATTTTAGATTCTTCAAAGTAGCCAGCCTTTGACTTGATGACAGCTTTGCACACTCTTGGTATTATCTCAACCAGCTTCACCTGGAATGAGTAGGTGTGTCCAAACTTTTGACTGGTTCTGTATGTCACCATGGTACATCTAAGGAGACTATAGGAGTAGTGCAGTGGGAGTGTGTGTTGGAGAGGAAATCGTTATGGTAAAACAAACTGTACTCTTACCCTGGTCCAAGCAGTGGTTTCCATACCAGCTTTCAAACACACTGTTACTACCACATACTGCAGAGAGAACAGAGAGAGAGAGAGAAGAGAGAGAGAGAGAGAGAATGAGGCAGGAGAGAGAGAGAGAGAATGAGGGAGGGGGAGAGAGAGAAAATGAGGGAGGGGGAGAGAGAGAAAATGAGGGAGGGAGAGAGAGAGAAAATGAGGGAGGGAGAGAGAGAGAGAAAATGAGGGAGGGAGAGAGAGAGAGAATGAGGGGGAGAAAGAGAGGTGGGGTTAGTATACAAATGACACCAGAGATAATAAATATCCATAATGATACTGTAAACAATACCTGTTAAAACACTCAGAGTATAACCGCTGCTCTCAAACATCTAAACACTAAAACAAATTAGCAACAGACACACACCGTGCTGAATTTAAGGAACAGAGTGACAGAGAGAGAAGGGGGGCGAGAGAGGACCCTGCAGATGAATGCAGACCCGTGAGAACACTTCATTACTTGTGTAATGGCCAGTCTAGAATCTCTGTAGCAGGTTCCAAGAAGTGGAATATATACAGACAGACAGACACACACAGATAGTTTATCAGACTGGGCTTTGCATTAGTGGGATGAGTCCATGTTTTTGTTCAGAGTATCAGCACCAACACAGACGAGAAACACTGAGGGACTGTAGAGGGGCATGTGCTTACCGTGTACACCATGTTCCCCACAAACAGGTAGTCAGTACCATGACCGTTGTTGAAAGGACTGTCTGGGGAGAACACACACACACACACACTGAAATATTTACTACAAGATGTACAGTTGAAGTCAGACGTTTACATACACCTTAGCCAAATACATTTAAACACAGTTTTTCACAATTACTGACATTTAATCCTAGTAAAGATTCCCTGTCTTAGGTCAGTTAGGATCACCACTTTATTTTAAGAATGTGAAAAGTCAGAATAATAGTAGAGAGAATGATTTATTTCAGCTTTTATTTCTTTCATCACATACACAGTGGGTCAGAAGTTTGCATACATTCAATTAGTATTTGGTAGCATGGCCTCCAAATTGTTTAACTTGAGTCAAACGTTTCGGGTAGCCTTCCACAAGCATCCCACAATAAGTTGGGTGAATTTTGGCCCATTCCTCCTGACAGAGCTGGTGTAACTGAGTCAGGTTTGTAGGCCTCCTTGCTCGCACATGCTTTTTCAGTTCTGCCCACAAATGTTCTATAGGATTGAGGTCAGGGCATTGTGATGGCCAATCCAATACCTTGACTTTGTTGTCTCCTTCCTGAGCAGTATGACGGCTGCGTGGTCCCATGATTTTATACATCCACAGGTACACCTCCAGTTGACTCAAATTATGTAAATTAGCCTATCAGAAGCTTCTAAATCCATGACATCATTTTCTGGAATTTTCCAAGTGTATGTAAACTTCTGACCCACTGGAATTGTGATACAGTGAATTATAAGTGAAATAATCTGTCTGTAAACAATTGTTGGAAAAATGACTTGTGTCACGCACAAAGTAGCCGACTTGCCAAAACTATAGTTTGTTAACAAGAAATTTGTGGAGTGGTTGAAAAACGAGTTTTAATGACTCCAACCTAAGTGTATGTAAACTTCCGACTTCAACTGTACATACATTTAATTACTGAATGTAAAGTTACTTGAAGATGAATAGTGCACATGAGTGAGTCTAGCAGAGCGCACGTGTGCCAGTGAGTGTGTCTAGCAGAGCGCACGTGTGTGAGTGAGTGTCTCTAGCAGAGCGTGTAGGGACCACTACTTACCATGTTCTAGAACTTTGAGTGGAAACCAGAAGAGAATAATGGAATGGATCAGAGCATTTATACAGTGACCCCAAAACACCTGAGAGAGAGGGATGGAGAGAGAGAGAATGAAAGAGCGAGAACGAGAGAATGAAAGAGAGCGAGAGAGAAAAAGAGAGATGGATGGAGAGAGAATGAAAGAGAGCGAGAGGGCAGTAGTAGTCAGTAAAAACTGACAACTACCACTATGTATTCACCATCGCTACCAACCAACTGCCCTACACCTGCACACACACACACAGGCATTAATATGGAGTTGGTCCCCCCTTTGCTGCTATAACAGCCTCCACTCTTCTGGGAAGGCTTTCCACTAGACGTTGGAACATTGCAGCGGGACTTGCTTCCATTCAGCCACAAGAGCATTAGTGATGTTGGGCACAGATGTTGGGCGATTAGGCCTGGCTTGCAGTCAGCGTTCAGATTCATCCTAAAGGTGTTTGATGGAGTTGAGGTCAGGGCTTTGTGCAGGCCAGTCAAGTTCTTCCACACAGATGTCGACAAACAATTTCTGTATGGACCTCGATTTGTGCACGAGGCATTGTCATGCTGAAACAGGAAAGGGCCTTCGCCAAACTGTTGCCACAAAGTAGAAAGCACAGAATAATCTAGAACGTCATTGTATGCTGTAGTGTCCTAGAACTAATTTCCACTGCTCCAGAGTCCAATGGCGGTGAGCTTTACACCACTCCACCCGACGCTTGGCATTGCGCATGGTGATCTTAGGCTTGTGTGCGGCTGCTCGGCCATGGAAACCCATTTCATGAAGCACCTCGGCCATGGAAACCCATTTCATGAAGCACCCTACGAACAGTTATTGTGCTGGCGTTGCTTTCAGAGGCAGTTTGGAACTCAGTAGTGAGTGTTGCAACCGAGGATAGACAATTTATGTGCTACGCGCTTCAACACTCGGCAGTCTCGTTCTGAGCTTGTGTGGCCTACAACTTCGCGGCTGAGCCGTTGTTGTTCCTAGACCTTTCCACTTCACAATAACAGCACTTACAGTTGACCGGGGCAGTTCTAGCAGGGCAGAAATTTGACGAACTGACTTGTTGGAAAGGTTGCATCCAATGACGGTGCCACATTAAAAGTAACTGAGCTCTTCAGGAAGGCCATTCTACTACCAATGTTTGCCTATGGACATTGCATGGCTGTGTGCTCTAATTTTATACACCTGTCAGCAACGGGTGTGGCTGAAATACCCAAATCCACTAATTTGAAGTGTTGTCCACCTACTTTTGTATATATAGTGTAGCTTTATTTCAGATGATGCAATAATTGCTCATATAGGCCTACAAATTGTGAAACTCTGAACTAAACTCTATCTAAACTCAAATTGTTTCATTCATAGTGTTCAATGTTCAAAAATGTTCCATATGCTTGTCCATGAATAATTATGCCAATGTTTGTGTGCACAGTATTTCAATATGATTAATAAGATGTTTAAAAGTGGTCTGTGCGCGCGTGTGTGTGTTTGTTGGGGTGTGTGTGTGTACCTTGGTGTTGAACCCCTCAGCGTTCTGGGTTATCCTGTATAGCTGGGGGAAGCGGAGCATGTTCTGCTGACTGCACGGACGGTCAAAGATCCCCAGAGTGAAGGGAGGCAGCGCTGTGAAGATCTGACACACACACACAGTACAAAGTAAAACACCCAAACAAACACTATGATCGATTGACTTTCAGAAATTCAGAGTTACTCAGTTGGCTGTTTTCTCGAGTCGCACAATCAACACAATCACCACAACAATCACAGTGACACAATCACCACAACAATCACAGTGACACAATCACCACAACAATCAGTGACACAATGAGCAGTAATTCCACCACTTCCAAACAGCTCACAGAGTAGAGACATGGAAAAAGAGGGAGAGTGAAAGAGAGAGGGAGGGAGGGAGGGAAGGAGACAGTGAAAGGGAGGGAGAGGGCGAAAGGGATAAAAAGATAGAGAATGCGGGGGAGTAAAGGACAGATCCAGAAAGAGTGAGACAGAAATGGACAGTATGCATAAAGAGGACACTCACCACGTTATAGAGGCCTATACACCAGCGCTCAAACAGGATCTGTCCAGAGAAGCCGTTCACAAAGGCAAACCACAGCTGGACAAAAGAGAGGGATGATATAGGATGAGTGAAACAAGGGAGCATGGAATAAATTGATTAACAGGGATAGATAGAGGATAACCATGTGGCCCCTGTGCATACAGTGCCTTCAGAAAGTAATCGGCTATTGGACATATACATTACATAAGTTGGAAATCGCATATTCAACAATGAGTGGTTTGGAAAGAATCAGTGGCTAACTGCAAGCAAGGGTTTAAGGGTCTCACTTCCAAGCTTAAAAGGATGAACATTCAACATTGGCAATGCTGTCAATCCAGCTCAATTTATGTCGCGCTCAAAACAACTTGAAACTCAGAACTGAGAAATCTCAGACTTCAGTTAGTTCAAGACAACTGGGAACTCGGAAAAGAATGAGCTCCGACTGGGAAAATATGTTTTGAACGGTCATTGAACTCGGAATTGCAAAGCACCATTAATCCAGAGAATGCCTGACAAAATTTGCCCACGATGGACCGCCGCGCCACCTTCCTGTTCAAGTGAGCACAGCACACAGTGAGTCCAAATGTATTGTATGCTGCTGCATAAATAATGTAATATGCCAGGGAGATATTTATACGGTAGCTAAGAAAGTGTATGTTGTGTAGTAAGCTGTTAGTAGCCCATGTGCCTCACCCTAATAGTTTGGTCTATTTTCCCCTCTTAATTTCACCTACTGTTCTAACTTGGTGGTGCACATGTAGCCTATAACCTGTTTTAGAGAAATGTAATCATCAAATATTGTAAGAGCTTTCATTGTCTGCTTATATGCTCCCTTTATTTATCCTACGGTTCTGACTTGGTGTACAGTGAGAACACTGTAAGAACGGCCCATGTTCTGAATTGTCAGTGTACATTTCAAAAGTGCTGAACAAATAGTTATATTGACTACATCCATCCTAGCTCGCTCATTAATGTCTTAATCGAAATCACGGATTGCATCCGCCCTTATGCCATAGTTTGTACAACTCAATTCTCAGTAGAAAGCAAGTCAGCCATATCAGCTATGTATTTTTAAAAGGCAATAAATGAGGCTGAATGTTTCGCTGCCAGACAAGGCTCCGCTGACAGCCTTGTGTAGCAGTGGTAAGGTGTTGGGACTGTTGTTGGGACTCTGCTGTTGGGACAGCTTTGTGTAGGCCCTAACAGTTTGTGGGCATTGTTTGTCACCGTTATAGCGCAATTAATGTATTGTTTAGTGTTGTGTAGTGTAGTGGTTTTTGCTGGCATGCATCTAAAAAAAAACAAATGTGTGTGCCCCAGCAAGATTTACATGCTAAAATCGCCACTGCTTGTAATCATTAAGGACTAAAGGGTGTTTTTCAGGATAAAAAATAACCTAAATGTAGCTAAGCAAAGGCAAAATCCTAGAGGAAAACCTGTTTTAGTCTGCTTCCCATCAGACACAGGGAAATGAACTCACCTTTCAGCAGGACAATAACCTAAAACACAAGGCCAAATATATACTGGAGTTGCTTACCAAGAAGACAGTGAATGTTCTTGAGGGTTACAGTTTTAACTTAAATCTGATTGAAAATCTGAGGCAAAACTTGAAAATGGTTATCTAGCAATGATCAACAACCAATTTGACAGAGCTTGAAGAATTTTGAAAAGAAAAATAGGCAAATATTGTACAATCCAGGTATGCAAAGCTCTTAGAGACTTACCCAGAAAGACTCACAGCTGTAATCACTGCCAAAGGGGATTGTATTGACTCAGGGGTGTGAATACTTCTATAAATTCAATATTTCAAAGATAGATATCTAAGAGAGACACACACACAACCAGTCAAAAGTTTGGACACACCTACTAATTCAAGGGTTTTTCTTTATTTTTACTATTTTATACATTGTAGAATAATTGTAAAGACATCAAAACTATGAAATAACACATACGGTATCATGTAGTAACCAATAAAGTTAAACAAATCAAAATATATTTTATATTTGTGATTCTTCAAAGTAGACACCCTTTGCCTTGATGACAGCATTGCACACTCTTGGCATTCTCTCAACTAGCTTCACCTGGAATGCTTTTCCAACCGTCTTGAAGGAGTTCCAACATATGCTGAGCACTTGTTGGTTGCTTTTCCTTCACTCTGCGGTCCAACTCATCCCAAACCATCTCAATTTGGTTGTGGTCGGGTGATTGTGGAGGTCAGGTCATCTGATGCAGCACTCATCACTCTCCTTCTTGGTCAAATAGCCCTTACACAGCCTGGATGTGTGCCTGGGGTTATTGTCCTTAAAAAACAAAATGATAGCCCCACTAAGCGCAAACCAGAATGCTGTGGTAGCCATGCTGGTTAAGTGTCCCATGAATTCTAAATAAATCACAGACAGCGTCACCAGCAAAGCACCCCCACACCTCCTCCTCCATGCTTCACGGTGGGAACCACACATGCAGAGATCATCCGTTCACCTACTCTGCGTCTCACAAAGACACGGCGTTTGGAACCAAAAATCTCAAATATGGACTCATCAGACCAAAGGACATATTTCCACCGGTCTAATGTCCATTGCTCGTGTTTCTTGGCCCAAGCAAGTCTCTGCTTCTTATTGGTGTCATTTAGTAGTGGTTTCTTTGCAGCAAATTGACCATGAATGCCTGATTCACTCAGTCTCATCTGAACAGTTGATGTTGTTACTGTTACTTGAACTCTGTGAAGCATTTAATTGAGCTGCAATTTCTGAGGCTGGTAACTCTAATGAACTTATCCTCTGCAGCAGAGGTAACTCTGGGTCTTCGTTTCCTGTGGCGTCCCTCACGAGAGCCAGTTTCATCATAGCGCTTGATGGTTTTTGCGACAGCACTTGAAGAAACTTTCAAAGTTCTTGAAATTTTCCGGATTGACTGACCTTCATGTCTTAAATTAATGATGGACTGTCGTTTTAATGATGGACTGTCGCTGTTCTTGCCATAATATGGACTTGGTCTTCTACCAAATAGGGCTATCTTCTGTATACCACCCCCACCTTGTCACAACACAATTGATTGGCTCAATTGCATTTATAAAGAAAGACATTCTACAAAATAACTTTTAACAAGGCACACCTGTTAATTGAAATGCATTCCAGGTGACCAACTCATGAAGCTGGTTGAGAGAATGCCAAGAGTTTGCAAAGTTTCATCAAGGCAAAGGGTGGCTACTTTGAATAATCTCAAATATATTTTGATTTGTTTAACACTTTTTTGGTTACTATATTAATGAGTAGGTGTGTCCAAACTTTTGACTGGTACTGTATATATCTTTTTTGTATTTAACCCCCCTTTTCTCCCAATTTCAATTACGATCTTATCTCATCACTGCAACTCCCCAACGGGCTCGGGAGAGGCGAAGGTCGGTGTCCTCTTAAATATGATCTGCCACACAGTGTTCCTTAACACCCGTCAGCTTAACCCGGAAGCCAGCTGCACCAATGTGATGGAGGAAACACTGTTCAACTGATGACCAAAGTCAGCCTGCAGGCGCCCGGCCCGCCACAAGGAGTCGCTAGTGCACGATGAGCCAAGTAAAGGCCCCCCGGCCAAACCCTCCCCAATTGTGCGCCGCCCTATGGGACTCCCGGTCACGGCCGGTCGGGAAGCCCCTGTATTTGATTTGTAATAAATCTGCAACAATTTCTAGAAAAATGTTTTCACTTTGTCATTATGTGTGTAGATGGGTGAGAGAGAAGAAATATATTGAATCCATTTTGAATTCAGGCTGTAACACAACAAAGGCACTGCAGATTACAGATCTAGGATCAGTTCACACTACCCAATGCTAAAGGTATCTAAAAGAGTAAAACGTCCATCCATATAGAGACACAGACTGATTAGAGTGTGGTGATGTTCCTGGAGCATACAGTGGAGTGCCGCCTCCCACACACACACCACTCTATCTCCGCTTTATGGAAAGAGACCGCCTATGCCCCTTGACCTATAGATCTCTGCAGGTAGCCAATCACGTGTGATAATCATAGAAAAACACACACATCCTTAGCCGTGAGGGAGAGGGACATTGTGGTAGAAGGTAGAGGGTCTGCACCTGCTGGTATCCTTAATGTTAGACAGAGAAGGGGGCACAGCTGACAAATCACCCTCATGATGGGGGAGCCTTCCAAAATGCCCCATCACACACACACACAGTCCCTGACCGGGGCGGCAGGTAGTCTAGTGGTTAGAGCGTTGGACTTGTAACCGGAGGGTTGCAAGTTCAAATCCCCGAGCTGACAAGGAAAAAATCTGTCGTTCTGCCCCTGAACAAGGCAGTTAACCCACTGTTCCCTGGGCGCCGAAGACGTGGATGTCGATTAAGGCAGCCCCCGCACCTCTCTGATTCAGAGGGTTGGGTTAAATGCGAAGAAACATTTCGGTTGAAGGCATTCGGTTGTACAACTGACTAATAATGGTGACTTTGACTTTTTTGACTTTGACTTTGACCGATCGACCGTGTGTGTGAGAGAGAGAGAGAAAGCAGACACCAGAGGAGCACCTCATCTGTCATTGTCAAACAGCTGCAAAATGTCTCTGTTAATATGTGAGAGAGAGAGAGAGAGAGAGAGAGAGAGAGAGAGAGAGAGAGAGAGAGAGAGAGAGAGAGAGAGAGAGAGAGAGAGAGAGAGAGAGAGAGAGAGAGAGAGAGAGAGAAAAGAGATTGGTCTAAGGAGGGAAAGGGAGTTAGTCTCTCTCCAAATGGGTCTAGCTTCTACTAATGTAAAACATCGTTTTAACCAGTAATACATCTTCAAACATTACTGGATGGCATTTATAAGGTACAGTCTATATGTGGGAGGGGTGATGGGGATGTGGGGTTGAAGGGTGGGAGTGGTGCGGGTTGAAGGTTGAGAGAGGGAGGGAGGGTTGAAGGGTGGGAGAGGTGAGGGTTAAGGGGGAGGGGTGGGACAGTGAGGGGTGTGTCTTACCTCTATGATGTAGAGAACCACATTCTTATAGAAACAGTAGAGGATACACTTAGTGACACGGTTATAACTCCACGCCCCATGGACCAGCAACAGCTTCTCTAGGTAGGAAAACTAGGAACAGAAAGAGAGGGGAGTGATGAAAGAGAGAGGGGGGGAGAGAGAGAGAGAGAGAGAGAGAGATGGGTGCAGGTGAGAGGGATGGGTACAGGGTGAGAGAGATGGATACAAAGGAGAGCGATGTGTACAGGGTGAGAGAGAGATAGATAAGCAGTAGTAGACACCTGAGGGGTAAGGACAGATAAACAGAGAGATTCCTCTGGCTCTCACAGAATACTTCAACTAGCTTCTCCCACTCCCCCCCCTCGACTTAGTGTGTGTTTGTCTGTTACCTGTGCGATGGAGTAGTCAGAGGAGTTGGTGGCCTGCATGCCCTCGTTGCCACTGATGCCAACCCCTACATGGGCAGTCTGGATCATGCCCACGTCGTTGGCCCCATCCCCTATGGCCAGAGTGATGGCCTTCACATGCTTCTTCACCATGTCCACGATCTCTGACTTCTGGAGGGGAGACACCCTGCAGAGAGAGAGCGAGACAAGTTATACCAACATCAACGACCAAAAGATGTCTGGAGACTGGAAAAAACAGACAGGGTAAAATACAACCAGGTGGGGAACAGAGCAAAACACACACACACACACAGAAAGAGAGTAGACGAGCTCCTGCATTTTCAGCATGTTTTTACAAAAAATGTATAATTATGATTTACTTAGATAAACTTGGCTTTTTCTGCAAGGACATGCAGTTGAAATCGTAAGTATACATACACCTTAGCCAAAATAGTTTTTCACAATTTAATCCTAGTAAACATTCCCTGTCTTAGGTCAGTTAGGATCAACACGTTATTTTAAGAATGTGAAATGTCAGAATAATAGTAGAGAGAATGATTTATTTCAGCTTTTATTTCTTTCATCACATTCCCAGTGGGTCAGAAGTTTACATACACTCAATTAGTATTTGGTAGCATTGCCTCTAAATTGTGTAACTTGGGTCAAACGTTTTGGCTAGCCTTCCACAAGATTCCCACAATAAGATGGGTGAAATTTGGCCAATTCCTCCTGACAGGGCTGGTGTAATTGAGTCAGGTTTGTAGGCCTCCTTGCTCGCACACGCCTTTTCAGTTCTGCCCACAAATTGTCTATAGGATTGAGGTCAGGGCTTTGTGATGGCCACTCCAATACCTTGATTTTGTTGTCCTTAAGCCATTTTCACACAACTTTGGACGTATGCTTGGGGTCATTGTCCATTTGGAAGATCCATTTGCGACCAAGCTTTTACTTCCTGACTGATGTCTTGAGATGTTGCTTCAATATATCCACATAATTTTCCTTCCTCATGATGCCATCTCTTTTATGAAGTGCACCAGTCCCTCCTGTAGCAAAGCACCCCCATAACATGTCGATTAGGACTCGATTTACTGTGGATATAGATACTTTTCTACCTGTTTCCTCCAGCATCTTCACAAGGTCCTTTGCTGTTATTCTGGTATTGATTTGCACCAAGGTATGTTCATCTCTAGGAGGCAGAACGCTTCTCCTTCCTGAGCGGTATGACGGCTGCGTGGTCCCATGGTGTTTATACTTGCGTACTATTGTTTGTACAGATGAACGTGGTACCTTCAGGCGTTTGGAAATTGCTCCCAAGGATGAACCAGACTTGTGGAGGTCTACAATCTTTTTTCTGAAGACTTGGCTGATTTATTTTCCCATGATATCAAGCAAAGAGACACTGAGTTTGAAGGTAGGCCCTGAAATACATCCACAGGTACACCTTCAATTGACTCAAATGATGTCAATTAGCCTATCAGAAGCCATGACATTTTCTGGAATTTTCCAAGCTGTTTAAAGGCACAGTCAACTTCGTGTATGTAAACTTCTGACCGACTGGAATTGTGATAAAGTGAAATAATCTGTAAACAATTGTTGGAAAAATTACTTGTGTCGTGCACAAAGTAGATGTCCTAACCAACTTGCCAAAACTATAGTTTGTTAACAAGAAAAAAGTTTTAATGACTCCAACCTAAGTGTATGTAAGCTTCCGACTTCAACTGTATGTCCCTTAGATTACACAGACCCACAACGAAAACAAACCCAATTTTTTATCAACTCCCATATCTATTGGGTGAAATACCACAGTGCGCCATCACAGCAGCAAGATTTGTGACCTGTTTCCACAAGAAAAGGGCAACCAGTGAAGAACAAACACCATTGTAAATACC
Organism: Brachymystax lenok tsinlingensis; assembly: GCA_030435695.1. Classification (NCBI taxonomy): domain Eukaryota; kingdom Metazoa; phylum Chordata; class Actinopteri; order Salmoniformes; family Salmonidae; genus Brachymystax; species Brachymystax lenok. Next base: position 14,254,930 of record CM059814.1, read on the forward strand.
CATGTTTATTTATTTTCACTATTTGCACATATATTTGAAATGTCTATTATTTTTTAAACTTTTTTTGGTGTAATGTTTACTGTTACATTTATATTGTTTATTTTCTACTTCACTTGATTTGGCAATGTTAACATGTTTTTCCCATGCCACATATGCACTTTGAATTTTGAGAGATAGAGAGAGAAAGAATTTAAAAACAAATCAAACATTGATAAACTCCCATATCTGTTGAGCGAAATACCGCAATGTGCAATCACAGCAGCAAGGTTTGTGGCCCGTTACCATGAGAAAAGGGCAACCAGTGGAACACAACATTGTAAATACCACCCATATTTATCTGTTTCCTCATCTTCCCCTATTATTCATACTACAACTATTTGCATATTGTTAAAACAATGTACATAGCTGAAAATATTAAATTTGAATTGTTTTAATCCCTTTGAAACCTGTATGAGTGCAACGTTTACTGTACATTTAGGAGAGAGAGAGAGAGAGAGGGGAGAGAGAGAGAGAGAGAGAGAGAGAGAGAGAGAGAACAAATTACAAAACTAACAACAAATTACAAAACGCATAAAGAATTGAATTATTGGAAATGGAAAACGAGCCCTAAAAAAGACAAGTGGGTAAAAGTTGAAGAGAGAAAGAGCAAATGAAAGGAGATGCAGGAAGAGTTGGCAGCGTAATAGTAAGACTTCACACACAAACTCCATGAGGTTTTTGTTTAGTGGTTTCCATCAGGTAGCAGGAAACCATGAATCACTGCCGTGCTTAAAATAACCAAAACGGCTTCCATTTAGAGCCAATTCCCAAGGTAAAAAGTTTGCCTTAACTTCTTTGGGAGCAGCGCACGAGGTGCACGTTTTAGAGAGCCTGGCGTGCCCAAAGTAAAATGCCTCCCATTCAGGCCCAGAAAATAGGATATGCACATATTTAGTACCATTGGATAGGAAACACTCAGAATTTTATAAAAGTGTTAACATTTTGTCTGTGAGTATAACAGAACGGATATGGCAGGCAAAAACCCGAGGAATTTCTGTCCTGGAAAAAGTGGTTTTGACACATTGCCTCATTTAGAACCCCTCCCGTATGAAAATGCCCATATAAGGGCATATGAATGCAGTACCTATCGCTTCCTCAGGATGTCAACAGTCTCGAGAAAGTGTTCCGATTCATTTTAGATGCTTTTAGAGCAGAGAAGAAGACGAATAAGGAAGTGTCCACGCAGATGTCAATACAAGTAAATGCGCGTTCACGGCTGGCACGCTCTTTGGCTTTTTCCTTTCTTATCGCCCAGTTTATATTCCGGTTGAAATATTATACTATTTATACATAAAAGTGTTCCTAAGGATACATTTACAATTATGTTTGATTGTTTTTGGACAAGTTTATAGGTATAAATTGAACAAGTTCTCTTCAAGTTTCAATGGACGATTGGAGGCTGTATTTTCTTATCATAACGTGCCAAACAAACGGAGATTTATGGATATAATACATTACTTTTTCTAACAAAAGAACCATGGATTGTCTTCGTTGGACACTTGGGAAGCCCTCAGCAGAAGTTCTTCAAAAAGGTAATTGATTTGTTTTCGCTGTGAAATGTGTTTTCTGTGAACCGTGATCGCTTATGAATTTATGGTAATGGGAAAAATATGTTAGGTGCTACCCTCAAACAATCAAATGTGGTGCTTTCGCTGTAAAGCCTTTTTGAAATCTGAGAACGCTGTGATATTGCCAAGAAGCAGAGCTTTTGATGACTATCAAACACTTGTATATTGATGCATGTTTAATAATTCAACTTTTGGATTTTGAATTTGGCGCCTTGCATTTCACCGGGTAGTGTCGGGAGTGGGGCGCCAAAGATCTAGGATTATATTTGCCTGCCCCAGCTCCTAACCTGAACCATTAAGTGGATAGAAATATCTCGGCCCCTGTATCAGGGGTTTAGGGTAGGATTTCCCAAACTCGGTCCTGGGGCCCCACCTGGGTGCACGTTTAGTTTTTTTGCCCTAGCACTACACAGCTGAATCAAGTAACCAACTCATCATCAAGCTTTGATTATTTGAATCAGCTGTGTAGTGCTATGGCAAAACCCAAAACGAGCCCCCAGGGGGAGTCCAGGACTGAGTTTGGGAAAGCCTGGTTTAGGGGAACTGCTTCCCACTAATTGATTTACGTAGCCGTTCAGTCATTATGATAGCTGATTGAGGTACTCACCCTCTTAACCTGTCTGTCTCCTAAACCGGTTCTGTCTCCACACAGACAATGAGATGAGGAGCCCAGGGAAAAGGGACTAGGGAAATTCACAGACTGTTTGTGTGTGCGCCTGTGTGTGTGTATAACAGACAGTATGCCTGTGGAAGACATGGCTCCTGTTACTATCTGTATGTCTGTTTTGTAGGCCTGTAGTCAGACCTGGACCCACAGTGATTTAAAGCCCCAACAAGAAACAGTCTTTCTGGGACAAGAAGGAGCAGGCCTGGGTGGGTATGGAGCAAATCTCTACACCAGCATGTAACCACACAAACACGGCAGGCCAGGGGGAAGCCAACGAGTCATGAAGATGCTCTGTGTGTTCTAAGCAAGACGGTGGCCCGGTCAAGCTGAAACTGCAGAGCTAGGTGGTCCACTTAGCATTCTCACACACACATACAATTTCCGAGGGGAAACCCTCAGAGAGATTTGGCTGGGGAAGTCGATGTTGATAGACGAGCTGCGCCTCTGCTCTCTGAGGTGTGTCTGTCGGTCTGTGTGCGTGACAGAATGACTCAACAGTCAGCCTGGTCTCAGAGACTAGATCTCTCGCTGTGTAGATAATGAACAAAAGTGAAATAAACAAAAATGTACATTAAACATTTCACTCAAAAGTTCCAAAAGAATAAAAGACATTTCAAATGTCATATTATGTACAAATAGTTAAAGTACAAAAGGGAAAATAAATAAACATAAATATGAGTTGTATTTACAATGGTGTTTGCTCTTCACTGGTTGCCCTTTTCTTGTGGCAACAGGTCACAAATATTACTGCTGTGATGGCACACTGTGGTATTTCACCCAATAGACATGGGAGTTTATCAAAATTGGATTTGTTTAGAAATTATTTGTGGGTCTGTGTAATCTGAGGGAAATATGTGTCTCTAATATGGTCATACATTTGGCAGGAGGTTAGGAAGTGCAGCTCAGTTTCCACCTCATTTTGTGGGCAGTGAGCACATGGACAAACCTGGCTCAGGCTACGGCGACCTTTTCAATAGCAAGGCTATGCTCACTGAGTCTATACATAGTCAAAGCTTTCCTCAAGTTTGGGTCAGTTACAGTGGTCAGGTATTCTGCCAGTGTGTAATTACTAAATAAACCCAAACTTAAGGAAAGCTATTTACGGTATTTTGGTTAAAAGCCAATTTGACATTTGCTCAGTCCATTGTTTTCACTGAGGAAAATATACTAGTCTGCTGTTAATGATAATGCAGAGGATTTTCCCAAGGTTGCTGTTGACGCATATCCCACGGTAGGTATTGGGGTCAAATTTGTCTCCAATTTTGTGGATTGGGGTGATGAGTCCTTGGTTCCAAATATTGGGGAAGATGCCAGAGCTAAGGATGATGTTAAAGAGTTGAATAACTCTTTGTGTTGTTGTTTGTTTAGTGTTTTCCAATTTGTCCCATAAGTGGTTAGAGTCTATGGATTATTCAATTACATTAAGCAGATTTTTGACGTGCAGTTCCTTCTTTTTCCATACTGTATTTCTGTATTGTTTTAGTGATTCACCATAGTGAAGGTGTAGGCTCAGATGTTCTGTGTCTCTATGTTTTTGGTTGGATAGGTTTCTCAACTTCTTTCTTAGGTTTTTGCATTCTTCATCAAAGCATGTGTCATTGCTGTTAATTTTCTTCGGTTTTCTGTTTGACATTTTTAGATTTGCTAGGGAAGCTGAGAGGTCAAATATACTGTTTAGGTTTTCTACTGCTAAATTTTCACCTTCACTATTACAGTGAAACATTTTGTCCAGGAAGTTGTCTAAACAGGATTTAATTTGTTGCTGTCTAATTGGTTTTTGGTAGGTTTCCACACTACTTTCCTTCCATCCATAGCATTTCTTTATATTATTCAGTTCCTTTGGCTTTGATGCCTCATGATTGAGCATAGCTCTGTTCAAGTAGACTGATTTTTCTGTGATCTGATAGGGGTGTCAGTGGGCTGACTGAACGCTCTGAGAGACTCTGGGTAGAGGTCAGTGATAAAATAGTCTACAATACTACTGACAAGAGATGAGCTGTAGGTGTACCTACCGTAGGAGTCCCCTCAAAGCCTACCATTGACTATGTACATACCCAGCATGCAACAGAGCTGCAGGAGTTGTGACCAGTTTTTGTTGGTAATGTTGCCGTAGTTGTGCCTAGGGGGGCATATGGGGAAGGAAATGCTGTCACCTCCAGGTAGGTGTTTGTCCCCCTGTGTGCCGAGGGTGTCAGGTTCTTGTCCAGTTCTGGAATTTAGGTCGCCACAGACTAGTACATGTCCCTGGGCCTGGAAATGATGTATCTCCCCCTCCAGGATGAAGAAGCTGTCTTTATTAAAGTATGGGGATTCTAGTGGGGGGATATAGGTCTCTCTCTCTCTTCTCTCCCTTCTCTCGCTGATAAATGCCCAGCGGAGATGATACAACAGCTATAACATACACACAAACAGCAGGAGAGGATCACAGCCACCTCTACCATGAGAGGGTCGGGGGGGAGCAGGAGGAACAAAAAGAGGGGGAGGGAGGAATGGAGCTATTTTGTAAGGCCTTGGAGACCGGAGTCCGGATATGGCTTTTATGCTAGGGAGAGTCAATTACTTCCCTCCTCACACACATACACGTAACTGTCACAGCTGTTTGACGTGGAAACATGACTAAAAAAGGGAATGTAAATATTCTAGGAGACTTTGAGAGTACATTGTATGAATGAAGGGACAGATGAAGGCAGTATATATATGTGTGTGTGTGTGTGTGTGTGTGTGAGATAATAGCAGTGAGTCATGACTTTGACATTTCCATGTGGTGCGGTGTATTCCATGCCAAGACTTTATGATCTACAGTAATTTACTAACAACTATTAAAAAACAACCAGATCCTTTATAGTCAGCACCAAGCCCAACACACCCCAAGCCCAACACACAGTCCTACGCTCTCCTTCCTCCCTGTGTGTGTGTGTCCTACATAAAGCAGATGCAGAATAGGATGTGTGTGCGTGCGTGGGTATGTATGCGAGTGCGTCTCTTACCTGCAGCAGATGACGGCCTTGCAGGACAGGGCGAGGTCTAGGAAGGCTTGGCGGAGCTCGAAGGACAGGGCGTATTTCAGGGTCTGTCCATCGATGATCAGAGCCAACTCATTCTCTTTGCCCAGAGAGTCACCCAGAGACATACAGTGAGCTGTCAGGGTGGCACGTGTTGCCTGGGGAAGGCAAGAGAAAGAGAGGGTTCAACTCAACACACACACTGTATACTGTTGAAGTCAGAAGCTTACATACACTTAGGTTGGAGTCATTAAAACAGGTTTTTAAACCATTCCACAAATGTCTTGTTAACAAACCATAGTTTTGGCAAGTCGGTTAGGACATCTACTTTGTGCATGACATAAGTAATTTTTCCAACAATTGTTTACAGACAGATTATTTCACTTAAATTCACTGTATCACAATCTCAGTAGGTCAGAGGTTTACATAACCTAAGTTGACTGTGCCTTTAAACAGCTTTGAAAATTCCAGAAAATGTCATCATGGATTTAGAAGCTTCTGATAGGATAACTGACATCATTTGAGTCAATTGGAGGTGTACCTGTGGATGTATTTCAAGGCCTACCTTCAATCTCAGTGTCTCTTTGCTTGACATCATGAAAAAAATCAAAAGAAATCAGCCAAGACCTCAGAAAAAAAGATTGTGGACCTCCACAAGTCTGGTTCATCCTTGGGAGCAATTTCAAAATGCCTGAAGATACCACGTTCATCTGTACAAACAATAGTACACAAGTATAAACACAATGGGACCACGCAGCCGTCATACCGCTCAGGAAGGAGATGTGTTCTGTCTCCTAGAGATGAACGTACTTTGGTGCGAAACGTGCAAATCAATCCCAGAACAACAGTAAAGGACCTTGTGAACATACTAGAGGAAACAGGTACAAAAGTATCTATATCCACAATAAAATGAGTTCTATATCGACATAACCTGAAAGGTCGCTCAGCAAGGAAGAAGCCACTGCTCCAAAACCGCCATAAAAATGCCAGACTACAGTTTGCAACTGTTCATGGGGACAAAGATCATACTTTTTGGAGAAATGTCCTCTGGTCTGATGAAACAAAAATAGAACTGTTTGGCCATAATGACCAGCGTTATGTTTGGAGGAAAAAGGGGGAGGCTTGCAAGCCGAAGAACACCATCCCAACCGTGAAGCATGGGGGTGGCAGCATCATGTTGTGGGGGTGCTTTGCTGCAGGAGGGACTGGTGCACTTCACAAAATAGATGGCATCATGAAGAAGGAAAATGATGTGGTTATATTGAAGCAACATCTCAAGACATCAGTCAGGAAGTTAAAGCTTGGTTGCAAATGGGTCTTCCAAATGGACAATAACCCCAAGCATACTTCCAAAGTTATGGCAAAAAGGACAACAAAGTCAAGGTATTGGAGTGGCCATCACAAAGCCCTGACCTCAATCCTATAGAACATTTGTGGGCAAGGAGGCCTACAAACCTGACTCAGTTACACCAGCTCCGTCAGGAGGAATGGGCCAAATTTCACCCAACTTATTGTGGGAAGCTTGTGGAAGGCTACCCGAAACGTTTGACCCAAGTTAAACAATTTAAAGGCAATGCTACCAAATACTAATTGAGTGTATGTAAACTTCTGACCCACTGAGAATGTGATGAAAGATATAAAATCTGAAATAAATCATTTTCTCTACTATTATTCTGACATTTCACATTCTTAAAATAAAGTGGTGCTCATAACTGACTTAAGACAGGGAATCTTTACTAGGATTAAATGTCAGGAATTGTGAAAAACTGAGTTTAAATGTATTTGGCTAAGGTGTATGTAAACGTCCGACTTCAACTGTATCTTCTTCATCTACAGGTTTGAAGCAGAAATGGAGATGCAAAGGTATACAGTCGAAAATTAACACACACACACACACACACACACACACACACACAGACACACAGACACACAGACACACAGACACACAGACACACAGACACACAGACACACAGACACACAGACACTTCTTCCACGTACATGAACAGGCTGGAGGGAGGGAGAAAGAGTGAAGAAAGAGATGGAGAGAAAACAGGAGGCAAAGAGGAGAGAGTGAGACAGTAGAGGGACAAAGATAGCACAATATTGTGAAAGGGAAGGACTGAGTGAGGCAGGGAGAAGGAGATATCCATATCTTAATAATGAGGTTGCTGCTCGGGGCAATATAAACCTCTATACATCAGTAGCAACACAATCGGAAGTCTGAAACACACAGTTAAATACATACACTGATACCCAGGCACAATCACTCACACACACTTTATGCGTGCAGTCCTTGTTGTGTTTGTTGGACCTGTTTATGGGGCTGTAGTTTGAGGCAATTTTGAAGGGGTTGTTGAACAGACTAATAGAGAAAACAAACATCCCATCGCCTCTAATGAGAACCATGTGGCCAGGCAGACACGCAACAACACCACACAGCCCACACACACTTACAGGAGAACACACACTCACACACACACACACACACACACACACACAGACAGGATACATACTTAATCCATACACACACTTGAGTAATACAAGACTTACTCCACACACAAACACAGATTTACAGAACATGTATACACTGTACTTTCAAACTGTAAACAGACACACACTTTCACAATATTCAGTATATAACGTCAGATAGATGTATTTTACATTCAAAACCACAGTCCCGGGCACAAACATTGATCGTCCTAATACTTCCATTCTTTTACTTTTTAGATTCATGTGTTATTGTTGTGTATTGCTAGATACTAATGCACTGTTGGAGCTAGGAACACAAGCATTTCGCTACACCACATAATAACGTTTGATTTGAATACAGATTTTATGGATTCAATGAACCAACAGAGAAGACAGGATTATTTCCAGTCAGATGACCCCAGCTCATCCCTGTGATCTGAACTGATATGACCCTTCTGTCCACTGACAGTGTGGGAGATACTACACAGTAATCACACACTCCCTTTCTTTCGCCCACACCAACATTATTTTTGCCCCCTACTTCACCTCCAAAATGTGTACACACACACACACACACACACACACACACACACACACACACACACACACACAAAAACTGATCCAGCAAAGTGCTGTCGCTCCTCGCTCTTGAAAAATCTCCTCTCTTGTTCTCTCAGCCTTGGACTGTGTTTCTCTTCTAGTCCAGAATTCCTGTTTGCATGTTCCTTCGCCCAAACAAGGAGAGTAAAACAAAGAGAATGAAAAGGATATTACCGGTTGACAGAGTTCTGCAAATCAAATCCCTGTATGTGACTGTGAAAATGTGAGCGTGTGTTTAGGCACAGTCAGATAAAGTCACAATTCCCATCCACCTGCCCCAGCGGAATCTCCTCATTCTGGGAATCAAAGACTAAACACAAACATTACATTTTCTCAAAGCAATAAAAATACAAAAATCTATTAATGTACATTTACATTTTAGTAACATAGTAGATGCTCTAATCCAGAGGGACTTCATAAATTAACCTTCAACAATTTTTAGGTTGTTGTCAGGGTTACGTCATCTAACACCCACACTGTTATTACGAGGTAGGTTGGCGTAGAGGGGCCGTCACACTGTTATTACGAGGTAGGTTGGCGTAGAGGGGCCGTCACACTGTTATTACGAGGTAGGTTGGCGTAGAGGGGCCGTCACACTGTTATTACGAGGTAGGTTGGTGTAGAGGGGCCGTCACAATAGCATGAGATATTACAGCCTACCTACATCACAATTACACTCCCCAAGCAATAACCAACACACTGCGCTTCTCTCACACACACACCAATGAGTCCAACTGGAAGCAAACAGTGTAATGGCCAAACACTTTGGTGCTAATTTGTCACAGCAGAGAGACAAGCACACACACACTAGCTAACAGAGCTGAAATTAACACTCATTAACTGATTAGAAATCATCATAAATCATTGCTTTATGTAACTTTTTAACACCCAATATCTTTCTTAATGTAAAACAAACCATTTGGCTTGTCCTGCATATCTACAGTTAAGAGATACTGCAGACTGTAAAATGACCAGCACCTCTGAAGTCACTGCATGGATACCTCCTTATTTTGGGGGAAATCAAGTACTGTACATTTTTCCATGTCACGAATGACAGATCTTTCAGTAAAGGCATTTTCAGTTCCAAACAAAATGTTATTTTTCATATGCATCTGCGCTGGGAACAGGCTTGAACAGATTCACACACACTTGCACATTTGCACACACACGCTGTAAGCCTTGCTCTCAGGCTCTAGTGTGGAATTTTCTCAGGTTTATATTTAGAGCTGGGCAGAAAGGTTCAGATGGTGTGACATATCACAGATCACCTTCTCTCAGCGCACGCGCACATGCAAGAGAGAATTGGGTACGGTAGTGAGGTGAGAGGGGAGAGGGAGGTATGGTTACTATGTTGGAGGGGGTATATGACGGGGTATGGTTAGTATGTGGGAGGGGGTATATGAGGGGGTATGGTTACTATGTTGGAGGGGGTATATGACGGGGTATGGTTAGTATGTGGGAGGGGGTATATGAGGCGGAGGGGGTATGTGAGGGAGAGGGGGTATGGTTAGCATGTGAGGAGGGGGTATGGTTAGCATGTGGGGAGGGGTATGTTAGTATGAGTGAGGGGGTATGGTTAGTATGTGTGAGGGGGTATGGTTAGTATGTGTGAGGGGGTATGGTTAGTATGTGTGAGGGTATGGTTAGTATGTGTGAGGGGGTATGTTAGTATGTGGGAGGGGGTATGTTAGTATGTGTGAGGGGGTATGGTTAGTATGTGTGAGGGGGTATGTTAGTATGTGTGAGGGGTATGGTTAGTATGTGGGAGGGGGTATATGAGGGGGTATGGTTAGTATGTGTGAGGGGGTATATGTTAGTATGTGTGAGGGTATATGTTAGTATGTGTGAGGGGTATATGTTAGTATGTGTGAGGGGGGTATATGAGGGGGGTATGGTTAGCATGTGGGAGGGTGGGTGAGAGAGGAGGAGGAGACAGACTCATATCTGAAGTGCAAATTCTGTCACCAGTTTAATACAGCGTTTAATTATCAGCCAAACATCTGTACAAACAAACACCCCCTGCCTGACAGACCCACACACACACACACACACACACACACACCCCTCCCCCCTGCCTGACAGACCCACACACACCCCTCCCCCCTGCCTGACAGACCCCCACACACCCCTCCCCTGCCTGACAGACCCACACACACCCTCCCCTGCCTGACAGACCCACACACACACACACACACTCCCCTGCCTGACAGACCCACACACCCCTCCCCTGCCTGACAGACCCACACACCCCTCCCCTGCCTGACAGACCCCACACACCCCTCCCCTGCCTGACAGACCCCCACACACCCCTCCCCTGCCTGACAGACCCCCACACACCTCCCCTGCCTGACCCACACACCCTGCCTGACCCACACACCCTCCCCCCTGCCTGACAGACCCCCCGCCTGACAGACCCCCACACCCCTCCCCTGCCTGACAGACCCCACACACACTCACTCCCCTGCCTGACAGACCCCCACACACCCCTCCCCTGCCTGACAGACCCCCACACACCCCTCCCCTGCCTGACAGACCCACACACACCCTCCCCTGCCTGACAGACCCCCACACACCCCTCCCCTGCCTGACAGACCCACACACACCCCTCCCCTGCCTGACAGACCCCACACACCTCCCCCTGCCTGACCCACACACCCCTCCCCTGCCTGACAGACCCCCACACACACACACACACACACACACACACACACACACACACACACACACACACACACACTCCCCCTGCCTGACAGACCCCCACACACACACACACTCCCCTGCCTGACAGACCCCCACACACACACACTCACTCCTGCCTGACAGACCCCACACACACACACTCCCCCTGCCTGACAGACCCCCACACACACACTCCCCCTGCCTGACAGACCCCCACACACACTCCCCCCGCCTGACAGACCCCCACACACACACCCCCGCCTGACAGACCCCCACACACACACACCCCCGCCTGACAGACCCCCCACCCGCCTGACAGACCCCCACACACACACACACACACACACACACACCCCCGCCTGACAGACCCCACACACACACACACCCCCGCCTGACCGACCCCCACACACACACACCCCCGCCTGATAGACCCCACACACACCTCCCCTGCCTGACAGACCCCCACACACCCTCCCTGACAGACCCCACACACACCCCCTGCCTGACAGACCCCCACACACACCTCCCCTGCCTGACAGACCCCCACACACACACTCCCCCTGCCTGACAGACCCCCACACACACACACACACACACACACACAGACAGGATACATACTTAATCCATACACACACTTGAGTAATACAAGACTTACTCCACACACAAACACAGATTTACAGAACATGTATACACTGTACTTTCAAACTGTAAACAGACACACACTTTCACAATATTCAGTATATAACGTCAGATAGATGTATTTTACATTCAAAACCACAGTCCCGGGCACAAACATTGATCGTCCTAATACTTCCATTCTTTTACTTTTTAGATTCATGTGTTATTGTTGTGTATTGCTAGATACTAATGCACTGTTGGAGCTAGGAACACAAGCATTTCGCTACACCCGCAATAACGTTTGATTTGAATACAGATTTTATGGATTCAATGAACCAACAGAGAAGACAGGATTATTTCCAGTCAGATGACCCCAGCTCATCCCTGTGATCTGAACTGATATGACCCTTCTGTCCACTGACAGTGTGGGAGATACTACACAGTAATCACACACTCCCTTTCTTTCGCCCACACCAACATTATTTTTGCCCCCTACTTCACCTCCAAAATGTGTACACACACACACACACACACACACACACACACACACACACACACACACACAAAAACTGATCCAGCAAAGTGCTGTCGCTCCTCGCTCTTGAAAAATCTCCTCTCTTGTTCTCTCAGCCTTGGACTGTGTTTCTCTTCTAGTCCAGAATTCCTGTTTGCATGTTCCTTCGCCCAAACAAGGGGAGAGTAAAACAAAGAGAATGAAAAGGATATTACCGGTTGACAGAGTTCTGCAAATCAAATCCCTGTATGTGACTGTGAAAATGTGAGCGTGTGTTTAGGGGCACAGTCAGATAAAGTCACAATTCCCATCCACCTGCCCCAGCGGAATCTCCTCATTCTGGGAATCAAAGACTAAACACAAACATTACATTTTCTCAAAGCAATAAAAATACAAAAATCTATTAATGTACATTTACATTTTAGTAACATAGTAGATGCTCTAATCCAGAGGGACTTCATAAATTAACCTTCAACAATTTTTAGGTTGTTGTCAGGGTTACGTCATCTAACACCCACACTGTTATTACGAGGTAGGTTGGCGTAGAGGGGCCGTCACACTGTTATTACGAGGTAGGTTGGCGTAGAGGGGCCGTCACACTGTTATTACGAGGTAGGTTGGCGTAGAGGGGCCGTCACACTGTTATTACGAGGTAGGTTGGTGTAGAGGGGCCGTCACAATAGCATGAGATATTACAGCCTACCTACATCACAATTACACTCCCCAAGCAATAACCAACACACTGCGCTTCTCTCACACACACACCAATGAGTCCAACTGGAAGCAAACAGTGTAATGGCCAAACACTTTGGTGCTAATTTGTCACAGCAGAGAGACAAGCACACACACACTAGCTAACAGAGCTGAAATTAACACTCATTAACTGATTAGAAATCATCATAAATCATTGCTTTATGTAACTTTTAACACCCAATATCTTTCTTAATGTAAAACAAACCATTTGGCTTGTCCTGCATATCTACAGTTAAGAGATACTGCAGACTGTAAAATGACCAGCACCTCTGAAGTCACTGCATGGATACCTCCTTATTTTGGGGGAAATCAAGTACTGTACATTTTTCCATGTCACCGAATGACAGATCTTTCAGTAAAGGCATTTTCAGTTCCAAACAAAATGTTATTTTTCATATGCATCTGCGCTGGGAACAGGCTTGAACAGATTCACACACACTTGCACATTTGCACACACACGCTGTAAGCCTTGCTCTCAGGCTCTAGTGTGGAATTTTCTCAGGTTTATATTTAGAGCTGGGCAGAAAGGTTCAGATGGTGTGACATATCACAGATCACCTTCTCTCAGCGCACGCGCACATGCAAGAGAGAATTGGGTACGGTAGTGAGGTGAGAGGGGGAGAGGGAGGTATGGTTACTATGTTGGAGGGGGGTATATGACGGGGTATGGTTAGTATGTGGGAGGGGGTATATGAGGGGGTATGGTTACTATGTTGGAGGGGGTATATGACGGGGTATGGTTAGTATGTGGGAGGGGGTATATGAGGCGGAGGGGGTATGTGAGGGAGAGGGGGTATGGTTAGCATGTGAGGAGGGGGTATGGTTAGCATGTGGGGAGGGGGTATGTTAGTATGAGTGAGGGGGTATGGTTAGTATGTGTGAGGGGGTATGGTTAGTATGTGTGAGGGGGTATGGTTAGTATGTGTGAGGGGGTATGGTTAGTATGTGTGAGGGGGTATGTTAGTATGTGGGAGGGGTATGTTAGTATGTGTGAGGGGTATGGTTAGTATGTGTGAGGGGGTATGTTAGTATGTGTGAGGGGGTATGGTTAGTATGTGGGAGGGGGTATATGAGGGGGTATGGTTAGTATGTGTGAGGGGGTATATGTTAGTATGTGTGAGGGGGTATATGTTAGTATGTGTGAGGGGGTATATGTTAGTATGTGTGAGGGGGTATATGAGGGGGTATGGTTAGCATGTGGGAGGGTGGGTGAGAGGAGGAGGAGACAGACTCATATCTGAAGTGCAAATTCTGTCACCAGTTTAATACAGCGTTTAATTATCAGCCAAACATCTGTACAAACAAACACCCCCTGCCTGACAGACCCACACACACACACACACACACACACACCTCCCCTGCCTGACAGACCCACACACCCCTCCCCTGCCTGACAGACCCCCACACACCCCTCCCCTGCCTGACAGACCCACACACACCCCTCCCCTGCCTGACAGACCCACACACACACACACACACACTCCCCCTGCCTGACAGACCCACACACACCCTCCCCTGCCTGACAGACCCACACACACCCCTCCCCTGCCTGACAGACCCCCACACACCCCTCCCCTGCCTGACAGACCCCACACACCCCTCCCCTGCCTGACAGACCCCACACACCTCCCCTGCCTGACCCACACACCCTGCCTGACCCACACACCCCTCCCCCGCCTGACAGACCCCCGCCTGACAGACCCCCACACACCCCTCCCCTGCCTGACAGACCCCCACACACACTCACTCCCCTGCCTGACAGACCCCCACACACCCCTCCCCTGCCTGACAGACCCCCACACCCCTCCCCTGCCTGACAGACCCACACACCCCTCCCCTGCCTGACAGACCCCACACACCCCTCCCCTGCCTGACAGACCCACACACACCCCTCCCCTGCCTGACAGACCCCACACACCTCCCCTGCCTGACCCACACACCCCTCCCCTGCCTGACAGACCCCCACACACACACACACACACACACACACACACACACACACACTCCCCTGCCTGACAGACCCCACACACACACACTCCCCTGCCTGACAGACCCCCACACACACACACACTCCCCTGCCTGACAGACCCCCACACACACACACTCCCCTGCCTGACAGACCCCCACACACACACTCCCCCTGCCTGACAGACCCCCACACACACTCCCCTGCCTGACAGACCCCACACACACACTCCCCTGCCTGACAGACCCCCACACACACACACACACACCCCGCCTGACAGACCCCCACACACACACACCCCCGCCTGACAGACCCCACACCGCCTGACAGACCCCCCCACACACACACACACACACACACACACACACCCCGCCTGACAGACCCCACACACACACACACCCCCGCCTGACCGACCCCCACACACACACACACCCCCTCTGGCCTGATAGACCCCCACACACACCCTCCCCTGCCTGACAGACCCCACACACCCTCCCTGACAGACCCCCACACACACCCCCTGCCTGACAGACCCCCACACACCTCCCCTGCCTGACAGACCCCCACACACACTCCCCCTGCCTGACAGACCCCCCACACACACACACACACACACCCCTGCCTGACAGACCCCACACACACCTCCCCTGCCTGACAGACCCCCACACACACACTCCCCTGCATGACAGACCCCCACACACACTCCCCCTTACACACATCCCCCTGCAAAGACAGACAGACAGACACACAGAAGGCTGGTATAAACTTTGACCATAAAGAGTGTCAGACTATGCAAGTGACTACATACAGTCTTATCAAAGAGAGCTCCATATGGCGAGAAGTATGTGGACACCATCAAATTACTGGATTCAGCTATTTCAGCCACACATGCTGCTGACAGGTGTATAAAATCGAGCACACAGCCATGCATTCTCCATAGACAAACATTGGCAGTAGAATGGCCCGTACTGAAGAGCTCAGTGACTTTCAACGTGGCACCGTCATAGGGTGCCACCTTTCCAACAAGTCAGTTCTTCAAATTCTGCCCTTCTAGAGCTGCCCCGCTCAACTGTAAGTGCTGTTATTGTGAAGTGGAAACATCTAGGAGCAACAACGGCTCAGCCATAAAGTGGTAGGCCACACAAGCTCACAGAACGATACCGCCAAGTGCTGAAGCGCAAGGAGCGTAAAAACATTGTCTGTCCTCGGTTGTAACACTCACTACCGAAGGTCCAAACTGTCTCTGGAAGCAACGTCAGCACAAGAACTGTTCGTCAGGAGCTTCATGAAATGGGTTTCCATGGCCGAGCAGCCGTACACAAGCCTAGGATCACCATGCGCAATGCCAAGCGTTGGCTGGAGTGGTGTAAAGCTCATTGGACTCTGGAGCAGTAGAAATTAGTTCTCTGGAGTGATGAATCACCCTTCAACATCTGGCAGTCCAACGGACAAATCTGGGTTTGCCCAAATGCATAGTGCCAACTGTAAAGTTTGGTGGATGAGGAATAATGGTCTGGGGCTGTTTTTCATGGTTCGGGCTAGGCCCCTTAGTTCCAGAGAAGGGAAATCTTAACACTACAGCATACAATGACATTCTAGACAATTCTGTGCTTCCAATTTTGTGGCAACAGCTTGGGGAAGGCCCTTTCCTGTTTCAGCATGACAATGCCCCCGTGCACAAAGCCAGGTCCGTACAGAAATGGTTTGTCGAGATCGGTGTTGGAAGAACTTGACTGGTCTGCATAGAGCCCTGACCTCAACCCCATCAAACACCTTTGGGATGAATTGGAACGCTGACTGCGAGCCAGGCAAAATCGCCCAACATCAGTGCCCGATCTCACTAATGCTCTTGTGACTGAATGGAAGCAAGTCCCCACAGCAATGTTCCAACATCTAGTGGAAAGATTTCCCAGAAGAGTAGAGGCTGTTATAGCAGCAAAGGGGGACCAACTATGTATTAATGCCCGTGATTTTTGGAATTAGAAGTTCAACGAGCAGGTGTCCACATACTTTTGGCTATGTAGTGTGTGTGTGATGATTAATGAGCAGCACAGTGAAGAGGTTCGTGTTTGACTTGTAATGCGGGCGGTGTGACAGGACAGAGGGGGGTTGTGGGTAAGATTGATGAAATGTATATCCAATACTATGAGCCTGATCTGTAAAAGCCACCACTTCTACTGTAAAGACTGGTGTGTGTGTGTGTATTTGATATAAAGGTGACAGATGGACCTGTCACCGTGTAACCGTCACAGGCTGCCATGTTTACCCAGGAGGCATTGCTCAGAGGGTTTGTTTTGACGAGAGGGAGCACCAAAAGGAGATCACATTACCCTCCTCACTCATCACCCTTAGATGGCTCCATATATCCCTCTCCAGTCCCTCTATTCCCCTCTCCAGTCCCTCTATCCAGTCCCCCACTGCAGTCCCCCACTCCAGTCCCCCTATCCCCCACTCCAGTCCCCCTATCCCCCACTCCAGTACCTCTTCTTTTATCCCTCTCTCCAGTACCTCTCATTCTTGCTGCCTCTCCAGTTCCCCTCCCTCTCTCTCTTAATCTATTTCACTTTTTCTCTCCCTTCTACCTCCAGATGTTTATCTCACATATAAAACACAACACACACACACACACACGTCTCTTCCTGTCTACAGAGGGGTTGCTGACAGATGTATAGATAGCAGCGTGAAGGAGACATGGAAAGGGGGAAGAAAAGAGGGGAGGGAGGGAGACATCCGCCTGACTACCAACCACAAGATCAACAGAGATGAGCCTCACCTCCGAAAAACGACAGAAACAAACTGAAAGAAAGCAGGGGAAGGAGTGGTAAACTAGGACAAGAGTCGCTCCTAGGAATTCTATTTTTATAATACATATATATAATTTGCTCCTGCTCTCCCTAACTCTAACAAACACAAACCCACCCACCTACACGTTACATACTGGTTACACACACAGTGGTGGCTCTAACCTGAACCTCAATCAGTTATTTTAAGTGTGATGTAAGATAAGTCTGTCTGCTTTCATCTGTGGTGACCTGTCCTCTCACCCCAGCTCTCCGGACCTGTCCTCTCACCCCAGCTCTCCGGACCTGTCCTCTCACCCCAGCTCTCCGGACCTGTCCTCTCACCACAGCTCTCCGAAACTGTCCTCTCACCACAGCTCTCCGAAACTGTCCTCTCACCACAGCTCTCCGGACCTGTCCTCTCACCACAGCTCTCCGGAACTGTCCTCTCACCACAGCTCTCCGGACCTGTCCTCTCACCACAGCTCTCCGAAACTGTCCTCTCACCACAGCTCTCCGAAACTGTCCTCTCACCACAGCTCTCCGAAACGGTCCTCTCACCACAGCTCTCCGAAAGGGTCCTCTCACCACAGCTCTCCGAAACGGTCCTCTCACCACAGCTCTCCGAAACGGTCCTCTCACCACAGCTCTCCGAAACTGTCCTCTCACCACAGCTCTCCGAAACGGTCCTCTCACCACAGCTCTCCGAAACTGTCCTCTCACCACAGCTCTCCGAAACGGTCCTCTGGACGCTCAGTCCCACTCAACACACACACACAATGTGTATTTACAGTAGGAGGGATGAAATAAAGGTAACTGTTATTGGTTGAATTTCAGGGTGACAGGAATGTTGTTGGAATGGTCCCTTAACGCCAGTTAAGGTTTTAATTAAATAGACTCAGTCTGACTAATTACAGTGCTACTGAATGGTTTCATTGTCAAGAAAAGCATTTGACTGTACTTAACTGGAAACCAGTCTCCCTTTCCCTCTCATTCTCTTATGGAAGTATGTACTTTTCCCTAGCTACACTCTACCTACACACACTCTAGCTACCTACACACACTCTGCCTACACACACACACACAACCTGCACACTCTACCTACGCGCACACACACACACACACACACAGTACACATCCCTCTTCGTACACACATTGAGACATAATGGAGTGTAGAGGCCGTAACCCTGTCTGCAGACTATCTGTCTAACAGACAAATGAACTCCACTAAAGCAAGCAGACTGTGCCACAGTGGTGGAAAAAGTACCCAATTGTCATACTTAAAAGATCCCTTAATAGAAAATGACTGAAGTAAAAGTGAAAGTCACCCAGTGAAATGGGGCGGCAGGTAGCCTAGTGGTTAGAGCGTTGGACTAGTAACCGAAAGGTTGCAAGATCGATTCCCCGAGCTGACAAGGTAAAAATCTGTCGTTCTGCCCCTGAACAAGGCAGTTAACCCACTACTTGCGTTAAAGTCTAAAAGCATTTGGTTTTAAATATACTTAAGTATCAAAAGTATTGAAGTATTCAAATTGCTTTTATTAAGCAAACCAGAGGGCACCATTTTATTTTATTTGTTTTATTTACATAAAGCCAGGCGCACACTCCAACACTCAGACATTATTTACAAATGAAACGTGTGATTAGTGAGTATGCCAGATCAGAGGCAGTAGGGATGACCAGGGATGTTCTCTTGATGAGAGAGTGAATTGGACCATTTTCCTGTCCTTATAAGTATTTAAAATGTAATGAGTACTTTTGGATGTCAGGGAAAATGTATAGAGAAAAAAGTACATTATTTTCTTTAGGGATGTACTGAAGTAAACGTTGTCAAAAATATAAATAGTAAAGTAAAATACCCCAAAGACTACTTAAATAGTACTTTAAAGTATTTCTACTTAAGTACTTTACACCACTGCTGAGATGGTGTGTGTTTATTCTCACATGACAGTAATCCAGCCACTTAGAAATCAGCAGACACTACATGAAAACAACAAACACTGACCCTCAACTCAGCCAGCCTAATTCACAGGTTTAAATGGAATCTGACCAGAGCATACTGTGTTCTATAGAGTGTCTCCTATGCCAACGTGTGTGTGTGTGTGAGTGAGTGAGTGAGTGAGTGAGTGAGTGAGTGAGTGAGAGAGAGAGACAGGGACGAGAGAAAGCGATACAGCAGCATGTGTCTTTCATCTCTTTCTCCAGGAAGACACCAGACACCTTAATTACCTCCACCTGGGAGCAGACAAAGAGACACACAACAATCTCTACTCTGCCACACCCCGATTCCCACGGTAACACTCTAGAGGCCACACAGTCCCAAAGAGAGGAAGATGAGATGGCTGGGGGGAAGAGGAGAGGAAGATGTACTCACATCCAGTGAGTCCTCGTTGACGATGAGGAGGGACATGCCATGGGTCACCAGACGGCAGGAGTAACCTGAGACAGAGAATACAATAGCAGAAACAGCATAGAAACAGACACACATCTCTCTCGCTCTCCCTCCATGCCCCTCTCTCTCTCTCACCTATGTTGATGGCGGTCTCCTGTTTGTCTCCAGTGAGGACCCAGATCTTGATGTCGGCCTTCATCAGAGTAGCGATGGTCTCAGGGACCCCCGCCTGGAGACGGTCCTCTATAGCTGTGGCCCCCAACAACAACAGATCCTACAGAGAGAGAGGGGAGAGAGGGGGCTCTTATAAGCTACAACCAAGTTGAAGAGACAGGCTGGGCAGCAGAAGCATTAGACAGGGTAAGAAGAGGTGTGTATCATGTGGGTCAAACAGCAGCATGGGGAAAGTCTTAATGTTTTCCAAACATTTATTTTGAACTCTATTAAAACACGCAAATATAGTCATGTACCCACCCATACACACCCACCAGTTTTAAGGGGCTCTTGGCAGGCTGGTGAGGGTAATTTTCTCTGTGGTCTCCCAGTCTACCTCAACCCTTTCCTCTTCCCTCACTTTTATCCCACCACCTTCCCTCTCCTCTCCTCTGGGCCATCTCTCAAAACCCCTCTCCTCTGGGCCATCTCTCAAAACCCCTCTCCTCTGGGCCATCTCTCAAAACCCCTCTCCTCTGGGCCATCTCTCAAAACCCCTCTCCTCTGGGCCATCTCTCAAAACCCCTCTCCTCTGGGCCATCTCTCAAAACCCCTCTCCTCTGGGCCATCTCTCAAAACCCCTCTTTACTGGAGTACTGCCTCACATTACAGTGAAACTAAGGCAGCTGTGGAGTCTATGTGCCATCCTAATGGCCAGCCTTAATGTATACACTCTCAGAATTCTTTTTGTGCCTACAGCTGCCATGTCCAGACTATTAATGACAACAGACATGATCACGTCCAGACGTATACTGGAGCTGTCCTCTGGGTTACAGGGTGTCTGTACTGTTGACACCTTAGGGGAGTGACCGACTGGTGTTAGCGCGCACACACACACACACGGGGAGTTTCCTCTGGGGAAACAGGGCGTCTTCAGCACTGAGAGGTTATAATTCTCAACAGTTGATCAGTGGGACCACTCTGCCCTCTGCTGGACAAACTCACCAACCCAGCAACACACTGACTGAAGGGGTTGGAGTGAGGGGTCGTCACCATCTTACCAACACACTGACTGAAGGGGTTGGAGTGAGGGGTCGTCACCATCTTACCATTCTAGACAGTACAGAGATATATCTTTACAATATCTAAACTACACATGCAATGCTAATCACTAACCGCTAAGCCCAACTTTAACCCTTACCTTCTCCAGAAGTTCGTAGCAGTCTTCTAGTTTCTGGGCCCGGTCTTTGATGATAGTGCTAATCCGGGTGTACTCCTTCAGCCAGTCCTGGTATACCTCCTCCTCCAGATCAACATAGGTAAAACACAGAGTCCGCAGACCTGGGGGGGGACAAGGTCTACATGTAATACATGTAGATAATAAAAAGGGAGTGAAAGGGAAAAATGAATCTTGCAGAGAAAACGATGGAAAAAAGGTAAGAGAACGTAGACAAAAGAAAGCCGGAACAAATATGACGAGGACATTTAAAAAGAGAAAGGCCGTACCCTCGGTGGCGAACTGTTCCAGATGTGCCATGGTCAACTCTCTGTACTGAGACGCATCAGTGAGACGCTCGAAGATCACATTATCCTGAAACACACACCATGACATCATCAACACGCGCCGGTTCATCTTCAATATGAGCAATGCCACTATTGGAATAAACTGTGGGGGTATTCAATGACTGGGGGAATACTCACTGCCCCCTTGCAGTACAGACGCAGTTTCCCATCGGGGGTTCGGACCACTACAGACATGCGCCTACGGTTACTGTAGAAAAGGGAATGACTGTTAAGTGTCTGTGAATGTGTGTGTGTCGTGATTGTGTGTGTGTGTGTAGTTTTATTTACCTTGAAAACTCCAGCACATTCAGCAACTCAAAGCTCTTCTCCTTCCCCCTCTGAAAGACACAAACAAATAGAAAGAATTCAACAGAGAAGAGGATGAATATTTACCTTTCTTCAAATGACGCACTCCATCCCGTGTCTCAAACCCACACTTACAGCTTCCATGATAACTGAGCCAGGAGTCCTTGCTGTGAAAACGAAGCCCAGACCTTTGGCTCCTTTCACCAGAGCTCCTTCATCTGAGGAAAGGAAAACACACATGCAGTGCACATACATGTTGAGTTGATTCGATTGGCTCTAATGTGTAGTAGCTTGGATGTGATTAGCTCTAAGGTGTAGTAGCTTGGATGTGATTGGTTCTACTGTCTAGTAGCCGAGTTATGATTGGCTCCTAGGTGTATAAGCTGTGGCGTGATAGGCTGTCTACCTGGCGAGGAGGCCTGGTAAATAAGCTGGTCCTCCTCTCTCTCTGGGACCACTGTGTGACACACCGCCATCATCGTCAGGAACTCACAGATCTGAGCAGAGGTCGGCTGGAGAGAAGGAATGAGAGAGAGAGAGAGTAGTCATACACAGCCTAGTGTCATTCTCATTCAGTATAAGAATTATCATGAGAAAAGGGGAACACCTACATGGTTCTTCTCAATGTTCTGGATGAGAGTGGGGTCATCAAACTCTGTGGAGTTAAGACTGCTGGACGGCAGAGGGCTGAGAGAGGAGACGGACAGAATTAAACACTACTAATCTACACTAATTACATAAAACAAAAATATAGCACAGCCAAAGGTGAATAATAAGAGGAGGTCACTGACCTGAAGTCCTCCATGGAACGATCAACATCTAGGTCAGGGAAGTGGCCGTATGTGATTCCAGCGATGGTACACTTCTTGAAGTGCATGATGTTACAGGTGAGAGTTCCTGTCTTATCAGAAAACAGATACTTCACCTGGGAGAGAGGGGAAAAAGGAAGGATATCAGTTCACAACAGGAATCAACTCTGATTGGTTGAGCACTGATGTGAACATGATAAAGATTGGTGGAGTCCATCCTCACCTGGCCCAGTTCTTCGTTGAGATTGGATGTTCGAGCCATGGCGGGTGTGTCTGTTTCCGCGTAGTACATCTCCACATCCTGACACCAAACACAGAGGTTGGATGAAAGACATCTCAAGACAGCCAAATGCTCTCTAAACACACACACACAGACACACACACACGAGCCTGCGTCCGTCCGTACCCAGTTGATGAAGAGTGCCTGTGTGAACTTGACCACCTCCAGAGTGACCAGCAGGCTGATGGGGATGAGGTTGTTGTAGAGGATGATGAACGTCAGCAGGTTATACCAGAAGTTAGTGGAGATGTCACCTGTAGACAACAACAAAACACACACAAGCTTGTATGGAAGAAGAATAAATGACTAAGAGGCGTGTGTGTGTGTGAATTCTCACCGGCGCGTGACAGGTACCAGCAGGCCTCCTCAGTGTGTTGTTTGTTCCAGATGGAGGCTCCTATAGAGCTCACTAGCGCCATCACCAGCAGAATGCAGAACAGCACCAGGATCTGGACGTTAGTCACCCGCTCCACGTTAGAACGCTTCAGAGGGGCCTTGGTCGAGTTCTGGAAGGAACATTCGCCACATCATTACATCCTTCAAGTGGAACTACAAAACCCCCCAAATGGCACAGAGTTCAGGAACTCAGACAACCGCTATGGAGGAAGAACAGAAAACTCTACAGCCTTTATTACAGTATTCGAGTTTAGATTTGCTTGATTCAAGACTAAGGCTTCAAGCCCAATAAGGCTTGAAATGTCTCACCTGCATCAGTTTGGAGTCATGTCCAGTGTAGACTATAATACCCACAACCCATTGTGTGTTCCTGAGCTGGGCACCTCGCAGCAGCACCTGGTCAGGACCCAGAGGAACCGCACTGGAGAGAGAACAGGACAAGCAGGTGGAGGTTCAAAATACTGCAGACCTATGAGAGAGAGAGAGAGAGAGAGAGAGAGAGAGAGAGAGAGAGAGAGAGAGAGAGAGAGAGAGAGAGAGAGAGAGAGAGAGAGAGAGAGAGAGAGAGAGAGAGAGAGAGAGGTAGAGAGAGAGAGAGGTAGAGAGAGAGAGAGAGAGAGAGGTAGAGAGAGAGAGAGGTAGAGAGAGAGAGAGGTAGAGAGAGAGAGAGGTAGAGAGGTAGAGAGAGAGAGAGGTAGAGAGGTAGAGAGGTAGAGAGGGAGAGGTAGAGAGAGAGAGAGAGAGAGAGAGACCTGCAGACAAACAGCTCCTGACTTCTGGTTGTTAAGAGTGAGATTAACAAGATTAAATTAGCAAAAGAAATATAGTTAATCAAATTGTACAACTGAAGACCAACACAGGAGGAAAAGATTGACAGGGTGTGAGTTAAATTCAAAGCAGCAGCAGTGACTGAGATACACTCACCTCACCCCCATACAGACCCCGGCCCCAGCCCTTGACACACCCCTCACTGTACCCAGACCCTGTGTACCCCAGCCCCAGCCGTAAACCCACTACTCTGGTAAAACCAACTGAGGGGGCCATCCTCATTGACTCAAATGGGAAATTAAACTCTTCCCCCATCACAAGGTGTCCAAAATATGGTGCCCAAAATGCAGGATGCACTCCACATCCTGTCCCAGCCTGACTTTGGCACACAAGGCCACATTATTATTCACACCGGCACCAACAACCTGCGAGAGGAGCAGGAGAGAGTAGGCAGCCTGGTCAACAGAGTAGCAGAGAGGACCTCTGAGTGGTTCCCCAACTCCCACATCACCATCTCCACTCTGCTGCCCTGCAAAGACTTTCATCCACGTACCATTCAGAAAGTCAACGCTGACATCACCAGAGGGTGTGGCCTACTCCCGAACGTGCACGTTGCTCACCACCCAACAATCACCCCAGAGCACCTGCACGACCACTCCCACCTGAGGAAGCAGACAGTAGGAATGTTTGCCAAGTCTCTAAAACAAGTGGCACTTGGTAGACAAACACCCTATACCTCACTGGACAGAGGACCACCCAGAGACCCCTACCAGACCACTGCACCACCAAGGAGCCCCAGGCCCCCTCAACACCCCACCAGACCCAGCACACCCCAAAGGTCCCACCACCCACCAGAGCATCACCACCTCCATCGGCGCAGCCAGACTGGACCGGACCCAGCCTACTACCCCACACCAGACCACCTCTACCAGACCAGAGAGGAAGCCCCCCCGGCCCAGACCTGGCCCCCCTCCACAGGGCCCAACAGCAGGACCAGCGCAGCTATGCAGAGGCCCTCAGAGGACAGGAGAGCTCAGTAGGATTGAGTGAGATTAAACAGCTCCTCCAATACATCTGCACTAAACACACACACACACACACCTACTGTACTAAAAGTTTACTTGTTCAATGAATAGTTCCTGTATTTCTGACTGTGCTGTTTATTACTCTGAACAACTCAGTAGTTCCTGTATTTCTGACTGTGCTGTTTATTACTCTGAACAACTCAGTAGTTCCTGTATTTCTGACTGTTATCCTGTTTATTACTCTGAACAACTCAGTAGTAAGTAGTTACTGTATTTCTGACTGTTATCCTGTTTATTACTCTGAACAACTCAGTAGTAAGTAGTTACTGTATTTCTGACTGTTATCCTGTTTATTACTCTGAACAACTCAGTAGTAAGTAGTTACTGTATTTCTGACTGTTATCCTGTTTATTACTCTGAACAACTCAGTAGTAAGTAGTTACTGTATTTCTGACTGTTATCCTGTTTATTACTCTGAACAACTCAGTAGTAAGTAGTTACTGTATTTCTGACTGTTATCCTGTTTATTACTCTGAACAACTCAGTAGTAAGTAGTTACTGTATTTCTGACTGTGCTATTCTTTATTTTTGCAACATGAAAACATTTAGGGCCTAAACTCATCAACCTTTGGGCTGAAGAGTTTTGCACAGGAGTTTAAATAAAATCTTAAAGATGTTGATGTCATCATTCTGCAGGAGACATGGTGAAGGCAGACATTGTCACTCACTGTCCCACAGGCTACAGAGAGGTCATAGTGCCGTCACAGAAACACAGCTCTGTCAATAGCGACAGAGACTCTGGAGGATTGATCATTTGGTACAAATCCCAACTACAAAATCAAATTGATCTCCTCAAAATTGGTAAATATCACATTTGGTTAAAACTGAAAAAATAACTTGTACTGACAGAAAGATATGTGTTCCTTTGTGCAATATAACACTACCTGATCTAACGACCACACGAGGGGACAGCTTTATTACAGGCCATACTGTTTCTAACTGCCTTCATCTCCCCCATAGAAACAACAGTGACAGCACCATCAACAAAAACAGAAGGGATCTGTTGCAGCTCTGTAGAAGCCTGGGTCTGTACTTTGTCAATGGTAGGTTACAGGGGGACTCTTTGGGGAGATTCACCTACTGCTCACCTCTTGGCCACAGCACAGTAGACTATATGATTACAAACATTGACACTTTCTCTCTCAGCTCATTCACCGTCAAGCCACGAACACCTCTGTCTGATCACAGCCAAATGACCTTGTTCCTCAAAAGAACAGACATGGAAACAACCACACATTCACAGCCCAGTAAGCTGTACAACATCAGAAATTCATACAGATGGGCCCAAAACAGCACAGAAGAATACCAGAAAGCAACCAGTAACCAAAAAATCCAAACACTCTTAGATAACTTTCTGGACACCACATCCACTGATAGTAAAGAAGGCATCAATCTAGCAGTAAAAAAACAACAATATATTCAGGCAAACGGCAAAATAAGCACAACTGAAATTGATAAAAAAACTGGTTTGATGCAGATTGTAAAATTATAAGGATCAAAACAAAAGCACAGAGACCCAAATAATGATGAATTACGCCTTAATTACAGTGAGACTTTAAAACTCTATAAACGTACACAGCAAGCAGCTGACAGTGAGGAGTCCATAAACACAAACAACTTCTGGCAAAATTGGAAAAACCTAAAGAAATCTAGAGTAATTAGCGATAGAAAATGGAGACATATGGACGAGCCATTTACAACACTGTTCACATTGATGCAAACGCAGAACAATGCCAAATTCATGAGAAGTTTAATGGACTATAAAAATCTATAAAGGACAATCCAAATCCATTGGACTCCCCAATTATTGACCAGGAGCTCTATACGAAGCTCAAATTTTAAAAAGCATGTGGACCTGATGGAATCCTAAATGAGATGCTCAAACTCACTAGTGCAAAATTTCAACTGGCTATATTAAAACTGTTTCGTTTGATCCTGAGTGTAGGTTATTTCCCTGACATCTGGAATCAAGGACTCATAACTCCAATCTTTAAGAATGGAGACAAATTTGACCCTAACATGCTGGCCACACTGCTTGCGTCGTGTGCAAGAGTCCGCGTAGCCAGGAGCTAAAATAGAACTTGGTTCTATTTGTGATGCTTGACGCGCTGCATGTCCCGCCTCTCCCAACTCCTCATTGGTTTTTAGGAGCATATACCCACTGGGTGATTGAAAGATGAACTGAGGTCCACACTCCAGTTGGTTGTGGTAATGCACCTTAAAGTTGGTTGCCAACCGCCATATAAAGTCCAAAGAAGAAGAAGAAGAAGCCTGAAGGAGGAGATATTACTAGAAACATACCCTTTTATCTGTGGATGAATTGTCGGAGTAGAGGACCTTGTGCATTTCAGGTAACATAGCAACCCAATGTTTATATACCAGGACAAATGAGCTAGAAACAGCAAGCTAGCTAGCTAAATTTCCATAAATGTTTAATGCTTTTTGACCTGTCCCTAAATTAATATAGTTGGTTCAGAGTTCGTTTTGATATTTCAACCTGCGTGTCCTGATTGCGTCTGGTGTGAATGGACAAAATCAGCATGCTCGCGATGGCGAACGCACGCAAGTAGTCTGGTCAGCATGTAACAATTAGAGGCATTTGTGTGAACAGTAACCTGGGGAAGGTTTTCTGTAGTATTATAAATGTAAGAGTTCTAAACTTCATAATAAGCACAATGCCTTGAGTAAAAGCCAAATTGGATTTATACCAAAACGTCGCACAACCGATCATATTTACACCCTACACACCCTGATAGATAAACATGTCCGCCAAAATAATACCAAAATATACGCTTGCTTTATAGACTTCCAAAAAGCATTTGATTCTATTTGGCAAACAGGACTGTTCAACAAAGTTATTGAAAGTGGTGTAAGGGGTAAAACATATGACATAATTAAATCAATGTATACTGGCAATATGTGCGCCATTAAAATTGGCAAGAAAATAACATAATTCTTTAACCAGGGGCGGCGCCTTCTCCAGGGTTGCAATCTGAGCCCTGCACTCTTTAATACTTACATAAACAAATTGGCCACTATTCTAGAAAGATCCTCAGCCCCTGGTGTTAGTCTCCACAATTCAGAGGTGAAATGCCTGCTCTTCGCAAGATGACCTGTGCCTGCTGTCACCCACAGCACATGGCCTACAGCAGAGCCTGGACCTGCTAGAGTAGTACTGCCAGACCTGAGCCCTGGCATTAAACCCCAGAAATACAAAAATAATGAGAGAGAGTGTTCAGTACTTTTGGTTGTCCAGGCGTAGAGTCCCAGTGAAGTCATACAGGTGTCTGTTAGGCTCTTCACACTCCAGACGGCCAGAGAGACCAATCAGCTCCTCCAGACACTGGAGACCAGCTGTGAGAGGGAGACCCTGAAATACACACCCACCCTGTTAGAGCAGGCACACACTCACACACACACTAATATACACAGTCCCATCACCAGCTCCTTCAGAGGTTGATAAAGCACAGCGTTGGGGTCATTCCTCACGCGTCTCACCTGTCTGATCTTCAGGTTGGTTTCTCCGTCCAGGTTGGAGGTCTCAGTATAGCACATGGCCTGAGGCTCACTGTGGAGAGAGATGGAGTCCAACTTTACCACAACATTCATCTATGCAACGGTTATATGACAATATTGAATCATTGATCAAACATAATGGTGACAGCCCTCAATGCCTCCCTTATTTCTAGCCTGACAATACTGATCAAACACTACTTTTACTAACACTGACCACACAAAAACACAAGACCACAAACCAACCTGGAGGACACTATGACCATGTCAGCTGGAAGATGCTGCCCATTGGTCACCTTCACTATGTCTCCTACTGCCACCTTGTGGCCAGGACGCAGCAATGCAACAGCGTGAGGTGAGAATGACATTGAAAATGGATGGGGGTAGAGAGAGAGAGGGGCATGGTGGTGGAGGGAGAGAGGGGCATGGTGGTGGAGGGAGAGAGGGGCATGGTGGTGGAGGGAGAGAGGGGCATGGTGGTGGAGGAGAGAGGGGCATGGTGGTGGAGGGAGAGGGGCATGGTGGTGGAGGGAGAGAGGGGCATGGTGGTGGAGGGAGAGAGGGGCATGGTGGTGGAGGGAGAGAGGGGCATGGTGGTGGAGGGAGAGAGAGGCATGGTGGTGGAGGGAGAGAGGGGCATGGTGGTGGAGGGAGAGAGAGGCATGGTGGTGGAGGGAGAGAGAGGCATGGTGGTGGAGGAGAGAGAGGGGCATGGTGGTGGAGGAGAGAGAGGCATGGTGGTGGAGGGAGAGAGAGGCATGGTGGTGGAGGGAGAGAGAGGCATGGTGGTGGAGGGAGAGAGAGAGAGGGTGGCGAGAGAGAGAGGGAGGGTGGCGAGAGAGAGAGGGAGGGTGGCGAGAGAGAGAGGGAGGGTGGAGAGAGAGAGAGCGTGGAGAGAGAGAGAGAGAAAGTGACAGTGAGCAGCAAGTAGCTTTACTGTGGATGTTTAAGACTGACGCTTCCCTCAGTCAGAGCAAGCTCAGCATTAGATACAGAGGATATTTAACAACGTGGAGAAAGATGCCAGAGAACATTCTGGAGAGGTACAGAATGAGCCATGCAGTCTTTATTACTAGGGCCCAGAGTTTTCCTTCACCATATCACCTGAGGAGGAAAAACTCTGGGCCCTAGTTATCGGCTGCAACTAGTTAGGAGTTTTTCCATGTTCAGGTCGTGTGTTGTGGAAAGTGTGGGCTCCATCTGTAACCACTAGTCAGACAGGCTGTTGAGAGGAGAGGCTGAGGGTAATGGTACCTGTTTCCATATGATGGTCTGCCAGGCTCCATTCCTCAGAACTGAGACACAATGACAACATTGAGCTGTTAGCCTAAACACGTCATATAATGCTGCTCTTTCCTACAGCACAACTGTCTATTCCCTTAAGCTACATGGAATTCACTCGTGAAACTGACTAGCACGGGTTCACACATGTCCAATACCTGTGGTCTTTTTCTTGTTGACTGTGTTGTCTGCCTTGTGTCTTTGCTGTAAAGAGACAGAGGGGGTGTTAGCTCCTTACCAGTCTCCCTCCCTTTTTCTTTCACATTAGATGCACAAGAGCAGCACTGTGCTGGCTAAGAGGGGGAGATTTATAAACTCCGCAGGGTGTGGTTCCACAGCGGGGGAGTTGACCTGTGACTGTCGACCTGTGTCCGTCCTACTTACATAGTCCTCTATGATCTCTTTGATCCCGGCCACAGTGAGGATGAAGATGAGTGGTACCAGGGTGGTGTAGCGACCCGTAGGAGACACATCAGGGATTTGCTGAGAGGAAGAACACGCAGAGGCATTGTTGAGTTAACTCTGGCAGTTTGGTTAGACGCGGTCAGGTTGTCAGTGCAGGTTACAGATAGAAATGTAAAGGATAGAGCTGATTCGTTTCATAGTTCTACTCCACAGAGAATCATATCTTGTCTTGACAACACATCTCTATCTGAATGCTCTACGACACCACCCGTACTGGGCGTGGCCTACCTGCATCAGGGCGATGAAGAGGAAGAAGGCGTTGGCGGCGCGGCGGATCTGCTCGTACAGGAAACGAGGCAAGAAGGTGAGCACCCCGTACTTAGTGGTACTGAGAAGGAGGAGAAGCAGCAGGAGGAGGGAACATGTACGACACAGGGTTAGTCACCACGGTAATGAAACACAAATATGCACACCAAAAAAGGAATCCCCTTTGGGCTGTGTATATTCTGTAGACAAAAATAGTGAGTTTGATTTTCTTTTGCAGAAACTTTCTCGGTGTTCTCCAGGGTAACACAGAGGTAGTCACGAGAGTTTAAATCCCTTCTTCAAAAATCTCCACTAAAATGATCGATGGACATGAAACTCCATTACAGAGACAATACAATCAGACTCAAAATGTCCTCTGGCCGCGAAATGGGAATATTTAAGATGAATAAAGTTAATCTTAAATAAAGTAATTAACACAATGATTAGAATATTTACATGCTTTCCCTTTTTTGTAATGCACATGATTGCCAGTGTTCTATTTGTGACACTCATTTGTGTACAGGTTGATGGTCACTAGACCTGTTAGTGATGTTCTGGATTGTTCTCATATCATTTAACAGTGATTGACGCGAGAGCTACTGAAGGTGTAAGGACGGAGGACACCGGGATTCTTATAGTATTGATGACAATATGAATACTGTGTGATTCTGTAGCAGCTGGCAAAGTCAGTGCCTTCTGTTTTGACTTCGTACAATCCTCTCAGGCTGATGTTTAGAGAGCATTGAGCGGTGTCCGGTTAGAATATAAAAAGGCGTGTCTCCATGTTGCAACTTGCAATTCAACTGCAATCATTTTGATCTACGTCTTTTTTGATCAACTGGTAATTCCTGTTACAGGCAGCAACACATTACCGGATCTGGTAGCACTTTACTATACCCAGCATCATAACCATGTCCTAACAGCTGACATAACTTCATATAACCTGTCATAACACTGTCATGACACATATTTAGACCTGTTGGACATATTTATATGGCTGGTTATGGCACCTGCATAGAGTCAAAACCCACAAAATATCCCACACAAGCCCAAATATTCCATTACACCATAGCCTACTTGTCAGTATGTTTATGTTATTTTAACACTTTATTTATATATTTGTTTTCTTAAAAACTTTTTAAAGCATTGTTGGATAAGGGCTTGTAAGTAAGCATTTCACTGTAAGGTCTACACCTGTTTTATTTGGCGCATGTGACAAATAGAATTTGATTTGATTTTTGATTTGAAACACAGAGACACATAGCTGTGAATAAAACATGTAGTGAAGGCAGAGAAGAAGAGGTGGAAGAGGAAAACAGAAGAGGAGAGGGGCTAAGAGCTATAGGAATTTAATCTCAGAGTAATCAATAGGACCAGAGAAGCCCATAAACACAAAACACAGACATACACAGGGCATGGCTCCAGAGCCAGACTGTCCAATCACAGGCCAACAAAAGGCCTGGTGATCCAATAAGACAATTTGACAAAGGCCCACCTTAATCTCATTAACAGACCTGAAATAGGCCCCTTTCAGAGCAGAATTGAATCTCCTGACAGTAAAGACAGATCGGTGAGGTGTGTTTGCCGATTGCCCCACGTAACTAGGACCTGATGGATTCTATAAGCGGCAGGGTAATGTTCAGGAGGGCGTAGTCTCCTAAATGTTCCAGATAGAGTTGTAGGGCATATAGAGCCAACAGGATTTCCTATTCTACAAGTGGTATTTCTATTTGAACATTCCGACATTGCTGTACACCACTGAACACAACCCTATCTCCTCAAGCCAACATAAATACATTGAGGGGTAATAACAAATGTAAACAATACATTGGTACCCTGGTGGTGTTAAGTTTAACCAAACCACAATACTACTGATCTGCAAAGCTATACGACTCAACATTTATAGCTCCAGTGTCGTCGTCACCATCGAATATGCAGCCGACAGCTGAGAGGGTGTTTGTAAAAGAGATTCCACACAACTGAAGATTCCATTTGGGCCCTACCCATAACCCTGCCCACGAGAGATAGCCACACACCAAATCATTAACTAACTGGTTGTGAATGTTGTCACTTTAGAGAGACTGGCTTTGTTAAGGCCAGATCCCCTACTTACCAGGGTTGGGAACAATTTCAATTCCAGTCAATTCAGAAAGTAAGCCAAATTCCAATTCCAATTCTTCCTAATTGAAAAGCATTGAAGATAATTGTAATTGTAATTTCAGTGTACTTCCTGAATTGAAGGAATGAGTATCCATTTTAAAATGTAGTATGAGAAAATGGTTTGCTTCATCAGATCAGGACAGCACAGAGTAAAATGACCAGTGACCAGACCTGGATTATACAGTAGATCTTGTTAGATTTGGGGATATTTTTCCTAAGCAAAACAAATTCCTTTCAAACTTTGAATGGAACCTGTTCTATTCTATTATAAATGTCTACCATTACCACCTGAGGCAGTTCTATTAACTCTCTGTAGTTACTTTTCTTTCAGCGCCTGCTTTAAAAATACATGAGTCATTATTTATTAAAGGAATAGTTCCCCCAAATTACAAAATTACACATTGGTTTCCTTACCCTGTAAGTGGTCTATGGACAATGTATGACAGCAATCCATGCTTTGGTTTAGTTTCCCAGGCACTGTTTCCACATGCTAACAATTTAGCATTTGTGGCACAAATCCCATTCAAGTCATGGGACCGATATTAATGTCCAAATCAACCCAAATTTGTCTTAAATTGATTGCGTAGCTCAACAAAAAAAACGTAGATGTTTTGATATGATGCGCAAAAAAATGCTAATATCGGTCACATGACAGTAGCTTAAATGTTCATGTGAAGCACTTTCCTCAGACTGGCACTAACAGGGGAGTCTTAAAACAACAACCCGTTGATGCCTTTCTCCAATCATTGGAGGTAATTTAATATATAATTGATTATAATTTGCAACCATAATTTACTGGTCCATAAATGGACCATTATCTCCGATAGCCTATCAATAATAAGACCATTGGGCTATTACAAAAACCACTTAACTAAAACAAAATGTAAAAAAAAAAGAAAACAAATTACTAAAACTATCAACAAACTGTATTGTAGGAAATCATAATATCACAAACCGTCTGGAAAGGCAATTGAAGTCTGTATTCAGTGACTTGATGATAATGATGCTGTAGCCAGATGAAATCTTACCTGACATGGTTATCACAGAACTTGGTGTTCTGAGGTTGGTTGAGCAGAATCGTCCGCGCCGTGGCATCTGTGGGATCCGCCTGAGAAGTAGTCCCGGACATCTCATCATCTGCCTTGCGGTAGCCGGCGGATGAGCAAGAGGGTCCTGCACCGTTCGATTGATGGGAGAAAGGTGAGGCTAGGGTAAGTAAGTGTGTGTGGGAGACAGAGACATACGAGACGTTGTTTACAGTTAAAAAGTGGTGTGCAGAAACAACAGGTAGGTAAGGCTAAATGTATGCTGATGTAAGCTGGCGGAGTGGCGGTCGATGTCAATGACTTCCCCCCCTCCCTATTCCAAACAGCCCCTCTTCTTTCAGTGCGCTCTCGCCTCGCTCGATGCTATTGCACCATCACCAATACACACACAAGCCGCTCAACGCCCACGGGACCCTCTGTATAGAATGTGCTGAGGGATGTACAATGTTCAAACAAACACCGTTGGTTTGACTCCTTTTATCGTTGCGGAAACTTTGTATTTGTTTATCTAACACCATGGGGACGTGTTACATCGTCCGATGTGCGCACAGAGCACCTGCATTATCACCCAAGATAACCCGAACCGACGCTGCATGAATCGCGCGGCACTGCGTCCTTACTGGTTGTCTCGTTTAAAATCAAGGCGAAGCTGCGGTCAGCACGACTCGCACACCCACTGAGCGTCGGAGGAACACTTTCTATCATCTGGCTGAGCTAAATAACGGAGGGGGGAGTGAGAGGCAAGCAGTTCTGGACGTTACGGAATAGTTTACCCAGCTGGCACAACGAGCCCCGGCGAAGACAGCTGGAGCACGCCCGTCACTCGTCTCCTTTCCCTCGGCCTCGCTGTTGGGTAAACTCCCGAGTCCTGGTTGTGAGAATACCCCAAGCCCACAGACCTCCACCGCCTCCGTTTCATCGGGCCGTCTCTGGCGGTCTAGAAAAGCATTTTTCTCGGCGTGGCCCTTAAAAATTGTCTCCCTGCAACGCGGATTAGATGATGCTCCGACACCAGACAATTGCCCCAGTCTCCCGTGAACCCTTGACTACGGGTGTTCCCATCTGAGGGCGGGTTTAGGGCTCCGGATTTAAAGGGACAGTAGCCCCCTGAGCGAGGCTGGTATAGTGTCTGCTGTCTGACAATTTTTTGCATGCTCGTTTTACCAGTTTATATTACACTTGTAAGGGGACGCGTCATCCATCAAGAGAGCACGTTCCTCAGTTTCCCACACTGTTTTCTGGGGCCTTATGAGGTTCAGTCACTACATTCACTATTCAGGGCAGGCTATATGAAATCATAGCCACACACTGCAATATTGGCCCTACTGCAGCCCAATTTCTAACTAATTTCAGGGTCTACTCCAAACTTCACCAGCAATACAATTGGCAATCAATTCTTACAGGATTGGGCCCTGTCTGGATCACCTTGTGGGGCTGGAATTGAAAACACCCATCATTATTCCATCAATAATTCAGAAAAAATAATAAGAGGCAGCAGAGCTTTGGAGGGTCGATTTCCCTCTATGTACTAAGTTATTTCTGTGTATAGCCTCTGTCAAATGACTAGGCTGAAATGGCCCGGTTGAAAGCAGAGCAGCTGGTCATTATAGCCCCTGATAGCATCAATATTCATACACTTCCTGTTTTCCACTGGAATGGGGACAGGGACATATGTTTAGGAGGAGTGGATATCACGGTAAGGTCTTGTCAGGCAGATCAGGTAAGAATCCAGCGTGCAGTAAGAGACATATGAACCACATACAGGTGTCAGTGTACGCAGGCTTAAAAACTATTTATGCTTGATCTGAAAATGTGGTCGGAGGGTCCGTGTGGAGGGTATGACGCAGTTGTGGACCCTCCAGAGGCTTGCAGAGGCCAAATTGATCTCCGTACCGCAGCGCCGTGCACCTCCCAAATTTTGTAACAATGCGGAGGGCTCCGTAGAGATCCGCATTGACATGATTGGTTGACGGTAGGTGTGGGCGGGAGGTCCTGTATAAACACAAACTTACTTGACAACTTCCTTCACAACAGCTCTGCTGACCAGCTCTACGCTGCTCCGTGAAGCGCAAGAAGTACAGTGAGGGAAAAAAGTATTTAATCCCCTGCTGATTTTGTACGTTTGCCCACTGACAAAGAAATGATCAGTCTATAATTAATGGTAGGTTTATTTGAACAGTGAGAGACAGAATAACAACAAAAAAATCCAGAAAAACGCATGTCAAAAATGTTATAAATTGATTTGCATTTTAATGAGGGAAATAAGTATTTGACCCCTCTGCAAAACATGACTTAGTACTTGGTGGCAAAACCCTTGTTGGCAATCACAGAGGTCAGACGTTTCTTGTAGTTGGCCACCAGGTTTGCACACATCTCAGGAGGGATTTTGTCCCACTCCTCTTTGCAGATCTTCTCCAAGTCATTAAGGTTTCGAGGCTGACGTTTGGCAACTGGAACCTTCAGCTCCCTCCACAGATTTTCTATGGGATTAAGGTCTGGAGACTGGCTAGGCCACTCCAGGACCTTAATGTGCTTCTTCTTGAGCCACTCCTTTGTTGCCTTGGCCGTGTGTTTTGGGTCATTGTCATGCTGGATCCCATCCACGACCCATTTTCAATGCCCTGGCTGAGGGAAGGAGGTTCTCACCCAAGATCTGACGGTACATGGCCCCGTCCCTCGTCCCTTTGATGCGGTGAAGTTGTCCTGTCCCCTTAGCAGAAAAACACCCCCAAAGCATGTTTCCACCTCCATGTTTGACGGTGGGGATGGTGACTTGGGGTCATAGGCAGCATTCCTCCTCCTCCAAACACAGCGAGTTTAGTTGATGCCAAAGAGCTCCATTTTGGTCTCATCTGACCACAACACTTTCACCCAGTTGTCCTCTGAATCATTCAGATGTTCATTGACAAACTTCAGACGGGCATGTACAGTGGGGCAAAAAAGTATTTAGTCAGCCACCAATTGTGCAAGTTCTCTCACTTAAAAAGATGAGAGAGGCCTGTAATTTTCATCATAGGTACACTTCAACTATGACAGACAAAATGAGGAAAAAAAATCCAGAAAATCACATTGTAGGATTTTTAATGAATTTATTTGCAAATTATGGTGGAAAATAAGTATTTGGTCAATAACAAAAGTTTATCTCAATACTTTGTTATATACCCTTTGTTGGCAATGACAGAGGTCAAACGTTTTCTGTAAGTCTTCACAAGGTTTTCACACACTGTTGCTGGTATTTTGGCCCATTCCTCCATGCAGATCTCCTCTAGAGCAGTGATGTTTTGGGGCTGTCGCTGGGCAACACGGACTTTCAACTCCCTCCAAAGATTTTCTATGGGGTTGAGATCTGGAGACTGGCTAGGCCACTCCAGGACCTTGAAATGCTTCTTACGAAGCCACTCCTTCGTTGCCCGGGCGGTGTGTTTGGGATCATTGTCATGCTGAAAGACCCAGCCACGTTTCATCTTCAATGCCCTTGCTGATGGAAGGAGGTTTCACTCAAAATCTCACGATACATGGCCCCATTCATTCTTTCCTTTACACGGATCAGTCGTCCTGGTCCCTTTGCAGAAAAACAGCCCCAAAGCATGATGTTTCCACCCCCATGCTTCACAGTAGGTATGGTGTTCTTTGGATGCAACTCAGCATTCTTTGTCCTCCAAACACGACGAGTTGAGTTTTTACCAAAAAGTTCTAATTTGGTTTCATCTGACCATATGACATTCTCCCAATCCTCATCTGGATCATCCAAATGCTCTCTAGCAAACTTCAGACGGGCCTGAACATGTACTGGCTTAAGCAGGGGACACGTCTGGCACTGCAGGATTTGAGTCCTGGCGGCGTAGTGTGTTACTGATGGTAGGCTTTGTTACTTTGGTCCCAGCTCTCTGCAGGTCATTCACTAGGTCCCCCATGTGGTTCTGGGATTTTTGCTCACCGTTCTTGTGATCATTTTGACCCCACGGGTGAGATCTTGCGTGGAGCCCCAGATCGAGGAAGATTATCAGTGGTCTTGTATGTCTTCCATTTCCTAATAATTGCTCCCACAATTGATTTCTTCAAACCAAGCTGCTTACCTATTGCAGATTCAGTCTTCCCAACCTGGTGCAGGTCTACAATTTTGTTTCTGGTGTCCTTTGACAGCTCTTTGGTCTTGGCCATAGTGGAGTTTGGAGTGTGACTGTTTGAGGTTGTGGACAGGTGTCTTTTATACTGATAACAAGTTCAAACAGGTGCCATTAATACAGGTAACGAGTGGAGGACAGAGGAGCCTCTTAAAGAAGAAGTTACAGGTCTGTGAGAGCCAGAAATCTTGCTTGTTTGTATGTGACCAAATACTTATTTTCCACCATAATATGCAAATAAATTCATTAAAAATCCTACAATGTGATTTTCTGGATTTTTTTTCCTCATTTTGTCTGTCATAGTTGAAGTGTACCTATGATGAAAATTACAGGCCTCTCTCATCTTTTTAAGTGAGAGAACTTGCACAATTGGTGGCTGACTAAATACTTTTTTGCCCCACTGTATATGTGCTTGCTTGAGCAGGGGGACCATGCGGGTGCTGTAGGATTTCAGTCCTTCACAGCATAGTGTGTTACCAATTGTTTTCTTGGCGACTATGGTCCCAGCTGCCTTGAGATCATAGACAAGATCCTCCCGTGTAGTTCTGGGCTGATTCCTCACCGTTCTCATGATCATTGCAACTCCACGAGGTAAAATCTTGCATGGAGCCCCAGGCCAAGGGAGATTGACAGTTCTTTTGTGTTTCTTCCATTTGCGAATAATCGCACCAACTGTTGTCACCTTCTCACCAAGCTGCTTGGCGATGATCTTGTAGCCCATTCCAGCCTTGTGTAGGTCTACAATCTTGTCCCTGACATCCTTGGAGAGCTCTTTGGTCTTGGCCATGGTGGAGTTTGGAATCGGATTGATTGATTGCTTCTGTGGACAGGTGTCTTTTATACAGGTAACAAACTGAGATTAGGAGCACTCCCTTTAAGAGTGTGCTCCTAATCTCAGCTCGTTACCTGTATAAAAGACACCTGGGAGCCAGAAATCTTTCTGATTGAGAGGGGTCAAATACTTATTTCCCTCATTAAAATGCAAATCAATTTATAACATTTTTCACATGCGTTTTTCTGGATTTATTTGTTGTTATTCTGTCTCTCACTGTTCAAATAAACCTACCATTAAAATTATAGACTGATCATTTCTTTGTCAGTGGGCAAACGTACAAAATCAGCCGGGGATCAAATACTTTTTTCCCTCACTGTACGAATGCCCTAACTTCTGCAGATGCCGTATCCCTGTAAATGCATCACGGCCAATGCAGATGTCAGATTGACCATGCAGCGCCTTTTATGATATGTTGAATCAGGTGCTAGAGCTGGTCTGGAACAAACATCCAGGACAACATTTTCCAACCCCTCATAAAGATCTATGCAGGGAACCTCCTGGTCGTCTGGGGCTAGTTCACAGGAGACAGAATGGGTCAAAGGTCACCTGAGCAGACTGAACACTGTGGTCACATTCCCCTGCTCAGACGTTGCATGCATCAACCAATGGTTGCCTGCCACGTCATCGACTGTGCCGTTACGCACCAGATTGCTATAAAATATGTGGTTAGCTGGTACGTAAAATACCTATCCAGGCGTTGTAAGATCTGGCATGTGTCAGCAATGCCTGCGCAGAGGAACGCATCATGTGTCTCATCTCTTAGTGGCTTATTGCCCACTAACCAACAGGCCAATAAATCACCTCCCACCATCTATCTCACAGCTCACTGGGGAGAGAGAGGAGAGGAGGTTGTGATCATGTAGGAGTGTACATTTTAAGCTGAGGATGCACCAAGGTGAAAGACAATGGAGTGAAGAAGGAATAAACTACAGGGCCTCATGATGATTTGTTTTGATTAGGGCTGTCCCTCTACCTCTCTTCATCCTTACCGTACACCTCCACTCTACCTCTCTTCATCCTTACCACACACCTCCACTCTACCCCTCTTCATC
Organism: Brachymystax lenok tsinlingensis; assembly: GCA_030435695.1. Lineage (NCBI taxonomy): Eukaryota > Metazoa > Chordata > Actinopteri > Salmoniformes > Salmonidae > Brachymystax > Brachymystax lenok. The sequence goes on from CM059814.1 coordinate 14,295,059, forward strand.
CTTACCGCACACCTCCACTCTACCCCTCTTCATCCCTACCGTACACCTCCACTCTACCTCTCTTCATCCTTACCACACACCTCCACTCTACCTCTCTTCATCCTTACCACACACCTCCACTCTACCCCTCTTCATCCTTACCGCACACCTCCACTCTACCTCTCTTCATCCTTACCACACACCTCCACTCTACCTCTCTTCATCCTTACCGTACACCTCCACTCTACCCCTCTTCATCCTTACCGCACACCTCCACTCTACCTCTCTTCATCCTTACCGCACACCTCCACTCTACCTCTCTTCATCCTTACCGCACACCTCCACTCTACCTCTCTTCATCCTTACATCACACCTCCACTCTACCTCTCTTCATCCTTACCGCACACCTCCACTCTACCTCTCTTCATCCTTACCGCACACCTCCACTCTACCTCTCTTCATCCTTACCGCACACCTCCACTCTACCCCTCTTCATCCTTACCGTACACCTCCACTCTACCTCTCTTCATCCTTACCGTACACCTCCACTCTACCTCTCTTCATCCCACTGCACACCTCCACTCTACCTCACTTCATCCTTACCGTACACCTCCTCTACCTCACTTCATCCTTACTGCAGACACCTCCACTCTACCTCTCTTCATCCTTACCGTACACCTCCACTATACCTCACTTCATCCTTACCGTACACCTCCCCTCTACCTCACTTCATCCTTACCGTACACCTCCACTCTACCTCACTTCATCCTTACCGTACACCTCCACTCTACCTCACTTCATCCTTACCGTACACCTCCCCTCTACCTCTCTTCATCCTTACCGCACACCTCCACTCTACCTCTCTTCATCCTTACCACACACCTCCACTCTACCTCTCTTCATCCTTACCACACACCTCCACTCTACCTCTCTTCATCCTTACCACACACCTCCACTCTACCTCTCTTCATCCTTACCGTACACCTCCACTCTACCTCTCTTCATCCTTACCGTACACCTCCCCTCTACCTCACTTCATCCTTACCGTACACCTCCACTCTACCTCTCTCTTCCCTCTCTTTTCCCACTCTCTCTCCCTCTCCTCTCTTCTCCACTACCTTTAATTCCTAGCAGATTGATATTGGCCGTCTCAGAAGCCTGTTCCAGCTCTGATTTATCCCTGAGCAGATCAATGGCTTTGTGTTACTCCTCCCTGAGCAGATCAATGGCTCCGTGTTCCTCCTCCCTGAGCAGATCAATGGCTCCGTGTTACTCCTCCCTGAGCAGATCAATGGCTGTTTTCCTCCTCCCTGAGCAGATCAATGGCTCTGTGTTCCTCCTCCCTGAGCAGATCAATGGCTCTGTGTTCCTCCTCCCTGAGCACATCAATGGCTCTGCGTTTCTCCTCCCTGAGCAGATCAATGGCTCTGCGTTTCTCCTCCCTGAGCAGATCAATGGCTCCGTGTTACTCCTCCCTGAGCAGATCAATGGCTCTGTGTTCCTCCTCCCTGAGCAGATCAATGGCTCTGCGTTTCTCCTCCCTGAGCAGATCAATGGCTCTGTGTTACTCCTCCCTGAGCAGATCAATGGCTCTGTGTTCCTCCTCCCTGAGCAGATCAATGGCTCCGTGTTACTCCTCCCTGAGCAGATCAATGGCTCTGTGTTCCTCCTCCCTGAGCAGATCAATGGCTCTGCGTTTCTCCTCCCTGAGCAGATCAATGGCTCTGTGTTACTCCTCCCTGAGCAGATCAATGGCTCTGCGTTTCTCCTCCCTGAGCAGATCAATGGCTCTGTGTTACTCCTCCCTGAGCAGATCAATGGCTCTGCGTTTCTCCTCCCTGAGCAGATCAATGGCTCTGTGTTACTCCTCCCTGATGGATTACAAGCAGAAGCACCGACACCTCCGCAGCTCATTAATGATGCGCCAAGGTAGACTCAGCAGCTAACCCCTGCATGGGCTCAGTCAGTCACGATCAAACAGCTACTACGACCAGAGCCCCTATACAGCATACTAACCTGGCCCTTGGCTGGTGAAACATACCAGAGCCCCTATACAGCATACTAACCTGGCCCTGGGCAGGTGAAACAGACCAGAGCAACTATACAGCATATTAACCTGGCCCTGGGCAGGTAAAACAGAGCAACTATACAGCATACTAACCTGGCCCTGGGCAGGGGAAACATACAAGAGCCCCTATACAGCATACTAACCTGGTCCTGGGCAGGGGAAACAAAACAAACACCAAACAGACACTCCCCAACTCAAAACAAACCAGGCCACCAAGAACGGTAAAACTTCTCTCATCTTGATAAACCCACACATGCAGTCAACAATAAATAAAGTCATACCTGGCAGGTGTAGTCATGTCTTATCATCCCAGAAACACATCAATAGCTCAGTCAGACACAGCTAGGCTGTACTATACTGTATCCCTCTGTTCTTCTCTGGGTTGACCTCTGCCACCTTTTACCTGGCCCTGTGTTCCCTGGCCCTGTGTTCCCTGGCCCTGTGTTCCCTGGCCCCGTGCCAGCTTTTCATGGCTATAAAGCAAAGCGCTGTTCTGAATAATGGATTGAGGGAGGCTGCATAATTAATATGCAAAATTCACTCCAAGCTCTGATGCTGCTGATGGTCATTAGTAGCCTACCAAACTTGCTAACTGCCTGGTACTCAGCACTCTATTGTCCCTCTAATCACTATGAGAGCAATGCAAATGTAATCAAAAATCTAATCAAACACTTAATGAGCTCATGTTGCGCAACATTTCTATAGGCTATGCTATTGTGTGAGAAAACAGTGATGGCCTCTATTAAAAAGAGGAGGATCCCATCAGTTTTCTACAGGCTAGGCCTACTATATTTATTTATCAACTTTCCTAATATTAAGCACATTGCTTATATTTACAACAGGACTATAGCCTACCTGGATGGTATGAAAATGAACCACAGGAAAAGCGTCCTCCATTTGCTATTTATGTGCGTAGATGACATGTTTTTTCCCGCTGCCCCTGTTTTGATACAGGTGCATGATAATAGTCCATTCTAAATCAAAACAAATTTCTCCCATATTGTTTAGTACATGTAAAGACAAATTAAATCAAGAAGTCTGTTGGGTAACAATATTAGCCTATCACTTGATATATTAAATATTATCACTTGTGAATGATGGCCAGCATAAGGCAAGAAACAATGCATACCTTTTTTTAGCAACTTTTTCAAATCATAGTCCCAGACCTGCAGCCTAGCCCATATTTTAATCATGTTTTATTTAACCTTTATTTAACTAAGCAAGTCAGTTAAGAACAAATTCTTATTTACAATGATGGCCTACCCCGGCCAAACCCTAACCCGGATGATGCTGGGCCATTTGTGTGCCACCCTATGGGACACCCAATCACGGTTGTGATACAGCCTGGAATCGAACCCGGGTCTGTAGTGACGCCGCTAGCACTGAGATCTCCCTCAAATCGTTTGGAGAAGATATCCTTTCTATTTTCTTCAGCTTTGTTCAGTTTTATTCTTCAACTATAAAATAATGCCATGGAATTCTAAGCAAATCTTGTCTGCTAAATGAAGCAGTGTAGCCCACAGCCATATGGCATAGCCAGATCAGGACCTAATATAAAGACAACTCAGAGTATGCTATTCTGTTCTTCTCAAATAGACATTTTCTTCATATCATGTTTCTTTAGACCTGTCTAAAATAAATAATGGATTTGTTGTGAAGGTGTAGGCTATATTACATGCATTTATTAAGACTTTTATAAAGTAGATGTTCCAAAGGTCTGCATCAGTGGAAGCCAAGAGATGCTAAATGTGTTTATGTTAATTAATGGTCAATTACCGTTATTTGCTTGACAATCACTGGCTAACTAAATTTTGTGACCGCCACAGTCCTAATTATGATGTCCACCAATTGAATGTGACAGTCGGATAGTGATGCTCAGTCAAAACCACAAGCCAAAACAAAAAAAACTATCTGTACAACAGGCATACAAAGTCAGTCATGTGACTAAAAATATGCAAACTACAAACTCAGATAGCCCACTTGAAGGTCCCACCCTCTGAACACTTCTTGGTGAATCGGAGGTTCCCCCATCGCCCCCCAGTCTCTCTGTGTTGATTCGTAGCCCCTCCCATTAGGAGGTCAGGAAAGCATTACCTACAGAGCAGCGCTGTCTGACCGTCTGACCCCTACGAGGTGCCATGGCTGTCTCTGTTCCTAAGGTGACCTCTAGCCAGGTCGTTTACTTCCTGGTCAAGGTTGACCTGCAGGTCTGCTGGGATGGCCAGTGGGTCCAGTTACCAAGGCGATGGAGTGAACAATGAGTAGAGGAGTGAAAGCCTCTTTCCAGTCAAAGTCACCATTATTAGTCAGTTGTACAACCGAATGCCTTCAACCGAAATGTGTCTTCCGCATTTAACCCAACCCCTCTGAATCAGAGAGGTGCGGGGGGCTGCCTTAATCGACATCCACGTCTTTGGCGCCCGGGGAACAGTGGGTTAACTGCCTTGTTCAGGGGCAGAACGACAGATTTTTACCGTGTCAGCTCCCTGATTCGAACTTGCAACCCTCCGGTTACAAGTCCAACGCTCTAACCACTAGGCTACCTGCCACCTACAGCACAAGCTGGGGTAGTAATCCTCTCAGTGTCTGCTCTGCAACTTCCTCCACCTGCTAATCCATACACTGATAATCCTACAGGTGAGACCAGAGACGGCATAATACCATTCTACCTAATCACATATACTGTACTGTTCACGCATGCACACACACACATTTACACTCCCAAACACACATTCACACAAAGCAAAACAAAATTAACAGTAGTACTCACTATTACAGCGGTAATGCATTTACACATGCAACGGCCCAACATGCAGTTAACTACTCGCCCGCTCACCCTCTCACTCACTCTCTCGCCCAACCCAACAGCCAACCCAAACACATGCATGCATCTATGTGCATGGTTAAGGCATGCCATGTGGCATTGTGTTACTGACTCTGTGTTGTTCTCTCCCTCCTGGTGGCCTACTCCCTGTTCTCTGTCTCCCGTCCCACGGCTGGTGGCCTGCTCCCTGCATGTGCTTTATTTTGAAGTCGGAAGTTTACATACACTTAGGTTGGAGTCATTAAAACTCGTTTTTCAACCACTCCACAAATGTCTTGTTATCAAACTATAGTTTTGGCAAGTCGGTTAGGACATCTACTTTGTGCATGACACAAGTCATTTTTCCAACAATTGTTTACAGACAGATTATATCACTTAATATTCACTGTATCACAATTCCAGTGGGTCAGAAGTTTACATACACTAAGTTGACTGTGCCTTTAAACAGCTTGGAAAATTCCAGAAAATTATGTCATGGCTTTAGAAGCTTCTGATAGGCTAATTGACATCATTTGAGTCAATTGGAGGTGTACCTGTGGATGTATTTCAAGGCCTACCTTCAAACTCAGTGCCTCAGTGCTTGACATCATGGGGAAAAAATTATAATTTGTAGACCTCCACAAGTCTGGTTCATCCTTGGGAGCATTTTCCAAATGCCTGAAGGTACCATGTTCATCTGTACAAACAATAGTATGCAAGTATAAACACCATGGGACCACGCAGCCGTCATACCGCTCAGGAAGGAGACGCGTTCTGTCTCCTAGAGATTAACGTACTTTGGTGCGAAAAGTGCAAATCAATCTCAGAACAACAGCAAATGACCTTGTGAAGATGCTGGAGGAAACAGGTACAAAAGTATCTATATCCACAGTAAAACGAGTCCTATATCAACATAACCTGAAAGGCCGCTCAGCAAGGAAGAAGCCACCGCTCCAAAACCGCCATAAAAATGCCAGACTACGGTTTGCAACTGCACATGGGGACAAAGATCGTTACTTTTTGGAGAAATGTCCTCTGGTCTGATGAAACAAAAATAGAACTGTTTGGCCATAATGACCATCGTTATGTTTAGAGGAAAAAGGGGGAGGCTTGCAAGCCGAAGAACACCATCCCAATCATGAAGCACGGGGTGGCAGCATCATGTTGTGGGGGTGCTTTGCTGCAGGAGGGACTGGTGCACTTCACAAAATAGATGGCATCATGAGGAAGGAAAATTGTGTGGATATTTTGAAGCAACACCTCAAGACATCAGTCAGGAAGTTAAAACTTGGTCGCAAATGGATCTTCCCAATGAACAATGACCCAAAGCATACTTCCAAACTTGTGGCAAAATGGCTTAAGGACAACAAAGTCAAGGTATTGGAGTGGCCATCACAAAGCCCTGACCTCAATCCCATAGACAATTTGTGGGCAGAACTGAAAAAGCATGTGCGAGCAAGGAGGCCTACAGACCTGACTCAGTTACACCAGCTCTGTCAGGAGGAATGGGCCAAATTTCAACCAACTTATTGTGGGAAGCTTGAGGAAGGCTACCTGAAACGTTTGACCCAAGTTAAACAATTTAAAGGCAATGCTACCAAATACGAATTGAGTGTATGTAAACTTCTGACCCACTGGGAATGTGATGAAAGAAATAAAAGCTGAAATAAATCATTCTCTCTACTATTATTCTGACATTTCCAATTCTGAAAATAAAGTGGTGATCATAACTGACCTCAGACAGGGAATTTTTACTAGGATTAAATGTCAGGAATTGTGAAAAGTTTAAATGTATTTGGCTAAGGTGTATGTAAACTTCCGACTTCAACTGTATGTGACCATGTTCTTGTGTGTGTTTTTTGTGTGTCTGTCGATATGTGTACAAGATCTTGCAGAGTGAATACATGGTGGTTTATACAGTATGTGTATATGTGAACGTATGTCAAGTCTATTTACTATAAGCACATAAAGTCACTGTGCAGACAGGCAGACCAGCCTAGTCAAGCGGTCACCAGCCCTGGTCCTAGAAAGTCGTGTGCCTCTAGTATCAGGGTTAGTGACCACCACTGTGCTCTAGTCTAGGGTTGGGGTTCATTTTCCATTGAAATTCACTACTTGAATAGAATTGGCCCCGACTGCTGCTCTAGTCATTATAGGCTACTATTCCAGTGCATGCACTAGTGAACTACAAGCAGTGGGTGGCGCCAGCCAGGCCAGCCTGTGAACTCCAAGAAGTGGTGGGCCCCAGACAGGCCAGCCTGTGTAAGACAAGACTCTAACTCACTTCTGTCAAACCTGTCAGTGAGGCGAGAGCGCATGGCGGCCACGCCGACGCCCCGCTCTGGGTCCAGGTGGTCAGGAGACTTTTACTGACTAACAAGAGTCAACACTAACTGCTCTGGGGGAGACAGAGATCAGGGAGCAGGCCACCAGCCGTGGGACGGGAGACAGAGATCAGGGAACAGGCCACCAGCCGTGGGACGGGAGACAGAGAACAGGGAGCAGGCCACCAGCCGTGGGACGGGAGACAGAGAACAGGGAGCAGGCCACCAGCCGTGGGACGGGAGACAGAGAACAGGGAGCAGGCCACCAGCCGTGGGACGAGAGACAGAAAACAGGGAGCAGGCCACCAGCCGTGGGACGAGAGACAGAAAACAGGGAGCAGGCCACCAGCCGTGGGACGGGAGACAGAGAACAGGGAGCAGGCCACCAGCCGTGGGATGGGAGACAGAGATCAGGGAGCAGGCCACCAGCCGTGGGATGGGAGACAGAGAACAGGGAGCAGGCCACCAGCCGTGGGACGGGAAACAGAGATCAGGGAGCAGGCCACCAGCCGTGGGACGGGAGACAGAGAACAGGGAGTAGGCCACCAGGAGGGAGAGAACAACACAGAGTCAGTAACACAATGCCACTATTGGCTGGGGCCGGCCACACACAAGAACACACGTGTGAGTAAGTAATTGATGTGTGTGTGTGTGCCTGTGTGTTTATGTAGACTGTGTGTGTGTGTTTCTACTTGTGAATTGAATTGTCTTGAGTCCCGTGAAGGTTGTACAACAGTGCTCCTCTGTGGTCAACTGATCACATTGCCTCCTGAAGCTTTTCTGCAGCTCATTATATTTGTTCCCTAGACTGACCGTGCCAGCCACACGTCCATCCATAGAGACCATTCATTACCCAAATGGTATCCTTAACAGCCTAGCAGCCATGACAACCAGGAATTATACACTATATATACAAAAGTATGTGGATACCCATTCAAATTAGTTGATTCAGCTATTTCAGCCACACCCGTTGCTGACAGGTGTATAGAATCGAGCCATGCAATGTCCATAGACCAACATTGGCAGTAGAAATGCCTTACTGAATAGCTCAGTGACTTTCAACGTGGCACCGTCATAGGATGCCACCGTTCATCAAATTTCTGCCCTGCTAGAGCTGCCCCGGTCAACTGGAAGTGCTGTTATAGTGAAGTGTAAATGTGTAGGAGCAACAACGGCTCATCCGCGAAGTGGTAGGCCACACAAGCTCACAGATCGGGCCCGCCGAGTGCTGAAGCCTTTAGCCCGTAAAAATCATCTGTCCTCGGTTGCAACACTCACTACGGTGTTCCAATCTGCTTCTCGAAATGGGTTTCCATGGCAGAGAAGCCGCACACAAGTTAAAGATCACCATGCGCAATGCCAAGCGTCGGCTGGAGTGGTGTAAAGCTCGGCGCCATTGGACTCTGGAGCAGTGAAAACGCGTTCTCTGGAGTGATGAATCACGCTTCACCATCTGGTAGTAAGAAGGACAAATCTGGGTTTGGCAGATGCCAGGAGAACGCTACCTGCCCCAAAGCATAGTGCCAACTGTAAAGTTTGGTGGAAGAGGAATAATGGTCTGTGGCTGTTTTTCATGGTTCAGGCCCCTTAGTTCCAGTGAAGGAAAATCTTAACGCTACAGCATACAATGACATTCTAGACGATTCTGTGCTTCCCACTTTGTGGCAATAGTTTGGGGAAGGCCCTTTCCTGTTTCAGCATGACAATGCCCCCGTGCACAAAGCGAGGTCCATACAGAAATATTTTTTCAAGATAGGTGTGGAAGAACTTGACTGGACTGCACAGAGCCCTGACCTCAATCCCATCGAACACCTTTGGGATGAATTGGAACACAGACTGCGAGCCAGGTCTAATCGCCCAACATCAGTGCCCGGCAGCAATGTTCCAACATCTAGTGGAAAGTATTCCCAGAAGAGTGGAGACTGATATGATGTAGCAGCAAAGGGGGGACCAACTCCATATTAATGCCCATGATTTTGGAATGAGATGTTCCAAGTGCAGGTGTCCATATACGTTTGGTCATATAGTGTATGTCCCCAAAAAGACCCAGACGATAACCTGATTTATGCACTTATTCCAGTTACCTGTGCCAGTCACTCATGGTCATTCTGCCACGTGCATACTCTCTTCCAGGACAATCCCTCCAAAGCCCAACTGGAGCATAGGCAAAAAACAAACTATTTTTTGGCTGCATCACTGCCAAACCTGTCCCAGCTATCTCCCAAACCCCTAACCTCCTCCCCTCTAATCCCTGCAGCCTTGACCCAAAACCTATTATGGCAGTCACTCCCTGACGCAGTCAAAACGCCAATAATCATGCTAGGATTTTGCGTGTGTACATAGGCTAGAGTCCGTGGATAAAATTATTATGCGCTGTGTGGAGAGTACTGTACAATGATGCTTTCTGCTGTCCCTGTAATGCATAGAGGGCAAAAGCGCATATGTGACGCATTGTTTTTTTTCGGGGACAAATGCGCATTGAATAGCCCCAAAAGACCAATCACTATTCTGCACCAGTATATAGGCCCAGACATTAATGTCTCTATTATGTAGCCTAAACTAGCACATATTTCGTGTCCAACTGTCTGGGTACCGCCTGACCTCAACAGGTGAGATGGCCTTCCCGCCAGCGGCTTAGAATAAGATCCCTTAGTCACGTGGCCTTTAAGTAACACCTGTGTTAAAAAACGGACTCTCCCACGGTGCCGAACTGTAGCCTGTGCTCGGAATAAAGTATGTCCTATCCAGACAGTTTGCACCTTTCACACCATTAGCCCTGGGAAAGTACATCGATTCCGTGGACAAATAGCCTACATAGGCATTTCTGTAGGCTAGTCTATTACGCGCGCAGGACGAGTGCGCGCATTGTTTAAAGTGAGGCTATGACATCTCGGTCCCGGTTAACCTACACTAACCTCCTCTCCATCTACCGGTCTTTACTGAATTATTTCTGCACAGCACGCTATAGTACGCTAAGCTATACAAAGCTTTCGACACTGACTCAGTTGAAGCGCTGTGCCCACAACCCGAGTCAGTCCGTGCCAATAGAAGAATTGCCCTGCACTGACTGTGTAGACTATGACAGGGTGCATCGCCTCCGTGCCGCAGTCCCGGGACAAACAAGGCCTTCTCAACCCCTATAGTCCCAATAATATAGCCTAAAGGACATATATAATAGGACAGATTGCACATATTGTCAGTAGAATCAATCAATCCGTCCTCGTCGCAATGTTTATGTCGCTGCCAGTTCGACCCCTATAGCTACCCATGGAGCTGTACTAGCCTACTGTAGACTACAGTACATGCATGCGTCGGACCCTCTAGCCACGCTTACCTCCCTCGCTGTGGATCTTCTTAGATCGCCGGTTGAAATACATGCTGATCTTGTGCGGGTCTGTATCAGTCTGGAAGAGGGCGTCCGGGGCACTGGCATGCTCACTGTCACAGCGGGGGAATGCGGGCCCGGGACAAGGCTGCATTCGCTCGGAGATTAATCATATCCGGCCAGTAAGACGAGGGACTTTGGTGGGTCGACTCAGCAGCGACGAGGGCGCGCAAAGATGCCACGTGTTGGTGCGTGCGTGCGGCTTCGTCCTCAGCCAAACTCACGAAAAAGCTATCCTCGTTCCTTCATTCAGACTCACTTTGCTTCAACTGGATATGCATGTAGCCTATGTGTGCCATACGTTAATAGTCTAACATGTCATGTGTAAAAATAGCCTAGTAACGCAGTAGCCATAGGCTGCAGGAAGCCAACACTGCAGAGCTAGGTTAAATAGCAGGCTAAATGGGTATAGGGAATCTGACTATTAGCACTATGGTCATTTCATATTTGCATCTTTAAAAAATGAAGTGTTACATTCATCTAATCCAATTCAAGACAGGGAGAGAAACCATCACACTGGGTTATGTCATAGGAGGCGGTGTGGATAATGCCAGTGGTCCTGTGGGAGGAACACAAAGTCCCCAATGGGAAGCAAATAAAGAGCGCACAAAATAACTCCAGGCATAACAAAGCTGTATTTAATTCCATTGTTAAGGAGCAGAGAAGAAAACCCTTGTATATTTATATTACACAGTAACAGAACACATATTAATCTTAACAGTTTGTTTTAATCTCATCACATAACAATAAGTATTCAATATCTCAAAGGATGTTTTTGATCTCATTAAATAGGAACAGAATAAATACTGAATTCGATGGCCACGGACCCTCCCACTCTGCCTTAGATTAACATTCAGGTGACTGATTAATGCTGCTAAATCATATTAGGACATTCTGTTTTGTCACTTCCTTCAGCTCTACCACACACACACTTATTCATCACACTCACAGCTCCACAATGCACGTACGCTCAGATTCAGCAGTTTACAAAGAGCAATATTACCCAATTATCACACCCCTGTCTCATGGGTCTGCATGACAAAAGTCAGAATTCAAATCACAGAGAACCCCTGCCCTACATGGACACCAATACCACTGGCCTCCAGTTCTCACCATGTTGTACTGTGGTGAATACTGCCCCTGGTGGTAACATGGTGATACTGCGTGCAGGAAGAGCCAATTGAGATCTAGGCCAGGCTAATGGAGGAAGAAATCTGTTGTTCACTGATCTGAAAGGATTGGATACATATAGAAAATGGTTGAGTGGAGCCAGAACCATTTTGCTTTCACCTATTCATTCCTTTCAGGTTTGTGAACATGGAAATCAGGCCATGACAGGCAGGTTCTACCAGAGCAGGGACTTTAAAACAGACGTTAGAGGAGTGGGAGGTGATGATCTACTTTTTGATTAAGGGGGTATCTCTAGGATACTGAGGGTAGAGGGACAGCATACTACTGAGCAGATACTCTATTTCCCAACAGAGGAACTAATCCTTGATGCCAAGGAGTAAACAAGGGAGAAAGAACATCACTATAATGTTTAAAAATGTAACTATGAAAAACAGTCCTTCCTTCCCTCCGTGTTATTGCACAACTCCTTGTCTTTCATCAACATTATTGGCCTGTCTCTGTAACAGATGAGTCCTACTACAAGTGCTTGCTGCTAAATCACACACTTTCCTGATCCTCTTTTGCTTTAGATGTTTGTTTCTGACTTGGGGTACTAATATTTTAGTGTCAAAGGCTGTAACGGAATGAAATGTTGAACATCCACTGTGGATCTGTGGGGTTAGATGGCTAGGTTGAAATATACTGAACAGGTGGTCTGACAACAGGATCCTTGGGACCATTGACCAAGTGAAAACTCATTCAAAAGTCAGAATACACGACAGCCTTTGTCCACACAACATCAAATCATAGAGGACACTTTGAAAGGAATGTTGGAGCTTTAAAATGGAGGATTCCAATATTAGCTTTTACTTAAAATGGCTGTTTCCTGCTTCTGCTTAAAATGCAAGGCGACTGAGGAGGACTTTCTCTTCTGAACCCCAAAACACAGGAGGCGGTGACATATTTACACGTTGTCAACCAAATCAAGTCCAGAGATGTGTCTGACTGACTTCTGTAGTCTGGTTGTGACAGGGTGATGGCACAGCGCATCAGATAGAGGAGCAGCAGCTGGCTATAGTAGCTCATTAGCATAAGTCCTATCTCTACAAGTGAACCTCAGTGACATCACGACAGAGTGGCCAAAGAGAAACAAGAAGGAAAGAAAATTAAAAAAAAAAGTGCTGAAAATAAAATAAGTCTAAAAAAATAAAGCTTTGTTAATTCTCTGCATTTATAGTTTTCTCCCCCCATCAATGGATATCGCAATGATAAATGAAAACATTAAAGCGCTATGTACATGCACCGTCCACTCCGCTCGGGCATGCTCAGTTCGGCCAACAGGTGGCAAGGTGTAGCCGGTGGCGGTCTAGGGTGAGGGGGTTCTAGGGATCAAAGGTCAGGGCAGGGTCAGTCCTGGTGCACGGGGAGGATGGGCTGCCTGCAGATGGGGCAGGTGTTGTTTTCAGAGAGCCAGCGGTCGATGCAGTGGATGTGGAACTCATGGGCGCAGGGCAGGCGGCGCAGCTTATTCCCCTGAGCGTACTCATTGATGCAGACGCTGCAGGCGCGCCCCGCCTCTCCCTCCAGGCTAGCCTGGCCGTAGGTGCGCGTGGCCAGATTGTCGATCTGCTCTTTGGTCAGGCCACGAGGGTGCTCCTCGTCCTCCTCATCATTGAGCAGGAAGAAGTGGGCCAGACGCAGGATGGGCAGTGTGCCGTTTTCCACAAGGTTGTTTGTGTCCCTGCTCGTTGGCCGACCCTCATTGGGGGTGAGGACTCCACCGGCACCCCCGTCACTCCCGACTAACCTCTCCTGGCCTCCTTCCTCCTCGGCCCCTACCGCTCCCTCGGTCTCCATCGCCGCCCCTCCTGCCTGACCTTCCGCCCCAGTTCCACTCTCGTTGCCGTGGCTATGGTAGGCATGTGTGGTGTTGTTTGCATTGGGTCCTGCAGGGTCCTGGTGACCTGGCGTGCCCCCGGTGGTCTCAGAGTCAGCCTCTGTTTCCATGAGGGAGCTGAGCTCTCCGAAGCCGGTCATGATCTGTCTGAGGATGGAGCGCAGGGCGGTGGAGCTGGGCTCCCCCAGGCCCGTCTCACTGATCCTCCTCAGAGGGATCCGGATGGTGCTGACGTAGGTCCGGATCCCGGCCCGCTCCGAGCGGGAGATGGTGCGCCGGAAGCCTCCACTGTCACTCTCGAAGGTGACTGTATTCTCGGCAGCGCGGGCCCGGGAGCGGGTACGGCTGGCGATGCTGTCCCGGTCCCGGTTCTCTCCCGGTCGAATGCGACGCACCTGCAGGTCCAGCATGATGGTTGGATGGCGCCGTACCCCTCCTGCACCCCCCGCCCCAGCCATGTGTGCCCCTCCCTCCTGCTCCCCTGCCTCTGGACCAGGCTCTGCTACTACAGCCGGCTCAGACACGGCCTCACCGGTCTCTATGGAGACAGAAGCAGTTCCGTTGCTGGGCTCAGCAGTGTGGCCATTATTAGAGCCACTATTTCCACTCCCACCATTAGAGGATAAGATAGCTGAGTTAGGGGCGGGGTTTCTCTGAAGAGGGGAGCGGCTACGTCTCCTAGACGACCGGGAGGAAGTCCCACCTCCTGCCGCAGCCCTGCGGATTCGGCCGTGGGATCGAGTCCTGCTGCTGCGTGGCTCACGCCCCACAAACGCCCCTTGGGGGCCAGACTGGGGCGCTACACGGGGGCAGTCCAGGGTATGAACCCCCTCCTGCATCTCCTCTGGGGAGGAAGTTCCGCTCGGGGACTGGAGCTGTGGAGGGCTGCTTTGATCCTGAAGGGTAGGGGGTGATGGGGAATGGGGCTGGGGAAGTTGAGTGCTGTTGTACTCCTTAGAGCAGTAGGGGGGGACAGGGGTGAGGTGAAGGGTGCAGGAGTCAGAGGAGGGGTGGTGGTGGTAGTACTGCGTGTACGGCGGGTTTGAGCCCTCCTGCCCAGGGTAGCTCGAGGTGAGGGATAGGGGAAGGGCCGGGCAGGGGTGTAGGGTGAGGGGCGAGTGGAAGGGGAAGTGCGTATGGAGGCTGTGGATGGAGGGGGGACAGGGGACAACTCTGAGGGGTCGGGGGTGTCACTGTGCTCCCCTGGTTCCGGCTGCTCATGGTTGATGTTGATCTCCAGGCTGAAGCGGAACTCTCCACTGTTGGGGTTGGTGCGGCTGACCGCGCGCCACGTCTGGTTGCCACTCTGGCCGCTCCGCGTGGCATTCCCGGTACGTCGGAACGTATTCAGCCACTCCAGCAGTGAGTCACCGTTAGACGTCTCTGCTCCCGGCTCAGCAGTACCTATACAGACAGTGGCTCGTTACTGAACTGAGTCAGTTGTAATTATCTAGTAATACTTCAGTACAATACTGCAGCAATTAGGTCATGAACCTTTTGAGACCCATAACATCCTGTCAAGTTAAGGTTATACAGCCTAGACCCTTTAGCATCCATTTCCTCCCCTATACTCCTTCCATGCCCCTCCTAACCCTCTCTCCTCCCCCTCACCGCTGCTCCCCTCCTCTTCTCCGGCCTCTGTGTTTTGTGGGCGTGGTTCAGGGCGGGGCTGAGATGACACACGTTCCTTTGCCCCGTCCAGGCGCTGCCGTAGCTCTTCCGCTGTCACTTCACCTGGGGAACAACATGTCCTCTGTTAAGTCAAGATGGAGGGTGTATGATGGGGGGGGTTATATGCTTCATTGTTGAGGGTCCAGTTCAGACCTTAGTGGCCAACATGGAGCCATTATATTATGTGATATTACAAATGTGTGTTTTATTTTACCTTTATTTAACTAGGCAAGTCAGTTAAGAACAAATTCTTATTTACAATGACGGCCTATATTAGATTGTATTAGCGAGTCTGCATTAGTGTATTGGGTTGGGGCAGGGGTGGACAACTACGCCAATCCTCGAGGGCTGCAGTCCTGCTGGTTTTTGATTCTCCATGGCATTAATTAGCGCCACTGACTGGCTAGGGGGACCAGGCACGTGGCTGTCCTGATACAAATTAGCCTGTGATTTAAAAACATGGAGGAAAACCAGCAAACACCACTTCCCTGGGCGATTGGAGCTGTGCAGCCCTACATTATAGCGGGTTCTAGTGAGGTCAGGTGTTCTAGGTTCCTAGGGTTCTAGTGAGGTCAGCTGTTCTAGGTTCCTAGTGAGGTCAGGTGTTCTAGGTTCCTGGGGTTCTAGTGAGGTCAGGTGTTCTAGGTTCCTGGGGTTCTAGTGAGGTCAGGTGTTCTAGGTTCCTCTCACCAGGTGTGCCCAGCAGGTTGCTGTCTCTCATGAGGCGGTACTCTTCCTCGCTCAGATCGTTGATGAAGTGATAGTACGCCTCCTCCCTTCGAAGACGCTCCGCCTGACGCCGACGCTCGTCTCGCCCACCGGGAGGGTCCATCACCATGGAAACCGCTGGTGCACACGGAAGGGGTGATAGGGGTGTCAGAATTGTGGAACACCTGTCTGGATCTTACCTGGTCACTGCTATTGTGATGCATTCATAATTCAATCATAGGCAGCAGTTGAGTTCGGATCAGACATATTTGACAGATTCTATACAACTAACGTACACGTCACTGACACACTTGACAAGCATGGATTAGAACGAGCCTTCACTAATCATCCAGCTCCCTGGGGAAAAACCGCAGTCCAATAGCTTCTGTCACGTGAAAGTAGGATTTACAGAAAGCATATTACTCGATCAATGCAATTATTTACCAATTGAACGATGACGACAAGTCAAAACAACAACATCCATTTTTATGTGGAATGAGCCATGGCCAGTAAGAGGTCGGCTGAGCTGACATAAAAATCTAACCTTCCCTGTTCCGACAGCTAGCTGGCTAACCTCATAGGATTCATCAGAAAACCTCTATTCAACAGCATCAACGCCACAGCGATAAACAGCAAAAAATATTTTGTCGGACATAAATGTAGCAACAATCACGGTATTTTGAGCAATAACGCAGTCTCTACAAAACATCATATAGTAGGCCATGTTGGAGAACACGGGAGGAGCAACAAAACTGACGTTGTCATCCTACTAGTTACCAATCACCGACCCAGGAATGATCACAGACACGTCGAGAGTCCAAACATTGCACTACGGAGGAGGGACATGACAAAGAAAAGTCGGACTCCATACAAACTGACTATGTAGAGGACAAAGGATCGTCACCTAACTATTGCAACATAATTATATACACGTCTCCAACTACAAAAAATATTGTTCACACCTATACGCAGGTTTCACATTGCCTTTCAAAGCGGCGAGCTGTCATTTTGAATGCGCAACGCATTTGTTAGTTGCTGTCGACAGCTAACTAGTCATCTTCTGGTGAAAGGTTTGACCATTAAATAAGACTTTTTGGGGGGACAAGCAACACACGAACAGAGTGCATACTATACTCAATCTAAACATTGTTATTGGCTCGAGTAAATGGCAATGACAACGAAATGTAAAGGGATTGTTGTACCTGACACAGCAGCTGTAATATGGACGGGTTTGCTTTCCTCTCCGCTCTGATTACAATGTAGCCAAGATGGGACCACCTGTGCTACACTTTGCACTGTCCGACCAAACACAATCAGTGTCAGATTAGTTCCTACCCAATGAAACCGCACGACTACAAGGATTAAAACAGCTAAATGTTGTGTTTCAATTAATGTATATATGTATTAATATTTGATTAACCGTGAAGACGACTGTTCACAATTTATAACAGGTTCTTTTCCACAAAATTATTTTACATAAAATCACCAAGTTGATAATTTTTCTTCCCGCAGTCTGAATGATTCTAGAATGAGGTATAACCCACAAAATAGCCTTGGAAAATGACATAATTAAATGTTTTTCGTTTGTCAATGTCTGTGCGCGTATCTTGACTAGTCTTTCTGCCTTTATAGACGCCAGAATGGTCTAATTGTGGACATCCAACATCAATGTATTATTAAGGAGAGGAGTAATTGTCATAAAATGTGAAGGGGGAACATTTTAAACTGGCTACAATTTAAAAATGCCAATACCAAAGTTATGAGCAGAATACTGTATTTTTTGTGTGAATTTTAGCCCCTTCACTTTACAAAGAGTTCAAGTCCACGTGGTGCGCTAAACACTTTTCTCCCGTCCCTTTCTGTACAGTCTACATAACGACATTTTACGACAAAGCCGTGCATGGAATTTCTGTTCTCCCCAGTGAGATACCGGTTGGAGAAACGCAGTAGCAAGAGAATACGAGAGAAGGGCTAGTAATCGTTCCCATACCTGGCCCGATAAGAATCCTGCATCTTCTCTGGTACACATAAACCGAGCGGTTAGATGTGGAAACAGGGCTGAGGAGAGAGCGACGCGAGGGAAGGCAACTACAAATTCTAACCGGGGTTGTGAAGTAAGTTGCCTCCCAAGCGGCGCTTTAAAAGGAAGCAGAAGATAATTTACCAAAACAACAGAGAAGATGGACTATGATTTCAAAGTGATGCTGACCGGGGAGAGAGAACGTGTCGAGGACCTGTTTGAATACGAGGGATGCAAAGTGGGAAGAGGCACCTACGGCCATGTATATAAAGCAAAGAGAAAAGATGGGTACGTTTATAATGATATAGCCAGTAAGAAGGCCTTCAGGTCCGCCAGTCTCCAAATAAAATAACTCCGCTGTCTTCGTTAATGGGTCTTAAACAGGAGCAAATCTCCGAATGATATTTGCAGCAATAAACCTATTTGTAACTCGTAGTGCGATGACAATCACTAGTAGATTGAAGAACCCACCCCGGAGACGTCATATCATCTGGAGAACGGGGGCTCGAGCTCCATGACAAAATTTGCTGTCTCGATTTGACCACTGATATCAGTGGCCTATCCCCGTGCTAACGGTGCAATGTGTACGCAAATCCATCAGCTAAACTTGACATCGTTGAATGCAGTACAGTCAAACAGTTTTTATAAGGGCGCCTTCGCTCACAAATGAAACAGAACAGAACTGGGGATGTTGTAACAACAGCTCACGTAGGGGTATTGCAGCCAGGAAACAGAGGTTGCTCTAAACCGAATTCTGAGGATGTATTTCGGTATCAGATTATGCTGTCATTTTTACATATCCAGATGTTTACATTTTTCGAAGCAATATCAACAACTGAGTAAAGTAGGCCACCCTATCACTGACGCAGCCACAAGCAAGCCAGAGGCTAACCTACGTAGCAGGGGTAAAAGAAACGCCTGAAATGAGATCCCCTAAATACTGGACTTGACAATAATAAAAAAGACTGTCAGAGGAGGTTATTTTCTGCACCCTTTAACCAATCCAGTAAACGTGGAGGAGGAGTTAATATTTTAAAGAGTAAAAATGTTATGGGGGAATTTAAAAAAAAAGGAAAACCAGATGTTTTTTGCTTAGTTATAGTGAAACATGTCGATATGGTCTCAATTTTGACAGTTTGATGGTCTTCTAGAAGTTACACAAAATTCAAAAGATGGTAAGGCACATTTCCGCATATGACCAAATACACTGTTTTTACTTACTGTTTGATACAGAGCTATGTGCTTTTAAAAGGGGAAAAAAAAACATGTAGGCTATGATCATTATGCTTTTATATTTGTGATTGACTGGTGGCACAGTCTACTATGACAGTTGGCTGATATTTAATGGTTGTGAGTTCTAATCCCACATGTGGCAGATATCTATTTACAATATTCATCCTTTGCCCACACACTTCTAATTCTGAAAAGTGAAAGCATACATATGAGAAGTACCCAAGACCAATCTGTGAGTTAATTTGACCATTGGAAAAAGAGCTACTGCGTGAACTCTCGTTCTCCGTGGCCAACGTGAGTAAGACATTTAAGCATGTGCAGACCAGCTGGCTGGAGTGTTTACGGACATTTTCAATCGCTCCCTATCCCAGTCTGTTGTCCCCACTTGTTTCAAGATGTCCAACATTGTTCCTGTGCCAAAGAAAGCGAAGGTAACTTAACTAAATTACTATCGCCCTGTAGCACTCACCTCTGTCATCATGAAGTGCTTTGAAAGGCTAGTTAAGGATCATATCACTTTTTAGCCGAAACCCTAGACCCAATACAATTTGTATACCGCCCCAACAGGTCCACGGATGACTCATCGCAATGCACACTGCCCTATCCCATCTGGACAAGAGGAATACCTAAGTAAGGCTGCTGTTAATCAACTATAGCTCAGCCTTCAACACCATAGTGCCTCCAAGCTCATCACCAATCTCGGGGCCCTGGGGCTGAAACCCGCCCTGTGCAACTGGGTCCTGGACTTCCTGACGGGCCACCCCCAGGTGGTAAAGGTAGGCAATAACACCTCAGCTACGCTGATCCTCAACACGAGGGCTTCAAAAGGGTGTGCTCAGCCCTCTCCTGTACTCGCTGTTCACCAATGACTGCGTGGCCATGCATGTCTCCAACTCAATCATCAAGTTTCGAGATGACACAACAGTGGTAGGCCTGATTACCAACAACAAGTGCCCTGAGGGCCCTGGCGGAGTGGTGCCAGGAAAATAACCTCTCCCTCAAAGTCAACAAAACGAAGGAGCGGATTGTGGACTTCAGGAGACAGCAGATACAGGACGTCCACATCCACAGGATCATAGTGGAAAGGGTGAAACGCTTCAAGTTCCTCAGCGTGCACATCACTGACAACCTGAGATTGTGGCAACAGCGCCTCTTCAACCTCAGGAGGCTGAAGGAATTTGGCTTGGCCCCTAAAACCCTCACAAACTTCCACAGATGCACCATTGAGAGGATCCTGTCAGGCTGTATCACAGCCTGGTACAGAAATTGCAACGTCTGTAACCACAGGGCTCTCCAGAGGGTGGTGCGGTCAGCCCAATGCATCCCCGGGGCTGCACTGCCTGCCCTCCAGGACATCTACAGCACCCGGTGTCAAAGGAAGGCCAGCAAGATCATCAAGGACCCCAGCCACCCCAACCACTCTGTTCACTCTGCTACCACCTAGAAGGCAGAGACTGTACAGGTGCATCAAAGCTGGAACCGAGAGACTGAAAAACATCTTTCTCCAGGCCATCAGACTGTTAAATGGTCACCACTAGCCGGCTACCACCCAGTACTCTACCCTGCACCTTAGAGACTGCTGCCCTATGTACATAGTCTTTGAACACTGGTCAATATTTACATACTGTTTTACCCACTTCATATGTGTGTATATATTGTATTATAGTCAAGGCTCATCCTATATAACTACTGCTGTACACACCTTTTCTGTCCATATACTGTCCATATTGTCTATACACACCATCAAATACAGTGCATTTGGAAAGTATTCAGAACCCTTCCATTTTTCCAAATTTTGTTACGTTACATCCTTAAATTAAATGTTTTCCTCATCAATTGACACACAATCTCCCATAATGACAAAGCAAAAACAGGTTTTTAGAAATGTTTGCAATTTTATTAAAAATAAAAAAAACATACCTTATTTACATAAGTATTCAGACCATTTGCTATGAGACTCTTTGAGCTCAGGTGCATCCTGTTTCCATTGATCATCCTTGTTTCTAAAACTTCATTGGAGTCCACCTGTGGTAAATTCAATTGATTGAACCTGATTTATAAAGGCACCCACCTCTCTATACAAGGTCCCACAGTTGACAGTGCATTTCAGAGACAAAAAAATAACCCATGAGGTTGAAGGAGTTGTCCGTAGAGCTCGGAGACAGGATTGTGTCGAGGCACAGATCTGGGGAAGGGTGCCTAAAAATGTCTGCAGCATTGAAGGTCCCCAAGAACACTGTGGCTCCATCATTCTTAAATGGAGGAAATTTGGAACCACCAAGACTCTTCCTACAATTGTCCGCCAGGCCAAACTGAGCAATCAGGGGAGAAGGGCCTTGGTCAGGGAAGTGACCAAGAACCTGATGGTTACTCTGACAGAGCTCTAGAGTTCCTCTGTGGAGATGGGAGAACTTTCCAGAAGGACAACCATCTCTGCAGAGTGGCCAGACGGAAGCCATTCCTCAGTAAAAGGCACATGACAGCCCTCTTGCAGTATGCCAATTGGCACCTAAAGGACTCTCAGACCATGAGAAACAAGATACACTGGTCTGATGAAACCAAGATTGAACTCTTTGGCCTGAATGCCAAGCGTCACATCTGGAGGAAACCTGGCACCATCCCTACAGTGACTAGTCAGGATCGAGAGAAAGATGAACGGAGCAAAGTACAGAGAGATCCTTGATGAAAACCTGCTCCACAGCGCTCAGGACCTCAGACTGGGGCGAAGGTTCACCTTCCAACAGGACAACGACCGTAAGCGCACAGCCAAGACAATGCAGGAGTGGCTTCAGGACAAGTCTCTGAATGTCCTTGAATGGTCCAGCCAGAGCCCGTACTTGAACCCGATCGCACATCTCTGGCGAGACCTGAAAATATCTTTGCAGCGACGCTCCCCATCCAACCTGACAGAGCTTGAGAGGATCTGAGGAGAAGAATGGAGAAACTCCCCAAATACAGGTGTGCCAAGCTTATAGCGTCATACCCAAGAAGACTCTAAGCTGTAATCATTGTCAAAGCTGCTTCATCAAAGTACTGAGTAAATGGTCTGAATACTTATGTAAATGTGATTTTTTTTAAATTTATATATATATATATTTGCAAGAATGTCTGTCTAAAAACCTGTTTTGTTATTGTGGGGTAGTGTGTGTAGATTGATGAGGGAATTTTTTTAAATACATTTTAGAATAAGGCTGTAACGTAACAAAATGTAGAAAAAGTCAAGGGATCTGAATACTTTCTGAATGCACTGTACATCATATACGGATTCTGACATTGTTTGTTCTGATATTTCTTAATTCCTTTCATTATATTTAGTGGATTTGTGTGTATTGTTTTGTATTACTGCAGTGTTGGTGCTAGAAACAAGTATTTCGCAGCACCTGATAACATCTGCAAAATATATGTACACGACCAATAACTATTTTGCTTAAATCGGGAGGTAATTGAAGCATCTTTCCGTCTTCTCACAGCCAGGCAGGTAGCCTAGTGGTTAGAGCGTTGGACTAGTAACTGAAAGGTTGCTGGATCGAATCCCTGAGCTGACAAGGCAAAAATTGGTTATTCTGAGCAAGGCAGTTAACCCACTGTTTCCCAGGTGGCACCTCTGACATGGCACCTCTGATTCAGAGGAGTTGGGTTAAATGCGGAAGACACGTTGAATGCAACTGACTAGGAATCCCACTTCTGTACCGCCAGCCAGCCTCCATTATCTCTGTGTAGCAAGACCCCATGGGAACTGTGGTGAACCGGGGATGATTCTGTATCTTCTCTGTCTGCAGGAAGGATGATAAGGACTATGCCCTCAAGCAGATTGAAGGCACTGGCATCTCCATGTCTGCCTGCAGAGAGATTGCAGTAAGTGTGGTGTTTAGGGTCTCTGAGACATCCCATAATGTTTGTGTGAATGAATGAATGTTTCTTCTTCTAGCTACTGCGGGAGCTGAATCATCCTAATGTGATCTCACTGCAGAAGGTGTTCCTGTCACACGCAGACCGCAAAGTCTGGCTGCTCTTTGACTACGCCGAGCATGACCTCTGGGTAATACACACGTACTGTATGTTTCACTATCCTTGTGGGAACCTACATCTGATTTCCATTCACTATCCTATTTTCCCTAACTTTAACCCCTAATTCTAATCCTAATTGTAACCCTAAACTTAAGCCTAAAATAGTATTTGTCCTCGTGGGGACCTGGGAAATGTCTCCACGAGGGAGAATTTTCCTTGTTTTACTATCCTTGTGGGGATTTACGATTCCCACAAAGAAAGTAATATAGATACACACACACACATACTAACTAACAATGCCCCCTGTATCCACAGCACATCATAAAGTTCCACAGAGCGTCCAAGGCCAATAAGAAGCCCCTGCAGCTGCCCAGGGGGATGGTCAAGTCCCTGCTTTACCAGATCCTGGACGGCATCCATTACCTTCACGCCAACTGGGTCCTACACAGAGACCTGGTGAGAGACCGAAGAAGGGAGGGGAAGGAGAGAGAGCATCCATTTCCTGCACACCAACTGGGTCCTACACAGAGATCTAGGGAGGGAGGAAGGGGTGGAGAGGATGAGGTCGAGGGGAGGAGAAGAGTGTCCTGTTCTGATGCTCTCCGGGATGTTATGTTCATTGTTCCTCCATCAGAGGGCAGCATTGACACTTCCTGAACCATTCACATGTGATTCAGCAATGGGGTGCCAAATGAATCTTTAATTCCTTTCGGTTAATGTGTTATCAGTGTGGGTATTAGGATAATGGAAGTAAATATTTGGATTACATTGAAGGGACAGTCTGCAATAGCTACATTAATTTTGGACTTATAAATTAAATATATGTATCCATTGATTCTTGACGAATTTAACTAATAAATGCCTCATGAGCATAGCTCAAGTGTCGTACCCCATCAGAACCAAAAATATAAGCACGTTTTACTCCAATGTTTGTAAACAGTAAACGTACGCAAACCCTGTATAGCTGCAAAACATGGTTAAATAATAATGTTGATGTCATGGATGGTCATTCCTTGCTAAATTTCTCCGGGCCCATGTTAAACGGTGGTGGGCAGGACACTTTCTTATTCTTTCAACTGCTGATTGCCGTTTTAACTGTAATCTGTTTTTCCTCAGAAACCTGCCAACATCCTAGTGATGGGGGAGGGGCCAGAGAGGGGTCGAGTAAAGATTGGTATGACGAAATCTCATTTGCGTGTTTTCGGGAACCTTTTTATGTCTTTGTCAGTACATATAATGGATATAGTTAATTCACTTCTCATTACACATTATTTGAACATTATACTTCATTATTATTTATTGATTTGTGTGTTTCCCCTACAGCGGACATGGGCTTTGCCCGCCTCTTTAACTCACCACTGAAGCCGTTAGCAGATCTGGACCCTGTGGTGGTCACCTTCTGGTACAGGGCACCAGAGCTACTGCTAGGTGCCAGGCACTACACCAAAGCCATCGGTGAGTACGGCCACGGGGTGGGTGGGTGGGGGGGGGTGTGTGTGTTTTGGTTTTTGCCCTGTGCACCAAGAGAGGAAGTTCTGAGCTATCCTTACACCATCCTAGGACAAATTCTGCGGTGTTTGTGCAAGCATGTTCAAGAGGGTGTCTGACCAGGCGTGTGCTCCAATCCCAGTGTGACATCTCTAATCTTGCCTGTGCATCTGTCAGACATCTGGGCGATTGGCTGCATCTTTGCTGAGCTGTTGACGTCTGAGCCCATCTTCCACTGTCGCCAAGAGGACATCAAGACCAGTAACCCCTACCACCACGACCAGCTGGACCGCATCTTCAACGTCATGGGCTTCCCCGCTGGTGAGAGAGCTGGGCTGGGGCTGGCCTGGGCCTGGCGCCAGGTAGCCTAGCGGTTGGAGGGTTTCCAGTTCGAATCCAGGGTCTGACAAAAATATGTTGGGAAATAAGCTGGAAACCAAGAGGTTGCTGGTATCCAATCATAGATATACAGGGTTCCCCCAAAGGGGGTTCCTGACGGGCTGGATATAGAGGGTTCCCAAAGGGGGCTGGATATAGAGGGGTTCCCCACGGGGCTGGATATAGGGGGTCCCCATGAGGGCTGGATACTCCCATAACTCATCAGGACACGGCTATGCGCATTGAAATGGGCGCTTGTATGTGTTAAATTATTAACCTTGGTCAAACCTTGGAGAGCCCATGTGTAATCCGAACCTGCCTGGATAACAGTGATATAAAGAGAATACTGAATGACGAGTGTAATTAAACCCTGACTAGGCACAGTTCTATTCTGTCTGGGCTTGTATGAGTCCAAAGCAATATATGGGTTCTGTACGAGCGCTCACTGACAGTCTTTTGACGTAATCCTCAGAAAAGGACTGGGAAGACATCAAGAAGATGCCAGAGCACTCCACTCTGATGAAGGACTTCAGAAGGAACACGTGAGTGGCTTTATCTCTACATGTGTGCCTGACTGCCTGCATGCTTCCTGCCAGCTCAGGACAAGATCTATTTTAGGATTTTAAGATTGGATATGTCCTCATCCACTGAAATAACACCTTGTATCACAGGTGTACAAACTGAAATAACACCTTGTATCACAGGTGTACAAACTGAAATAACACCTTGTATCACAGGTATACAAACTGAAATAACACCTTGTATCACAGGTATACAAACTGCAGCCTAATAAAATACATGGAGAAACACAAAGTGAAACCAGACAGCAAAGCATTCCACTTGGTGAGTTAAAATTCGTTTTGGCCTGGAGATTTTTGTAACATACTGTAGCATTGTTCAGTCTGACGTTCACTGTGTTTTACTCATGATGTGTCTAACGTTGTGTTTAGCTCCAGAAGCTGCTGACCATGGACCCGATCCGCAGGATCACGTCTGAGCAGGCCATGCAGGACCCTTACTTCCTGGAGGAACCACTGCCCACCTCCGAGTGAGTCAGGACCCTAATCAAACATCTATAACGTGTTTATTACCACATAATACTTAGTACTACATGTATTACCACAACACGTATTACCACATAACACATATTACATTTGACATTTTTTGTCATTTAGCAGACACTCTTATCCAGAGCAACTTAAGTTCATTCATCTTAAGATGGCTAAGTGAGAACCACATCCCAGTCATAGTAAGAACATTTTCCTTCAGTAAAGGAGTTCTATGCAATGTCAGTGCTAGGAAGAAAAGACAAGTGAAGTTTTTGGAGGTTTATTTAAGATACTCTTGGGAGCAGTGACAGTCAGTGCCGTTTCAGATGAGGGAGACGATTTTTGTTTTCATGAGCATGCAGATTTTACATTTTTTGACATTTTAATAATAATCCACTGAGAAACTCTTAACATCCTGATTCTCGAGCTGCAACACACAGACATTTACGGAGTTTGTGTCAACGGACAGATTAATACATCATTATTGGACGTAGCTGCCTCGTGTCTGCCCCTCCTCCTGTTTGTTGTGATGCTGAGTTTGCCGACTGTCAGCTGTACGTAAACACATGGACAAATCCCTTTTTGTGCGAGTGTGAAAAACATTTAATTCTGCGTCCCATTAGTTGTATTTTCCACGTAACATTACGAGGATCACGCAACCTGATAGACTGTAACAGTAATTATGATCCACATCACAAAAATCATCACAAAAGTATAATAAAAATAAATATAAACATCTTGGCATTAAATGGAGTTGGGAGTTTAGACTGCTCGATGAAGAATGAATGAGTGTCAGGTATTAGCTATAGAGGCAATGCTTCTAAAATGCCTTTGCAATAGATTTGAGATTTTATCAATTTCGAATATCTGAAATGATGTATGCGCTGCAAAGAAATACAATAGACACCTTTACATAGGCTGAAACAGCGGACTCTTCTAGCAAACTAGCCTACTGAACAGCGTTCAGATTCCCTTTGCGGTAGCCTACTGAACAGCGTTCAGATTCCCTTTGCGGTAGCCTACTGAACAGCGGTCAGATTCCCTTTGCGGGGTCAGATTCCCTTTGCGGTAGCCTACTGAACAGAGTAAATACCTTTTCATAGGACTGAACTGAACCGGGTGTGATCCATAATGTTTGTCTAAGCACATGAATCTCCAATTTGCAGTGCCCATCTGGTACTCTTAAAAAGTTGGACAGGGTTGGCAGGTCTGAGCATGGCCTTATTTCTATTACAGCATATTGGATTACTTTATTTCATATTCCATTCACCCAGTTCAATGTAACAGCGTTCGGTTTAGGCTACTACATGATACTCTAATTTTCCCTATACTCATCATGAGGTTGCTACAACCTAGCCTCTGAATAAAAGTTTACAATGTCGGAGCACACAGGTCGAGAGACAAATTTGAGGTGACAGACTGTGACATTCAATACCGCCTTGCACACTCATGCCTGCATCTAGCTGATATAGGGTGTAATCATTTGTCCATTGCAAACAAGAGTTTCTATTGGACAGGTATGTTTATCCCAGTTTTTGCTCCGTTTGCTTCCGTTTAAGAAATGTTTTTCAACAGAATCGGCGGAATGAATACACCCCTGATCACGCATAAACACAGTTCCCTCTCATAGCAGCCACGTTGTATTCCTTCCCTTCGCTTGTGGACTTCAATGAACAACAAATCAGCTGTATGTGAAAAAACCTTTCCAAGCCTAACCTCCTGTGTTGGAAAGTCATAGCCATCTAGCTAACATAGCATCCTGTTGGAGCAGGTTGTTTCAGTAGGCTACAGTAGCTAGCTGCGTTTGCTAGCTAAGTAAGTGTCATTTCTTTTCACTTTCAATCTGTCTCGCGTCTCATTTTGGAAGAAATGAATGTATTCAAAACTGTTCAACTCTTGTCTTTCTCTCTGAGTCAACAACTCACCACATTTTATCCACTGCAGTGCTAGCTAGCAGTAGCTTATGCTTTCAGTAATTCTCTGATCATTTGATTGGGTGGACAACATGTCAGTTCATGCTGCAAGAGCTCTAATAGACTGGAGGATGTCCTCCGGAAGTTGTCATAATTACTGTGTAAGTCTATGGAAGGGGGTAAGAACCATGATCCTCCTAGGTTTTGTATTGAAGTCAATGTACCCAGAGGAGGACGGAAGCTAGCTGTCCTCCGGCTACACCATGGTGCTACCCTACAGAATGCTGTTGAGGCTACTGTAGACTTTCTTTGCAAAATAATGTGTTTTAATCTGTTATTTGGTGACGTGATTATATTTAGTACAGATTTATCTAACATTTTTATGAAATTCACTGAGGAGGATGGTCCTCTGAGGAGCCTCAACTGCTTTGAAGAAGTAGGGTTTCAAACAATTTTTGGAAGATTGGCAGGGACTCAGCTGTCATGACGTTAGGGGGAAGCTGGTTCCACCATTGGGGTGCCAGGACAGAAAATAGCTTTTACTGGGCTGAGTGGGAGCTGACCCCCGGGAAAGGGTGGGATGCCAGAAGACCAGAGGTGGCAGAACAGACTAGCACATTTATTACTACATGTCTGGGGTTATGTGGGGGTATATCCTGTAAGATAAGTGATTGATAACTCTTTGTATTTCTCACTCAGTGTGTTTGCAGGCTGCCAGATCCCCTACCCCAAGAGGGAGTTCCTGACAGAGGAGGAGCCAGAGGACAAGGCAGAGAAAGTCAGAAATGTGAGTGCCTCCTACATATATACACACGCACACACACAGTACCAGTCAAAAGTTTAGACACACCTACTCATTCCAGGGTTTTTCTTTATTTTTACTATTTTCTACATTGTAGAAAGACATCAAAAGGATGAAATAATACATATGGAATCATATAGTAACCAAAAAAGTATATTTTATATTCTTCAAAGTAGCCACCCTTTGCCTTGATGACAGCTTTGCACACTCTTGGCATTCTCATTCTCAGCTTCATGAGGTAGTCACCTGGAATGCCTTTCAATTAGCAGGTGTGCCTTGTTAAAAGAGAATTTGTGGAATTTCTTTCCTTGAGCCAATCAGTTGTGTTGTGACATGTTATACAGAAGATAGCCCAATTTATTAAAAGATTATGGCCAGAACATCTCAAATAAGCAAAGAGAAACGACAGTCCATCATTACTTTAAGACATGAAGGTTAGTCAATCTGGAAAACGTCAAGAACTTTGAACGTTTCTTTAAGTGCTGTAGTGAGGTGCTTTGATGAAACTGGCTTTCATGAGGACCATCACAGAAAAGGAAGATCCAGAGGTACCTCTGCTGCAGAGGATAAGTTCATTAGAGTTACCAGCCTCAGAAAGTGAAGCCCAAATAAATGATTCACAGAGTTCAAGTAACAGACACATCTCAACATCAACTGTTCAGAGAAGACTGCGTGAATCAGTCCCTCATGGTCGAATTGCTGCAAATAAGCCACTACTAAAGGACACCAATAAGAAGACTTGCTTGGGCCAAGAAACACGAGCAATGGACATTAGACAGGTGGAAATCTGTCCTTTGGTCTAATGAGTCCACATTTTTGAATTTTGGTTCCAACCACCATGTCTTTGTGAGATGCAGAGTAGGTGAATGGATGATCTCTGCATGTGTGGTCCCCACCGTGAAGCATGGAGTTGTGATGGTGCTTTGCTGGTGACCCTGTCAGTGATTTATTTAGAGGCACACTTGACCAGCATGGCTATCACAGCATTCTGCAGCGATACGCCATCACATCTGGTTTGCGCATAGTGGGACTATCATTTGTTTTTCAACAGGACAATGGCCCAAAGCACACCTCCAGGCTGTGTAAGGGCTATTTGACCAAGAAGGAGAGTGATGGAGTGCTGCATCAAATGACCTGGCCTCCACAATCACCTGACTTCAACCCAATTGAGATGGTTTGGGATGAGTTGGACCGCAGAGTGAAGGAAAAGCAGCCAACAAGTGCTCAGCATATGTGGGAACTCCTTCAAGACTGTTGGAAAAGCATTCCAGGTGAAGCTGGTTGAGAGAATGCCAAGAGTGTGCAAAGCTGTCATCAAGGCAAAGGGTGGCTACTTTGAAGAATCTCAAATATGAAATATATTTTTATTTGTTTAGCACTTTTTTTGGTTACTACATGATTCCATGTGTGTTATTTCATAGTTTTGATGTCTTCACTATTATTCTACAATATAGTAAATATAAAGAAAAACCCTTGAATGAGTAGTTTTTTCCCAAACATTTGTGTGTGTGTTTAGTCAAATATAGATGAAAAGTTTAAAGGCCCATTGCAGTTTTTTTTTCTCCTGTGTTTTGTATCATTTCTACACATTCTTGTTATCAGCAGGTTTGTAATGGGATTGAGTTTCAGCGTTCCATGGTGACGTCACTGTGGTAAATTGGTTAATAGACCAATAACAAACCTCTCTGCCTGTTTTTAGTTTTCCCCTCGCCACTCAGACCACTCCCAGACAGTCCTAGCAAAATTCTTGCTTGAGAAGTAGTTTTTTGTTAAAAAGCTATTCCCCCAATTTAATGGAAATCTATTACAGTTAGTTACTTAATTGTTACCCAGAAAGGATTTGATATTGATATAAAAATGGCTGCATTGTGTCTTTTAAGGGAAACATTTGAGTGTATTTCCAGTGTGTGTTAGTGTACGGTTATCCGTTGATGAAGGCTTGGGTGGGTGTTTAATTTTCCAGAAGAACCAGCAGCAGCAGGGGAACAACCACACCAATGGTGCGGGGCACACTGGTAACCCTGACAATAGCCATGCCCAGGGCCCACCCCTAAAGAAGGTGCGAGTGATCCCGCCCGTCACTACCTCAAGTGGCCTCATGACCTCAGACTACCAGGTATGGTACACACACGCAATACCATATTCAGCATGATTTATCTCATTTCTGGGTTATCCCACCAAGTCATACCAAATTGGAAATTAAGAGTCTGATTAGTTACCTTATTTATCTGTCAGCGCTCCAATCCACATGCTGCCTACCAGAACCCCGGACCAAGCACATCACTGCCCCAAAGCAGCATTGGATACTCCTCTACCTCCCAGCAGCCCCCGCAGTACTCACACCAGACCCACCGCTACTGACCCCTGACCTCTACCCACCCCTCGCCATGCCCGCTAGGGAGAATGTACTGAGGGAAGTGGGTGTGTCCAAGGCAACAGCCCACCGGTCCACCCTCACTGCAGCAGTCCATTAGCCCAGTATGTTAATATAATATCCTCATTCTAAAAGAACATGACATAACGCAACAACATCAGCCATGACAGAACATGACATAACGCAACAACATCAGCCATGACAGAACATGACATAACGCAACAACATCAGCCATGACAGAACATGACATAACGCAACAACATCAGCCATGACAGAACATGACATAACGCGACAACATCAGCCATGACAGAACATGACATAACGCGACAACATCAGCCATGACAGAACATGACATAACGCAACAACATCAGCCATGACAGAACATGACATAACGCAACAACATCAGCCATGACAGAACATGACATAACGCAACAACATCAGCCATGACAGAACATGACATAACGCAACAACATCAGCCATGACAGAACATGACATAACGCAACAACATCAGCCATGACAGAACATGACATAACGCAACAACATCAGCCATGACAGAACATGACATAACGCTGGCGTCAACATCAGCCATGACAGAACATGACATAACAGCGACAACATCAGCCATGACAGAACATGACATAACGCGACAACATCAGCCATGACAGAACATGACATAACGCGACAACATCAGCCATGACAGAACATGACATAACGCGACAACATCAGCCATGACAGAACATGACATAACGCGACAAAATCAGCCATGACGGAACTTGACATAACGCGACAATATCAGCCATGACGGAACTTGACATAACGCCGACAACATCAGCCATGACAGAACATGACTTAAATTCAACCATGAGCAACACATGGAGACTAAACCTTCAAACTAGAGGAAGATGGAGAAGGAAGAACAGATGCTGTCAGTTTGTTGTTTCCCTTGTTCCTTCCTCTTTGGTTCAAGTCATCGTCGCTGCAAGTTTGTGACCATTACAAAGTTAACCTTCAGAACTGGTACTTAACTACAGCCACAGACCAACAAACAGGTGGACCCGGGGCTCCCCTTACCCTCCTTTTCTTCTTTCCTCTCCTTACCCCTCCACCAAAGCTCTCCCCTCTTCCTGTTGAAGCTTCGATGAGACTAAAGCTGCTATGTGACTGCCAGCATTGACAGAATATATATATATATGTCTGTCCTGTCTCTGTCCCTCTGTCTGTTTGTCTTCCCATCTGTCTTTGTGTCTGTCCGCCCTTCCATGGGCATCTTCGTTGGGGACCGAATTGAGCTGCTGACAGGAGCATTCTGGGAGTTTGTGGGGCCCCGCCCACAGCTCTGATTGAGGGCTTTATTGAGAAAAAAAAAACCAACAACAATGGAATAAAAGAAAAAAAAGATTTTAGTAGTTTATAATTTAATCCGTTTTGTTTTCACAAAACAAAAAAAAGTGGTGAAGCAGCTTCTGTTGTGCTGAGAGAGAGCTGCCGTTTTTATCGCTGTGGGCAAAGCCTTATCTTCTTGATGACAAACCAACACATTGTGTGGAGGATGGCATATGGAACATGCATTTTTACTGTATTGAAATATTTTACAAGACGCAAGTATCCTGACAATAAAAGTGGAAACGTTGACATTGGAGTCTCTGTCTTGCTGTCTTTTTGTGTCTGTCTGTCTGTCTTTTTCTCTCTCTCTGTGTTATGTGAGTGTTTTTTTTTCAGGTTCTGTTCTCTTCCAGGAATAGAAGTGTCTTCAATAATGGAACAATCCCAGTTCGTCGTCCTTTTTTTTTTTTTTTTATCTCTAAGGTCTGTCAATACTCGTTCTCTGCGCTCTCCCTCTCTATATCTCTTCTGGTCTTTTTCACTCTCACACACTTACACAGAAGATGAGGTTGCCCTCCCAAAATATAGTCTGCCCCCATTGCCCAGTTCAAAGCTTGTGCATCCCTAAAACAAGCAGTCATCCCAGTCAGTTACTAAAGCTGCTAGAATGGAATCAGTCCAGCTCTATCATTAAACCCACCACTGCCACGTGTCAATTGCTCCCAAAAACCCTCTCAAAAGATGCCCCAGTTATAAGACCCTTTTAAACTGTAGGCCAAATCCTCCATCCCCCAAAATTTGTTTCTTTTAAGCCTTTAACGTTAACACGGCATGGGGACTGGATTGCATAAAATGGTAAACCCGCTGTAGCCTCCCCTACACACCCGGAGACCCCGCCCTATCCTTGCCCGACAGGGAACCTCGATGTCACTCATGCCTTTCAAGGGCTGCGATTTGACAATGGGAACACCCACTACTTATTAAATCCTTGTTGCTGAATGCTGATTGGCGGAGGCTGCCGGTGGATCCGGCCCCCCGCGGTGGATTGTTTAGAGTGGCCAGACCGCCAGGGACACAGATGGCAGCGCGAACAAGAGGAGAATCTAACGGGACATGCTGCCAGATTAAACTATTACATTTCTGACTGCTGGTGAGGGTATTTACTATGCTTTTATAACTCCTATGAATCGGAATATTACTCGCCAAACTGTTTATATTTGCCCCTAATTTAATGTTTTGTTTTATATATATATATATGTAGAATTGCGTTAATCCAAATGGTCGAACCACTGACTGGACATAGCGGCCGGCCACCACTAGTGGACACTCAATAGATTATAATGATGAAGCACAAGGGCTTTACGAGTTCTGTGTCCAAGGCCCGATTCTTTAAATACAATTATTGCCTATTTCTGCACTGTCCATTTGGCCACTGCCTTGCTCGGAACAGGTTGATTATTGTTTACTGGAACGGACCAAATGCATTTGATGTAGAAAGTGTTAGAACTAAGTTGGGTTATAATATTGTTGCTATCGGTGCAGGCTGGGAAATAGAATCGTTAAACAGATGTAGGTCAGCCGACCCATCAGTAACGGGAAGAGACACTGAGGAACTTTGATTGATCGCGCTTGCCATCAGTGTTGTGTCTGCGTGTGTAGAATAGGCTATGTTGTGTTTGTGCACTGCCTGCAGCCAGCGCACAGGCGGCTGGTTTTGTTGCTCACCCACACTCTACTGAAAGCAAGATGGATTAACTACAATTGTTCTATTAATATGTGCAATGGGCTACATTATTCTGTGAATGTAGGGCAGTGACATGTCAATTATTATAAGGGTCACAGGCTATAATTAATATAGCCTGTATTATTAATATAACTGTCTATCAGGGCGAATAGGCATGTTGTAGAGACCATGCATGATCTAGCAATGTCAGAGTAGGAGTTTTAGCGTAATTTTTAGGGCAATGAGTAACCTGACGTAATTGATCTTGCAATATTGATGAACCCCACCACGAGCTCTCGCGCCAAGAGGCTGTACTTGACTCATAAATGTATAATGTTGCCCTGCTCAGGAATTTCGGCATCCATAGTAAAAGCTGTGTGTGGGCGTAGAGGGTCTTTAGGGAGACACATGAACGACATCCTGGTGGCAGCAGTCAGGATGACTCTAGTGAAGTTCAAAGGCCCTCTGCTCTCTGAGCTCTCGAGATGGCGAATGTGCAGCTAATCGTCTGAGGCTATAGTGGCTTTGTGTGCATGGCAGAGAAAATTACTTTAACTCTGTCATTAAAAGTTATCAGTTTGTCAGAGTAGCCTATATGCCTGGCGGAGCTATTCCTGTGTGTTTGTATTAGGGCTTTACTCTTTCTTTAACTTCGTGCAGTTTCACACTTTCTCCCCACCTCTCTCTCCCCAACTCGCTAGTGTTTTTTCTCTCTTGCTCTCTCTCTCCCCACCTCTCTCTTTCTCAAATGTTCTTACTCATATATCAGTGGAGGCTCCTCAGAGGAGGAAGGGTAGGACCATCCTCCTCAGTGAATTTCATAAAAAAATAGTGTAACGTTAAAAAAGCTATTTTTAGATAAAACTATACTAAATATATTCACATGTCACAAAATTATTGATTAAAACACACTATTTTGCAAAGAAGGTCTACAGTAGCCTCAACAGCGCCATGGTGTAGCCGGAGGATAGCTAGCATCCGTCCTCTTCTGGGTACATTGACTTCAATACAAAACCTAGGAGGCTCATAGTTCTCACCCCCTTACATAGACTTACACAGTAATTATGACAATTTCTGGAGGACGTCCTCCAACTAGGGTTGAATGGCGGGACCCCGGTTATCGAGATTTACTGCCCAAAACCACTCCCTTTTCCCTGGATA
Organism: Brachymystax lenok tsinlingensis; assembly: GCA_030435695.1. Lineage (NCBI taxonomy): Eukaryota > Metazoa > Chordata > Actinopteri > Salmoniformes > Salmonidae > Brachymystax > Brachymystax lenok. The sequence continues at coordinate 14,330,476 of CM059814.1, forward strand.
TATAACTGCGAGGAAACGGTCAATTATAATAAATTATTCATGTCAATAGTGATGTGACATGGAACTGTTAAATTATATGCAATGTCTAAATATGTCTTCTCTACGGCCTTCACTCGGTTCTCTGCATGATGAATCATCAACGCTCATGGTTGGGACAGACAGTCCATCTCAGTATGGAGCAGCAGTTCCCAATGCATGTAGACCTATCATCTCATCATGGGAACTTTTTCCCTTGTGACAGGAAGGCCTACATTTGCTGCAGAATAGCCTATGCTACAGTAATTTAAAGACTGAATGTGCGTATAATTTACACATCTCCATCTGGCTTTCGGGGGTCACTTTTTTTTTTTTTTTATTATTGCAGTTGCAGAGTTTTGAAACAGCCTATCGTTAAGTCAGAGCATTCGCAAGCAGTCTTCCTCTCTCTCATTGCATCCAAAATAGATAATCCTGTTCAAGATTGATATACAGACGTGCTCAAATTTGTTGGTACCCTTACAGCTCATTGAAATAATGCTTCATTCCTCCTGAAAAGTGATGAAATTAAAAGCTATGTTATCATGTCTACTTACATGCCTTTGGTATGTCATAGAATAAAGCAAAGAAGCTGTGAAAAGAGATTAATTATTGCTTATTCTAAATCAAATCAAATTGTATTTGTCACATACACATGGTTAGCAGATGTTAATGCGAGTGTAGCGAAATGCTTGTGCTTCTAGTTCCGACCATGCAGTAGTATCTAACAAGTAATCTAACAATTTCACAACAACTACCTTATACACACAAGAGTAAAGGAATGAATACGAGTATGAACATATAAATATATGGATGAGCGATGGCTGACCGACAATCCTACAAAGATATTCTAAAATGGCCTGGACACATTTGTTGGTACCCCTTAGAAAATATAAATAATTGGATTATAGTGATATTTCAAACTAATTAGTATCACACACGTCTCCAATCTTGTAATCAGCCATTCAGTGTATTTAAATGGAGAATAGTAGTAACTGTGCTGTTTGGTATCATTGTGTGCACCACACTGAACATGGACCAGAGAAAGCAAAGGAGATATTTTTCTGAGGAGATCAGAAAGAAAATAATAGACAAACATGGTAAAAGTAAAGGCTACAAGACCATCTCCAAGCAGCTTGATGTTCCTGTGACAACAGTTACAAATATTATTAAGAAGTTTATGGTCCATGGAAATGTAGCCAACCTCCCTGGGTGCGGCCACAAGAGGAAAATCCACCCATGACTGAACAGAAGGATAATGCAAATAGCAGAAAACAAACCAAGGATATCTGCCAAAGAGATACAAGCTGAACTCCAAGGTGAAGGTACGTCAGTTTCTGATCGCACCATCTGTTGCTTTTTGAGCAAAAAACATAAAGACAGACTGGAATTTGCTAAAATGCATATTGACAAGCCACAATCCTTCTGGGAGTCAAAACTGGAGCTTTTTGGCAAGTCACATCAGCTTTATGTTCACAGATGAAAAAATGAAGCTTTCAAAGAAAATAACACCATGCCTACAGTGAAACATGGAGCAGGCTCACTTATGTTTTGGGGCTGCTTTGCTGCGCCTGGCACAGGGTGCCTTGAATACGTGCAGGGCACAATGAAATCTCAAGACTATCAAGGCATTCTGGAACGAAACGTACTGCCCAGTGTCAGAAAGCTCTGTCTCAGTCGCAGGTCATGGGTCCTCCAACAGGATAATGACCCAAAACACACAGCTAAAAGCACCCAAGAATTGAAAAGAACAAAACATTGGACTATTCTGAAGTGGCCTTCTATGAGGCCTGATCTGAATCCTATCGAACGTTTATGGAAAGAGCTGAAACCTGCAGTCTGGAGAAGGCACCCATCAAACCTGAGACAGCTAGAGCACTTTGCTCAGGAAGAGTGGGCCAAACTACCTGTTAACAGGTGCAGAAGTCTCATTGAGAGCTACAGAAAACGTTTGATTGCAGTGATTGCCTCTAAAGGTGGTGCAACAAAATATTAGGTTAAGGGTCCTATCATTTTTGTCCATGCCATTTCATTTGTTTTATTATTTACAATATTATGTTGAATAAAAAAATCTAAAGCAAAGTATGATTTCTATTAAATATGGAATAAACAATGGTGGATGCCAATTGCTTTTCAGTTTCAAGTTATTTCAGAGAAAATTGTGCATTCTTTGTATTTTGTGGAGGGGTACCAACAAATTTGAGCACATCTATACAGGACCAGTCAAAAGTTTGGACACATCTACTCATTCAAGGGTTTTTCTTAATTTTTTTTACTATTTTCTACATTGTATAATAATAGTGAAGACATCAAAACTATGAAATAACACATATGGAATCATGTAGTAACCAAAAACGTGTTAAACAAATCAAAATATATTTTATATTTGAGATTCTTAAAAGTAGCCACCCTTTGCCTTGATGACAGCTTTGCACACTCTTGGCTTTCTCTCAACCAGCTTCACCTGGAATGCTTTTCCAACAGTCTTGAAGGAGTTCCCACATGCTGAGCACTGGTTGGTTGCTTTTCCTTCACTCTGTGGTCCAACTCATCCCAAATCATCTCAATCTGGAGAAGGTTTTCATCAAGGATCTCTCTGTACTTCTAGGAAGAATCTTGGTGGTTCCAAACTGTGCCTTGACACAATCCTGTCTCGGAGCTCTATGGACAATTCTTTTGACCTCATGGCTTGGTTTCTGCATTGACATACACTGTCAACTGTGGGACCTTACAGTTGAAATCTGAAGTTTACATACACTTAGGTTGGAGTCAATAAAACTTGTTTTTCAACCACTCCACACATTTCTTGTTAACAAACTATAGTTTTGGCAAGTCGGTTATGAAATCTACTTTGTGCATGATACAAGTAATTTTTCCAACAATTGTTTACAGACAGATTATTTCAATTTTAATTCACTGTATCACAATTCCTGTGGGTCAGAAGTTTACGTACACTAAGTTGACTGTGTCTTTAAACACCTTGGAAAATTCCAGAAAATTATGTCATGGCTTTAAAAGCTTCTGATAGGCTAATTGACATCATTTGAGTCAATTGGAGGTGTACCTGTGGATGTATTTCAAGGCCTACCTTCAAACTCAGTGCCTCTTTGCTTGACATCATGGGAAAATCAAAAGAAATCAGCCAAGACCTAAAAAAAAAAAAATTGTAGATCACCACAAGTCTAGTTCATCCTTGGGAGCTATTTCCAAACACCTGAGGTACCACGTTCATCTGTACAAACAATAGTACGCAAGTATAAACACCATGGAACCACGCAGCTGTCATACTGCTCAGGAAGGAGACGTGTTCTGTCTCCTAGAGATGAACGTACTTTGGTGCGAAAAGTGCAAATCTATCCCAGAACAACAGCAAAGGACCTTGTGAAGATGCTGGAGGAAACAGGTACAAAAGTATCTATATCCACAGTAAAACAAGTTTTATATCGACATGGCCTGAAAGGCCGCTCAGCGAGGAAGAAGCCACTGCTCCAAAACCACCGTAAAAAAGCCAGACTACGATTTGCAACTGCACATGGGGACAAAGATCGTACTTTTTGGAGAAATGTCCTCTGGTCTGGTGAAACAAAAATAGAAACCTATCGTTGTTACGTTGAGCTGGGTGAATGGAATATGAATGACAGTCATCCAATATGCTGTAATAGAAATAAGGCCATGCTCATAAAGAAATGTATAATCCTCCCTCATCTTAAATGCCACCGATTATTATTGTTTCATTCACACCTGCACTGTTGGAGCTCGGAGCTTAAGAATTTCAATGTACACTGCAACTACATTTGCAAACCTGAATGTGACTAACTATAAGAAATCGTGATCTAAACTCTCTCTCTCTCTATTTTTCCATGTGTCTCTCTTTCTCCCCTCTCTTCCTTTCTGAGTGGAGTGCCCTCTTTTCAGGGTGTGTTAAAGGAGGTCTGGGGGAGGAGGAGGGGAGCGGAGGGGGAGGCATGCATGGGAGCACTCTGCTGTTGCCGTGTGAACGGAGCTCTATTGTCCTAGGAACCTTTCAGAGTGGCTTCCCTGAGGCTCCTGCACACCCCCTCCCTCACTAACTCAGTCTCTACACACACACACACACACACACACACACTACTCTTTCTCCCCCTCTCTCTCTCTCACACACACACACACCATATACACACATTATTTACCCCCTCACACACACACAATATACACACATTATTTACCCCCTCACACACACACACACACACATGTTCCCTTCCTTTCTCCCCCTTCCTTTCATTTGCCTCCCCACCCCAACCTCTAATTACCTCCCCATTGTCACGCCAGACAAGAACAAATCAAACTCATGGCATATGTTAACTATACTCAGAACTTCCAAGCAGAGCAGACCAACACATTTCACAGACTAGCGTTTTTCTATAATAATGTAGGCCTGATTCGATACACAAACCAGGGCGCTATTTAACAGCAGGCTTAATTAGCTGTTTTCAGTGAGTTTTGTGGCAGCAGACGATGATGGAGTCATTTCTCCTTTGTTGTCCCTTATTGGTTTATGGCTGTAAGCAGGGCTTGGCAGGGGGTATTGGACTGAGGCCAGCTAAGAACTGTAGCCTTGTGGGGAGGTTGCTACTTGGTCAGAAATTACTATTTTCTCTGTCAACCCCATCAAAGGGGCTAGCCTAGCAGTTAAGATTGTTGGGCCAGAAACCGAAAGGTCACTGGTTCAAATCCCTGAGCCAGCAAGTTGGAAAAATCTGCTGTTCTGCCCTTGAGCAAGGCAGTTAACCCCCAACAACAATTGCTCCCGGGCACCGTGACGTGGACATCGATTAAGGCAGCCAACCGCACCTCTCTGTTTCAGAGGGGTTGGGTTAAATGCGGAAGACACATTTCGGTGGAATGCATTCAGTTGTGCAACTGACTAGATATCTCTTTTCCCTTCACAAAACCCCTATTCATCAATGACACACATAGCCTAGCATACTAGATCTGAGATGAAGAGCATGGCTAAGGGGTCAGCTATGCTGTTGGGTGTGTGGCCCCCAGCAGTTCCTCTAGCTGTATTGTTCTTCTGCTGCTCCTCTGGGAGGACAGGGAGTAGAGATGTTACACTGTGAGGAACAGGAAGCTGAAGCCGGGCGGAGGCCGCAAAAACAGGAAGCAGGAAGAGGCCCAGATAAGATGGCCGCTCCGGTGCTTTCTGAGATCCCTTTTTCATCTGCTGTAGAAGCTGCCCTTAGACTCAGATCTAGGATCAGCTTAGCCTCCTCGGATCTAGGATCAGCTTAGCCTCCGATCTAGGATCAGCGTAGCCTCCTCAGATCTAGGATCAGCTTAGCCTCCTCAGATCTAGGATCAGCTTAGCCTCCTCAGATGTAGGATCAGCTTAGCCTCCTCAGATCTAGGATCAGCTTAGCCTCCTCAGATCTAGGATCAGCTTAACCTCAGATCTAGGATCAGCTTAGCCTCCTCAGATCTAGGATCAGCTTAGCCTCCTCAGATCTAGGATCAGCTTAACCTCAGATCTAGGATCAGCTTAACCTCAGATCTAGGATCAGCTTAGCCTCCTCAGATCTAGGATCAGCTTAGCCTCCTCAGATCTAGGATCAGCTTAACCTCAGATCTAGGATCAGCTTAACCTCAGATCTAGGATCAGCTTAGCCTCCTCAGATCTAAACCATTCTAGGGAAGATGTTAACCTGACCTTAGATTAGTGTCAAGGAAAGGGCAACTTAATCCTTAGTGTCTAGTGAATGTGTCCAATTGCATTGGAGAGTGTGTGTGTTGGTCTGAACTATCAAGGGAATGGGTCTCAGTGTGCACGCCACGGGAGAGTGAGTTAGTGTTTTCGTTTGGACTGTTGACCCTACATCTGGGGCAGTGGTAAGGCTGGAAAGCATTAGCTGGACTGTAGCTTATTTTTCTAATATCTTAAATCTGTCTGCCGTTGGCCTGCTACTGTTTACTACTACAGTCTGGACGGGTCTGGCCGGTTCTGGACGGGTCACAGTTGTATGCCCAGTATCTTTAACCGTGTTTGTTAGTGTGTGGTAGTACGTCTGGCCCAGTGACTAGCTGTGTTTGTGTTTATACTGCTTACCATACTTATACTTGCAATAGTTATAACTTTAAGAAAATGTGTCTGTAAATACATCCTTTATGTAAGTACAGTGTGTCATATCATATGTATTGTGTGTCCTGTGCTTCTCTCTAGGTGTGACCGTGTGAAGCGTCACCATGCCTCTGGTGAAGAGGAACATCGACCCGCGCCACCTGTGCCGGGGGGCGTTGCCAGAGGGCGTAGGCAGTGAACTGGAGTGTGTGATGAACAACACCCTCTCCTCCATCATCCGCCAGCTCAGCAGCCTGAGTAACACACACACAGAGCACACACACCACTCTCAGAGCACTAACCACACACTACAAACAACTACATACGCTTTATACCAGTGTGTCAACAGTAACATATGTCATTATCATTGCCCTCTTCCACACCTATGAATAACATGCTTATGCTGCTCATGTTGTATTGATCCTCAATATATGAGACATGTTACAATTCTCAAGTGAGTTAACCCTATTGGAGCAATGGGTAGGTTGTTTGCCTTGCGACCCAGGTTCGGTTCCCTGCCCCGCCGTTCACTACAATGTTATACTATTACACACTCGCATTAAAATACTCTGTCATCACTATCTCCTAGTTATCTTGCTGCAGTGCACACTGCACAGTCCTGTTCGACGTTGATGAGAAGATGATGTAGTGTTTAATCCTGGAGCAGTGATTGATTTGTTAGGATCAGACCTAGAGGTCGCTAGGTCAAGACTCTGTCATCATAGACCCACAGGAGGATGTAATCCTGTTTAGATATTTCCGCGAGATTACATTCAGAATGTGTGTGTGTGTTTGTGTGTACTGCGGTATATTTAAGAGTGACAATGACCTAAGGGAGAAGAGCCTGAATACCCTGGCTGCTCCCATGACACAACCCATATCATGTCCTGTGGAATATATTGACATATTCTTTCCTCCCTTATACCCAGTATCCAACCACCACTGCTCTCCCTCTTGCTTTCTCTCGACCCTCCCTTTCTTGCTTTCTACGTCTTCCTCATACTCTGTTTTCCTCCCTCCCCCAACTCTCTCTCTTTCTCTCTCTGTCTCTCGTTCTCTCTGTCATTGGGAGAGTTCTTGTGGTGGGAGTGGGCCTTTCAGCAGCTGCTGTGTGGGTTAAATATAAATGACTGGGTACAAAGGCCTGGAAGGCCTGAGCTAGGGACAGGGGGTGTGGGGGTGTGTATCAGTGTGTGTGTATCTCTGTGTGTGTGTCCGTGTGTGTATCCGTGTGTGTGTGTGTATCCGTGTGTGTGTGTGTGTGTGTGTATCCGTGTGTGCTTGTTGATCCAGTAGGTCCAGTGAGTGTGTGGAGGTGGAGTGAATGTCAGAACCATGAAGAGAGGTCAGAGTTGATGGAACTCAGCATGCTAGATCTCTCTTCCTTCCTCTAGATAGAGGTCATCCTGTCAGTATAGTGACAGAAATAGTCTAGATATTTCTCCAGATGTCATCCTGTCAGTATGGTGAATGAACTAGTCTAGATATTTATCCAGAGGTCATCCTGTCATTATGGTGACAGAAATAGTCTAGATATTTCTCCAGAGGTCATCCTGTCAAAAAAACTTGTTAAAACTTTATTTTCAACCACTCCACAAATTTCTTGTTAACACACTATAGTTTTGGCTATTCGGTTAGGACATCTACTCCGTGCATGACACAAGTCATTTTTCCAACAATTGTTTACATACACATTATTTCACTTATAATTCACTATATCACAAATTCCAGTGGGTCAGAAGTTTACATACACTGTTGACTGTGTCTTTAAACAGCTTGGAAAATTCCTCCTATATCGACATAGCCTGAAAGGCCGCTCAGCAAGGAAGAAGCCACTGCTCCAAAACCGCCATAAAAAAGCCAGACTACGATTTGCAACTGCACATGGGGACAAATATTGTACTTTTTGGAGAAATGTCCTCTGGTCTGATGAAACAAAAATAGAGCTGTTTGGCCATAATGACCATCATTATGTTTGGAGGAAAAAGGGGGAGGCTTGCAAGCCGAAGAACACCATCCCAACCGTGAAGCACAGGGGTGGCAGCATCATGTTGTGGGGGTGCTTTGCTGCAGGAGGGACCGGTGCACTTCACAAAATAGATGGCATCATGAGGAAGGAAAATTATGTGGATATATTGAAGCAACATCTCAAGACATCAGTCAGGAAGTTAAAGCTTGGTCGCAAATGGGTCTTCCAAATGGACAATGACCCCAAGCATACTTCCAAAGTTGTGGAAAAATGGCTTAAGGACAACAAAGTCAAGGTATTGGAGTGGCCATCACAAAGCCCTGACCTCAATCCTATAGAAAATATGTGGGCAGAACTGAAAAAGCATGTGCGAGCAAGGAGGCCTACAAACCTGACTCAGTTACACCAGCTCTGTCAGGAGGAATGGGCCAAAATTCACCCAACTTATTGTGGGAAGCTTGTGGAAGGCTACCCGAAACTTTTGACCCAAATTAAACAATTTAAAGGCAATGCTACCAAATACTAATTGAGTGTATGTAAACTTCTGACCCACTGGGAATGTGATGAAATAAAAGCTGAAATAAATCATTTTCTCTACTATTATTCTGACATTTTACATTCTTAAGATAAAGTGGTGATCCTAACTGACCTAAGACAGGGATTTTTTCCCAGGATTAAACTGAGTTTAAGGTGTATGTAAACTTACGACTTCAACTGATATATATATATATATACACCCTCACACATAATTCACAATTTCTGACATTTTAAATATATATACAGTGCTGTGAAAAAGTATTTGTCCCCTTCCTGATTTCTTATTGTTTTGCACATTTGTCACACTTAAATGTTTCAGATCAACAAACACATTTTAATATTACACAAATATAACCCAAGTAAACACAAAATGCAGTGTTTAAGTGATAATTGTATTTATTAAGGGAAAAAATCTATCCGAACATTCATGGCCCTATGTGAAAAAGTAATTGCCCCCTAAACCTAATAACTGGTTGTGCCACCCTCAGCAGCAACAACTGCAATCAAGCGGTTGCGATAATTGGCAATGAGTCTTTCACACCGTGGAGGAATTTTGGCCCACTCTTCTTTGCAGAATTGTTTTAATTCAGACACTTTGGAGGGTTTTCGAGCATGAACCACCTTTTTAAGGTCACGCCACAGCATCTCAATCGGATTCAAGTCCGGACTTTGACTAGGCTACTCCAAAACCTTCATTTCGTTTTTTTAAAGTCATTCAGAGGTGGACTTGCTGGTGTGTTTTGGATCATTGTCCTGCTGCAGAACCCAAGTGCGCTTCAGCTTGAGGTCACAAAACTGATGGCCGGACATTCTCCTTCAGGATTTTTTGGTAGAGAGCAGAATTCATTGTTCCGTCAATCACAGGAAGTCGTCCAGGTCCTGAAGCAGCAAAGCAGCCCCAGACCATCACCATATTTGACTGTTGGTATGATGTTTCTGTTCTGAAATGCTGTGTTACTTTTACACCAGATGTAAATTTACAAGTCCCACAAATACACCTCTAAAATAAATTTGGGCTTTAATTAAAATTATGCTGATCAAATATCAGAATTTACAATACACTGTTGCTTGTAGTTAAAAACCACATTCAAACAGTGCAAGTTACAGAGATTGTTTATTTATTTTCATTTTGAGAAAACATTTTCAAATCTAAAAACACCTTCCAAAAAGTTCAACTTTTGTCTCATCAGTCCACAGAATATTTTCCCAAAAATCTTGGGGATCATCAACATGTTTTTTTGCCAAAAGTGAGACGAGCCTTTATGTTCTTTTTGGTCAGCAGTGGTTTTCGCCGTGGAACTCTGCCATGGATGCCATTTTTGTCCAGTGTCTTTCTTATGGTTGAGTCATGAACACTGACCTTAACTGAGGCAGGTGAGGCCTGCAGTTCTTTAGATGTTGTTGTTGGTTCTTTTGTGACCTCTTGGATGAGTCGTCGCTGTGCTCTTGGGGTGATTTTGGTAGGCCGGCCACTCCTGGGAAGGTTCACCACTGTTCCAAATTTTTTCCATTTGTGGATAATGGCTCTCACCGTGGTTCGCTGGAGTCCCAAAGCTTTAGAAATTGCCTTGTAACCCTTTCCAGACTGATAAGTGTCAATTACTTTGTTTCTTATCTGTTCCTGAATTTATTTGGACCGCGGCATGTTGTCTTGCTTTTTGAGATCTTTTGGCCTACTTCACTTTGTCAGACAGGTTCTATTTAAGTGATTTCTTGATTTAACAGGTCTGGCAGTAATCAGGCCTGGGTGTGGCTAGCGAAATTGAACTCAGCTTTCCAAAAAATTTGATTAACCACAGTAAATTCATGATTTAACAAGGGGGGCAATTACTTTGTCACATAGGGCCATGAAGGTTCGGATAGCTTTTTTTCCCTTAATAAATACAATTATTACTTAACTGCATTTTGTGTTTACTTGGGTTATCTTTGTGTAATATAAAAATTTGTTTGTTGATCTGAAACATTTAAGTGGGTCAAATGTGCAGAAAAATAAGAAATCAGGAAGGGGGCAAATACTTTTTCACAGCACTGTTTGTATACTTGTACTTATACATTATACATGTACTTATACACTACCGGTCAAAAGTTTTTGAACACCTACTCTTTCCAAGGTTTTTCTTTATTTTTACTATTTTCTACATTGTAGAATAATAGTGAAGACATCAAAACTATGAAATAACACATATGGAATCATGTAGTAAACAAAAAAGTGTTAAACAAATCAAAATATATTTTAATTTGAGATTCTTCAAGTAGCCACCCTTTGCCTTGATGACAGCTTTGCACACTCTTGGCATTCTCTCAACCAGCTTCATGAGGTAGTCACCTGGAATGCAACAGGTGTGCCTTCTTAAGTTAATTTGTGGTACACAGTACCAGTCATAAGTTTGGACACACCTACTCATTCCAGGGTTTTTCTTTATTTTTACTGTTTTCTACATTGGGATCATATCTTTCACCTGGATTCACCTGGTCAGTGTCACGGAAAGAGCATGTTTTGTACATTCAGTGTATATACTGTCATTATAAAGAGAACAGTATAGTTTCCTCAAAGTGCAGTGCATGCATAGTATGCATAATTTAGTGCACCAGGATGTCATGCTAACCACATGATCCATCTGTCTACCCTTGTACTGCAGGTAAACATGCGGAGGACATCTTCGGAGAGTTGTTCAATGAGGCCAACACGTTTTACCTGAGAGCCAACTCCCTGCAGGACCGCATCGACCGCCTGGCCGTTAAGGTCACCCAGCTGGACTCCACCGTGGAGGAAGGTGAGACAGGGGTTAGAGGTCACAGGAAATAGGAAGTGACATTTTTACTCGTTGACATAGCGATGTGAGGTCCTTTGCATTAATGAGTTACAACAGGTGTAAAAGTGCTGAAACATATATAAATACTTCTCTCACACCCTGTCTATCCCCCTCTCCCTAACCCTCTCTCTCACACCCTGTCTATCCCCCTCTCCCTAACCCTCTCTCTCACACCCTGTCTATCCCCCTCTCCCTAACCCTCTCTCTCACACCCTGTCTATCCCCCTCTCCCTAACCCTCTCTCGCCTTCTCTTTCTGTCATCGCTCTCGCTCTCTCTCGCTCTTTGTTTGTCCTCTCTTTCGCTGTCCTCAGTCTCTCTGCAGGACATCAACATGAAGAAGGCGTTTAAGAGCAGTACAGCCCAGGACCAGCAGGTGGTGTCCACGAGGAGCGTTCCCATCCCTGTCAAGGAGATGTACAACCTGAGTAACAAACCTCCACCTCTCAACATCCTCTCCAAATATAGGTGTGTTCTCTCCCCCTCCCTTTCTATGATCTGTCCAATGTTTCATACCCAGAGCAGTCTAAACCCAGAGTCAAATACCTCACCAGATCTGTCTAATGTCTCCTACCCAGGGCAGTCTAAACCCAGAGTCAAATACCTCACCTGATCTGTCTAATGTCTCCTACCCAGGGCAGTCTAAACCCAGAGTCAAATACCTCACCTGATCTGTCTAATGTCTCCTACCCAGGGCAGTCTAAACCCAGAGTCAAATACCTCACCAGATCTGTCTGTCTCCTACCCAGGGCAGTCTAAACCCAGAGTCAAATACCTCACCTGATCTGTCTAATGTCTCCTACCCAGGGCAGTCTAAACCCAGAGTCAAATACCTCACCTGATCTGTCTAATGTCTCCTACCCAGGGCATTCTAAACCCAGAGTCAAATACCTCACCTGATCTTGTTTTGTAGTCTCATAATGAAATGTTGTGGACTTAATTTCCCACATCCCCTGACCCACGTTTGCCCTTTGACCCTGTAGGGATGACCACAAGGAGGGGCTGAAGTTCTACACTGACCCCTCCTACTTCTTCGACCTGTGGAGAGAGAAGATGCTGCGGGACACGGAGGACAAGAGGAAGGAGAAGAGGAAGAACAAAGTAAGCAAAATAATCTCTCCCTTCTCTTTCTTGTCCGCCTCCGTCTCCACTAATATGTGTCTCCTCGCAGGAACAGAAGCGTTGTGTGGACGGGACGTTGCAGAGGGAGGTGAAGAAGGTGCGTAAGGCTCGGAACCGTCGCCAGGAGTGGAATATGTTGGCCCTGGATAAGGAGCTGAGGCCTGACCACCACCACACACACTCGCTCCACCGGGGGGCCACCTGCGAGGGATCACTGTCCCCTGAGATGAGGCCAGTCCAAATACACACACAGTTGCATACATACTGTATGATGAGGTCATAAAACAAAGATTAATTTATAAGATAACATATCAAATGTAAAAAAGTATGAAATAATTACTTTTCTGTATAATACTTTTCTGTATAGATGGTTATTACTTGCATGGAAATAATGTTTCCCCCAGTGGAAATAAGGGGTTTCCCCCAGTGGAAATAAGGGGTTTCCCCCAGTACTATGATAATTTAGTCTCTGTCAGCTGTTCAAGGAGATGTGACAGTCCTCTTACTCCCCCTGCTGGCCATTCTGTAAAATGTTGTCTCCCTCTCCCTCCCTTTCTCTCTCTTAGGGGTCTTGGGCCTGACCACCACCAACGCCACTACCCTCACTCAACCAATCATGCTGGTCACGCCCACACGTACTCCGGCCCGCCTCCCAGTCTCCTGGCTGCTCAGCTGGCTGCTCAAGGAAACGCCACTCTGGACCATGCCTACAGGGGATACAACCTGGGTCGCCCCCACAATGCTCCACCCCCTCTCCCTCCCATTGAGAACATGAATGGATCCATGTCTCTACCACCTGTGGACTACAGGTCAGTGAGTGCACCTAAATAAACACTGGCAGACAGATTGATGCATAAATACACTCAAATAAACATTAACACAGGGACACCAAACAAACTCACATACGCTCTTTTGTTTGGGCTCTGCCCCCGGCTCCAGGGTTTGTTGTGTTTAATGTGCTATTGGTTTGGGTTAGATCTGATGATAAACAACAGGCTTTATTCTCTCTGGAGCTTAGCGGTTGGCTCTGTTTTGTTTTTTATTTATTTATTTTACCTTTTATTTAACTTCAAACCCGATTTAGGTAGGCTAGTTGAGAACAGGTTCTCATTTACTACTGCGGCCTGGCCAAGATAAAGCACAGCAGTTTGATACATACAACAACAAAGAGTTACACATGGAATACACAGACATACAGCCAATAATACAGTAGAAAAATGAAAAAATAAAATAAAAATAAGTCTATATACAGTGAGTGCAAATGAGGTAAGATAAGGAAGGTAATGGCAACAAATAGGCCATGGTGGCGAGGTAATTACAATATAGCAATTAAACACTGGGATGGTAGATGTGCAGAAGATAAATGTGCAAGTTACTGGGGTGCAAAGGAACAAGATAAATAAATAAATAAATACAGTATGGGGATGAGGTAGTAGGATGGGCTGTTTACAGATGGGCTATGTGCAGGTGCAGAGATCTGTGAGCGGCACTGACAGCTGGTGCTTAAAGCTAGTGAGGGAGATATGAGTCTCCAGCTTCAGTGATTTCTGGAGTTCGTTTCAGTCATTGGCAGCAGAGAACTGGAAGGAAAGGCAGCCAAAGGAGGAATTTGCTTTTGGGGTGACAGAATGGTGTCGTCTGCGTAAAGGTGGAACAGAGAATCACCGGCAGCAAGAGCAACATCATTGATGTATACAGAGAAGAGAGTCGGCCCGAGAATTGAACCCTGAGGCACCCCCATAGAGACCGCCAGAGATCCGGACAGAAGGCCCTCTGATTTGATACACTGAACTCTATCAGAGAAGTAGTTGGTGAACCAGGCGAGGCAATCATTTGAGAAACCAAGGCTGTTGAGTCTGCCAATAAGAATGTGGTGATTGACAGAGTCAAAAGCCTTGGCCAGGTCAATGAATACAGCTGCACAGTAATGTCTCTTATTGATAGCGGTTATGATATCGTTTAGTACCTTGAGTGTGGCTGAGGTGCACCCATGACCAGCTCTGAAACCAGATTGCATAGCGGAGAAGGTACGGTGGGATTTGAAATGGTCGGTAATCTGTTTGTTAACTTGGCTTTCAAAAACCTTTTGAAAGGCAGGGTAGGATAGATATGGGTCTGTAGCAGTTTGGGTCTAGAGTGTCACCCCCTTTGAAGAGGGGGATGACCGCGGCAGCTTTCCAATCTTTGGGAATCTCAGACGATACGAAAGAGAGGCTTAACAGGCTAGTAATAGGGGTTGCAACAATTTCGGCAGATCATTTTAGAAAGAGAGGGGCCAGATTGTGTAGCCCGGCTGATTTGTGTAGGGGGCCAGATTTTGCCGCTCTTTCAGAACATCAGCTATCTGGATTTGGGAGAAGTAGCAATGGGGGAAGCTTGGGCGAGATGCTGTGGGGAGTGCGGGGCTGTTGACCGGGGTAGGGGTAGCCAGGTGTGAAAGTATGGCCAGCCGTAGAAAAATGCTTATTGTAGTTCTAAATTATAGTGGATTTGTCAGTGGTGACAGTATTTCCTAGCCTCAATGCAGTGGGCAGCTGGGAGGAGGTGCTTTTATTCTCCATAGACTTTACAGTGTCCCAGAACTTTTTAGAGTTTGTGCTACAGGATGCACATTTCTGCTTGAAAAGGCTAGCCTTAGCTTTCATAACTTCCTGTGTATATTGGTTCCTGACTTCCCTGAAAAGTTGCATATCGCGGGGGGCTATTTGATGCTAATGCAGAATGCCACAGGATGTTTTTGTGCTGGTCAAGGGCAGTCAAGTCTGGAGTGAACCAAGGGCTATATTTGTTCCTGGTTCTACATTTTTTGAAAGGGGCATGCTTATTTAAGATGGTGAGGAAGGCACTCTTAAAGAATAACCAGGCATCCTCTACTGACGGGATGAGGTCAATATCCTTCCAGAATACCCAGGCCAGGTCGATTAGAAAGGCCTGCTCGCTGAAGTGTTTTAGGGAGCGTTTGACAGTGATGAGGGGTGGTCTGTACTGTCATCCCATACAAGCCAAGTACTGCACTGGTACACTCAAAACCCAAACACTGTCCTCTGCTTTGGTCTTGACATGACTCGTCTGTGACCTGTCTAACTCTGGTAATAATTCCATCCTGTTGTTCTTTCTTCTTGAACTTGTCAGAGAATGTTTGTATGGTAGGATTATCATGGTTATATTTGAGATGATTTTGTGGAGTGGCCAATAAATATATCATACTTTTTATTTCTGAAATGGTTATGATGATTAATATAATGCCTTATGTTCACCCTCCATCTGTCCCTCTCTCTCTCAGTATGGAGGGATATGGAAACGGCTCCCCTCCTCCTGCTCTCATGCCATCTGCACAATCTGCCTTTGCCACGCCCCCCGGAGGCCCACTTCCTCCTCCAGGTCTAATGGGATCAGCTGGTGTCTATGCCCTGCCCCCACCACCTATCGCTGGGTCGCTGGTGGCTCCAACTCCCCCGATGCCCCCGCCCCCTCCTCCAGGCTCCTCCTACTCTACCACTCCCAAGATGTCCTCCGTGCCCCACAATGCCCAGCCTGTTAATGATGCTCGTAGTGATCTGCTGGCTGCCATACGCATGGGTAAGACTACGTATCTGTATCTAACCCACCTGTCTCTGTGGCAGAGGTATTCAGTGTGTGTGTGTGTCTGTCTGTCTGTCTGTCTGTCTGTCTGTCTGGCGAGTTTGTTTTGCATTACCTGGCACTCCGGGGGGGGGGGATTTCTCTTTAGGGCCAAGGGAATGATCTAAAATGAGCAAGTTGCGCCTACCTTGGGCCACGGGCCATGCAAACCGAACTTTCCTTTTCTGTCTGTTTGACTGTCTGACTGGCTGACTGCCTAACTGTCTCTCTCCCTGGCTGTAGGTATCCAGTTGAAGTGTGTCTGTGTGTAACTGTCTCTCTCCCTGGCTGTAGGTATCCAGTTGAAGTGTGTCTGTGTGTAACTGTCTCCCTCCCTGGCTGTAGGTATCCAGTTGAAGTGTGTCTGTGTGTAACTGTCTCTCCCTGGCTGTAGGTATCCAGTTGAAGTGTGTCTGTGTGTAACTGTCTCTCCCTGGCTGTAGGTATCCAGTTGAAGTGTGTCTGTGTGTAACTGTCTCTCCCTGGCTGTAGGTATCCAGTTGAAGAAGGGTCAGGAGCAGCAGGAGCAGCAGGCTAAGAGAGAGCCTGTAGGGAACGACGTAGCCACCATCCTCTCCAGACGCATCGCTGTCGAGTACTCCGACTCCGAAGATGACTCAGAGCTAGAGGAAAACGACTGGTCCGACTAACACACACATCACTCACTCAAAAGCTGAAAAGCACATACATGTGCACGTTCACATCCACACAAAAAAATAAACCACTAAAAGGTTCACTGAGTGTACTAAACATTAATAACACATTCCTAATATCAAGTTGCACCCCCCCTCCTCCTTTTGCCCTCAGAACAGCCTCAATTCGTAGGAGCATGGACTCTACAAGGTGTTGGATGTCCTTTGGGTGGTGGACCATTCTTGATACACACGGTAAAACTGTTGAGTGTGAAAAACCCAGCAGTGTTGCAGTTCTTGACACAAACCGGTGCGCCTGGCACCTACTACCATACTCCGTTCAAAGGCACTTACATTTTTTGTCTTGCCCATTCACCCTCGGATTGGCACACATACACAATCCATGTTTCAATTGTCTCAAGGCTTAAAAATAATTTTTTAACATGGCATCTCCCCTATACCTACAGTGATTGAAGGGGATTTAACAGGTGACATCAATAAGGGATCATATCTTTCACCTGGATTCACCTGGTCAGTCTATGTCACGGAAAGAGCATGTTTTGTACATTCAGTGTATATACTGTCATTATAAAGAGAACAGTTGTCAATAGTTTCCTCAAACTGCAGTGCATGCATAGTAAGCATAATTTAGTGCATGTTTTGTTTTGTACACTCAGTGTATATATACCAACAAAACATAAACAAAAACACACACATACAGGTGTATTTGTACATGATATAAGCTGGGTGACCCCTGGTCACATGTAGCACTGCTGGTAGATCAGACTCCTGCGTGAGCCACTGAAGGATTCAGAACTGCATACTATCAGGTTCAGCTGCTATACTGACACTAATTGCAACTCAACATTCAATACTATTATTGTTAACATTTTTAAACTCTCAAGCAATGCTCAGGGCATCTTGAATACACCCCAGGAGACCACAGTGTGTCTGTATAATATCTTATCCATAATAACACTAGTGAAGCCCTGTATGTAGCACCCCAGGAGTGGCACTCATCTCATGTATAGTTCCAGCCTTAATAAGGGCGTTATCTAGAGCAGCCTCCCCTTGGGAAGACAGTCTACGTCTTTTTTCTAATGTTTTTACTGGAACACTTCATCTAGGACTCAGACCAATTTTATGTGTAGATTATAGCAACAGGAAGATAAAGAGAAATCAAAAGGAACAGTGCGGACTTTGCTGGTCAGGGTAGCGTTCAGAAGGAATCGCGTGGACTTTGCTGGTCAGGGTAGCGTTCAGAAGGAACCGCGTGGACTGCGCTGGTCAGGGTAGCGTTCAGAGGGGAACCGTGTGGACTGCGCTGGTCAGGGTAGCGTTCAGAAGGAACCACGTGGACTGCGCTGGTCAGGGTAGCGTTCAGAGGGGAACCGTGTGGACTGCGCTGGCCAGGGTAGCGTTCAGAGGGGAATCGTGTGGACTGCGCTGGTCAGGGTAGCGTTCAGAAGGAACCGTGTGGACTGCGCTGGTCAGGGTAGCGTTCAGAAGGAACCGTGTGGACTGCGCTGGTCAGGGTAGCGTTCAGAAGGAACCGTGTGGACTGCGCTGGTCAGGGTAGCGTTCAGAAGGAACCGTGTAGACTGCGCTGGTCAGGGTAGCGTTCAGAAGGAACCGCGTGGACTGCGCTGGTCAGGGTAGCGTTCAGAAGGAACCGTGTGGACTGCGCTGGTCAGGGTAGCGTTCAGAAGGAACCGTGTGTGGACTGCGCTGGTCATGGTTTTGTTGGAACAAATGGGAGAAGACGTTTTGAAAGCGTTTTCCTACTGTGTTCCTTCTGAAGGCGACAGGTTTGTGTGAGGGAGTGGCCTGAGAGGGAGTCTGTATTACATCACCCACACTAGAACACAATGTGCTACACTTAGGAGGATGCACAGCCAGCATCGTTTCCTTCTAAGTGGTACTCTAGTATGGATATTGGAACGTAGCCTGAGTGAGTGAGTGTGTGTGTTTGTGTGGCGAGAGCGTCTGATTGGAGATAGGGAAGGATGAAAGGAGGCTTAATGGATAACAGCTGAGTCTAATCGCTTAGTGATGTCTAGCAGAGATATGGAAGAATAGATTGGGTTTAGGGTTTTCATGGTTATTTTTTGTGTGAACTCTGTCAACTTTGAACTCTGTGACCCTGAGAATAAATAAAAATATGAGGAATAAAAATTGATATTCACAATGTTGTGTCTGCGTCTCTTTCCTGTTGCACTGTTCTCATGTAGACAACACGGTCCTGACAGCAGATTCCATGGTAACAGTATTGCTAGCCGGGATCTTTGGGACATCCCTACCCTATTGAAGTTGAAATTTAAAATGGTTAAGGTAAGGGTTAAGAATAGAGTTAGGGTTATTTAATAATTATTGTTACTGTAGGGGTTATGGGTTAGGGTTTAGGGTAGCTACATCCCAAGGATTCCGGATAGCATTGACCCAGCTAAGAAGGGGTGGCAGGGTAGCCTAGTGGTTAGAGCGTTGGACTAGTAACCGAAAGGTTGCAATTTCAAATCCCCGAGCTGACAAGGTACAAATCTGTCGTTCTGCCCCTGAACAGGCAGTTAACCCACCGTTCCTAGGTCGTCATTGAAATAAGAATGTGTTCTTAACTGACTTGCCTAGTTAAATAAAGGTTAAAAAAAAAAAGGGAGTCACCATGGGAACAGAGGAGCGGTGGGAGGCACTGAGCCAACGGATGCAGAGGGAGGATAAACAAACCAACACAGTTTTTAATGCACAGCACATTATTTTAATATAAAATTAACAAGATCTTTCAATTTAGTAAACTAACCAAAGCAATACAAAGTTACAACTAACACCTTGGAAAAATATACACCTTGTTCACACAATGTCTTACAATATCTCAATTAGTGCAGGGGTTCTCAAAGTGGGGAGTAGTATTTTTTTTTAAATGAATATTCCCAACAGATTCTACTAATTTGGCCAAGGGATCCATGGAATAAGTTTAGAGGGTGTGATACAATACATGTATACTGAACAAAAATATAAACGTAACATGCAATAATTTAAAATATATTATTTTACTGAGTAACAGTTCATAGAAGGAAATCAGTCAATTGAAATGAATTAATTAGGCCCCGATCTTTGGATTTCACATGACTGCATGTCCTTGGATATCCTGGCTGTTAAGACTGTTCTGTTATATAAAAAAATATTAATGGAAATTCACTACAAATTCATTACTGGGGAGCTGGGCCCAGCCAATCAGAATGAGTTTTTCCCCACAAAAGGGCTTTATTACAGACAGAAATACTCCTACAAGTGAACAACCCGGATTAAAATCTCTGGCACTAGCTCTGGTGGACATTCCTGCATACAGTATGCCAATTGCACGCTCCCTCAAAACTTCTGTGGGGTTGGGTTATGTGACAAAACTGCACATTTCAGAGGAGCCTTTTAATGTCCCCAGTACAAGGTGCACCTGTGTAATGATCATGCTGTTTAATCAGCTTCTTGATATGCTACACCTGTCAGGTGGATGGATTATCTTGGCAAATGAGAAATGCTTACTAACAGGGATGTAAACAAATTAGTGCACAAAACATTTTGTGAGAATGAAACATTTCTGGGATATTTTTTTTCAGTTCATTTAACAGGGGACCAACACTTGTTGTGTTTACATTTTTGTTCAGTATAATATTATTGATATACAATTTATGCTGTTAACCCTGAGCAACATGGGCTTGGGAAGCTCACAGGGATATTGGTATCCACAGTACATTTTCCAACTCAATAGTTAATTTTATTCCCCCAAACCAGTAGTGGTGCGTGTGTAAAATCACTGGGAGGCCAATTGCTCACTGGATTCCCTTGCATTCAATGCTACGGACGGCAACAATGTCATACTCTTTTTTTACCAGACAGAATCAGATAGATGGGCTACACATACAGAGACAGAGGGGCGCTGTTTCGCTGGCTCGGATGGTTTCTCTGGTGAGATACATTCAGCCTCTTGCGAATTGAAGGACAATTATGAGAAAAAAAATGTATTTTTTTAGGAAGCCTGGCTTTCCTTGGCATCCATGAATACACAGCACTGCCCTTTTTTTTTTTTTAATATAAATGCACCGTAATTTAAGCTATAAAACATCAATGTTTTCTCTCTGCCTCATGGTAAAATGTTTAGAATTGCAGGGTGTTAGCTTTAAAGCTGCAACAACAAAATATCTCTCAGACCCATGACAAAATGTGTAGAACTAGAATTGCAGGAAAGTTGTAAAACTGCAACATTTTCTCTCCGATGCCAAGAGATGGGCCTTTAAAATGTTCCTTCCCAGGGTCTGAGACTTGGCAATTTGTATCTCACTCAAGTTGTGTTCTGATTATGAGGGGGTCCCTGACAAATTTGCTATTGTTATGGAACAGAGACTCAAGACAAAAAGGTTTCAAAAAGGAGTAACAGGTTTAAGGAAATATAGCTGGTGATGAAAAAACGAAGTAGAGAAAGTCTCTGTAAGATGGTGATGGGAAATCCAGACAGGTATTCTTGTATGAGGAGAAGGAGGTAGCCGGAGGATGAACACTGGAACCAGGAAGACGAGGGAGACACTGGAAGGTAGATAACGAAGGTCGAGGTTAGAGGAACAGGGAGTGAGTCCTTACTCAAACGAGACCAGACAAAGTGACTGTGTTGGGGGAGTGCCTATATGCTGACTGTGCTGATGATCCAATGACGTGCAGGTGTGGGTGATTAGAACTCAGGTGACAGTGATCTCTGTGATTGTGTGGTGGTGGAGCCTGGCTGATCCCTGACAGCTATCACAAACGGGGTCCCCGGCCCCCAAAGGTTTGAGAACCCCTGAGTTAGTGCATGTTGATTATCATTAAGCGTTTTCATTTTGCAGATATTTAAGTTGTTTTTCTTCCAAAAAATAAAGTGCATTTGACATTTAACACAGAGCATACGTCTACACAAGATACTGTACTGTAGGGTTTGCCCCACACATTCTGAAACTCATAGAGGTGTTAAAAGACCACGTGATCCACCCACAACGCTTGAAACCACACCACACTGGCCACAGTAGAAACCCCTCCAACCACATCTAAGTTCAATATGACACTTTACTGTGCAATTACACTGCACAATAATAGTTTAACATTAGATAAATATGTTATCCTAACAGAGAAGTACTGTACCATACCCACACACGAGTGGTTCATTCGTCTACTCAACAATGTGAAGCCCTTGTTTTCACCTACATTGAGGGAAAAAAGTATTTGATCCCCTGCTGATTTTGTACGTTTGCCCACTGACAAAGAAATGATCAGTCTATAATTTTAATGGTAGGTTTATTTGAACAGTGAGAGACAGAATAACAACAAAAAAATCCAGAAAAACACATGTGAAAACTGTTATAAATTGATTTGCATTTTAATGAGGGAAATAAGTATTTGACCCCCTCTCAATCAGAAAGATTTCTGGCTCCCAGGTGTCTTTTATACAGGTAACGAGCTGAGATTAGGAGCACACTCTTAAAGGGAGTGCTCCTAATCTCAGCTAGTTACCTGTATAAAAGACACCTGTCCACAGAAGCAATCAATCAGATTCCAAACTCTCCACCATGGCCAAGACCAAAGAGCTCTCCAAGGATGTCAGGGACAAGATTGTAGACCTACACAAGGCTGGAATGGGCTACAAGACCATCACCAAGCAGCTTGGTGAGAAGGTGACAACAGTTGGTGTGATTATTCGCAAATGGAAGAAACACAAAATAACTGTCAATCTCCCTCGGCCTGGGGCTCCATGCAAGATCTCACCTCGTGGAGTTGCAATGATCATGAGAACGGTGAGGAATCAGCCCAGAACTACACGGGATAATCTTGTCAATGATCTCAAGGCAGCTGGGACCATAGTCACCAGGAAAACAATTGGTAACGCACTACGCCATGAAGGACTGAAATCCTGAAGCGCCCGCAAGGTCCCCCTGTTCAAGAAAGCACATATACATGCCCGTCTAAAGTTCGCCAATGAACATCTGAATGATCCAGAGGACAACTGGGTGAAAGTGTTGTGGTCAGATGAGACCAAAATGGAGCTCTTTGGCATCAACTCAACTCGCTGTGTTTGGAGGAGGAGGAATGCTGCCTATGACCCCAAGAACACCATCCCCACCGTCAAACATGGAGGTGGAAACATTATGCTTTGGGGGTGTTTTTCTGCTAAGGGGACAGGACAACTTCACCGCATCAAAGGGACGATGGACGGGGCCATGTACCGTCAAATCTTGGGTGAGAACCTCCTTCCCTCAGCCAGGGCATTGAAAATGGGTCGTGGATGGGTATTCCAGCATGACAATGACCCAAAACACACGGTCAAGGCAACAAAGGAGTGGCTCAAGAAGAAGCACATTAAGGTCCTGGAGTGGCCTAGCCAGTCTCCAGGCCTTAATCCCATAGAATATCTGTGGAGGGAGCTGAAGGTTCGAGTTGACAAACGTCAGCCTCGAAACCTTAATGACTTGGAGAAGATCTGCAAAGAGGAGTGGGACAAAATCCCTCCTGAGATGTGTGCTAACCTGGTGGCCAACTACAAGAAACCTCTGTGATTGCCAACAAGGGTTTTGCCACCAAGTACTAAGTCATGATTTGCAGAGGGGTCAAATACTTATTTCCTTCATTAAAATGCAAATCAATGTATAACATTTTTCACATGCGTTTTTCTGGATTTTTTTGTTGTTATTCTGTCTCTCATTGTTCAAATAAACCTACCATTAAAATGATAGACTGATCATTTCTTTGTCAGTGGGCAAACATACAAAATCAGCAGGGGATCAAATACTTTTTTCCCTCAATGTATGAAAGCTCATCGTGAACCATGAAAGATTGACATTACTGTACATGAGAGAACATTCATCAAACAAGGTAGGCCCGGTTCCATTTCCATCCCTAGCCCTTAGCTCATTGGTCTGGCAGATCCTCAAGGTTTGGGATAGGTGTAAGCAGTACTGTGACTGCACCATCTAACCCTCCAACAGGCTAAGCTGCTAAGTGTATGCCATGCTGCTTTCACCTATCCAGACTGTGCAGATCTGCCTAAAGAAGGGGGCAGGATTGGGGGAAGGGGCTAGGGTTGGAAATGTAAACAGACTGTAAAATTACAATAAAAGGGGGTCAAATTGGATGTCATTTGAATACGGTGCACCTGAGTCCCCCTTGGATCCTGCAGTAGGTAGCACCATACATGATGTCAGAACACCCCTATAATGATATGCATGCTCTATTTACAGAATCTAATTGGTCAACAGGATGCTATATAAAATAAACAATCATTTCTTTACCAATACATTCAGAAGAGGCTCTACAGCACATTAAAATACAAGATACTTTAGATACATCATAATTCAGGTGAGACAACGCTGAGAAAAAAAAGAGACTTTCAATAAATATAACAAAATAGATTATTCTTCAAAGGTAAAGGAGAGTGTTTTCTTGGTATTATTGTTTGTCTGTGAAGAGCCACCAGAACCTGTGATAACGATATAGGTTATTTTTCCATCAGTCACGTGACGTCATTGCCTTAACCCCTCACTATGGCTCAGAGTCAGCCGCTGCACATGTACACCATACAGTACTATTTCAACACATCCTTCTCTATTTCATTCCTGTGGTGGAATTTGTGTGATGAGGCCACTTCTCTTAGAATGATAGGAAGACAAGCAGACAATTTCCTCAGAGGTCAAAGGGTCACACTGGAAGTAAGTCCTCAGAGCCACTGTCCCGATAGAGACAGATATACAGGAGGTCTGTGCTGCTGATCACAAACCCCATACAAGCCATAGAAATATATTTCTATGGTACACAGATGGCACACACACGCACACATACACACTCAGGGGCCATGCAACTCATATGCACAGAAACATTTTCCTTATTCACAGACGCTTAGGTTTACAACACTCAAAAACACTTCATAGGTTCACAAAGGCAGATGCAACTGAAAACTTGTAAGATATTTTCTTATCGAGTCCAATTTCATTCATTGTAAGATATTGAAGAAGACCATAGCCAGAGAATAGAGCAGTAGATTCAGAATAAAAAAAGGCAGTGACATTGTAATGACTAATGACAGAATACTGGGCGGTGGCAGTCAGTATCCTGGCCCATTCACATTTTCAAAAACAAAAACACATAAGTCAAGATCGATTTCCCATTTGGAGAAATCACATACAGCACAAGTCTTGGGAAGTGGAGTCCTTATTTGGGCCTGGTCGTATAAGGACTCTGCTAGGCATCGCAGAAGGGCTGTTGGTTGTTGTTGTCGTATATCATTATGCTGGAGGTGGTAATGTTACTGGGGAGAGGCTGTTATTACTGACAGAGTATTGCTATCGGTCCATGAAGTAACTAACACTTAGTTACTGCTGCGCGCTGATATGACGTGCTGATATGACAGGGCAGAACGAGGATCTGGAAGCTCTTACCGTAAGCTCACTCCACAGCTAGCTTGAAATGTCACAGATGGCGCTACTGCGGTTGCTCAAACGGATGGTACGTTGTCAAGGAGGGCGATCACGTGTGCTAGCAAAGTGGAAGTCCTGGATTGGATCTTGCCTCGGTGTGAGCGAATCAGGAGGAAATGGCAAGCAGCGTGACGTCCTTAACACTGGCTAGGGTCAGGGGGGTGGTGGGCTTTTGTCAGCCAGGGTAAGGAAGTGGTTCCAGGGGGGCAGAAGAACAAGATGTGTCACTGCTCTCTCCTTTCTTGCTATCCAAAGATCTGAAACAGACATTGTGCCAGGGTCTGTCACTTAAGATATTGGTCATCTGGATATGGCCAGTTATAGATGTGGTATAGGGAAAGAGAGGGGTGGTTTTAGGGATCTATATTCTATATGTACATTATGAATTTCCATGATCATACATGTTTCTGACATACATGTTCAGAGTATCAATTAGAAGACTATTAAAAGGTGGACTGCTGATGACGCCATTTTCATGAAAAAGGAAAACAAATATGATTGCTGATTTATAGTGCTTTTTAAATTCACAAACCATATATTAAGATAATGCCAAAGTATTAGGCCTGAGTGTGACTGCCTGGTTTTATTATAACAGGTGGGGAGTGGGGAACCGCTGAGTGATAGTGATGGTTTAGCCAACAGGCCTAGGCCTGGCTATCAGGGGAAACGGTTTACATTAAAGCCCTATGCAACATGCAGGTTGAAGGTTGGGGTGAGGATCAGGCGTTTTCATAACCTAATGGACAGGCTAAGAGATCAAATGAATATAAAAATACATTCAATTCCAACAACTCCCAGCTGGTCTAACTGCAGACCGAGTGCATAACAAACCAACTCGATTCACAGAGGGAACATTTCACACTCTACATTCAAGAACAGTCAGCCTGCCTACCCAATGTGCCTGCAATGCCCAATGAATTAGGTATGATTAGTTGACCTGTTTATGTATGAAGAAGTGGGGGGATAAAACAGAGATACTATCAAAACTATCAAAGCCAGGCCTCACCATAACATAAAGGCATTTGGAGGGTTAATGGTGCGTGCTACGAGTCTCAGGGGACTTTCCTTCTCGAGGCTGTCACCTCTCAGAATGTAAAGCAAGCAGAACATCATAATAGCCTACATTCTCACACACTCAAGGGTGGGGGCTTTAAAGCCAAATAGGGAGAGATGAAGAGAGCGAAAGAAAGATGGATGGAAGGAGGGAGGAAGGGGAAGATAGGTGCCGCTCTCCGCCTCCTCGGCTTGGTTTCTTTGCATGGAGTCTGTGTCGGACGCACGGCGCGCGGATCACAGAGCACCCAGGCTATTTTTAGCCTCCCGTGGTTATTTAGCTTTCAAGGCACGTTCAGAGTGCAGCAGCGAGACAAGATGCTCAGGCCGACTTCATCTTGTATGCATCTTGATAATCTCCCCCCTCTGTCATCCCTCACTCCACTTCTCCTCCTCTCTTCCTCCTTCTCTGTCCGTGCGACATCCTATCTTTTTGTATACACACACACACAAGCCCTTTATCTGACGTGCGTAAAGTGGCACAATCTTTAATAATCTCTCAATCCTTATCAGTAAAAGCGGCTAAAATTACTATGCACACAGACCATCCTTTCCAGCCATCTGCTGAACAAGGCGTGTCACGTGAGGAGACAGTTGGGTGAGGGTGTGTGTGTGGGGAGGGGTGGGGTGCGGGGGTCATATACTGTATGACACCACCTTTCCTTATCCCTCCACCCCACTTCTGCTGCCTCCATCCATCCATCACTGGATACAGCCCAGACATTGGGCCATGGAACAGACACAGCCTGAGCCCAGGCTGCCTGTCTGCCTTCCTCCCTCTGCCCAGGGCACCTCTCTCTTTCCCTCCCGGGGCCTGGGTCTGGGTCAGACGTGACTGGGGGTACGGGCCCTGTGGGCCACCCTGGCAGGTATACAGCCACAACACACCAGCCACAGAGCCTTCTGGATGTCCTGGTTCCTGAAGGCGTAGATCACTGGGTTGATGACTGAGTTGTAGGTGGCGGGCACCAGGGTGGCGTAGGTGTAGAGAGGCGGGTACGTGTAGTCGGCGACGAGGGAGTAGACGGTGAAAGGCATCCAGCAGGCGGCGAACGTCCCCAGGATGATGGCCAGCGTGGACACGCCCTTCCTGGTTGTGACGTAGTGGGGCGAGGCGGACAGGAAGTGATGCTGCAAGGCGATCTGGTGGGCGTGGTGCATGACGATCTTACAGATCTGCACGTACAGCTGCAGCATGAGGCCGAACAGCAGGAGGAAGGATACGGACAGCACCGCCACGTTGTTCTTAGTCAGCGGGCGCACCACGCTGCATGTCGACTCCTCCGTCAGGCAGTTCACCCCTGTGATGGGAAGTAGGCCCAGACAGAGGGACAGGCCCCAGAGGAGGACCAGCATGGTGTAGGTGAAGGCGGCGGTGCGCTCTGAGTTGTAGGTCAGGGCGTAGTAGAGTGACAGGTAGCGATCTATGGTGATGGCCAGCAGGCTGAAGATGGAGGCTGAGAAGGAGGCCACCACCAGACCCACAGTCAGCAGCTGGGCCGAGTCAGACCTCAGCAGGTAGGCCAAGGTGAAGTGGAGCACCAGGCCCAGACCAGCCAGGAGGTCTGCCAGGGCCAGGCTGCCAATCAGCAGGAACATGGGGGCTCGGAGAGCCGGGTTCTGCCATATCACCAGCACAACCAGGGCGTTTTCACAGGCGATGAGGGTCCCTGAAGAGCACAGCAAGATGTCCCAGGGATTGACCAGGAGAGGGGGCAGCGGGGGGAAAGAGTCCATAGGCGGGTAAGTGGCGTTGTCTGTGAATCCATCTCCGCTGCTGGACCAGGCAGTGGGGTCAGAGGTCAGCCAGCTGGGGGTGACTGATGCCTCGTAGTCGTCGCTCATTTTGGCCCCCGTCTGGAAACACACACGCTATTATTATAAGAGATCACACACGCACACGTGAATCCATCCATACAAACACACACACACAATGTGAGATCACACACACACTCTTCACTTAAGAAGCCACACAGACATGAGGGAGTGAAGATCATACATTCATAGAGGACTTTAGTATTCTGGTATCCATCTACCCACAAAAACATGCACAAGTATTGAAAAAATATTCAGACCCTTCCCCTTTTCCACATTTTATTACGTTACAGCCTTATTCTAAAATTAATACAAGTAAATGTTTTCCTCATCAATCTACACACAATGCCCCATAACGACAAAACAAAAACAGGTTTTTAGAATGTTTGCAAATGTATAAAAATTAAAAAACTGAAATACTTATTTACATAAGTATTCAGACCCTTTGCTATGAGTCTCAAAATTGAGCTCAAGTGCATCCTGTTTCCATTGATCATCCTTGAGATGTTTCTACAACTTGATTAGAGTCCACCTGTAGTAAATTGAATTGATTGGACATGATTTGGAAAGGCACACACCTGTCTATACAAGGTCCAACAGTTGACAGTGGATGTCAGAGCAAAAACCAAGCCAAGAGGTCGAAGGAACTGTCCGTAGAGCTCTGAGACAGGATTGTGTTGAGGCACAGATCTGGGGAAGGGTACCAAAACATTTCTGCAGCATTGAAGGTCCCCAAGAACTCAATGGCCTCCATCATTCTTAAATTGAAGAAGTTTGGAACCACCAAAACTCTTCCTAGAGCTAGTCGCCCGGCCGAACTGAGCAATTTGGGGGGGAAGGGCTTTTGTCAGGGAGGTGACTAAGAACCCGATGGTCACTCTGGCAGAGCTCCAGAGTTCCTCTGTGGAGATGGGAGAACCTTCCAGAAGGATAACCATCTCTACAGCACTCAACCAATCAGGCCTTTATGGTACAGTGGCCAGACGGAAGCCACTCCTCAGTAAAAGGCACATGATAGCCCTCTTGGAGTTTGCCAAAAGGCACCTAAAGGACTCTCAGACCATGAGAAACAAGCTACACTGGTCTGATGAAACCAAGATTGAACCCTTTGGCCTGAATGCCAAGCATCACATCTGGAGGAAACCTGGCACCATCCCTACAGTGAAGGATGGTGGTGGCAGCATCATGCTGTGGGGATGTTTTTCAACGGCAGGGACTGGGAGACTAGTCAGGATCGAGGCAAAGATGAACGGAGCGAAGTACAGAGAGATCCTTGATGAAGAGAGATCCTTGACCTGCTCCAGAGTTCTCAGGACCTCAGACTGGGGCGAAGGTTCACCCTCCAACAGGAAAATTACCCTAAGCACAGCCAAGACAATGCAGGAGTGACTTCGGGACAAGTCTCTGAATGTTCTTGAGTGGCCCAGCCAGAGCCCGGACTTGAACCTGATCGCACATCTCTGGAGAGGCCTGAAAATAGCTGTGCAGCAACGCTCCCCATCCAACCTGACAGAGGTTGAGAGGATCTCCAGCGAAGAATAGGAGAAACTCCCCATATATAGATGTTCCAAGCTTGTAGCGTCATACCCAATAAGACTCGAGGCCGTAATCACACCCTAAGGGTCTTCAACAAAGTACTGGGTCTGAATACTTATGTAAATGTGATACATTTGCAAACATTTCAAAAAAACTGTTTTTGCTTTGTCATTATGGGGTGTTGTGTGTAGATTCATGAGGAATAGTTTTTATTTAAGCCATTTTAGAATAAGGCTGTAACATAACAAAAGTTGAAAAAAGTCAAGGGGTCTGAAATCTGAAATGTATTGTGTCCTATCGATACAAACTGAAACAACACACAATATAACTTGCTGTTGTTTAAATAGTGTAAAAAATAATCAGTAAATGGATAATAAGTTAATAATAGGCCTAAATATGAAAATACAAACCATGTAATAGGAAGCCTAAAAGACATGCATCTTTACACTATGCACACATGCGGTATTTACAGGGATGTTGTTGATAAGCCTGTCATCGCCCAAACCTCTGATCGCCTGCACTCTTAGAAAAAAGGATTCCGAAGGATTCCTCGGCTGTCCACATAGGAGAACCCTTTTGGGTTCCAGGTAGAACCCTCTGTGGAAAGAACCAACATGGGTTATTCAAAGGGTTCTCCTATGGGGACAGCCTAAGAACCGTTTTAGGTGCTAGATAGCACATTCTTTCTAAGAAGGTGGGCACTGATAGGTCTATCAATAACCTTCCAGGTGTTGTGCCGAAAATCTCCCCCCTGCCCCTTCTAATTTCCTTAATTTTGTGGCTAGAGTCGGGCGCGTGCGCTGAAGGGGGGGGTTCGCCCAGGGCGCCTTACAAGCTAGAACCGCCACATACACTTGAAACAAATAGCCAAACCGAAAACTGCCGACAAAAATGCTTTCTGCTACTAAGATCAGTGAAATGCAGGCTAAACTGACAACGGAGTGAAGAGCAGAAAACTCAACTAGCAAGCAAGTCGCATAAATGAAGAACGTGAAGGGGGGAACATTCTGGCAGGGGGGAGATTTTCGGCACAACACCGGTACCGGTTTAACTCACACCACCAAGTGTCTGTTTGCAATAACGCAAAACACACGCTTTCCGAATCTTAGTCCTTTGTAGCCCTCTCATACTGTCTCATTAGTCTCACCATTAATGTTTTATCATCTATGGTTCTTCCAAATACACTGCCAGGTTGCAGTAACAATAGCCCGCCCGTCTATTCATTTATCCATTCATCCACCGCTATCCACCGCCTACCTAGACTCTGAAGTTCGGCGCAGGTCTAGGCAAAAGTGCGTGCTTGCTGTATTTCCATGATACGCAATTGATAACGTTGGCGGCAGGTTCGGCGCCTAGATCAGATGGAAATGCAGCAGTAGCATCGGGTGATGGGTCTTTGCTGCTCTCTGAGTCCCAAACGGGCCAGACTCGGAGACGGGTCCTGTTTGTTCAGTAGGCTACCCCCTACCGGAAGAAGAGGCAGCAACAGCTCAATACCAGGGGGACTTATCCGTAAGTGCACACACAGAGACAGAGACAGACAGGAGTGTGGTGGCCACTCTCTGCGTGTGTTCGTGAATGGCGTACCGGACACCCCTGTGGGTGATCAGTCCATTTAATATATATATATATATATATATATATATATATATAATAAATCATTTTGACAGTAACCCTCCAAAAAAATATTCAGAAACCTTTTTAATTGATATATGTCGCCTACTAGGAAGCTAAGTATTTGTTTCTTGGGCTTCAAGAATGTGACTGATCAAAGTGCCTTAAGCTTTGAAAAGCATATAGGCCTAATTGAACTGATTGAAAGTAAAGGGACATAAACAAATGCTGTAGTCAAGGCTACACTGGCGCCAGTTTGTGTTCAACGCGCATTTCAGACAGAGCGTAATGCTTCGTTCTTAGGTGGTTCTTTATGAGTTTAGTTTAGAAAATGATCTCTCCGGAGAAGCGACAGATAGAGGGATGGTTAAAAACAGCTTGATTGCCATAGCAACATCAGGGAAACTGGGCAGAAGGGAGTGGTGATTCAAATAGCCAATCAATTGGAAGATGCCAATATCAACAGTCCCTTATCTCTGGTATATCTAGTCATGCGTCATTCAAGACTACGTTTAAATTGTGTGCAGCGCAATGCACATATAATGCACAAATTAATTTCTCAGGGGGATTTAAGAAGACCAGGGGAGTATATCAAGTTAGATTTGATTTAATTTACCTTGATTGCAGCCCATTTGTGTAATCAGTATGCTGTTTATCGAACATTTATTTTACAATATGCAATGTTTGAATTTCTAACTTTAAAGATGAACTATGCAAAAAAAAAACGTTTGCCTATTTTCTGTTTATGTGACAAAACAAGCAAGTTTAGTGTAGAGAATCGTTGTACCATCTAAACCGCTGTGAAATATATTTTCCAAAACCAAAATTGTATTTTCAGATGTTTTGAAACTGGTGTACCAAACAGAAAGTAAAATATGCAAAAAGTAATTTAAGCACGGAAAGCAGAGAAATAGCGCATATAGACCAGATAACCTAGTGGTTAGAGCCTTGGGCTACTTACTGAACTGTTGCATCGAATCTCCGAGCTGACGAATTAAAAATCTGTCGTTCTGCTGCTGAGCAAGGAAGTTAACCCACTGTTCCCCGGGCGCGGAAGAAGTGGATGTCAATTATGGCAGCCCCCCGCACCTCTCTTATTCAGAGGGGTTGGGTTAAATGCGGAAGACACATGTCAGTTGAATGCATTCAGTTGTACTGACTAGATATCCCCCTTTCCAGGTCTACCGCTTCTTAGACTTGCTTTCAATGAAAATGACATATCTATAATTACATTTCTATGTGAATTTGGTTGGTTGCCCAAAAAGTTGCATATTGCAGCTTTAATTACTGAACAATTAATAACATTATTGCCGCCAGTCAGCAGTCTAAATAATGGCAGCCTTGTGACACCTTGTATAGTTTTGTGAAATGTTAGGCTTAACATGAGAAAATGAACTCCGACCTTGCAGGGGTCCATAGAAACTGCATTAGGCCAATGCCAGTGTCATTCTCTTTTTTTTAAGTGCAGTTGGTTGGTTATCTGGGTGTGGTATCACCATTTCCACATCCTACAGATGTGTGAGACAGGGTTGGGGTTCATTCTGACTTGGGCTGCAAATTGCTCTTTAATTCCAATTAAATTTACCCCAAAGTAAAAAATAATTTAAATTTAAATTGAATGAAAGGAAGTCGAATTTAATCAAATTAATTTAAATTCAAATGGATTATTCACCATAGTAATGTTTATTTTGACATCATGTAGCCTATGGTTACCAATACCATTTAGCATAAGGTTGAAACATTCAATTTTTTTAACTAATTTTCATAAAACAATGTTAGTGGTCACATTCTAAGATCATGTTGGGGGTTGTCTATAATAATAATTTTTAAATACCCCCAAAAAATAAAATTCCCAGAATGCATTAGATCAAACACTGCAGTATGGAAGGGAACAATCTAACATCTCATGAAAGAAAAAACATGTATTTGAATTATGATCAAAATAGTATGCTATTTGAAATGGTATGTTTAGTCATTGCATTATTAAGTGGCATATCTTTTTCATGTTTCACATCTCAGTTGAATTGGTTTGAATTAAATTCTACTTCCTTCAGTTCAAATTCAATGCATATAATGATGTGGCCGGTGAAACTTTGCATCTTGAAAGTCCAATATCTTGAACATTTAACTGCTGACATGCAAAACATTTTGGGACCATATCAACAGTGGACTAATGAAAATACCAACATATATATTTAGTTCTATAATGATGGCATGTAGTTTTGATGTGGAGCACTTCTCTCCACTTCCTAGCCCCCTGTGGATTGCTATTCTGGGCATGTCTACTCTAACTTCGATCTGTGTCAGCCACCAATACCTCCTCCCAATTCTCATTCTCCATCTTCTGTCTGCCCTCATCCCACTATTCCAAACCACTCTCAGTTTCTCTGTGCTTGAGGGCCTTCACTTTCAATATTCCATTAATGAAAGGAAATACATTTGCAATATATTCCCATTGAGTAATACACTCAGATCACCAAAGCAGTGTTACAGTCATGAATCATTACTCAGATTCAGATGTCTCTGTAGGTGGATAGTCTCCTACAATGAGCTGCCCTAGCATAATCTAGCCCTGTTGTTGTTGTTAAGGCAACAGTGGGTGGGCTAGGCTGCAGCATCTTGACTGGAGGTGTGAACGGATTATTAAAAATAGACTGCTATTGTGCTGTTGCAGCATGAACCTGTAGTGACCAGGTACAACCACTGAGGGGCAGTGCTGAGTATAGATGAGTCATCAGTGTGCACCAGGAACCCGTTTATGAGTTATACACTATTTATTAGTTTTTATAAATTTTTCTTTAAAACAGAAAATGAACATTTCACAATGACCATTTCTCAAGCAAACCCTCACATAAACCTTTCCAACACCTACAAAAAGGTATCAAAAGTGCACCATAGTGTCAATACATGTTCTTCTCAAGGTCTTACGTTTTTTCCCCTATGATAATATCTTATTCTTCTCATAATATTTATACAAATACCACATTTTGTACACGGTAGAAATACACAACCCAAACGTCCCACACTTGGAACACTCGCCTCCACCCTCCTACTTCATGCAGTAAACTGGTCTACTCTGACTAGGCCCCAGCCAGGCACCAAAGCAGTGTTACAGTCTGAGGGAGTGTGCAGACGCCTGGCCGATATTACAACACATGAATCATTAAATACCCACTCACCCCACCCAAACACTCATGCTATAACTAACGCCTCATTCCCATTCCCTCTGTACAACCCTCATTAAACACCTCTCGAACTCACAAAACTTTGATACAACATCCACTGATCCTTTAACAAAACTCTCCCCTGTAGCTGCATCTCCAGCCTAAGTGACAGGGTGTGTGGGGGAGGTAGGACAGGGGGGAGGTAGGACGGGGGGACTGACTCCGAGGGTGAGCTGCAGTAGATCCATATACACAGGTTTGAATGACACCTGTGCAGGTGGGTGACCCCACTGAGGGTATACACTAGAATGGTCCATTATTCCCACTGTTGAGGCACTGGGCTTTTCTCCTCCGCTCCACTGGGAGGCGCTGTCCTCTCCAGGGCTAGTCAGTCTCTGGACTGGTAGAAGAGGATGTAGCCTGACTCAGAGTTCTTGGAGATCTCAGAGGTGAGGCCGTAGAACTCCTCTATGGCCTGGGCGTCTATCTTCTGCAGAGGAAGGAGAGACAACATGGCTCAGTGGGGTCGCACAAAACACAAGGGCGCACACATGTATGTTCTCGCGCACACACACACAAACACGACTAGCTAACCTCTACAATGTCATCATCAAACAGCAGCCAGAAGTCGTGACTCTTCACAATGGCGATGTAGTGTCCTCGGTTTGGGCCACTGAAAACAAGACAATGCAGTCATGAACACTCTCACACTCTTTATGGTCAGTTTGGGTACTTTTAGACAACCTTGTAGACACAATACTGACCTCCCACAATGCACCACGACAGCAACCAGGTCATAGAGTCTCTCAGGATTGGTTGCGTCTCCGGAGGTGTTGAAGAGGCGGAGCTCCAGAGGGAAGACGACACGATAGGACAGCTTGGTGTAGCGCTGCAGCTGCTCCATGTACTTGAACCTCTTCAGGTGTAGAGCCAGGATCATAGGCAGCTTCTTCACACGCATCCTGGGGGCGCGCACACACACACACACACACCCTTATAGTAGCGATAAAAACGTATCAAAGAATACTTTTATGTTCACTTTTACAATGTCCACAACACTGCCAACACTGACCTTTTGTGTGCCTCCTGTTTGCTTCTACATTCTTCACAGTAGTACTTATACTCACTGCAGAGAGTCTCTGTGTTACTAAACCCCCTGGAGGGAGCGAAGGAGAGAGAGAGAGGTCATGCTACTTGGAGTCACACGGAGAAAGAAGCAATGCACAGGTCAGTCAGTATGTAATGTGTTATTGTAGTCAGGTGTTGTAGATGTTACCTGAGACAGTGTGTTATGGACGTGTTCTGTTCCACGTCCACTGACAGGTCCAGGAAGTCTTCGTCTTTGCTGCTGATCTGTAGGGAAAAAACAACAGCATCCTGTGATGACTAGAGTCAGACAGAAACATAATTTAGTCTATCTTCATGCCAACAGAACTTGAGCCTGCCTTCTCTCTATCACAGACAAGTATTGCATCCTGCTGACCACAACAACAACAGGGACGTCACTAGTTGACATGGAGGAGTCAGACTCAGACGGTAGGTACCGTTTCGCAGGTGAGGCAGCGGGTCTCGTTGGTGAGGGTTCCCTGGAAGATCTCATGGACCCAGGTGGAGGGGGGCGGGCCGTTGCCGTTGTGGTTCTGGGAGTCGAGCGAGCCATTGGCTAGACGGCCGTTGGTCTTGTCCTGCTTCCTCTCCTCCTGCAGCAGGTCAGCGATGGTGTTGAGCAGGTAGTTCAGGAACTCGTGGGCATCCTGTTGCATGTAGTTGTCGAACAGCTCTGCAGAGGTAGAGGAGAGGGAACAGGGGAGACAGGGGAGTGTGTCAACCTCATCCCTCTTACTCCTGCTGTAAAAATGTCCACACCCACAACATTTTCAACCATCTACTTCTTCCTCTATTCCCCCCCTTCCTGAACTGCAAGCATACTACCTCCCTCTCACCATTCTCCTTGCGTAGGCGCGTGATGAACTTCTTGGGTGGTATGACTCCCACCTTCCTCTTCTGGTTGGCGATACTGTGGAACAGGTCGGCCAGGCAGGTCAGTAGGTTCTCCTTGCGTCGAGGCTGGCTGCGGTAGGCCAGGATCTTCTCCCGGAATGGACGGCAGAAGTACAGAGCCTGCAGCACCGAGTTACAGTAGCATGTGTTCCCAAACTGCATGGAGTGGGAAATACATGAGGAATACAGAGAGTGAGGCTGAGAGATGGATGCACACGGATTTTAACCATCTATATGTAGAAGGCACATGTGATCTGTAACACAGATTATGCAGACATGTGCATGTGAACTATGGCACTCTCACTTACGTTGACCAAGCCGAAGTAGTGCTCGTTGACAGGGAACTGCTCTGAGCCAATCTCTTTCTCCAGAGCGGAGGCATTGGCGCCCTGGAACACAGAAACAAAGTGCTGATATTTTTTAGCATAGGTCTATAGGTGTGTATCAATGCTATTTCACATCCAATGCCAATGGCGGTCAGTGGGAGTGCCATTCTTTGATAATGGAACATGACTGACATAAGAGGCTGAGCAAATGCACCGCAGACAGGATTTCCTGAGTAGACCTACATGGCTGGAGGTTGGTTATGAACACAAAAAAATTAACAAAACAAAAACCCAATGCATTATCCAAATTAATGACATCTGACAAGTTTGCCAAACTAAAGAGTTAGCGATCTTTGCAAGACATGGAACAACATGTCAGTCTTGTCTAGCAATCTAATGCGCAGCTGATCATATGGTCATCCACTGTGTTCCAGAAACAGCTCAAATTGCTTTGGTTTTCAGGAAGACAACCCACTGTATCATCAGTCACAACATTGTATCACCCTAGTTAACTACAGCAAGCTATTTGGAAAAGTTTGCTACCTAAAGTATCATTGACTTCCAGGAAAAGTACAGGTGAGCAAATGTAGTTACCAATTGTGACCATGAACTTTGTTAGATTTGACAATGAACTATGGTGGTTGTCGTGTCCAAATGCTTTGATTCCCCACACTACTGTACTGCAAAATGAATGTTCAAACTAAACGAGGTAACTACAGCGGTGCTGAAGCCGCACAACTATGCGGTGCGGTCAGTAGGTCACATTGTGGGCGGATATGAGCACAGCATTTGATTTGTTGTTTTCGCTCATTAAATGTTAGTTCATACATAAACAGCTAATATATAACAATGTAGACCTACGCTACGATATTAACGTAGCTATCATAGCTAGCTAGGCTAACTAAAGGACGTGAAACGAAAACAAGATTGTCGTGTCAGTGAAGCTACTTAGCTAACGTTAGCTAGCTAAGAAAAGTGACTGGGTAGCAACAGGAAAGTAGACGATTTTAACCATCTTCCCTGCCACGCAATATGGAAACAACACAACCGCGGTTGTCATGCCATCGTCACATCACTTTACATTTGTGTTAGTAGATGCCATTTACTCACCATGGTACAAAAAGAGGCAAATTTGGAAACTGTCATTAGGATTTCCATTCGCCCAGCGCCATCTTCCACCCAATCACCGCGCGGAGGCGAGGAGGACCCTGACGAGGCCGCTGCTGGACCGGCGACGCGAGCTCCGCTTGGTCTTAGCGCCGGGCTAAATCACACCCCTCCGATGTCCATGTTCTGTGGCGTACATAATATGAAATGCCCACAAGTGCAATTCTGGACACAGCTGTGTAGAGATCGACGACTGTAATCAATATCAAACCAGAGTCAAAGTCACTGAATCTTTGATCAGGCTAATGTTAAGTTTTGAAAATGAGAATCCAATGTACTTGTGTAGCTAGCTACAGTATATAACTAGCTACATAGCTAGCAATCTGCCACGGTCAGCAGTTCATAAATAAAATCTTGCGATGAGGCACAAGTACAACAACATATGCATTTCCCCCATTCATTTAGCTAGCAATCAGATGAGTCGTTTACCACTCAGTTCACTGACATGACACTTCACAGTGCGTCAACACTCCAAAAGGAAGTCAAATATGATCTGATCTGAAATCATAATTTTACCCAACCCCTGTGTGAGTAGTCATTACGGTATAAAATCATAACTGACATTAGATCAGCGCATAGGAGACACATTCATTCTACAATGTTTTGTTCAGGCAATATGAAGGCACTCCTGAATTCTATTTCAGAAGGAGGAGTTTCGGGGCCTTCAATCTCTCTTTCCGCTGTACCCGCCATCTTGCGAGCGAACGGGGGTAAGATGCGCTCCGTCTTTAAAGCCCGTCAAAGCATTAAATGTCGTTTTAAATGTATGTAAAGACATTGATATAATATGTTAAAGCATACTCTACATTTGAGGCCAGAAATGATCCGTGAAAGAACGTCTGTGTGGCATATATTGGCATGATTAATGAATGGGGTAGCAGCGTGGCTGCACATGTGGGCCTAGCCACTGCAGTGTTTGCTAGATTAGCCGGTTTTTTAGGAATTTAAAATGGCATAGCCAGACAGCAAATATGTCATGACCTGTAAAATAACAACTGTCATGTTGAAGCAAAGTTAATTTGTCAATCAGGGAAAATAAAGCGCTGTTGGTTTTGGATAGTTTGCGAGCTAATTTGCTTTAGGTAGCGCTGTGTCGTATATCTTGTATTTTGACTGACGTTGCCCTATTTTAAACGGCCCCTTAAAATTGTTTATTAGTAACGTTATAGTAGCTAAGCTACCGGTGTGTAGTTTCTCTGCAGTCAAGTTAACTTTGTCAACAGATTGCAGTTGTCAAGTGACCGTTAGTCAGACCAGGGTATTGTAAGCTAACTAGCTAAATGTCATAGACAGTATATTATTACGTTTTTGTATGTGACTAATGCATCCATTGACTTGACTAAATCAGTCTACATAATTCGCAGCCACCCTTGTAACCATACATTTTACAGCCACTCTAATAAATAATTTATACTTTGCCATTGGGTTTCTAACATTTGAATGTCTATGTTCCAGTAATCAGGCATCATGACCAACACAAGAGGCAAGAGGAGGGGGACGAGGTACATGTTCAGCAGGGCCTTCCGCAAGCAT
This sequence comes from Brachymystax lenok tsinlingensis, assembly GCA_030435695.1. Taxonomy (NCBI): domain Eukaryota; kingdom Metazoa; phylum Chordata; class Actinopteri; order Salmoniformes; family Salmonidae; genus Brachymystax; species Brachymystax lenok. The sequence continues at coordinate 14,369,970 of CM059814.1, forward strand.
GGTGAGTTCATATCAGAACGACTGAAGATCTATTGAAATGCCTAGGTTGCTTTGAGTTATTTAAAATAAATAACTCAAGGTTAGGGGGTGTTGCTGGCATGAGTCCACACCGGAGTAGCCTTCATTAGCTACTCTTGAGTCCATCTTAGAATGGAGTTTTGGTTGGCTGTGTATAATATGTACTTTGTTCCTCAGGCCCAATTCCCCCTGTCCACATACATGCGTATCTACAGGAAGGGAGATATCGTTGACATCAAGGTAGGCTTTGTTCCACCTTTCTAGGTTTTTACTGGTAGTGACTGCACTTAAACTGAATTGGTTATATTTTTCTCTTTGGACTTCCACCAATCAGAATTCTTAAGATTGTGAATGTCTCTTCTCCAGGGTACAGGTACCATCCAGAAAGGAATGCCTCACAAGTGCTACCATGGCAAGACGGGTAGAGTCTACAACATAACCCAACATGCTGTTGGCATCATTGTCAACAAGCAGGTCAAGTAAGTACAGTGTGTGGAGGGGTATGTCAAATTGTCACTATCCGTTTCCTTTCCAGCTTGGCCATGGGATGCTCTTTCTTATATTGACATCAAATTTAATTTCTTTGTAAAGGAAGGTTGATGTTGCAGAAGTCTGTCGCATTTGAACCCCATCTTCACTTTGAGACCAGGGCTGTCCTAAGTGGTCATTCACGTGAGGGACAGTATTTGTCCTTCAGCACCCGGCCAAGTACTTACTGTATGTTTAAACTAGGGTTGTTGGAGACACTTTTAAAAAAAAAATGGATTATTTTGCCATTCATCGGAAGTGTAATGTTTTCTATTAAGTCAGGATGTCAATTACTTTGTTTACATGTCTTAGGTAAGTGACCAGTAGCCTTTTGTATGTTTTGCAGGCCACGTCTCTGAATTTTACTTCCGAGCTGAAAGCCATGTCCCCTTCTCTCTGTAGGGGTAAGATCCTGGCCAAGAGGATCAACGTGCGTATTGAGCATGTGAAGCACTCTAAGAGCAGGGACAGCTTCCTGCAGCGCGTCAAGGAGAACGAGAAGAAGAAGGTGGAGGCCAAGCAGAAGGGTACCTGGGTGGAACTGAAACGCCAGGTATGGAGAGCACGTTTACCTGGGCCATTAGCACTAGTGTTTTAATGCTCTTAAGTGTCCTGCACACCCTCCAGGACCATGCTTGTTTGTCGCTATTCTACATAAACAGTCCAGATTGAAGATATAAAATGGACACTAATGCTGATCTAGTGGAATGTTGTGTAAATACAGTTCTGTTGCTTGGTTGATTCATTCTGTAATGTTAATTCAGCCATGTCATTATTTCAAATACATAGTCCTTTGAATTGTTTGAATTTGAAGTGGCGGCATCTCATCTGTGCATTTGTCCTTTCCTCGTCTCCCCCTGCAGCCCACGGCTCCTCGTGACGCCCGCTTCGTCAGCACCAAGGGCAACGAACCCCAGCTGCTGGAACCCATCCCCTATGAGTTCATGGCATAACTGCTGACCAAAATAAAAATGTTAATACACAACGATTTGTGTGGACCGGAGTCTCTTATGCATGCACACATGGATGCATTACACCATGGGTTAGTCATCACTGCTTGTCCAAGACTGGGGGAGAGAAAGTGAGAACATTAGTTGGAAGATTGAGGGTTAGTTACAATGTAGTCTAACCGGGGAGATAAATGTTGCTGTCCTTCAGTGATGATTCTCCTCCATTGATCACTCAGAGTGAAGTGAAATGAAATGCTGTTTCTATTTCACCGGCGAGCTGAGAATGACGAGCACAACAGTCAAAGCACACACACGGCTTTAACTCCAAGACACTAAGAATACTACACTGGAGTTTACCCAATCCCGAAAATGTATGTGTGCAGTCAATTGCTTCCCCAAAATTAAGCATTCTGTGGGATACATTGAGTAGAATAGCTTAAGCATGTTGTGAATGTGCCAATGTACAAGGCATACTTGATTTGTGCCAAATTATCAATCTACATACACCATTTTGAACTTTGCACCCTGTTCAATGTACCCTTTGAATGTCTGTTGGAATGCCTGTCAGTCCAGCAGAGGGCAATATGCACCAGGATAAGTGCAGTGTTACTTAAGCCTATGAGCTGCAGTAGGCTGCTTCAGTTTACAATGTGAGAAATGACATTCCCGTGACGGATTGAATACCCAGGTACCTATAAGCATGCCAATGAAGATGAACAGATACTGGGAATGTATTTCTAGAGAAAGCAACGCACCAAACGGTGATTGTGTCCTAGATGACCCCGGCTGTGACTCCACTCTTGGAGAGGGATATGCAAAAAAAACTTTTCCAGGTCACACGCATATTATACACCTGTAGATGGGAAATAGGACAAATATAAGAACCTTCCAAATTATGAGTAGAGAACACTGACTTGGCAGTTTGAGCACCAAATGTCCTTCAAGTACAATCACGCCATTGGCTGAGAATCAATAGAGTATATTTTGCATTCAGGTGTTACATCTTTCTGGTTATGTCACCATGCAGTCACACTTATGTGTGTATCGTGTTCTGCAGTTTGTTTGTGTGACTGTGTACTCTGTGGTTGGTGTGTGTGTAGTGACCACCCCTGTCGTATCTTGTCGTGTGCTGTTTAATCAGTGGAGGCTGAATGGCTGACTGGATATCTGACAAACACTGTATGTTATCTCATCCCACCTCAGTACTTTACCTAATATTTACTCCAATTAGGATCAGTTTCCTGGTATGGTAGCAGCAGCTGGAAGGGTTATAAGAGTGTAGAGAGAAAGAGAGCACAAACTGACTCTCGAGTGTTTAAGAAATGTTAAGGTGTCATGAGGCATATTGTGAATTTAAGATATGACAATTATCACTTTGCTTTTTGAAATGTCCACTGCAAAGGACATTTCTTGATAAGCTCTTATTTAATATGCTAAGATTATTACACAGCCCTGACAACTCACTTAGCTAGTCCTGAGATATTCACTTACTAAAAACAATTTGAATATCAAACTCACAAAAATTGTAAGTAATAATTACACACACTTTTAAAATGTATATAAAATGTACTAATTTTGACTCCAGATATTTTTTTAAGAACCAGGAAAAAATTGTGGTCAGTATTACAACCCCACACATGATATCATAGAATGTCTTTCCAAAAGGACAACCAGACTTAATACAGTGGCATGTATGGCCTCAGAGACACGGACCAAAAACGGATGTCCACTAGAGAACTAAAATAAATTGCTGAGTCTCGGGAAGCTGTATAACCCTCTGTTATCCTTAGCTGTCTCCCTAAGGGCAGAAGGTACAGACACCTGCCTTATCAAACCGGTGTAATAAGTCTCCAACAAGCTGAATGAACACAAGTTGGGGTTACACATGAACCCCAAATCAATGTGATCAATCAGCAAGGCACATCCAAATCCCTGATCAATATCAGTATAGACTACATTGAGGCCTGGGTGTTGTACAGATAACAGTCAATGGTGTTGTGACCTACTGTTTCACTTTTCTTTCTTTCCTCATAGTGATATCAGTCCTGCCAGATAGAAATACAAGGATATGACAAATAGTGCGAGAGAAAAAAGGAAACTTCCAGAAACTGTGTTGGCTTGTATTGCTATCCATGTGGGTACTGGAAATCCCCACAAGGATACTAAAACAAGGAAAATTCTCCCTCATAGAGGGACATTTCCCAGGTCCCCACAAGGACAAAGGCTATTTTAGGTTTAAGGGTTAAGTTTAGGGTTACGCAAAATAGGATTTTGAATGGAAATACATGTTATGGCCCCACAAGGATAGTCAAACATATGCTGTGTATGTGAATATGCTGTCACAGACAGAACAGGCCTTCATCTGGAGCGCTGACTCATGGGAGTTACTGATTGAAGGAGGAAAAAGTAAACAGTCTGATGGACAGTGAGTGAGGAGAGAGAGAGAGGAGGGGGAGCGTGGAACGGGACTTGTGGGTAAAAGCAGTTACTATGTGCTCCTTAATCACACACGTTTGACACACAGATTGAGGCTGTCAACTCAGCCAGCAGCCCAGAGCAGCCATATCGACCCTGTCTGTCACACATTAACCACACAAACACACACCGCTGGTGGACGGTGGAGAGCAGAAGCCACACAACAACACACCGCTGGTGGACGGTGGAGAGCAGAAGCCACACAACAACACACCGCTGGTGGACGGTGGAGAGCAGAAGCCACACAAAAACACACTGCTGGTGGACGGTGGAGAGCAGAAGCCACACAAAAACACACCGCTGGTGGACGGTGGAGAGCAGAAGCCACACAACAGCACACCGCTGGTGGACGATGGAGAGCAGAAACCACACAACAACACACCGCTGGTGGACGGTGGAGAGCAGAAACCACACAACAACACACCGCTGGTGGACGGTGGAGAGCAGAAGCCATATGGGATGATATAACGACAGACATCAGACTGTGTCTCTCTCTTCCAATTCACAATGTTTCCATGATTTCATGTTGTTCTCTCAACCCTGCTAGTTTCATCTCTCTCTCAGTTATCTTTCTTTGTCTCTGGCCTGGGGGTTGACAATGGAGCTAGGAAATCCCAAGCAAAACACAGAATGCACTGTATCTCTCTAGGTGATAGTGGACAGATAGGGTCTTTCTTCCACCTTTACTTGCCAGGAGTGGTTATCAGTGTAGACCATGGCCATACACCGATACAGACCCCTGTCAGTGGCCATATATCGATCCCGTCCCCTGTCAGTGGAGGGATTGGGACAGTCGGGGACTGGACGAGGTGGTGGAAAGTCTGATAACGATGGTGGCTGACACAGGCCGGGTGACCTGAAGCGTGGAGGGAGCAGAGATAATGCCCTGGGGTTCTCAATAGGCCTCATTCAGAGAAGCCATTCTAAGATTTCACACCAGATCATGGTACATGCATGGTAGTTGGTCTCTAGTCATTAGGTAATGTACACACCATATTGGATTGAAGATTTTCTCTTTTGTTTTCTGATTTGTGTCAAGCTTTCCTGAATTCACAACTAAAGTATCCTTGTGGAAACATATTATACTGTTAATCCAATTAAGTCTAAATAAAGAGCAGTGTCATAGAATTGGGAGTGGGTTGAACTGTCTACAGGATTGGAGGAGTCAGGTTTGAAGAGCATCACATTGGGACAGAGCAGGATAATGGGTTGTGACTAAATCACACCTATCATAGAACAATATGGAGGAGGTTGATAAGATCATTATTAGGGCTGTAAATGTAACGTGTGTCTGGAGACTGGAGACAGACAGTCGCTCAGCTCAGACTACAATCGCACACACACCACAGACAGAAGATAGTGATGCACAGGGTCAGGAGCCTGGATGACAGTTTTAAAGCCTACAATCAATCAGAGACAGGCAAGCTCAAAGACCTGAATTGCAACAACTGCTGTTCAGTAAAAATGATCAATGACTAGTCTAGTCTACTGAATTCACCAATAACAAATAGGACTAATATATGTCTTGGAAATCAGAGCCAGAAACCCAATCACATCCATTTGCAAGAGGCTATTTTGCCTCAATCTCAAGCAGTAGCCTATTTCATAGTAGGCCATGAATGTAAGTTTAAAGCTGCAATATGTAACTTTTTGGACGACCCAACCAAATCCATATAGAAATCTGGGTTATAGATCTGTCATTCTCATTGAAAGCAAGTCTAAGAAGTGGTAGAGCTGTTCTCTGTGCGCTATTTCTGTCTTTTACTTTCAGTTTTGTACCCCAACTTCAAACAGTTGAAAACACAATATTTTCATGTATAATTCATTGTCCCAACCTATTCCAATCAGGAACTAACTAAGTTCAAATGTAGGGTGATGGCTGAATAAAATCACGAACCAGGTGTCCAATATTAATTTATAAATCATCAATATTTCACCAAAATAATGATAGTACTTAGGCCTGAAATTAATTCGGACTATTACAGAGCCAGACTTTGCTTTCTATTTTGTTCACTTTCCATTGCGTGGATTGCAACACCCCTGTATTATCCAACAGTGGTTTCGCTCAATAAAATATATAGTCCTCAGGTGTGTCTATCCATGTAGGCCGGTAAACGACCTGCCCATTCGTTTTGCGTTATCAAAACACCGTCATCTGTACAATTAAAGATGGGGGAAAGGATTCAAGTCCAAAGAAGCTTTATTTGTTCTTTTGTCAACTGCAATGCCACTTTCAATAAATCATGGAAATTAGATGCCCATCTTTGCAAGCACACCGGTTTGGTGAGTACATATCCTGCCCAGCTGGCATCTTTCAACAGACGGTCCAGATCAGATCCTATGTCCTGAATTTAGAATTTCTGTTAAACAGAAAGAATGAGCCCATTGACGTAGCAGTCAAATACAACTGAACGTGAATGAATGTCTGGGGTCAAACACGTGCATTTTATAGTGTTTTGTTATTTGATGGTGACGTTTCTCTTCGACAGAAACCCTTCTCTTGCGAGAACTGTGACAAGAGCTTTTGTACCCGCCACCAGCTCACCAGACATCGGCTGAGCCACAGTGGAGAGAAGCCATACACGTGAGTATGAAGCTTCACAATCCTATAGGGCAATGGTTCACGGTCAATGACCGGTTGTGTGTGAGCCTGTATGGCTGTTCCTGCCTTCAATGTTTTCATTGTTGCCTTTTCCAAATGATTTGACCGGACAGTCAGTTGGGTAAAGCAGACTGGCACAAAAGCTAGGGTTTAGTTGTAAATGGTTTTGAATGAACTCGAGTAGTTGCGCTAACCCATTGTGCTATGACGCAATTACTTAATACTCTTCCGACCTTCCCTCCGGTCGCTCATCTGTTTCTGTGCGTCTGCAGGTGTCAGGCTGCAGGATGCTCCGAGGCCTTTGTCACACATGCCAGCATGAAGAATCACTTGGCTCGCGTTCACCAGCACCAGGAGAAACACTATAAGGTTGGCTAAACCAAAGTCAGACTTTGCTATACCTAATGAATCACTAATACCACTTGGTTTAGTCTGAAACAAAGCCCTGCAAAACTCGGACTTTTTCCTTAAGCCAGAATGTTTCTTAAAATTGAATTTATTCTACCACTGCTTGAAATTTGAGAATTATTTGGAGCACCAGCACTGAAGCCCATGCTCTAAACAATGTAAACATCTGTTAGTATGCGTGCATGTAGTCTTGTGCACGTGCCTTCGGCCATAGGCAAACATCTTTCCACACACGTCGACCTGCAGTTTGACTGTTTAATATTTTCTTGTGGTTAGTTTGTCTAATTTCAACCAGCTGAATGACACCAGACAACATGCAGAGTAAGTGGGTGGGATTGTATTCAACATTCGTGACAGACAAGCAACATCTAATTGTATTTATGTAAATGTGCATGGCATTGCCTACATGGTTGAAGGCATCACCACGTTCTAATGACTTGGCTAAACCCGGAGGTTCAGTCATCACCCTATTGCCTTAGGTTTCATTTGACTTTGTTCTGAAGCAGTTGATGGGTAAACATGAGATTTTGAATGCTTTGAGCATTCTAACTAAGCCAGGTGTGGGTGAAAGAATAGTGACTTCAATGTTGGACTGTGACAAATGGTCCTCCTGGTAACTTTCATTCATCTAAGGTTTGTAAATTATGTTGTAGTGTGACCATGTGGACTGTGGGAGTGAGTTCAAGAAGAAGAACCAACTGAAAACACACAAGATTAATCACACACAACTGCTGCCCTTTCAGTAAGTATAACACTGGCCTTTAAGAGAATGTATGCTCTACCACATCAGGCTGAACTCTGACCCTTTCCCATAGGTGCAACTTTGAGGGCTGTAAGAGAGAATTTGCTGCTCCCGGACAGCTGAAGCGCCATGAGAAAGTGCACCAAGGTGAGCCCTGCCCCATACCCATCTCCAAGTCAGGTCCTGTTGATGTTTCATACATTTTTATATAGCCATTTCTCTTTCCCAGGTTACCCCTGTGCTGTGGAGGACTGTCCATTCCAGGGGAAGACTTGGTCAGAGTATCAGAAGCACAGGAAGGCTGTGCACAGAAGTATGTAGGCCCTCAAACAACCAACACTGCCACCCTCTTGACTGTGCTGCAACTCAGCCCTTTGCATTGTCTTGTGAACCCCTCTCACATGGTCCTAAATTATTATGTAGACTTAAAACTGATCCAATTGTAAAGTCTTTACTGGTTGTGTATTCAGTCAAGCTACAGTGTGATAGCTGCAGTAGGATGTTCCTGGAGGCATGGTTCTTGAAGCAGCATCAGCTGCGAGTCCACTCCGGTGCGCCCAAGAGGGTGTTCCAGTGCTCTGACGCTGGGTGTGAGAAGACCTTCACCACCCACTTCAACCTGGAGAACCACGTTGTGTCAGACCACGAGGGCAAGATGGCGTTCTCCTGTACCCACGAAGGCTGTGGCAAGAGCTTCGCTATGCAGGTGAACTCATGGGACGAGACTCAAGTTACAATATGGTATCCTGTCACTTCTCAAATAGTTTTGCAGAACTCAATCTGGCTCTTTCAGTGGAGTATTTGGTATAAAACTAAGTGTTTTATATTCCTTAGGAGAGTTTGAGACGACACGGCGTGGTTCATGACCCAGAGAGGAAAAAGCTGCAGGTAAACCACTGGTGTTGGGTGTAGGGGGGATGTTTAACATCCCTGCATGTAATATTATAAACTGTTTTTTCCTTTGCAGAAGGTGCGCCCTAAAAAGAGCAAGCCATTGCTTCAGAAGACCAAGTTGGGGACAGCCTCCACACAGGCTGAGACCAGCAGACTGGCTGACCAACTCCATAACACCAGCTTGGGCTACTCTACGTCATAACACTGCTTGGTCTACTCCACCCTGTAACACTCCTGCTCTGACCTGGACTGGTCCATCAGAACCATGGGGGTATTCTGAAACCTGTGGAACAGGAACCTGTTCTTTGCTACGTGTCAATACTTTTTGTTTAGTTTTCAAGAGCTGAATTTCAGTTATGTATGGAACACCATTCTAATAAATCCTCAGCACTGCATTGTTGGTTCCTTGTCTGTTAATGGTTATGTAATGCGCTATGACATGTGGCTTATTTGATAGACTAGAAGTTTAATAATTAGGATAGAAGTAGGACATGTGACATCCCAGAAACCACTATTGTTCACACTTATCTGCCCTGAGTGGCTGGTCCCACCTGATCTAGCCTCCGACTGCCTTTTCATTGTTAGACCGGCCACTAGATGTACCTATTCCCTAATGGCCAATCTGTAGGAGGGTTGGTGACGGTGAACAAATTGCATCAGTGTGCTTGAAATGCACAACTCCAATAGTGCTCACAGAACACCAATGGAACTTGTGGTCTTGTTAGAGCTGGGTAAAGATTTTGTTTGGGTGCCAGGTAGGTATTAACCCTGCCGAAAGAAAGCGTAGGATGGAGTACTGCTACTGGACCCACAGACTGCCTAGTGTAGCCTGATAGCCAGTGGCGTGAAGATAAGACCATAACACACCTCAGCACAGAGGTAACACAATGGCAGAGAAATTTAACGGCAACTTCATATAAATTTACAAAGAACCCAGTCATCAGAGGATTTGCAACCTGTATTACCTCCCCTGAACACATCCAGGTGCTGAAATGACTCCACTAGCATAGTGTTTTCATTCAGTATGATGGTGTGGCCAGGCAGAGGTGGGTAAGAACTGACTCCAAATGCCCTCTGTGGGAAAATATTTATCAAATGGCAGAATCCAAAAGTAGAAAACCCTAGGGAGCTGATGGCTGGGTCATCATGGTGATGAGGCCTAAAGTTGTGTCCAGGGGGCTTGGGCCCCCAGGGTAAGGCCTGGGGTTTATTCAGTTGGAGTGAGTAGGTAAATATTTTATCCCATTTTTCTCCTGAAAACAGATGCAACACTTAAATGTTTCAGACAGAAATACATGGCCTAGAGCTGATCTAAATCATTCTACATGGCAGAGAATCTTCTGTTCTATGCAATGAATTTCTATCTAATGTTGCGGCCACCTGAATACACCCTTGGTATCTTCTACTGCAGTCCAGAGACTATGTACTGTCTTTTAACAGATAGTCCCACTCTCCCTGAGTGGGAGTGAAGACATATGACAGAGTGAAGACAGTCTGATGTGGGGCTGACAGTCTGGCTGAGTATCAAGTGATTTTGCTCAGTAGGGCCAGGTTCCCTCTTGCTTGGTTTGAGGAAGTCTGTGATTTGGCCCGGGTTAGATCCAGTCTACAGTAATTTCAGTATGGCATGATGCTATGCCAGGCTGCCAGGCCAGGAGACCACGGTGAGAGCCACTCTGCTACGCTGCTCCTTCAGCATGGGTACCAGGGCTGAGTGGCTCATACCAGCCGTAGACAGTCCATTAACCGCCACTATCATGTCCCCACACCTAGGGAACAGAGGGGACACAGAGGGGCACATCAACATGGACGGACCACATACAGTAGATATACACCAGTTTATTAGGTACGAGTAGGTATGATCATCTGCTGATGGTCACACCTACTGGTTCGCTCCAACAGACAGTGAGTCACGTGGCCGTGGCTTGCTATCTAAAGCAGGCAGACAGGCACCAAGGAATTCAGTTACCGTTTGATTGAACGTTATAATTGTCAAAACTAGTGACCAAAGCGATTTTTAGAGTGGTATGATTGTTGATGTCAGGCGCTCTGGTTCCAGTTCTCAGAAACTGCTGGCCTCCTGGTCTTTTTACACATGATAGTGTCTAGGGTTTACAGAGAATGGTGCGACAAACAAAAAACATCCAGTCAGCGGCAGTCCTGTGGGCGAAAACATTGTTGATGAGAGATCGAGGGAGACAGGCGGGTCACAAACAGGCAAATAACGGAGCAGTACAACAGTGGTGTGCAGAACGGCATCTCGGTGCACACAACTAGTCGGCCCTTGTCACGGATGATCACACCGGGTTCCACTCCTATCAGCTAAAAACAAGAAGAAGCGGTGGGCACGCAATCACCAACACTGGACAATTGAGGAATGGAAAAACATTGCCTGGTCCGTCGAATCCCGGTTCCTGTTGCGTCATGCTGATGGCAGAGTCAGGATTTGGCATTAGCAGCAGGCATGGTTCAGGCTGGTGGGGGTGGTATAATGGTGTGGGGAATGTTTTCATGGCTCATGTTAGGTCCTTTGATACCAATTGAGCAATGTTTCCATGCCCAGAAGAATTCAGACTGTTCTGGAGGCAAAGAGGGGTCCGAACCGGTACTAGATGGGTGTACCTAATACAGTGTATATGTAAGATAATAAGATAACTTAAGATGTACTTTATTGAAAATTAACTTACAGTGAACGGAAATGTGTCTTTATGCTCACAACCCAACAACATGACTGAAGGCTTACTTGAGGCAGCCATCGTAGTATGCAGGCGTTCCAAGGACAATGGTCTTGATGAAGAATGCCTGGTTGCTATGGTTTTCCTCGTATCCCCCGACGATGCTGAAGCCCCAGCTCCCAGGGTGACTTCTACGCAGAACAATCTCATGGCTACTGTGAAGGTAGCTGAGATAGAGAGAACACAGAGGGAGAGAGAGAGAGATGGACGGAGAGAATGAGCCAGTGTTTTAGTGAGAGGGCATGAGACAGGAGAAGGAATAAGGGGGGAAGATAGAGGGAGGAGCAGGGAGAGAAATGGGGAAGGAGGGCAAGAGAAAGACAGAAAAGGAGGGAGGAAACAGAGACAGATGGGGAGGGAAAAAAAGCGATAGAGGAAGGGAGATTCAGAGAGGGAGGGAGAGAAACAAAGAAAGACAGCAGAAGAAAAGGAAAGAGCGTTAGAAAAAAAGAGGGGTGCGTTTGAGGCTGCTCTCTGTACCAGTCTCAGAAGGAGGAATTATGGAGAGACATTGGGGATGTCACCACATGCCTCTCAGTTGATAATCCACACTACAGCACAGTTCAGGACAACACACACACAAACATAATCCCCCGTATGGACCTCCTTACGTAACACACACACACCCTGGCTCACACACATACCAACATACACACATAATACTGACACATGAAACGAAAGACATATACATCCCAATACCTCACACACTCAAACACAATCGCCATAGATGACTTCAGGTGGACCTCAATAGTCTAAAAGGTCTTCCTCTTTTCAGATTCACCTACACTAACATGAAACCACTAAATAAGGCAAAGCAATATTTTCACACAAACTCCCAATATCCCAGACACCCCAAGTGAGTCCAACCCAAACAGGTGTGTGTGTGTGTGAGGGTTATATTCTCTGTACCTTGGCAGGCCGAGCCATAAGACCCAAGAAGGGGACCAGGAGGAGTCATAGTCTGAGTTGTGTGTGTGGTGGTGTGGGGGAAACAGCTGGTCCTCGGGGCTCTGAACCTGGCCCGGTTCCTCCACCATGCTGACCTCCAGCGCCCTCAGCTGGACGGAGGGCGATGCTGCGCTGGCCTTCAGGGTGCCTACCGCCTCACTGTGGCTCAGGTAGGTCAGATCCTGGCCATTGATACTCAGGAGGATGTCACCTGGAGGGAATGAGAAGGTGTGTGTGTGTGTGTGTGTGTGTGTGTGTGTGTGTGTGTGTGTGTGTGTGTGTGTGTGTGTGTGTGTGTGTGTGTGTGTGTGTGTGTGTGTGTGTGTGTGTGTGTGTGTGTGTGTGTGTGTGTGTGTGTGTGTGTGTGTGTGTGTGTGTGTGAGTGAGAGAGAGGGGAAAAAAGAGAGGGGGAAACAGAGAGTGGTACAAAAGGACAGAGAAGAACAGTTAGTTAGGGATAAATAGTCCTGAGAGACACTGACCTCTGAGACTTCAGCTGAACAGAGAAGAACAGTTAGTTAGGGATAAATAGTCCTGGGAGACACTGACCTCTGAGACTTCAGCTGAACAGATAATGAGCACAGGAAGAGAGCCAAACCAAAAACTGACAACTTGAATTAGGCCTTGAGAATAATATTGGAAGCTCCCACTAGGGGATGTGAGCCATTACTCACCTCGTTTGATTCGTCCATCACGTGACAGGCAGCCGTGTGGTTGGACGCTGGTCACAAAGATGGGCAGCTCGCCGCTTTTGCTGCCCCGCCCCCCAGCCACTGTCATACCCAGAGACTCATGAGGCTCCTTCTTAACAGTGATGTGTTTCTCCTTACAGGTCACACACTGGGACAGGTCCTACACACACACACACACACACACACACACACACACACACACACACACACACACACACACACACACACACACACACACACACACACACACACACACACACACACACACACACACACACACACACACACACACACACACACACACACACACACACACACACACACGATAAGAGAGGTCAGTATACAAAGATACACATGAACAGACACAGTCAGACACACACACTCCCTTCAGGTGTGTGTACTCACTCTGTGGGTGCTGGAGCGAGCCAGGTGGGCGCAGGTAGGCACTGGGCTGGGGCTGGGGCTGGGGGAGAAGCTGTAGTGGTGGTGGTGGTGGTGATTGGGGAGAAAGTGGTCATGGCAGTACAGGTCTCTGATGGAAGCGGAGATTGGTGGAGGGGTAGGCTTACTTGGCCTGCCAATCAGTAGAAAAACTCTCTCGCCGCTGGCCTGTAGTCGACAGGGAAAGGGAGTAGGGTTATCTATCAAATCACATTTTATTTGTCACATACACATGGTTAGCAGATGTTAATGCGAGTGTAGCGAAATGCTTGTGCTTCTAGTGCTTCTAATCTAACAATCCCCAACAACTACCTAATACACACAGATCTAAAGGAGTGAATGAGAATATGTACATGTAAGTATATGGATGAGCAATGGCCGAGCGGCAAAGGCAAGGTGCAATAGATGGTATAAAATATGAGTAATGTAAGATATGTAAACATTATTAATAAAATACAGTATATACACGTGATATGAGTAATGTAAGATATGTAAACATTATTAAAGTGCCATTATTTAGAGTGGCATTGTATAAAGTGACTAGTGATCCATTTATTAAAGTGGCCAGTGATTGAGTCTCAACGTAGGCAGCAGCCTCCCTGAGTTAGTGATTGCTGTTTATCAGTCTGATGGCCTTGAGATAGAAGCTGTTTTTCAGTCTCTCGGTCCCAGCTTTGATGCACCTGTACTGACCTCGCCTTCTGGATGGTAGCGGGGTGAACAGGCAGCTGCTCGGGTGGTTGTTGTCCTTGATGATCATTTTGGCCTTCCTGTGACATCGGGGGCTGTAGGTGTCATGGAGGGCAGGTCGTTTGCCTCCCGGTGATGCGTTGTGCAGACCTCACTACCCTCTGGAGAGCCTTGCGGTTGAGGGCGGTGCAGTTGCCGTACCAGGCTGTGTTACAGCCCGACAGGATGCTCTCGGTTGTGCATCTGTAAAGTTTTGTCATGGTTTTGGGTGACAAGCCACATTTCTTCAGCCTCCTTTGGTTGAAGAGGCGCTGTTGCGCCTTCTTCACCACACTGTCAGTGTGGGTGGACCATTTCATTTTGTCTGTGAAGTGTACGCCAATGAACTTAAAACTTTCCACCTTCTCCACTGCTGTCCCTTCGATGTGGATAGGGGGGTGCTCCCTCTGCTGTTTCCTGAAGTCCATGATCATCTCCTTTGTTTTGTTGACGTTAAGTGAGAGGTTGTTTTCCTGACACCACACTGAGTGCCCTCACCTCCTCCCTGTAGGCTGTCTCGTCATTGTTGGTAATCAAGCCCACTACTGTTGTGTCATCTGCAAACTTAATGATTCAGTTGGAGGCGTGCATGGCCACGCAGTCGTGGGTGAACAGGGAGTACAGGAGAGGGCTGAGCACACACCCTTTTGGGGCCCCAGTGTTGAGGGTCAGTGAAGTGGAGATGCTGTTTCCTACCTTCACCACCTGGTGGCGGCCCGTCAGAAAGTCCAGGACCCAATTGCACAGGGCTGGGTTGAGACCCAGGGCCTCCAGCTTGATGATGAGCTTGGAGGGTACTATGGTGTTGAATGCTGAGCAGTAGTCAATGAACAGCATTCCTACATAGGTATTCCTTTTGTCCAGATGGGATAGGGCAATGTGCAGTGTGATGGCGATTGCGTCGTCTGTGGACCTGTTGGGGCAGTATGCAAACTGAAGTGGGTCTAGAGTGGCCGGTAAGGTGGAGGTGGTATGATCATTGACTAGCCTCTCAAAGCACTTCATGATGACAGAAGTGAGTGCTATGGGGTGATAGTCATTTAGTTCAGCTATCTTTGCCTTCTTGGGTACAGGAACAATGGTAGCCATCTTGAAGCATGTGGGGACAACAGACTGGGATAGGGAGCGATTGAATATGTCTGTAAACACACCAGCCAGCTGGTCTGCGCATGCTCTGAGAACGTGGCTAGCAGCCTTGCGAGGGTTAACACGTTTAAATGTTTTACTCACGTCAGCCACGGAGAAGGAGAGGAAGGGTGTCTGGAAGAGTGACGTCGGTGTCCATGACGTAGCTGGTTTTCTTTTTGTAGTCCGTGATTTCTTGTAGACCCTGCCACATACGTCTCGTGTCTGAGCCATTAAATTGCGATTCCACCTTGTCCCTGTGCTAGCACTTTGCTTGTTTGATTGCCCTGTGGAGGGAATAACTACACTGTTTATATTGTCATATTCCCAGACCTCTTTCCATGGTTAAATGTGGTGGATCGTGCTTTCAGTTTTGCGTGAATACTGCCATCCATCCACAGTTTCTGGTTAGGGTAGGTTTTAATAGTCACAGTGGGTACAACATCTCCAATGCACTTCTTTATAAATGCACTCACCGAGTCAGCGTATAGGTTGATGTTGTTCTCTGAGGCTGACTGGAATTTATTCAACGCTGGTCCAATTGGTCGGACCAGCGTTGAATGGTTCTCGTCACTGGTACATCCTTTTTGAGTTTCTGCCTATAAGACAGTAGGAGCAAGATGGTGTCGTGGTCGGATTTTCCGAAGGGAGGCCGGGGGAGAGCTTTGTATGCATCGCAGGAAGTTAGAGTAGCAGTGGTCGAGGGTATTGCCAATGCGCATAGCGCAATCAATATGCTGGTAGAATTTAGGTAGCCTTGTTCTTAAATTTGCTTTGTTAAAATCCCGAGCTACAATAAATGCAGCCTCAGAATATATGGTTTCCAGTTTGCATATAGTCCAGTGAAGTTCCTTGATGGCCGTCTTGATGTCTGCTTGAGGGGAATGTACACAGCTGTGACTATAACTGATGAGAATTCTCTTGGTAGGTAAAATGGCCGGCATTTGATTGTAAGGAATTCCAGGTCGGTGAGCAGAAAGACTTGAGTTCCTGTATATTGTTATGATTACACCACGAGTCGTTAATCATGAAGCATACACCCCCGCCCTTCCTCTTCCCAGAGAGGTGTTTATCTCTGTTGGCGCGATGGATGGAGAAGCCCGGTGGCTGAACCGATTCTGACAACATATCCCGAGAGAACCATGTTTCTGTGAAACAGAGAATGTTACAATCTCTGATGTCTTTCTGGAAGGCAACCCTTGCTCAAATTTCGTCTACCTTGTTGACAAGAGACTGGACATTGGCTAGTAGTATACTCAGGAGTGGTGGGCGATGTGCCCGTCTACAGAGCCTGACCAGGTAGCTGCTTCGTCTGCCCCTTCTGCGGCGCCGTTGTTTTGGGTCGACTACTGGAATTAGATCCATTATCCTGGGTGGTGGTTCGAACAGAGGATCCGCTTCGGGAAAGTTGACGTTGCTCTTACATCCAATAGTTATTCCCGGCTGTATGTAATAAGACTTAAGATTTCCTGGGGTAACAATGTGAGAAATAATACATAAAAAAACGAAATACTGCATAGTTTCCTAAGAACTCGAAGCCAAGAGGAACTGTCCCAACTCACCATTTCAGAAACACTGTTTCAACCCTAGCCTTACCTGTATGATCTGAGCAGCCTGTTCAGGCGTGCCGTGGCGTAGGTCCTGTTCATTGACCGCCAGCACGCGGTCGTTACTACACAGCCTCCCGTCCTTGGCCGCCAGGCCGCCGTCCAGCAGGTCTAACACAAACACGCCCACCTCGTCCGTCCTCCGCACCAGCTTGATTCCCAGCTGCTCTGACGAGTCCCGCTTGTGCAGGGTGATCCTCAAGTTGGCAGGGCTGGACGGGGTGCTCTCTGGGGTGGAGCAGGGTGCGTGAGGCACAGAACGGGTGGTAAAAGGGGGCGGGCGAGAGGCACAGCGGCGCTCTCTCAGGACAGTGAGCTGTAGCATGGCACAGGGGCGTGCAAACGTGGAGCGGGCAAAGTTATGGGGCACGTTGCTGATGTCTACACTGTTGACCTGGGAAGGGGGAGAGAGAGCACTTAAAGGGATATTTTGGAATTTTAGCAATGAGGCCCTTTATCTACTTCCCCAGAGTCAGATGAACTCGTGGTACCATTTTTATGTCTCTGCGTCCAGTAGAAGGAAGTTAGAGGTATTTTCGCGAGCCAATGCTAACTAGCATTAGCGCAATGACTTGAAGTCTATGGTATCTACTAGCATTCTAGCAGGTACCATAGACTTCCAGTCACTGCATCAGAGATATTGGAGATAGGAATCCCAATGGACAATGAATGGAGGAACGTATAATGTCTCACCTAGCAGACTGTTGACCAATCGCATTCACGTTGTCATGCTACGCCACGCGGTTGCTAAGCTAATCGTCATGCAATCCCTTCTCAAAGTCAGGATCAAGAAACCTGCCTATTTTCCTCGAAGGTATGTAATGTCACGATTGCAAAGCTATACGATATTACAGAGAACAAGTGAACTATCTCACATCTCGAAAAATATTTGTAATGTTGTACTTCTTGTTGACTAAATTCATGCTAATTTTGAGTTTTAGAGCTAGTGCCCAATTGACCCCCCATTCACTCCTTGAAGGAGAGCTCTCCTTGTCCCAGAATCTCCCAGAATGCACTGCGTGGTCCATGGACGACGAATAGGTAACGTACACAATGGCCGTTAATACAATTCCAATGGAGTTTCCCATCTCCTCAAATATATCTCTGATTGCCTGTACTAGCATGCTAGCAGTTACCATAGACTCCCAGTCATTGCGCTAATGCCAGTTAGCAATTGTGCTAACGCTAGTTAGCAACTTCCTTCAAACTGCACGCAGAAACTTAAAAATGGTATCCATGACTTCATCTTACTCTAGGAAAGTAGATAAAGGGCTCCATTGCCAAAATCCTGAAGTATCTCTTTAAGAGAGGAGGATAAGAGAGAAGGAGGAAAGGGGGGTAAAGTGGTTAGGAAGAGGAAGAGTGGAGATAGAAGAAAGATTACAGCCATGCAGGACCCTCACCTGTAGTATCTGGTCTCCGGCCAGAAGCCTGCCATCTCGAGCAATGACCCCGTCACGGTAAACTTCCTGGATCACCACGTTGATGAGGGGCGTCTCATTGCCCCCGACAATGCTGATGCCAAGTTCTACATAGGGGTTGGAGCGGTGGACCTCGATGGTGGTGATCTCACCCTCTGGAATGGACGGCAGCTTCACACAACCTGGGAGATACACATTTACATGGAAGCACATCAATCTCTTTTATTCATTAATTTTTAGATTCAAGGCATTTAGAGAGGAAGGTTGAGGAAGTCAGATGGAGGAAGTGATGTCATACCTTCTTCTGCAGAGAGGGGCGGGGACTCGGGGCAGTCCCACCCTGAGGAGGCGGAGCTGGCGGAACGGAGGAGGTGAATGCAGGGGTTACTGAGGGGTCGCTTTACCCTGGGCACCACACACTCCAACCCTACCACACCTACACAGAGAGAGAGAGGTTAGTAACACACCTACACACACACACACACACACACACACACACACACACACACACACACACACACACACACACACACACACACACACACACACACACACACACACACACACACACACACACACACACACATGCATACACAGTTATTACTCTTACTCACTGTCCTCCTCAGTGCTCTCTTCGAAGGCGGGGTTGTCCAGTCCAGGCTCATCAGTCCACATGGGGACACTGCTGCTGGCGGTGCCACCAGGGGGCGAGGGGGAGCTCTCATCCCGCAGGCCTGTCTCTGTCTGGGGGGAGCGGGGGGACCTGGGTGGGCTGGTCACCATGGCTCCCTCCTCCCCGTGATCACATGGTGGGCCCTGTAAATTGGTCTGCTGAGACCGCGTCCCCGGACACCTGGACACAGAGAGAGAGAGGGATATCAGAGGTTATACAACTGGCCAATGTGCCCTCTAAGCTGCGCAAGTGAGAAGCACGAGATTGAACTTTACTCAACATTCTACAGTTTTCCCCATTAGTTAACACTATCAACGTTTCCCTTTACTGTGGGAATTGTGATCGAATCAATGCAATATTAGCCACTATCAATGCAACATACTGAAAACAAAATGAACTATGCAAGACTTAGTATGCAAAACGAACTATGCAAGAGATTTTGTTGTAGGCAGAACGCATAAGAGTAGGATACTATTGCATTGACAGGCACCATTCAAGGCCGTACTCTACACAGACCGGTGCGCCCTAACCAATCAGAGCTGCAGTAGGCCTATATGCAAATAAACCATTACCATAGATGGATCTGTGCCATTCACTTTGAACTGTACTGTTTTTACAGCGTGATCGGTCATGAGTATATGGGCTTTTTTTAGATCAAAGCGAGAGCTACATGTAGTGAGCATGTGCACATTTGTACATATATGTTCATATCCTTTGCTAGTTAGTGAGTTATTAGCCTAGTTATAGATACTTTGTTGACAGCAACGGGGGAGTGATCGCTTCCTACAACAGCACAAAACGTGTGCATCTTTGGTAAAGAGCTTTTTTTTGTCTTAAAGGGGCAGTGTTGTATTTTGAGACAAGCTTGAATAAGCTAAGTAGCCAATAGGCAGAGGGTAGCATAATTTGTCTGATTATCTGTAATAATGGTATGCGAATAATGATGCATTGTTTTGTAAAGTGGTTTCTTGCATCAAACAACAACTCTTTCAGTCACCTCCTTGTCTGAAGGACAAGTAGATAAACAGGTTAATGTCAAGTCCTGCATGTTTTTTTTCTCCAAAAGTCTCATGGAATGTAGGCCTACATTGAACACCACACATTGGCGGCTACTGTAGGCTGAATGATCAGCGTTACCAAATTTTTACCAGCATGTCATGTGCAACCAGAGGAAAAAAAACTCTAGACCACCTTTACTCCACACACAGAGACGCGTACAAAGCTCTCCCTCGCCCTCCATTTGGCAAATCTGACCATAATTATATCCTCCTGATTACTGCTCACAAGCAAAAACTAAAGCAGGAAGTACCAGTGACTCGCTCAATACGGAAGTGGTCAGATGACGCGGATGCTACGATACAGGACTATTTTGCTAGCACAGACTGGAATATGTTCTGGGATTCATCCAATGGCATTGAGGAGTATACCACCTCAGTCATCGGCTTCATCAATAAGTTCATCGATGATGTCGTCCCCACAGCAATCATATGTACATATACCAACCAGAAGCCATGGATAACAGGCAACATCCGCATCGAGCTACAGGCTAGAGCTGCCGCTTTCAAGGAGCGGGACACTAATCCGGACGCCTATAAGAAATCCCGCTATGCCCTCAGACGAACCATCAAACAGGAAAAGCGTCAATACAGGATTATGATTGAATCCTACTACACCGGCTCTGATGCTCGTCGGATGTGGCAGGGCTTGAAAACTATTACGGACTACAAAGGGAAACCCAGACGCGAGCTGCCCAGTGACGCAAGCCTACAAGACAAGCTAAATGCCTTTTATGCTCGCTTCGAGGCAAGCAACACTGAAGAATGCACGAGAACACCAGCTGTTCTGGATGACTGTGTGATAACGCTCTCGGTAGCTGATGTGAGCAAGACCTTTAAACAGGTCAGCATTCACAAAGCCACGGGGCCAGATGGATTACCAGGACGTGTACTCAAAGCATGCGCTGACCAACTGGCAAGTGTCTTCACTGACATTTTCAACCTCTCCCTGACTAAATCTGTAATACATACATGTTTCAAGCAGACCACCATAGTCCCTGGGCCCAAGGAAGCGAAGGTAACCTGTCTAAATGATTACTGCCCTGTAGCACTCACGTTGGTAGCCATGAAGTGCTTTGAAAGGCTAGTCATGGCTCACATCAACAGCATCCTCGCAGATACCCTAGACCCACTCCAATTCGCATACCGCCCCAACAGATCCACAGATGACGCAATCTCAATCGCACTCCACACTGCCCTTTCCCACCTGGACAAAAGGAACACCTATGTGATAATTCTGTTCATTGACTACAGCTCAGCGTTCAACACCATATTGTCCACGAAGCTCATCACTAAGCTAAGGACCCTGGGACTAAACACCTCCCTCTGCAACTGGATCCTGGACTTCCTGACGGGCCGCCCCCAGGTGGTAAGGCATCTGCCACGTTGATCCTCAACACTAGGGCCCCTCAGGCGTGTATACTTAGTCCCCTCCTGTACTCCCTGTTCACTCACGAATGCGTGGCAAAACATGACTCCAACACCATCATTAAGTTTGCTGATGACACAACAGTGGTAGGCCTGAACACGGACAACGATGAGACAGCCTCTAGGGAAGTGGTCAGGAACCTGGCAGTGTGGTGCCAGGACAACAATCTCTCCCTCAATGTGATTTTTTAACTAGGCAAGTCAGTTAAGAACAAATTCTTATTTACAATGACGGCCTAGGAACAGTGGGTTACACACCAAGACACCAAGACAGTCGTGAAGAGGGCACGACAAAACCTTTTCCCCCTCAGGAGACTGAAAAGATTTGGCATGGGTCCCCAGATCCTCAAAAAGGTATACAGCTGCACCATCAAGAGCATCCTGACTGGTTGCATCACTGCCTGGTATGGCAACTGCTCGGCATCTGACCGAAGACGCTACAGAGGGTAGTGCATCACTGGGGCCAAGCTTCCTGCATTCCAGGACCTATATAATAGGGGGTGTCAAAGGAAAGCCCATAAAATTGTCAGAAAAAGTTGTAGACTCTGTTCCCTGCTACCGCACCGGAGCGCCAAGTCTAGGACCAAAGGTCTCCTTAACAGCTTCTACCCCCAAGCCATAAGACTGCTGAACAATGAATCAAATGGCCACTGGACTATTTACATTGACCCCCCTTCCATTTGTTTTGTACACTGCTGCTACTCGCTGTTTATTATCTATGCATAGTCACTTCACCCCTACCTACATGTACAAATTACCTCTAACCTGTACCCCCGCACACTGACTCTGTACCGGTACCCACTGTATATAGCCTCGTTATTGTTATGTTATTGTGTTTTTAATTTCGTTTATTTGGTAAATATTTTCTTAACTCGTCTTGAACTGCACTGTTGGTTAAGGGCTTGTAAGTAAGCATTTCACGGTAAGGTCTACACCTGTTGTATTTGGCACATGTGACCAATAAAGTTTGATTTGATAGAACAGCTATTTGGGATGCATTTTCTCCATTGTTTTTTATGGTAGGACTCTCTGGTAGACCTACATTATGATCAAATAGCCACAGTAGCCTACTTGACCACTGTTAAAACTATCTTAAAGCGGGTACAGTAAACACACGCCCAGATTTTCACAACATTCAAGTTTGAGCTCAGCAGACCTGAAATTTGCTCAGTGTTGAAAATAATTTGAGGGAACATTACAACTGGCTGCACATATACTGAGCTGGCATACATTTCACACACATGCTGCATGCATGAAAAGATACACAACCTGCCACCACTGAGTTCAGTTCATAAACAGGTAGAACAGAAAACATCAGGAAACCTACTGAATTGAGCTGTGTTTCTCAACCCCTGGTAGCAGAGGTCCCTGGGATGTTTCCGACCAGTCCCTCCAAAGGACGCTCCAAGTGCCCTGGCATGTTTCTGTTCTAATCTAATGGGAGTGTCCAACCACTGACTTTAAGGCAGCTGTAGGACCACAAACAATGTTAAATGTCCAAGCTGACAGACACCCAATTCTGTCTCTCATGATCTCATCCCTTCCTTAGCTCCATTATTGTTTTAGGGCTGGGGCAGAGGGCACTAACCACGTGGATCTGGGCCTTAATCTGTAGATGCTATTAAGAACAGAGAAAAGAATGCCCAGTCCCAAAACAGACACCCCAGAGAGACCTTATTAGGGACCACTTAGAATGAGACAGATCTCACCTGCCAGAACATGAATTCCCAGTGGGAAGCAATTTTGCATATGCTTGTCCATAGGTTTCACCAATCCAACTTTGGCAGATCAGTGATGACTTTGAGGGAGGAAGGAATTAATAAAGGATGCACTTAAAAATAAGTCAAATTTAGCTTTAGTGGACTGGGCCAAAGGCTAACAACAGCTCATTAGCCATAGCTCGTTAAGGTAAATCTCCTCTGAGACCTGGCGTTTAGCAGCTATAACCTTAATAACCACGCATCACAACAATGGAGATTTGCCCTACGGATACCTACAGAATGTGGAATTCAGCTAAATAAAAGTTTTTAGTTGGCATTCCTCTGGTCTAGTCCAGAATCAGTCAAGAACCTCACACAGTTCAGTGTAGCTTAGGAACCAGCATGATCCAGCTTTAACCCAATCCTTTGTTGTTGTCATGTCACAGCAGGAGTCAGGACAACAACAAACGAGTTGGCTGAAGATGAAAGGCTAGCACCCAGGCATTAAACTCCAGATAGGTAAGATACATCTCTGCACAGTAATGCAATGTATGTCCTAATCGCTGATTCAAACACTACAAAGTTCTGCATAAATTTAGAACATGTTAGAGGCCAAATTCTACTCTGTTTCAACCGACATCTAAACACCTTTTAGTACCTTACACAGCAGACCTCCCTCACCGCAGATATAGTAGCTACACACACTTCAACACATCTCACAGCTACCACAAGCCTGCTGAGTTCCCCACCACCACACACACTGAGTTATGTGTGTGTGTGTGAGGCTTTGTGGGTTGATCACCCGATTAGAGAGGTGCTAGAACAGCCAGATGTATTACCCTACCATCGGACTCACCATAGGTCGGGGTTTCCCTTGGCAGTGTCACAGAAAAAGTGGTTGAACAGGTCTCTGGAGTTGAAGTTTCCCAGCATGGTGGAAGTCAGAGGACATGGAGCCTCGCCGAGACAACACAACACATGACCAAGTCACTGGCTGGTAATCCCCAGTCACACGACCAGGGACCTAATAATCCCTGTGTGGTCTCCCAGGGGGGAGCTGCTTGTAAGAAACAGGTCTAGGATCAGTTGATCATAGTCAGCCCTAACCTTAAAGGTCCAATGCAGCCATTTTAATCTCCATATCGAATCATTTCTGGGTAACAATTAAGTACCTTACTGTGATTGTTTTTAATTAAAATGGTCAAAAAGAAACCAAAGTAGCATCTTAGCAAAGAGCAATATCTCAATCAAGATTTTTGCTAGGACTGTCTGGGAATGGTCTGAGTGGGGAGGGGGAAACTGAAAACTAGAGGTTATTGGCAGAGAGGTTTGGAACGCTCTTTCTTATCGGTCTATTAACTAATTTACCGCATGGCGATGTCACCAGACAGGCCAAAACTCAATCCCACCAAAACAGGCTGAAATTTCAGGTGGTCTTTTCAAACAGCTCTTACACTAAAAGGGCATTATCATACTTTTCACAATTTCACAGTATTATTCCAACCCGAATAGTGTGGAAATATATAGCAAGCACAAGGAAAATCATGTTTTTGACTGCACTGGGCCTACAGTGATTAGGGGAAACCTCTTCCCATACGGCTCTTCCCATTCGATGTTTGCTAGACCCCTCCCTCCGCCAGGAGTGGTGTGTATGTGTGTGACTCCACTCTACCTGTGTTTCAGGTGTGTAAGTGTGTGTGTGCATGAATCCACTCTATCTGTGTTTCAGCTGTGTAAGTGTGTGTGTGCGTGACTTCACTCTACCTGTATTTCAGCTGTGTAAGTGTGTGTGTGCGTGACTCAACTCTACCTGTGTTTGAGGTGAGCCTCCAGGTCACAGCGGGGCAT
Organism: Brachymystax lenok tsinlingensis; assembly: GCA_030435695.1. NCBI lineage: Eukaryota > Metazoa > Chordata > Actinopteri > Salmoniformes > Salmonidae > Brachymystax > Brachymystax lenok. Next base: position 14,394,989 of record CM059814.1, read on the forward strand.
GCTGAGGCTGCAGGCCGGGGCCAGGGGACAGGACACAGACAGCTTGTCAAGCAGCTTGTGTACCAGGATGCTGCTCCGCCTACACACCTGCAGATGCAGCCGCTCCCGGTCCAGCGGGCAGAAGTCCCGCTCCTGGAGGAAGCTGCGGAGGCACCGGGCACAGAAGGTGTGTCCGCAGGGTGTGTCCAGGGGCTGGACCAAGGGCTGCAGGCAGATGTGGCACACCAGGTCATCGTCCACCTCCAGGCGGTAGTTATAGAGGTGGTTCTCCCAGGCCCGGTGGATCTGACCACACTCTGGACACAAGGCCTCCAGCACGGGCTCCACCGGCCCTGCCGGACCCACCTGGATGGATAGGGGAAAGGAGATGTTGGATGACCATGGAAGTTGAATAGAACAGCTTGATTTAATGAATCCCAGAGAAAGTAATTAATAGGTTGTTATGACGCAATTACCATGTAATGTGTATGAAATACCAGGTAGATAGTGGATTAGAGACAATACACACACACACAGATATGAAGGAAAAAACGGCAAAACAAAACATCTGTTATGTGCCTTTAAATGCTAGGTTCACTTTACCCACCTCCCAGCCGGGGCTGCCCATGTCGGGACCGGGGCTCCAATTGCCAGGCACAGTATTTGGCACAGTCGTCACTTGGGTTACAGGTCGGGAGGTTACGGGCGGGTGGGGAGGGCGTCCTATCCCATAAGCTTCAGAGGGTGAGCTGGTGACCGAGAGGACAGCCACCCCCCAGTGGCCAATCAGACATCACCCTGTAGGTCAGAGGTCAAAGAGCAGGGGTTAAACAGATGGGAAATTAAACTAAGTGTTTGTGTGTGTGTCTCTGAGTGTGTGTGCATGTGAGTGTGTACTCATGCACATGATAGTACTGTATCACGTGGTGAATATTTGCTTTGAATGAGTGTATGTGTGACAATGTGTGTGTGTGTGTGTGTGTGTGTGTGTGTGTGTGTGTGTGTGTGTGTGTGTGTGTGTGTGTGTGTGTGTGTGTGTGTGTGTGTGTGTGTGTGTGTGTGTGTGTGTGTGTGTGTGTGTGTGTGTGTGTGTGTGTGTGTGTGTGTGTGTGTTGAGATGATGCCGCTCCTGCTCACTAATCGGTCAGTGTAATCTTTCGCCTGCTGCAAACGTCCAATCCCACAGAGAGGGAATTATCTGGGATTGAGTCAGAGAGGACATGGGTATGGCTAAGAGGAAGGAGAGAGAGAGAGGGATAGAGGGAGAGTGAATGAGAGAGAGGGCGGGAGAGAGAGATAACAAGACAGCGAGAATGAAAGAGTGACAGGGGAGAAAGAAAATAGGAGAGAGAAGAGATGGATGGAGAGAGAGAAGGGAAAATAATGACAGATAGAAAGAGTAGATTAGAGAGAGGGTAGAATGGGAAAACAAAAGAGTAGAGAGATACAATGAAAAAAGAGAGCGAGAGAGAGAAGGGTGATATAGAGAGAAGGGTGATATAGAGAGAGAAGGGTGATATAGAGAGAGGGCGATGTAGAGAGAGGGTAGAATAGAGATAGGGTAGAATAGAGAGAGGGTGATATAGAGAGAAGGTAAAATAGAGAGATGGTAGAATAGAGAGAGGGTAGACTAGAGAAAGGGTGATATAGAGAGAGTATAGAATAGAGAGAGGGTGATATAGAGAGAGCGTGATATAGAGAGAGAAGGGTGATATAGAAAGAGGGTGATATAGAGAGAAGGTGATATAGAGAGAAGGTGATAGAGAGAGTGTAGAATAGAGAGAGGGTGATATAGAGAGAGGGTGATATAGAGAGAGGGTAGAATAAAGAGAGGGTAGAATAGAGAAAAGGGTGATATAGAGAGAAGGGTGATATAGAGAGAGAAGGGTGATATAGGGAGAGAAGGGTGATATAGAAAGAGGGTAGAATAGAGAGAGGGTAGAATAGAGAGAGGGTGATATAGAGAGAGGGTAGAATAGAGAGATGGTAGAATAGAGAAAGGGTAGAATAGAGAGAGGGTGATATAGAGAGAGCATAGAATAGAGAGAGGGTGATATAGAGAGAGGGTGATATAAAGAGAGAAGGGTGATATAGAGAGAGAAGGGTGATATAGAGAGAGAAGGGTGATATAGAGAGAAGGGTGATATAGAGAGAGTGTAAAATAGAGAGAGGGTGATATAGAGAGAGAAGGATGATATAGAGAGAGGGTGATATAAAGAGTGAAGGGTGATATAGAGAGAGGGTGATATAGAGAGAAGGGTGATATAGAGAGAAGAGAAGGATGATATAGAGAGAGGGTGATATAAAGAGTGAAGGGTGATATAGAGAGAGTGTGATATAGAGAGAAGGTGATATAGAGAGAAGGTGATATATAGAGAGAAGGGTGATATAGAGAGAGAAGGGTGATATAGAGAGAGAAGGGTGATATAGAGAGAAGGGTGATATAGAGAGAGTGTAAAATAGAGAGAGGGTGATATAGAGAGAGAAGGATGATATAGAGAGAGGGTGATATAAAGAGTGAAGGGTGATATAGAGAGAGGGTGATATAGAGAGAAGGGTGATATAGAGAGAAGAGAAGGATGATATAGAGAGAAGGTGATATATAGAGAGGGTGATATAGAAGCAGGGTCATATAAATAGAAGGGTGATATAGAAGGAGGGTCATATAGAGAGAAGGGTGGTATAGAGAGAGAAGGGTGATATAGAGAGAGAAGGGTGATATAGAGAGAGGGTGATATAGAAAGAGGGTGATATAGAGAGAAGGGTGATATAGGGAAAGTGGAAGACTGCCAACTGATCACTGAGAGTGACACTTGGGGATTGAACTTTGCCTTGTTGCAGCAGGTGTGTGTGTGTGTGTGTGTGTGTGTGTGTGTGTGTGTGTGTGTGTGTGTGTGTGTGTGTGTGTGTGTGTGTGTGTGTGTGTGTGTGTGTGTGTGTGTGTGTGTGTGTGTGTGTGTGTGTGTGTGTGTGTGTGTGTGTGTGTGTGTGTGTGTGTGTGTGTGTGTGTGTGTGTGCCAGGTTCTGCAGCATGAGAGAACCAGAGCTAATGGAAAACTCAACGCAGCTCTGAACCACAGCCATCCACTCCAACAACTCCCCAAGGCTGAGCTGTTTTTATTGTGTCTCATGTCCAAAGCCATTTAGACTCACTTCCCATACTACAGTACTCTAGCCATGTCCCTGAGCTCATAAACACACATGGAGGCAGATCCAAGCTAGTAGCACCTGACTACCAGCCTCTATTTTCATCTCCTTTCCTCCACCTGCATGGATCTGAAAGAACTGGAGAGATCATAGCAAATGCTCAGTAGGCGTCCAGCACATTGTTTTCAACCTTTCCTGTGTTTCTCAGATGGGAGAGGAAGCCCCTTTAGACTATTGAGATGCAGCCTCTTGTCTGTGTGATGCTGCCCCTGTCTCCATGGCTACAGAGCATGGTCAGTAGAGCTTGACATTCAGAGCTGTGTAGATAGAGATGGATAGATAGTGGAGTGTTCTCTCTCTTTCTATTTCTGTACACTTCTATCTGCTGCTGGCTATATTCTCAATGTTCTGAACGCTTCTGGCTCTTCTGATTATGCCACTGCTGTTTCTGCCTGTCTTCATGGCTGTTGTTTCCATGACTGCGTGCCTCGGTGTAACTTGTATCCATGACAACCTGCTTCTGTCTCCTTGACTGCTGGTACCCTTTTCCGTCTTTAAAGTACCACTACCTGCTCCTGTGTGTGTGTGTGTGTGTGTGTGTGTGTGTGTGTGTGTGTGTGTGTGTGTGTGTGTGTGTGTGTGTGTGTGTGTGTGTGTGTGTGTGTGTGTGTGTGTGTGTGTGTGTGTGTGTGTGTGTGTGTGTGTGTGTGTGTGTGTGTCTGCCTCTGTGTCTATCCTGCAGCTGGAGATGCATTATTCATGTGGACACAAGGCTCCTCTGTTCCCATAACAAAGATCTGACATAATTTTATCACGCACACACACACCACGCACGCACATGTACACACACAGTGGATGCTCTTGGGGTATGATTTTGTGGGTAAGTGCAGTGTCTTTCTGTCTTTCTGCCTGTCTCTCTGCCTCTCTCTCTCTCTCTCTATTTGTCTCTCTTTCCCTTTCTCTCTCTCTCTCTGCCTCTCTCTCTGCCTCTCTCTCTCTATCACACTCTTTATCTTTCTCTCTCTTTCTCTCTCTGCCTCTCTCTCTCTCTCTGCATGTTTCTCTCTCTATCTCTCTAATTTTCCCTCTCTCTCTTTCCCTCTCTCTCTCTCTGCCTGTCTCTCTCTCTCGCCCTCTGTGTGCATCCTTCTGCCAGCACTTTACAGCAGTTACAAGAGCACTTAAATATTATCTTACTTTCAACATCATTGGATTGCAGCAGCAAATGTCTTTAAATACTGTACGGCATTACATAAGACTGAGAAATATTTAATAGCTTCTAGGCAGCACAGGATCTTATATTATTTTCCCAGAACAGCACTTATCTCTCTCAAATTGTGTGTGTGTGTGTGTGTGTGTGTGTGTGTGTGTGTGTGTGTGTGTGTGTGTGTGTGTGTGTGTGTGTGTGTGTGTGTGTGTGTGTGTGTGTGTGTGTGTGTGTGTGTGTGTGTGTGTGTGTGTGTGTGTGTGTGTGTGTGTGTGTGTGTGTGTGTGTGTGCGTGTGTGTGCGTGTGTGTCATTGTCTTTGCTGTGTTACCCAGCGCCTTATGGCCACCATGTTATTGTATTGTTATTCCAAAGGCTTGCTTTCCCCTGCTCTCTCTATTGATACCAGTAGCAGACAAGGCGTTGCAGCTGTCACTGCCTTCAGCGACTAATGCACAAATGAAATGCACCGGATAATGCACAAAGAAGATGACGTCTGTCCTGTTGCCTACCCAAATAAATGGATAGGCTATGGCTATAACATATAGGCTACAACAATCTTGCATGTCAGACAAGGGGGAAACGCGATGTCTTCTTACCCTCTGGTACAGTTGATCACGTTAATTAATAAGGTAGTAGGCTAATAAAACTCCAATCCCTGGGCAAAATACCATTACCATGACTTTCAAGAGCTTAATCCTCTTGTAATTCTTTGCAAAAAACAATACAACTTTAACATGCAATTTTCACTCCATGATTCGTTTCAATGTGTAGCATAGCAATTGTAAAAAGCGGAGTAAAATAATGACTTATTATGAAGGGGAGAAAAAATGCATATCGCAAAGGCTATCTATTCAAATTGCAGTATACCCATTTAATTCACTGCCCTGTCTCACAGGCATCATATAATGGTTTAGATGACAGTAACACAATTCTTGTCATTTGGGCTGGTGAGCGAACCAGCCTGAGTGTCTGTCTGATTGTCAGATTCCCCCCTCCCTTCCTTCTCGATCCGTGGAATAGCGCGGAGATAGATGGCTCATGGACAGACAATAGCGACAGTAAAGCTACATAGACATCGTGACAGTGAAGATGTGTGAGCAGAATACATGCATTATATTACCTATTCCGGCTTCTCCTTGGTGCAGAGAACTCTGGCCCCGAGAGGGGACAATTACCGGACCTCGATCACACATTCACCGCAAGAAGACGAACAGCAGCAGCCGCACATAAAACGCCCCCGTGCGGTTTGCGGTGAAGCACCCGCCCACTGCTCTGTTCCAGCAGTCAGTCAAGGAGTTGGGGGCGGGGTCTCGCAATGTCAATCTAAAAATGAAATTAGAGGATTCATTAGATGCCTGATCGAAACCAACTACTGAAAATAAATGTAGCCATTTATGTTTTATATTGGACTACATGTTTACTGTTATAATATATTTCAACATAATATGTGTGTTTTTATGTCATCCTTTCTGTTATTTTACGTTATTAAATCTGATTTTACGTAAGGCACTAATACAGACCGTAGGTGTGTGGTGTGCTCGCTCGAAGGCCCCCGTCGACGAGAAGTAAACCGAAATGATCATTAGCTAGCGTTGGCGGTATTTTTATTTATTTTTACAGTGATCACTACACCATGGCAGATGATGGCGAGTTGGATAACTATATTATAATCTACCCTACTGCTAGTATGATTTGTTCTTGCTTGATGTGAATTTTATCGGTGTTTTAAAAGGCAATCTAGCTATTATAGCTAACAATGTCAAGGGTATTTATTATGCTATTTGAACTGTAGTTAATTGTTTTCCAGCAGCTAGGTCGCTTGCTATTCATGTTATGCTTGTAAATGATTAGCTAGTTATGTTGTGCTGTTATTCAATCAATTGTAGCATTACTAGCTAGCTATCTCACATAGCGACTGAATTGTTGTTGAGAGATACTGCAAGGTAATGTAACACCAAACAAGTTGGGAGTTATTTTAGGGTCGCAGCTGCTGGAAATTCAATGTTTGGGGGAGGATAGAGTGTGTGTGTGAGCGTGAGAGATACAGCGAGAATCGAGATTGATGTGTGTGTGCACCATTGACAGTAAAATAGTGTGAGTGCATGAGAGATCCTGTGCGCACTTGTCTGTGGTCAAGGGGCAGCTATAACAGTTAATCTGTGGTCAAAGGGCAGCTATAACAGTTAATCTGTGGTCAAAGGGCAGCTATAACAGTTAATCTGTGGTCAAGGGGCAGCTATAACAGTTAATCTGTGGTCAAAGGGCAGCTATAACAGTTAATCTGTGGTCAAAGGGCAGCTATAACAGTTAATCTGTGGTCAAAGGGCAGCTATAACAGTTAATCTGTGGTCAAAGGGCAGCTATAACAGTTAATCTGTGGTCAAAGGGCAGCTATAACAGTTAATCTGTGGTCAAAGGGCAGCTATAACAGTTCATATGTGGTCAAAGGGCAGCTATAACAGTTAATCTGTGGTCAGACAGTTTCTCCCACTGAGACAAGATACTACTGACTCAGCAGGTCAACCCAGGACACATTAAGGTACCTCTAAGTTAGTTGCTTGGCCTCTTTGACTGGCGTTGTAATGCCTCTCCCTCTCTCTGCTTTCCATTCTGCAGTTTTTCCTCTCACTTTTATTCTCCTCCTCTTTCTCAACTCTCCCTTTTTAGCCCCATTTATATGTCAATGTCTCCCTCTTGCGCTCTTTCTCTCTCTTCTCTCTCTCAAATTTAAGGGCTTTATTGGCATGGGAAACATATGTTTACATTGCCAAAGCAAGTGAAGTAGATGAATAGTTAGTGAAATAAACAATACAAAAATGAACAGTAAACATTACATGTATAAAAGTTCCAAAAGAATAAAGACATTTTAAATGTCATATTATGTCTATATACAGTGTTGATGTGCTAATAGTTAAACTACAAAGGGGAAAATAAATAAACATAAATATAGGTTGCATTTTCAATGGTGTTTGTTCTTCACTGGTTGCCCTTTTCTTGCGTCAACAGGTCACAAATCTTGCTGCTGGGATTGCACACTGGAATTTCACCCAATAGATATGGATTTGTTTTCAAATTCTTAGTGGGTCTCTGTAATCTGAGGGAAATATGTGTCTCTAATATGGTCATACATTTGGCAGGAGGTTAGGAAGTGCAGCTCAGTTTCCACCTAATTTTGTGGGCAGTGTGCGCATAGCCTGTCTTCTCTTGAGAGCCAGGTCTGCCTTTGGTGGCCTTTCTCAATAGCAAGGCTATGCTCACTGAGTCTGTACATAGTCAAAGATTTCCCTAATTTTGTGTCAGTCACAGTGGTCAGGTATTCTCTCTCTCCCCATGTTCCATGTAGACGTGCATTGGATGAGCTGCTGAAGGAGACCAATAGGGCTGGGTGTGAGCAGAAACCATGGGTCCAGTAGGCTGGTGAGTGGGATGTGTTAGCAAAGGATCTGGTAAAGGATCTGTTATGGATGTTTGGCTTTCAATGCAGAATGTACTTGACTCTTGGCAAGGTGTGACTGACCCGGACAGACCGGTTAACAAAGTTACTGGCTCATATCGAAGGCCTTGCTGGCTTTGGAGTGTTAATTTTGGTTCAACTGTCTTTCAAGATGAAGTGTCCGCTTGGCAGCACTAACAAGCGTTTCCTGCTCAACACCATTCCACAGCGCCGCCCTGCTGGCCACTCAGGAGAACAGACATCAAAGAGTAGGGGGCAGGACACCACCCAGAGACAATGGGGAATACAAAGACCACAGAGACAATCACAGGGACAAGATAATCATAGAGACAGCTGAGAACTTTGTCTCTTTTGTGTTTATCTTTAAGTCTAAGACAGCAACACAGGCCGCAGAGACAGCTACAAAGACAGAATGGACAGAGACAATGACAGAGACAGCCATAGAGACAAGAAACACCAACATAAAATAGCCTCTGGTCACAAACGAGACTTTGTCCCCAAAACACAGTCTCCATGAAGGACACTACCTATCTTCTCAGTCCTGAACCCCCCGGGGGCACGTTTTGGTGCTCCCAGGAGAGGCCTCAGGACCTGGTTTGGGAAACCCTGTTCTGGAGACCGCTCTCTCCACTGACAGTAGTCCCTCCTCCTCAGTCCACTCCAGGGCCAGCTCTCACTCCATAGGCCACACCTATCAATCAAACCAGCGCAGCAGACCCCGCTCACCTGTCAAGGACACTCCCAGTGGAAGGAGCCACGTGTGACATCATAACCTTGGAGGGAGTGCTGTAACGGTGTTACCCAGAGGAGGTTTTCTCCCCCCCTCAAAGACATAAATATACCCATTGAATGACTGGAAAGAGAGTGTGTTTGTGTTAGAATGTGAGAAAGACTGGGGTTGCTGTTGTAAGGTTGTGACAAGTATAACATTCAATTGTCTTTGTTTCTACTGAACTTTTAACTAGGAGTGTCTTTCCAATTTCTATTCCCTATTTTGACAAACACTTTACCCTGTCTTGCATTCATCTCTGTTAATTCATTGTGAATCTCTCTGGTACAATCTGTAAACTGACATTAGTGACAGTATTAGAGCCTAGTCCTGAGTGCAAGTTGCTGGTAAAACCTTTTGAGATAATCAATCCAGATAGAGTAACTGAGTTCAGGTTACCGAAATCATGCCTCCATGTTCTACAGGGGTACCCAGTGTAGACTGGCTGAGGTTTGGTGTTTTCCACTTTCCACAGATGTAATGTGCCTTATAATCCAGCAGGAGACGTGTGATCTCTGCACTTGCACTACCTAGGGCCTTTGACCTTTTTTTGCTTTTATGTCCCTTACACTGTGTATAGGATAACAGTTTTCTCCCAACAGAGTGAACTGATTGGGTCTTATCATAGGTTATAACCATAGGGCTCAGGGAAGTTTGCCTGGTCAGGTCGTAAACCTACCTTGAATATATAATTCTAGCGTTCACATTTCTCTTCTCATGGTTTTTAACTAAAATATAGTTTACACAATTAGTCCCACAAAATTCAATAAAGTAGATAATCCCGTTAATGTAGAAGGATATTTTTTGAATAACCCTTTCGATTGGACATTAACGTGATTTGCCGTTTTTATTTCACACTGTCTCGCATAGTTTGATTAATGGTGCTGTAATTTCTTCACTCAGAATAGATTTGATTGTAATGTCATTTGAATTCTTCTGTCGTTCCTCACAGTTGGTCGTGTTTACATAAGGCTGTCGCCACTGGGTAAGCACTTTTTATCGTGTCTCCCTCATCTTGACATGTATATACCCCGCTTTATCAGAAACGTCTGGTTGTTAAATAAATCATATCTGCTGTTTCCGTGACACTCCTCTGGTTCTGTAAAACCTGTTTTTTCTAGAATCCAATATCCCAAATATGTTAATTCAATAATTAGCCGTTGATAGTGATAATAATAGGCTAATAACAATAATACATTGTATTATTCGTATTAGGCCTTCGTTGTTATTTAATGTTTTATTTTTTATTTAACCTTTATTTAACTAGGCAAGTCAGTTAAGAACAAATTATTATTTACAATGACGTCCTACACCAGCCAAACCTGGACGACGCTGGGCCAATTGTGCGCCACCCAATGGGACTCCCAATCACGGCCGGTTGTGATACAGCCTTAGACCACTGCACCACTTGGGAGCCAATAAGGACATAACTTCAATAGGCCTAATTTTAATTACCATAATGTTTTAGGCAATGATAATAATTGTATTAGAATGTAATTTGGTTATTTTGGATTGTGATAATTTATACGATCTGAAATATATTATTGGCGCAATTTTAATTTAATCTTGAATTAGTTCAATGTTGCTCCATAGGCGCTCCTGGGGTTAACCCATGGGCTAAGGCAACATCCGCATCAACAGCTTGCCATTCACTTAATCATTATAGCCATCTCTCCCTACAGCACTAATTAATACGTTCCATCTTGTTTTCTAGCAACCCTTGGGTCCATAGCCTGTGCTGCACTATATACGGCTATGGCCCAATGGCCTAACAGCACTAACAATTATTGCGCTCCATATCAAGCCCTTAAAGGCTTTTTAATTGCAAACCTGTTTTTGAATCAGTGCATTTGGTTTCGTGCGTCCGCAAAGGGTTCAGCAACGCCGCATTACCTTTCACTTAAAACCATTACGCACATTTCAATGCCATAGATAAGGTGTCTAAATAGCATTTTACGCAGTCACGCTTCAAAAACTCCGTTGTGCGTCTCCAGTGTAGTGAGGAATAGACGCGGATGAACAGTTTCCTTCCTTTTTCAAACGACGAGCAAGTATAAACACCTTTAAGCGACATTACATGGACTGATTTTATTTGAATTGGTTTACTTGAACTTTATAGCAGGTGCTGAGTGCCCCATTAAATATACTGGTGTACGTGCTCTTGAAGTGCTGCCATATTCGTTTCTGTTTGTGTTTGACTGTTTTTTTTTGTATTTCTTCTGTCAGAAGCATGGTTATTGATGGCCCACAAGGTCAACTGAAATAAATGCTAGTGCTTTATAACATTACCGTTATAACATGTTAATATATGTTTTATAAGTCATGGGCCTTAACTGCTGCCTTTCCCTCTGTTGAGGTCCTGGAGAGACGTATATTTCCACGCGCCACGCGCGCTAATTGAGTTCTGTTCCTCACTCCATGATAATTGGTTTACACCCTGGCTCTCCTCTTTACTTTACCACGAGGAGTGTTGTTTAATGGAGCGAGCACCTGTCTGCCTAATGACCAGCAAACACAGAGGGAAAGTGGCAGCGGGACACACGAGCTCTGATGCTGTTTGTTATGACCAGTAACCAGAGGAGATCCGTTAAATTGTGTTAAATGAGCCATTTGGGATGGATTTTAAAAGTCGCAGGTTCGGAAACTTTTGACAGAACACTAAAAGGTATCCAACTAGGAGAGTGTTAAGTTAGTACGTGGTCTTTGAACCCCCTCACATTGTCAAGTTTCCAAGACAACCGCCTCCCCATCTAAGTTGCTTATCACCAGGGTCAGTCGATGTGAGTAGGCCTATACATCTGGCTATCGATTTCCCCCTCTATCAGTCGCATATTGATAAGAGAACTGCGTTCATATAGGCTACACTGAGTGTACAAAATATTTGCCCCCAGAACAACTTAAATTCGTTGATTTAGGCGTCGAAAGCGTTCCACAGGGTTGCTGGCCCATGTTAACTCCATGCTTCCCACAGTTGTGTCAAGTTGGCTGGTTGTCCTTTGGGTGGTGGGCCATTCTTGATACACCCGGAAAATGTTGAGCGTGAAAAACCCAGCAGCGTTGCAGTTCTTGATACACTCAAACCCGTGCACCCTCTGAATGGCAGACATACATTTTCATACCCAGAGCGACTTACAGGAACAATTAGTGTTAAGTGCCTTGTTCATGGGCACATCGACAGATTTTCCACCTAGTCTGCTCGGGGAATCGAACAAGCGACCGTTTGGTTACTTTAACCTGTCTCCTCCCCTTCATCTACACTGATTGAAGTGGATTTAAGAGGTGACATCAAAAACGGTGTATTGCTTTCACCTGGATTCACCTGGTCAGTCTATGTCATGGAAAGAACAGCTGTTCCTAATGTTTTGTACACTCAGTCTCACTGTTCAATGGCTGACATTGTTCGACGGCAGTGACATCCACATACAGGCACTGCACTCCCATCGTTTCTTCTTCTTTCCCACCAACAAAGCCAAAGCCAGCCGTGATGATGCTGACATTCTGAAGACACGTTCTGTTTGCGTTTCTCTCCGTGATTGGTCTCGCAGGCCACAATCTCTCTGATAAGGTGTTCGCTCACCTGTCCATCGCTGCATTTGGACCACCCGGTGGCAGGTGGGTCTCAGATACCCGCCGTCAAACAGTGCAGTGTTTGCGGAGGGCATTGATTTGCGCACAGTCAATTCTGTTCAATCATTATCGGACTGCGGGGCAGAGAATACAGACACAAATTGAAACTAAGTCGACAACTTCTCCGTTTTGTGTAAACAGTGAGACCAATGGCTTAGGTGCAACAGGGTCACATGGTGATGACACACCTGTCCAGGGCCTATAGCGGCACCAGGCGCACGAGCAGCACAGGTAGAGCAGAGCACAAGGTTTCACGCTGCGTAGGCTATAGGGCGCACGTAAGTGTGTGCACACACACCCGTTGGACAGCCCTGGCCCTCGGCAGTCATGAATCGAGAAGAGCACTACTATTCTCCGGCGCAGCTGTTCAAGGACTCCTGCGCCTACCAGAGACCACACAGCGAGGACTACAGCCACAGCCCTCCGCCCTGCCTCTACATGGGCCGGCAGGCTCAGTCCGTCTACTCCTCGCCCTCCATCGGAGGGCTAGACTTGGAGAGTCTCCCTGACATTGCTCCGTACTGTATTCCCATGCGAGAGGACCCGGGTGTGCCGCAGCTCCACCACCCCCAGGCGCCCCAGCAGACTCTCCAGCCAGGGGGTTACGAATACCCTGGGGGGCTGGCTCTGTGTGCGGATAGGAACAAATACCACCTGCCTTTCCCCTGGATGAAAACCACCAAGTCTCACGCGCACACCTGGAAGGGACAGTGGGCAGGTAACTCACTGCAGTCACCTTGTACATTTTCTCATAGGTATTATTACCGCAGTGCTGCAAATAAAGGAATTAATCTATGGCCTCTCAAGGAATCTTTACGCACACATTTATAGGATATCGCAGACCTTTCTTTTATGGTAGGCCTATCGAAATGGATTCGTTTGAACACTTAGTTTGAACACACTCTTTTATACTGTACAAACATTAGACAAGTAAATCTAAATAGAATATTTCAACAAAAGGATTTCCTCAGTAGTTAACGATTGAACATTAAGCAGTTGTATTTTGCCAATAGCAAGGGAGTGAGTGTTATGTATAGAGAATTCATAAAACATTACACTGAACATTAAGTATTATGGAGTTGTATTTTGCCAATAGCAAGGGAGTGAGTGTTATGTATAGAGAATTCATAAAAAATTCCACTGAACATTAAGTATAATTTAAAAGCTATTTAGCCTAACTCTCGCATTCATTATACCATATTGCTGCTTTGTGTGTAGGCTAGCTATGCCACTGCTGTGGATATAGGCCTTAGGAATGACCAAACGTTAGTCGGCATAAACGTTCATGAAGTTTGAATACACCGAGGCGTTTTTGCACGTATAAGGACTTAAATTACATCATGATGTCTACAATATACAGTATGTCGTGGGTGGGTGTCAGTTTACCTTGTCAATCAATCTGTAAAGGACCTGTGTTCCCCTCATACAAACCACAATGTTTTGTATGCCTCTGAAGGTGTGCCTCCTGTCTCAAGTTCTAAGTTGCGATTTACTTCAAATATGTGAACATATCAGTTGTGGCTATTGACTTGTTAATGATTTGCTAATGGCAGGTATGATCCATATAAGCCTTCATGAAAAATGTTTCGTATTACATATGAAAGTGTCTTACAATTACCTTAGTTATATCAATATCTTTAATATATTTTAAATTAAAAAAGGGTATATAATTAAACGTGGAGTGTTTAGGGATAGAAGAAAATAATGAGTCAACTCTCCGTCTTAAAATTATTTTCTGTTGCGGCCATTTTAAATCAACTCGGTTCAGCGGGTCAATGGGAGCATTTAAGGATTATTATTATTTTTGGGCTAAAATAATTCAACAAGTTTTCAAACCACTCACACAGCTTTTGCGTTGGTTTCAATTAAACGAAATATAAAAGTAATGTATGTTACTATGCATTGAATTTGTTAAATAAATTGAGGGTAACAAAAAGTGGAAAAGTTGACAAGTCTCAAGCAGAATCGGTTCTTCTCAATTATTGCGTAGGTTTATAGAAAATTATTCTCTCAACTCAACATTCATCCAATATGATCTAAACAATATTGTTTGTAGGCCTATTATTAAGACAATTATGATATAAATGTGTTAATTATTATAACTTCATTAGGTGATATGTGTTTTTATTATTTATTATTTAAGAAAATCATTTAACTTCTACAAGCGATTAACTTTTTCTTAACTAATTTCGATAAAAGTTTATTTCAGTAAAAATATTTTATTAAACGGACAAACGCAACCACTGCAAGAATGAGCCAACTCTAAAACTATGAATGAAGCAGATCAAGTATTGAATAGAATAGATTGTAATTGTTTATTTTTAAATCAACGACTCCCTTCACCATTTTATCTGAACGAAAGTTTAACAAGTGAGCTATAATTTCATAATTAAAAACACAAATTAATTGTAGTGATAATAGTGGGAAAGTATAAGGGTATACCTTCATCATGTAGGCCTTTACCTTCACTTGAAATAAAAGTGATTCATTGAAACAAACTTTTTACGGACTGTCTCTAAACTGCCTTGCTGATCCGGGCTGATCCTAATGAACCGTTAACGTTAATTAAACCTTTTCAGGTGACATTGCTGTTAAATATAGACTAGTACTTGAGATTACACGCATTATAAACGATTTTCAACTATTGTTGGTTTTCGTCAACTTACAAAACCCACAGTAATCAAAATGTAGCTATAGACCTATTATTTATTTTTTATATTTAATAGTAATTTTCAAACCAATTTATTGATCTATTTGTGAGTGTTTGTGATACATGTGCAGTTATGTGAAATTCAATGTGCTGTGGTGGCCCAAGTAGATTTGAGTGATTTGTGTCATTTCAGGGATTTGTTCTTCATAGAATATATGATGCCTCACATAGAAACTATCTTTGTTCAGTATAGTATATCTGTTACTAAAGCTGCACCGGCATCTGAGTTGGCCTGTGACAGTACATGATGTACTGTTTGTTTCAGTTATCATCAGTTACCCAATAGAGTTGTTTCTATACAGTCTTTGGTGATCAGTGTGGGAGCTGACTGTGTTCAGCCAATGTGCTGCTGTCAGCTAGGTACACTGGAGTTCTAAATGCTGAGTCATTGCCAATTTCACCTAGATTGAGGCTTTACTGGGACTTTGACTTTGGCAGGATACAATGTTTAGTTCATCTTGAGTGCCACAAAATTGAATACGACATTCTACCCATCCCCTTTACCTTTCTCCCTTCTGCCTCTCCCTCTCACTCTCTCACCATCTCCTCTCCATCCTACCCCCTCCCCTCCCTCCCCATCCTCCCCCATGACCCCCCTCCTTCCCCATCCTCCCCACACTCGCCCCCTCCTCCCCACCCCCGCCCCCTCACTCCCCTTCTTCCCCACCCCGCCCCTCCTCAGGCCCTTACATGGTGGAGGCGGAGGAGAACAAGCGGACAAGGACGGCATACACGCGAGCCCAGCTCCTGGAGCTGGAGAAGGAGTTCCTGTTCAACAAGTACATCAGCAGACCGCGGCGTGTCGAGCTGGCCCTCACCCTCAGTCTCACAGAGAGACACATCAAGATCTGGTTCCAGAACCGACGGATGAAGTGGAAAAAGGAGGAGGACAAGAAGAGAGTGAGGGGGGTCGACCCCGAGCAGGACTCGTCCATTACGTCAGGAGACTTGAAGGATGAGGCAGGGGTGGGAGTCGGGGGGGCAGGACCTCCCACCACCACGACACCTCCCTCACCCTTACACGCCCACTCCATGTCAGGTTCTAGAGACTCGGCCTAGCAGGGCTGATATGGATGGATGAAAACTGGACAGACACTGAGGAAAGGGGACGCTCTTAGGCTGCGTTAAGACAGGCAGCCGAATTCTGAAAATTTTTCACTAATTGGTATTTTGATCAATCAGATCAGCTCTGAAAAAGATCTGACGTGAAAAGATCTGATGTGATTGGTCAAAAGACCAATTAGTGGAAAAAATATCAGAATTCGGCTGCCTGTGTGATCGCAGCCTCATTCAAACAGACTCGGTTGGTATTATTCATGTACATTATCGGCCGTGACAGATTGAAGAGAGGTGAAAGGCGAGGATTGCAGGTGCATTGTCTGCGATATCATCCTTCTGCGACTGAACTCTAATCTCATGTTGTCGTGCTGAGGACTTGAGGGTCATGCACTAATAATGACAGTTGGCATTGGACATACACTGCTCTGGTCTGCAGCCTCTCGTTGCGTTGCCTGAAGAGGGCAGCACCCACTGCCTGGAGAGACAATTGTGATACAGACCACACAACTCTGCTGAGAGCTACGTCGGGTATCTAGCCCTCTTTGATTGCTTTACTAAAATCAATGCACTTCAGATACTTTCTCTGAAAATGTTGGCAGTGTACAACCAAGTTTAATTTATGTATGTAAATATATGCAGTCTATGCACGGGACATGATTCTGTCAATATTGACAGTACTGATGCATTTTCTGATAAATTATTATATGACAAAAATGAGTCAATCACACCAATTATATAGCCTATTTATGTACTTAATGTTATCACATCGTTGATGTCTTAATGATAGGCACTGTGAATAATGTACTGCATTTTGAATTCTTTATTAGCTATAAAGTTCAAGTTTGAAATCAGAATAAAATAAAATGAAACATTGCAGTTATTTAATTACTTGGCACATGGTACAATTACGCCTTTACGCACAACAATAATGCTTACATTATTATCCACTATTCAAGCACATTAAACACAGCAGGCACGAAACCGTAAGTTATCACGTCAGTCAGTCGTGGGGATGGTTTGACATTGCAGCCGACAGTGCAGGCGACTGACGAATGACTGATCTACAAATCACCTTGCATCATAAATAACGACTCATTATTTTTGTAGTCAGTCACAATTTACCAGTGGTGTAAAGTACTTAAGTAAAATAGTTAAAAGTATTACTTAAGTTGTTTTTGGGGTATCTGCACTGTAATTGACTATGTATATGTTTCACAACTGGTACTCTTATTCCACTACATTCCTAATGAAAATGATGTACTTTTTAAGTCATACATTTTCCCCGACACCCGAAAGTACTAGTTGCATTTGGAATGCTTAACAGGACAGGAAAATGGATCAATTCACGCACGTATCAAAACAACACGTCCCTACTGCCACTGATCTGTCAGACTCAATAAACACAAATGTTCCATTTGTAAATTATGTCTGAGTTTACATTTACTTTTGATACTTCAATGTATTTAAAACTAAATACTTTTAGACTTTTACTCAAGTGGCATTTTACTGAGTGACTTTAACTTTTACTTGAGAAATGTTCTATTAAGGCATCTTTACTTTTACTCAAGCATGACAATTGGATTATTTTACCACCACTGCAGTTGACCTATGATACATTACAGTTTTGGTGTTCTCAAACACGGCCATTGTTTGTTAGGTATGTCCGGGACCAAGAGCACCTGTAGACGGAGCTGACAGATCTTCACTTCATCGATGGCACTCGTTCCCCACCACGGTACCGAAAACATTCACAAAGTCGTCGTAAGGATCATTCACTGATCCGATGTCCATGTTAAACTCTGCTATCTCGTCCTCACAGACTCACCAACAGCAGCACAAAAACGGACCTTTGGACAGGTCAACAGAAAAGCCCAGTGTGCCAATACTGTAGGGTTAATGAACTCATCGACAACAAGGCGCTTTGGAATCACTCAATGCCTTATTTTACGCACATATTTGTAGCCTTACTAGCCTAGACTGCAACCCGAACCTAGGCCTGTTTTTGTATTTCAAAATGAGAAAAAGTGGTCTTTGACAGCTTTTAATTTGATGCAAGCAAGGTGAATGACACTATTGACACTCAGGACACCTGAACCGCAGGAGTCGCTCTGGCGACTAATGTAGCTCTCGCGCCACCTGTCGTGCATTTTGTGTCGTTGTTTTCCCCCCTCTGCCTCCGAATATAATACACAACTGTTTGTTACCGATAGACCTAAAATCCACAAAAAACAGGGATAATTTTAAATACTTTATTTCAAATATAAGAATAATTTCGAGAACTCAAATGGTCAAACATAAAGATAAAGTAAATCATTCGATTATTATTTTAAAAAATGAAGAAACTTCACACATAAAACAACACTGACAGAATAATCCAGCAGTCTCCTGAACCTGTCTCTAAATTAAAATGACTGAAATAACTCTTATCCAAAAGCATTAAAAACACGACTAATATTGCGTTAGTTTCACACAGTAAATTCAATATAATGTGTGCAATATGTTCACAAGAAGAGGTTGTCTCAGCCCAACACTTAGTATTAAAAGCTACATTCATTACTGTGTTACAATGTCAAATATTTCTTTATCAATTTCTACAGTGTAGGAGCGAACATTTGATACAAAAGTTTTAATTGACATATTCATTGTTAAACATATTTAGATAAAGCAAGTATTCAGTGCATTTAAAATCCACAGCAATATACAAATATAGAGTGCCAGTGCCACAATATAATATGTGAGATCTTAAACAGAGTATGTTCAGGGTTGGATAGATTACTTTCTAAATGTAATCCGTTACAGTTACTAGTTACCTGTCCAAAATTGTAATCAGTAGCGTAACTTTTGGATTACCAAAACTCATTAACGTAATCTGATAACATTCAGTTACTTTTAGATTACTTTCCCCTTAAGAGGCATTAGAAAAATACAAAAATGTATGTTACCAATTGAATAACATCTATTGCAGGATAAATCAATGTTAAAGTTTACGTAACTGGCCATATATGGATGTTAAATTTTACTTTATGGGTTGGTTGTGTAGGCTTCTTCTAACCCATCGCTTTCTACTACATATAATAATATTCTTAAATTATATCTTTACATGAATATATCATTTATAAAATGGATGCAGCAACTACATATTGCCCCTTTAAGTCGATCTAAAGTGTGTGAGTTTGAGCATGTTTCCATTAGGCCTATGGATGTATTTTCTTATCAGCATGAATTATATTGAGTAATAAAAGCCCCACTTATATTCCATAGGCTGGGATCCGTGCTATGCAGCTGTTGCAAGAGCACATTTTTCACTGGCTGTCCACTGGTTTCAAAAACAATGATTGATAGGCAGGCAGCTTAAACTTCTTGAATTCAACCATTATTGGGTTCAAATACCCAATAATAAAGCGGTAGGGAGCGAGAGGGAGAGAGAAAGCGGTAGGGAGAGAGAGGGAGAGGGAGATAGAGGGAGAGATAAAGGGGTAGGGAGAGAGAAAGTGGTAGGGAGAGAGAATCTGTAACAACCACAATCTGTAAGGCGCAGATAGCTAAATGAGAGAACAGCAGTGTGATTCACATCAGTGCGCTATGTAGATATCAATAATAAGTTAAACTGTATCGCAGTAGACTACACCACTGCTGTCATCCTTACCTCCAAGCATTTATTCAAGTTGGATAATCTTTGGATGCCGACAGCAGTCGTACCATTGGAAGCCATAGCTTGGACTGTAGCCTACAAAAGCCGATTCCTGCTCTTTTCCCACGATCCATCAAACACATTTGGTGTGTCATCATAGTGGTCTCTGACTTGTGGTCAGACTCACTCAGGTGAAACAAACATAAACTTGCACCTTTTTTCAATTCTGATTTGAGAAAACTGAGAACATCCTTTCTGAATTTAAAAGTAATCCTCGAAGTAATCATCTACTTTTTCAAAGTAATCCGATTACAAAATTTTTGCTGTTACGGATAGCAGTTACCATTTTTTTGTAATCCCTTACATGTAATCCGTTACTCCCCAACCCTGAGCATATTGTATGGAATAGAATAATTGGAAGGATAGATAGGCCCCTGCACTCACTGATATGGTTTCAGAGGTGTATCATCATCAGCCTCCATGGCATCCATGTCAGAGGGTGTTGTTTTGGTTGTTGGGGCCTCTCCAGTGGAGTGGGTCTTGCACTGTTGGTTCTGTGACTGTGGCAAAAGAACCTCATTTTCTTTGGCCAAGGCAGAGAGGTCGGAATTCACTGGTGCATTCTGGTATATGGAGTCATTGAAGCTCTTGTCCAGAATGTTACAGTAGAGCTAAGACAGAAAAGGGGCATAGTAAGAAATGACAAGGAGTCATGATTCTAATGGAATGCTGTGTGGTAGCCAGTTGTAAAGTTTGATACGTCCACATTGAGTGTTGTTGTGTTGTTTGAATCTCACCTTCTCCTCCATGTCGGCCAGTTGGTCGCCCATGAAGGCCACCAGCTTGGCGAAGTGAGGGCGGTCCCGAGGCTCCAGTGCCCAGCAATTGCACATCATCTTATACCTGTGGGAGAGAGGGAGGGGAAGGGGGGTGAAACCTCCTTTACAGTTCATATATTTGATTGTAATTAAATGTGTATGATTTATAGATGTAGGTGCAGAGCGGTTATGGATACTTACACAGATTCACTGGCATAGTACGGCTGCTCCATCTTAAAACCTCTCTCTATCATCACATAGAAGTTGTTGTCCACCTTTATCCCTGGGTAGGGGGTCAAACCTTAAAGGGAGAGGGAGAGGAAAAGAGGGAGGGAGAGGGAGATAGAGGGAGAGAGAAAGGGGTAGGGAGAGAGAGGGAGAGGGAGAGAGAGGGAGAGAGAAAGGGGTAGGGAGATAGAGGGAGAGAGAAAGCGGTAGGGAGAGAGAGGGAGAGGGAGATAGAGGGAGAGAAAGGGGTAGGGAGAGAGAGGGAGAGAGAAAGCGGTAGGGAGAGAGAGGGAGAGAGAAAGGGGTAGGGAGAGAGAGGGAGAGAGAAAGCGGTAGGGAGAGAGAGGGAGAGAGAAAGCGGTAGGGAGAGAGAGGGAGAGGGAGATAGAGGGAGAGAAAGGGGTAGGGAGAGAGAGGGAGAGAGAAAGGGGTAGGGAGAGAGAGGGAGAGGGAGGGAGGAAGATAGCAAATCACATATAATAAAGATGCAGGGAATACGTCTTTAATAAGAGTGTACAGTATGTATGCTTTTTTAAGCCCCCCCCATCCTAAACATACCCCTGGCGGCCCCACCTCATCCCCAACCTCGGTCAACACACAATATAAAGGACAAAAACTAAATCAAATAATGACAATACATTTAAAAAAATAGTAGGTATGTTTATGTAGCTACCCAGAGAGAAGACCTCCCACAGCAGGATACCATAGGCCCAGACATCGCTCTGCATGGTGTACATCCCCTGGAAGATACTCTCTGGAGCCATCCACTTCACTGGCAGACGCACCTGCGACACAACACACACACACTGACACTGCATGCCTAGAACAGAGCTGTTGTCACTGACAACGGAGCATCTGTAGAATACAGACAAACACTCCCTTCTGTGTATAGTACCTACATTTCCTCTCACTACGTAGTTGGAGTCGTTCTCGATGTCCCGGGCCAGTCCAAAGTCTCCGATCTTAACTAGTCCGCCCTGAGTCACCAACACGTTCCTGGCCGCAAGGTCCCGATGGATACACTGGAGACAGATACACACACGAGATAAAGAGAGTGTGTAGGGAGTAATGATGTAGGGAATAGGGAGTATTACATGTATGAAGGGACATGGTGAAGTGAATATGGTGCAGTGTTGTCAATCCACGTACGTGCTTAGAGGACAGGAAGTCCATGCCTTTGGCCACCTGGTAGGAAAAGCTGAGCAGGTCGTCATAGGTCAGTGCCTCCTCCTCTTCCTCTTCCTCCTCCTGCAGCTCCTCATAGATCCCTGGACCTGTGGATCAGCACGGATCAGCTGGGGTCAACGGAATCCACTGGAAACAGTGAAGAGACCCTACTGACGTATTTAACTGTGCTGCTTTATACATTAGCATGCCTATTTCTTCATGTGTCTGTGTCTACACCACACTGACCATCAGAGGTGTCCATGAGAGAGGAGTTGAGGCTGAGGAGGGCGATGCTCTCTTGCCCTCTAGTGGAGCTCCTCTTGGGCAGGTTGTGGTAAAGGCTGCTGAAGCGGTCCATGGTGAAGGCCTCGGTCAGAGACTTGTGGTACAGCTCTCTGTTGTTCTTCAGGTAGTTCAGCAGGTCCCCATTACGGCAGTACTGGAAGATCAGGTACGTTGGCCCTGTCAAAGTCAGATACACACATTCACAGAGTCACACACAAGCGCCTAGAGACAGTCCTAAATACAAATGTACTCGTTTCAGTACAATATCTAAAGACATGTTTTTGGCAATTACATGTTGTTGTTATTCCTGTGTTATTTCTGCTAGATGCTGGTTTCTGAGCCTGTCTGTGATTGGCTGTCGTACCTGAGCCAGTGCACGCCCCCAGCAGGTTGACGATGTTGGCATGCCGTCCGATGTGAGTCAGCATCTTCAGCTCTGACATCAGAGCCTCTTTCTCCACTGTCTCATGCTTCTCTGTATGGGCAAACATAAAGACTCAACAACGACCTGAGTGACTTCACTGGTGCAGGGTATGTAAAATAGTATGAAAAAAGTGGGTCTTCAGCAAACACAAACACCAGCAGTGTAAAACATCACACAGGTAAAACCCTGTACCTTTCAGCATCTTGACAGCCACCTGCAGGGAGATCCCAGGCTTGCTGATGCTGTGGGCTGTAGCCTGAAGCACCATGCCAAAGGCACCAGAGCCCAGCTCCTTCCCTGGGGAGAAAGACCACAACAACACAGGGTTGGTGGGAATACTATTGGTGAGGCTGGAGACTAGAGATTCCCAAGTAGATGGGTCAGGCTACGTCATTTCACTGGTACATCTCCCACAGTCTTACCCAGCTCCAGGTTCTCTCTGGGGAACTCCCATTTCTGGTCGTACTGGAAGTCTTTGAAGTTAATGTAGATGTAGTCGTTGTCATTAGACCCCGTCATCTGAATCACCTGCAGCTGGCTCTGGTACTGGGGCTTCTACCCACAACATATCAGGAGGGTGTGTGAGAATGTTTAAGTGTGGTGAGCAAGTCTGTCTGTGTGTGTGTGTGTCTGTGTGTCTGTGTGTGTGTGTCTGTGTGTGTGTACCTTCTTCCTGATGAAGTAGAGCAGCGCCACACTGACCAGCATCAAAGCCAGGAACAGAACCAGACTGGACACCTTCAGGAGTTGAGAGGAGTTGGAGGCTGATGGAACACACACATCAACAGATATAACCAATGTCTGACAACAGCCATGACAACACTGTGACCAATTCTGTTTCACACTGGAGCTATGACGACAACCATTATAAAAATACTTAAAGCTGTAGATTATTTTCTGAGGACTTATTTTTCCTGACTGACCACTTACGTTGTTTGAACGTACGCTGCTGCAGAAAGACCAGTCCTGCATTGAACAGTGGCTCGCTGCAGTGTGACTGTGAGTGGACAGAGTTTGTAATGCAGCACTTGACAAAGTGGTTCCCCACCTCAGCCCTGTCCAGAGAGCTGAGGATCTTCTTATGGCAGAACTGGTCTGAGTCAAGGAGCTCTGGGGGAGAGGCAGGGATCTCCTTCCAGGCTGCAGACTCTGACTGACAGCTAGGGAGGGGGCAGGTTAACATACACAGGTAAACACACGTAGGGTCGGTTTCCCAGACACAGATTAAGCCTATTCCTGGACTAAACAGCACGATCAATGGAGAATTTCCATTGAAAAAGATCTTAGTTTGTGTCAGCGAAACCGCCCCATAAAGTTGCTTCAGGTGTTAAGTAGGCATGGGCAATGATATGAAAAATCGATATCAGTTGCATTTGTTTAACCAATGTCGATATCATACTGTTTTTAATGAGTAACATTGCACTGTTAGGTGCAGTTCAGACAACTTTTTGCTGATTGCCCATTGGGCAATGGGAACCCTGTTGATGGCCCATCAGCAGGCATTTAAGTAGGCCTATGCTAAATTGAGAGTCTGTAAGACTGTTGCAGGAACAGTCATGTATTTTCTTTTACATAATAGTGTAAGTTAACAAAAGGAAGCATGGACACCCAAAAGAAACCTGGCGAAGGGCCGTGGAGAAAGATGAAGGGCAGTGGTCTATCATGGAAAACCATCCCCAAAAAGGCAGAAGACCAGCAGCAGTGGTGCCCTCTTGTGGAAGCCTTATGTTCCAAATAGGAATGAAGAGGACTAAGTAAGTAAGTAAGTAAGTAAATACCCAGCTAGCACATTTGGTTTCTTAAAAGTTGTGGGAAAGTAGGTTCCGAGAACATTTTACTATGGTTCCCTGAAAGTTTTCCTGGAAGGTTTTATTAACGTTCTGAGCACGGAAATTATAAGTTATTTGAAGATAATTAATTAACGTTCTGAGAACATGTTTCAATAAGACTTTTAATAACACTACTGGCTTAGGTTAACAGTTTTGAACTTCAAGCAAAGATAGGACACATGGAAATTAATTTGTTTAGGAATTAATAATGCAAACACATTTCTTTTTAAGAACGTTGTTTCTTAATGTTCTCTGAATGTTCTGAGAACATTACTTTAAATACAACCATGAAATTGGAAATTGACACCTAAAAAAAATAATGTTCTCAGAACGTTATGTCCTAGCTGGGAATCCTGGATTCACAAAACTTTGTAGGAAGGTTGTATGCAAAATAACTATAGGACAACCACACTCTCACCGAGCTCTAAGAAACATATGGTTCTCAGAACATTATGCGACAGCTGGGTAGGTTAACAGGAACAATAACCAATATCAAGATATGCCTGGTACCCACCACTAGTGTTAAGATATATAGCTGAAGCCTAAATCTAGAGGTACCTGTCATTGGACAGAGAGCAGAACCTCCAGGTGAGGTTGAAGGGGAGGGGGCTGTTGGTCTTACAGGTGATGTAGTCTTCTTCCTGGAAGAGACTGGGGGTGGGCGTACCTGAGAGACAGAGGAGGAGGACAGGTGTCTTACTGAGGAGTCATGCACACAATCACAAGTCTTATCTGACTGGGCAGTTGGCTGTCACTCACTTGCCACACACAGAGAGAGGGTCTTTGTGAGGTTCAGCTCCCCAGACTCCAGGTGTAACTGGTACTCTCCTGGCTCAGGGTTACATAGCTCCAGAGTCCTGGGGGGAGGACAGAACCATATGGAATCGTGTGAAACCTTATTGAACCAAACTTAACCTCATCAAATGTTGTAGATACAGTAGACTTTTAGTAAAGCTTTATAAAACTGCAACAGAAACACTGTACCAAATAGAACATGGATATGGCAGTATGTCCTTGATTAAATTAAGTCTCAGGAAGCCCACACAGAGACCACCAGCCTTACTCTACCTGTTCTTCCACAGTCGTGTGGGTTCAGGGCACTGGATCTGTATGCCGCCCGGGCCCAGCCAATGGCAGCGTAGGAGAGGGTGTGAGGAGACCAGGGCCCGCAGACAGAACCCTGGCTTCTCCTGGGCTGAGATGGTACTGCTCTCATTCAGCTGGTCGATGGAAATGAAGCCCTTCTCTGAGGACATACAACACTGGAAATCACTTGGAAATCATAATTTGGGGGGAAAACAGGTAGGTGGTGGTGGTGTGGAGAGAATCAGGACAGATGACAAGAAAGTGTCTGACAGATGAGTAAAGATAGACATTTAAAAAAGGCAAGGGAATGTTTGACTGAAAAGAAAAGGTAAAAAGAGAAGGATTCAGTGTTGTTGCCTGTTGTACTGACCCAGGACCCGGATGTGGGGGGACTTGAACTTGTTCTTGTTGCCCCTGCAGGTGTAGATGCCACTGTGGTTCACTCTCACCGACGCAATGAACAGGTAGGTCATATGTATTCCTTTATATGAATGTTGATATACGGATCCCTGGAGGAAAAGACTGCATTACCTCAAATACCGTGAACAAGTCTTGGAGGGAAAAGTGAAATGGTTCTGATCATATGCTTTCAACAATGGAAATAAAATGTTGTTGAATGAGTGAAAATGCTTATCTGTACTTGTTTATCAGTCATCCACTGTGTGGGGCTGTTCTCTCTGTCCCTACAGCGGAGCAGCAGGGGCTGACCCGGGCTCACAGTGATCTCTGGAGCTTCATTATCATCATCCTCACTACGGCTGCGGTCCAAGTCTGAGACACACACAGGAAGCCAACAGATCACACATCAGTCAGTATTCAACTGACTGAGTGCTTTAATTCCATTTCGTTTTTTGGGGCATTGTGTTTACACTTTTACAATAATACTAACCATAGTCATAAAGCTGAGAACACTCTTCCCCTTTGGGGTTACTAGCACAGCACATAACTGTTGTCTTGTAGTATGGTTTACTTCCCTCTGTGTTGCTGGACCTCTCTGAGTCCTTAGATATCTCGTTCCCATGACTACCTTTTCTGTTGGACAGGAGGAGAAATGAAAGCATGTAGCCATCCTTGGAGAGGTCCAACATATGAAACTCAAGTCAAAAATCAAGTCAAAACCCTGAAGACAATCTTTAAGATTCTATATTATGTTCACCAAAGTTTACCCAGTCTTGTCAAGGTTATTGAACCATTTGATTTCTGGCTTGGGATTTCCCTCTGAAGAACACTGGAATTTAGGTAAAAAGCCTCTTTCCCCAGGGATGTATTTCAGATGTGGCTTTGAGGGACGTCCTGGAGGTAACCAATGGGAGAATGAACTACAGCTAGGAATTTCAATGTTGTTCAGAAACATGATGATGGTATTGATGTTATATGACTTTAATGTGGTGCATATCAGAATCTGATATCACATTAGTGGTTTAGAAAAGAAGGTCTGTCACTCACTCAGAGGAGGTCCAATCAGTAGAGAGAGCGTCAGGGAGGAGATGATGCCATAATTCACACAGCTGAAGGAGTACTCTCCAGAATCACTCACAGACGTCTGTGGTATGGCCATAGAATAGCCCTCTCTGTTGGCAGGATAAAGAAATACAGATGATGTCAGCAGGGATGCAAAAGACAAACACACACACACCTACCTTATTGGGTCAGGTCCACGGCTCCAGCTGCAGACAGGGTCTCCTGGAAGGCTCTGCATGGTGATATGGAGGCTCTGCCCAGCAGGGACCTCTAGTCTGGTAGGACCAGAACCATTCAGATGGGCTTCAGACAGAGTACACCACACCCCCTGGAACAAAATGTCACCATGTCAGGGAGAGAGAGTAAGTGAGGATGATCAGCTGTAAAATTAGATAGCTTTTGAAGTGAATAGAGATCAGTATTCAGAATATTCATAAAGCTGTTTGAACACAAATGTCAGACATTCATCAAACTTTGTTTTACATTTGGAAAGTACGAGAAGCCTGGCGAGAATGTAGATTGTACATTTCTTGACTTTCTATTAAAATAGCAGTTCTGCTTTTGTTCTCTGAGTCAAGGTCACATTTAGAGGACTGCGTCTATAAGCATGTGTTTTGACGCCTTTTTAGACAGTGTATGACAGGAACACATAGGCTAGTAAGTGTGGTGTACAGGAAGTTGTTGGCAGTTTAATTGGGGAGAACGGGCTTGTGGTCATTTTTGGAGCGAATGGTATTAAATACATCAAACACAGGTTCCATTCCATTGGCTCTGTTCCAGACATTATTATGAGCCTTTCTCCCCTCAGCAGCCTCCTGTGCTGTGGTGCTATGTCACCACCACTAACTGTGAGTTTCCACCCTCCTCTCCTATGCATTGTTATTCCGTTTACCTTGTTGAGGTCAGAGCAGAAATACATCTGCTTTTCAGAGTTATGTTAGGGCTGCAGAATTTCACATGTATTATCCTTCAAAATATATGATCAGAGCAATGCTGTATACTTCTGCAATGCAATGTGAAGTTACATTAGCCCACAAAGCCCGCCATTAGAAAAATATCAAAGATAAATGCACATGAGATGACAGACAACCGGATTTACTGTTTGTGAGGTTAATCTCAAAAGTGGGACTCAGCCACAGACCACCAACCTTTCACTGTAATAAGAAATGAAACTGGAACCGAAGCGGGGGGACAGGACACAGGTCTTTTCAAAATCCGATTGATCATTTAGGTTTACAGTAAATGACCGGTCAGTTTCGTCAATTAATCTCACCGATGCACAGTTAGGGTCAGTTTAGACACCTACCGTCAGGCTGGGGGTGATACATTGCGCTCGAGGTGCGTCTCGCTGAGGCTGCAACTCGTCTCCATCACAAAAAGCGCACAGCAACAGGAGCGCAGCTGGTGAAACAGAGAACCAGATCAACGAAAACCAAATTACTTTATAATATCTAATCAAGGCGTAGATTCATCAATTTGTTGCAATGTTTGTATTTCAGTTGAAGACAAAAAACGTACATTATACACAGCAGATGGATGATATTGAGGAAGTTGCGACTATGGGAATGTATAAAATGCAGCATATAGTTTTGTGCAACATTTACATTTTAAGTAATAATTAGCTATAGACTGAATGTTTTTATTTTATTTTCAAATGTATTTGGGGAATAGTTGGACACGTATTGTTACTTTAGGGTTATCGAATAAAACAGTCGTTGAACAAGCTTATGAATAAGGCAACCATGAAGCTAAATAACAATGTGAATAGAGATAATACTATCCCATTGATTATTTGTGCTATAAAACACATTGTTGATGATGATTTGAATAACTCACCGATCTCAACTCCCCTCTTTCCCTTCATTGGCATTGGTCGTCAACGTATGTAGCTTTGTCTCACAATGAGACTGTATCGATAGCGAAGCCCCAAGAAGTTCTCTTTTAACTCTGACGTTTCATCTGATGTGCAGTTCTTTTTCAGAGAGACTGCTCTGTGACTCTGGGTTCATGACGTTATCACAGTTAATTTTAATGACTAGCCACACAAAAGGGGATGGTTGGCTATTAAAACCTGGTCATGAACTAGTTTATAGTTCATAGGCCTTAATGCAATTACAACCTACCAATTTTATGGAGATGTTTCCAATAACCTAACAGGCTACAATGACATTAAAGAGTAACTTTCTTGACAAAAAAAGGTTTAATCGAAAACCAGATGTTTTAGTCTTAGTTATAGGGAAACATGTCAATATGGCCTTCATTTTGACAATTCGTTGCAAACGCGATATTTGGGTATTTTAGTAATACATCGAGCTCCTTTTGCCCCTAGCGGTTCAACTCTACCATTGAAAACGTGCTGTAGAATACCTCTGCATCATCTCAACTAAGCCTAAAACATCTGGCTTTCGATTTTTTTTTTTATTGTCAAGGAAGTTACACTTTAATGTCACTGTTTGGTATGAAACACATTGTGCTGCAGTGGAGGCTGCTGAGGGGAGGACAGCTCATAATAATGTCTGGAAACCACGTGTTTGATGAATTTGATACCATTCCACTGATTCCGCTCCAGTCATTACCACGAGCCCATCTTCTCCAATTAAGAAGCCACCAACCTCCTGTGCTGTGCTGGTGGTACCACCTCATGGTTTACTATAAAAGTAGGTGACAGTGTGCCTTATTTGGCAATGGTCTTGGTAAGTGGAATGTGACAATATATTAGCACGATGCTTCCTTGACTACAGATGTTACTCAAAAGGCAGTATGGCACATTTCCGCATATGACAAAATTCTACATTTTTGCTTACTGTTTCATACACATCTATGTGCTTTTACGAAGAAAAATAACATGTAGGCTATGATATATGTGCTTTTACAAAGAAAGAAAAACATGTAGGCTATGATCTATGTGCTTTTACGAAGAAAAAAATCGTGTAAGTATAGCCGGTATGAAATGGCTAGTTAGCTAACAGCATTTCAATCAGTGACTTCACTCGCTCTGAAACCTTGAAGTAGTTGTACCCCTCTGCAGCAGAGGTAACTCTTGGCCTTCCTTTCCTGTGGCGGTCGTCATGAGAGCCAGTTTCATCATAGTGCTTGATAGTTCTTGCGACTGCACTTGAAGAAACTTCCAAAGTTCTTGAAATGTTCCGGATTAACTGACCTTTGTGTCTTAAAGCTGGGGCCGAGAGACTGAAAAACAGCTTCTATCTCAAGGCCATCAGACTGTTAAACAGCCACCACTAACATTGAGTGGCTGCTGCCAACATACTGACTCAAATCTCTAGCTACTTTAAATAATAGAATATTGGATGTAACAAATGTATCACTAGCCACTTTAAACAATTTTGTATATAACGTTTACATATCCGACATTACTCATATCAAATGTATACACTGTACTCTATACCATCTACTGAATCTTGCCTATGCCGTTCGGCCATCGACTCAAATCTCTAGCCACTTTAATAATTATAATCGGATGAAATAAATGTATCACTAGCCACTTTAAACGATGCCATTTATATAATGTTTACATATCCTACATTACTCATCTCATATGTATATGTACTCCATACCATCTACTGCATCTTGCCTACGCCGATCAGCCATCGCTCAACCATATATTTATACGTACATACTCGTATTCATTCCTTTACTCTTGTGTGTATAAGGTAGTTGTTGTGAATTTGTTAGATTACTTGTTAGATACTACTGTATGGTCGGAACTAGAAGCACAAGCATTTCGCTACACTCGCATTAACATCTGCTAACCATGTGTATGTGACAAATACAATTTGATTTGATTTGATAAAGTAATGATGGACCGTCATTTCTCTTGGCTTATTTGAGCTGTTCTTGCCATAATATGGACTTGGTCTTTTACCAAATAGGGCTATCGTCTGTAAACCAACCCTACCTTGTCACAACACAACTGACTGGCTCAAATACATTAAGAAGGAAATAAATTCCACAAATTAACTTTTAACAAGGCTCACCTGTTAATTTAAATGCATTCCAGGTGAGACTTCATGAAGCTGGTTGAGAGAATGACAAGTGTGCAATCTGTCATCAAGGCAACGATTGGCTACTTTGAAGAATATAAAATATATTTGATTCAACACTTTTTTTAACTACATGATTCCATATGTGTTATTTCATGGTTTTGATGTCTTCACTATTATTCTACAATGTAGAATAAATATAAAAAATAAAGAAAAACCCTTGAATGTTTATGTGTGTCCAAACTTTTGACTGGTACTGCATATATTTTTTAACCTTTATTTCAAATGTTCATCCTGTTCCCAGACACTTCTAATTCTGAAACGTGACAGCATACCTGTGAGAGGGTCACAGTAGTTGGCAGTAGTTGTAGGGTTTTATAGAGTACTGAAGACCAATCTGTGAGTTAATTTGGCCATTGGAGTAAATACTCCAATTAGGGTTGGATTAAATTGAGCCCCAAAACTTCATTTTCAAATTGATGATTGCACTTTTCTTCCCGGCACACAACCTGGTCTCAGAGCATTTCGCATAATTCTTTATGTAAATCCGAGACACTCCATTTAGTATGATATGTTACGTTTTGTATGGTTGTCTATGTATTAATTTGTCGATGTCCATCATTCATTTTGCATGATATGTTATGAATTACAATTCGTATGATATGTTACGAATTTGCAAAACATATATGTTCAAAATTTGTAAAGTGTATGATATGTTATGAATTCCAATTAGTTGTGGCTAATGTTAGCTAGGTGGCTAACACTTACGTTAGCTAGATGGCTAATGTTAGCTAGGCTAGGGGGTTAGGGTTAAGGTTACGGTTAGGAGTTAAGTTAAAGGGCTTTAAGGTTAGGGGAAGGGTTAGCTAGCATGCTAAGTAGTTGCAAAGTAGTTAATTAGCTAAAATGCTAAAGTTGTCCATGATGAGATTCTTCTGTCTTATGTAACCATACCAAACATAACATATCATATTAACTTGGGTGTCCCAGACTCACGCTTACTATGTTACCTCTGATAATAATATTACTATTGTAGGCGGACAGTGCTTGACTTGGGCAGGAGCTCACATCCTTTATTTTACAGACGTTCTTTATCAAGTTATTATACTGAACAAAAAATATAAACGCAACATGCAACAATTCCAACGATTTTACTGAGTTACAGTTCATATAAGGAAATCAGTCAAAATAAATAAATAAATGTTGCCCTAATCTATGGATTTCACAACATCTAATCAAATGGCTACCCAGACTATTACTCTCTGTTATCATCTATGCATAGTCACTTTAATAACTCTACCTACATGTACATATTACCTCAATTACCTCAACACCCGCACATTGACTCTGTACTGGTACCCCCTGTATATAGCCCGGCTATTGTTATTTTACTGCTGCTCTAGAATTATTTGTTATTCTTCTCTCTTACAAAAAAAAAATATTTTCTTACAACTGTATTGTTGGTTAAGGGCTTGTAAGTAAGCATTTCACTGTAAGGTCTACACCTGTTGTATTCGGCACATGTGACAAATAACATGTGATTTAATTTGACTGGACAGCGGTGCAGCCTTGGGTAGACCTGTGAGGGCATAGGCCCACCCATTTCGGAGTCAGGCCCACCCATTGGGAAGCCAGGCCCAGTTTTTCCCCTAAGAAGGGCCTGGCAGGAAAAAAATAAATACTCCTCAGTTTCATTAGCTGTCTGTGTTGCTGCTCTCAGACGATCCCGCAGGTGAAGAAGCTGGATGTGGAGGTCCTTTGCTGGCGTGGTTACATGTGGTTTGCAGTTGTGAGGCCGGTGGGACATACTGTCAAATTATCTAAAATTACATTGGAGGCAGCTGATGGTTGAGAAATGAACATTAAATTATCTGGTGGACCTTAAAACTTGAGACATCTGTATCATTATGTTGTCTGACAAAACTGCACATTTTAGAGTGGCCTTTATTGTCCCCTTTTATTGTGCACCTGTGTAATGATCATGCTGTTATATCACCTTCTTGATATGCCACACCTGTCAAGTGGATGGATTATCTTGCCAAAGGAGAAATGCAAACACACTTGTGAACACATTTTTTTACAAATAAGCTTTTTGTATTTTATTTAAGCTCATGAAACATGGGGCCAACACTTTACATGTTGCGTTTATATTTTTGTTCAGTATACTTTCATAGTTGCCAACGTAATACAAATCACGAGTAATCAAATTATTGATGAAATGTCAAGGAGATACTGTGCTTAGCTGCTACAATATTACAGACCTAGCGAAATGTTAGATTGTGACATCTGTGGTTTGCTACATCACAGAGGTGTTATATCAAACGGCACGTGCACTCATCTCAAGCACGACTGCAAAGTCTATAAACCGTATGACTGGCTTTGGGTGACAACTTTCTTTATTGGAAATCGTTGGTTTTGTCCACAGACCAAAAGCTACAAAGTGAGTCTGTCCGTCAAATCCGCTCCAAACTCAGCTGAACGTTAAAAGCTTGCAAGCTTCCCATAATGCAATGCTAACTGGGGTCTATTCATTTCGGAAACCGTTTAAGAACCAAACAGACGCAAACAGAGCAAAATGAGAGTTTCTATTGGACATATTCAGGTAGGTCCCTCCCCGTTTGGTTTGCTTCCATTTAAAAAACGTTTTGCAACTGAAATGGCGTAATGAATAAGCCGCATATTTTTTTTTTTTAAAGCTAGCCAGAGAGCAGAAAACAACAACAGCAGCGTGAACGAGGCTAAACAACGGTCTAGCTAGCTACATGAGTAGCGACAACAGCGACCAGTATTTGTCAAACGCAATGCCCTTAGTTATCTTAATTACTTGTCTTCTATTCGGATAATGTGAGTAATGTCATTTTAAGCGTGGACAAAACATATTTGCTGTTGCATATCGCTTTGCATTAACATTACGAACCCTGCTCGAGAGCAAGCTACCTAGCAATCGACGTCTCTCTATGTTTGAATATCTTCCGGCGGCAGCAGCGGTGTCATGAACAGTGGACTCCCAGCTTCAGCTGCTCCGCTCGGGGGTGTCGGAATACCCTGCGTCAAGGTGAAGTTCTGCCGGTACTACGCAAAGGATAAGACTTGCTTTTATGGGGACGAGTGTCAGTTTTTGCACGAGGAGCCGTCCATGGCAAGCATGTCCCTTCACGGTGGAGCCAGCCCTGTCCCTTTATCCATGTCTGGAGGAGCCGTGACGTATCCGGTTAGTGTACCCCCGGCCTGCCCGGTTGGGGTACCGAACGTCCCCAAAAAGGGCGACTCTCTGGGCCCTGCAGGCACGGCTCTGGAGGGACAGATGTTAACCAGTGAGTATACTTCGTCTGTTTGTACCCGTCCTATACGACAGGGCCTAGCACAGCCTCATCGATGGTTGTTGCTTTTTGGGCGTGTGAGGGGCTTTGTTAACATTGAGACCGGGGATTCTTTGAGGCCTCTTTTCCCCCCAAAACAGCGTGGGTTAAACATGTTTTTCAAGCATAACTAATTAAAGTGTCTGAGCGCTAAGCTTTTCGTCCAGAGTTTGAGTTCCTTCAATAAATGCAGCTAGTTAGAAATTTGAGTGTTTTTGTATTTGACAGCTTCAAGACATCAGTGGGCAAATTCAGACAATCCATTGGCTAACGTAGCTAGCTAACGTTAGATGGCTATAGTTAGAAAAGTTCGCCTGGCGGAAAAAAAGTTAACGGCAAATTAACGTTTGCGCACTTCTTGCTTTCGGTAACTACTATAGTTAGTAATGCGTGCATCTAATGTCGAATCGTTTTGTAAGCGAGGGATTTTATGATGCTTGTCTTCATGCATAAGTTGACTAGCTAGCTTACATGCTAACCAAACATCTGCTGCTGTGAAGTCCATTTACTTAGTAACTAACTAGTTAGCATCATCACTTGCGAAATAATTCAACCACAGCTGTATTTTATATTATTTAACTCTGCACAATGCCACCTGTTCGGTTGCAAGGTGGATATTATCATTTGTGCACACAAGTTGGGTAACTGGACAACTTAAGTTGAAGTGTTTACATCTTCTCAGGAAGCGTGCTGATTGGCCACTCATCTGTAATTGTCTTGTAATTGTCCTGTAAATGAAGACAATCTATGGCCTCATGACTACAACAGTAGTTCATAGACCCGTATGTGCATTACATGCATTTTGCTTCACTGCCATTCAATTAACGAGACCCCTGGCACTCTTTATAAGGGAGAAGGTGATGTGTTAGCCTGTATGGCATATTTTGTCTGACTCCATAATGTTTTTCAAACATAGAATATGACGTTTGCCAGGACCACCCAGACCCTGTGTAGTTGAAGCAGGTGGCTGATTCTGAACCCATTGTCTCTGTCCTCTACAGTCCCTGGGATGGAGGGTGGGACCCTGAGCGATGCCAATCTGACCAACTCTTACTTCAGCAGCAGCTTCATCGGGGTCAACGGCCTCGGGAGCCCGGCAGAGTCTAAATACTCTATGATGCAGGTATGACCAGCCTCAGAATTCAACTAAACAGTACTGACCCGACAGATGCCTACATTCGTTTTGTTTCAAAGTGACTTTGAGATTCTTGTTTGTTTGATTTGTCATTCTACTCAAGTGTTCAGGTACCAGCTTTAGATCTGCAGTAGGGTCAAATACTGAATAATAGTGCTACTTGGCTGATGTGGTAGAGGTGAACTTATTATTGTATGTTTATCAGAAAGTCTGGTTCAGTACTGGTCTAAAGACCGTCATCTGTGCTATCTGGGATCCTTGGGACGTCCCTAGCCTATTGAAATTTTAAAATGGTTAGGTTTTAGGGTAGGGACATCCGAGTAGGGTTAGGCCGTTTAAAAAAAAAAAAAAAAAAATTATATGATTAAATCGAATATCGTGAAATTTGACATTGACAATATATCGTGACGTGCAAGACTCTATTTGAACTTTAAAAATCAACTGTGCAGGGCTCCCGAGTGGCGCATCTGTCTAAGGCACTACATCACAGTGCTAGAGGCGTCACTATAGACCCTGGTTCGATCTCGGGCTGTATCAGAATCGGCCGTAATCGGGAGGCCCATAGGGCAGCACATGACTGGCCCAGCGTCGTCCGGGTTAGGGGAGGGTTTGGTCGGGGTAGGCCATCATTGTAAATAAGAATTTGTTCTTAACTGACTTGCCTAACTGATTTTATTTAACTGGTCTTTATCAATATGTTGAAAATTAATTCTATATTAAGTAACTAAGCCTTATTTATTTTCCCGCCAAACAATGATTATTTAATGAGAGTATAATATTGTAAATTAGCACAAATTGCACAGGCTGGAATTATTTAGTCATTAACGGCACAAAACTAATATATCGGATATTGCGTTATTTGGAGTAGATGTCTCCCCAAGTATCTGACCTAAAGAAAATCAGATAATTATGTAGGGATAGGTGTTTGTTTATTTCAATCAAGCAATCATGCAGGTTTTAGCAGAATCACATGAGTGGAAACCAAGACTGTTCTCAGGGCAGGCCTGGTTGTAGCTACTCTTAACAAAATAAGACGCACCAGTGTTGGTTATATGTTCCATATGTGCAAAAAGCTTATTTCTCTCAAATGTTGTGCACATTTTTGTATACATCCCTGTTAGTGAGCATTTCTCATTTGCCAAGATAATCCACCCACCTGACAGGTGTGACATCAATAAGATGATTAAACAGCATGATCATTACACAGGTGCACCTTGTGCTGGGGACAATAAAAGGCCACTCTAAAATGTGCAGTTTTGTCACACAGCACTGCCACAGATATCTCACGTTTTGAGGGAGCTTGCAATTGGCACTCTGACTGCAGGAATGTCCGCCACAGAATTGAATGTTCATTTCTATACAATAAGCCACCTCGAACATAATTTTAGAGAATTTGGCCTCACAACCGCAGACCATGTGTAACCACACTAGCCCAGGGCCTCCACATCTGGATTTTTCAGCTGCGGGATGGTCTCTGACAAGCCACCTTGGACAGCTGATAAAGCTAGGTTTACACAACCAAATAATTTCTGCACAAATTTTCAAAAACTGTTTCAGGGAAACTCCTCTGCGTGCTTATCGTCCTCACCAGAGTCTTAACCTGACTGCAGTTCCAGTGTCGTAACAGACTTCAGTGGGCAAATGCTCACCTTCGATGGCCACTGGCATGCTGGAGAAGTGTCGCGAATCAATTCGTTTTAACGGTACCGGGCAGATTGCAGACGGCGTCGTGTGGGCGAGCGGTTTGCTGTTGTGAACAGAGTGCCGTGGTGGTGCGGTTATGGTATGGGCAGGCATAAGCTACGGACAACGAACACAACCGCATTTTATTGATGGCAATTTGAATGCACAAAGATACCGTTACGAGATCCTGTAGCCCAATGTGCCACCACCTCATGTTTCAGCATAATGCACGGCCCTATGTCACAGGGATCTGTACACAATTCCTGGAAGCTGAAAATGTCCCAGTTCTTCAATGGCCTGCATACTCACCAGACATGTCACCAGTTGAGCATATTTGGAATGCTCTGGATCGATGCGTACGACCGCGTGTTATCCAGAAATATCCAGTGTTATCCAGTGTTATCTAATATCCAGAAACTTCGCACAGTGTGGCAGTAGGTACCCTAGTGGTTAGAGCGTTGGACTAGTAACCAAACGGTTGCAAGATCGAATCCCCGAGCTGACGAGGTAAAAATCCGTCGTTCTGCCCCTGAACAAGGCAGTTAACCCACTGTTCCTAGGTCATCATAGAAAATAAGAATTTGTTCTTAACTGACTTGCCTAGTTAAATAAAGGTCAAATAAAAAATTGGAGTGGGACAACATTCCATAGGCCACAATCAACAGCCTGATCAACTCTGTGCAAAGATGTCGCGCTGCATGAGGCAAAAGGTGGTCACACCAGAGACTGAGTGGTTTTCTGATCCACGCCCCTACAGATGCATATTTTTATTCCCAGTCATGTGAAATCCATAGATTAGGCCCTAAAGAATCTATTCCAAATGACTGATTTGCTTATGAACTCACTCAGTCAAATCTTTAAAGTTGTTCCATGTTGCGTTTATTTTTCAGTGTACATATTTTCGAGTGGCGTCGGGGAAACTTTGCATTTTAGCTAACCTTAATTCTCCTAACCTGCTGCGAAAAGTCACTTCTGCTAGTCAAACCGGCAGATCACTAATGCGATACAGCTGTATTGTATCTACAATTTGACCAGGTGCATACACCTAAGCTGAATTCCAAGACCATCAGCCAGTGATGCAGATACAGTGGGTTCTAATGGGAATTATTTTTGCTATAGACTGGTTCCTTTCAGAAACATCAGGGCTGCTCTCTTTGCTAGAATATGGTAGCTAGGTAACCTAAGAGGTGTGTGTGTGTGTGTGTGTGTGTGTGTGTGTGTGTGTGTGTGTGTGTATATATATATTTATTTTAAGCATCTGTGTTTTGTTGTGTAGAGAATCACCAACAGCAGCAGTTCTCCCAGTCTCCTTGACGACGGTGCCAAGAACTTCAGCCACAGTGCTCACGGTAAGAACCCAGTACCTAGAGGAAACTTAATGGAATAGCTCAGTGGTTCCCAACTCCGGTCCTCAAGTACCCCCAACAGTATAAGCACATTTGATTCAACTTGTCAACTAATTATCAGGCCTTCAATGAGTTGAAGCAGGAATGTTTGCTGTTTGGGGTTCTTGAGGACTGGAGTTGGGATCCACTGGAGAATAACAGATCTTTTAAACTAACAACTGTAGAATTATAATTGGTACAATTTCTAACTCTTTGATTGGAACACCCATGAAATCACTGACAGATCTATTCCATGGAACCCTGGCAGTTGGACCAGGTCAGAGTTGTGGGTCGATGGAAAACTCTCCGTGGACAACACAGTCTTCATTCCCTCTCCCTCTATGTCCTCTTCCAGATCCAGGGGAATTCCCCCATGTCTTCACTCTTCGGTGACTTTGGTGCTCTGAGCATATCACAAAGGAGAAAGGTGAGCACCACTACCCAGGTCCCTGGTGTGGTCAACCAAGGGGAATAGTTTGAGCTTCAAATGTCTATTGAATGTTTGAGCGCCTAAGGTGGAAAATGGTCAAACCTAAACCCACCAATTGGCTTCATCACAGTTAACAACATCCGGTCACTGTTTTTGTTGTAATCTAGAGAAAACGCACACAAACGAACCACAATGTCACTGTTTTTGTTGTAAACTGTGATGAAGCCAAATCCGCATATAAGGAAAATAAACATAACATAAAACAAATTGAATATCTAATGAAGGCAAGAAGAACAATGGAATCTAATCCTAAGGTTATGCATCTCTCCCTCTCTCCAGGGTCCTAACCCTACAGCCAATGAGTTCATCCCTAAGGGGGTTCCCCGCATGGCCACTATGGTCCAGTCCAGTGGTCCGGCCTTCCCGTCGCCCCTCTTCCCCCACCTCGGCCTCAGCAGCTCCACCGCCCTCGCACCTGGTGAGCCATCCACTACAAAAAAACACTTAATTCTGACTTAGAACACTTCTAAGTCAGAATTTTCTCCATTTGCATCATATCATGGATATGCCAGGTTTTCCGGGTGAGTGAGTTTGCAGTGTAAAGGTTCTCTATTGATGTTACCTCCCGTTGTTCTCCTGGCTAGACAAGTGAATTGACTTCATACAGTGGAGATGCTCTAGAGAACAACAGACAATGTATTATTCAAGTAAATCCCTGCTATGAAAAACCACCTCAGTCAGTCACCAGTTACTCATAATAATGTACGGAGGTACTCCAATGAGCTCTGTACCTCTGTTTAACACACCCTCTCTGGTGTCCCCCATACAGGGATGTCTCTCTGCGGGGTCCACCCCCCTCCACTCCCCTAAAATCACCCCCCAAACCTCCCCTGCCCCTCGTCGACGTAGCCACACCCCCAACCCCAACCCAGCCAACTACATGGTGCCCACCAGTGTGTCTGACCAGGGGGCCCACATCATCCAGAAGGAGACGGTGGGGGGGACCACTTATTTCTACACTGATAACACCCCTGCTCCCATGGCCGGGATGGTACGTTCCATTTAGTCTGCCCTTACTGATGGCATGACCTGTTAGTTTTACTTACTTCATAAATAGGAAGTGCAGTTGTTAAATGTGTTTCTGTGCAGGTGTTTCCTACCTACCACATCTACCCCCCCACTGCTCCCCACGTGGCCTACATGCAGCCCAAAGCCAACGCCCCATCCTTCTTCATGGCTGATGAACTCCGACAGGTACGCCCACCCTCTCTCTTCCTCCACCTGGTTCTTTCTGTCTGAAACACTCACTTGGTTTCCATTTCTGTTCTCTTTTTCGCCATGTCTCCATATTAGTGTTTCTCTGTCTGTTCTAATCCTCCAATCTCCCTCCATGCTGTGATGTCAGTGTTGATCGCTGATGTCATTTCCTGTGGTTCCCTCTAGGAGCTGATTAACAGACATCTGATTACCATGGCTCAGCTTGACCAGTCAGAGAACACAGGTAGAGCATCCCTTCCCTGATTGGCTCAACCGAGGTGGGGCTGGGGGGCTGTTATTGGCGTTGTATTGATGGTATGGCCTCTCAGTCGATTTGGAGTTTCACTGCAGACTGAAAGTGAGACTCGCATCCTGAAACGTGTCGTTGTCTTTAGTATTCCTGACATTTCACACACAAATAGTCACACTAGTTGGTTCGTAGAACATTCTTAAGTTGTTCAAGTGTCAACTTGTAACTTAAGATGAGTGCCAACTGATGTAGTTTATTTTGGCGCTGTTTGTATGCTTGTGTGTTGTCATGCCGTGTATCCCTGTCCCAGGTGTTCCATCTGAGGTGGACAGCTACCACAGCCTGTTTCCCCTGGAGCCTGTCCCCCCTCCCAACCGCCTGCAGAAGACCAGCAACTTCAGCTACATCACTTCCTGCTACAAGGCTGTCAACAGCAAGGACGACCTACCGTACTGCCTGAGGAGAATACATGGTGAGTCGCTCGTATGACACAAGATGAAAACACACACACACACACACAATTTTAGATGATCTTATATTTGGTATGGAATGTATTTTCTCTCTCAGCCTTTGAAAATAGAAGGAATCTTGAGTGGTCATCTTCTCTGAATGTCTTGTGTGCGTCCAGGTTTCAGGCTGGTGAACACCAAGTGTATGATGCTGGTGGACATGTGGAAGAAGATCCAGCACTCCAACTCTGTTACCCTGAGGGAGGTCTTCACCACCAAGGCCTTTGGAGATCACTGTGAGTCGTGTGGGTGGGGTGGCTCTTTATGTCCCCTCCATGTTGTTTGTGTATACATTGGTTTTTGTATGAGTCTGTTTGATCCTTCAGAAGCCCCCATGATAAGCTCCTGTTTCTCTCAGCGTTGGTGTTTTCCTATGACTTCCATGCGGGGGCAGAGACCATGTTCAGCAGGCACTTCAACGATCCCGCGGCTGACTCCTACTTCACCAAGAGGAAGTGGGGTGAGTCCCCCCGTACTGATTCCCGATGCACTCACCCCGCATTTGTGCCGACGCACTTCCGAGTTGGAAGTCAGGCTTTGTCAGTGTGTCACACGCCACTGCAATGAGCTGAAGGCCGTATGCATTTTGAAATCATACTCTTAATTGTTTGAAACCTGAATATTTTAATACATATTGAGGTATGTCTTACCTTGCTACAAAGGATCCTATTACATTGGTCAGCTTGTCAAGAAAGAAAATGACCTATCGAATAGGTAGCCTAAACTTTTCTACTATAGTATATTGACATAGGCTAGGGATTTTGCTGTTCCTTACTCGGCTTGTTGGCTGAGGAAAATGTACATGTGGACAGTTATTCTAACATGTTCAAAGTGACATCAGAATTGGATAAGGACCGCACATCATTGCATCCTCCACTGGCATGTTAATATGAATTACCATATTCTAAATGTGATTTCTGTCATTCTGAGCACTGTGGGTGGATGCCCTAATCAGGTTACCACCCAATGAATATGGGTCTGGTAAACTTGCTCAAATGTCCGGTAAATTAAAATGTTTCCAGTCAAAATGTCTGCCACATTTTCCTAACAGAAACCAGTGAGGTTGCCAGTGTGGATGGTTTCTGTGTGAGGGTGTTGGGGTGGAGTGGGGTGTTCCAGCACTGACAGTTGCTGGTCTGTGTAAGGGTATGTTGCGTGGCTGCTGGTGTGTTCAAGCTGTAGTCAGGGGAAACTGTGGCTGAAAGTGATCCTGAGACCGGTGCTATAGCTACCAGCCAGGCCCAACTACCTGCTATAGAAGAGACGCAGCCAGAGGAAGCAGAACCTCTGATTCTCTGGCCTCACTGACCTCAAGGCAACAAGTGTTTAACTGTCAGGACTACTGTCACACTGCAACACCCCTCTGTGACCTCACAGCAACACCTCTCAAGTTTTCAAGTGGGTATTTGTAAAGTAAGCATCTGACATTTGCTGTCAAGTTGATACCATTTTTCTTCTTAAACCCTTTTATTTGGAAGGGTCTGCCCAGAGTTGGTAAAAATGCGCTTTGATGATTTCACTTCCTTGTGTTGTAAAATCCATTTTACCAAGACAAATGATTCTTCATGTTCTGAATCGTTCAGTAAGGTCTTTCTCTAACATATCAACATTTCTATTCAAAAAGTCTGATTTCGTAACCTAACACATCTGGGGAAAAAGCACCGCTGGCGCTTTCTCGCAGCGACTTGAGGATTTTACATGTTGTGGTGGTCATCTGCAAAGTTGTTTTTGCAGTTTGCAAAAAGCCAAATTAAATGTAAAATAAAAAGCTTGCGGTACACTCAGTGCTCTGTTGACATGCACTTGTTTTTGTGAAAAATCTTCGAAAAAGAATACAAATTTCGCATTAATATGAAAAACGTATACTCCAAATATGAAAATACTGGCCACATGCCATGTCTCAATCTATGTCTTACCTCTTTGTTTTATGTCCTCCGGATTGGAGAAGAAAGATGAGTTCAACGGTGAGCTTGTCACTTAGCCTTCATTCTCACACAGCATCCAGCCTAGCTCACATGCAATGCTATTTTCCAGATTTTTGACCACTTTCCCCCCCTCCCCCTCTGGCCTCCATTGATTTAGTCTCCCTAATTCTGGTCACCCTACGAGGGTAATAACTCCAATAACGTTTGAACGGATTATGATCGAGACATGAGGTTTGGACCATTTGGTTTTCTTAGGCGTAACTACACAACATTTTATATTAACCATTGGTCCCCCAAAAAATTGTTGATTGGACACCCTACTCAATGTGTTTTGTCTGTTTCCTTTCGTGTGTCTGTTTCCCCACCGTAGGACAGACAGCACGAGCCCTCCACCGCGGCAGCACGCAGGTCTGCTCCCGAGTCTCTGATCTGGGCCTACATCGTTCAGCTGAGCTCAGCCCTCAGAACTATCCACACCGCGGGTCTGGCCTGTAGGGTCATGGACCCCAGCAAGATCCTCATCACCGGCAAGACCAGGTACACACCTCGCAGACACGCGCACACACATTGCTGACCAACGTTATGGATCCCAGCAAGATCCATATTCTCTGAAACAAGGTGGAAACACAGATGTTGAATGTGTGGTCTGCGTGAAGTGTTTTTCATGCATCCTCTAACCAGTCATAGTTGCTGTCTCTGGTTTAGTCCTGAGTTCCTTGCTAGAGAACTGTGCAGAAACCTATGTGTCTGTAAGCCCCCTGATGTTTGTTGTAGTGCTGATAGTATCTTCTGGGTTATTTACTGTAAACTACAGTGAAAGCAGAAGTTCTATATTTAGTCCTGGCTTCCTTTTCTCAGAATGGGGAGAAACCACA
This sequence comes from Brachymystax lenok tsinlingensis, assembly GCA_030435695.1. Taxonomy (NCBI): domain Eukaryota; kingdom Metazoa; phylum Chordata; class Actinopteri; order Salmoniformes; family Salmonidae; genus Brachymystax; species Brachymystax lenok. Next base: position 14,438,681 of record CM059814.1, read on the forward strand.
CACTGACATCCCGCTAACGTTTTACACACACTCAACAAGCCTTTTTCTCCCTGCAGGTTACGAGTGAACTGTGTAGGGGTGTTTGATGTCTTAACGTTTGACAACAGTCAGACCAACCATGTGACCCTCATGCCACAGTACCAGGTACAGTAACCCCCAACCCCCGTGTGTCAGTCTGGCTCAACATGGCCTAGTTCAGATTCAAATGGTTCTGCTCTTAACCGTGTGTGTGTTCAACTTTTCTGGAAAACCTACCAATTTATCTTCGAGAAAATTGCAAGCCCCTCCTGGTCATCCTGGTATTCAAACCGGAAATGAAATTTTACAAGCGTTATACCAGTGGAAATAAAATCGGACCTGATTATACCCCTATAAATGGGGAAATGTACACCTCCCTCCTTGCACCTTGTTAGCAGGGGAAGTGAATACTGCTGTGGCTACTTTTACTTTATGATTAGCGACTTATTGTTGTCCCTTTGTCACAGAGAACATCAGATTCTCCGCTAAGCAAATAGATATAGTAGCAGATATTCCACACCATGGATTAGGTTTGGGCGGTATACCGGATTATTTGGAAATGGCCACGGGATGGTTTTTCAATACTGTTGAAGTTATTTATTTGTAACGTAAACTAACCCCATTCCGTACAAATGTGTGCAGCCGCGACATTTAAACAAGGCTACAAAGAAAACTAATGGGACTGTGTTGACTTCAAAATCTGGGGTGTGACTACGTTTCTAATCAAGTGTTGATCGACATGGTAATGGCTCTATAGTATTGGAGGAAAGTTGAAAAAACGGACCCTCCGTTACATCGTGGCGTGTCATGCCGTAACGTACAGCACGCATAAAGCAACTATTTCTGTCTTGCAATCTCTCTCCTCCAGGTGTAGCACTTCTCTCATCGTTTAAAAACAAGGAAGGGACAGGGACTGGGGTAAGGGGGGGGGTACCTAGTCATTTTTGCGTCATCACTGCAAGCGATCATGACTCTCAAAAGCCGCTGTTTACTTCTGAAAACTTTAGCACCGCCCGAAAAACCCAATTCCAATTCGACACAAACCTTCAAATAGGTTTGTAATGACACATTATATAAACTCTTCATAGTGTTTTATTTACATTTTAGAGGCGACAAGGTGATAAATTGGACAGATTGAGTCGAGGGGGGAAAAAAGGCATTTCCCCACATCTCTCCTCACTATCACGTATAGGTTTCGCTTCCCGCTCATTGCCTTTTTGAATAATGCAGATATGAGCATCATGAAGGTCTCGTCATTGATTTTGTTGGAAAGGGGCGAAATTGTGCTTTACAATGGTATGGACATTACAGCTGATCTGGAACTATTACGTTTTTGTTGCTTAAATAAGGTCAATTGTACGGACCAGCGTGATGTACAAAAGTGAGTTAGTTTACGTTAGTTATTCAAAAATCTATTTGTAGCTACTTTTTTTAAGTAAATACCTGCAGTCAACTTGTGCAATACATTAGGAGATGAAGCAGATCACGTTCTTCATTTCACGTGTCACATTATGAAGCTTACCGTAGTTCCCCGGGAAAGCCAGTCACTTTGTTTGTAAATGGCACAATGGGTGAAAGCGGTAGCAGTCCAGCTGTGTATTGATGGGTTGCGTTTTTATATTGAAAGGCAGCAGTATTTTTCAACCGTGATCAGGGATGTTACTAAAGTTTTCCTTCACAAAAAAAATTGCAACATTCGGCAGAGAACAGATTCATTGTCATCAGATGACTACAGAAGTGCAACACTTTGGCTGGCAGCCACACAAGTAAATTAGCGTACAATGAAAAATGAAGTACTTTGTTTGCAAATAATGATGCATGGCCATCATATTTCTAATGTTTATAATATAAAGAATGTAGCCAGCTACATGTCCTAATGTTTTGCTTAAAGTTCATCTTGAATTTTGCTGATACAATGCCTGTTTGTGAATTGTCTTTGAGTGGAGTAATGCAACTGAAGCACAACATTTGAAATGACAATAACAAGCATTTTAGAGCTGCGTTTACAAAGCGAGAGATCTTATCTGCCTTCCCCTTTTCCTGCTAGGAAAAATGAAGAATTCTGTGTTAACGCGCCCCCCTAAGTTTAACTTGCTAGTTATTGAAGTAAGTTACTGAATAAGGTGACAGGGCGTCTTATTGTTAAGCTTTCTGCTGTGTTTGAGAAGTCAAAGCTCTTTTGGAGGAGTTGTCTGTATAGCTGCGATCTTATCTTTTCCTTTTCTCCTCTGTTCGGTCTGCTTCTCCAAGCAGAACAGGCATCCCAGTTTCCCTAGCGACTCCAGATAGAAACAGCGTGTATACACTATATATACAAAAGTATATGTGGACACCCCTTCAAATTAGTGGATTCGGCTATTTCAGCCCTACCCATTTCTGACAGGTGTATAAAATTGAGCACACAGCAATGCAATCTCCATAGACAAACATTGGCAGTAGAATGGCTTTACTGAAGTACTAATTTACTTTCAACGTGGCACCGTGGTAGGATGCTGTAATTGTGATGTGGAAATGTCTAGGAGCAACAACTGCTCAGCCGTGAAGTGATAGGCCACACAAACTCACAGAACGGGATTGCCGAGTGCTGAAGCACGTAGCGTGTAAAAATCGCCTGTCCTCGGTTGCAACAGTCACTACCAAGTTCCAAACTGCCTCTGGAAGCAACGGTGGCACTAACTATTTTTTGGGAGCTTTGTGAAATGGGTTTCCATGGCCGAGCAGCTGCACGCAAGCCTAAGCTCACCATGCGCAGTGCCAAGCGTTGGCTGGAGTGGTGTAAAGCTCGCCGCCATATGGACTCTGGAGCAGTGGAAACGCGTTCTCTGGAGTGATGAATCGCACTTCATCTGGCAGTCCGACGGACATATCTGGATTTGGCGAATGCCAGGAGAACGCTACCTGCCCCAATGCTTAGTGCCAACTGTAAAGTTTGGTGGAGGATGAATAATGGTCTGGGGCTGTTTTTCACGGTTCGGGCTAGGCCCCTTAGATCCAGTGAAGAGAAATGTTAACGCTACAGCATACAATGACATTCTAGACGGTTCTGTGATTCCATCTTCGTGAAAACAGTTTGGGGTAGGCCCTTTCCTGTTTCAGCATGACAATGCCCCCATGCAAAGTGAGGTCCGTACAGAAATGGTTTCTCAAGATGGGTGTGGAAGAAATTGACTGGCTTGCACAGAGCCCTGACCTCAACTCCGTCGAACACTTTTGGGTAGAATTGGAATGCCGACTGCAAGCCAGGCCTAATCTCCCAACATCAGTCCCTGACCTCACTAATGCTCTTGTGGCTGAATGGAAGCAAGTCGGCAATGTTCCAACATCTAGTGGAACGCTTCCCAGAAGAGTGGAGGCTGTTATAGCAGCAAAGGGGGGACCAACTCCATATTAATGCCCATGATTTTGGAATGAGATGTTTGATAAGCATGTCCACATACTTTTGGTCATGTATAACTATATGAGCTGGATTGCATGTCTTTGCAATTTAGTTTATTTTCATTTGTGCACGTTAGCATGTTTAGCTAGCAGCCTCCATGGAATTTCGCTATTACTTGTGCTAATTTTAACATTAGGCATCTGTTACCAGAATGCTTTTAAAATATTTTTTGGGGATCCCCCCCTTGTTCCAAACCGGTAATACCGTAAATCCCGGCATAAGAGGACGGTATGACGAACATCTGGAACCGCCCAACCATGCATTGCGCTACGGTTGATCAATTGCCTGCAAATCTGACTAGTAAAACCGCCGTGCTCTCGTTTTTGTTAGTGTTACGTCATGGACGATATTTTTTCAAATATCTACTTCCTCAAGCAATATTGTGGACACAATCTATCAGCTGTCTTGTAACCACAATTTAATATTTTGAGCCTCTGCTAGTGCCGTGTGTGTTCGCTCGCTCTGAGTTTTGACTTGCTGGCCTGATTTCCTTTTGAAATGGTTGTTGGCCCCTGGCTGTAGTGTGTTCTGTTAACTGTTTGTGTGTGCGCTTGCAGCAAGCGGACCTGATATCCCTGGGCAAGGTGGTGTTGGCCCTGGCCTGTAACTCTCTGGCTGGCATTCAGAGAGAGAACCTGCAGAAGGCCATGGAGCTGGTGTCTATCAACTACTCATCAGACCTCAAGAACCTCATCCTGTAAGACACACTGACACAACATACACACTCCGACAGAACCCATCCTTAAAGGACGACACCGGGTCCTCCCCTATGCCATTTCTCACACACTCATCTGCAACAACCACAACACATTCAGATGTACAAGTGAACACACTGTTTGCACTGACACAAGTACTCAGTCACTACCTGTTTGTAGGTATCTGTTGACAGAGCAGTCTAGGCTGCGCAGCGTTAATGACATCATGCCCATGATCGGAGCTCGCTTCTACACACAGCTGGACGCATCACAGATGAGGAATGATGTCATTGAGGAGGACCTGGCAAAGGTACACTAACACACACACACTTGTGATGCCACCTCTGCTCTGTGGGAGTGGTGGTGAATGGAAGGAAGTCACGTGAGGAGAGGTGTGAAAATACAGGATGTTCTGTGTGCCGCAGCCCCTCTGGCCTTTACAGCGTCTGCTGCCCTCTCCTGTTCTGGCCTCAGACCTGGGGTGTCTCCTGTTCTGGCCTCAGACCCCTGCAGCGCTACTCTTGAGTTTTGTTTTGGTGCTTGTATCAGGAAACCAAGTAGTGTGTGAGCTGTTCTGCAATCTTTAGCATTAAACAGAAAATACCACCGTTCAGTCCATTTCAAACGCAACACTGTTGTCTGTCCATCAGTTGTGTGCGTCTACATGTTCAGTACTGTTCTTAACATCAATGGTTCATATTACTCTGTGTATGAAAGGTACATGTAACTGCCAAAATAAAGGAAACACTTGAGTAAATGAGGGATACAGTATATTGAAAGCAGGTGCTTCCACACAGGTGTGGTTCCTGAGTTAATTAGGGTCATGTATAAAATGCCCAGTAGCCCATTATTCTGGCTACCATGGCTAGAAGAGATTTCAGTGGTTCTGAAAGAGGGGTCTCAAAGGTGTCAGTCACCAGATCTCAACCCAATTGAACACTTATGAGAGATTTTGGAGTGGCGGCTGAGATGGCGTTTTTCCACCACCGTCAACAAAACAGCAAATGATGGAATTTCTTGTGGAAGAATGGTGTTGCATCCCTCCAATAGAGTTCCAGACACTTGTAGAGCCTATGCCCACAGCTGGCTGCACACGAGCCGATCGTAAATCCCGTGGTCAATTTGGTTTGACATTCCATATCGCTATGGCTAGGAAGGGACCATTTGTACATTCTCTATGTACATGGGACAATATTTTAAGATGTCGATGGCTCCAAATTTCAATGACTTAAGCCAACTAAATGGTAAATTCATATATGAATATTGAAAGCATTTAATGAGGCAACTAAAAGATGTGTAACATACATCTGACTTCTTCAAGACAACTTGAAACGGTCTAACCAGGTTGTCTGCAAGGGTGACGGATTGTGAATGTACAACCACTTGCCAGGTGCGAACACGCACACGAGACACCAACATTAACCCCCCCGTGACTGACAGTTTTCTCTGTTGTAGGAGGTCCAGAATGGTCGGCTTTTCCGTCTCTTGGCCAAACTGGGCACCATCAACGAGAGACCAGAGTAAGTACTGAACCACTCTGTTAGGAGTGGATTTGGAACATTTGACCAACTGACTCACCTTTTTTTATATCACTCTTCTGCCAATGTGTGTCAGGTTTCAGAAGGACCATACGTGGTCTGAGACGGGGGACCGCTACCTGCTGAAGCTGTTCCGAGACCATCTGTTCCACCAGGTGACGGATGCTGGAACCCCCTGGATAGACCTCAGCCACATTGTTTCCTGCCTCAACAAAGTATGCCAGCTTTCCCTGCATCTCTCTCTCTCTCTCTCTCTCTCTCTCTCTCTCTCTCTCTCTCGCGTGTCTTTCTTTCTCTCTCTTTCTCTCTCTCTCCCCGCGTGTCTCTTTCTCTCTCTGTCTCTCTCTCTCCACCTGTCTATTCCAATATATCTTTCTGCGTATACTGTTTTGGTGCTCAGCTGGCTACTAGTCTACCAGTACTCTCCCCTCCTCTCTGTGTAGCTGGACGCGGGCGTGCCTGAGAAGATCAGCTTAGTGTCTCGTGATGAGAAGAGTGTTCTGGTGGTGACCTACTCGGACCTGAAGCGCTGCTTCGACAGTACCTTTCAGGAGCTGCAGCAGGCCGCTGCCGGACCGCTGTAGCGCCCCCCCCCGGGCAGCGGGTGGGACTGCCTGAACCGGACAGCACATTATTGCACTACAGCGGAGGACCAGGCGCATAGTGATGACATCTTCAGCGTGGTGAGAGAGGCAGAGGGGGTGGGACTTGCTGGACCTCAGTCACATACACTGTCTTGGCAACCAGGAAGGCTTTTCTAAAGCGTTACTCTTTTCCTAAAATCCCACAGCTGCGATGACAAGTAATGGACAAAAACGGAAGCTGTAACGATTACGGACGCTTCATTTTTTTTAGACTTGGGGAACAAAACGGATACAAAAAAATAAAACAACCACGTGGGATTTAACTTTTTCCTGCTTTTATTTTTACATTTTACTGAATCATTTTTTTCCTCTGTGGAGGATGGACTAAGTTTGACTTTTTAATGAATGTGAGTGGCCTTCAGGCTGCACCTACAGAGAGTGGTGAAAACACACACACACAGACTGAGAACCTAATATAAAATCAGGCTTTATTATTACTGTCTCTTCCTGCTGGAGACCACACCCCTTCATACCAACGCACTAAGAGACGGGACAGACCACTGGATGCTTTCAAAGGGGGTGGTCAGGGAACCCATTCCTGAAATGGACCGGTCCACCTCAGCCTCCTTGCTTGTCGGTTCCTACTACAAAGGACAAACCACTGAGTTTTTGGGTAGAGTGCAGGGTTGGGGACCATTGGTCAATTCAATGCCTTGATGTGGAGGTCAAGGGTCATGTGTTAGGGGGGCTTTTGGGTCAAACTGTGGTTTCTGTTGGCACTGAGGTAGGGTTTTGTCTAGAAGGGATACATATTTTGGCAAAATTGACTTTTTGTAGCAGGTTTAGGATAACTTACACAGCAGTTTAGGAAAATGGTCAGGGTTAGTTCAAATGCACCAAAAATCTACTTTTTCCATCAATTTGACAAAAGCTATATCCTATCTAGACATGATCCTGAGGAAGGGATGTCTTCTTCCTGTTTGTTATATAGCGCAGGGTCCTAAAAGCAGCAGGCTCCTTTATTGCCTCATGACAGACACTATTGTGGAACATGTTGTGACCAATGAGGAACTCTTTGAGATGGAATGTTTAGGTCTGGCTCGTCAGTGCTGGGATGAAGCCCACGGACTGGGCCAAAACTAGAGAATGGTGCCAGTTCTGCCTCAATGTGGAGTGTCCTCCCTTTGCCTCTTTCTCTCTTTATCCGCTCCTCTTCTTCCTTCCCCTGAGGGGCCCCTGCCAACCTCTTCATTTGAGAATAAGTGATGCTTTTTTGTGTTATTTTCTTTTTTTGTTGGTTCCCCTCATTTTGTGCAGTGATGCATGATGGGACATGGAAGGGACAGTCTTTCTCCCTCAACACAAACTTTATGCTGTGGACCAATTCCAGCTGGGGTGGAGACGGAGGGGCAAGGAACGGGGCAATGGGGCAAAGTGGTTTTGAATTGTTTTAAGAGAATCTGTTTTATTTGACCTTTTTTAAAATCATGTGAGACAAAATGTGCTCGACACTGAGCAGCGACAACCAGGAATTTAACCTCTGACCTCTCCAAGTGGTCACCTGGGATTTTCCCCCTGATGTGCGCACTTATTCAATCCCTCTCAAGGTTTTAAAAATAAATTGCCGTGAGCGACGATGGAAACTGCTTATACCAATCCAATGATTTTAAATTCACAAGGGGTAGTGAAAGAGTTTACTCTTCAGGAAGAAACATCTAGAATTTGGGAGAGGGTGGGTAAGATTGGTGAGCAGTGGCTGATTCATTCAGAAGCAAGTGTCTATTCAGAAGGGTGAAACATTCAAAGCATTTTAGAGAGAAATGTATTGTATAGACTTCTAGTCACATGAGATGAGGTAGCGGTGTCTGTTCTATACATCACTGTTCTATGTGTAACATTAGACCTTCCACCCCATTGAATAGACCTTCTGTTGAATGGTTTGGAATTCTCTCAGGATGACAGACAGCTGGAGGGGCCCGATGACTGAATGTGTTTGGCCGTCATTGGTCGCCCTTTATCCAGTCAGGTCGATGTGGACTGGATTCTAAATGGGTGTAGGTGGAGATACTGTGGGGGGAATTTGTGAGGTGATAATGGCCCTAAGCACAGATTTAGCATCCGTTTACTCTGGTCCAGCCTTACCTGAACCACTTTGGGATGTAAACATATCTGACCCTATGTCAGTGATTAGGGGCATCTTCTACCCAATACTCCATGAGGTGACATGGGAGTTGCCCCATAGCACAGATCTAGGATCTGTTTACTCTACACCTAGCCTGTCCTGAACCATTTAGGAGTTGAAGAGTAAAACTGACTGTAGATCAGTCCTTAGGGGCCACTTGATCTAAAACCTGCTGGGAGTCAGAATCGTGTACCATTTCCTCAGTTTCTAGTGAAATGATCGAGAGAGAGAGAAACGTATTTGCTGAATGTGGTGCTTAGAACCCTGAATTTTAAACCGATCACACACACACCCACCCTATCAATATCCACCCTATCAATATTCCCCATCTACACTCATGACACACTCCCGTAATACTAGTGCTGCCCCTTTCCACACGCCTCTCCCCCACTACACCACCCCGACACACGCCTCTCCCCCACTACACCACCCCGACACACGCCTCTCCCCCACTACACCACCCCGACACACGCCTCTCCCCCACTACACCACCCCGACACACGCCTCTCCCCACTACACACACCTCTCCCCACTACACACGCCTCTCCCCCCACGACACACGCCTCTCCCCACTACACCACCCCGACACACGCCTCTCTCCCACTACACCACCCCGACACACGCCTCTCTCCCACTACACACACCTCTCCCCCACTACACACGCCTCTCTCCCACTACACACCTCTCCCCCACTACACCACCCCGACACACACCTCTCCCCCACTACACACGCCTCTCCCCCACTACACCACCCCGACACACGCCTCTCCCCCACTACACACACCTCTCCCCCACTACACCACCCCGACACACGCCTCTCCCCACTACACCACCCCGACACACGCCTCTCCCCACTACACACGCCTCTCCCCCACTACACCACCCCGACACACGCCTCTCCCCCACTACACCACCCCGACACACGCCTCTCCCCACTACACCACCCGACACACGCCTCTCCCCACTACACCACCCCGACACACGCCTCTCCCCACTACACCACCCGACACACGCCTCTCTCCCACTACACACACCTCTCCCCACTACACCACCCGACACACGCCTCTCTCCCACTACACACGCCTCTCCCCACTACACCACCCGACACACGCCTCTCCCCCACTACACCACCCGACACACGCCTCTCCCCACTACACCACCCCGACACACGCCTCTCCCCACTACACCACCCGACACACGCCTCTCCCCACTACACCACCCGACACACGCCTCTCCCCACTACACCACCCCGACACACGCCTCTCCCCACTACACCACCCGACACACGCCTCTCCCCACTACACCACCCGACACACGCCTCTCCCCACTACACCACCCGACACACGCCTCTCCCCACTACACCACCCGACACACGCCTCTCCCCACTACACACGCCTCTCCCCCACTACACACGCCTCTCCCCCACTACACACGCCTCTCCCCCACTACACACGCCTCTCCCCCACTACACACGCCTCTCCCCCACTACACACGCCTCTCCTACAAACATCTACAATCAGCATCCTAGTATGTTGTTTTGCCCATCTTGTGTTCATTGTCTCAACTTTTGCAATATTGTGTGTACAGCAGTATTTTAATAAAATATACCAAACAGTGTGTTGTCTTTGTGCTGGTGAAGACCAGAGGATTGTCTTGGCAGTCAGTGTGGTAACGCTTCTTTACTTCAACATTTTTAAATGGGTTTTGAATACATAGAATACATACATACTTGTGTCGGTCAGGGCAAACGGCTGTGGCTATTAAACATTTAATACAGTACTTCTCCATAGCTCTGCATCGACTGGTCTGACATACAACATATACTGATTTAATGATCATTGACAGCAGTTGCCTTCCTTGACACAATCTCATGAGGTTAACATATTGTAAAATAAATAGGTAACACTATTTTCTAATGAATAAATTTTTCCAGCATACACGTGTAGGAACATCATGGTCAGGTCACTGGAGACAACGACCGAGGTTCCTCTACTTCTGCGCTCTACTCTGTACCCATATAGAGATACGCAAATGTGGTAAATAGAATGGTACATGGACACATGTAGTGTTGCTGCATGTGATAGTTTTATCATGGATTTAGCTGCTGTGTGGGTGTGGCACTGCCTCAGGAAGGGAAAGGAGTAGAGTATGTGAATTACTGAGGAAGCTACAGCACCAAATACAATCTTTAGAGGAATTGGTTGTAGAGACATATTTGGAGTAAAGTCGTCTGATAGTATGTTATGGGGAAAAGAGGAAAAGAAGCAATGCATCAAGAATGAATCTGTGACTTGTCGAAAAGGGAGGTAGGTAGGGAGGTTAGCGTGATGTTTAGATGGAGTGAAATGGATGATGGTGTGCTGGGAGGGAGGGAGAAACCAAGGCAGTTGTAGCCAGTGGGAGAAGCGTGATATGATAGAGTTGTCAGAGGGAGGGGTAGAGGAAGGCACAGTTGTAGCCAGTGGGAGAAGCGTGATATGATAGAGTTGTCAGAGGGAGGGGTAGAGGAAGGCACAGTTGTAGCCAGTGGGAGAAGCGTGATATGATAGAGTTGTCAGAGGGAGGGGTAGAGGAAGGCACAGTTGTAGTCAGTGGGAGAAGCGTGATATGATAGAGTTGTCAGAGGGGTAGAGGAAGGCACAGTTGTAGTCAGTGGGAGAAGCGTGATATGATAGAGTTGTCAGAGGGAGGGGTAGAGGAAGGCACAGTTGTAGCCAGTGGGAGAAGCGTGATATGATAGAGTTGTCAGAGGGAGGGGTAGAGGAAGGCACAGTTGTAGTCAGTGGGAGAAGCGTGATATGATAGAGTTGTCAGAGGGAGGGGTAGAGGAAGGCACAGTTGTAGCCAGTGGGAGAAGCGTGATATGATAGAGTTGTCAGAGGGAGGGGTAGAGGAAGGCACAGTTGTAGCCGGGTGGAGGGGAACAGCTCTCTTCGGAGTCGCATGGCAGGACAGGCGGCTCGTCGTCATGGAGACCAGTGATGTCATTACACATGCAGGGCACTAGGTTCTCCCTGCACGTACTGATGGTGAAGAACCTGCCAACACACCCCCTCAATCATTATCAATACAGAACACAATACACTCATTTGTAGTCAATTAGGGGTTGAAGGTTAGAGGTGGTGACCTTGTGAGGCTCTTGGAGCTGCTGGTCCATCTGAGACGTTTGAGTTCCTCAGAGGGTAGAACCATCCCGCTGTCTCCCTGCTCATCCTGAAACACACCAGTTCTACACATTAGTGTGTGTGATACACAGCAACACACCGGACACTGACATCAGTGACAAGCAGTGTGTGGTGTGAGTAAGAATATAAATGTGAATCGGTGTGCGTCCTCACGTCAGGGCCAGGCGGGTCCTTGCTGGGCAGTTCCTCAAAGGTCCTGAGTGTCACAGTGTTCATGTAGCTGGAACAGAATTAAAACATTACCAACTACAACCCATTGGACTGTACCAACTGTAATTTTTCTCTTTTTATGGGGGTGTTCCTAGCCTTACCCTAGATTGATGAGTCTGTGTGGATGCAGGTCATTCAGGGAGCTCTCTGTGTAGTCTCGCTGGACGCTGCTGTCTGGGTCTCTCTCTCCACACAGGAACGTGCCCAGGGGAATGTAGTCCTTCCCATCCTGATCATAGACAAGGTTCAATGCATTGGAAAAAAAGAGAGTGAGAGAGAGAGAGAGTGTGTGTGTGTGTTACCTGTTGAACCCGTGCCTCCAGCAGGTCTCCCAGTGTTTCCACTAGGCCAGTGAAGGTGGGGCGGTCTGAGGGGTTAGCCTCCCAGCATGCCAGCATGGTGCTGTAACTACAGACAACACACCAGTTATACTCACACCACAGTCTCTCTTCATTTCTCTCTCCATCAATATATTTCTTTTTCTCACATTTCTGGAGTGCTGTACTCTGGGGATCGCATGCGAGTTCCCTCCTTCAGTTGGTGGCAGAACTCCTCATCTATGTTCAGGCCAGGGTACGGGGAGGCTCCTTTGAGACAGACAGAGAAGAAGCCTTTAGTCTTGTCTAGGTGATACAGTAACGGTATGTACTAGTCATTGTACGAGCCATAGAGATCCTATTAAATGACTAGTATTCTAATTCCTAATTCTATGGGACCAGCAGTATGTGTTTTGTGTAAGTGGAAATGAGGACCGACCCAGAGAGAATATCTCCCAGAGCAGAACTCCATAGGACCACACGTCACTCTGGGTCGTGAACACCTTGTCAAAGATGGACTCTGGGGACATCCACTTCAATGGCAGCCTTGCCTGTGGAGAGCAGGGGTCATGGGTCAGAACCAGCTGCCAGCAGAGAGTACAGAGTATCCTGGTCCCAGACCTGTTTGAGCGGTCTCGCCAACTTGACAGGCCAGCACAACTCCTGTAGATCTGAGAATAGGCTAAGTACAGTGAAGTCCCCGTTATGAGGAGGAGATGATTGTGTGTGTGTGCGTAGACTCACGTCTCCCTTGCGGACGTAGTCGGGGTCTTTGTAGAGGTCTCTGGCCAGACCAAAGTCACAGATCTTCACCACTTTGTTCTCAGACAACAGGATGTTCCTGGCAGCCAGGTCACGGTGGATACACTGACATGGAAACACAGAGTGAACACACATACACACACATTTCGAATGCATCATTTGGATCTATTGATTGCATCGAGGTACAAATGAGCCACATATTTCCAAGGTCATATACTGTATGTCTTCACAGACAGACAGACAGAGGGGTATCAGACCTTGCGAGAGGCGAGGAACTCCATGCCTCGAGACACCTGGAAACTGTAGGAGATGAGATCCTCCAGGAACAGAGGAGACTTGGAGACACCTGGAGAGAGAGAGAGACAGAAAGAGAGAGACAGAGAGAGAAAGGGAGAGGAGGGGTTAAGTGGGTGAGGATAGAAAGATACAAATCTACAAAAATATGTGTAGATAAACGTGTTACCCCTCTCCTCTGTGCTCTCTCTCTTACCCCTCTCCTCTGTGCTCTCTCTCTTACCCCTCTCCTCTGTGCTCTCTCTCTTACCCCTCTCCTCTGTGCTCTCTCTCTTACCCCTCTCCTCTGTGCTCTCTCTCTTACCCCTCTCCTCTGTGCTCTCTCTCTTACCCCTCTCCTCTGTGCTCTCTCTCTTACCCCTCTCCTCTGTGCTCTCTCTCTTACCCCTCTCCTCTGTGCTCTCTCTCCCCCTCTCCTCTGTGCTCTCTCTCTCCCTCTCCTCTGTGCTCTCTCTCTTACCCCTCTCCTCTGTGCTCTCTCTCTTACCCCCTCTCCTCTGTGCTCTCTCTCTTACCCCCTCTCCTCTGTGCTCTCTCTACCCTCTCCTCTGTGCTCTCTCTCTTACCCCTCTCCTCTGTGCTCTCTCTCTTACCCCTCTCCTCTGTGCTCTCTCTCTTACCCCTCTCCTCTGTGCTCTCTCTTACCCCTCTCCTCTGTGCTCTCTCTCTTACCCTCTCCTCTGTGCTCTCTCTTACCCCTCTCCTCTGTGCTCTCTCTCTTACCCTCTCCTCTGTGCTCTCTCTCACCCCCTCTCCTCTGTGCTCTCTCTACCCCCTCTCCTCTGTGCTCTCTCTTACCCCTCTCCTCTGTGCTCTCTCTCTTACCCCTCTCCTCTGTGCTCTCTCTTACCCCTCTCCTCTGTGCTCTCTCTCTTACCCCTCTCCTCTGTGCTCTCTCTTACCCCTCTCCTCTGTGCTCTCTCTCTTACCCCTCTCCTCTGTGCTCTCTCTCTTACCCCCTCTCCTCTGTGCTCTCTCTACCCCTCTCCTCTGTGCTCTCTCTTACCCCTCTCCTCTGTGCTCTCTCTCTTACCCCTCTCCTCTGTGCTCTCTCTCTTACCCCTCTCCTCTGTGCTCTCTCTCTTACCCCTCTCCTCTGTGCTCTCTCTCTTACCCTCTCCTCTGTGCTCTCTCTCTTACCCCTCTCCTCTGTGCTCTCTCTTACCCCCTCTCCTCTGTGCTCTCTCTCTTACCCCTCTCCTCTGTGCTCTCTCTCTTACCCCTCTCCTCTGTGCTCTCTCTTACCCCCTCTCCTCTGTGCTCTCTCTCTTACCCCCTCCTCTCCTCTGTGCTCTCTCTCTTACCCTCTCCTCTGTGCTCTCTCTTACCCCTCTCCTCTGTGCTCTCTCTCTTACCCCTCTCCTCTGTGCTCTCTCTCTTACCCCCTCTCCTCTGTGCTCTCTCTCTTACCCCTCTCCTCTGTGCTCTCTCTACCCCTCTCCTCTGTGCTCTCTCTCTACCCCTCTCCTCTGTGCTCTCTTACCCTCTCCTCTGTGGCTCTCTCTCTTCCCTCTCCTCTGTGCTCTCTACCCCTCTCCTCTGTGCTCTCTCTCTACTCCCTCTCCTCTGTGCTCTCTCTCTTACCCCTCTCCTCTGTGCTCTCTCTCACCCCTCTCCTCTGTGCTCTCTCTCTACTCCCTCTCCTCTGTGCTCTCTCTCTTACCCCTCTCCTCTGTGCTCTCTCTCTTACCCCTCTCCTCTGTGCTCTCTCTCTTACTCCCTCTCCTCTGTGCTCTCTCTCTACCCCTCTCCTCTGTGCTCTCTCTTACCCCTCTCCTCTGTGCTCTCTCTCTTACCCCTCTCCTCTGTGCTCTCTCTCTTACCCCTCTCCTCTGTGCTCTCTCACCCCTCTCCTCTGTGCTCTCTCTCACCCTCTCCTCTGTGCTCTCTCTCTTACCCCTCTCCTCTGTGCTCTCTCTCTTACCCCTCTCCTCTGTGCTCTCTCTACCCCTCTCCTCTGTGCTCTCTCTACCCCTCTCCTCTGTGCTCTCTCTCTTACCCCCTCTCCTCTGTGCTCTCTCTCTTACCCCTCTCCTCTGTGCTCTCTCTCACCCCTCTCCTCTGTGCTCTCTCTACTCCCTCTCCTCTGTGCTCTCTCTCTTACCCCTCTCCTCTGTGCTCTCTTACCCCTCTCCTCTGTGCTCTCTCTCTTACCCTCTCCTCTGTGCTCTCTCTCTTACCCTCTCCTCTGTGCTCTCTCTCTTACCCCCTCTCCTCTGTGCTCTCTCTACTCCCCTCTCCTCTGTGCTCTCTCTCTTACTCCCTCTCCTCTGTGCTCTCTCTCTTACCCCTCTCCTCTGTGCTCTCTCTCTTACCCCTCTCCTCTGTGCTCTCTCTTACCTCTCCTCTGTGCTCTCTCTTACCCCTCTCCTCTGTGCTCTCTCTACCCCTCTCCTCTGTGCTCTCTCTTACCCTCTCCTCTGTGCTCTCTCTCTTACTCCCTCTCCTCTGTGCTCTCTCTCTACCCCTCTCCTCTGTGCTCTCTCTCTTACCCCTCTCCTCTGTGCTCTCTCTCTTACCCCTCTCCTCTGTGCTCTCTCTCTTACCCCTCTCCTCTGTGCTCTCTCTCTTACCCCTCTCCTCTGTGCTCTCTCTTACCCCTCTCCTCTGTGCTCTCTCTCTTACCCCTCTCCTCTGTGCTCTCTCTTACCCCTCTCCTCTGTGCTCTCTCTCTTACCCCTCTCCTCTGTGCTCTCTCTCTTACCCTCTCCTCTGTGCTCTCTCTCTTACTCCCTCTCCTCTGTGCTCTCTCTCTTACTCCCTCTCCTCTGTGCTCTCTCTCACTCCCTCTCCTCTGTGCTCTCTCTCCCCCTCTCCTCTGTGCTCTCTCTCTTACCCTCTCCTCTGTGCTCTCTCTTACTCCCTCTCCTCTGTGCTCTCTCTCACTCCCTCTCCTCTGTGCTCTCTCTCTTACCCCTCTCCTCTGTGCTCTCTCTCTTACCCCCTCTCCTCTGTGCTCTCTCTCTTACTCCCTCTCCTCTGTGCTCTCTCTCTTACCCCTCTCCTCTGTGCTCTCTCTCTTACCCCTCTCCTCTGTGCTCTCTCTCTTACCCCCTCTCCTCTGTGCTCTCTCTCACCCCCTCTCCTCTGTGCTCTCTCTTACCCTCTCCTCTGTGCTCTCTCTCTACTCCCTCTCCTCTGTGCTCTCTCTACTCCCTCTCCTCTGTGCTCTCTCTCTACCCTCTCTCTGTGCTCTCTCTCTTACCCTCTCCTCTGTGCTCTCTCTCTACTCCCTCTCCTCTGTGCTCTCTCTCTCCCTCTCCTCTGTGCTCTCTCTCACCCTCTCCTCTGTGCTCTCTCTCTTACCCCCTCTCCTCTGTGCTTCTCTCTTACCCCCTCTCCTCTGTGCTCTCTCCTTACCCCTCTCCTCTGTGCTCTCTCTCTTACCCCCTCTCTCTGTGCTCTCTCTCTCCCCTCTCTCCTCTGTGCTCTCTCTCCCCTCTCCTCTGTGCTCTCTCTCCTCTCTCCCTCTCTCTCTGTGCTCTCTCTCTTACCCTCTCCTCTGTGCTCTCTCTCTTACCCCTCTCCTCTGTGCTCTCTCTCTTACCCCTCTCCTCTGTGCTCTCTCTCTTACCCCTCTCCTCTGTGCTCTCTCTCTTACCCCTCTCCTCTGTGCTCTCTCTCTACCCCCTCTCCTCTGTGCTCTCTCTCTTACCCCTCTCCTCTGTGCTCTCTCTCTTACCCCTCTCCTCTGTGCTCTCTCTCTTACCCCCTCTCCTCTGTGCTCTCTCTACCCCTCTCCTCTGTGCTCTCTCTTACCCCCTCTCCTCTGTGCTCTCTCTTACCCCCTCTCCTCTGTGCTCTCTCTCTTACCCTCTCCTCTGTGCTCTCTCTCTTACTCCCTCTCCTCTGTGCTCTCTCTTACCCCTCTCCTCTGTGCTCTCTCTCACCCCTCTCCTCTGTGCTCTCTCTCTACTCCCTCTCCTCTGTGCTCTCTCTTACCCCTCTCCTCTGTGCTCTCTCTCTTACCCCTCTCCTCTGTGCTCTCTCTCTTACCCCTCTCCTCTGTGCTCTCTCTCTTACCCCTCTCCTCTGTGCTCTCTCTCTTACCCCTCTCCTCTGTGCTCTCTCTTACCCCTCTCCTCTGTGCTCTCTCTCACCCCTCTCCTCTGTGCTCTCTCTCTCACCCCCTCTCCTCTGTGCTCTCTCTCTTACCCCTCTCCTCTGTGCTCTCTCTTACCCCTCTCCTCTGTGCTCTCTCTCTTACCCCTCTCCTCTGTGCTCTCTCTCTACCCCTCTCCTCTGTGCTCTCTCTCTTACCCCTCTCCTCTGTGCTCTCTCTCTACCCCTCTCCTCTGTGCTCTCTCTCTACCCCTCTCCTCTGTGCTCTCTCTCTTACCCTCTCCTCTGTGCTCTCTCTCTACTCCCTCTCCTCTGTGCTCTCTCTCTTACCCCCTCTCCTCTGTGCTCTCTCTACCCCTCTCCTCTGTGCTCTCTCTCTTACCCCTCTCCTCTGTGCTCTCTCTCTTACCCCTCTCCTCTGTGCTCTCTCTCTTACCCCTCTCCTCTGTGCTCTCTCTCTTACCCCTCTCCTCTGTGCTCTCTCTCTTACCCCTCTCCTCTGTGCTCTCTCTCACCCCTCTCCTCTGTGCTCTCTCTCTACCCTCTCCTCTGTGCTCTCTCTTACCCCCTCTCCTCTGTGCTCTCTCTCTTACCCTCTCCTCTGTGCTCTCTCTCTTACCCCTCTCCTCTGTGCTCTCTCTCTTACCCCTCTCCTCTGTGCTCTCTCTCTTACCCCCTCTCCTCTGTGCTCTCTCTCTTACCCTCTCCTCTGTGCTCTCTCTCACCCTCTCCTCTGTGCTCTCTCTCTACCCCTCTCCTCTGTGCTCTCTCTTCACCCTCTCCTCTGTGCTCTCTCTCACCCCTCTCCTCTGTGCTCTCTCTCACCCCCTCTCCTCTGTGCTCTCTCTCTCACCCCTCTCCTCTGTGCTCTCTCTCTTACCCCTCTCCTCTGTGCTCTCTCTTACCCCTCTCCTCTGTGCTCTCTCTCTTACCCTCTCCTCTGTGCTCTCTCTCTTACCCCTCTCCTCTGTGCTCTCTCTTACTCCCTCTCCTCTGTGCTCTCTCTCTTACCCCTCTCCTCTGTGCTCTCTCTCTTACCCCTCTCCTCTGTGCTCTCTCTCTACCCTCTCCTCTGTGCTCTCTCTCTTACCCCTCTCCTCTGTGCTCTCTCTCTTACCCTCTCCTCTGTGCTCTCTCTACCCCTCTCCTCTGTGCTCTCTCTCTACCCCTCTCCTCTGTGCTCTCTCTCTTACCCCTCTCCTCTGTGCTCTCTCTCTTACCCCTCTCCTCTGTGCTCTCTCTTACCCCCTCTCCTCTGTGCTCTCTCTCTTACCCTCTCCTCTGTGCTCTCTCTCTTACCCCTCTCCTCTGTGCTCTCTCTCTTACTCCCTCTCCTCTGTGCTCTCTCTCTTACCCTCTCCTCTGTGCTCTCTCTTACCCCTCTCCTCTGTGCTCTCTCTCTTACCCCTCTCCTCTGTGCTCTCTCTCTTACCCCTCTCCTCTGTGCTCTCTCTCTTACTCCCTCTCCTCTGTGCTCTCTCTCTACCCCCTCTCCTCTGTGCTCTCTCTCTTACCCCTCTCCTCTGTGCTCTCTCTACCCCTCTCCTCTGTGCTCTCTCTCTACCCCTCTCCTCTGTGCTCTCTCTCTACCCCTCTCCTCTGTGCTCTCTCTCTTACCCCCTCTCCTCTGTGCTCTCTCTACCCCCTCTCCTCTGTGCTCTCTCTCTTACCCCTCTCCTCTGTGCTCTCTCTTACCCTCTCCTCTGTGCTCTCTCTCTTACCCCTCTCCTCTGTGCTCTCTCTTACCCCCTCTCCTCTGTGCTCTCTCTTACCCCCTCTCCTCTGTGCTCTCTCTCTTACCCCCTCTCCTCTGTGCTCTCTCCACCCTCTCCTCTGTGCTCTCTCTTACCCCTCTCCTCTGTGCTCTCTCTTACCCCTCTCCTCTGTGCTCTCTCTTACCCCCTCTCCTCTGTGCTCTCTCTCTTACCCTCTCCTCTGTGCTCTCTCTCTTACCCCCTCTCCTCTGTGCTCTCTCTCTTACCCCTCTCCTCTGTGCTCTCTCTTACCCCTCTCCTCTGTGCTCTCTCTTACCCCTCTCCTCTGTGCTCTCTCTCTTACCCCCTCTCCTCTGTGCTCTCTCTCTACCCCTCTCCTCTGTGCTCTCTCTTACCCCTCTCCTCTGTGCTCTCTCTTACCCCTCTCCTCTGTGCTCTCTCTTACCCCTCTCCTCTGTGCTCTCTCTTACCCCTCTCCTCTGTGCTCTCTCTTACCCCTCTCCTCTGTGCTCTCTCTTACCCCCTCTCCTCTGTGCTCTCTCTACCCCCTCTCCTCTGTGCTCTCTCTCTTACCCCTCTCCTCTGTGCTCTCTCTCTACCCCCTCTCCTCTGTGCTCTCTCTCTTACCCCTCTCCTCTGTGCTCTCTCTTACCCCTCTCCTCTGTGCTCTCTCTCTTACCCCCTCTCCTCTGTGCTCTCTCTCTTACCCCCTCTCCTCTGTGCTCTCTCTCTTACCCCTCTCCTCTGTGCTCTCTCTTACCCCCTCTCCTCTGTGCTCTCTCTCTTACCCCTCTCCTCTGTGCTCTCTCTCTTACCCCTCTCCTCTGTGCTCTCTCTGCCCCCTCTCCTCTGTGCTCTCTCTCTACCCCTCTCCTCTGTGCTCTCTCTCTTACCCCCTCTCCTCTGTGCTCTCTCTCTTACCCCTCTCCTCTGTGCTCTCTCTCTTACCCCTCTCCTCTGTGCTCTCTCTCTTACCCCTCTCCTCTGTGCTCTCTCTCTTACCCCTCTCCTCTGTGCTCTCGCTCTTACCCCCTCTCCTCTGTGCTCTCGCTCTTACCCCTCTCCTCTGTGCTCTCGCTCTTACCCCTCTCCTCTGTGCTCTCTCTACCCCCTCTCCTCTGTGCTCTCTCTACCCCCTCTCCTCTGTGCTCTCTCTCACCCCTCTCCTCTGTGCTCTCTCTCACCCCTCTCCTCTGTGCTCTCTCTCACCCCTCTCCTCTGTGCTCTCTCTCTTACCCCTCTCCTCTGTGCTCTCTCTCACCCCTCTCCTCTGTGCTCTCTCTCACCCCTCTCCTCTGTGCTCTCTCTCTCACCCCTCTCCTCTGTGCTCTCTCTCTCACCCCTCTCCTCTGTGCTCTCTCTCTCACCCCTCTCCTCTGTGCTCTCTCTCTCACCCCTCTCCTCTGTGCTCTCTCTCTCACCCCTCTCCTCTGTGCTCTCTCTCACCCCTCTCCTCTGTGCTCTCTCTCTTACCCCTCTCCTCTGTGCTCTCTCTCACCCCTCTCCCTCTGTGCTCTCTCTCACCCCTCTCCTCTGTGCTCTCTCTCTTACCCCTCTCCTCTGTGCTCTCTCTCACCCTCTCCTCTGTGCTCTCTCTTACCCCTCTCCTCTGTGCTCTCTCTCACCCCTCTCCTCTGTGCTCTCTCACCCCTCTCCTCTGTGCTCTCTCTCACCCCTCTCCTCTGTGCTCTCTCTCTTACCCCTCTCCTCTGTGCTCTCTCTCTTACCCCTCTCCTCTGTGCTCTCTCTCACCCCTCTCCTCTGTGCTCTCTCTCACCCCTCTCCTCTGTGCTCTCTCTCACCCCTCTCCTCTGTGCTCTCTCTCTTACCCCTCTCCTCTGTGCTCTCTCTCTCCTCGAAACACCTCTTCTTTCCATCCTGTCCTCCACTCCCCTGTCACAGGGAGAGATAATGAGTTGTAGTTAGTGTGGTCAGGTAGTGTTACTAGTCAATATGCATGACTATATTTAGTTTGTGGACTTATGTTTGAGTTGTAGTTCTAATGCAGTGTGTTGTGTAGCAGAGTTTATGTGTAGTGGTGTAAACTAGAGACAAACACACTGTGAGTGTTAACATGAATCATACAGGACTAAATACTCAGAACTACAGATTCTGACATTACGGGAAAAGTCCCTCTCTCTTGTTACAGATAACAGAACATTGATTGATTGCAGAAATGAGTTGGTGATGTGTTTGCTTGCTTCAGGTTCATTCTGTGTGTCCGTCAGAGGAAATAAGCCTTGGATGTGAGATAAGTATCTTAATGTCTGTAAGTGTGACAAAAACACATTCATGACGCTCTTTACAGCAGAAAGATATAGACAGGATGTCAATAGGAACTTGACTTGTGAACTTGTTAATGGGAACTTGACTTCATTGAGGTCTGTAAGTTAAGGCTACGAGTATCTGTCTGTCTGTCCGTCTATACAGAGGGAATCACCAAGTCACCTTGTTGAGCAGGAACACGTCTCTCTTGCTCTTCAGGTAGGTGGAGAGGTTTCCATACATACAGTACTCCACTATAACCATCAGAGGCCCTGCCTTGGTGCAGGCTCCCAGCAGGTTGACCACATTCAGGTGGTGGCCGATGTGGTTCAGGATCTTCAGTTCTGTCATCAGAGCCTTGTGATCACTGGGAGTAGCCCCCTCTGGTGGATAGCATACCGCACAGCACATATATACATCACTTTATAAATACAGTACATTTTAAATACATCACTTCATAAATACATCACACTATGAATACAGCACATTATAAATACATCACACTATAAATACAGCACATTATAAATACATCACATTATAAATACAGTACATTATATATACATCACACTATAAATACAGTACATTATAAATCCATCACTTTATAAATACAGTACATTATAAATACATCACACTATAAATACAGCACATTATAAATACATCACAGTATAAATACAGTACATTATAATACAGTACATTTTAAATACAGTACATTTTAAATACATCACACTATCAATACAGCACATTATAAATACATCACTTTATAAATACAGCACATAATAAATACATCACATTATAAATACAGCACATTATAAATACATCACTTTATAAATACAGCACATTATAAATAAATCACAGTATAAATACAGTACATTATAATACAGTACATTTTAAATACAGTACATTATAATACAGTACATTTTAAATACAGTACATTATAAATACATCACACTATAAATACAGCACATAATAAATACATCACAGTATAAATACAGTACATTATAAATACAGCACATTATAAATACATCACTTTATAAATACAGTACATTATAAATACAGTACATCATAAATACAGCACATTATAAATACAGCACATTATAAATACAGTACATTATAATACATTACATCATAAATACAGCACATTATAAATACAGCACATTATAAATACATCACTTTATAATTACAGCACATTATAAGTACAGTATATTATTAATACAGCACATTATAAATACAGTACATTATTAATACAGTACATTATAAATACAGTACATTATTAATACAGTACATTATTAATACAGCACATTATAATGCCTGTCACTATGCTGGTAGAGTCATGTTCTATTCTATTCAGTTCTACAGTGAGGGAAAAAAGTATTTGATCCCCTGCTGATTTTGTACGTTTGCCCACTGACAAAGAAATTATCAGTCTATAATTTTAATGGTAGGTTTATTTGAACAGTGAGAGACAGAACAACAACAACAACAAAAAAAAAAAAGCATGTCAAAAATGTTATAAATAGATTTGCATTTTAATGAGGGAAATAAGTATTTGACCCCTCTGCAAAACATTACTTAGTACTTGGTGGCAAAACCCTTGTTGGCAATCACAGAGGTCAGACGTTTCTTGTAGTTGGCCACCAGGTTTGCACACATCTCAGGAGGGATTTTGTCCCACTCCTCTTTGCAGATCTTCTCCAAGTCATTAAGGTTTCGAGGCTGACGTTTGGCAACTCGAACCTTCAGCTCCCTCCACAGATTTTCTATGGGATTAAGGTCTGGAGACTGGCTAGGCCACTCCAGGACCTTAATGTGCTTCTTCTTGAGCCACTCCTTTGTTGCCTTGGCCGTGTGTTTTGGGTCATTGTCATGCTGGAATACCCATCTACGACCCATTTTCAATGCCCTGGCTGAGGTTCTCACCCAAGATTTGACGGTACATGGCCCCGTCCATCGTCCCTTTGATGCGGTGAAGTTGTCCTGTCCCCTTAGCAGAAAAACACCCCCAAAGCATAATGTTTCCACCTCCATGTTTGACGGTGGGGATGGTGTTCTTGGGGTCATAGGCAGCATTCCTCCTCCTCCAAACACAGCGAGTTTAGTTGATGCCAAAGAGCTACATTTTGGTCTCATCTGACCACAACACTTTCACCCAGTTGTTCTCTGAATCATTCAGATGTTCATTGGCAAACTTCAGACGGGCATGTATATGTGCTTTCTTGAGCAGGGGGACCTTGCGGGCGCTGCAGGATTTCAGTCCTTCACTGCGTAGTGTGTTACCAATTGTTTTCTTGGTGACTATGGTCCCAGCTGCCTTGAGAACATTGACAAGATTATCCCGTGTAGTTCTGGGCTGATTCCTCACCGTTCTCATGATCATTGCAACTTCGCGAGGTGAGATCTTGCATGGAGCCCCAGGCCGAGGGAGATTTACAGTTCTTTTGTGTTTCTTCCATTTCCAAATAATCGCACCAACTGTTGTCACCTTCTCACCAAGCTGCTTGGCGATGGTCTTGTAGCCCATTCCAGCCTTGTGTAGGTCTACAATCTTGTCCCTGACATCCTTGGAGAGCTCTTTGGTCTTGGTCATGGTGGAGAGTATGGAATCTGATTGATTGCTTTGAACCACGTTTTAGTGTGCTCGACATTTTAAAGCTAATTTACGGTAGAAACATGAACGTTATCTCTGCTAACGGGTAACATTAATGCTGTTAATCCTGGCCTTTGTCTTTATAATCAATGTTGTTGTTGTTGTTATTACTCCCTTTAAGAGTGTGCTCCTAATCTCAGCTCGTTACCTGTATAAAAGACACCTGGGAGCCAGAAATCTTTCTGATTGAGAGGGGGTCAAATACTTATTTCCCTCATTAAAATGCAAATGAATTTATAAAAATTTTCACATGCGTTTTTCTGGATTTTTTTGTTGTTATTCTGTCTCTCACTGTTCAAATAAACCTACCATTAAAATTATAGACTGATAATTTCTTTGTCAGTGGGCAAACGTACAAAATCAGCAGGGGATCAAATACTTTTTTCCCTCACTGTTTGTTTTACTGTTCTCTTTTCTGAATGGTCATCATTTGTCACGTTGTTAGATAGCATGACTCAGATATAGTGAACATAATGAAGCAGGTACCCTTGAGCATCTTGACAGCCACAGTCCTGCAGCCTGTAGAGTTGTCGATGCCAAAGGCAGACGCCTGCATGACTTTGCCAAAGGCCCCACGGCCCAGAGGTTTCTCTGGAAGGACATAGAGAGATAATTCAAACACAATCTTATTTGTTTCTCAAATGGTGGGGTTGAAACCCAAAGGTGGGTTGTGGTTTAACACTGGGCGGTGGCAGTCTGTCAGAGTCAATGTTTCTGAAGGCTTCAGGTGGGAACCACCTAGATATCCCAGCTGACCTTTTATAAAACTTGGGAAATTAAAATGACATTTACTGTATATCCAACAAGCCCTGATGAGTCAAACTCAGATCCCATAGCCAGACCTGTTTAGTTACAGTAAACACAGCTCCCAGCCATGAAAGAGATGTGATTAGCACAACACAGATAACGCTGATTACATGGGGCACTCCCAGTCTTCTCTGATGCAGATAAGATTGTTACGAGAAAGTGATCATATCTATCACTAATCTTAATCATCTCCTCTCTCCCAACTTTATACTTGGTCTGTAACCAATCACTACACAGTGTAACAAATGATGTAAAGTTATACCCAGTTTGAGGCGGTCTCTGGGGAACTCCCATTGGCCTGGGTCGTACTGTAGCCTATCACACTGCTCCTCCAGAGGCCCCTCCCCTGGGTCCAGGATGATTGAAAGGTACTCAGCCTTGGCACTCGAAGAGTTTGGCTGAGAGTAATGGATTTAAATGAAATTATAAAAAATAGGACAGATAGTTATACAATTTTATACACTCATGTCTGCTCCATTTGTGTCTCACCTGTTTGAGTTTACGTATGAAGAGAGTGAGAAGCAGCCAGAAGAGAGTGGCCACCAGACAGGTACAGGTGAGAGTAGGGATCTCCAGAGACAGGCCACCTGATGAGTCTACACAGAGAGAGAGAGGACTGGAAGCTAAAGTCAAATGTTTACTGTTTGCTGATGATATGGTGCTTCTGTCCCCAACCAAGGAGGGCCTACAGCATCACCTAGATCTTCTGCAAAGATTCTGTCAGATCTGGGCCCTGACAGTAAGATACAGATCTGGGCCCTGACAGTAAGATACAGACCTGGGCCCTGACAGTAAGATACAGACCTGGGCCCTGACAGTAAGATACAGACCTGGGCCCTGACAGTAAGATACAGATCTGGGCCCTGACAGTAAGATACAGATCTGGGCCCTGACAGTAAATCTCAGTAAGACAAAAATAACGGTGTTCCAAAAAAGGTGCAGTTGCCAGGACCACGAATCCATATTCCTTCTAGACACCGTTGCCCTAGAGCACACAAAAAACTATACATACCTCGGCCCAAACATCAGCGCCACAGGTAATTTCCACAAAGCTGTGAACGATCTGAGAGACAAGGCAGAAGAGCCTTCTACTCCATCAAAATGAACATAAAATTCAACGTACCAGTTAGGATCTGGCTAAAAATACTTGAATCAGTTATAGAACCCATTGCCCTTTATGGTTGTGAGGTCTGGGGTCCACTCACCAACCAATAATTCACAAAATGGGACAAACACCAAATTGAGACTCTGCATGCAGAATTCTGCAAAAATATCCTCTGTGTACAATGTAAGGGAGAAAGAGAAGAGAGTATGATTGAAATTAATCTAAGGATTTACAAAAGAAATGTAACTATAGAAATAGATGCATAGAGATGAACAAGGCCCTCTCGGAATACTTATTCTCTCCTCCCTCACTTCAAGTAAAATCACTTATCTGACATACATTTCACCCATAAACTGCAGTTCTCCACCTTCCCACATGAGGGCGCTGTTCTCCCACTGCCCCTCCGTCTGTCCGTCCGTCCCTCCCTCCATCCCTCCCTCCCTGTCTGTCCCAGGTCTCTGATCAGGGTGGAAACGACCCAACAGGCTCAAACACAAACAGCCATCTTCCTCATTCATCTTGGTGTTTTTCTGAAGATATAGAAATAGCCTCAGTTTACGGGGCAGCAGAGTGGGGCTTCCGAAGGAAATCAAAAAGGGAGACAGCTTCCTTCCTGACTTATTAGAACACAACAACACTCAGCCACTCCTCTCCATGGTCAGGCTAGGGAGCTTCCGGAAGCTGCTACCCAGTGAGTGGGCCCTCCAAACAGGGGCGACTGAGACTGTGGACCAGCCTCTAGTGGAAAGGACTGGGTCACGCACCAAAGACTCTCTAAAGAAGGAAAAATCAATCAAGACGTATAAGGATAGCAGCACTATCTAAAGCAGGGTCTCATTTTGTCTTTACAACTGACCCTATTAGCTGAGGCTTTACTCTTCACCCTTGGGGCGGCAGGTAGCCTAGTGGTTAGAGCGTTGGACTTGTAACCGGAGGGTTGCAAGTTCGAATCCCCGAGCTGACAAGGTAAAAATATGTCGTTCTGCCCCTGAACAAGGCAGTTAACCCACTGTTCCCCGGGCGCCGAAGACATGGATGTCGATTAAGGCAGCCCCCCCGCATGTCTCTGATTCAGAGGGGTTGGGTTAAATGCGGAAGACACATTTCGGTTGAAGGCATTCGGTTGTACAACTGACTAATAATGGTGACTTTTGACTTTGATTAGATTACTGTTATATGTATAAGGTTGAAAATCTAATTGGTTGTCATTCGTACCCTTCAACACTCACATCCCGGCTATCACAAGAGTGTTTTCCACAGGCATCAACATGACCAAATATGGAAGAAACCCATCTTGGATGGTTATAGAACGAGAGAGGAGAGAGTTGAATGTATTCCCCAGTTACTATTGGTCAATGGATCCTTACTGTGAACCCAGATGTAGGCGGAGCTCTCGGCAGAGCCTCTCTCATTGGTTGCCTGGCAGGTGTAGAGACCCTGGTCCTCTACTGTGATTCGGTCAATGTGGAGGTTCTCGCCTCCTTGTGCTATGACGATACCTACACATGAGAAACAGAACATGTCACAGTTATTTCCCAACACCAACTTCAGGAGTCATTCTCAACAGTTTGAAGAGGATTCCTCTCTCATCTTTCTGTCTTCATTCTGATGTATTCAGATCAGTGCAGGTGAAGTAAAAAAGAGGAGGAGAGGAAGTCATTATAGACTACTGACACTCCAAGTCACCAAGCAACTAAACTTTCACTGTTGTAATATTCCCATATATATACTGAACAAAAATATAAATGCAACACATAAAGTGTTGTTCCCATGTTTCATGAGCTGAAATTAAAGATATCAGAAATGTTCCATATGCACAACAAGCATATTTCTCTCAAATTGTGTGCACAAATTTGTTTACATCCCTGTTTAATGAGCATTTCTCATTTGCCAAGATAATCCATCCACCTGACAGGTGTGGTATATCAAGAAGCTGATTAAAAAGCATGATGATTACACAGGTGTACATGGTTCTCGGGACAATAAAAGGTCACTCTAAAACCTGCAGTTTTGTCACACAACACGATGCCACAGATGTCTCAAGTTTTGATGGAGTGTGCAATTGGTATTCTGACTGCAGGAATGTTCACCAGAACTGTTGCCAGATAATTGAACGTTCATTTCTCTACCATAAGCCGCTTCCAATGTTGTTTTAGAGAATTTGGCAGTATGTCCATTTGGCAGTATGCCCAGGACCTCCACATCCGGCTTCTTCACCTGCAGGATTGTCTGAGACCAGCCACCCGGACAGCTGAGGAGTACTTCTGTCTGTAGTAAAGCCCTTTAGTGGAGAAAAACTCATTCTGATTGGCTGGGCCTGGCTCCCCAGTGGGTGGGCCTGGCTCCCAAGTGGATGTGCCTATGCCCTCCCAGGCCCACCAATGGCTGCGCCTCTGCCCAGTCATGTGAAATCCATAGATTAGGGCCTAATGAATTCATTTGAATTGACTGATTTCCTTATGAACTGTAACTCAGTCAAATCGTTGAAATTGTTGCATGTTACGTTTATATTTTTGTTCAGTATAGTTGAGACGAGGATATAAGATCACTGTGCCTCCCACCTGATCCCTGAAGCAGTGTGTGTTGGTCCTTGTACCATGTGATGAAGGGGCGTGGCACTCCGTGGGCGCGGCAGCTGAGTGTCACTGAGCTGCTGATGTTCACGCTGCAGTCAGACAGATTCTGTAACAACACCGGAGCCTCCAGTACTGTGGGGGAACACACCATGAGTGTGTGTGTGATTAGGTGCGCATGTGTGAGAGAGAGATGTGTGTGTGTTGTGTGTGTGTGTGCGTGCGAGTGAGCAAGCATTTGTGTGTGTGTGTGTGTGTTGTTAGTAACCAAATGGCCAAGGCCCACATGAACAGAGGTCATCATTGCATCACAAAATGTTGAGTTACTTTAATGTCAAGTGAATAAATTCCAACAGAACAGATGAGTCATAAGTCATACAGTAGGACCATGAATAGTCATACAGTAGGACCATAAATAGTCATACAGTAGGACCATGAATAGTCATACAGCAGGACCATGAATAGTCATACAGTAGACCCATGAACAGTCATACAGTAGATCCATGAATAGTCATACAGCAGGACCATGAATAGTTATACAGTAGATCCATGAATAGTCATACAGTAGGACCATAAATAGTTATACAGTAGGACCCATCAATAGTCATACAATAGACCCATGAATAGTTATACAGTAAGACCATGAATAGTCATACAGTAGACCCATGAACAGTCATACAGTAGACCCATGAATAGTTATACAGTAGACTCATGAATAGTCATACAACAGGGCCATGAATAGTCATACAGTAGGAACATGAATAGTCATACAGTAGGCCCATGAATAGTCATACAGCAGGACCATGAATAGTCATACAGTAGGCCCATGAATAGTCATACAGCAGGACCATGAATAGTCATACAGTAGACCCATGAATAGTCATAAGTCATACTGTAGTTATATTAATAGTAAAAAGTTATACAGTAGTCTGATGAATAGTCATAAGTTATAAAGTAGTTCTATGAATAGTCATAAGTTAAAAAGTAGTCCTATCAAACAATTTTTTTTCAATCAATTAAATTTATTTATAAAGCCCTTCTTACATCAGCTGATGTCACAGAGTGCTGTACAGAAACCCAGCCTAAATCCCCAAACAGCAAGCAATGCAGGTGTAAAAGCACGGTGGTTAGGAAAAACTCCATAGAAAGACCAGAATCTAGGAAGAAACCTAGAGAGGAACCAGGCTATGAGGGGTGGCCAGTCCTCTTCTGGCTGTGCCGGTTGGAGATTATAACAGAACATGGCCAAGATTTAAAAATGTTCATAGATGACCAGCAGGGTCAAATAATAATAATCACAGTGGTTGTCGAGGGTGTAACTGGTCAGCACCTCAGGAGTAAATGGCTTTTTTTAAGGTGGCTTTTCATAGCCGATCTTTCAGAGTATCTCTACCGCTCCTGCTGTCTCTAGAGAGTTGAAAACAGCATGTCTGGTGAACAGGTCAGGGTTCCATAGCCGCAGGTAGAACAGTTGAACAGTTGAAACTGGAGTCCTATGAATAGTCATAAGTCATACGGTAGGCCTATGAATAGTCATAAGTTACATAGTGGGCCTATGAATAGTCATGAGTTATAAAGTAGCCCTTTGAATAGTCATAGGTCATACAGTAGGCCTATGAATAGAATTAGTGTCGTTTTTCCTTTTCTTTCTCTACAAAATCGAACGCAGGGATATTTGACATCCGTCCCTGGACCCCTGCCACGCTCTGACCACAATGTGTGTTTCAGCTGACCTGCGTTCCTCTTGGGTTTGTAGTAGTAACCTTAAAACCACTAAATTTTAAACATTACTCACCACCTAGACTACAAAGACTACATTTGGATGACCCCCTCTGTCTCTCTCTAGTTAAAAGCCCATGGGGGTCTTTGAGAGGAAGTCTATGCGTCGAGGTATGGTGAGCAGCAGCAGTAAAATAAATGAATAAAAGGGACTTAAGTAATGTGGGACTGGTTGTTGTTTCCCATATCTTTCTCCTGGACAACAATTGATGATTGTCTGTGAGTCCGTGGTTTGACAGTGTCTGATTGGCTGATTGTTCCTCTGGCCCTGTGAAGGGGCCTGTAAATGTGGCATTGTGGGAAGTGCCATTGTGTCCTCTTCCTCCTGATGAGGGAGCATTCCCACGTGAAAGAAAGAGATGCAAGGAGAGAGAGAGCAGGGGAGCAGACAGGCAGGGAGGGAGAGAGAGAGCAGGGGAGCAGACTGGGGCAGGGAGAAAGAGCAGGGGAGCAGACTGGAGCAGGGAGAGAGAGAGCAGGAGAGCAGACAGGCAGGGAGAGAGAGAGCAGGAGAGCAGACTGGAGCAGGAAACTATTCCCAAGCACTGATCTGACTGTGTGTGTGTAGGTGTATCACTGTGTGTGTAGATGTATCACTGTGTGTGAACGTGAGTGTTTATGTACATACCAGGTGCTGAATGAATGGCGTTATCCCCATAAAATGTAAAGGGACATATAGCCAATCCATTAAATTCATCAAAGCAATTCTGCTGAGTTGAAATGTCAGGTGTGAGCGCGTCTATGAGTATGTTGATATGAGTTTTACCCTGTTTGTCAATGGATGTGTGAATGTGTCATAGAAATGACAATAATGATGATAATGATGATGGTATTGATGATGATAATGATGATAGTAATGATGATGGTAATGATGATAGTAATGATGATGGTAATGACTATGATAATGATGATGATAATGATGATATTAATGATGATGGTAATGACGCTAGTAATGATGATGGTAATGATGATAATAATGATGACGGTAATGACGATAGTAATGATGATGGTAATGACGATTGATAATGATTGATGATAATGATGATAGTAATGATGATGGCAACGACGATGATAATTACGATGGCAACGATGATGATAATGACAGTGATAATGATGATGGTAACGATGATGATAATGATGATGATAATGATGATGGTAACAACGACGATGTTAACGGCGATGATAATGCTGATAATGATGATGTAACGGCGATGATAATGACAATGATAATGATGATGGTAATGATGATGATAATGAAGACGGTAATGATGATGGTAACGTTGATGATAATGAAGAGGGTAATGATGATAATGATGATTATGATCAGAGAGGTCCTGTGTGAGAGGTCAGAGGGCTCACCTGTGACGTCCACCTGTGTGTCCAGGTGTGTGTTCTGTCCCGTCAGCAGGTGATGGGCGGAGCAGCGGTAGGTTCCAGAATCCCCCCGCAGTCAGGTTGCAAAGAAATAGACTCAGAGTGTCAGAAAACTCTCCTGAGGACAGTTCACCACCTAGGGAGGGGGTCGGGTGTGTAGCCTCTGCTGGGTCAGTCACCCGTTGCCATGACAAATTGGTGAACAGGTGCTTATTGGCTACGCAGGTGAGGTGTAGGTCTCCTCCCTCCCTTGGCTCATCCTCCTGACTCACACTGAAGCCTCCTGGGACGTCTGTGAGAGGGAGGGGGGAGACAGAGAGTGAGGGGGGAGACAGAGGAATCGGGAGAGAGGCAAAGAAGGAGGGGGGTGAGGAGAGGGAGAGAGGGGGAAGGGAGCGAGAGAGGGAAGGAGAGGTAGGTAGGGAGGGAGGGGGGATGCAGAGATTCAGTTCCTATTAAAGCCACTCTGGTCTATACCTCCCTAAACAAATAGCTCTGAAAACCCTTTTAACACCACAACACACCTCCATGCCCACCATCTCACTAGACCTCCAACTCTCAAGTGTTGACCAAGCCGTCATTTTCTTAAACTTTGATGACAATGTTGAATAGCTATTGTGGGTAAAAGCAGCCAGAGGAATACAGTGAAAATGCCTTTTATTTACTTTAGCTATTTGAAATTTCCCGTGGAAACGGCTCTAGGGTTTCCTGATGGCAGATAGTGTTTATCTTTCCCGAACACCCCTAGGTCTCCCGAAATAAAGAGGGCCTGGCGGCCCAGGGAAGTGACTCGATAACAGCCCCAGGTTCCTGTTGCACTCAAACACACACATTCACACACACATGGGACAACACACACACACATGGGACAACACACACACATACACACACACACACACACACACAGGGGACAACACACACACACAGGGGACAACACACACACACACATGGGACAACACACACATACACACACACAAATGTGACACACACAGGGGGACAACACAAACACACAGGGGACAACACACACACAGGGGTAACATACACGGGGACAACACAAATACACACACACACGCACATGGGGCGACACAAATACAAATACACAGCAGACAACACACGCTCACGCACACACACAGGATCCAACTCACACTAGCACACAGACAGGGATAATACACACAGGATCCAACTCACACTAGCAGACAGACAGGGGTAATACACACAGGATCCAACTCATACTAGCAGACAGACAGGGATAATACACACAGGATCCAACTCACACTAGCAGACAGACAGGGATAATACACACAGGGGATAAAGCGCACACCACCTCTGCCCTATCTCCATGGCAACATATTGACATACAGTACCAGTCAAATGTTTGGACACATCTACTCATTCAAGGATTTTTCTTTATTTTTTACTATTTTCTACATTGTAGAATAATGGTGAAGACATTAAAGTATGAAATAACACATATGGAATCATGTAGTAATCAAAAAAGTGTTAAACTCTTCAATATAGCCACTCGGAATGCTTTCTTAACAGTCTTGAAGGAGTTCCCACATATGCTGAGCACTTGTTGGCTTCTTTTCCTTCACTCTGCGGTCTCATTCCAAACCATCTCAACTCATTCCAAACCATCTCAATTGGGTCGGGTGATTGTGGAGGCCAGGTCATCTGATGCAGCACTCCATCACTCTCCTTCTTGGTCAAATAGCCCTTACACAGCCTGGAGGTGTGTTGGGTCATTGTCCTGTTGAAAAACAAAGGGATGGCGTATCGCTGCAGAATGCTGTTGTAGCCATGCTGGTTAAGTGTACCTTGAATTCTAAATAAATCACAGACAGTGTAACCAGCAAAGCACCCCCACAACATCACACCTCCTCCTCCATGCTTCACGGTTTGAACCACACACGTGGAGATCATCCGTTCACCTACTCTGCATCTCACAAAGACACAGCGGTTGGAACCAAAAATCTCAAATTTGGACTCCTCAGACCAAAGGACAGATTTCCTCCGGTCTAATGTCCATTGCTCGTTTTTCTTGGCCCAAGCAAGTCTTTTCTTCTTATTGGTGTCCTTTAGTAGTGGTTTCTTTGCAGCAAATTGACCATGAAGGCCTGATTCACGCAGTCTCTTCTGAACAGTTGATGTTGTTACTGTTACTTGAACTCTGTGAAGAATTGATTTGGGCTGCAATTTCTGAGGCTGGTAACTCTAATGAACTTATCCTCTGCAGCAGAGGTAACCCTGGGTCTTCCTCCTTCCTCATGAGAGCCAGTTTCCTCATAGCCCTTGATGGTTATTGTGACTGCACTTGAAGAATTTTTCAAACTTCTTGAAATGTTCCGGATTGACTGACCTTCATGTCTTAAAGTAATGATGGACTGTTGTTTCTCTTTGCTTATTTGATCTGTTTTTGCAATGCATTCATTACACAATTCACAACACACTAAGTTTGTGCCCTCAGGCCCATACTCCACTACCACATATCTACAACGCAAAATCCATGTGTTTACGTGTGTGTATAGTGCGTATGTTATCATGTGTGTATATGCATGTGTCAGTGCCTATGTTTATGTTACTTCACAGTCCCTGCTGTTCCATAAGGTGTATTTTTACCTGCTTTTTAAATCTGATTCTACTGCTTACATCAGTTACCTGATGTGGAATAGAGTTCCATGTAATCATGGCTCTATGTAGTACTGTGCGCCTCCCATAGTCTGTTCTGGACTTGGGGACTGTGAAGAGACCTCTGGTGGCATGTCTTGTGGGGTATGCATGGGTGTCCGAGCTGTGTGCTAGTATTTTAAACAGACAGCTTGGTACCTTCAGCTTGTCATCACAAAAACAAGTAAAGAGGAAGTTAATCTCTCTTCCACTTTGAGCCATGAGAGATTGACATGCATGTCATTAATGTTAGCTCTCCGTGTACTTTTAAGGGCCAGCTGTGCTGCCCTGTTCTGAGCCAACTGCAATTTTCTCAAGTCCCTGTTTGTGGCACCTGACCACACAACTGAACAGTAGTCCATGTGCGATAAAAGCAGGGCCTGTAGGACCTGCCATGTTGATAGTGCTGTTAAGAAGGCAGAGCTGCGTTTTATTACGGACAGACTTCTCCCCATCTTGGCTACTGTTGCATCAACATGTTTTGACCATGACAGTTTACAATCCAGGGTTACTCCAAGCAGTTTAGTCACCTCAACTTGCTCAATTTCCACATCATTCATTACGATATGTAGTTGAGGTTTAGGGTTTAGTGAATGTTTTGTCCCAAATACAATGCTTAAGTTTTGGAAATATATAGGACTAATTTATTACTTATTACTTATTACTTGCTACCCATTCCGAAACTAACTGCAGCTCTTTGTTAAGTGTTGCAGTCATTTCAGTCGCTGTAGTAGCTGACATGTATAGTGTTGAGTCATCCGCATACATAGACACACTGGCCTAACTCAAAGCCAGTGGCATGTCGTTAGAAAGATGGAAAAAAGCAAAGGCCCTAAACAGCTACCCTGGGGAATGTTTGAGAGGCTTCCAATAAAGAACACACTATATTTTCTGTTAGACAAGTAATTCTTTATCCACATTATAGCATAGGGTGTAAAGCCATAACACATATGTTTTTCCAGCAGCAGACTATGATCGATAATGTCAAAAGCTGCACTGAAGTCTAACAAGACAGCCCCCACAATAATTTTCTCATAAATTTCTCTCAGCCAATCAACAGTCATTTGTATAAGTGCCGTGCTTGTTGAGTGTCCTTCCCTACAGGCGTGCTGAAAGTCTGTTGCCGATTTGTTTACTGTGAAATAACATTGTATCTGGTCAAACACTATTTTTTCCAGAAGTTTACTAAGGGTTGGTAACAGGCTGATTGTTCGGCTATTTGAAGCCAGTAAAGGGGGCTTTACTATTCTTGGGTAGCGGAATGACTTTAGCTTCCCTCCAGGCCTGAGGGCACGCACTCTCTAGTAGGCTTAAATTAAAGATGTGGCAAATAGGAGTGGCAATATTGTCTGCTATTATCCTCAGTAATTTTCTATCCAAGTTGTCAGACCCCGGTGGCTTATCATTGTTGATAGACAACAATAATTGTTTCACCTCTTCCACACTGACTTTATGTAATTCAAAAGTACAATTCTTCTCTTTAATAATTTTGTCAGATATACTTGGATGTGTAGTGTCAGCATTTGTTGCTGGCATGTCATCCCTAAGTTTGTTTATCTTGCTAATGAAAATGTTATTAAAGTAGTTAGCAATATCAGTGGGTTTTTGTGATAAATGAGCCATCTGATTCAATGAATGGAGCCGAGATGGCTTTAAGAAGGAAATTAATTCCACAAATTAACTTTTAACAAGGCACACCTGTTAATTGAAATGCATTTCAGGTGAATACCTCATGAAGCTGGTTGAGTGAATGCCAAGAGTGTGTAAAGCTGTCATCAAGGCAAAGGCTACGTTGAAGAATCTCAAATATTAAATAGATGTTGATTTGTTTAACACTTTTTTGGTTACTACATGATTCCACATGTGTTATTTTATAGTTTTGACTTCTTCACTATGGTAATGATGATGCATTGTAGAAAACAGTAAAAATAAAGAAAAACCCTTAAATGAGTAGGTGTGCCCAAACTTGTGACTTGTATATCCACACAAAAATCCACACACACAGACATCAATGTGTCTGATTTTACAAGGACATCCCAGTGACTCAGAAAGAGTGGGGGAGGAATTGAGACAGTGAGAGAAACAAAGGACAAGAGGAAGAGAACGAGAGAGTAAATTAAATGAGAAAGAGGAAGAGACTGGGAGAAATGAGTGAGGCAGAGGTGATATGACATCCTTCATAATTAGTCATTGATAGATTTTACATTGTGACACATATACAGATGTAGGATCTTCATTTCAGCCAGTTTGCAACAGCAGGAAAATAATCCACAGCAATAGGAAATGTGAATTATTATGTGGATTGTAATGAATGGACATTTTTGTAGGGGTTGATACATTTTTCGTTAGGGTAAATCAAGTCTGACATTTGAAACTGGAAATTACAAAATATAGAAGCCTTTTTATACCTTGAATACACTACAAGTTTGCATTTCCTACTGTGCAGGAAAGTTTCAGAAACAAAAGAGTGATCAAATGAAGATCCTACATCTGTACACACTAATGTATGCAATGGTGCACATACTGGTAGTACTATACTGCAAGTCATAATGAACGATGTAGTTTAGATTTTTGTAATGTCATTGTACTGTACCTGTTATATAGAAAGGCATGTCCAGTTCATCATTGCCCACAGAACTAGAGGCAATACAGCGATACACTCCGGACACAAACGCCTCAGCAACCATCAAAACCCCCACGGTCTGTGGAAAATATACACACACACGCACGCACGCATGAGCACGCACGCACACACACAAACACACACTTTACCTCTGCTGCCACCGATAACAATGGTCACATTTTCAA
Organism: Brachymystax lenok tsinlingensis; assembly: GCA_030435695.1. Lineage (NCBI taxonomy): Eukaryota > Metazoa > Chordata > Actinopteri > Salmoniformes > Salmonidae > Brachymystax > Brachymystax lenok. The sequence continues at coordinate 14,475,701 of CM059814.1, forward strand.
TTTTCCATTGAGAAGACAATAGAGGTATCTGAACCAGCCCTACTGCGCACCTCCAGACCACAGGGAAGCTAAACACATTACACACACTCAATTAACCCTACCCTACCATCAGACAGCATCACTAGCCGCATACTCAGAGTATGCTCAGACCAGCTGGCTGGAGTGTTTGCAGACATAGTCAATCTCTCCCTATCCTAGTCTGCTGTCCCCACTTGCTTCAAGATGTCCATCATTGTTCCTGTACCCAAGAATCAAATAAAATCAAATAAAATAAAATTGTATTGATCACATACACATGTTCAGCAGATGTTATTGCGGGTGTAGCGAAATGCTTGTGTTCCTAGCTCCAACAGTGCAGTAATATCTAACAATACACAACAATTCACACAAATCTTAAAGTAAAAGAGCGGAATTAAGAAATATATAAACATTAGGACAAACAATGTCAGTAGAATAGAATACAGCGTATACATATGAAATGAGTAAAGCAGTACGTAAACCTTATTAAAGTGACTAGTGTTTCGTTATTAAAGTGACCAGTGATTCCATGTCTATGTAAATAGGGCAGCAGCCTCTAAGGTGCAGGGATGAGTAACCGGGTGGTAGCCGGCTAGTGATGGCTATTTAACTGTCTGATGGCCCTGAGATAGAAACTGTTTTTCAGTCTCTCGATCCCAGCTTTGATGAACCTGTACTGAATTCGCCTTCTGGATGGTAGTGGGGTGAGCAGGCCGTGGCTCGGGTGGTTGATGTTCTACAACCTAATTGGAGTCCACCTGTGATAAATTAAACTGATTGAACCTGATTTGGAAAGGCACACATCTGTCTATATAAGGTCCCACAGTTGACAGTGCATGTCAGAGCAAAAACCAACCCATGAGGTCGAATGAATTGTCTGTAGAGCTCTGAGACAGGATTGTGTCGAAGCACAGATCTGGGGAAGGATACCAAAAGAATTCTGCAGCATTGAAGGTCCAAGAACACAGTGGCAGCCATTATTTTTTAAATGGAGGAAGTTTGGAACCACCAAGACTCTTCCTAGTGCTAGCCACCCGGCCAAACTGAGCAATTGGGGGAGAAGGACCTTGGTCAGGGAGGTGACCAAGAACAGGATGGTCACTCTGGGAGAGCTCCAGAGTTCCTCTGTGGAGTTGGGAGAACCTTCCAGAAGGACAGCCATCTCTGCAGCACTCCACCAATCAGGCCTTTATGGTAGAGTGGCCAGACGGAAGCCACTCCTCAGTAAAAGGCACATGACAGCCTGCTTGGAGTTTGCCAAAAGGCACCTAAAGGACTCTCAGGCCATGAGAAACAAGATTCTCTGTTCTGATGAAACTAAGATTGGCCTGAAGCTTCACGTCTGGAGGAAACCTGGCACCATCCCTAAGGTGAAGATGGCGCCGGAGAGGACGGCTTCCGTTTTATTGGCTGTTAACCAACCAGGCTATTTTGTTTGGTTTTTTGCATTGTTTGTAACTTATTTTGTACATAATGTTGCTGCTACCATCTCTCATGACCGAAAAGAGCGATTACTCACCTCGAATTGGACAAGGAATTTTTCTTAATTGAGTCAGACAGGATGATATATTCCAAACACCCAAACAGGCCCTCATCACCATCATTCACTGGAGAAAGAAATGGAGATTTCGCAGAAAGAGATCGGGGTGCCTTGTGAGGATTAAAAACTGTAATATCTTATGTTTCACCGAGTCGTGGCTGAACGACGACAATAATAACATACAGCTGGTGGGTTATACACTCTATCGACAGGATAGAGCAGCCTCTGGTAAGACACGGGGCGGCGGCCTATGTATATTTGTAAACAACAGCTGGTCCTCAGATCCTCAAAAGGTTCTACAGCTACACCATCGAGAGCATCCTAACTGGTTGCATCACGGCATCACGGCCTGGTATGGCAACTGCTCAGCCTCCGACCTCAAGGCCCTACAGAGGGTATGCGAACGGCCCAGTACATCACCAGGGCAAAACTTCATGCCATCAAGGACCTCCATAGCAGGCGGTGTCAGAGGAAGGCCCTAAAAATTGTCAAATACTCCAGCCACCCTAGTCATAGACTGTTCTCTCTGCTACCGCACGGCAAGTGGTACCAGAGCGCCAAGTCTAGGTCCAAGAGGCTTCTAAACAGCTTTTACCCCAAAGCCATAAGACTCCTGGACATCTAATCAAATGGCTACCGAGACTATTTGCATTGCCCCCCCTTCTACGCTGCTGCTACTCTCTGTTATTATCTATGTATAGTCACTTTAATAACTCTACCTACATGTACATATTACCTCAATTATCTTGACACCGGTGCCCCAGCACATTGACTCTGTACCGATACCCCCTGTACATAGCCTCCGACTGGGGCGAAGGTTCACCTTCCAACAGGACAACGACCCTAAGCACACAGCCAAGACAACGCAGGAGTGGATTCAGGACAAGTCTCTGAATGTCCTAGAGTGGCCCAGCCAGAGCCCAGACTTGAACCCGATCAAACATCTCTGGAGAGACCTGGGAATAACTGTGCAGCGACGCTCCCCATCCAACCTGACAGAGCTTGAGAGGATCTTCAGAGTAGAATGGGAGAAACTGCCCAAATACAGGTGTGCCAAGCTTGTAGCATCATACCCAAGAAGACTTGAGGCTGTAATTGCTGCCAAAGGTGCTTCCACAAAGTACTGAGTAAAGGGTCTGAATACTTATGTAAACAGTTCTAAAAAACAGTTTTTGCTTTGTCATTATGGGGTGTTGTGTGTAGATTGATGAGGGAAAAAATATATTTCAATATTTTTAGAATAAGGCTGTAACGTAACAAAATGTGGAAAAAGGGAAGGGGTCTGAATACTTTCTGAATACACTGTATACTCCGGACTCCGACATTGCTTGTCCTAATATTTCTATATTTCTTAATTTCATTCATTTACTTTTTGATTGGTGTGTATTGTTAAATATTACTGTGCTGCTGGAGCTAGGAACACAAGCATTTCACTACACCCGCAATAACATCTGCTAAACATGTGTATGCGACCAATACAATTTGATTTGATTTGATTTCACTAAGTGTGTGTATGTGTGTGTGAGAGATAGATTAGTTGTAGCACTGCCAGATACGATATCTGTAGTGTTTGGGTGTGTCAGTGTTTGATTAAATGGTTGTTGATATACATGTATGATGGTGCCATGTATCTCTCTCTGTGTGTGTGTGTGTGTGTGTGTGTGTGTGTGTGTGTGTGTGTGTGTGTGTGTGTGTGTCTCTATGTGTGTGTGTGTAATCCATCATGGCTGTGTCAGTGTGCTACGAGTCTCTCTGGGGAATGTGTTTATAATCCATCACAGTCCCTCCCTCTGTGTCTCTGTCTGCCTGCTCCACCGATGCTGTGCTCACCTTATTCTTCCCCTGGAGGACTTCCTGTCTGTGTGTGACACTCAGGATGTGGTTGTGTGTGGAAGTGCCGGGGGCCCTCTCTCTTACGGGGCTCCACATTGAGGAGGACGGAGGACACACACACCTTGGAGGAAGAGAGGGACAGGGCTCAGCTCAGCTGTGTTGACATAGTGAAGTCACGGCTAGCCGGACATCAGGTGTGTCTGTTCCACAGCTGTGTGCTGCAGGAGGAACAGCAGAGCTTATCATCGCTATTGTGATTGCTATCTTCATCAGCATCATCATCATCATCCTTATTATGCCATAACCATACCATCATCATCATTGTTATCATCCTCATCCTCATCATCACCACCACCATCATCCTCATCACCACCATCATCCTTATTATGCCATAATAATACCTACCATCATCATCATCACCACCATCATCATCATCATCATCATCATCATCATCATTTAATGCTGGATTGCTATCCTGTTGTAGTCTTGTCAGTAGTGAGTGTCTATAGCAGTATGTCAGCAGACATTGCTTATCTATGCACAGTAGGATGTAGAGGTGGTATTGGGTATCAGAAGTATTCACCCCCCTTCTATTTCTTCACATTTTATTACATTACAAAGTGGGATTTTTTTGTCAACTTTCTACACAAAATACTCTTAATGTCAAAGTGGATTTTCTTTCTGATCGTGATAAAGGAAACACTAATATACCTTAATTAGATACATATTCAATACATTCAATACATTCAAAAACACCTTTGGCAGTGATTACAGTTTTCTTGGGTAAGTCTCTAAAAGCTTTGCACACCTGGATTGTGCAATATTTGCCCATTATTCTTCAAAATAATTACGTTAAGCCGCATCTGGCCCAGAACGGAGCGACACGTTTTGCTCTTAATTGTAGTCAGAGGGCTGATATAAATACTATGCATGCCAGTCTCTCTTGGCTAAAACCTTTTTGGGCTATGGGGCAGTGTTCGGAAGTACGGAGAGTCTGACGTGCCCAAAGTAAACTGCCTGTTACTCAGGCCCAAACTGTTAAAATAATGTCTGTGAGTATAACATAACTGATATGAAAACCCGAGGAAAATCCAACCGTAAAAAATAGTTTTTGAGCTCCCTGTCCATTCGTATGCTTTCCTATTGAACAATGAAAAGAATAGCTCCCAGATTGCAGTACCTATGGCTTCCATTGGATGTCAACAGTCTTTAGACAAGGTTTCAGGCTTGTTTTTTGAAAAATGAAGAAGTAGTTTCAGGATATCCAAGTGTCCCTCATTGTGGCTGTAGTCTTGTGGCGCGCGTGACTGAGGGCGCGCTCTTTGTTATTTATCTCCGGTATGGAACATAATACATTCCGTCTTAAATTGTATCATTTATTTACATATTAGGGTACCTGAGGATTGATTAGAAACATTGTTTGACTTGTTTGGACGAAGTTTATCGGTAACATTTTCAGGATTCCTTTGTCTGCATGTTGAAGGAGTGGAACGGGTGGATTACTGAACAAAACGCGCCAACCAAACTGAGTTTTTGGGATATAAAGAGGAACTTTATCGAACAAAACGACCATTATTTGTGTTCCTGGAACCCTTGTGATTGCAAACAGAGGAAGATCAAAGGTAAAATATTTATTTTATCTCTATTTTAGATTTTTGTGATGCCTGTGCAGTTTGAAAAATATTTCTATGCTGGAAATATGCGGGGCGCTGTCCTCGGATAATCGAATGTTCTGCTTTCGCCGTAAAGCCTATTGTAATCGGACAATGTGGTTCGATTACCAAGATTCTAAGCTAAAGAATGATGTATGGCACTTGTATTTTCATTAATGTTTAATATTACGATTTTGGGATTTTGAATTTGGCGCTCTGCAATTTCACCGGATGTTGTCAAATCGATCCCGCAAGTGGGATCCGATCCCTAACACGTTTTAAGAGATGAGGAGAGACTGTTTCTTATAAAAAGAAAAAGTGAAGCAATCAATGTGTTGAAAATCCCAAATTGTTTGCATAGTCAATTTACACACAGCTCTGACACACACACACTTATCCCACCAGACATGCCACCAGGGGTCTTTTCACAGTCCCCAAATCCAGAACAAATTCAAGAAAGTGTACGGTATTATATAGAGCCCTTATTGCATGGAACTTTCATCTCATATTGCTCAAATAAACAGCAAACCTGGTTTCAAAAAAACAGATAAAGCAACAACTCGCGGCACAACGCCTCTCCCCTATTTGACTTAGATAGTTTGTGTGGATGCATTGATATGTAGGCTACGTGTGCCTTTAAAAAAATGTATGTAGTTCTGTCCTTGAGCTGTTCTTGTCTATTGATGTTCAGTAGTATGTCATTCTGTATTATGTTTCATGTTCTGTGTGAACCCCAGGAAGCTAATGGGGATCCTAATAAAATACCAAATACCAATCCACAGTATAATTATTAACTTGACAATGCGTAAAGAGATATTTAATGCCTGATTTGTTATTGTTATCCATCTACCAATCACTGCCCTTCTTCGAGATTTTTGAAAATCTCCCTGGTCTTTGTAGTTGAATCATACAACCTCGGAATCTTCCAGATGTTGTATGCATGGGGGACAGAGGAAGGGTTAGTCATTTAAAAAGTATGAATCCTAGGTTTCCTCCTAGGTTCCTGTCTTTCTAGGGAGTTTTTCCTAGGCACCGTGCCTTCTACATCTGCATTGCTTGGTGTTTGGGGTTTTTTAGGCTGGAAATCTGTAGCCCTTTGTGACATATGCTGATGTAAAAAGGGTTTTATAAATACGTTTGATTGATTGAATGATGTCAATCCCTATGAGTCCTTGTAAATTATTATGTGATTTGTTAAGCCACATTGTACACCTGAACTAATTTAGGTTTGCCTAAACAAAGGGGGTGAATACTTATGCAAAAACTACATTTTAGTTATTTAATTTGTTAACAATTTGTAAAAAAAATAAAAATAACTTTGACATTATGAAGGATTGTGTGTAGATCAATACAAAAGAAAATACCAAATTAATCTATTTCAATCCCACTTTGACACTCGATACCCATTCTAAAAACCATCCCACCATTCATTAACTGCATCCTATTATTCATCATTCCTATAGGATTACCACTGGGGACACCTTTATCTTTGTACGTCTATCTGGGATATATCTTGCAGAGGAACTCCCATTTAGTATTTTCTTACACCAATATTTTAACACCTTTCATAATCTCAAATTGATTCTATGATATGCCCAGTGCCCTCCCCCCTGTCCATTCCTTGGTTGGCTACTCCCCTCTCCTCTGCCCCTCCCTGGGTGGCTCCTCTCCCTCTTCCCTCCCATCCTCCTTTCTTCTCCTCTTCCTCCCTCCCTCCCTCCCTCCTCTTCTCAGCCCTCTCTCTCTCTGATTGCTCTTCCTCTTGGCAGAGATAGCGAGTGCCCGTGTCCTGTAGGGGCGACCCACCCTGTGCATGACACCAATGGCCCTGACACACACACACAACAACCAGCCGACTCTTCCACGCACGTACGCACACATGCAAGCACGTACACATATATACACACACACACATGCAAGCACGCACACACAGTCCATATGGTTATACATATGAGGACACAAGGTTAGTTAGATGACATAGACCAATAAAAACACACACATATAGACATACACACTCATACATTAATACACACACACATACATTCATATACACACATATACACATACAGACTCATCCATTCCACAGACACATTCACACAGTGTGCCTGACCATGGTTAGATGACTGATTGTTGGCTTGTCTATGATGTTGTATCAGTATTGTATTTAGAGAACCCGCTAAATAACTTACTACCTCGATCTACAAACCATGAAAAGTCGAACAGTTGGAAGCAACACACAATTTCAAGCAAATTTAATGTAAAAAACATACATTTGATATAACATTACATCTTAACAGTTTTCATACACATTTGGCATTTATCATAAGTAAGTTAGTCGTATAAAATTATTAAATATTAGATTCATATATTACTCATAGAAAATCTGTATACATGGAATGAATCACATTGGGAGAGACCCGTAGAATGATACCTCAATGTAGAGGTCACACACACACACACACACACACACACACACACACACACACACACACACACACACACACACACACACACACACACACACACACACACACACACACACACACACACACACACACACACACACACACACACACACACACAAAGAAAGCAAGCAGGGACACATACAGACACACATAGACACACACACACACACACACACACAGGAAAGCAAGCAGGGACACACACACAGACACACACACAGATGCACACACACAGACACACAGACACACACAGGCAAGCAGGGACACACACATACACACAGACACACAGACACACATATACATAGGCAAGCAGGGACACACACACACAGACGCACACACACAGACACACAGACACAGACACACAGACACAGACACAGACACACAGACACAGGCAAGCAGGGACACACACATACACACAGACACACAGACACACATATACATAGGCAAGCAGGGACACACACACAGACGCACAACCCATAAAAACAGCTTCCTATGCATATCTTACACAAAGACAAACTATTTTCCGCACAATAAATGGCAATATAATACATAGATAACATCACTCTGGATGACAAATGGTTGATATACAGTGAAACGACTTACAAATGACATAAGTTGACATAACATGACATAAGATGACATATGACTGTCATTGTCTCTGGGTAACTCCTACATGGTAGGCGTCTGATGATCAGTCCCAGAGGAGGACAAAGCACTATCTTGCAATAACAAAGAACTGTAGGGCATCCCATAGCCAACACACACCTCCTCCTCTGTCTCTCTCTCTCTCGCCCATCTGAGATGTACAGCTACTTACATATACAGTAGATGATTTACAGTCAGAAGAGAACTCACAGCTTTAGTGGATGTCAGAACTACAACAGGATGTCAGGCTCATGTACCCATTATAGTACCACTCTAGGAACACAAGAAGCAGAAGCAGCTCCAGAAAAACATGGCTTTAGTGGATGGATGGAATTGCACTTCTTTCTGGCTCAAAATGTCTGAGAAATGTAACAGTGTAAATCAAATAAAAACCCTAAGGAGAAAAGGGGTGTGAAATAAAACCTGGGTAAGAGGAAATAAATAAATATAATAATAACCATTAAAAGCTGATCAGATCATTGTCCTCAGTGTGGTGTGACCTCTCACTCCTCTTCTTCCTCCTCCTCCTCTTCCTCACTGTTCAACAGTGTTCCAGGTCACTGTCCTGCCCCGGCCCCCCTTCCCCTCCCCTCCGACCCCGAGATCCCAGAAAGCACCAATGTGGGGTTGCGGCGTTGCTGTGCTGTCTGTCATTGAAGGTGCTTGCTGGGGTGGCAATAGGGTGGAGGGGCAGGGAAGGGGGATGTGAGGTGTGGATGTGAGGTGGTGGGGGTGATTCTTCGGATGAAGTGTAATGGGGGACTGGCGAGAGGGAGGTGGGGAGGGAAGGCCATGGGAGGGGGGAGTGAGGAGAAGGGGAGGGGGTCTCAAGAATAGATCAAGCCGTTGAGGAAGCAGGACTCTGCCACGTTTGAAGACGGAGGGACAATCACGCTGCTGGGAAGCGTCTTGCGTCGGGGAGGAAGCCAAACAAGGAGAGGAAAACTGCTCTGATTTTGGCACAGGAAGCCCAGCGAGCCTCCTGCCCGGGCCAGATAAGAGCGGTGCGGTTGCCAGGACCAAGCCCAGGATAGGACCAAGTATCCACGACTGGACCCAGGGACACATCCAGCACTAAGGACCCAGACCCAGGCTTTAGACCCACACCCAGCCCTGAGGACCCAGGTCCCTATCTGCCTGGCCCAGCCCAGCCCACTGTCCCTGGGCCTCCTCCGGCGCGGCATCAGGCCCGTGTTCCGCCAGAGCTACAAAGAACAAGGGCCTGGTCAGGATGTATCTATCATCAGCTATCTATTCACATTCTGAATCACTACTTTAGAGCTCTAGAACAGAATGCTAGAACTCTCAGTGCTTTACAGTGTGACCATGAAAACACACACAAAATGAAATTGTAAATGAATGGAAAAGACTGCTCATTCTGAAGCCCAAACCTCTTGTAGCCTACCTGTCTGAATATATAGGTTCTTATGAAAGAACTACACTGTGTATGCACTGCTGAGGTTAGTGTTTGTGAAAGATGCCAGTTGTGGTTGTCATGCAAAACCTTACCTGATAAAACTGGTTGTATGAGCCAAGTCAAACTCTCACCCTGTTATATTATCCACAGAGACACGCTGTCCACATGGTAAGTTGGAAAGGCCAATTTGAGTTGAACTAGGTAAAGCTATTCATGTTAAGGCAGTCAATATTCACTGCTGATTGGCAAGATAACGTTTCAGTGAAGTTATGTGATGTTGCTATGGCAATTGAATGTGGAGAGTTTCCACAAGCATTGGAAGTAGGCAGAGTATGTGAGTGTGTGTGTGTGTGTGTGTGTGTGTGTGTGTGTGTGGGCTGGTGTGAAAGGTCAAGTACATAGTGCACCTACAGTATGATGTCGCAGCGTGTCTCGGTGGGGAATATACAGGGTGATAGTTTGGTCTGGAAGCCATGTTGCTCAGGTTATGGTTAACCTCTTTAATCTGAACACAACCAACACAATAGTGTCTGACCTGCCAAGTGTGTGTGTGCGTGTGTGTCAATCACAGTTGATTGTTGGACAGGGCCACTTCTCATGAGAACTTGAGAATGTGTGTATCGTAGGATCAGTGTGTATGTGTGTTGGAATATCATAGCTGATTATTGGGCAAGTCCGTTTCTCACAAGACCTTTCAAAAATGTGTGTGTCAGTGTATGAGCGTGTGTGTCGTGAGGGAGGTGAGTGTGTGTGTGTGTCAGTGTATGAGCGTGTGTGTCGTGAGGGAGGTGAGTGTGTGTGTGTGTCAGTGTATGAGCATGTGTGTCGTGAGGGAGGTGAGTGTGTGTGTGTGCGCGTATGTATGTGTCAGATATTAGAAAAGGCATCCCAGGATGCAGTGTGCAATCACAGTAATAAACAGCCATCTCACCCTGCGTTCTGGACAGGAAAATCACAGCGTTTGATTTAGGAACCAACTAATTGTGACTGAGAACACAGAAGAGGCCTCTATTGAAGTGACTAAGAACACAGAACAGGTCTCTATTGAAGTGACTGAGAACACAGAACAGGTCTCTATTGAAGTGACTGAGAACACAGAACAGGCCTCTATTGAAGTGACTGAGAACACAGAACAGGCCTCTAGTGCAGTGACTGAGAACATAGAACAGGCCTCTATTGAAGTGACTGAGAACACAGAACAGGCCTCTATTGAAGCGGGCTTTTATTACTCTGCTCTTTAAGTCTGAGTTACATTGTACTGTGTCTGTGAATGTACCAGGCAGACACACACACACACGGACGGACGGACAGACAGACGGGCACGGACAGATACACACGGACGGAAACACACACACACACACACACACACACACACACACACACACACACACACACACACACACACACACACACACACACACACACACACACACACACACACACACACACACACACACACACACACACACACACACACACACATATACACAGTGACAGAAACATATGGTAAAAGACTCAGACAAAGACATGACGAAACAAACACACACACTCACACACATTCACACACTCACAGACATGAAAGGCTTCCAAAGGCATCTGTTCTGGTTGCAAAAAGGAAACCCTGTCTGAACACATGCTGAATGAGACAAAACATGTCTCCCTTCACAAACAAACAAACACACATACACAAACACAGACACAGACACTCACACACATTCTCTCATTCACACCCTAAAACAGGCACACATCTTATAGTCACACACAAAGTTCTGCCCCAATTCTAAGTTAGGAACAATATGACAAAATTACATAATAATAATAATATGTTTTATTGTCACATACACCAGATAGGTACAGTGAAATGTGTTGTTTTACAGGGTCAGCCATAGTAGTTCAGCACCCCTGGGGAAAATTAGGGTTAAGTGCCTTGCTGAAGGGCACATTGGCAGATTTTTTTCCTTGTCGCCACGGGTATTCGAACCAGCAACCTTTCGGTTACTGACCCAATGTCTAACAGGTTTTAAGAATATTACTGTACTGTGTACAGTATTAGGAGACTAAGTGAGCATGCAATTAAGGTGTGTGTATTTATTATTCTAGATACACAGTATGCTGTATGCAAGTATGTTAATTGGATATGTATAGGCAAGGGTGTCAGGACTGTATGTGTGTCTGTGTTTTAAGTTAAGGAGTATTTACAAACCTTTTTGAAGATGTGTGTGTGTTTATGCTACTGCATGTGACATGTGACAACAAGGTGTACTTACAGGCCTTTGGGGGGGCAGGGGTGCCAGAGCCAGGCGATGTGAGGAGGGGGAACTCCGTGGGAGGTGCAGTGCAGGGCTTGTCTGCTACCCCGTGGAACACTACCTGGGTCCTGCACTGACACTGCCTTCTCCCCTATCCCAGGACTCACTGGAGGAACACAGACAGACACACAGACCATGAGCACAGAGAGGGAGAGAGAGAGACAGAGAGGGAGAAAGAGAGAGAGGGTGAGGAGAGAGAGAGAGAGACAGAGGGGGGAGGGTGAGAGGGAGAGAGACAAAGACAGAGAGGGAGAGAGAGTCAGAGGGGGAGGGCGAGGGAGAGGGAGAGAGACAGAGACAGAGGGAGAAAGAGAGAGGAGAGAGAGGGGGAGAGCAAAATAGAGAGGGGGAGAGAGAGAGAGAGAGAGAGAGAGAGAGAGAGAGGGAGAAAGAGAGGAGAGAGAGAGAGAGAGGGGAGAAAGAGATAGAGAGGGGAGAAAGAGAAAGAGAGGGAGAGGTAGAAAGAGAGGAGAGAGAGAGAGAGAGAGAGAGAGAGAGAGAGAGAGAGAGAGAGAGAGGGAGAGAGAAAGAGATAGAGAGGGGAGAGAGAGAGAGAGAGAGAGAGAGAGAGAGAGAGAGAGAGAGAGAGAGAGAGAGAGAGAGAGAGAGAGAGAGAGAGAGAGAGAGAGAGAGAGAGAGAGAGAGAGAGAGAGAGAGAGAGAGAGAGAGAGAGAGAGAGAGAGAGAGAGAGAGAGAGAGAGAGAGAGAGAGAGAGAGAGAGAGAGAGAGAGAGAGAGAGAGAGAGAGAGAGAGAGAGAGAGAGAGAGAGAGAGAGAGAGAGAGAGAGAGAGAGAGAGGGAGAGAGAGAGAGAGAGAGAGAGAGAGAGAGAGAGAGAGAGAGAGAGAGAGAGAGAGAGAGAGAGAGAGAGAGTAAGAATGGAACAGCAGAATGTCTAGGAGACACAAAGTGGGCAGGCACAGAGATAAAGAGAGGATGCATGAAGATGAAAAGAGAGAAAGCGATGGAGGGTAAAGAGAGGAGGGAAAACTTGGTCCTCACCGTTGACCACCAGAGAGAGCGTTAGGTTCCGGTAGAGTCCGTGTTCTTGGATTCCCACCAGGATAGTGTACTTCCCTGCATCCTCCTCCGCCACATCCCGGATCACCAGGGAATTCCCGTCCACATGGTAACGGGAACACTCCTCCGCTGCCACCTTCCCATCCTTCAACCTAACACAGAAGAACATGCAGGAAATTCCTCAATTAACTCTTATGTGAAGAAGAATTCAATAATGATAAAAGTAATTATAAAATGTGATACATATGTAACTTGGGTATCTTTCTGTGGTAATCTCTGTCTCTCACATAGGTTAGTGTAGGATAGTGTAGTGTTTATTATCTATGCATAGCCACTTCACCCCTACCTACATGTACAAATTACCTCGACTAACCTGTACCCCCGCACATTAACTAAATACCGGTACCCCTGGATATAGCCTCGTTATTGTTATTTTATTGTGTTACTTTTTATTATTTTTTACTTTAGTTTAGTTGGTAAGCTAAGATAGTGTAGGATAGTGTAGGGTCGTGTAGGGTAGTGTAGGATAGTGTAGGATAGTGTAGGATAGTGTAGGGTAGTGTATGATAGTGTGTAAGATAGGGTAGGATAGTGTGTAGGATAGTGTAGGCTGAGGTAGGATAGTGTAGGGTAGTGTAGGATAGTGTAGGGTAGTGTAGGATAGTGTAGGGTAGTGTGTAGGATAGTGTAGGCTGAGGTCGGATAGTGTGGGATAGTGTAGGGTAGTGTAGGATAGTGTAGGATAATGTGTATGATAGTGTAGGCTGAGGTAGGATAGTGCGTAGGATAGTGTAGGATAGTGTAGGATAGTGTGTAGGGTAGTGTAGGGTAGTGTAGGATAGTGTGTAAGATAGGGTAGTGTGGGATAGTGTTGGCTGAGGTAGGATAGTGTGCAGGCTAGTGTGGGATAGTGTAGGCTGAGGTAGGATGTTGTAGTCTGAGGTAGGATAGTGTAGGCTGAGGTTGGATAGTGTAGGCTGAGGTAGGATAGTGTAGGCTGCGGTAGGATAGTGTGTAGGATAGTGTAGGATAGTGTGTAGGCTAGCTGACAGTCTGTAGGTTCTTACCAGATGACTTCTGGGGCAGGGAAGGCTCGTAGTTTGGGGGAGAGACGGTAGGACTTCTGTCCTGCATGAGCCTCCACTACAGCCCCCTGTCTGGGCTTCAGACGTATAAAGGGACGGTCTGGGAGGATAAACAGACAGACAGGCAAGCATGCGCACACACACACACAGAGAGGATATCACGCATTAATGACATATTATTAGTGATACAGGGGAGGGCTGTGATTTGTATTCTTACTGCAGAAGTGAGTGTTTACCATCAATGAATTTCCTGATCAATGAATTTCCTGATCAATGAATTTGTCACAGAGGTGGGAAGTATTATGTCTATTTAGACTCACCATAGACTGTGACTGATACGTTAGTCTCTCGACTGACCGGTCCACTGGTCACTCGGCAGATATAAAGCCCTCTGTCAGAGCGGTGGAGTTTGGGGATGGACAGAATACTGTAGAACACCATGTGAAATGTACTGGCCATGATCCACCTACTGACTATGGCTGACTTGTTAGCCTGAGGGGAGAGAGAGAGGGGGAGAGGTAGAGAAAGACAGAGAGAGAGAGGGAGGGAGGGGGATAGGTAGAAAAAGACGGAGAGACAGAGGAAGGGAGGGGGAGCGGTAGAGAAAGACATAGGGAGGGAGGGAGGGGGAGAGGTAGAGAAAGACGGAGAGAGAGAGGGAGGGAGGGGGAGAGGTAGGGAAAGACGGAGAGAGAGAGGGAGGGAGGGGGAGAGGTAGAGAAAGACAGAGAGACAGATGGAGGGAAGGAGGAGAGGTATATTATTCAGATATAGTAAAAGTTTTCCAAACAAGTAGTCAGATGGTGAAGTTCTTCTACATACAATACTGCATACTGTAACATAGTGCACTTCTTAGTAGTGTACGCCATAATTCTAGTGTTCTTCATAAAGTCCTACCTGTCCAGGGTAGTCCCAGCTGATGGACACTCTGCTGTTCCACTTTGCAGTGACAGTACAGTTGATGGACAGACTCTCCCCCTGTAGAGCCAGGACTGGACTAGTACTGTTCAGATACACCTCCATGATCTTATTCACTGGGACAGGAGAGGGGATAAGACATTTGAATATTTGCAATTTATATTGGATTTTTCATTTGGTGTGTGTGTGTGTTTGTGTGTGCCTGCATGTGCATGTGTGTGTGTGCTCACCTTGTCTGTGTGTGAGGTAACTGAGGGAGTGTGTGGTCCCGTTGACAGTGGTCTTGCAGGAGAACAGGCCGATGTAGAAGTAGGTGGGGCTGCGGATGAGGAAGCCCTGTCTGCTGTTCCACACTATGTTCCTCTGGTCTGGGGTCAGCTCCTGGTCAGGGAACTGGAGGCATGACACACACGGTCAAGACCACAACCATAAAAACAGTCTCATAAAAGCAACGTTACACAGAAGCAATGTCTGGTTCTGGAATATGGTACACTTGTGTTCAGGGATAAGAAAACAGGTAAATCATGAACTCAACCACAACTAAAACTCTTTTCTTAACTCAACCAACCAATCATGAACTCAACACAATCACGTCATGAGCTATTCAGAACCACGACCACATCCTGAACACAATACAACCATACCAACAGTCACACAAAAGCAACACTGCACACATTCACAACTCCTGAGCAAATCATGAACACACAACAAAACAGAACAACATGAGGGCTGTTAAGGACTAGCATGAGGCCACAGTGGTGAACGCATGATGAATATTATTGCTGCAATCAAACTAAACAAAGTAACTTGACAACCTCACAATACGCTCTCAACGACAGATACTGACATTACGTAAATGTACAGACATTTTCACCCTGCTGATGTGGATTCTGTCTGTGGAGACATAGTCTTGTGTTACTGTAGAGACAGAGTCTTGTGTTACTGTGGAGACAGAGTATTGTGTTACTGTAGAGACATAGTCTTGTGTTACTGTAGAGACAGAGTCTTGTGTTACTGTAGAGACAGAGTCTTGTGTTACTGTAGAGACAGAGTCTTGTGTTACTGTGGAGACAGGGTATTGTGTTACTGTGGAGACATAGTCTTGTGTTACTGTAGAGACAGAGTCTTGTGTTACTGTAGAGACAGAGTCTTGTGTTACTGTAGAGACAGAGTCCTGTGTTACTGTGGACACAGAGTCTTGTGTTACTGTAGAGACATAGTCTTGTGTTACTGTAGAGACAGAGTATTGTTTTACTGTAGAGCCCCCCAGTGTTAAGTAGCTGATAGCCACCACCCCACCCCCAGTGTTAACTAGTTGATAGTCCCCCAGTGTTAACTAGTTGATAGTCCCCCAATGTTAACTAGCTGATAGTCCCCCAGTGTTAACTAGCTGATAGTCCTCCAGTGTTAACTAGCTGATAGTCCCCCAGTGTTAACTAGCTAATAGTCCCCCAGTGTTAACTAGCTGATAGTCCCCCAGTGTTAACTAGCAGATAGTCCCCCAGTGTTAACTAGCTGATAGTCCCCCAGTGTTAACTAGCTGATAGTCCCCCAGTGTTAACTAGCTAATAGTCCCCCAGTGTTAACTAGCTAATAGTCCCCCAGTGTTAACTAGCTGATAGCCCCCCAGTGTTAACTAGCTGATAGTCCTCCAGTGTTAACTATCTGATAGCCCCCCAGTGTTAACTAGCTTATAGTCCCCCAGTGTTAACTAGCTGATAATCCCCCAGTGTTAACTAGCTGATAGTCCCCCAGTGTTAACTAGCTGATAGTCCCCCAGTGTTAACTAGCTGATAGTCCTCCAGTGTTAACTAGCTGATAGCCCCCCAGTGTTAACTAGCTGATAGTCCCCCAGTGTTAACTAGCTGATAATCCCCAGTGTTAACTAGCTGATAGTCCCCCAGTGTTAACTGGCTGATAGTCCCCCAGTGTTAACTAGCTGATAGTCCCCCAGTGTTAACTAGCTGATAATCCCCCAGTGTTAACTAGCTGATAGCCACCACCCCACCCCCAGTGTTAACTAGTTGATAGTCCCCCAGTGTTAACTAGCTGATAGTCCCCCAGTGTTAACTAGCTGATAGTCCCCAGTGTTAACTAGCTGATAGTCCCCAGTGTTAACTAGCTGATAGTCCCCAGTGTTAACTAGTTGATAGTCCCCAGTGTTAACTAGCTGATAGTCCCCCAGTGTTAACTAGTTGATAGTCCCCCAGTGTTAACTAGCTGATAGTCCCCAGTGTTAACTAGTTGATAGTCCCCAGTGTTAACTAGCTGATAGTCCCCAGTGTTAACTAGCTGATAGTCCCCAGTGTTAACTAGCTGATAGTCCCCAGTGTTAACTAGCTGATAGTCCCCCAGTGTTAACTAGCTGATAGCCCCCCAGTGTTAACTAGCTGATAGGCCCCCAGTGTTAACTAGTTGATAGTCCTCCAGTGTTAACTAGCTGATAGTCCCCCAGTGTTAACTAGCTGATAGTCCCCCAGTGTTAACTAGCTGATAGTCCTCCAGTGTTAACTAGCTGATAGTCCCCCAGTGTTAACTAGCTGATAGTCCCCCAGTGTTAACTAGCTGATAGCCCCCCAGTGTTAACTCAGCTGATAGCCCCCAGTGTTAACTAGCTGATAGTCCCCCAGTGTTAACTAGCTGATAGTCCCCCAGTGTTAACTAGCTGATAGTCCCCCAGTGTTAACTAGCTGATAGCCCCCCAGTGTTAACTAGCTGATAGCCCCCCAGTGTTAACTAGCTAATAGTCCCCCAGTGTTAACTAGCTGATAGGCCCCCAGTGTTAACTAGCTGATAGTCCCCCAGTGTTAACTAGCTGATAGTCCCCCAGTGTTAACTAGCTGATAGCCCTCCAGTGTTAACTCAGCTGATAGTCCCCAGTGTTAACTAGCTGATAGTCCCCAGTGTTAACTAGCTGATAGCCCCCCAGTGTTAACTAGCTGATAGTCCCCCAGTGTTAACTAGCTGATAGCCCTCAAGTGTTAACTAGCTGATAGTCCTCCAGTGTTAACTAGCTGATAGTCCCCCAGTGTTAACTAGCTGATAGTCCCCCAGTGTTAACTAGCTGATAGTCCCATAGTGTTAACTAGCTGATAGCCCCCAGTGTTAACTAGCTGATAGCCCCCACCCCACCCCCAGTGTTAACTATCTGATAGCCCCCACCCCCAGTGTTAACTAGCTGATAGTCCCCCAGTGTTAACTAGCTAATAGTCCCCCAGTGTTAACTAGCTGATAGCCCTCCAGTGTTAACTAGCTGATAGTCCTCCAGTGTTAACTAGCTGATAGTCCCCAGTGTTAACTAGCTGATAGTCCCCCAGTGTTAACTAGCTGATAGTCCCCCAGTGTTAACTAGCTGATAGTCCCCCAGTGTTAACTAGCTGATAGCCCCCAGTGTTAACTAGCTGATAGCCCCCCAGTGTTAACTAGCTGATAGTCCTCCAGTGTTAACTAGCTGATAGGCCCCCAGTGTTAACTATCAGATAGCCCACAGTGTTAACTATCTGATAGCCCCCACCCCATCAACAGTGTTAACTAGCTGATAGTCCCCCAGTGTTAACTAGCTGATAGCCCCCCAGTGTTAACTAGCTGATAGGCCCTCAGTGTTAACTATCTGATAGCCCCCACCCCATCAACAGTGTTAACTAGCTGATAGTCCCCCAGTGTTAACTAACTAATAGCCCCCAGTGTTAACTAGCTGATAGTCCCCCAGTGTTAACTAGCTGATAGTCCCCCAGTGTTAACTAGCTGATAGCCCCCAGTGTTAACTAGCTGATAGTCCCCCAGTGTTAACTAGCTGATAGGCCCCCAGTGTTAACTATCAGATAGCCCACAGTGTTAACTATCTGATAGCCCCCACCCCATCAACAGTGTTAACTAGCTGATAGTCCCCCAGTGTTAACTAGCTGATAGCCCCCAGTGTTAACTAGCTGATAGTCCCCCAGTGTTAACTAGCTGATAGGCCCCCAGTGTTAACTATCTGATAGCCCCCACCCCATCAACAGTGTTAACTAGATGATAGTCCCCCAGTGTTAACTAGCTGATAGCCCACAGTGTTAACTAGCTGATAGCCCTCCAGTGTTAACTAGCTGATAGCCCTCCAGTGTTAACTAGCTGATAGCCCCCACCCCACCCCCAGTGTTAACTAGATGATAGCCCCCCAGTGTTAACTAGCTACAGCCCACCAGTGTTAACTAGCTGATAGACCCCCCCACCCCCAGTGTTAACTAGCTGATAGTCCCCCTGTTTTATCTAGCTGATAGCCCCCAGTGTTAACTAGCTGATAGTCCCCTGTTTTATCTAGCTGATAGCCCCCAGTGTTAACTAGCTGATAGTCCCCCTGTTTTATCTAGCTGATAGCCCCCCAGTGTTAACTAGCTGAAAGCCCCCCCACCACCAGTGTTAACAAGCTGATAGCCCCCCAGTGTTAACGAGCTGATAGCCCACCCCCCACCCCCAGTGTTAACTAGTTGATAGCTCCCCAGTGTTAACACAGTACACAGTACACTATAGTAAATGGAGTCAGAGGATGGTGGTGGTGGTGGTGGAGGGGGGTGGAGAGGGGTTGAGGTGGGTTGGGGGGTGAGAGAAAAGTCAGGATGTGGGAAACGTGACTCCAGTCCATCTACTCACATCCTGTTACTACAGGACATAGACACTCAGACTGGACTGAATTGGACCCTAGGCCATGCTACACCTCCTCTCCTCTACCCTCGCTCGACCGGGTCACTTTCACGGCTGCAGCGAGAGAGAGTGGCCCCCTGGGTATTGTTCCCTGCTGAAAGGTGGGCCGGACAGATTAAAGATCCAGGCAGAGTGCAAAATCCTTCCAGGAAAAAAAAACACTCCAGAGTGTGTGACAGAGTGTGTGTGTGGGATGGACTCCACGTTTAAAATGCTGGGCCAGGTCGGGACGGATGGAGGGAGGGGGCGAGGGAACACGGAGTATTTTTAGAATAATTACCTTTGTGGCTCAGGGCCGGGCGTTTGTGTGGAGATGGGAGCAGGACGTAAACATAGAGAGCAAACAGAAGTGAAGTGTGTGTGTTCTGCCTCAGTGTGTGTGTGTTCTGCCGCGCTTCGTTTCGGGGTCCAAGGCACATCCTGAAGGGAGAGCCAGGGACGAGAGGAAAGTGAGAGATTACTGAGTGGTTTGTTTTGTTTTTTTTTGCTCTTTTTCCGTTTCCTGAAACTCTCCTTGGAAAAGACAATTAATTCAATCACCTGATAAACTGCCCGTAGCCCACTCCCCCCACCTGAATGTTGTTGAATTGTATTGATCAAACTGTGCTATCTCTGCCACAGAAGAGGCTACCTATGTACAATACTACTCTTAACAGATTTGCCTGAGGGGCATGCCTTGCCTTGCTAGCGCCAGTCAGTCCTGCCCATTACTACTGGCACCTCAGCTTCCTCTGGCCAGGATACCAGCTGGTTAAGGAATCAGGAGGAGGTTGGCAGCCAGACCGCCTTAGGAGAGGAGGGGTGTGTGAGTAGGGAGAAGGGTTGGCGGAGACAGGGGGCACTCCAGGGGTAACATCAGTGCCAACAGGACGACAGAGGAAACCGCAGGCGCCGCTCACTCAGAACAGAACGGTAAAAAAGGGGCATCTCTGACACACTGAGACGTTGCCACAAACACACACACGCAGCACGCACACACACACACACACACACACAGCACGCACACACACAGGCACACACACAGGCACACACAAATTGCACTTCATTGCACTTATCTACACTCTCACACTCACTCACCACTCAGGCACCAACACTCACAAACACATCCTCACACTTTCACACACATCCGCAGACTGACACAAACAAACGGAGACGCACACTCCAAGGCAGAACGGTTGCCAAGATAAGAACAATGATATGTCATAGGAGAAACAAGTGCACTGTGACTTGTGTACAGATGGGAGTGTTGATGGAGAAACAGAGAGAAGTGTATTGTTCTAAGATGTAGTCAGGATTGCAAGTAGTGGAAATAGCTAGGTACCTGACAAACAACACTACATTGTTGCCTTTCCTTGTTTGACAAGACACTGACAAGCTGTCTGAAGCAGAATCAGGCAGGCACTAAGTGGATGTGAGAGTTATTGACATTGTCAAGTTGAGGTGGAGAATGTGACTTGATTTGGCAGCCAGACCGCCTTGATCAGTTTGGCCGGGCGGCCAGCTCTAGGAAGAGTGTTGGTGGTTACAAACTTCTTCCATTTAAGAATGATGGAGGCCACTGTGTGCTTGGAGACCTTCAATGCTGCAGACATTTTTTGGTACCCTTCCCCAGATATGTGCTTCGACACAATCCTGTCTCGGAGCTCTACAGACAATTCCTTCAACCTCATGGCTTGGTTTTTGCTCTGACATGCACTGTCAACTGTGGGACCTTATATAGACAGGTGTGTGCACTTCCAAATCATGTCCAATCAATTGAATTTACCACAGGTGGACTCCAATCAAGTTGTAGAAACATCTCAAGGATGATCAATGGAAACAGGATGCACCTGAGCTCAATTTTGAGTCTCAAAGCAAAGGGTCTGAATACCTTTTGCTATAACATTTCTAAAAACCTGTTTCTGCTTTGTCATATGGGGTATTGGTTGTAGATTGATGAGGAAAAACATTTATTTAAATCATTTTAGAATAAGTCAAGGGGTCTGAATACTTTCTGAATGCACTGTAGAGGGGCACTGTTTTTCTTGCTCGGATGCTTTCTCCGGTGATATAGTTTCAGCAGAGAGGAAGAGGCTAAGCGAGATGTCTCACTCTTGCCAAATTCTGTCCAGTATAAGCCCAATGTGTTTCTATGGGAATAATATGCAGACCTAAGCTTCTCGCTTGCCTTCCCGCCTTTGGGACAAAGACTCCCATTGTTAGGGCGGAGCATCTCGTCATTATATACAGATCTCTGGTTTCAGTCTCTTGCGAATTGGAAAGGAAAGTTGTCGGGTGAACAGTGCACTGTAAGAATGCTGCATTGCCCTAAAGGAAATTGATGTTTTGCCAAAATTACTTAATTACCCTTGTCTAAATAAAATAATTCAAAATACTTCACCAGGGAGCATGACTTAGGCAGTAGAATGGCCTGTACTGAAGAGCTCAGTGACTTTCATCGTCATAGGATGCCACCTTTCCAACAAGTCAGTTCATAAAAAATTGTCCCAGTCAACTGTAAGTGCTGTTATTGTGAAGTGGAAACGTCTAGGAGCAACAACGTATCAGCCGCGAAGGGGTAGGCCACACAAGCACACAGAATGGGACCGCCGAGTACAGAAGAAAAATCACTCACTTCCAAACTGCCTCTGGAAGTAACGTCAGCAGAAAAACTGTTAGTCAGGAGCTTCATGAAATGGGTTTCCATGGCCGAGCGGCCGCACACAAGCTTAAGATCACCATGCACAATGCCAAGTGTCGGCTGGAGTGGTGTAAAGCTCACCGTCATTTGGATTCTGGAGCAGTGGAAACGCGTTCTCTGGAGAGATGAATCGCGCTTTACCATCTGGCAGTCCAACGAAAAAATCTAGGTTTGGCGGATGCCAGGAGAACGCTACTTGCCTTAATGCATAGTGCCAACTGTAAAGTTTGGTGGAGGAGGAATAGTGGTCTGGGGCTGTTTTTCATGGTTCGGGCTAGGCCCCTTAGTTCCAGTGAAGAGAAATCTTAACGCTACAGCATATAATGACATTCTAGACAATTCTGTGCTTCCAACGTTGTGGCAACAGTTCTATACAGTGAGGTCTATACAGAAATGGTTTGTCGCAATCGGTGTGGAAGAACTTGACTGGCCTGCACAGAGCCCTAACCTCAACCCCATCAAACACCTTTGGGATAAATTGGAACGTCGACTGCGAGCCAGGCCTAATCACCCAACATCAGTGTCCGACCTCACTGATGCTCTTGTGGCTGAATGGAAGCAGGTCCCCTCAGCAATGTTCCAACATCTAGTGGAAAGCCTTCCCAGAAGAGTGGAGGCTGTTACAGCAGCAATGCCCATGATTTTGGAATGAGACGTGTCTTGTGTCTTAAGTATCATTTAAAATGTTGAGACAAGAAGAAGAAGAGGAGGATGAGGAGGGTGTGGCGAAGATATGATGCGTCTCTCTCCAGAACACATGTATATGTAGGAATGTGCCCATGTGTTATTTCTGATTGTCTTAGCTCACCATGTACACCACAAATGTTTTCTTCGCCTCACACAAGCCAACGATGTCTGTTTTTTTAACATCCATTGCGAAAGATAGTTCCTCGGTATATGAAAAATCTTTCCAACACTCCCGGCCTCAATAATTACCACACCTCATTGTGAAAGAGCAAAATATCATGATTTGATGATCCCATATAGCCAGTGGAAATTTTATTTAAAGAAACAGCGGTCTGTCCGGAGCTCACTGGCGGGGAACTCTGAGGGCCCGGAAAAGGCTAGTTGATACAATGTTGCAAGTTCGCTTGCGACGTCAGGCCTGACCAAGTGATGATTTGATACAATGTTGCACTTCACTAACAATAGTTAAAGTCAAGACAGATAGAAAGGGAGGCAGACAGGTGGAGAAGAGAGATAAATGTGATTGAAAGAACCAGACTTTTCATCAGGTTATTTTCTACTGTTTTTATTTGTCAGCTTTACTTAGTTGATATGGAGGTTACAGGCCTACTGCTGCATCTCTGACTTCTATGAGCTAATTTCTTTAGCAGCCAATGGATCACAGTGTATCACTGTGTTCATTAGGCAGAGGCTGCTGCTCTCACCTCAGTAGAATTTTAACTTACATTTTTATCATTTTTATTCCGATTTTTATGATTAACCACGTGACAATGGTTTTGAGAAACGAAGACGTTATTATTGAAATGAAACTGTTCCACAAAAATGTGCATATAAAAATGAGTGGACAAAAGAGATGCAGAGATGAGTGGACAAAAGCACTTTACTGAGGCACAGTAAACCAACGAACGCAATAGCTTCACAAAACAAATGCCCACAGAAAAACAAGTGTGGCAGCCCCAAGTTCAACGATACGAAAATACGGCACAAACCAGCCGGAACCGTACCACCGATTAAACACACCGCCTTGACAGAATTACACACCCAGACATGAGGGAACCAGAGGGTTAAATAAACGACAAGTAATAAGGGAATGACAACCAGGTGTGTGGGGAAACAAGACAAAACAAATAGAAAATGAAAAGTGGATCGTGAAGGTTAGAAGACCGGTGACGTCGACCACCGAATGCCGCCCGAACAAGGCGAGGCACCGCCTTCGGTGGAAGTAGTGACAGTACCCCCCTCCCTCCTTGACGCGCGGCTCCAGCAGCGCACCGACACCAGCCTCGGGGACGACCCAGAGGGCGAGGTGCAGGGCGATCCGGACAGAGACGGTGGAACTCCCGCAGCATTGAAGGGTCCAACACGTCCTCCACCGGAACCCAGCATCTCTCCGGCCGAACGCCGCCCGAACAAGGAGAGGCACCGCCTTCGGCGGAAGTCGTGACACATAGTTCGATCAGTAGAAATGGTAGGAAAAATTATAAGCTTCCCCAAACTTGAAACTCACTAGCTGCCTATGGTCTTTACAATTACACTTATTAAAATGAATTGTGAACGCGCAAGCGGGTCTGGTGTGTGTGTGTGTGTCAGAGAGTCTAATTGGGAACTAGGGTGAAGGGAACTCACCTTGACCAATGAGACGGTGGCATCAGGGTTGGTGACCCTACAGGGGAAGACCAGAGGCTGGCTCTCCTTCATATACACCACGTCTGGACTGTTATTCTGCTCCTCCACAAATGGCCGCTGTCTGTCTGAAACCACAACACTGAGGTTAGGAATAGGAACACACGCGCATGGACACGCACAGACACACATGTCACAGACACACACACACACCATCACGTGTGCATACTCATGTACGCATGCACGTACGCATGTAAGCGCACCCTCATAATCACATACTGTATAGATGGCTATTCAGCAGAAAACAATCAACAATAAGCACTCACCCATACTAAATACTGTTCAGCAAACAGTGATCTGGAGTCAACAATAAACACACACAAACACTCACCCATACTAAATACTGTTCAGCAAACAGTGATCTGGAGTCAACAATAAACACACACAAACACTCACCCATACTAAATACTGTTCAGCAAACAGTGATCTGGAGTCAACAATAAACACACACAAACACTCACCCATACTAAATACTGTTCAGCAAACAGTGATCTGGAGTCAACAATAAACACACACACAAACACTCACCCATACTAAATACTGTTCAGCAAACAGTGATCTGGAGTCAACAATAAACACACACAAACACTCACCCATACTAAATACTGTTCAGCAAACAGTGATCTGGAGTCAACAATAAACACACACAGATTGTTAAGAGGTCATCAAAATGCCTGTGTTCCTTCCAGATACATTGCGTTTTTTCCCCTGTGCTCTAATATCCCTGTGCTCTAATATCCCTGTGCTCTAATATCCCTGTGCTCTAATATCCCTGTGCTCTAATATCCCTGTGCTCTAATATCCCTGTGCTCTAATATCCCTGTGCTCTAATATCCCTGTGCTCTAATATCCCTGTGCTCTAATATCCCTGTGCCATTGAAAGACGTGGGCGGGTGGAGCTCACCTCATTGTTTGTCAGCTACTGTACTGTGCTATTCAAGGAAAGCATAATCTCTGAACATTTTAACAAAAGTACCCCAAGGACTAGTGGCCTGGCCCGCAGGGCTTCCTCCTGCTGCTTTGATTTCATATAAAGGAGCTGGTGAGGAGGCAAGAGGGGCCAGAGGGTGAGAGCAGAGTGGGGCAAGAGGGGCCGGAGGGTGAGCAGAGTGGGGCAAGAGGGTGCAGGAGGGTGAGAGCAGAGTGGGGCAGGAGGGGGTGAGTGAAGCGTGGGGCAGGAGGGGAAGGAGGGTGAGAGCAGAGTGGGACAGGAGGGGAAGGAGGGTGAGAGCAGAGTGGGACAGGAGGGGAAGGAGGGGCTGGAGGGTGAGAGCAGAGAGTGTGATGGAGTTGGATGTGTGGACCTGGTGGACGCCTAATGGATGTGGTGGCTGGAGCAATTGATGGGCCCCAGGGGTCCCGTTGGCCAAACAGTAGCCCTACCCTGTGACCTGTGCACCTCTCACTCCTCTGGCCCCTGTCCCAGCTCCATGCTCAGCCAGCTGCCCCAGTGGCACAACTCAGGACAGGGAAGGGCAGAGAGGGGCAGACAGGGCTGTCACTGTGCCTCCTTGCCCCTGGATGGTCCTGAATCCTACCTGGCCTTCATCCTCTTTCACTTCCCTTACCCTCCCACCTTCCAGTCCCGCCACCTTGTACAGACTCCCCCCCCATCTACCTCCCCTGCCGTAGACCTCCAGCCTCCCTTCCACCTCTACCAGCCCCCTGCGGCTCTTCTCCCGTCCCCCAGCACAGGATGCTGTGAGCAGGGCTGAGGGGAACAGATAAGCCTGGTGCCCTGGGAAACTCTGCCCAAACCTGAGCCTTTCAGCAGCTGGGCTATTCCTGGCCTCGAGGTAGCACGTAAACGAAAGTAAAAAGGTTTTATATATAGACCTGGGAGAGGGAGAGGGAGGCTAAGAAAAGAGACTGGCTAGGAGGGAGAAACTGTGCCAGAGTTATTACGAAGGATGTGTTGTTGGGACAAACAGTGTTTAGATATAATTGTCTCTCTGACATTGGTCTGTATTTAGCACCCACTACATCCTGTTTAACCTAAACCTATAAACAATGAGACAGAGCGAGAAAAAGACTGACTGACTACTCCATTAGAGAGAGAGGAGGGGGGAGACTGACTGACCACTTCATTAGAGAAAGAGGATGGGGGAGACTGACTGACCACTCCATTAGAGAGAGAGGAGGGGGGAGACTGACTGACCACTCCATTAGAGAGAGAGGAGGGGCGAGACTGACTGACCACACCATTAGAGAAAGAGGATGGGGGAGACTGACTGACCACTCCATTAGAGAGAGGGGTATGGAGGGGGGAGACTGACTGACCACTCCATTTGAGAGAGAGGAGGGGAAAGACTGACTGACCACACCATTAGAAAGAGAGGATGGGGGAGACTGACTGACCACTCCATTAGAGAGAGAGGGGGGAAGGAGGGGGGAGACTGACTGACCACTCCATTAGAGAGAGAGGGGGGAGGGAGGGAGAGACTGACTGACCACACCATTAGAAAGAGAGGATGGGGGAGACTGACTGACCACTCCATTAGAGAGAGAGGAGGGGGAAGACTGACTGACCACACCATTAGAAAGAGAGGAGGGGCGAGACTGACTGACCACTCCATTAGAGAGAGAGGGGGGAGACTGACTGACCACTCCATTAGAGAAAGAGGGGGAGAGAGGGGGAGACTGACTGACCACTCCATTAGAGAAAGAGGAGGGGAAGACTGACTGACCACACCATTAGAAAGAGGGTGGAGACTGACTGACCACTCCATTAGAGAAAGAGGGGAGAGAGGGGGAGACTGACTGACCACTCCATTAGAGAGAGAGGAGGGGAGGGGGAGACTGAGTGACCACTCCATTAGAGAAAGAGGGGAGAGAGGGGGAGACTGACTGACCACTCCATTAGAGAAAGAGGGGAGGGAGGGGGAGACTGAGTGACCACTCCTTTAGAGAAAAGGGGGAGGGAGGGGGAGACTGACTGACCACTCCATTAGAGAGAGGAGGGAGAGAGGGGGAGACTGACTGACCACACCATTAGAGAGAGAGGGGAGGGAGGGGAGACTGACTGACCACTCCATTAGAGAAAGAGGGGGAGAGAGGGAGACTGACTGACCACTCCATTAGAGAGAGAGGAGGGAGGGGAGACTGACTGACCACTCCATTAGAGAGAGGGTGGAGACTGACTGACCACTCCATTAGAGAGAGGGGTATGGAGGGGAGACTGACTGACAACTCCATTAGAGAAAGAGGGGAGAGAGGGGGAGACTGACTGACCACTCCATTAGAGTGAGAGAGGAGGGGAGGGAGACTGACTGACCACACCATTAGAAAGAGAGGATGGGGGAGACTGACTGACCACTCCATTAGAGAGAGAGGGGGGAGGGAGGGGGGAGACTGACTGACCACTCCATTAGAGTGAGAGAGGGGGGAGGGAGGGGGGAGACTGAATGACCACTCCATTAGACTAACCTGTAACCCCGCACATTGACCAGGTAATTTTTTTTCACTTTAGTTTATTTTGTAAATATTTTCTTCACTCTTTCTTGAACTGCATTGTTGGTTAATAAGGGCTTGTAAGTAAGCATTTCACAGTGAAGTCTAAACCTTTGGCGCATTTGTGTGGCAAATACCATTTGATTTGATTAGAGAGAGAGGGGGAGGGAGGGGGAGACAGAGAGAGAACTAGACTGACTGACCACTCCATTAGAGAGAGGGGAGGGGGACAGACCAACTGACCACTCCATCAATGGGAGAGAGAGAGAGAAAAAGTGTGATTGAGAGAGAGAGAGAGAGAGAGAGAGAGAGAGAGAGAGAGAGAGAGAGAGAGAGAGAGTTTAACAGAGAGAATCAGCCAGTGAGAAAGATACAGACATAGAGGATTCATATCCTTTGTGAGTGGCTCTGACAGAGACTTGGGAGTAAAAAACACTTCAGTGAGTGACTCCAGGAGTGAGTTGGTAGTTGTTAGATGCAACCTGGCGCGTCTTACCTGTGACATAGACATAGACAGCGCTCTGCCTGCGCGTCCGATGGGTGTACCGACACCGGAACAATCCTGTGTGCTGGGCCTGGGCCGAGCTAAGCGTCAGTTGGCTACAGTAATGCTGGCTCTGCCTACCACAGCGAGAATCTTCCAATCGCATTCTCTCCTGATCTCTGGCCACACCTCCAGGGAACGCCCACGACAGCTCCCACCGACCCCTGATTGGTCAAAAGTAAAATGGCATAAAACATTCTATCTCTCTCATCGCACCTGAACTTCTGAAAAGCTGAACATAAAATGGTCCATATAAAACAGGGGTGTCAAAGATACGGCCCGTGGGCTTGATCCGGCCCGCGAGCACATTCAAACCGGCCTGCGAGGTGGTTTAAGTAAATACAATTTAAATTAAAATATAATTGTTTTATCTCAATCAACATTGAAATGACTAAAACTACATTGAAACTGTGTAGAAATGATAAAGGAGCTTCATTTACACCCTGTCCAGCTCGCTAACAGTCATCTCAACAAATGCTAGACAGTCAGGGAGCACAATCTTTTGTGCTCCTATAACTAATTTTGAGTGCGGTTCTACGGACCTCGGTGAAGACAGAATGCGGCCCATGGTGCAAAATGAGATTGACGCCCCTGATATAAAAACTAATCTGGCCAGAATCAGTGGCATCTTAATTGGGGAGGACGGGCTCGTGCTAATAACTGGAGCGGAATCTATGGAATGGTATCAAATACTTGGAAACAATGTGTTTGATGCCACTCCATTCCCTCCGTTCCAGACATTATTATGAGCCGTCCTCCCCTCAGCAGCCTCCCCCATTATCTGACCCGTAACCTTTGACTCCAGAGAGACTCACCTGCAGTGGATTGTCAGAGTCCGGTTGGCCTCCAGGACCAGCTGTCGACTCTTCACATCCAGAACAGGAACACTGAACTTCCCCTTAGGCACACTCTCCACTTTACCTGCAGGGCGAGAAAACAGAGATGTCTTATAGGCTGCAGGCAAGGCTGGCCCCCATACAGGGAGAGAGAACAGAGATGTCTTATAGGCTGCAGGCAAGGCTGGCCCCCATACAGGGAGAGAGAACAGAGATGTCTTATAGGCTGCAGGCCAGGCTGGCCCCCATACAGGGAGAGAGAACAGAGATGTCTTATAGGCTGCAGGCCAGGCTGGCCCCCATACAGGGAGAGAGAACAGAGATGTCTTATAGGCTGCAGGCAAGGCTGGCCCCCATACAGGGAGAGAGAACAGAGATATCTTATAGGCTGCAGGCCAGGCTGGCCCCCATACAGGGAGAGAGAACAGAGATGTCTTATAGGCTGCAGGCCAGGCTAGCCCCCATACAGGGAGAGAGAACAGAGATGTCTTATAGGCTGCAGGCGAAAATAAAGAACTTAGGCTGAAGCCTAGCTCTCCCTCATAAGGCTGGTCCCCATAAGCAGTGGTGGAAAAAGTACCCAAGTGTCATACATAAGTAAAAGATTCCTTTAATAGAAAATGACTCAAGTAAAAGTGAAAGTCAACCAGAAAAATACTACTTGAGTAACAGTCTAAAAGTATTTGGTTTTAAATATACTTAAGTATCAAAAGTAAATGTAATTGAAAAAATATACTTAAGTATCAAAAGTAAAAGTATAAATCACTTCACATTCCTTATAATAAGCAAATCAGATGGCAGAATTGCCTTTTTTATTTTTTTATTTATGGATAGCCTGGGGCACACTACAACACGCAGACATAATTTACAAATGAAGCATTTGTGTTTAGTGAGCCCTACAGATCAGAGGCAGTAGGGATGACCAGGGATGTTCTCTTGATAATTGAGTGAATTGGACCATTTTCCTGTCCTGTTAAGCATTCAAAATGTAACAAGTACTTTTGGGTGTCAGGGAAAATGTCTGGGGTAAAAGATTAATTATTTTATTTTGGAATGTAGGACTAATGTAATGTACGACTAATGTCATGCAGTCATACATACAAATATTTTTACTTAGGTACTTTACACCACTGCCCATATGTTGCTCAACAACCAGTAACTGATTGTGGGAGGAGATGACAATGACTGATATCTGAATCAGCAGTGCACAACGGTCAAACCTCTTTGAAAAAACAACTGAGGATAAGATTCTTATAAGAGGAGTTTGCTGCATTCCAACACGACTGACCACCACAGTGCTGATGACGGCACCCAACTGAATACAACATAATGGGCACAACAAAACCACCACCACTAGCACCATTGACCAATACCCCTGATCACTGTTACATTACTGCCCACAGCTCTGGTCCAGGGCGTTAGGGAATGAATGTGAACTAAAGCCCTGGACCAGAGCTATGCTGACCCCAAAACCCTGATCCAATAAACACTGTAGAACAATACAATAATTGACCACAGCACCGTGTTGACAAATCAACTGACAGTGTCATCACAGACACTCCCATGCAGCAATACCACTGACCCTCGTCACCTCCTCATTCCCATGCCAGTAAGACCACTTGAGGACCACAGTGGAAATGCGTGAGCACTAAGCAGCGTCACTGTTGTTTATCAAATGAAATCAACTCTCCACTTCATGGTAGCTGAGGTTAATTAATGAGAGATTAAGGGTGCTGTCCATCCACCCTTCCTTCCTCTCAGCCCAAAGGGAAATTTCATTCACACAGACACGTCCTTGAATCAGCCCAAGAAAACTAGTTCACACTGCTTCCTATTGGACCAAACACAAATCTAGTTCACACTGCATCCTAATGGAACAAACACAAACCTAGTTCACACTGCATCCTATTGGAACAAACACAAACCTAGTTCACACTGCATCCTATTGGAACAAACACAAACCTAGTTCACACTGCATCCTATTGGAACAAACACAAACCTAGTTCACACTGCATCCTATTTGAACGAACACATACCTAGTTCACACTGCATCCTATTGGAACAAACACAAATGTGGTTCCCACTCAGTGGTGGTCAGTGCCGTTTAAGATGAGGGAGGACAACATTTTTTTATGAACATGGCCTTATTTCTATTACAGCATATTGGATGACTGTCATTCATATTCCATTCACCCAGCTCAATGTAACAGCAATAGGTTTAGGCTACTACATGATACTCAAATTTTCCCTGTACCCATCATGAGGTTGCTACAACCTAGCCTACTAATGAAAGTTTACAACGTAGGCGCACGTGTACAGACAGTGACATTAAACAACGCCTTGCACACTCTTTCCTGCATCTAAATGATCTAAGATGTAATCATTAGTCCAACAGTTGCAAACGAGAGTTTCTATTGTAGAAATTCAGGTAGGTTTATCCCCGTTTGGATCTGTTTAAGAAAAGTTTTTCACCAGAATCTGCAGAATGAATACACAACTTGATCACGCGTAAACACAGTTCACAGTTTCATAGCAGCCACGTTGTATTCCTTCTCGCATCTACGTTATGCACTCTCCTAGGTCCTCCTGCTTTGGGTAAAGCCTTTCTTTGGGTCCTCCACGTCATAACCAGCATGTCAAGCATTCTCACTTTACCAAAATTAAACTTCACTTCAGTGTGCCAGTATGGTATCCTCTCTGTATCCCCCCCAATTACTAATATTCATTGTCATGGTTACCAGTGGATGTCCCCTTCAGAAGCTATAGTTTTACTTACTCTGGTAGTGTTTCCTCTGTTTCCACTCTTAGTCACACACACAGACGCACCCACACACACACACACACACACACACACACACACACACAGGGAGAGTCCTGCAGCAGAGTCTATATGTCGGTGTAAATAGTTTAAAGGAGGAAGGGAAGTCAAGTCTCTCTCAGCACGGGCCCAAGGGGCATTTCAACAGGCTGTAAAGTGGCCAGAAGCTTTCCCATGTTACTCAATACAGCTGGAGCTTTCATCCAACAAACCCTAGTGCCATTTCATACAAGTGGAGGATCAGTTGGAGTTCAAGGACATGACTGTTTAGAACCCCAGAATGTGCCTGCAGGACAGGAGTAAGTTACTGAGCTGGATGTAGCTTAAGATTACAAAAAGAGAATTTTGTAATAATTTCCCCTCAAGTTTTCCCTCAAGTGTTGTGCATTGCTATTCTAACCATGTAAAACACAGAAATCATTTTACAAAGCATGGCAACATTTGCATTTCATTGGAGGGACATAATAATGTTTGGCCTTCTATATCCTGTTTCCATGGTACAATGCATTATTTTCAGATCCTTATCAGACACCGCACACCATAACACAGTAGTAAGAAATAGAAACAGTATGGTAAATGCCACTGGTGTTTGCTCAGCTGGTATAAATGTGAAATATCTTTGATTAAATTGCAGTTTTATGTTTGTTTTGCCTAAACCAATACAGGCTCATATTTTTCTGTGTAATAAACGTAGGTCTATTGAATATGAAAAAAGCAAGGATTGTTCCTCAACTTGTTTCATTGGTCTACATCAAAAGTGCAATGATAGTAAACGACCAAATGAATAAAAAGTTAATTGATTTTGCTGACAATGTTTAACAATTAATTATATGAATTAAGTAATTAATTACTTCAGTTTATTATCTAACCCATTAAAATAGCTTGCATTAAAACTCAAACAACTAATTATGCAAATAAAAGACTGTATGTAGAAGACAATTGTGACATTATATCAGGTTTGACATGACAAAAAAACTCGGTCCATTTAGTAAAAATGTGTTGACCAATAACCATATGTCCTGCGCTACCCTCATACTTTATTCACACAGGAGCCAGTTCACCCCAGTTTCCTCCCCGTGCGTCTGTTTAAGCCATAAACGCTGATTAGCGCCATTTCCTGCGCTCTAGAAATGTTCCTAGTGCTGGTCATGACCCCGCACTCATTTATATTAGAACTTCCCTTTCACAAACTCATCAGCCTCAGGAAGTAACGCCCTGTGTGTGCCGATTCAACCGGGGCCAAAGCGCGCACAGAAAAGCGGATGCCAAGCCTGGCCACAGAGGTCCCCGTTATCCAAACAACTATCCCACAGGACAGGGCTTATCTACTAAACTACACTTAGCTGTAAAATAACCGCACTTCATCAACCACCACTGCCACACGACCACACTGATTTCTCAATGGTCCGATAAACGAGGCAGTAGACGGGAAAGCGTCAAAGAGCCTGGTCCTGTGGCCCCTTATGTTCAAAGCGCGGGATGTTGGCTAATCTGTCTGCCAAGTGCCAAGCGTTCGAAGAATGTTCCCCTGACGCCAATACTATCTTTTTAACATGGCTACACGCACGTTCCTCCTGATTATGTGGGAATCCATTTTACATGGTCGTGCACAATAGGCCTACCACCAAAAGATGGCAAGTTGGCAATGTACGCGCATCAGCATCCTCCTGCGTCAAGCATTCAGACAATAATTACGCATGATGCCTAATGTGTCCATAACAAATAGACGAATAACTATTCATAATTGTACTTTTTAAAAACACATTCAATCATATAATTAAGGAATACTTCATGTGATTTGTCCATAAGCGACAGAATGATGAGGGTGCGCTCTACAGGCATCCATGAAGGGGCTAGTTGCATCAGTGAACTCTCTACTCACCCTTTGCGAGCGCACTGCCAGCCAATCCACATAGAACCACGAAGATATAGCCAATCATGTTGTCCGTCTTCCCCGTCGCACTGAAGAAGAGGTATGTAAGAAAAAAAGTGTAACAGAGAGTTTAGTCCTTGTTCTCCAGAGAATAGAAAGCTACAGACAGCGCACCACCAGCCCACTCCTCGCTGCTGCTTCGCATTGACTCTGACGAGTAGGACAGGTTTCCTGAGGAGAGCAGAGCCGTGGTAGAACACGCTACAGGACACCACACACCAACTCCAGTAAAACGTTTTCCCATTGTGCTCTTGGGGACCGGTTTTATACAGTTCCCATAGCGACCGGATAACTGGCCTTCCAGTGACGTCCATCGACACACCCATGGCGCGTGAAAGCAGAGTCCCACGCCCGTACCCATTCTCACAGTCACTCAGGACTAATTAAAACAATGAAGACAACGTACTTATACGGAGACGCTGTTTGACCCACAAACACCAGACCATCACACGATTTACCCCAAAACATTGAGTAAGCAAAAGCATACCCAAGCAATTACGTGCGTAAATCTCAGTGCCTTCGGTGGCTGCTGGAAAGGTGGCAAGTAGGCAATGGGGTATAATGCAAACAGTGAGACTTGCTTGAGACAATTATCAGCTTTTGATCGGACCAATAATAGACTTTATTAACAAACATCACCAGAGCCTTCCTATCTCCACCACCTGGGTTCCTTCCCTATGACATTGGTGGGTGTGTGCAGTGGTGGAAAAAGTACCCAAATGTCATACTTGAGTAAAAGTAAAAATACTTTAACAGAAAATTGCTGAAGTAAAAGTGAAAGTCACCCAGTAAAATACTACTTGAGTAAAAGTCTAAAAACATTTGGTTTTAAATATACTTAAGTATCAAAAGTATATGTAAATGATAAATTATACTTAAGTATCAAAAGTATAAATCATTTCAAATTCCTCATATTAAGCTAACCAGACGGCACAATTTAAAAAAAATGTATTTATGGATAGCCAGGGGCACACTCCAACACTCAGACATCATTTACAAACGAAACATGTGTTTTTAGTGAGTCCACCAGATCAGAGGCAATAGGGATGACAAGGGACAATCTCTTGATAAGTGTGAATTGTACCATTTTCCTTTCCTGCTAAGCATTCAAAATGTACTTTTGGGTGTCAAGGAAAATGTATGAAGTAAGAAGTACATTATTTTCTTTAGGAATGTAGTGAAGTAAAATTAAAAGTTGTCAAAAATATTAATAGTAAAGTACAGAACCCCCCAAAACGGACTTAAGTAGTACTTTAAAGTATTTTTTACTAAAGTACTTTACACCACTGTGTGTATGCCAATTAGGACTACCTTACCTAGTGTCAGGCAAGTACATTTCATACACTTATTCATGGAAACAGCATGACACTGAGGTGGCAAGTGCTCTAAGCATATGAGTCATATCAGTATTGCATATTAGTATAATATTGCAGTATTGCATATTAGTTACAATGCGGTATGCAAACCGCATTGTAACGATGACCGTAGACCACAGGAGGTTGGTGTCACTTTAATTGGGGAGGACGTGATCTTGGTAATGGCTGGAGCAGAATTAGTGGAATGGTATCAAATACATCAAACACATAGTTTCCATGTGTTTGAAGCCATTCCATTGACTCCGTTCCAGCCACAATCATTGGTTTGAATGGGGGACTCCCGTTCTATTCTATGCATTTAATCCAGTCTGATAGGCAAAATCCAGATAAATAACTTTTGAAAAACTGGCCCATGTGTATAGACAATATATAGACAATAGTGCCACCTAGAGAGAGACTCATTGAATGACATATGATGGTTTGAACTTTACAACGTAGTACATCAGGGGCGTCAAACTCCTTCCATGGAGGGCAGAGTGTCTGACGGTTTTTGTTTTTTCCTTTCAGTTACGACCAAGACAATCAGATCAGGGGAGTTCCTTACTAATTAGTGACCTTATTTCATCAATCAAGTACAAGGGTGGAGCGAAAACCCGCTGACAAATTTGAGTTTTTTGGTTCCAACTGCGGTGTCCTTGTGAGACACGGTGTGGGTGAATGGATGATCTCCGCATGTGTTTTTCCCATGTCTTTTTCCCACCGTAAAGCATGGAGAAGGAGTGGGGTGGTGTGGTGTGGGGGTGCTTTGCTGGTGACACTGTCTGTGATTTATTTAGAATTCAAGGCACACTTAACCAGCATGGCTACCACAGCATTCTGCAGCGAAAGGGCTATTTTACCAACAAGAAGAGTGATGAAGTGCTGCATCAGATGACCTGGCCTCCACAATCCCTCGACCTCAACCAAATTGAGATGGTTTGGGATGAGTGGGACCGCAGAGTGAACGAAAAGCAACAAACAAGTGCTCAGCATATGTGGGAACTCCGCCAAGACTGTTGGAAAAGCATTCCAGGTGAAGCTGGTTGAGAGAATGCCAAGAGTGTGCAAAGCTGTCATCAAGGCAAAGGGTGGCTATTTGAAGAATCTCAAATATAAAATATATTTTGATTTGTTTAACACCTTTTTGGTTACTACATGATTCATAGCTTTGATGTCTTCACTATTATTCTACAATGTAGAAAATAGTAAAAATAAAGAAAAACCCTTGAATGTTTTATACAGTTCCCATAGCGACCGGATAACTGGCCTTCCAGGGACGTCCATCGACACACCCATGGCGCGTGAAAGCAGAGTCCCACGCCCGTACCCATTCTCACAGTCACTCAGGACTAATTAAAACAATGAAGACAACGTACTTATACGGAGACATATACCATACAAAGACATACTTTAAACAAACACATACTACATACAAAGATATACTATATACAAAGACATATACTATACACAAATACATACTACATTCAATAAACAAAGACATATACAAAGCATACTATATACAAATACATGTACTATACAAAGACAAACAAGAAAAGAATAGTTAAGACGACATAACACAAGGCAAGAAAACAAAACGTACAGGCACAATGATGACACACAAATGGAACATACCATAGAAGCGTTCTGTTTAATATAGATTTAAGTCCTTCAATATTCTAAATATAAAATGAATAATCTGGATTGTTTTTGACATGAACATCTTAAAATGTGGTATAAAAATCTTTGAAATGGAAGAGGTGATTAAGGTGTAATGTCATACAACGACCACTGTGAAGAGCTGGTCTCTTCGACAGAGGGGCAGCATTGAGTAGTACCATCATGACTAAACGATTAAACACACTTTGACAAAAGAGTGGTTGAGGGTAGCTGAAGGATGAGATTGAAAACAAACAAAAGATAACTATTGTAAAATACACTGTGTCCGTAAAATGTATATAGTATGTAGAAGCTGGAAGTAGAAGCCTAAGTGTTGTCCATTAGTTTACTCCAATTAGGAGAGGGGTGGTAGGGTTAGGGAAAATAATAACGGAGGAAATCGCCACCGCCCAACCTCGCTGCTTTCTCTTCCCCAATCGTCTAATCTAGACATTCTGTGGGTCCACGTACCAACGTAAATTCACCGAATCTGTTATCTTTCATCGATCGGGAGCGCTCGCTTCAAACCTATTATGTTAAGTCAATGTACAATGATCACGGCCCTACAGCTCATCACAGGCCAATTGCGTCATTGATGAATGGTTAAAATGTAAGGAAATGACTTGTACATATGAAGACAAACCTGGAAGGATGAAATATGAAACGTAATTATTTGCTGAATTGATAAATCCTGATATCAAACTGATTGATATTGTAGATTGAATAACTGATCGATTTATTTGCCTTATCATTATCATGATGGTTATGACCCTAAATCAATAAATCATGCTTCATATTGGGTTCCTATTGAACTGAATTACCTCATTATGTTAATAATGAGAATGATTGTTACTTTTGTGATTAGGAATTTGATTGGATACATGTTAATCCGTTTCCTTTGTTATGCAGCACAGACAAACTATCCAGTAAATATACTTACTACCTTGTGGTTAAAGGAATTCCTGCCTCAGTCTCCTCCATTCCTGTCACCTGACCTGTGTTTTTCCTACTCCTTTTGCTATTCTCTTTTTATAATCTTCCCGGTTTTGACCCCTGCCTTCTTTCCCTAACCCTTCGGTACCTTTTGGCCTCTGAACTGGTTTTGACCTTTTGCCTGTCCACAACCAGTCTCTTGCCTTACCCCATTGGATTAATAAATATTGTAAGAATCCAACAATCTGCCTCCTGTGTCTGCATCTGGGTCTCGCCTTGTGTCATGATAATTGGCAGTCATCCTACCTGTCCAGCTACCCACACAGATTCCAATAATCTTGTCAACATCTTACTTTCAAAGTCTTAGTTAGCAGTCATCATTGTGAATCAAGTCGACAATCTACTGGCAAATCCTTTTTAAATAATGAACAGAAATTATAGATAAAACGTATCTGTGCTCATCGGCCATTGGACATGAAGATTACAGAACAAGTTGGAAATCGCAAATTCAACAATGAGTCGTTTGGAAGGAGTCACTGCAAGCATTGCAAAGCAACCAGTAGCCTGCTATTCAGTGGAGTGGCTGTTTCTTTCCCAGAGTTCCCACCATAAATCCAGAGAATGATAGACTTTGATGACACAGTTTGATGACAAAATTTGCCCACAAAGGACCGCCGCGTGTCAAGGTTCGTGTGTGGCTGGTGCATGACTAGTCAGGCGCAGGAGAACAGGACTGAGTGAGCAAAGCACTTTACTCAGTGAATCAAACGCAAAACAAGCGAGGCATAAATAAAACGCACCAGCCGGACCGAAAACGGCTTAACAATAAACAATCACACACAAAGACATGGGGGAAAACAGAGGGTTAAATACACAACAGATAATGATGTGGAATGCAAACCAGGTGTGTGAAAAACAAGACAAGACAAATGTATAATGAAAAGTGGATCGGTGATGATTAGAAGACCGGTGACGTCGACCGCCGAATGCCGCACCAACGAGGAGGGGAACCGAATTCAGTCGAAGTCGTGACACCGCGCCACCTTCATGTTTAAGTGAGCACATCACAAGCCAAGGTGAGTCCAACAATGCCTTGTATGCTGCTGCATAAATGATGTAATATATTTGGGAGATATGTATACTGTAGCTAAGAAAGTAATACTAAGCGTATGTTGTGTAGTAAGCTGTTAGTAGACCATGTGCCTCACCCTAATAATTTGGTCTATTTTCACCTCTTAATTTAAACTAACGTTACTGTTCTGACTCGGTGGTGCTGCACATATAGCCTATAACCAGTTTTTCAGAAATGTCATCTAATATTGTAAGAGGTTTCATTGTCTGCTTATCTGCCCCCTTTATTTATCCTACGGTTCTGACTTGGTGTACAGGAAAAATACTGTAAGAGAAGCCCATGCTCTGCATTCTGTTGCTGTACATTTAAAAAGTACTGAACACATTTTTTATTTTTTTATTTCTCATTTACAACTGCGACCTGGCCAAGATAAAGCAAAGCAGTGCACCACAAACAACAACACAGAGTTACACATGGAATAAACAAACGTACAGTCAATAACACAATAGAAAAAATCTATATACAGTGTGTGCAAATGAGGTAAGATTAGGGAGGTAAGGCAATAAATAGGCCGTAGTGGCGAAGTAATTACAATTTAGCAACACTGGAGTGATAGATGTGCAGAAGATGAATGTGCAAGTAGAGATACTGGGGTGCAAAGGAGCAGAAAAATAAATAACAATATGGGGATGAAGTAGTTGGATGGGCTATTTACAGATGGGCTATGTACAGGTGCAATGATCTGTGTGCTGCTCTGACAGCTGATGCTTAAAGTTAGTGAGGGAGATATGAGTCTCCAGCTTCAGTGATTTTTGCAATTCGTTCCAGTCACGGAAAGCAGAGAACTGGAAGGAAAGGCGGCCAAAGGAGGAATTGGCTTTGGAGGTGACCAGTGAAATATACCTGCTGGAGCGCGTGCTACGGGTGGGTGCTGCTATGGTGACCAGTGAGCTGAGATAAGGCGGGGTTTTACCTAACAAAGACTTATAGATGACCTGGAGACAGTGGGTTTGGCGATGAATATGAAGCAAGGGCCAGCCAACGAGAGCATACAGGTCACAGTGGTGGGTAGTATATGGGGCTTTGGTGACAAAACAGATGGCACTGTGATAGACAGCATCCAATTTGCTGAGTAGAGTGTTGGAGGCTATTTTGTAAATGACATCACCGAAGTCAAGGATCGGTAGGATAGTTCGTTTTACGAGGGCATGTTTGGCAGCATGAGTGAAGGATGCTTTGTTGCAAAAATAGAACTGTTTGGCCATAATGACCATCATTATGTTTGGAGGAAAAAGGGGGAGGCTTGAAAGCCAAAGAACACCATCCCAACTGTCAAGCACGGGGGTGGCAGCATCATGTTGTGTGGTGCTTTGCTGCAGGAGGGACTGGTGCACTTCACAAAATAGATGGCATCATGAGGGAGGAAAATTATGTGGATTTATTGAAGCAACTTCTCAAGACATCAGTCAGGAAGTTAAAGCTTGGTTGCAAATGGGTCTTCCAAATGGACAATGACCCCAAGCATACTTCCAAAGTTGTGTCAAAATGGCTTAAGGACACCAAAGTCAAGGTATTGGAGTGGCCATCACAAAGCCCTGACCTCAATCCCATAAAAAAATTGTGGTCAGAACTGAAAAAGTGTGTGTGGGCAAGGAGGGCTACAAACCTGACTCAGTTACACCAGCTCTGTCAGGGGGAATCGGCCAAAATTCACTCAACTTATTGTGGGAAACTTGTGGAAGGCTAACACAAAACATTTGACCCAAGTTAAACAATTTAAAGGCAATGCTACTAAATACTAATTGAGTGTATGTAAACTTCTGACCCACTGGGAATGTGATGAAAGAAATAAAAGCTGAAATAAATCATTCTCTCTACTATTATTCTGACATTTCACATTCTTAAAATAAAGTGGTGATCCTAACTGACCTAAAACAGGGAATTTTTACTACGATTAAATGTCAGGAATTGTGAAAAACAGAGTTTAAATGTATTTGGCTAAGGTGTATGTAAACTTCCGACTTCAACTGTAGTTACATTGACTACGTCCGTCTTAGCTCGCTCATTATTGTCTTAATCGAAATTACGGAATGCCTCTTATCCGCTCATCGTTCCCTTATGCCATAGTTTGTACATCTCAATTGTCAGTAGAAACCACATTTTTAAAGCAAGTCAGCCATATCAGCTATGTTTTTTTAAAAAGGCAGTAAACGAGGCTGAATTAATAGTTTCGCTGCCAGACAAGGCTGATAGCCAGATGTAGCGTTGGTAAGGATTCCCTCCATGGTGCTGAAAAAGAAAGCTCTGTTGTTGGGACAGTTTTATGTAGGCCCTAACAGTTTGTGGGCACCGCTTGTCGCCGTTATAGTGCAATTAATTGTAAGGCCAAACCAGCAGAGGGAGCCATCACCTGAGTACTGACTGTGCTCCACTCCCCCTGGCTTCCTCTGCACCAATTTCCTGTTTGGTTGACTATTTAACCTGTAAATATGCCTAGACTCATTGCGAAGTATTGCCAGTTATCCTGCCTTACCGAGCGTTCTGATCACCTGTTTGACTGATGTTTATGTTACGATCTCTTGCCTGCCTACTGACCTATGCCTATTGGATTACCCCTTTGGATGACGACAGATCTGACTGCTTCTCTGGTTTTGACCCTCTGCCTGCCTTCTCGTATATGTTCCAGCAACCTGCCCTGAATAAACTTCCGCACATGGATTCTAACTCTGCCTCAGCGTATTCGTTACATTAATGTATTGTTTATTGTTGTGAAGAGTCTTTGCTGGCATGCATCTAAAACAATTTGGGGGAGTTTGCCCAACCAAGATTTACATGCTAAAATTGCCCCTGATACACACACACACACACACACACGAGTGTGCAAAGCTGTCATCAAGGCAAAGGGTGGCTACTTTGAAGAATCTCAAATATTAAATATATTTAGATTTGTTTAACACTTTTTTGGTTACTACATGATTCCATATGTGTTATTTCATAGTTTGGATGTCTTCACTATTATTCTACAATGTAGAAAATAATAAAAATAAAGAAAAACCCTGGAATGAGTAGGTGTGTCAACTTTGACTGGTACTGTGTGTATGTGAATATACAGCTCTGGAGAAAATTAAGAGACCACTGCAAAATGATCAGTTTCTCTTTTGTTTTATTCTATAAACTACTGACAACATTTCTCCCAAATTCCAAATAAAAATATTGTAATTTAGAGCATTTGGTCAAAATAAAAATAAAAATAAAAATGCAGTGTTGTCAGACCTCAAATAATGCTTAGAAAATAAAACAAGAAACAAGCGACAGTGTCTCGCACTTACTGTGACATTTTGTGGAGGATCGGTGATGATCTGGGGGTGCTTCAGCAAGGCTGGAATCGGGCATATTTGTCTTTGTGAAGGACGCATGAATCAAGCCACGTACAAGGTTGTCCTGGAAGAAAACTTGCTTCCTTCTGCTCCAACTATGTTCCCCAACTCTGAGGATTGGACAATGCTCCATGCCACACAGCCAGGTCAATCAAGGTGTGGATAGAGGACCACCAGATCAAGACCCTGTCATGGCCAGCCCAATCTCCAGCCTGAACCCCATTCAAAAAGTCTGGAATGTGATCAAGAGGAAGATGGATGGTCACAAGCTATCAAACAAAGCCGAGCTGCTTGAATTGTTGTGCCAGGAGTGGCATAAAGTCACCCAACATCAATGTGAAAGACTGGTGGAGAGCATGCCAAGACGCATGAAAGCTGTGATTGAAAGTCAGGGTTATTCCACCAAATATAGATTTCTGAACCAGTGGCAGTTCTAGACCATTTCAACTGGGGGGGCCAAGCTGTGGCCAGTTAATAATGATGTCAGTGACAGGGGACTGGTATGATGGGGTAACAGTTAATAATGATGTCAGTGACAGGAGGACTGGTATGATGGGGGTAACAGTTAATAATGGTGTCAGTGACAGGAGGACTGGTATGATGGGGGTAAAGTTAATAATGATGTCAGTGACAGGGGACTGGTATGATGGGTGGTTAATAGTTAATAATGATGTCAGTGACAGGAGGACTGGTATGATGGGTGGTTAATAGTTAATAATGATGTCAGTGACAGGAGGACTGGTATGATTGGGGGTAACAGTTAATAATGGTGTCAGTGACAGGAGGACTGGTATGATGGGGGTAACAGTTAATAATGGTGTCAGTGACAGGAGGACTGGTATGATGGGGGTAACAGTTAATAATGATGTCAGTGACAGGAGGACTGGTATGATGGGGGTAACAGTTAATAATGATGTCAGTGACAGGGGACTGGTATGATGGGTGGTTAATAGTTAATAATGATGTCAGTGACAGGAGGACTGGTATGATGGGTGGTTAATAGTTAATAATGATGTCAGTGACAGGAGGACTGGTATGATTGGGGGTAACAGTTAATAATGGTGTCAGTGACAGGAGGACTGGTATGATGGGGGTAACAGTTAATAATGGTGTCAGTGACAGGAGGACTGGTATGATGGGGGTAACAGTTAATAATGATGTCAGTGACAGGAGGACTGGTATGATGGGGGTAATAGTTAATAATGATGTCAGTGACAGGAGGACTGGTATGATGGGGGTAACAGTTAATAATGATGTCAGTGACAGGAGGACTGGTATGATTGGGGGTAACAGTTAATAATGATGTCAGTGACAGGAGGACTGGAATGATGGGGGTAACAGTTAATAAGGATGTCAGTGACAGGAGGACTGGTATGATGGGGGTAACAGTTAATAATGATGTCAGTGAAGGGAATGATAACAGTTAATAATGATGTCAGTGACAGGAGGACTGGTATGATGGGGGTAACAGTTAATAATGATGTCAGTGACAGGAGGACTGGTATGATGGGGGTAACAGTTAATAATGATGTCAGTGACAGGAGGACTGGTATGATGGGGGTAACAGTTAATAATGATGTCAGTGACAGGAGGACTGGTATGATGGGGGTAACAGTTAATAATGATGTCAGTGACAGGAGGACTGGTATGATGGGGGTAATAGTTCATAATGATGTCAGTGACAGGGGACTGGTATGATGGGGGTAATAGTTAATAATGATGTCAGTGACAGGAGGACTGGTCTGATGGGGGTAACAGTTAATAATGATGTCAGTGACAGGAGGACTGGTATGATGGGGGTAACAGTTAATAATGATGTCAGTGACAGGAGGACTGGTATGATGGGGGTAATAGTTCATAATGATGTCAGTGACAGGGGACTGGTATGATGGGGGTAACAGTTAATAATGATGTCAGTGACAGGAGGACTGGTATGATGGGGGTAATAGTTAATAATGATGTCAGTGACAGGAGGACTGGTATGATGGGGGTAACAGTTAATAATGA
Organism: Brachymystax lenok tsinlingensis; assembly: GCA_030435695.1. Classification (NCBI taxonomy): domain Eukaryota; kingdom Metazoa; phylum Chordata; class Actinopteri; order Salmoniformes; family Salmonidae; genus Brachymystax; species Brachymystax lenok. The sequence continues at coordinate 14,520,309 of CM059814.1, forward strand.
TGTCAGTCACAGGAGGACTGGTATGATGGGGGTAACAGTTAATAATGATGTCAGTGACAGGAGGACTGGTATGATGGGGGTAATAGTTAATAATGATGTCAGTGACAGGAGGACTGGTATGATGGGGGTAACAGTTAATAATGATGTCAGTGACAGGAGGACTGGTATGATGGGGGTAATAGTTAATAATGATGTCAGTGACAGGAGGACTGGTATGATGGGGGTAACAGTTAATAATGATGTCAGTCACAGGAGGACTAGTATGATGGGGTAACAGTTAATAAGGATGTCAGTGACAGGAGGACTGGTATGATGGGGGTAATAGTTAATAATGATGTAAGTGACAGGAGGACTGGTATGATGGGGGTAATAGTTCATAATGATGTAAGTGACAGGAGGACTGGTATGATGGGGGGGTAATAGTTCATAATGATGTAAGTGACAGGGGGACAGGTACGATGAGGGGGTGTAATCGTTAATAATGATGTCCCCTTACCTAACATGCATCCACTCCTCCCTGCAGGTTGCCAGCAGACAGCAGTTCGGGAGTGACAGCATCGACCTTGTTAACACAGGAACTCAGGGATGCTTTACATCATAATTCATTCATAGACAGTAAGAAATTATGTGCAAGCACCTGGAACTCAACAGAACTCTAGCTGCCAAATACAACCCGGATTCCAAAGAGACCAAAGTACACGTTGTCTGTTTACTGCCAGGTATCCAACATCAGGCATTAACCCTGGGCGGCCCTTACCATCCTCCATCAGGACCCCCCAGCCTGTGACGTAGCAGCTGGTCCAGATGGTGAAGGCGTGGGAGGTGGCGATGTCGTAGTCACAGCTGAGCTGGTCGTACTGGGAGTGGAGGATGATATGATGAGTCTGTCTGGTTGCTGCAGAGTTACTGGCTCTGTTCCTCACACACATACACATGCCCATGTAGGCACGCCACGACCGCAAGTCTGAACACATACACACGCACACATGTTAGCAGGGACTAACACATGTCAGCAGACATACATACACACAGATACACTATATATACAAAAGTATGTGGACACCTCTTCAAATTTGTGGATTCTGCAATTTCAGCCACACCCGTTGCTGATGGGTGTATAAAATTGAGCAAAGAGCCATGAAATCTCCATAGACAAGCATTGGCAGTAGAATGGCCTTACTGAAGAGCTCAGTGACTTTCAACCTGGCACCGTCATAGGATGCCACCTTTCAAACAAGTCAGTTTGTCAAATCTCTGCCCTGCTAAAGCTGCCCTGGTCAACTTTTAAGTGATGTTATTGTGAAGTGGAAATGTCTAGGAGCAACAACGGCTCAGCCGTGAAGTGGTAGGCCCACACAAGCTCACAGAATGGGACCGCTGAGTGCTGAAACGTGTCTGTCCTCGGTTGCAACACTCACTGCCTCTGGAAGCAACGTCAGCACAATAACTGTTCGTTTGGAGCTTCATGAAATGGGTTTCCATGGCTGAGCAGCCACACACAAGCCTAAGATCATCATGTGCAAAACTAAGCCTCAGCTGGAGTGGTGGAAAGCTCACCGCCATTGGACTCTGGAGCAGTAAAAACGCAAGTGACAAATCACGCTTCACCATCTGGCAGTCGATGAATCCGTCCATCGGTGTCATAGTGCCAACTGTAAAGTTTGGTGGAAGAAGAATAACGGTCTGGGTCTGTTTTTCATGGTTCGGGCTAGGCCCCTTAGTCCAGTAAAAGGAAATGTTAATGCTACAGCATACAAAAACATTCTAGACGATTCTGTGATTCCAACTTTGTGAAAACAGTTTGGGGAAGGCCCTTTCCTGTTTCAGCATGAAAATTTCCCCCCATGCACAAAGCGAGGTCCATACAGAAATGGTTTGTCGAGATCGGTGTGGAAGAACTTGACTGTCCTGCACAGAGCCCTGACCTCAACCCCATCGGACATCTTTTGGATGAATTGGAACGCCAACTGCGAGCCAGGGCTAATCGCCCAACATCAGTGTCCGACCTCACTAATGCTCGTGTCTGAATGGAAGCAGGTCCCCTCAGCAATGTTCCAACATCTAGTGGAAAGCCTTCCCAGAAGAGTGGAGGCTGTTATAGCAGCAAAGGGGGGACCAACTCCATAATAATGCCCATGATTTTGGAATGAGATGTTCGACGAGCAGGTGTCCACTTACTTTTGGTCATGTAGTGTATCTTACCTGTTACACCTCCTAGACATACAGTACTGTACACCTCACTACACCTCATGTCATTTGTAGAAATAACAATTTTACTGACTGTTCAAAGGTGGCCTGTTGTCCAGGTGAGGTGTATTATGGGAATGAACGGTGAGCCGGCCTCACAGCAGCCAGTGTAACAGCCAGAGTAAATGTGGACACAGCAGCAAGGAGGCCGACTGTGGTGAGTACCCTACACACACAGCTGCACCACACACTAATGATTTATTCAAAGCTCTGCTTATAAACTGCTTATAAACATAATTTCATTGCTTGTTCAAGATTGTGTAAGGGTTGTTGTTTATGCTTTGGGGTATTCATTATGCCAGCTGCATGGAGGACTGATCTGTGGTAAGGACAGCCCCTCTCCCCATTTCTGTGTGTGTGTGTGTGTGTGTGTGCTCCAGGACAGGTGCTCACTCTGTTGTCCCCCCATCAGGTAAATGCTACCACGTGTCCCAGCGATCGTCATGGAGATCAGGTATCCAGGCAATGGTGCCTGACAGAAACACCCTAGGCAGAAGCAGTGGTTTAGATGCAGGAATGTGGCTGCAGGGTGTGTAGGGGATTTCTTGTCACTAGCCTCAGAGGTGGAGAGAGGTGTTACTTCACTGAACTACACACACAGTAAATACATAATGTGGATGTTGTGTGTATGTCTCCTGGGGTGTGTACTCCCCCATATGGTCCAGCTTCAGTCCAGGTTGGGCAGGGTAGTAGGGAGAGGACAGGGAGCTGTTCCAGGAGGACAGGGAGCCTCCACAACCTACAGGGGGCGACGGTGACACAGACCACACATCAACAGGGAGCGCTACTTCTGCTTTATAAGACACGATATTACATAAGACTTGTAGTAAGACCTATTGTAAATATTTAATAGGATAACGCAGATGCTAAGCCAAAGCTTTAGCTTCGTGGGCTAACATGGTATTGAGCACAGATGACCGCAGTTCTGTACCTGGCCAGTAACAATAGCCCCATGTTACAGAGGTCTAATGCACAGTAGTAGTGTGTCTGATCTGCTTTGGGGATGGCCTGGAAGTAGGCCTTCAAGATGTCTCCATCTCTCCAGGCTCAGGGTACGGTTGTTTCAGACTCACCAGGCTCAGGGTACGATTTTTACTGACTCACCAGGCTCAGGGTACGGTTGTTTCAGACTCACCAGGCTCAGGGTACGGTTGTTTCAGACTCACCAGGCTCAGGGTACGGTTGTTTCAGACTCACCAGGCTCAGGGTACGGTTGTTTCTGACTCACCAGGCTCAGGGTACGGTTGTTTCAGACTTATCAGGCTCAGGGTACGGTTGTTTCAGACTCACTAGGCTCAGGGTACGGTTGTTTCTGACTCACCAGGCTCAGGGTACGGTTGTTTCTGACTCACCAGGCTCAGGGTACGGTTGTTTCAGACTCACCAGGCTCAGGGTACGGTTGTTTCAGACTCACCAGGCTCAGGGTACGGTTGTTTCTGACTTACCAGGCTCAGGGTACGGTTGTTTCAGACTCACCAGGCTCAGGGTACGGTTGTTTCTGACTCACCAGGCTCAGGGTACGGTTGTTTCAGACTCACCAGGCTCAGGGTACGGTTGTTTCAGACTCACCAGGCTCAGGGTACGATTTTTACTGACTCACCAGGCTCAGGGTACGATTTTTACTGACTCACCAGGCTCAGGGTACGATTTTTACTGACTCATCAGGCTCAGGGTAAGGTTGTTTCCGACTCATCAGGCTCAGGGTACGGTTGTTTCAGACTCACCAGGCTCAGGGTACGGTTGTTTCTGACTCACCAGGCTCAGGGTACGGTTGTTTCCGACTCACCAGGCTCAGGGTACGGTTGTTTCTGACTCACCAGGCTCAGGGTACGGTTGTTTCAGACTCACCAGGCTCAGGGTAAGGTTGTTTCCGACTCATCAGGCTCAGGGTACGGTTGTTTCAGACTCACCAGGCTCAGGGTAAGGTTGTTTCCGACTCACCAGGCTCAGGGTACGGTTGTTACCCTACCTTGCATAAAGATCAAAGGCCATCGCTATGAAGAGGGAAAGATTGGTTGGAGTGTGGGGTTGGCACCACCAAGGTTGTGGGTTCTCACATGTATAGATCACTATGTTATGTTATACCATACATGTTATTAGCACATTATGTTAACTGGAAGTGTCTTTGGGTGAAGTGTCTGATAAAGGACCATGTCTGTATAATTATGTTTTAAGAAGGATACTGACTTCTTCACCTTGAACCCCAGCTGCCACTTAGCACTCTGTAGAGAGTTCTGCAGGGAGTTGAGGTTCTTGATTTTATCTGCCTTGTCTTCTGAGTCATAGTCATCAGAGTAAACCTGCACAGGGATACAGAATGGAGTTTAAAGGGCCTGAGAATCAAGAATAAACTCTACTAAAGGATTCTGGGAGCTGTAGTCCAGAGAGAGTTTACAGCAACTCCAGTACCCGGCAGGTTGGGTGTGTTGTCATGCACACGCTCAGGACTCCACCGCTGGATCTCCATAGCAACGCAGTCCGGGCCCGAGAACTTACTTCAGTAGAACAAGTTCAGTCCTCCTGCTCCCTGTCAACACACACACACACACAGTCTATTAAACACACGTGCGCGCACACACACACACACACACACACACACACACACACAGAAGCAAACACATTTACAAAGGTACTACATACATTAACAGTGATTTTTTTCAGGAAGAGTTTCATGGTGTTTCACATCAAGGGCTCACCTGAAGACACTAATTCCTGAACAATATGAGAAGCTTTTAGTTTAAATGATTCATTCAAATTTCCTACTGAACGTGGCAGTGATGTGATATCACAGTGACATCACAACACCAGAGCACCTAGTGGAACCTGCAACCTGAACACAAAAGCCCTGTTCTTTCTTTTGTGTGTGTGTGTGTGTGTGTGTGTGTGTGTGTGTGTGTGTGTGTGTGTGCGCACACCCATGCGTATGTCTGTGTTTTTGTGGATATGTGTGTGTGCATGTGTTTTTGTGGATATGTGTGTGTGTGTGTGGTTTTTGGCAGCACAGAGGTCCATTTTCTCCATATCTCCCAGTCAGCCATGTAGAGGTAGACCCTGGGACAGGGTGGTATGGGTGTGGCCCTGGGTTTAGAGAGACCTAATACGGTAACAGAGACCAGCACAACGCCACACTAACTACACCATTACAGCCACATTGCAGAAATGACTGCAGATGACTTATTAGGACTTTTAACCCTATTAACCTTACCATATACAGTATATGAACCTGCCTGATGGTCTATCTATCTCCTCTCCCCTCCCAATGCCTAGCACTCTCTCATAATACTCATCTCCTTGAATCCTGATCCCTTCCTCTCCATCAATCTCAGCCAATCAGCTGTTCCCCTCTCTTTCTGTCTCCACCCCTGGCCCTAAATCCATCTCCTACCCCTCTCTCTTCTCACTCCTCCATCACGTTTCCCAATACCTTCCCCCCTCTTTTTCCTCACTCCTCCCTCACTTCTCTCTCTCCTTACTCTTCCCTCACTCCTCCCAATCCCTTCCCCTCTCTCTCTCCTCACTCCCCCTCTCTTACTCCTTTCTATCTATCTATTTATCATCCTCCTCCTCTGTCTGTCTGTGGTCTCTGTCTCTGTCTCTGTCTCTCTGTGTCTCTGTGTCTCTGTGTCTCTGTGTCTCTGTGTCTCTGTCTCTCTCTCTGTCTGTCTCTCTCTCTCTGTCTCTGTCTCTCTCTCTCTGTCTCTGTCTCAGGCAGTGAGACACAGAGCAGCTAATTGTGTGAAAGCCACACAGACAATGTTTCTTCCTCTCACTCTAGCTGCCTAGGCCCTGCTGTACTCACATACACTGGGCTTTTCCTTGTCGCTGAAAAGGAAACAGTCCCTAGGGGCCTCGGACCTCAGGGCCCCAGGACTAACACACACAGACCTGGGATCCTGTTACACACCCACTTTACATTCAACGCTGAGACACAGAATGAAGAAGTGGTTGGGGGGAGAGAAAGATGGGAGCGGAGAAGGGAAAGAGAAACCAGCAGCCTTCCTGAGTGGAATCAGTACCACTGCCAACAAAATTCTTTAAATGCCAAATAGATGCATAGCATTCAGGAGTATGCTCTAAAATGTTCTAATCTAGACTGACATTCTGAGAGAGTGAGAGAGTGAGGGAAGCATCCTCTGAGAGCATCACAGGATAGGACAGGACAAGGACAGTAGAAAGACAGGACAGAATAGGACAATGACAGGTTAGGATAGGATATGATGGGACAAGGACAAGATAGGACAAGGATAGGACAGGGCAGGATAGGGCAGGACAAGGATAGGACAGGGCAGGATAGGGCAGGACAAGGACAGGTTTTGGATTTATTGAACGTATGCATCAAACTGTATGCGTGGGTGGGTTGACAGAAATAGTAGCAGAAGGTGCATGTTGAACTTTTGTTGCATACATATCCAGATGATGCTGCATACTATCTTGCGCAATGACGTTGCCGGTTTGAACGAAGCGACAGGTTAGGATAGGATAGGACAAGGACAGGATAGGACAAGTACAGGCCAAGGCTAGGACAGGACAAACAAAAGGACAGGAAAAGGACAGGATAGGACAATGACAGGACAAGGAAAGGACAAACCAAAGGACAAGACAAGGACAGGCTAGGACAAGGACAGGTTAGGATTAAATAGGACAGGACATGGAGATGATAGGACAGGACAGGACATGATAAGACAAGGACAGGTTGAAACAGGTTAGGAGAGGATAGGACAAGGTCAGGATAGGACAAACCCAAGGACAGGTTATGAGAGGATAGGATAGGACAAGGTCAGGGAAAGGCTGGGACAGGACTAACCAAAGGACAGGATAGGACAAGGCCAATAACATAATGGCTTAGAACCTGAGCCTGGAGGCGGTACTATGGAGAGGCGGGATCAGTCAGGTCCAATGAGATGCTCATGTTGGCAAATCCCACGCTGCCACCAAGGTAGAACACTGAAGGGGCGGAGCTTGGAGCCAAACACATTATTGTTAAACTGTTTAAAATAAAATAATTAAAGCATTGCTTATAAGACCATTTATAAAAAGGGAGGGCTGGATCCACACACACACACACACACAGGCTCCCCAGAATTGCGCACTCCTGCCACCATCATTATGCACACCTTCCTTCCCCCGTCACTCGCATCAGCGATTATTGGACTCACCTGGACTCAATCACCTCTGTCATTATCACCCCTATATATGTCTGGTTCCCCACTCTGTTCCCTGCTTCAGCATTGACTGTGCCTGTCTTGCTACCTGTCTGTTCCCGATTAAAATGTTGACTCCCCGTACCTGCCTTTCATCTCCGGCGTTCGTCCCTACAAGGGTGTTGTGACTCGGACGCAGGATGGGTGTAAGCTTCTGGTTCTGGTATTCTTGTTTTAAGCCTATCCCAAACCTTATCCCTTACCTTAACCATTCTGACATAATGCCTAACCTTTTGAATTCAGAGTTAATGCCTAAACTTAACCTTGGAATGATACAGAGAAGTAACCAAACACTTTTGAAATTTTACGTTTGGAACAACTTCGAAATGTGATGTTTGAGAAACATGGATAAACATATTCTGATGTGAAACTGTGAGAGCTTGTTGCATCACATCACACCACACAATCCCCCTCTCTCTATGTCTGTACAGTGTCTCTCGTTATCTCTGTCTGTCTCTCAATCTCTTACTGTCTCTCACTCTCTCTTTCTCTGTTCCTCAGTCTCCCAGGGAGATTGAGAGAGCATGAAAGATTTAACCAGACACCTAACAGTAGCTTACATTTTTTTTAAGTTTCAAATTCAAAAGGTACTTTACCCTAAATGTAAACAACCCAGTACCCACCTTTCCATTCCACCATGTACTGTTAACTAAGTGCAGTAGGGTAAACAGACAACTAAATCACGTTACAGAGAGCGACAACAGCAGTGAACCGTCCTTTGTTTCTGAAGGAATTGAAGTACCGGTAAAACATTTGGCGTCTTGGCAGGATTCCCTGAGGGAGCGCATAAAGCGTGGCTCGAGGGGTCTGCTTTCCCACGGCCTCGTGCAGCAGTGTCAGCACTCAATCAAGCGGCGCACTCTGAACCGACATTCATGAGAGCAAGAACCCGATACCCCTAGAGACCGATTTTACAATTAAGATGAACCAGAAGTTCTTGGTCACCGACTCATATCCATTACCGGTGAACCAGCACATACAGCACATCCAATTATATTAAGAGAAACGCGCAATGCATGAAAGACCTATCATCTCATCATGGGAACTTTTTTCCTTGTGACAGGTAGGCCTACATTTGCTGCAGTATAGTCTATGCTACAGTAATATAAAGACCGAATGCGCGTCTAATTTTACACTTCTCCATCAGGCTTTCGGGGGACTCCTTGTTTTTTAATTGTAAAGATTGTTATTTTTAAAATTGCAGCTGCAGAGTTTTAAAACAGCCTATCACTCGTATATCGTTGCTTTAAATCAGTGCACACGCCAGCACTCTCTCGCAGTCTCTCTCTCTCCATCAACTCCATTCAAATTGCATCCAAAATAGATAATCCTGCTATAGTTAAGCAACAAGGCCCGAGGAGGTGTGGTATATGGCCAATATACCACAGCTAAGGACTGTTCTTACGCATGACGCTACGCAGAGTACCTGGACACAGACCTTAGCTGCAGTGGAGGTTCTAGACCCTTTCAACTGGGGGGGCCAAGCTGGGGCCAGTTGTACTGTTAGAGGGGCCAGTTACATTAGACGTTATTGTTGTCATATTGTTTTCTTCACTTCATTGCAGGCATTAGTAGGCAAAAGACCATGTCCCTCTAGTAAATGTGTGGGTTTAATTAGTGTTCCGCGTTGCCACTGTCTAATAACGGATGTAAAAAAAGAACGATAGCAAAAATGTGTTGTGCAAAAATTATTTCATACTCCACATTTAGGGGGGCCACAAGGGGGTCCAAAATTGTTGTCACAGGGGCACTGGCCCCCTGGCCCCCTCCGAGAACCGCCAGTGCTTAGCTGGGATATATAGACATTTTTTCACAAACCCCAGAGGCGCCTTATTGGTATTATAAACTGGAAATTAGAGCAATAAAAAATAATATTTGTCATACCCGTGGTATACAGTCTGATATACCACGGCTGTCAGCCAATCAGATTTCTGGGCTTGAACCACCCAGTTTATAAATTGATATATAGCCCTATATATATACACACTACCATTCAAAGGTTTGGGGTCACTTAGAAATGTTCTTGTTTTTGAAAGAAAATAAAAAATTTTGTCCATTAAAATATCAAATTGATCAGAAATACAGTGTAGACATTGTTAATGTAAATGACTATTGTAGCTGGAAATGGCTGATTTTTAATGGAATATCTACATAGGTGTACAGAGGCCCATTATCAGCAACCATCATTCCTGTGTTCCAATGGCACGTTGTGTTAGCTAATCCAAGTTTATAATATAAGGATTATCTATTTTGGATGCAATTTGAATGGAGTTGATGGAGAGAGAGAGACTGCGAGAGAGTGCTGGCGTGTGCACTGATTTAAAGCAACGATATACGAGTGATAGGCTGTTTTAAAACTCTGCAGCTGCAATTAAAAAAATGAGAAATTGCCAAGAAACTGAAGATCTTGTACAACCCTGTGTACTACTCCCTTCACAGAACAGCACAAACCGTCTCTAACCAGAATAGAAAGAGGAGTGGGAGGCCCCAGTGCACAACTGACCAAGAGGACAAGTACATTAGAGTGTCTAGTTTGAGAAACAGATGCCTCACAAGTCCTCAACTGGCAGCTTCATTAAACAGTACCCACAAAACACCAGTCTCAACGTCAACAGTGAAGAGGAGACTCCGGGATTCTGGCCTTCTAGGCAGAGTTCCTCTGTCCAGTGTCTGTGTTCTTTTGCCCATTTTAATCTTTTAGTTTTAATGGCCAGTCTGAGATATGGCTTTTTCTTTGCAACTCTGACTGAGTCTCTGAGGACAGCTCCCACACACTCACCATTAATGAGTCTTCAGGCTGGTGAGGACTGAGTCTTTGAGGATAGCTCCCACACACTCGCCATTGTTGAGTATGGAGTCTTCAGGCTGGTGAGGACAAAGTCTCTGAGGACAGCTCCCACTAACTCACCATTAATGAGTCTTCAGGCTAGTGAGGACTTGGTCTCTGAGGATAGCTCTCACACACTCGCCATAAATATTCGACGGAAGAGTCCTTATTAAAAGCAGTAGGCTGGATCACTGTACAGGTTGCATCACCAGGTATGTGGTCAGTTTCCATGTCTCAAAGTAACGCCATCGTTTGTAATCTCAAACCGCGCGCAACACTTAACCTATCGTGAGATAGGGTACAGATCCTCTCCATGGCAACGGAAATGACTCCCCTTTATAGGAGTCAGTCACACACTGTAAATGCATTTATTCTTAGTGAATGGCGTAAGCCTACGTTTTCGATTTAAGTAGGCTACTTAAAGCACATTTTATGGCGACCACTCGGTTGGTATGGCTGCACAATGACCGTTCTACTAGTCACTGAGACCTAACCTAATTTGGTTAAATATTCAATTTATTCCCATTCACCTACACTAGATAACATTCCAATAATATGCTATATTTACACTAGCACTGTCCCCTTGAGACGCATTGCCTTAGCTGTAATCTCCACCTGTCTGCCCGACGTCCTCGCGCTCTTTCCCACGACAACGGCACAGGGACATTAATTACCTCGCGCCTCTCATATCACCGGATCGTTAGCTTCAGAGTGCCATCTACCATTTATAGTCTTCCATTCTCTTAAAGGTAAAATCTAGACTTGGAAAAGGCAGGCCTGTGTATGCTACTGGCTAAACCGTGCTGCTGTGGGGGCCTCGCTCTCTACCTGAGCCGCCAGGTGAACGTAACCAGACCCGACCGCACAGATGAGCCGCTGTGGGAACCAGTGACCACACAGAATACAACGTGACCTGCGCCAGATACTCTGTTAGCTGTGGCTCATTCAGTGGGATCATCTGTGATATAATTCATGTGATTATAGCAGATCTGTGTATGGTACATTTCCACAGTAACCGAAGTACCTGAGGGGTATACAACAAATCAGGATCACACTTTTTCAGTCAGGCCCCCCTTCCAGCATTGTGGAACATCTCTTTCCCCTCTGCGCGCTCTACCGACACAAGCACTGTTCATAACATGAACCATTCACACCCTTCTTTGGCAGAGAAAATGTTGCAGGTTCTAAAGCTTATTTCCTGCAATTCTACACATTTTGTCATGAGGTGTGGGACCATTTTTGCCATTTTTAAAGCTACTTTTCTTGCAATGCTATACATTTTACCATGTTAATGTGTATTTGTGATATTCGATTGACAAACAATCTATGGGCTCAAAAACGTAGCTGACATGGGCTAGTTGATATGGACATTTCTGATAAGTTATAAATAGCTCTCTAAGGTCTGCAATGACTGACATGACAAGAGGATTCTACTTGTGCATTCGACTATTACAATTTCCAAGATTAAGTTGAAAGCAGGACTGAGTTTTTTTTTTGTTGGGAGGGGGCAGCTATTATTTGTCTGGGATCAGATATTCTATTCCACTTAAGAGATCATTTTCAAAACAAGGTATGTTTTTTCACAACCAACCAACAAAATGACATCACTTGTATTTGGTACAAGAGTTTATTTACAACAGTGATAACAGGGTTAGTGCGTGTGTAAACCTGTGTGTGTACACTGTCCTGTAGGTGTGTGTGGGTGCGTACACTGTCCTGTGTGTACGTGTGTGTGTCTACACTGTTGTGTGTGTGTTGTGCTTTCACAAACTCCAACAGGGTCCAGCCTCAGAGAAATAAACTACAACCAAGGTAGCAGGTAAATATTACACTGGTAATTTAAAAGCTGAACGTGTAGTACATCATTGCCATAATTACTATAATACAGGTTTCTGCTAGGCGGTTGGGTGTAAAGGAATCTCAGACTACAAAACAGCATCTTCACCACAGTAGCAACATGGAGGGAGTCCGTCTGTATGTATATTAAGTCCAGGCACTGATTTAACTAGACAAATAAAAACAGACATAAAAAGAATGGACAAACAATACAGAAACAAAACACACAGATATATTGACACTTTAAGAGGCAACACAAACACATTGATAAAACACACATTTCACAAAGTAGTACGCGCACAGATACTGTCCTGTGGGTCCATAACTGTACGTTTTTCTTTGAGTTATCAGGACGATTCTAGGCGTGTTCAGACCATTTAGAGTCAGGACCAGGCGAGAGAGGGAGAGGGGAGGGGAGGGGAGAGGGGAGGGGAGGGGGGGGGGTCCTCACTTCCTGAAGAAGGCGTGTCGGGTGAAGGTGTACCACAGGTGGGTGGGCTTTCGCTTGGGCTCGGCCAATGTGAACACCTGCTGCTGAGGCACACTGGTTGGCACGGTAACGTGGCGCTGGTGAATTGGATGCAGGGGCTGGTGGTGGGGCGGAACATTGCCAGAGTAGCCAATGGCTGTGGAGGAAATAGAAAACACAACATTTTTAAAACATTATTTGCAATAGTGATGAATCCCAAACCACATGCACAGCAATCGTAAGAACACAAAAGCATGAATTATTAATGTTTACTCTTCATTTTCCCTTGTCGGGATTTCCTCGCATTGAAGATTGCTTGTTTTCGCTGCGTTTCACTGATCTTCATTCCTGTCATGAAAGAATAAAAAAATACCAGACAATCACGTCATTCAACATGCACGGACACATTCTCCTCTTCCCAACAACCCCTGCTCTCGTCTCCTCCCCTTTCCTTTCCCTCCTCCATTCCACCCCTCCTCACCCATCTCTTGGTCCTCCTGTACCCTCCATCTCTCCCTGGCGAAGGCCTGCAGCCAGCGCTGTCTGTCCTGGGGCTTTCTGCAGCAGAGGTAACACAGGGTCTCCAGAGTGGAGCTGTTCCGGAGCCGCAGGGCGTTCTTCAGCGAGATGCCCAGCTCAGGGTCCCTGCCGTCAGGCATCTCCAGCAGCTCCGTGTGGTCCATGTCCAGGCGGCCACGGTAGTGCAGCAGGTCGCGGCGCAGCACATCCTTCTTACAGAACACCAGCTGGTGGTCGAACAGGAAGAAGCTGCGCTGCTGTGTCTTGTTGCCCTGGCAGACGATCCGGGTCAGCTCTCCAGAGTGGATCAGCTCCGAGCTGCGGTCCAACACATCTGCTCCCTGACAGGCACAATGACAGAGAGACAGACATTCATTAGGTGCGTTGCATTCGTTGTTAGATCACACAGTGATGACAGGGATAACATCTGTCTGCTACAGTAATAATACATCTGTTAGACTGTCTCACCTCCCAGCGTAGGATGGCCACTTGCCAGTGAGCGATGGCGTCAACACTCTCCAGCCGCCTCTTCCCCTCATTGATGAGGCTCGCCACGTTCTTCATCGCCTGGTACGCATCACTCACTCCACCGTAGTCACTACAGCACACAACATCAACAGCATTGGAGAGTGTGAAAAGGTTTGTGTGTGTGTGTGTGTGTGTGTGTGTGTGTGTATATACACGTGTGTGCTGTGAAGTTTGTGAAGTGTGTGTTGTGGCTTACCTGTGGTCTTTAGGGGTGTATTTGAGCAGCTCTCCCAGCTGCAGGGGGTACTTGCAGATCTTCTGGACGGGCGTGAGCAGGAAGCCAGCGATGGAGATGTCAATCATCTGCTGCAGAAGCCGGCAGGCCTCAAAGAAGTGCTTGTACCTGCCCAGCTTCATGAGGCGCTGCAGCTCCCCACACGCTGCAGGGTGGGTGTTACAGTACTCAGAGTAGATGGAAAAACCCTCCCCCTGAGAGAGGGAGAGAGAGGGGAGAGAGAGAGAGAGAGGAAAGAGAGATAAGAGCAAGAGGGAAGAGCGAGAGAGGGAAGAGAGGCGAGAGAGAGGAGAGAAAGAGAGTGTTAAATAAAACCTTACCAAATAGGGATGTGACTGATTTGAAATGTATACAGTGCAATGTTTTGGAAAAATGCTGTATTTAGTAATACAATCTGTGTATGTGTGTAGAAAGGTAGAACGTACTTGTAAGAGGAAACAGGCTCCTATCTCACTGAGGTGAGGCTGGTCTGTGTTGTACTTCTTCTCCAGGTCTTTGAGGAACTGTCTCTGGAACTTGTAGATGTCCTCGATGTTACTGAAGATGGTCTTCAGCTGCAGCTCAGTGAACATGCCTGGGTTTTTACCACATTGACGGATATAGCCCTGGGAAAAGCATTAGATATTGTCAGATGTTTTAGTTGTAACAAGGAATAACCATTACTATGGAGTTGCGGTCAATGCAAGGTTTGTCCAGCAGGGGGAGCACCAATGAAGCTGGTGGAAATCCAGAGCCCTAGGGAGATTGTCATTTGGGTAAAAGTCAGTCTTCTTCTCTCCTTGACTCCTCTGTCCTCTCCTCTGTGACCCGGAAACTGAGTGGTCGAGAAGTGTCAAATTGAACACAATGGAGTCTACTCCCCTCCTCCATTTCCTACTTCAACAGATGATGCACAAGAGTGTCCTTGCGGCAGATAGCACGGAAGTGCTACAACCCCTTTGAATCAGGTGTTCTCAAAGGAGCAAAACATGCATACATAGAAAAATATGCTACTTATCCTTGTATCTATAAAATGTGTTGCACAACTAGCTGTTTTATCACTTTACACATTTATTCTGGAATTTCACCCGTTCAAACTTCATTTGCCGGATGACGGGTGAGTGGAAGAAAAGGAGTTTCATTTCATACAAACGCATTAGTTTCCACATTTCCTCTCCCCCGCTCCTCGGTTACCTTTGACCTTTTTTCCAAAAAGAGGAAAGGAGAGGACAGAAGAGCAGGAGAGAAAAACCATTGTAAATTCTACCCTAGCGGTAATGTCAGTGACGATGGAGGAGAGACAGGTTAGGGTCGAGCCTCCACCCACCTCACAGATGTCCCGGAGGTGTTTTATGTAGACGCGTTCTGTGTTCATGATCTCTTTGACCACGTTGGTCCTCATCTGGTGGCGGTGCTCAGCGCTGTGTGTGTCCCGGGGGGCAGTGTGTGGGTTCTCCTGGTCCAGAGCACAACGCTCTACACTCTCCGCTCCAGAGTCCTCCTCCTGGTTCACACGCACCTGTCGAATCACACACACGTTACCTGGTGAACCACAGAGTCATCTGTAAATGAAACCCTGTTAACCCAACCTACATCCTTATGGTAACATTAGAAACACCCTGTATGGTTAACAAGCCCCTGTCCGTTGCCAACAATCCCCAACAGGGGCAATTATCAAGCCGTCACCCCCAGTCAATTAACTGGCCTCACCATGGTTACCATAGCTTGCCTAATTAAGATGCAACTGTAAATCAACACAAGTCACCAGGGAAACCCCCGAAACGTCTGAACCCACACTACCCTTTCCTTGAACACACACTACTAAGGGGCTGGGTTGCAGCCAAGACAGCTGGCAGGGTCTAGCGTAAACATCAATTACACAGAGGGCAGAATGTCTACTTAAGACAAAACATGGACGCTTCTTGTATTTTCTTGCTTCCTGATCCGAGCCGTTCATTTCAATGGCTTGTTCAGAAAGTTGTTTTGTTTTTGACCTCTGTTTGCTTCATGACCTGACCGGTTAGTATCTTGTTGTGAAAAAAGATCAATAAAAACACAAAGAACTGTTAAATAATTGACTTTGACAGATTTTTTCTTTTCAATGCCACAGGGCTAGTGCACAAATGTGTTGACTCAGTGTTGTCTTACCCTGACGAAGCTGGAGGGGAACCAGGCCTCCCTGTCTGCCCCCATGCCCCACCACCAGTCCTTGTGAGGGGCCTCCAGCACCCGGATCACATCCCCCGCCTTGAACGCCAGCTCCTGCTCCTCCATTGTCACATGGTCCCACAGGGCCTCTGCATACACAGCTTGACCCTTGCTGATCCACTGAGAGAGCGAGAGAGAAAGGGGGAAGAGAGAAGGGGAGGGTTACCGAGTCAGGGTTACAGAGTCAGGGTTACCGAGCTTATGTAATGACAGACACGCACAGATAAATACAGAATTACATGCACAGCATACTCATGTCTGACACACAGATTACGCTTGGACTTGGGACACCAGAGCTGTGTCCAAACTCAGACCAAAACAGATCACTCACACTGTCACACACACACACCAGGGATTGCAGAAACGGCATATTGACTTGGAGACATTTATCCAATGTTCCCTCTAAACTGCGCTCATGCGCAGTAGCCCCCAGACCGCTGCGCAGAAATATCAGCCCACAGAGAGAAGTACGAGATTGAAATTCACTCAACGACTGGTCGATCTCCAAGGCATCCCTAGTCGATCGCCAAACATTTCTGTAAAAAACCCAACTATTTGGATTTATTATGGAGTGGAAGTAGGTAGGAAGCCTTGTGTTCCTATTTTTATTTTTTTGTTAGTCTCAGGCTGTTGACAGTAGGTGCACCCAATTCAGCTGCCATGCGTGCCGGGTAGGCCAACTGTAGCCATTTTGAACCATTTCATGTGTCTGAAGGTACAAATTCTGCCTTACCGGCAGGCCCAGAGAGCAAATCAAGTTTTAAAATGTTTAAAATGATCACCGAATTCCTGCAAAGTGCTGCTGTTTTATGAGTTCATGTTCTTACTCAGCCCTGTCAACACTTTCTTCAACACTTTTATAAGCCATAAAATGCACATTCTACCTATTTCCACTCAGCACTACAACAAGCAAAGCAGCAGTAATGAATGAGTAGGAAAGTGTATTTATAGGCTTGCGTTATTATTAGCGGCTTGGGTCTTTTTTTAATATCAAGGAATATTTCACTTTCTCTGTTCATAGGAGTAACATGAATTTGTGCATGAGGCAGAAATAATGCGGTGCGACTCGAGTTTCCCCATCACCTGGAAGACTGTGTCCCTTTTTGGTCAGTGGAGGAAAGGGAGAGCGGAGGGATGTTGAGAGGCGGACCCACTGTCTGCTGCTCTCTCCCTCCGCTGAGACTGACCTTCAGATGCAGGCAATTAAAGCAAAGCCAATATGTGGTGATAATGTATTGGGCCTATAGCTTACTGCACAATCCTCATTGGTACAGCACTGTTTATAATTGGTTAATGTTGCATAGGCTTACTTGTAAAAAAAAAAAATATCTGAGCTGTTGATCTCGGCTTGCATTTAGACTCGGCGATCTAGATTCAGAAAAAGGTTGGTGACCACTGTTTTCCCTGTTAACACTATCAACGTTTCTCTTTACTGTGGCAATTGTGATCGAATCAACACAATATTATCCACGTTCAACGCAACATACCAAAACAAACTATGCAAGAGCTTTTGTTGTAGGCAGAACGCATCGGAGTAGGATTCTATTGCATTGACACGCATTACTCAGCCTGTACTCTACACAGACCGGTGCAGCGTAAACAATCAGAGCTGCAGTAGGCCTACATGCAAATAGACCATTGCCATATATGGATCTGCGCCATTTACTTTCAACAGGACTGTGTTCACAGCATGAGCGGTCGTGAGTAAGGCTGCGGCGATCACAAAATTGTTAGCCGGTGATGGTCAAGCGAATAACTGTCAGTCTCACGGTAATTGACCGTTAATTAACATAAACACATTTAGCATCTCCTGGCTTCCACACATTTTAAAAAGTCAAATAAATCCATGTAATATTGTCTACACCTTCACAATAAATCCATTATTTATTTTAGACAGGTCTAAAGAAGCATGATATGAAGAAAATGTAGTCTATTTCAGAAGAAAATAATAGCATACTCAAGAGTGGTCCTGATGTGGCTATGCCAAAATTCTGTGGGCTACACTAGTTCATTTAGCAGACAAGATTTGCTTATAATTCTGTGGGATTATTTTATAGTATGATAAATACAATTGAACAAAGCTGAAGAAAATATAAATATTTTTTCCAAATGATGGAGTGCGCACATTTGGCTATTCTGTGTTGGAACAGTTAAAGAAATAGGTATTCCTATATGCTTAATTTAGAGTTATTAATGTAACTTTAGTTGTTCTACAAACGTTGATCTATAAGTTTTGATTTTTAATACATTGTAAGGCATGAGCTCTGCATAGTTTTTTGCGCAGGCTGTACACACTCCAATAATCTCTCAATCACAATTTGACAAGCACTTGATAATGCCTCGAATTTCACGGCGGAATCCCCTAAGTGGCCGTAACGCACCCTAAAAAAAATCCATGCATTTTGCGTCCCGGAGTGCTGTGTTTTGCTCTTCTCCCTGAGTGTGCCGCGCAGCCCGAAGAGTCTCTCACTGTCAGGTGATCGGGTCTTTCTCACAGGCTACAAATTAAGACCGACACGTCGGGGACGCAACTTCGCGCGTCCTTATCCAATTCTAGATGCATATTGAAGATATTGGAAGAACTGTTCACATTTACTTTGAACAGAAAAAGCACGAGCCTATTTTAAATCTACTATCCCCCATAGTACAAAAGTCGACCTATTCTATTATGTGCGAGAAATAAATATTCTAAAAATAGTCTTGGACATTTGCGATAGATCCCAAATTAATACAACCACTAACATCAAAAAAACTTCATACAATGTGTCTGACGCAATAGATCAGAACGTTTATCTTAAAATGTTGATAAACCATTAGGGAATTTCTTCATATTATAAAGCGTGAATGTTCCATTAGCGGAAAAAAAAATATCAGGTGACCTCAAATGCAATTATGCATGTAAATGCTTTTATTATAAACGGCGCATTTTTAATGGTGGAAATTATCTTCCCCAAACTCACATATGCCAGTAAGGCTCTACACCCCTTGTAAAACAGATTCATGCGCATCGTTTTAAGAAGTTATTTGGCCACTTCAGTTGTGATACAAACCTTATTAAAACATATTGGCCTATGGGCTAGGCTACATAGATGTGCAACTATGAAAAAGTCACAAAATATATTCACTACCGTTCAAAAGTTTGGGGTAACTTAGTCCATTGTTTTAGAAAGAAAAGCAACTTTTGTGTTCATTAAAATAACATCAAATTCAGAATTACAGTGCAGACGTTGTTAAATGTTGTAAATGACTATTGCCGCTGGAAACGGCTGATCTTTAATGGAATATCTACATAGGTGTACAGAGGCCCATTATCAGCAACCATCACTCCTGTGTTCCAATGGCACGTTGTGTTAGCTAATCCAAGTTTATCATTTTAAACGGCTAATTGATCATTAGAAAATCATTTTGCAATTATACTAGCACAGCTGAAAACTGTTGTTTTGATTAAAAAAGCAATAAAACTGGCCTTCTTTAGACTGGTTGAGTATCTGGAGCATCAGCATTCGTGGGTTCAATTACAGGATCAAAATGGCCAGAAACAAAGACCTTTCTTCTGAAACTCATCAGTCTATTCTTGTCTTGAGAAATGAAGGCTATTCCATAAGAGAAATTGCCAAGAAACTGAATATCTCGTACAACGCTGTGTACTACTCCCTTCACAGAAGAGCGCAAACTGGCTCTAACCAGAATAGAAAAAGGAGTGGGAGGCCCCAGTGCACAACTGAGCAAGAGGACAAATACATTAGTGTCTAGTTTGAGAAACAGACACCTTACAAGTCCTCAACTGGCAGCTTCATTAAATAGTACCCGCAAAACACCAGTCTCAACGTCAACAGTGAAGAGGCGACTCCGGGATGCTGGCCTTCTAGGCAGAGTTGCAAAGAAAAAGCCAAATCTCAGACTGGCCAATAAAAATAAAAGATTAAGATGGGCAAAAGAACAGACACTGGACTGATGAACTCTGTACAGAGCTTTGTTTTGTCTTCAAGGGGCACTGTTGTATTTTGAGACAGGCTTGAATAAGCTAAGTAGCCAATAGGCAGAGGGTAGCATAATTTGTCTGATTCTCTGTAATAATTATATGGGAATAATAATGCATTTTATTTTGTAAAGTGGTTTCTTGCATCAAACAACAACTCTTTCAGTCACCTCCTTGTCTGAAGGACAAGTAAATAAACAGGTTAATGTCAGGCCCTGCATGTTTTTTTCCCAAAGGTCTCATGGAATGTAGGCCTACATTGAACACCACACATTGGCTGCTACTGTAGGCTGAATGATTGAACAGCTATTTCCATGTTAAGATGTTATCCATTTTCTCCATTGTTTTTGATGGTAGGCCACTCTGGTAGGCCTACATTATGATCAAATAGCCACAGTAGCCTACTTGACCACTGTTAAAACTAACTTAAAGCAGGTACAGCCTCAGTGTTCAGAGTAAACGCGCGCTGGAAGTTGCACAGTATTTCCCCAACATTCAAGTTTCCGCTCAGCAGACCTGAAATTTGCTCAGTGACAAAACAATTAGAGGGAACATTGGTTACATCTGTTGCCAGGAACAGCTGAAGAACATTGGTATTGCTGAATGCATCCTGCAATTTAACACACAGGCAGGCAGGTAGATAAGCAGCACACCTGGTTGAGAGCAGACAGCCCCACCCCAGGCTGCAGGTACGTTGTGACATCACTGAGCTCATCGAAGCTCCCCTCCTCTTCACTCACACTGTCACCATCCACCGCTGCACAACACTCTGAGCCTCCATCTGCTGTGGGGAGGAGAGAGTTAGTACAGTTACACACATCAGACATGCTCTCACACACACACACACACAAACAAAACTCTCTACACCAGGGATCATCAACTACATTCAGCCGCGGGCCGATTTTTTATTGAGTGGATAGTTGGGGGGCTGCGACATAATTACAAATCATTTGTAGAAGGCAAATTGACCGCAAGAAGCCCAAACAGATATGTTTGACTAAAACATATTCACTTCAAACCTTTCTTACATTTGTATACGATCACATTTCACTATTATGCGTGGGAATACTTAGGAACAGATTTCCTAAAATAAAATCATTTGGAGCTGGTTTCCTGGTGTTTTTAGTCTATGTCCAACAAAGGTGTTGGTTGTTTTTGCTTAGAAAACTTTGGGGGGACAAATAAAACCACCCGCGGGCCAGTTGGGGAACCCTCCTCTACACATTACACACTCTGGAAAGATGGTAAACACTAATTTTACACACTAATTTTCAAAGCTCTCCCAGACCTGCCAACCCTGTCCAACTTTTTAGAGTACCAGACGGGCACGGCAAATTGGAGATTCATGTGGTTAGACAAACATTATGCATCACACCTGGTTCAGTTCAGTCCTCTGAAAAGGTATTTACAAAACATAAATAAAAGATTCATACTGATAAGTACAGAACATATAAAATAAATATATGTTTTGTAGAATTAGCACAGATTGTATGTTTATTCCATTACATGTACAGTGTAGAATGGAGATAATTATCTATAAAAATGTTCTTAGCACATGCCCCCAAGTTCAATCTCTATAGCAGAGGAACGCTAGTCACCTCTCAAACAGGGCCAATCACTAAGGCCAGCTCACAAGTATTGGCTTTTTAGACACGGTTCCTAATCAACACTAAAAGCCAAATTCACTTTGAAAACATAAAACAAATGATCACGTCGACACAGACCGCAAACTGGCTACACAAAGCTTAAGTAGGCTACCGCAAAGGGAATCTGACCGCGGTTCAGTAGGCTACCGAAAAGGGAATCTGACCGCTGTTCAGTAGGCTACCGCAAAGGGAATCTGACCGCTGTTCAGTAGGCTACCGCAAAGGGAATCTGACCGCTGTTCAGTAGGCTACCGCAAAGGGAATCTGACCGCTGTTCAGTAGGCTACCGCAAAGAGAATCTGAACGCTGTTCAGTAGGCTAGTTCGCTAGAAGAGTCCGCTGTTTCAGCCTATGTAAAGGTGTCTATTGTATTTCTTTGCAGCGCATACATCATTTCAGATATTCGAAATTGATAAAATCTCAAATCTATTGCTAAGGCATTTTAGAAGCATTGCCTCTATAGCTAATACCTGACACTCATTCATTCTTCATCGCGCAGTCTAAACTCCCAACTCCATTTAATGCCAAGATGTTTATATTTATTTTTATTATACTTTTGTGATGATTTTTGTGACGTGGATCATAATTACTGTTACAGTCTATCAGGTTGCGTGATCCTCGTAATGTTACGTGGAAAATACAACTAATGGGACGCAGAATTAAACGTATATCACACTCGCACAAATGCGACCAGTTATTTTTCATATTTGCATTTAATTTCTTTCACTAGCAAATGCCAGTGAACTGCTGGCACTTTAGAGCCCACTGAATGTCCATCTTATGTTCACTAACGTTAGCTTGAAACAACACACGGAGTAGAAAAGGGATTTGTCCATGTGTTTACGTACAGCTGACAGTCGGCAAACTCAGCATCACAACAAACAGGAGGAGGGGCAGACACGAGGCAGCTACGTCCAATAATGATGTATTAATCTGTCCGTTGACACAAACTCCGTACATGTCTGTGTGTTGCAGCTCGAGAAACGAGATGTTACATTTACTCAGTTGATTATTATTATTTTAAAAATATAAATAAAAATCAGGGCCTATTCATTTCTGCGTACTTGTAACTCGGATCTCGTACACGGACAGAATTGTGTAATTGGTACACAAAATGCATGCATGTTGTCCGGTCTGCTCTCCTCTGCTCTTCTTTTACAGATATTCTACCCCTCTGCCTCTCCATCTTTATTCCTCCCTCACCACTGAGGACTCTGTGTAGTTTGCGTCGTCCAAGGCGGTCCAGTCCGATGGGGGTGCTCTGGGAGAAGGTGGAGGGGCGGAACCTGGCCGACACAGCCCTGTAGGAGGGCACCTGGTGGGACGGGACAGGGGGGCGTGACAGGGGCTAGAGAGACATGGAGAGGACAGTGTTAGGGGCCTTTGGGAACGTCCAAGGGTTTTGCACCTCAATCACAAACGGCATTATTTGACATACTGTGTATTACAAATCTCTCAGTATATCTAGCCATTGTTAAACAGTGAGGTGCTTACAGACGGCAGGCGGTCCTCTCTCTCCTCAGCTCCAGGTGAAGAGTACAGATCCACTCCTCCAATCACAGACATAGGCCGTCTTCTCCGGCACTGTAGATCTCCATTCATATTGTAGTTCTCTTGGCTGTCACTGTCCTGCGAGCCTCCATTACCTTTGAAGTCCTGACAGGGAGTTCCATTTGTAGTTCTCTCCTCAAGATGTAGCTCCGCCTCCTCCTCGGGGATGGCATACTTCCTGGCAACCAGCTGAGCGTAGTCAGAGATTGGCCGAGGCCTCGATCGACCCGCCCTCCGCCTGGGGGTGACGGACGTGGACGTTTCCGTTGCGCCTGTTGCCGTGGGTGATGTGGTTAACATGGGTGAGGTGGGAGAATCTAGGGAACATGTTGGGATGAGAGGGGTACCGGTGGCTGAAGGAGAGGGCACCTCTTCACCCCCTAATAGTGCCGCTCTGCCCTGTTCGTCTGACGTGTCCTGCAGGTAAGAGCAAGTTGAAAGGTCAAATTTGATGTCCCACAATGCCTGCTCCTAACATTAAACGCATCCTCAGGAAAGAATGTCTGTTAATCAAAAACAGAGCATGCCGTTTAGCTGACGTGTCAAATGTGGAAAGTCAGTACTAATGTCAGTAATATGGAATACTTATTTTTGCACATTCTTCTCCCATATCACTTAACGTAAAAAGTCTTATCAAATTGTATGTGTACACACAAGAAGGAGCAACAGAAGAGAACACATTTCCTCCTATTTAGGTTACTGCCCATGAGAAAAAATGTGCAATGGTTAGTCTGTAACTGACCAGAGAGCTTACTAGTATACTGTACTGGTTTAGTTTGTTTAATTTGTTTGTCATTGGTATTGGTTTGTCAGAAGAGATATGTTCTCTTACCTCCTGCTCCACCTGATCTTGGTCTGGTCTGGTCCATATGCACTGGAAAGGTACACAGTAGATCAGCACCATGGTCAAACACCAACACACTCACAGGCCTCTGTCCCGAGGTCTGGGTCTGCCTCTCCTTTAGTCCTCTACTGCACAGTTCCCCTGCCTGCTTCTCTCTCTTCAACCAATAAAAATCTGCTAATTTTCCTCCATCTTATCAACTAAAATCTGCCATCATGGTTCTCAATCAAATAAACCAATGTTCTGATTGATCTTCAGTTCTCTAACAACCCAGACAGTGTATTATTCCTGGTTGTGTCGGTAGTGTTTTCCTAGATCTCTCTGTAAACTCTCCCAGGCCCAGCGTGACTAGTGGACTTTGTCCCTGTGGCCTGCCTGCCTGTTGTTGAGGGCAGAGCGGGGAAGGGAGGGGACAGCATTTCTCTTACTGATAACCAGCCAGCCAGCCACAGCACACTGGAACGGGAGCCCCGCTTGCTTATGCAACCAATCCCACCACCAATCATAAACAATACCTAATAATTAACTGTGCCTGTTCTGCTCCTTCAGATTGGTCGGCCTCTACAGCTGGCCTACACTTGACCCTGCTGGGGCTGTGGCTGCTGGGAGTCACGCAATCACAGTGGGGACAAATACACTAGGCCGACACTTATGAAGACACAGAGAAAGTGACAGATGTGACACAGGGCTAGGGCCAATCAGCTGGGCTGTAAAGCCTGATTGACAACTGACTTGACCAATCATGTGGGACAGGAACTTTGGACTAGGCATGGGCACGCAACGTTGGATTCTTTGGTTAGCTAGAGACACGCGCCTCCACTCACTTATCTAAATGACTTTAAGAGACCTGACATAATCAAAGACCACTTCATAAACCACCAGATTTCTCCACTACTACGTCCCATTTCATAAGACAAGGGTCACTGCCAGAAGATCGAATTATTAGGATAAAGTCCTTGCAACGGATCATTCTGCTCCAACTGATAAGGATGAGACTGTCTGCCTTCACCCCCATGACAACGTTTCACTATCCTTCCCTTTGAGCCCGCTGGATAAATAGGAATGAGATGTCACAACCAGCATATCGCTTTCACCTGATGATGCCTTTCAGATCAGTAGTCCAGCCATTCCAGTAGGACTGAGCCAGTGTAGCAGATTAGAGCATCAAAGTATTATCTTACCTGCTTTGGTTCCATCTTGACATCTGCGTTGACCTCTGGCTGGTGTTTGCTGTGGCTCTCACATGGCTCCCCTTGGGGGAGTGGAGGGGAGTCACACTGAGCTCTCCACCCATCTCCCCATCCATCCTGAGGCCTGCCCCCCTCACTCAGGCTGCTCCTTAGGGGAGATGAAGTTGTAGCGAGAGGTTCACTATAGGTTGGGAAGACATGGTCTGGTCTTCCCTGGGGGTGGATGGTTGGCGTGTGTTCCAGTGATACCGGAGTGACATTCCTCGTTCTGGAGGGCGAGGGCCGCCGTTGACGGTCACTGGCGGGAAGGCAGGGCGTACGGCGGGAGTAGTCGTCGTGGAGACGGCTGAGGGGGGACAGGGGAGTCACGGGGGAGCCCGGGCAAGTGACGGGGGACAGGATGGGCCTGCGTCTCACGGTCAGGTCAGTCATGCTGCCCACTAGCTTCAACATGTGGCCCTTGGCCCCTAGGGGACTCCTAAGGCGACTAGGGCTCTGGCTGCAGTCCCTAAGGTCCACGGACGAGGCACTGGCTGATCTCTGTATGCTGGGGCCCACATTGGCCGCTATAGAGCCAATGGTACCTGGTGAGTCATTTGGAGTGGGAGAAGGGGCTTTGCGTCTGAAAGGGGCCTTAAGGTGTAGGTTGTCTGCGCTCTTGCTTAGTCTGCTCAGCACGTTGACGCTCTCTTCCGAATGGAGGTTCACCTCTGACCCTGAACTGGAGCCTAAACCTGGCCTCTGATTGGATGAAACCACCCGTCCTCGACCCTCCCCTCGTTCCCTGTTCTGCCCGGTGTCCAGCAGTGAGATGCGCCCCGCCCCATATGCTCTCCGGATACTCCTCGAGAAGCGTGTGTTTCTCTGCAGTCCATCTTCCTTATCTACTACTTCCTCCTCTTCTTCATTGTCAGAACCACAAGGGCTCATCCCAGCCATCTGCTGGCCAATAGACACCCTATTGGACACTTTATAGCCCTCCCCACACCTCAGTCTTAAGCTCTGATTGGTTGTGACCATTCCATTATCTACCTCCTGGTTGGCTGCTGAGATGTACTCCCCATCCGGATTGGCTGTCCCTCGGTTCTGGATGCCTTGGAGCACTGAGGAGCGCAGCTTCTTAAAAGAGCCTATGACAGCAAGCCCTGACAGGACTGGCCAAGCCTGCGGGCCCCTGGCACTGGATGGAGGGCCCTGGAAGGAGAGGGGCCTGGTAGGACCTGGACTGTCCCCAGGAATGGTGCACTTCCTCTGGGTAGAGAAGAGCCTCATGATCCTGGAGGGGTAGGGCTTCATCTCAGGGTGGCCTATCACAGGGCTGGACCAGGTGGCTGTGTTGAGCCCGTTCAGTCTACTCTCCTCACTGTGGGGGTCAGAGGTCACCAGCTGTACCTGGGCAACACACCCAGACAGCAGGGACGGGGGCGCTGCCCTCTCCACGTGACCCTGGGTAGGGTGAAGGTCACAGAGGGGTCGGGGCCAGGTTCGAGGTTGAAGGTCAGGGTCGGTGGAGGAGCCATTGCGACAGGAGAGGGAGTCATCGCTGGTAGACGGGGCTGCATCGCTCTGCCCCGCCTAAAAGAGACAAGACATGTCACGTAACATTTTTATTTATTTAACCAGGTAGGCCAGTTGAGAACAAATTCTCATTTACAACTGCGACCTGGCCAAGATAAAGCAAAGCAGTGTGACACAGAGTTACACATGGGATAAATAAACGTAGTCAACAACACAATAGAAAAGTCTATATACAGTGTGCGCAAATGTAGTAAGATTAAGGAGGTAAGGCAATAAATAGCCCATAGGTGGCGAAATAATTACAATTTAGCAATTAAACACTGGAGTGATAGATGTGCAGAAGATGAATGTGCAAATAGAGATACTGGGGTGCAAAGGAGCAAAAAATAAATAACAGTATGGGGGTGAGGTAGTTGGGTGGGCTATTTACAGATGGGCTGCGTACAGGTACAATGATCGGTAAGCTGATCTGACAGCTGATGTTTAAAGTTAGTGAGGGAGATATGAATCTCCAGCTTCAGTGATTTTTACAATTCGTTCCAGTCATTGGCAGCAGAGAACTGGAAGGAAAGGCGGCCAAAGAGGAGTTGGCTTTGGGGATGACCAGTGAAATATACCTGCTGGAGCGCGTGCTACGGGTGGGTGCTGCTATGGTGACCAGTGAGCTGAGATAAGTCGGGGATTAACCTAGCAGAGACTTATAGACGACCTGGAGCCAGTGGGTTTGGCAACGAATATGAAGCGAGGGCCAGCCAACGAGAGCATAGAGGTCGCAGTGGTGGGTAGTATATGGGGCTTTGGTGACAAAACGGATGGCACTGTGATAGACTGCATCCAGTTTGCTGAGTAGAGTGTTGGAGGCTATTTTGTAAATGACATCGCCAAAGTCAAGGATCGGTAGGATAGTCAGTTTACGAGGGTGTTTGGCAGCATGAGTGAAGGATGCTTTGTTGAGAAATAGGAAGCCGATTCTAGATTTAATGGATTGGAGATGCTTAATGGGAGTCTGGAAGGAGGGTTTTGTTTTATAACATATCATAACTTTATATTACTCTTCTTACTACAGTGTCCTTGGTCATTTTAAAAGGCCCTTCGATTTCAATGTTTTATTACCCTTTATTAACATTATAAAAACAGGGAACTTGTGCAAGTAAAAATAAGAACGATTTATTTAGCCTATCTAGCAGTTTATTTAACCTATCCAGCAGTTTATTTAGCCTATCCTATTTAGCCTACCCAGCAGTTTATTTAGCCTACCCAGCAGTTTATTTAGCCTATCCAGCAGTTTATTTAGCCTATCCAGCAGTTTATTTAGCCTATCCAGCAGTTTATTTAGCCTATCCAGCAGTTTATTTAGCCTATCCTATTTAGCCTCTCCAGCAGTTTATTTAGCCTATTTAGCCTATCCAGCAGTTTATTTAGCCTCTCCAGCAATTTATTTAGCCAATCCAGCAGTTTATTTAGCCTATTTAGCCTATCCAGCAGTTTATTTAGCCTCTCCAGCAGTTTATTTAGCCTATTTAGCCTATCCAGCAGTTTATTTAGCCTCTCCAGCAATTTATTTAGCCGATCCAGCAGTTTATTTAGCCTATTTAGCCTCTCCAGCAGTTTATTTAGCCGATCCGACTTAGGCTAAATAAACTGCTGGATAGGCTAAGTCGGATCGGCTAAATAAACTGCTGGAGAGGCTAAATAGGCTAAATAAACTGCTGGATCGGCTAAGTCGGATAGGCTAAATAAAGCCTATCCAGCAATATATTTAGCCTACCCTATTTAGCCTACTTTGCCTATCCCGCAGTTTATTTAGGAAATCTTACTTAGCCTATCCAGCAGTTTATTTAGCCTAGCCAGCAGTTTATTTAGCCTATCCAGCAGTTTATTTAGCCTATCCTACTTAGGATAAATAAAATGCTGTATAGGCTAAATAGGATATCTACCGTAAGCTACTTCCAACATCGTTTTAGAGAATTTGGCATTACGTCCAATCGGCTTCACAACCACAGACCACATGTAACCACGCCAGCCCGGGACCTTCACATCTGTTTTTTTCAATTGCAGGATTGTCTGAACCACCCGGGCAGCTGGTTAACTGTGGGTTTGCACAACCAAATCATTTCTGCAAACTGTCTGAGACTGAGGCACATTATCCTCACCAGGGACTTGACCTGACTGCAGTTTGGCATTGTAACAGACTTCAGTGTGAAAATACTCACCTTCGATGGCCACTGGCACACTGGAGAAGTATGCTCTTCACGAATGAATCCCTGTTTCAACTGTACCAGGCAGATGGCTGACAGCGTGTATGGCATCGTGTGGGTGAGCGGTTTGCTGATGTCAATGTTGTGAACAGAGTGCCCCATGGTGGCGTTGGGGTTATGGTATGGGCAGGCATAAGCTATGGACAATGAGCACAAGTGATGAGATCCTGAGGCCCATTGTCGTGCCATTCATCCGCCGCCATCACCTCATGTTTCAGCATGATAATGCACGGCCCCATGTCGCAAGGATCTGTACACAATTCCTGGAAGCTGAACATTTCCCAGTTCATAGCCTACATACTCAGACATGTCACCCATTAAGCAAGCTTGAGATGCTCTGGATCTACATGTACAACAGCGTTTTCCAGTTCCCGCCAATATCCAGCAACTTCGCACAGCCATTGAAGAGGAGTGGGACAACATTCTACTGGTCACATACACATGGTTAGCAAATGTTATTGCAAGTGTAGTGAACTGCTTATGCTTCTAGATCCAACAGTGCAGCAGTATCTAACAGGTAATATCTAACAAACTCCACAACAAAACCTAATACACACAATCTAGTAAAGGAATGGGATGAGAATATATAAGTATAAAATATATGGTTGAGCAGTGACAGAGCGGCTAAGATGCAATGGTCAGTAAAGAATAGATAGTGAAGGACACAGTATATACAGTTGAAGTCGGAAGTTTACATACACTTAGGTTGGAGTCATTAAAACTCGTTTTTCAACCACTCCACAAATTTCTTGTTAACAAACTATAGTTTTGGCAAGTCGGTTAGGACATCTAATTTGTGCATGACAAGTCATTTTTCCAACAATTGTTTACAGACAGATTATTTCACTTACAATTCACTGTATCACAATTCCAGAGGGTCAGAAGTTTACATACACTAAGTTGACTGTGCCTTTAAACAGTTTGGACAATTCCATAAAATTATGTCATGGCTTTAGAAGCTTCTGATAGGCTAATTGACATCATTTGAGTCAAATGGAGGTGTACCTGTGGATGTATTTCAAGGCCTACCTTCAAACTCAGTGCCTCTTTGCTTGACATCATGGGAAAATAAAAAGAAACCAGCCAAGACCTCAGAAAAAAGAATGTAGACCTTCACAAGTCTGGTTCATCCTTGGGAGCAATTTCCAAACACCTGAAGGTACCACGTTCATCTGTACAAATAATAGTATGCAAGTATAAACACCATGGGACCACCCAGCCGTCATACCGCTCAGGAATGAGACGCGTTCTGTCTCCTAGAGATTAACGTACT
Source organism: Brachymystax lenok tsinlingensis (assembly GCA_030435695.1). Taxonomy (NCBI): domain Eukaryota; kingdom Metazoa; phylum Chordata; class Actinopteri; order Salmoniformes; family Salmonidae; genus Brachymystax; species Brachymystax lenok. The sequence goes on from CM059814.1 coordinate 14,550,617, forward strand.
TTGGTGAGAAAATAGCAAATCAATCCCAGAACAGCAGCAAAGGACTTTACTAAAGTATCTATAGCCACAGTAAAACGAGTCCTATATCGACATAACCTGAAAGGCCGCTCAGCAAGGAAGAAGCCACTGCTCCAAAACCGCCATAAAAAAGACAACTGCACATGGGGACAAAGATCATACTTTTTTGGAGAAATGTCCTCTGGTCTGATGAAACAAAAATAGAACTGTTTGGCCATAATGACCATCATTATGTTTGAAGGGAAAAGGGAGAGGCTTGCAAGCCAAAGAACACCATCCCAACCGTGAAGCACGGGGGTGGCAGCATCATGTTGTGGGGGTGCTTTGCTGCAGGAGGGACTGGTGCACTTCACAATATAGATGGCATCATGAGGCAGGAAAATTATGTGGATATATTGAAGCAACATCAAGACATCAGTCAGGAAATTAAAGCTTGGTCGCAAATGGGTCTTCCAAATGGACAATAACCCCAAGCATACTTCAAAAGTTGTGGCAAAATGGCTTAAGGACAAAAGGTCAAGGTATCGGAGTGGGCATCACAAAGCCCTGACCTCAATCCCATACAAATTTGTGGGCAGAACTGAAAAAAATGTGCGCGAGCAAGGAGGCCTACAAACCTGACTCAGTTACACCAGCTCTGTCGGGTGAATTTTGTCCCATTCCTCCTAACTTACTGTGGGAAGCTTGTAGAAGGCTACCCAAAACGTTTGACCCAAGTTAAACAATTTAATGGCAATGCTACTAAATACTAATTGAGTGTATGTAAACTTCTGACCCACTGGGACTGTGAAGAAATAAAAACTTAAACTCTACTATTATTCTGACATTTAAAATTCTTAATAAAAAGTGGTGATTCTACCGGACCTAAGAGAGGGAATTTTTACCAGGATTAAATGCCAGGAATTGTGAAAAACTGAGTTTAAATGCATTTGGCTAAGGTGTATGTAAACTTCCGATTTTAACTGTACATATGAGATGAGTAATGAGAGATATGTAAACATTCTTAAAGTGGCATTATTAAAGTGACTAGTGTTCCAATTATTAAAGTGACCAATGATATCAAGTCAGTAGGTAGGCAGCCGCCTCGCTGTGCTAGTGGTAGCTGTTTAACAATCTGATGGCCTTGAGATAGAGATTGAAAAACTGCTTCTATGTCCCAGCTTTGATGCACCTATACTGACCTCGCCTTCTGGATGGAAGCGGGGTGAACAGGTAGTGGCTCGGGTGGTTATTGTCCTTGATATTTTTTGCCTTTCTGTGACATCGGGTGTTGTAGGTGTCCTGGAGGGCAGGTAGTTGCCCCCTGTGATTCGTGGTGTGGAGAGCCCTGTGGTTGTGGGCGGTGCAGTTGCCGTACCAAGCGGTGATACAGCCCGACAGGATGTTCACAATTGTGCACCTGTAAAAGTTAGTGAGGGTTTTCAGATGACAAGCCAATTGTTTTCAGTCTCCGGAGGTTGAAGAGGCTCTGTTGCGCCTTCTTCACCACATTGTCTGTGTGGGTGGACCATTTCAGTTTGTTGGTGATATGTACACAGGAACTTAAAACTTTCCACCTTCTCCACTGCTGTCCCGTCAATGTGGATAGGGGGGTGTGCTCCCTTTGCTGTTTCCTGAAGTCCACGATCATCTCTTTTCTTTTGCTGACATTGAGTGAGAAGTTATTTTCCTGACACCTCACCTCCTCCCTGTAGGCTGTCTCATCGTTGTTGGTAATCAAGCCTACCACTGTGGTGTCGTCTGCAAACTTGATGATAGAGTTGGAGGCGTGCATGGCCACACAGTCGTGGGTGAACAGGGAGTACAGGAGAGGGCTGAGAACGCACCCTTGTGGGGCCCCAGTGTTGAGGATCAGCGGAGTGGAGATGTTTTCCCATCTTCACCACCTGTGGGCGGCCCGTCAGGAAGTCCAGGACCCAGTTGCACAAGGCGGGGTCGAGACCCAGGATCTTAAGCTTAATGATGAGTTTGGAGGGTACTATGGTGTTAAATGCTGAGCTGTAGTCAATGAACATTATTATACATAAGTATTCCTCTTGTCCAGATGGGATAGGGCAGTGTGCAGGCGATTGCAATGTCTGTGGCCCTATTGGCACGGTAAGCAAATTGGAGTGGGTCTAGGGTAACAGGTAGGGTGGAGGTGATATGATCCTTGACTAGTCTCTCAAAGCACTTCATGATGACAGAAGTGAGTGCTACGGGGCGATAGTCATTTAGTTATCTTAGCTTTCTTGGGAACAGGAACAATGGTGGCCATCTTGAAGCATGTGGGGACAGCCGTCTGGGCCGGCAGCCTTGCGAGGGTTAACACATTTAAATGTTTTACTCACATCGGCAACAGAGGAGGAGAGCCCACAGTCTTTGGTAGTGGGCCGTGTCGTGGCAGTGTAATGTCCACAAAGCGAGCAAAGGAGTTGTTTAATTTGTCTGGGAGCAAGACGTCGATGTCCGCGACAGGGCTCGTTTTCTCCACAGGCCACAATCAACAGCCTGATCTATGCAAAGGAGATATGTCACGCTGCATGAGGCAAATGGTGGTCACTCCAGATACTGACTGGTTTTCTGATCTTTCTGATATTAAAAAATAATTAAATGTATCTGTGACCAACAGATGCATATCTGTATTCCCAGTCATTTGAAATCCATAGATGAGGGGTTAAATTGATTTATTTAAATTGACTGATTTCCTTATATGAACTGTAACTCAGTAAAATCGTAGAAACTGTTGCATGTCGCGTTTATATTTTTGTTCAGTGTATATTTCTCCTTGACGGTGTATATTTTTTATGGCCAAGGAGCAGTGGGCCTCAGTGTAAGCATGTGTGCGTGTGTGTGTGTGTGTGTGTGTGTAGGGCAGCGATTAATGCAGGCCAGTCTTTGATGAGGGGATTTGTGAGCATGACTAAGCAATGAGAATCACTAATCCATTGTGATTAATGCAACAAATTGCCCATTTCTCCAGATTTGGCAGACAGAGAAAGGTGAGAGGGAGCAATCTCTGCGTCTCTCTCCATCCTGAGATCGGAGTAGTTTCACAGACCCAATTGATCTCAGTGGCTCTGCTATAGACCTTTTAATCAAATACAGACTTAATGGCAAAAGTTGAGGACATTCATTCTACATGGAGGACCTAACTTGCCTATCATAGATTAGACTGCCTCTGTCTGGCTTTTCCACTCTCTCTCTAGCTCCAGTGAGTGAGAGACTACATGCTGTTAGCATTCTCTTCCACCATATGGATTATCTCAATGCTACACCTTCTCTGTTGACAGTTCACCAACCTCGCTCTACTCACTCACTCTGACCACTACTGTAAACAGAAGAAAAGCATTATCACCATTCCTACTCTACTCGTACTAGCCTTGCAGGCTTCTAGGTACTCCAGTAAGACACAAGGTTGGTGAATGAGAGACTACTCTAACACTGAACAGGCACACTAAGGCAGTCCTCTATTCAATGTATTATCTCAAACTCATCTTCCTACCCAACCAACTCTATCTTGCACAATGCACACTATTACCTATGCCTGGCGCCAGCATTCACAACCCAGTTGGGACCTGCTACACTTGGCAGGATACAGCACAGGTTTCTGTTTCAAAAGAGTTGGAGTTACTGCCTGCCAGTACTTCAAATCTAGGGATCAACAAAATGTGTGTGTGTAGTTTTACCCTGGCCAGAACAATAAGCTGTGTAAGACAGTGGAACCACCTACTGTACTAGCTACCCTCTTACTTCATACTACAGCACTATGTAGGTCTACATAAAAGGTTCACCCATTTTGAATCTTATATTGTCTTTGTGCATCTCTGAGTTATGTTCCATCGATTCCCTGGGTCATTTCATGTATTCATGTGTACCGGCGTTCAAGCAGGCAGAAATCCGGCAAGTATTACATAACACTGATAAAGTCGCTCTCACTACACCGGACGTTAATGGGAATACAACTTTTAGATCGCGAAAACGTATATCATACATGTCAGATTTCAATACTGGCCGATGTCATAACTCAGGAGGATGTCTTCTCTCGAATGAGCCATTGATCATATTTTTGCGATATTCCTACCTTGAGAAATGTGTAATTTACCAGGAGGGTATTTTTCCTATCAGTCTGCCTCTTTAGTGCGAGGTGCATTGCATGGTGCAGTTGCGTTGCCAGAGAGATTATTGAAAGGAGATAGGAATCCAATGAATGACGGAACAAATGACATCAACCAATCACGTTGCGTTACGCGGTTGCTAAGTGTCACGCGATCCCTTCCTTACAGTCAAGAAACGTGCCTATTTTCCTCGAAAGTACGCAAAGTCACGATTCCCAAGCTATACGATCCTACAGATAGCAAGTTAATTATCTCACATCTCGGAAAAGATTTGCAGTGTTGTACTTCTTGTTGAAAACAATGTGAGAATGTTGGGTTTTTTAGCTAGCGCCCAAAACTCCATTCACTCCCTGAAGGAGAGCGCTCCTTGACCCAGAATCGTTCAGGATGCACCGGATGCATTAATGTTCCTCATTAATCTACACACAATAGCCCATAATCACAAAGCGAAAACAGGTTCAGACATTTTAGCAAATTTGTTGAAAATAAAAACACCTTATTTACACAAATATTCAGACCCTTTGCTATGAGACTCGAAATTGGGCTCAGGTGCATCCTGTTTCCATTGATCATCCTTGAGATGATTCTACAACTTCATTGGAGTCCATCTGTGGTAAATTCAATTGATTTGTCATGATTTGGAAAGGCACACACACCTGTCTATATAAAAAGGTCCCACAGTTGACAGTGCATGTCAGAGAAAAAAACAAGACATGAGGTCAAACGAATTGTCTGTAGAACTCCGAGACAGGATTGTGTCGAGGCACAGATCTGGGGAAGGATACCAAAAAAATGTATGCAGCATTGAAGGTTCAAGAACACAGTGGCGTCCATCATTCTTAAATTTAGAAGTTTGGAACCACCAAGACTCTTCCTAGAAGCTGGCCGCTCCCGGCCAAACGGGGGAAAAGGGCCTTGGTCAGGGAGGTGACCAAGAACCCGATTGGAGCTGTCAGTGTGACAGACGTCCTCTGTGAAGATTTTGCCAAAAGGCACCTAAAGAACTCTCAGACCATGAGAAACAAGATTCTCTGGTCTGATGAAAACAAGATTGAACTCTTTGGCCTGAATGCCAAGCATCACATCTGGAGGAAACCTGGCACCATCCCTACAGTGAAGCATGATGGTGGCAGCATCTTGCTGTGGGGATGTTTTTCAGCAGCAGGGACTGGGAGACTGGTCAGGATCGAGAGAAAGATGAACGGAGCAAAGTTGAGAGAGATCCTTGATGAAAACCTGGCCCAGAGCGCTCAGACTTGGGCGTTCACCTTCCAACAGGACAATGACCCTAAGCACACAGCCAAGACAATGCAGGAGTGGCTTCGGGGCAAGTCTCTGAATGTCCTTGAGTGGCCCAGCCAGAGCCCGGACTTGAACCCGATTTAACATCTCTGGAGAGACCTGAAAATAGTTGTGCATCAAACTTGACAGAGCTTGAGGGGATCTGCAAAGAATGGGAGAAACTCCAAATACAGGTGTGCCAAGCTTGTCGTGTCATACCCAAGAAGACTCAAGGCTGTAAATGCTGCCAAAGATGCTTCAACAAAGTACTGAGTAAAAGGTCTGAATACTTATGTAAATGTGATCAACCGTAGAATAAGGCTGTAACATAAAATGTGGAAAAAGTCAAGGGGTCTGAATAGTTTTCCCGAATGCACTGTATATCTGCCGTTGTTAGCCAACCAGCCAATAGAGAGCATTGCATTGTGGATGATGTAGTTGAATTGAGCTGCAGATTTCCACAACGATTTCCCATGTTGTTACCAACATTATTATAACGCCAAAATGAAACATTTGTTCACCAAAAATATTGTTCTCACATAGTGTTATTTAACACCGTACATTAAAGGAATAAATGGTTTTGGGTGGATTTTTCCTTTAAGTTGTTCTTCAACAATATGGAAGTTCAATATGCAGGTCAGGTCAGTGTTCCCGCATGGTTGCATGTGAAGTCTGGGAGCAAGTGGTGTTCTGGCTCTCAGGCCCAGAGTTAATTAAGAGCTCAGCGAGAGGAGAGCAGAGGAGCCCCCCCACACGGCTGCCAGCTGGAGCCAGCCTCTGATTAGACTCCCAGAGAGAGGAGGGCTGGGGCTACACTCACACACACAGATATACTAAGGCGGTCCACAATATATTGAAAAACATACACACATACTGTAGAAGACACAGATACTGTGTAGATCTCTATACACCCCGCACTACACAGTGGGAAACCCTGCCGTAGGGGACAGGAGTGGAGGCGCACATCTCTTGGTCATCAACTTCCTTCTCTTTTGGTTGGTAAAGTCACAGTCTTACGTAAGGGGTCATAAACCTGTAATCATTAGTGAACTCCAGCCCCCAATTCACCTACACAGAGCAGAGTTATGTCTTGCCCCGGGCCAGGCTAAGGCTAATTGGGCAGAAATATAAACAGAGTTAAACTAAATAGACGGCTAGACAAAAAATATTAAAGGGAAAGGCACTTCTCTAGCAGTTCTCTAAATTGGTAGCTAAGCCATGGAACCCAGACAGAACCTCCCCAAAAGCATTAACACTGCCATGATTCTATGGTAAGCTGCTCAGCCTGCTTGTTTACACGTTGTCTATTGATATTGGAGTGATCGAATCTAGATAGCCAGGCATAAGAGTGCTGTCCTGACCAGAGAGACAAACACGTTCAGGGTAAATAACTTAACACACTAGAACTTATTGAAATTGTGAAAGAATGAGAGAATTGTTTATCCCTTCCATGTTAGCCACGCTGATATGTACAGTGAGGGAAAAAAGTATCTGATCCCCCGCTGATTTTGTACGTTTTCCCACTGACAAAGAAATGATCAGTCTATAATTTTAATGGTAGGTTTATTTGAACAGTGAGACAGAATAACAACAAAAAATCCAGAAAAACGCATGTGAAAATTTTTATAAATTGATTTGCATTTTAAATGAGGGAAATAAGTATTTGACCCCCTCTCAATCAGAAAGATTTCTGGCTCCCACTCTTAAAGGGAGTGCTCCTAATCTCAGTTTGTTACCTGTATAAGACACCTGTCCACAGAAGCAATCAATCAGATTCCAAACTCTCCACCATGACCAAGACCAAAGAGCTCTCCAAGGATGTCAGGGACAAGATTGTAGACCTACACAAGGCTGGAATGGGCTACAAGACCATCACCAAGCAGCTTGGTGAGAAGGTGACAACAGTTGGTGCGATTATTCACAAAATGGAAGAAACACAAAAGAACTGTCAATCTCCCTCGGCCTGGGGCTCCATGCAAGATCTCACCTCGTGGAGTTGCAATGATCATGAGAATGGTGAGGAATCAGCCCAGACCTACACGGGAGGATCTTGTCAATGATCTCAAGGCAGCTGGGACCATAGTCACCAAGAAAACAATTGTAAAAGACTACGCCGTGAAGGACTGAAATCCTGCAGCGCCCGCAAGGTCCCCCTGCTCAAGAAAGCACATATACATGCCCGTCTGAAGTTTGCCAATGAACATCTGAATGATTCAGTGGACAACTGGGTGAAAGTGTTGTGGTCAGATGAGAGCAAAATGGAGCTCTTTGGCATCAACTCAACTCGCCGTGTTTGGAGGAGGAGGAATTCTGCCTATGACCCCAAGAACACCATCCCCACCGTCAAACATGGAGGTGGAAACATTATGCTTTGGGGGTGTTTTTTTGCTAAGGGGACAGGACAACTTCACCGCATCAAAGGGACGATGGACGGGGCCATGTACCGTCAAATCTTGGGTGAGAACCTCCTTCCCTCTGCCAGGGCATTGAAAATGGGTCGTGGATGGGTATTCCAGCATGACAATGACCCAAAACACACGGCCAAGGCAACAAAGGAGTGCCTCAAGAAGAAGCACATTAAGGTCCTGGAGTGGCCTAGCCAGTCTCCAGACCTTAATCCCATAGGAAATCTGTGGAGGAAGCTGAAGGTTCGAGTTGCCAAACGTCAGCCTCGAAACCTTAATTACTTGGAGAAGATCTGCAAAGAGGAGTGGTACAAAATCCCTCCTGAGATGTGTGCAAACCTGGTGGCCAACTACAAGAAACGTCTGACCTCTGATTGCCAACAAGGGTTTTGCCACCAAGTACTAAGTAATGTTTTGCAGAGGGGTCAAATACTTATTTCCCTCATTAAAATGCAAATCAAATTATAAAAAATGTTCACATGCGTTTTTCTGGATTTTTGTTGTTATTCTGTCTCTCACTGTTCAAATAAACCTACCATTAAAATTATAGACTGATAATTTCTTTGTCAGTGGGCAAACGTACAAAATCAGCAGGGCATCAAATACTTTTTCCCCTCACTGTATGTAGGAGACCTTCCATGTTAGCCACGCTGATACATATGTAGGAGACCTTCCATGTTAGCCACGCTGATACGCATGTAGGAGACCTTCCATGTTAGCCACGCTGATACGTATGTAGGAGACCTTCCATGTTAGCCACGCTGATACGCATGTAGGAGACCTTCCATGTTAGCCACGCTGATACGTATGTAGGAGACCTTCCATGTTAGCCACGCTGATACGTATGTAGGAGACCGTCGGGCATGAGACTGCACAGCGGGTGCTTCTTTTTGTGTGTGTGTAAAACTCACCAGTCGGTGGTCCAAAGAGAAGCTGAGTTTCTCTGAGGAAATGTTGAAGGAAACACGCATGGCTCCCATCACCAAGCCCGTCCGGCATGCATCTGTGTGTGTTCCTCTCCCAGGACTAATCTGATTAAGCAGGCTATACCAGTCTTTGCAGCACTGGTTCCATCTACGGTGCAGCCATTAAGACTACTAGTCAGCAACATACACTATGAGTTAGTCATACATTATAGTACTCTTAAGTCAGGGAAACCTCATGACCACTCTACCGCTGCTGAAAAAACAATCTATAGACTCCAGATTATTGGAATGGATAATGTGATTATTTCATCATATTGGTGGATCCATGTAAAATCACATGGAATTTAGAACCATGTGTGTTACTAGGCTCTATAAAGCTGACTACCAACTATTGTCGCTGGATGCCATCTATACAAGGAATCTGATGGAATCTCTAGTTCACACAGAGAGAGCGCCTGCTCAGTGTCAATAGTAGATTGATCTACTATTGGGGAGGGAAAGAGGAAGACAGAAGAATCCTCCCATCACATAGTCTAGTCTTTGTAACCGTTACACTGTCTAACTCACCTAGCCTATGCAACGGAACCGAACCCCATGTACATTCTGAGGAAGTGATTTCCAGAGATTGGGACCTGGCAGCCATGTCTGTGTGCTTGTTCACAAAAATCATTCTAAACCTAGTGCTGTTCAGATTCACTAATCTCTGTAGACACGCCAGGATCTCCTATTGCCCAGTTGTTTGGCATTTCTGGTGACTAGTCTGGCTAGTCAGGATGTTGCAGATAGAAGTGTCCTGTATAGAGCAGCTGACACGAAAGCCTATTCTCTGAGGCAAAGTAGAATTTCTATTTTATCTACACAATATAGCCTAGTTCTGTCTTAATGTTCTGTAACATCACACCCTCCTAACTAGGCACCTGTTGCATGTTGCCAGCTTGTTGAAGTCTAATATCTCATAATGGCCCAGTTCCTCTTCTTTTTGTCCAATGACAGAGGGCATACTGAGAGAGACCGCGCCCCCCTTTGATCGTGGGAAGCCAGGTATTGGGTAGAGAGTGTCACCCACTTTCTCCGTCTCATTCATTCACTCACTCACCTGATATAGTCTGTCAGAAAGCCCTGAATGGGGAAACCCAACACCAACCACAGCTAACAGAGGACAAAACGCTACTATGAACACTAGGACTTGCAGGAATGCTACACACACAAATATCTGACAAGACACTAACATTCTACATACAAATAGCCTACAGTAAAATGGGTCTGGGACACTGCACATATAGTTAGTGTGGGGTGAAGTTACTAACCCTTGAAGGGCCCAGGCAACCTCTTTCCAGGATGAGACGGAACCAGTTATAGCAGGGTATCAAATCAATCCCACTGATAGACCTTTGACATAAGCTTCTCTGAGAACAAGGACATTTATATGAGGCAAAGTTCAAACATAAGAACTCCATGTAACTGCCACTCCTGTGACGAGTGGATATACAACCGTGTGAAACAGAAACAGTCTCCTACACCAGTGTAAATACACTGAACAAAAATATAAACGCAACATGTAAAATGCTGGTCCCATGTTTCATGAGCTGAAATACAAGATCCCAGAAAATGGCCATATGCACAAAAAGCTTATTTCTCACAAATTGTGTGCACAAATTTGTTTACATCCCTGTTAGTTAGCATTTTATCCTTTGTCAAGATAGGTAATCCATCCAACTGACAGGTGTGGCATATCAATAAGCTGATTAAATAGCATGATCATTACACAGGTGCACCTTGTGCTGGGGACAATAAAAGGCCACTCTAAAATGTGCAGTTGTGTCACACAACACCAGGTGTCTCAAGTTGAGGGAGCGTGCAATTAGCATGCTGACTGCAGGAATGTTCACCAAAGCAGTAGCCAGACAATTTTGTGTTGATTTCTCTACCATAAGCCGCATCCAAAGTTGTTTTAGTGAATTTGGCAGTATGTCCAACCCGCCTCACAACCGCAGACCACGTGCAACCATGCAAGCAGAGGACATCCACATCCAGCTTCTTCACCCTTGGGATCGTCAGGCAGGTGCTGAGGAGTATTTCTGTCTGTAATAAAGCTTTTTGTGGGGAAAAACTCTGATTGGCTGGGCCTGGCTCCTCAGTCGGTCGGCCTATGCCCTCCCAGGTCCACCCATGGCTGTGCCCCTGCCCAGTCATGTGAAATCCATAGATTAGGACCTAATTTATTTATTTAAATTGACTGATTTCCTTAGATGAACTGAAATTGTTGCATGTCGTGTGTATATTTTTGTTCAGTATATTTGGATACTGGAATGAAATAGCAAAGTTTGTGTGATATGTTCAGATATACTACTGAACAACAGAACATCTAGCTGACATGAAGAGTTTCCCCTGACACGGTATAGAACCCTTGCCTGAATGTCTACCTGCGCCTGGCGTTCCATCCATAGAGATAGAACTGTTCTGGTATTCCACCTCCCTGGTGTATGGGCACATACTAGTTGGAAGCTTACAAAGATGTAATTCTCTGGAAAACAATCTACTACACCTACAAATTCATACTAAAAAGTAACAGGTAATTTTTAAAATTGAAAAAGAGCTGGAGAATTAGATGGTAAATGCGATTATGTTCCTGTTCTTTCGCGTAAGCCAGCAAAACACCCGAGGAAAAAGTGCTTATTTATTTGTGTATTTAATTAACTTCGTTTCAGCATAAACCTCTTACATTGTAGTTGGCCTAGATCCCCACAGCACCCAAAGAATGGCATCCCCCACATCACTATAACAACCAGGGGAGTAATGCTCTACAATAACCCCCCCTCTTTTTAGTTAACGTTAAAGGGACAAACCAATGCTAGAACCCAAACGAATTTGATCAATATTGACTGTGAATGACATATTTATATTCACAAAAAAAGTTGACCAGTTTCATATTAGCCATACATTTGTTTATGATGAAACAAATTGATATTACATTTATCTGCAAGTTGGTTACGTTTGGTTAACTTACCCTTCTCATAGTCGTTGATGTTGTCCTGTGCCACCGGTATTTCTCATCAACAGAGCAGTAGTTGTTTTTGTTGATTAGATAGCCATAATCGATAAACACTTTACTAAAAGGGTTAGCAAGCTACTTGGAGGTCCAAACGTATTTTGGGTCCTGCAATCGATGATTACACACGAAAACATGTCGGAAGTAGCAGGCTACTGTTTGATAAAGTGGCTTGCAACATCTCGTGACAAATGGCTAATTGCAACATCAAACAGTAGGCTAGTTAGCTGGCTAGCTAACCGATAAATTCTTAAAGATTTAACGTTACAAAACTGAAAGCTGGCTTTATAAAAGGTTGCGGCCGAGAAAACCTCCGGCGTTGGTTATGCAAGTGAATAAATGGGAAAAGAGGGAGTCAATAACTTAAAAAGTTGTTCAAGCAAACTCAGAATCCGTTGGTACTCGTACTCAAGTGTGTGAGGCTGGTCGATTATTGGCAGCTCGAGCTGTCGGTTCGGTGAGCAGCATCAGGACACTTGTTGCGGCGATTGCTTGGGGGTGGAGTTTGCGTTCGACCTTCACGGTTTCCACTAGTTACCACAGTCACAAAGTCAAAATTGTCTATTTCGTAAAAATTCATAAAATCTCAAATGAGCTTTTTGGTCTTAATTTAAGGTTAGGGTTAGGCATACGGTTAGCAGTGTGATTGGGGTTACAATTAGGTTTAAAACCACAATCACATAAAGACCAGAAATTGTAGAAATAGTAGGTTTTTATGACATTGTGGTTGTAGTAACTACTGACGACCCCACATTCACTCAAACAACAATTTTTGTTGTGGTCTGACCGCAAGAGGACCACACCTCCAAAAGCCAATCACCGCAGTAAAGCACGCCCACAGTAGGTTGCGCTCCACTGTAAAAAATGTGGCATGCCTTTGTACAGGACCTTGCAATTGTTTGTGGTATTGCAAAGCTCAGCCTGTTTCCTCATGCCTAAGTGTTTTTTATTCATGCCTGCACCCAGAAATGTATATCACATTACACCAGCTGAGATATTCTTCACAAATTTGTACCCTACTACTTTGTACATAGGAGTAAATTAAAAGACAGTGAACTATTTACAGTGTATGACATTTTATTGAAATCAAACAAGATACAAGAACACTTGTCACAGGAAATCTGTCATAGTTTGCTGAGTTATCAGAGAGATGATCTTAAATGATAGGCAAAATCAGTTGCAGCATCAAAATATTAGACACAATTCTTGTTTCGTTTATGTTTGTATTTGACAACAAACCATTTAAACAATGCTTTTGTCATTGCCTAAAATTACTGTACACGATAAGCTATTAACATCATGTGAACAACATATTAAAGTCATATTAACGTCATATTAACATATTCAAGACATATTAACGTCATATTAACATATTCAAGACATATTAACGTCATATTAACGTCATATTAACATATTCAAGACATATTAACGTCATATTAACGTCATATTAAAGTCATATTAACGTCATATGTAACAGGTGGTAATAAAGTATTGTAACTTTCCCGTGTTACTTCACTGAGCCATGTGGACCTAACCCCTATTCTGCACCAAAGAGCAGGAACCCAGAGAAGGTTGTATCATCATCTTCATCAGCAAACAGCCCGTTGAAGAGCTCTCCTCCAGCCACCTGCAGCCACACCTTGTCCCCTTTCTCCAGGTGCAGCACAGCCCCGCCTGCTGCCTGGTCCTCACTGCTCTGGTAGTTATCCATGGTGTGGATCACCTTCACCCCGTTTCTCACTAATGCTACTTTTACATTACGCGAGAACACAGTGATGTGGTAGGTAAAGTAGTAGGCCCCAGCCACCACGCAGGTGAACCGTCCGGTCTGTGGGTCATAATGGTCCTGCCGGTTGTAAATCACCTTGTCAAACCTGATTGGTGCGTTAGCCGGTGGGAGTTTGGTGTATTCGGTTAGACCCACTGAGAATGCGCTTTTTGGGATGAAGAATGTGTCCCCCTTCTCTCCCTTCTCCCCTGTCTCGCCCAGATTCCCTCGCTCTCCGCGGTAACCAATGTTGCCTTTGAACCCTGGGGGGCCGAGGTTTCCCTTCGGTCCTGGTCGGCCTGGAGTTCCCAAGGGCCCCTGGATGCCTCGTTCCCCCTGGAGCCCGATCTCCCCCTTCTGCCCTTCAGGTCCCAGAGGCCCCAAATCCCCTTTTGGTCCCTGGGTTCCTGGTAACCCGAGCTCCCCCTTCTGGCCCTTGAGGCCCATGGGCCCTGAGACTCCTTGGGGCCCCATCTTCCCCGGTGGCCCCTTCTCTCCATTCTCACCCCGTCTGCCCTTAATTCCTGCCAGACCAGCTGTACCTGCAAATGCAAGGATAAAGGAATTACGTTTATATTGCCTATCAGAGAAAGCAAGTAGTGATAACTGTACAAAGTATTTTTGATTATAAAATACAGTATTACCCAGCTCCCCTTTGTCTCCTTTGGGGCCACTCTGTCCAGTTGGTCCAGTGACACCGATTTCACCTTTAATGAATAAAGAACTTTCAAAAACTCATTAGCATGGGACCAGAAATGCTGGTTTCTATTGAGACCTATCTAACCAGGGAGGTTATGCCTTTGTCTTACCTCGATCACCCTTGTCACCTCTGAACCCATCTCGTCCATCTCGGCCTGGCATTCCGTTGTGACCTGGGTCTCCTGGTATTCCTGGATGTCCACAAACACACTCGTTCTTCTTGGGTTCTTCCAGTGCTACGCATCTCACAACCATCAGAAGGAGCAAGAGAGAGACTCCGAGTTTGACCCACACCATTGTCCCTCAAGAGCCAATGCTTCACAGCAGCCCAGTTGAGTATTCTCAGCACTAGATGCACAATACAGAAGAGGCTAATCCAGCTCAATACATGAAGTTCAATACACACTCACACACATATACATTCACAGACACATCCATACAAACTGAGTGCAGGAGAATGAACACAGTTGAATGATTGTAGAGCCAAGACACCGAAGAAGGCCACACAAACCTTACCAAGGACATGAAAGGTGGTGACATCACCATGCCAACTGCCAAGCATCCCATTGGTTCAACAAGGATATAGGCTATTTTAGGTTACTTATTCTGTGTCCAGCCCTCTCCCCGTTCCACATCACCTGTCCCCTTCTAGAATATTCCCCATTCTCTGGCAGGGTAATGATCAGCTTGGAATGTGCTGAGCATACAGTATCTGTTACCATAGGGATGGTAGCAAGGTAACAAAATGGTAGTGTTGTGTGTTGCTTCCCTGTAGCAGTACATGCAGGATTTATTTCATTTTAAATTGTTAGATCTTTTTTTTATTATACCCCCCTTTTCGTCATATCCAATTACAATCGTCTCATCGCTGCAACTCCCTAACGGGCTCGGGAGAGGCGAAGATGGAGTCATGCGTCCTCCAAAACATGACCCGCCAAATCGCGCTCCTTAACACCCGCCCGCTTAACCCGGAAGCCAGCCACAGCAATGTGTTCGGGGAAACACCATTCAACTGCTTTTACACCTGCATTGCTTGCTGTTTGGGGTTTTAGGCTGGGTTTCTGTACAGCACTCTGTGACATCAGCTGATGTAAGGGGGGCTTTATAAATAAATTTGATTTGATTTGAACTGGCCTGTATGGTGGCTGTCTAGCTCCTCCCGAATGAGGTCTTAAAAATAAAAGGTGAAGGGGGTATCAGGGATTAAGAGAAGATGGATATCAGATGCCTCATTTTTCTTCAATGATTTAATTTTGAATGTCAATGTATGATAAAATGTCCCTTAGTTAGCGACTGAAATCATTAGCAACAGAATACAAGACAAGGGACACTCGGGATGAGGAGATGTAAATGTACATGTGTGTTTATCTTCTGCATCTGAAACATCAACATCAGCAATATTGTTAATGCTTGACCCCATAAATTACACCATTACCCTCAACTCTGACCTTTCCGGTTAGTGTTCAAGAACCTACACACCCATCCCTAACCCCAATGGAATGCCTAGGAGGAGTGTTTGTTTTAAGCAACATTAGCTTCACAGATAGCATTCCTTAGAAGTCTGGTACTTCTCTGATGATGGAAATCCATTGGAAAAGATATTAGCCAACCAAATATAAAGACTTCTAAGAGCAATGACTTTAGTATATTTCACAGATCAGAAAAATAATAGATTTTTCCAGAATCAGTTTTCATCCATGTATTTGTCGTATTCTCTACAAAAAGATTTCAGATAAACATATTTCTTAATGTAAACATGACAAATTATATTTAAAAATATATAATCAAGCATTATCAGGCCAGGAACAGAATGATCCTTGTGTCACTTTCATACAAGATGGCTCTTTAACAGTGGTGTAAAGTACTTAATTAAGTAAAAATACTTCAATGTACTACTTAATTCGTTTTTTGGGGTGTCTGTACTTTACTATTGATATTTTTAGACTACTTTTACTTCACTACATTCCTAAAGAAAATAATGTACCCAAAAGTACTCGTTACATTTTGAATATTTAACAGGAAAGGAAAATGGTCCAATTCACGTACTTATCAAGAGAACATCCCTGGTCATCCCTACTGCCTCTGATCTGGCGGACTCATTAAACACACATGCTTCGTTTGTAAATTATGTCTGAGTGTTGGACTGTGCCCATGTCTATCTGTAAATAAATAAAAAACAGAAAATGGTGCAGTCTGGTTTGTTAAATATAAGGAATTTGAAATGATTTATACTTTTACTTTTGATACTTAAGTAGATTTTAGCAATGACATTTACTTTTGATACTTAAGTATACTTAAAACCAAATACTTTTAGACTATTACTCAAGTAGTATTTCACTGGGTGACTTTCACTATTACTTGAGTCATTTTCTATTAAGGTATCTTTACTTTTACTCATGTATGACAATTAAGTACTTTTTCTACAACTGCTCTTCAACAATCATGGGATTGGCTGAAACACACATGGACACATACAGCACATACTTTATAATTACATGTTATAAATGCACAGCACAGAATGAGTCAAAAAACAGAACTGAATACACACCTTTGAAATCCTCTGCATTATGGTGGGGGACATTTCTTATACAAGGCATAGTTTAATGTCCGTTTGCTGTATTAACCAGGCACAACGTGATGATCATTTGGTTACAGCAGTTACTGTAAAGTCTTCACATAATTAACACAAGACAGCAGAGGCATCATCGCTCATCGAGTTCCATTCAGTTATACATGAAACATCTCATGAGGTATAGCAAACCCTCCATGACTATACAATGACTCAGACACACTTACTGTACAAACAAAGAGTTAAATAATTAAAATATGTAACATACTATAACATGGTCTTGCTGTTATATTTGGTAGTATTGTAAAATACAATTTTCTTGTTTTGTAGAGGGACGACTCCAATCTTGGGTTCTCTGTATCGACTTAATTACTAAGACTTCATCCACTGAAGGGAATGACTAGCAGGACTGGATGGAGAGAGCAGGACTATACGGATGGAGAGAGCAGGACTATGGGTTGGGTCATTTCATGAGGTTCAGGGAGTGTAGTGGAGCTCTCTTCTGGAGGTCCAGTAACTGGAGTACACCACCAGGCTAAGGGAGTGGCTGGCAGCTGGCTGAGCAGCTGGCTTGTGTCTCTACATGATCTGGCGGTGAGATCCGTAGCCCGTCATGCCGGACTGCGAGGCCCCACGGTTGCTGCCCATCTGTAGACCAATCAGACTCTGGCCCTGACGAAGCTGGTCCTCAGAGAACTCCCGCCGGTGACCCTGAGCTTTTCTACACAGACCAGGACAAACAGGAGAGTTGAGATGTAGAACAACACTCACACAACAAGGGGGTCGTGGCCAGTCCTTACCTGTGGAACCAGTCTCGGTCGCCACGGTAATGTCCGTCGTCCTTGGTGAGGGCAACACTTCCTAGGGCCATCACGGTTCTCTGCACCGCGGCCATGTCCTGCCCTGTAACCATAACAGAACAGAACCTCACAAGCACTGTGTAGGGGTTGCGTAACTGTTTGCAGAGAAGTCAGGCGCAGGAGAGCAAAACTGGGTAATAAACTTAGTTGTTTATTAAACAACCCAACGGTTCAAACAAAATGGGCACAAAATAGCCCGGAACGCACCAGTACATAAAGTGCACAAGCACTACAATAAGCAATCCCACACAAAGACATGGGGGGGAACAGAAGGTTTAAATACAACACATGTAATGAGGGAATTGAAACCAGGTGTGGAAACACAGACAAAACAAATGGAAAATGAAAAGAGGATCGTGATGGCTAGAAGACCGGTGACGTCGACCGTCGAACACCACCCGAACAAGGAGAGGCACCAACTTCGGCGGAAGTCGTGACACACTGGACCCCATCCAGACAGCAAAGAACAGGCAGGGCATCAAATAGGCAAACAGGTTGCAAATAAAACCAACTACAAACACAGCTACATCTTGAGTAATGTGTCAAAAAATATTTAAAATGTTTCCATGGAGTATGTATGATCTGTATAGTGGACTATAACAGTGGTGTGTATTCATGGATGCCAATGTAAGCCAGACTTCCCCAAAATAATTACCAAGAAAAAAATAAAACAATGTATCTTTCATAAAGCTGAATGTATCTCACCGGAGAAAGCATCAGAGTGAAACAGCGCCCCTCTGTCTCTGTATGTGTAGGCCATCTATCTGATGCTGTCTGGTCAAAAGAGTATGATATTGTTGCCACCCGTAGCATTGAATAAAAGGGAAGCCAGCGAGCATTTGGCCTCCCTTGATAAAAAAAAGTATACTATATTAGCCAATCAGCATTGAGCTAGATTGAGTAAGTCCAACTGTGAACCCAAAAAAGTGTCAAGGGAAACCAGTTTGGATTTGGCTTCACACCAATCATATTAAAAGCCAAACATCATTGACAGAAAAAATTGTTGAATTGTTGCATCTCGTTGTCCTCCGGTGGCTAGCTAGCAAGGTAAAATTTGCACTTTCCTAAATTAGCCATGAATGTGGTTTTACTTAATTATCCATACTGGCCCATGATTATAACGGCGATTCTGATCCATCCATAAATTCATACATTGTGCACTGGCCTGAGAAAATGGAAGTTCAATTTGTAGCTAGATGTAGTAGGCTAACTAACTGCCTAATCTTTGCCCATGAAAGGAAGTTAGGCTAGCGAGCTAGCATTTTAGTCAGGTAGCCTAGGACAACAAAAACTAAAAGCGTGCACTGTATGACAGAGTCATAGATCGTTTTATCAACACAGGTGATTTGATGCTGTTGAAATGTTGAAGTAGAAATGGTGCTGGAACAGTGGAGGCAGCTCCTGTTTTCTTTGTGACTTGCTGTAACTCTGGTGTTTTAAATCAATAGTTGCTTAGTAGTCTGAGTATGTCGGAAACTTTAACTTGCTTGACAATGCTGTAGTTCATGTGTGAGACTCTGCGTCATTGGAGAAGAATATCAGTGTTGAATGGATTTATAGAGACTTTATATGTGCCCGTGAACGTGCAGCCCACCTTCCCACAGGTCCACGGTCTGGAAGATGTCCGTGGTGATTACTCCGTATGCCTCGGCAGCCTGCAGGAACTGGGAGATCTTCTCCATCTGCTTAAAGGCCATATGGGTCTCCAGAATCTTCTTGATGGGCTCATTACCACGCGGGTACAGGCTATTGATGAGCCTACACAGAATCTACAAGGAGGAGTAGAGAACAGTGGTGTAAGGGGAATACAGATACATGGATAAAAAAGAGGAAAGGAAGAGAAGAAAGGAAGAGATTGATCAATGAAAAGAGGGAGAGAGAGAGAAACAAAGAAAAAGGCAGAGGAGAGCATAAATTGGTGTCATTGTTAGCTTGTATAAGCGGTCAATTTTATATCACTAACCGCTGTCTAGTCAATCAGTGAATCTTATTGAGCTTGTTCATTCTCATGCATACGCACTGTTCCATCCATCAGCCAGGACTGGAAGTTATGTCTGCCTGGCTGTGGTCTCTCCAGGTTCCCCCCACACTGAGCTACGATCCAGTCCACCAGCCGGGCCTCCAGGTCCAGATCATACTTCAGCTCTATCTTCTCCTGCACCTCCTTGCTCAGACCGTAGCTGGGTCCCCTGTTAGCCATGGCTCCTCCTGTCCTGCTCACCCAAACAGACAGACAGATAGGCCAGACAGACACCCACTGACCAGTAGTCTGCAGCTCCACTGACCAACACCCTGGAGCAGTCACAGCACTGGCAGCCTGCACCTGCTACACAAAGGCAATACATCAGGTAGAAAATGGAACTTTGTCAAGCACTGTTAAAGCAATGCTACTGTACTAACATCCAATGCCTGACATCAGAACAATAACTAATGCAAAGTAGTCACATTATTCAAGGTGCATTATAAGGGCCAACATTTATTTATATTTTGATCATTAGCTACATCACCTGTTGTTTACTTGATTTCCTTTTCTTTCCACACTCTATCCTCTGCTATCTCCCTAATGGCCCTTGTGTCCCTTACAGCACAGACACTAAGCACATCCCCCAGAGACCCAGATCGCTAGCCTAAATGGGTGTGGTCCTTGGCACCCGTCATTCTAATGAGTTAGCCTATGGTAGCCTAGACTGTGGGCGTGCTGAGCATAACATCGAAAAGCAATCGTATTGCATTGATTGTGTAACCTACCATGAATGCGAAAAAATCTTAACTTTTTTCACCCCCCCCCAAAAAACGTATAAATTAGGAAATCGGATTATGAATTTCAATCATGCACTTTCTAGGAAAAATACAACATTTGTTAAAAAAAAAAAGCCTAACGCAAAATTGAATAAACTAGCAATTCCGCTTAATTATTAATGCACACACACCCACAAATCGCTGCTTAAATAATAATTTAGATGAATAAAAACTCCGGGCACACTTACTAGAAAAAAAAGGAGAGAACGTTCGTCTGGTAGCTGCTGTGCGGTTCATTCAACTAAACTGGTGAGCGCAGAGGATGCTGAACCCGCGGCGCATGCGTGGGTGAGGCTCTGGACTCAGTGTCCCGGAGTGGCACGCCAACGGTTTTATATGTGCGGCGCCAAGAGGAGGATCCCTAGAGATCTCTGATACAGAATGCGACAGGCCAGCAGGAAGAAGAGGAGATGGCAAAGCAAGGCAAGCCTACGATCAGCTTTAAGGCTGTGGGCTGACCATCATTATCATACGTCCAGTGGCGATTGTAGCATGATAATCTTGGTGGGGCAAAGTCACCCAACTTGTTTTAGATTCATGCCAGCAAAGCCAACACAACACAACACTAAACAATTCATTAATTGCACGATAACGGTGACAAACGGTGCCCACAAACTGTTAGGGCCCACATGAAGCTGTCCCAACAGCAGAGTCCCAACAGCAGTCCCAACACTTTACCTCTGCTACACCTGGCTATCAGCGGAGCCTTGTTTTCCAGCGGAACATTTAATTCAGCCTCATTTACTGCCTTAAAAAAACATAGCTGATATGGCTGACTTGCTTAAATTAAATGTGATTTCTACTGACAACTGAGATGTACAAACTATGGCATAAGGGGATGACGAGTGGATAAGAGGCAATCTATAATTTCGTTTAATATATTAATGAGCGAACTAGGACGGACATAGGTAATATACAGTTGATGTCGGGAAGTTTACATACACTTAGGTTGGAGTCATTAAAACAACCACTCCACAAATGTCTTAACAAACTATAGTTTTGGCAAGTTGGTTATGACATCTACTTTGTGCATGACACAAGTAATTTTTCCAACAATTGTTTACAGACAGATTATTTCATTTATAATTCATGGTCGACACTAAATTGACTGTGCCCTTAAATAGCTTGGAAAATTCCAGAAAATTATGTCATGGCTTTAGAAGCTTCTGGTAGGCTAATTGACATAATTTGAGTCAATTGGAGGTGTACATGTGGATGTATTTCAAGGCCTACCTTCAAACTCAGTGCCTCTTAGCTTGACATCATGGGAAAATCAAAAGAAATCAGCCAAGAAAAAATTGTAGACCTCCAAAGTCTGGTTCATCCTTAGGAGCAATTTCCAAACCCCTGGAGGTACCACATTCATCTGTACAAACAATACAATGCAAGTATAAACACCATTGGACCACGCAGCTGTCATACCGCTCAGGAAAGAGACGCGTTCTGTCTCCTAGAGATGAACGTACTTTTGTGTGAAAAGTCCAAATCAATCCCAGAACAACAGCAAAGGACCTTGTGAAGATGCTGGAAGAAACAGGTACAAAAGTATCTATATCTACAGTAAAACGAGTCCTATATCGACATAACCTGAAAGGTCACTCAGCAAGGAAGAAGCCACTGCTCCAAAACCGCCATAAAAAAGCCAGACTACGGTTTGCAACTGCACATGGGGACAAAGATCATGCTTTTTGGAGAAATGTCCTCTGGTCTGATGAAACAAAAATATAACTGTTGGGCCATAATGACCATCGTTATGTTTGGAGGAAAAAGGGGGAGGCTTGCAAGCCAAAGAACACCATCCCAACCGTGAAGCACAGGGGTGGCAGCATCATGTTGTGGGGATGCTTTGCAAGGTCGAATCATGACGCCAGTGATCTTCAGGTCGGAGCTCTAGAAAGAGGCCAGAGTTTCCGATTTGGTATTCCGAGTTGGATGACCGTTCAAAACGTGTTTTCCCAGTCAGAGCCCCCAATGTTGCCAATGTTGAATGTTTATCCTTTTAATCTTGGAAAAGAGACCCTTAAACCCAGACTTGGACCACACATCCACTCCACTGAATAGCAGGCTAGTGATTTCTTAGCAATGCTTGCAGTTAGCTACTGATTCCTTCCAAACCCCTCATTGTTGAATTTGCGATTTCCAACTTGTGTAATGTTTATGTCCAACGGCCAATGAGCACCGATATGTTTTATCTATGATTTATCTTCATATGACAAGGATTGAAAAGGATTTGCCAGTAGATTGTCGACTTGATTCACGATGATGACCACTAGCTTGCTAAGATTTTGAAAGTATGATGTTGACATCAGTCCAATCAAAGCTACTGTAGATATAACATGATTTGATGTCATTTTATCTGTGGCCAATGACCTTGAGCATTCTTGGTTGGGCACTTCTAATGTAACTATGGCAGAACCCAAGGGGCTTGAATTTGAGCTCTCCCCGTAGATTTTGCAGTGACGTAATGTATCCATGAGTAACAGAACACTGAGCCAATCACGGCGCAACTAGAGAACATTACCAACCCCTACGCTCTGTATTTTCCGCTGGCTGCCCCACCACCACAGACAGCACTAAGCTAGGCTGAAACACCTGCATTTTGGAGCTGCCTTACGCTGGAAAGCAAAAAAGAGAAAAGAGTTTTTACGCGGCTTTATTAACTTTTTTTTTTTTTTTTTTTTACATTGTTTGCAAACTGATATGTGACACGTAATAATGCTAAAATAACATGAAAAAAAAAGGCACAAAAAAAAGTGTTATATTTTTTAGCTAAATAGGTGTGGCTCCACCTGCCATGAATGACAGGTCAGCACTGATCATGCCCATGGACAATATCTAAAAGACATAAGTGTTTACTACTCATTGTTGATGTATTTGGCCTTACTACTCTCACAGTGGATTGGAGCCCAGACTCACAATTTATAGAACCAGATAAATAAAACAGTTTTCACCTACCTTAAATGTATCTGCAGATTTGGAAGGCACAGTACAACCCATTAGTGTCTGACTTGCAGCTTGTCTCTCAATTTCGATAATGAGAGCCATTGCTGTGCTTTAATTGGGTTAGAGTTAGAGGTGGATGACAGATAGATGTGGAGAGAGGGTCTGAGTGCTGTGAAGGCTACAGTACTGAGATGACAACATGCATCACAAGCTGGAAAAAGGATTCAGGAAGTGTTGAAATACGGGAAATAGAGATGATTTTCCAGAATGTCCGTTAAGCTTTTGAATCCTAACATCATTGCAATACTGTACCACTTGACTGTCAAGCTAAAATAAATGCAGGAGTATTCTCACCATCACTGTATCTGAGTGTATGCACTTCTAGCCCTTGTCATTAGGGTACATGGTCTAGCACTACATCTTAGTAAATTCCTCACCAGTATTGTACATACAGTGCATTCAGAAAGTATTCAGACCCCTTGACTTTTTCTACATTTTGTTACGTTACAGCCTTATTCTAAAATGGATGAAAATTATTTTTTTTACCTCAATCTACACACAATATCCCATAATGACAAAGCAAAAACAGGTTTTTAGAAATTTTGCTAAATTATAAAAAATAAACAGGAAATATCACATTTACATAAGTATTCAGACCCTTTACTTTGTTAAAGCACCGTTGGCAGCGATTACAGCATCGAGTCTTCTTGGGTATGATTTTACAAGCTTGTTACACCTGTATTTGGGGAGTTTTTCCCATTCTTCTCTGCAGATCCTCTCAAGCTCTGTCAGGTTGGATGGAGAGGATTGCTGCACAACTATTTTCAGATCTCTCCAGAGATGTTCGATTGGGTTCATCCGGGCTCTGGCTGGGCCACTCAAGGACATTCAGAGACTTGTCCCAAAGCCACTCCTGCGTTGTCTTGGCTGTGTGCTTAGGGTTGTTGTCCTGTTGTAAGGTAAACCGTCGCCCCAGTCTGAGATCCTGAGCCATCTGGAGCAGGTTTTCATCAAGGATCTCTGTACTTTGCTCCGTTCATCTTTGCCTCGATCTTGACTAGTCTCCCAGTCCCTGCCACTGAAAAACATCCCCACAGCATGATGTTGCCACCACCATGCTTCACCGTAGGGATGGGGCCAGATTTCCTCCAGACGTGACGCTTGGCATTCAGGCCAAAGTTCAATCTTGGTTACATCAGAACAGAAAATCTTGCTTATGATGGTCTGAGAGTCTTTAGGGGACTTTTGGCAAACTCCATGCGGGCTGTCATGTGCCTTTTACTGAGAAGTAGCTTCTGTCTGGCCACTCTACCATACAGGCCTGATTGGTGGAGTGCTGCAGAGATAGTTGTCCTTCTGGAAGTTTCTCCCATCTCCACAGAGGAACTCTAGAGCTCTGTCAGAGTGACCATCGGGATCTTGGTCACTACCCTGACCAAGGCCCTTCTACCCCGATTGCTCAGTTTGGCTGGGCGGCCAGCTCTAGGAAGAGTCTTGGTGGTTCCAAACTTCTTCAATTTTAGAATGATGGAGTCCTCTGTGTTCTTGGAGACCTTCAATGCTGCAGACATGTTTGGTACCCTTCCCCAGATCTGTGCCTCAACACAATCCTGTCTCTGAGCTCTACTGACAATTTCTTCGACCTCATGGCTTGGTTTTTGCGCTGACATGTACTGTCAACTGTGGGACCTTTATATAGACAGGTGTGTGCCTTTCCAAATAATGTCCAATCAATTGAATTTACTACAGGTGGACTCCAATCAAGTTGTAGAAACATCTCAAGGATGATCAATGGAAACAGGATGCACCGGAGCTCAATTTCGAGTCTCATTGCAAAGGGTCTGAATACTTATGTAAATAAGATATTTCTGTTGTTTTATTTTGAAAACATTTGCAAAAATGTCAAAAGAACTGTTGTTGCTTTGTCATTATGGGGTATTGTGTGTAGATTGCTGAGGAAAAAAAACATTTGATCCATTTTAGAATAAGGCTGTAATGTAACAAAATGTGGAAAAGGTCAAGGGGTCTGAACACTTTCCAAAGGCACTGTACAGTACTTACATAACTCAGGAGTTTAGTTTTACACCCCGATGCGTGCTCATGTTTAAGTGTCGTTCTCCGGTTGGTGTTGTGATGCGTAGGTGACTGACTGCAAACATTCTGCCGAAGAGTGAAAGGTCAGAGCAGCAGTTAGGGGATCACAGAGAGAGAGTTCCTGCGTCTGCTGCAGCAGGACTGGCAATCTGCCCCATTGAACACAGTCCAATAACCACCGACATGTTAATCAACAGCCCAGTAGCTGAGACAGGCCCATGGGAATGTGGGTGGATGTACAGTAGATTATGAAAATTATTCCTCTTGACTTTTCTTCAGCTATTTTGAGATAGTGTACAGTCTTTTTGGTAATGACACAGTGTGAAAATACAGCTTGGAACGATCACCACACTATGTCACAGTGCTTCTGCGTAGGAGGCAGTTTGATGGAGCTTGTTGTCTGTGTGTATTCTATCTGTGCCTCATGTAATATCTGCATGCACAGTTAGACGAGACCTGCGCTCCACTCTGCTGTGCAGAGGCTTTATTGACCCAACGGATATGAGACGTGGTAAAAAAGGCACAGTAGAACTATTGGGGTCTGGCAAAAGGACCAGGATGTTCTGTCAAACAAACAGTGGCAGCATTAGCAGTGGCAGCATTGCCCGTAGAAAGGTTTACCAAAAAAACACTGCACAGAGTAAACTGGTAAAAGACACACTCCATCCCCAAGGCAGGCATCAGGGACCTGGCTGAGGTTTCTGACAGACGACATCCTCGTTCCATCACAGTTTGTACTTTCAATAATCCTCGTCTCTCTCTCTTGCTTTGTAATAGCATACTGAGGACAAACTGGGCAGGATGGAAGGAAGGGTAAGGGGAGAGTGGGATCATATATGGCTGCTCCTGCCTCTCTAATGGGGTGCATTCCTAACACACCAAACCCCCACCCCCAACTCAAACAAGGGTGGTCAGCTTGTCTATGAGGTCGTCGATGGTGTAGACCATGAGCCTGATGTCATCCTTCTCGGCCATGCGGTGTTGGCCGTGGCGGCGTAGGATGACGTCCACGTCGGGGCTGAGGACGCGCTCGGCCACTTGCATGGAGATGTGCCAGGGCACGTCGTCATCCTTCAGGCCGTGGATGAGCCTCACAGGGCAGGTGATGGGGATGGGGCTCTGGAGGACACAATGGTTCTCCGCCTCGTTCAGGAAGCCAATAGTGAACGTGTAGGTGCCCTCCGCGCTGTGCTTGGTGGGCATAGTCAGCACGCCCTTCTCTTCAATCTCCTTACGCACCTGTAGTGAAATGGGATCAATTCCACTTTAAATAAAATAATGAATTGACATTCACATAGAGCATTTTATTTCAATTCACCAGTCCCTGAATAGAAATGGAATTAGAACCAACCCTGGTCATAACCAGACATACATTATTTATGATGTCCTCGCTCACCTCTAAAGACATTGACTTGAAGGCTGTGACAATGTGGTCTGCTGCCGTGGAGATGCCCACCAGAGCTGCAGTCTTCTCCGGCCTGGCGATAGCTGCCAACAGCATGAGCCAGCCGCCCATACTGGACCCCACCATGATCTAAACAGAGAGACCATGGGGAAAGACATGATTACGTTAAAGATGCCTTGATCTAGGATAGGGAGCAATGGCACATAGAAATACCAACAGTTTGATATGGATTGCTTCGCTTGTCTCCTCCCCTTCTCTCCTCATCTCCTTTCTTCCATTTGAACCGACCCTTCTGCAGAGAAGCACCATGGTCGTCTAGCTATCGCTACAATGGACAGAAGTAGTTTCTAAAAACAGACGTGATTCCAACCAGCATAATAAAGTTCTAAACTGGTTTGATCCAGAAAAAAGTAACGGTTCATATAGTTCCATTTTGTACATTTCCCCCCGTGAACTCAACATACTGTAGCTTTTACATTTATGTCATTAATTTACTCCGCCAATTAGTGTGGACGGAGAAGCCTTCTATGGAACGGTAAGCTAGTTGTTTACATGACATGATGTGAATTGTAATGTGTTTAGGCGATTACTAGTATTATAACGGCACTAAATTACACAGAATTATTATTTACCAGATATTACGAATATTTTGGGAACAATTATTAACCAGTTCAAGATGTTAAAATAACAGTACTGTTCCGGAACACTAAAAGATCACTTTCGTTCCCGGTTCAGTTTTTCTGTTCCCTGAATTGGTTCCAAATCATCATCATCACAAGGATATTGGGAGTAATATCCGCCATTGATGACTCTGGCCCTGCTAATGGTCTCATTCACTAGCTGTGTGTCTGATGGATGTCAAGAAGAGCCTTGAAGCCTGGCATGGTAGGCTATGCTATGCTATGCTACTCAGGTAATTGAACGGTGTGGACGTGAACTTTACATGGTGGTGTGAGATGCTATTTAAATTGTGTGACAGTGCCCACTTGTGGAAACATGTGATACTAACACCACCACCGTTTGAAGTCAACTACACTAATACAGTACCACAGTTGTTGTTTTTATACAGATTCTAACTGAAATCTTACACAACAAATTGAATAAATATTATCGAGGGCAAAATTAACAGAGCATATTTTGAAATATCAATGTCATGTAAGAGACGGTCTAGAACTGGGTTATAAAGTCAAACCAGTCTTTGAGCTCTTAAACGCAGATCTGAAAATACAAAACACTTTAATAATGAACAAATACCAATTTGAATCCCACCAAATACACACATAAATATGTGCATATGGATATGAGAGTTATCTAAAGGCTAGTTTAGATAAGATTCTAGATCCACCAGTGGAGAGTTCTTTCACCTGTGGACCCTCTGTTAGTTCATCCAACACGAAGAGAACATCTTTCTTCCAGGTGCCGATGGTCCCCTCAGTGAACACCCCCTCCGATAACCCATGGCCTGTGTAGTCAAACCTGGGGAACCACAAACACAACATGAGCCTGGAGGACCACAGTCAGACATACAATAAAACATGGGAAAAAATCTGGCTACTAAGCCAGCATAAAAACTAAGAGAGCACAGTGTATTTGGGTAACATGAGTTAGAGGGTGGTCTATTTGCGTAACATACAGGCTATCAATCAATCAAATGCATTTATAAAGCCCTTTTTACATCAGCAAATGTCACAAAGTGCTATACAGAAACCCAGCCTAAAACCCCAAACGGCAAGCAATGCAGATATAGAAGCATGGAAAAACTCCCTAGAAAGGCAGGAACCTAGGAAGAAACCTAGAGAGGAACCAGGCTCTGAGGGGTGGCCAGTGCTCTTTTGGCTGTGCCGGGTGGAGATTATAAGAGTACACGGCCATTTAGGGCCAGATTGTTCTTCAAGATGTTCAAATGATCATAGATGACCAGCAGGGTCAAATAATAATCACAGTGGTTGGAGAGGGTGCAACAGGTCAGTACCTCAGGAGTCAATGGGTTCTAAAGGTAGGGGGTCTATTCAGGCAATGAACATCAGGATAGAGGTTTGGCTAAGGTACGCCTACCTCAGATATTCAGATTCAGGGGGTATATTTGGGTAATGTACCACGGTTTAAAGGACGGTATAAACATGGTATTTCTATAACATGGTTTATTAGGCCATACAATTTATTAAAATGTTTACTCAATTTCCTTTTCTGAAAAGTGAGGTGAGCAAGAGCAATCAAATTGAAATCAAGTAGACCCTCTTGTTAAAATTCTATAGCAACCTTTGTTCAACACCTATAACCTAATCAAAAGATTTGAGCAACTTGGGAAGGCTAAAAGAGGCAAAGTTCAGCCATAATTTGAACGTTAGTTGTGTACCAGAATGTATTTACTGGAAGCTGGAGGAAATTAGTTATGCCGTAATCATGCAATTTTATTTATATTTGTGAGAAACATTTAATTACATTTTAGTCATTTAGCAGACGCTCTTATCTAGAGTGATTAGGGTTAAGTGCGGCCTTTCAGTTCCTGGCCCAACGCTCTTAACCACTAGGTTACCTGCCGCTGTGTATTGCGTTACACAGTGCCCACTTGTGGAAACATGTGACACTAACACCACCACCGTTTGAAGTCAACTACACTAATACAGTACCACAGTTGTTGTTTTTATACAGATTCTAACTGAAATCTTACACAACAAATTGAGTAAATATTATCGAGGGCAAAATTAACAGAGCATATTTTGAAATATCTGGGTTATAAAGTCAAACCAGTCTTTGAGCTCTTAAACGTATTGCGTTACACAGCGGCCGGTAGAGTACAGTACCTAAGGTATGAGTTTCCTAGCGACCTGCAGAACTCCTCCAGGGCCTCAGCTTTCTGGCCGTTCATGTTGGATCCATACCCAGGCAGGAAGACCACGCCTGGACTCTTCCCCTTTACCCTGCGGTAGGCCAGCTTAGGGAGCTCTGGCCTCGTTGCATACTGTACAGAGGACTTCTGTCTCACCCCTGTAGGACAAACACACACAATAGGTGCCAATTGACTATGACAGAATTAGAATAAGTGATTTAATGCAATAGCTGAGAATGGAGTGCGTCTTTAAGAATGGCGTGTAAAATGTAGGTTGTATTTGGGTGATTTGTGCAACCCCCATTGAAAGATCAGGGTGAAGTCAAGGTAAGGAATGATCAGCTGAGGCATTCTTATGTAACATTTAGAAAATTGAATTGGGCCAGTGCTGTGGGACAAGACTTTGTTGACATCACCAGAGTGAAACCTACCGAACAGACCCTGATACAGCAGACTATGACGCGATGCAATTCAGGTGAAAACGTGTTACTTATCACAATGTAAAAACAATTAAAAGAGAATAACATTACAAGCCTCACAAAGTATAGATTACAGATCGCTGTCCATTGTGCTGAAACTGCGACATGTCTATGCGGCTGCCTATCGAATTGATGATAGGCTTTCTGTGGTGCCAGGGCATGTAGCCTATAGCTTTGCCTTAGCTAATGGATAAATGTTAGAACTATTTGGTTGTTATTTTCTCATGATTAGCAGGGCGTCCATTTAGGCTGCTGGCTGGCAGATTGTAAAAAAAATGTTCGATACAACAGCATACTAATAGTAATCTGGCTAGGCCTATAGTAACAACAATATGCGACTGTGTCGCCTTGCATTTGTATGTTAAAATATATGTCGCGACCTGTATGTCCAGTTTGCAGGCCCGACTGTTTTCAATACTGAGTATTGACAACCCAGACAGTCTTTCCTGACACATTGTGCATTATATGTCCATTGCGCTGCACACAATTTAAACGTAGTCTTGAATGATGCATGCCAAGATATACCAGAGGTAAGGGACTGTTGATATTGCAACTACACAACTTAAACGGCAGTTCACCAGTATGAACAAAATCACAAACCGCTTTTTTTGTTTGAGCCCTCAAGAACAGCTGTCGTTTAAAGATGATAATCTGTTTGCATCTGCCAATTTATTGGCTGTCCAGTATCCAGACGACCTGTCCCCAGAGATTCCTATACAGTTTCTCTCTTTCCGTAACGTGTTGAGGCGGGAATTAAGGAGGATGTGAGATGCTCAATTAAAGATGTTTCAGATCTGCTGTATTTGAAACACCACTCCCTTCTGCCCAGTTTCCCTGATGTACTGTGGAACATACATTTAACAGACTTTCTAAACGTGGGTCTGTTGTAGACCCACTTTTCTCTCCGCTTAGCGCATGTCAAAATAAAAGTCCTGCACGTGCACCAGGAGTGTGCGGCTCTCCTTAATTTTCAAGTTTTCCACTGCACCTCGCCTAAATAGGTGTGCGTTTATTCTTCCTGTAGACTGCACATGCACCATACCTGCCCCAAAAAATCAAGAACTTGTGGAGGACTTTTATTTTGACATGCGGTAAGCAGAGAGGAACTGACCTCGCTGAGAAACTGCATGGGTCTACAACAGACCCACGTTTGGAAATTCTGTTTAATTATACTTTCCATTAGATGCTTTTTTCTCTAAATCCCCCCTGCGTAAGGACCAAGCCTACAGACAATCAAAAGAGTAAGTTGAAATAAAATATGATTACATTTCTGGCTTTCGGCAGACTATTCTATTTTTTTTGCAACCCAATTCCCAGCAAAGCTAGTGTGTAAATACCATAGAGATAGGTAGAGGACTCATCTTTGTATCTGTGCCATTATAGTGTCTCTGAAAGCATGGGCAGCACCATCTCCATTTTGAAGTAGTCAATTTTCTTCATGATTGGCTGATCCGTCCAGGTGACCCGGTTGGACATGACTCCAACCGGGTCACCATGAGGGATTAGTCAAGGAAGTTGGAAGTCCCACTCAGTTTGACTTAAAACGGTGAAAGCTCTCAATGGCGCTGCCCATGCTAATACAGCCTTTTGGCTACTTGAGGCCTCTATCATTCTCTATGGTAAATACTAGCATTACAAAAAGAAGCTACTCCTGCGTTTTACAATGGGGGACTGTGCAAACCATAGACATTAAAACCAGTAGATGGTGATAGCGCTGATGTACGTCATCCACGTATTCCTATGGAAAACTCCCAATGGTGCATGAAGCTGGAAGTAATTGAATTTGAAGCACGCCATATCAGAGATTACTTTTGAGGAGATGTAAAACTCCCTTGGAATCATATTAACGCCCATTGTGTACGTTGCCCATGCGTCATCAATGGGCCGTGTGGTCCATTCTGGGAAATTCTGGGACAAGGACTCGACTCATACCCTGACTTTGAGAAGGGATTGCGTGACAATTAGCTTAGCAACCGTTTGACACAGCATGACAATGTGAACGCGATTGGTCGACAATCTGCTGGGTGAGGTGTTATATGCTCCTCCATTCATTGCCCAATGGGATTCCGGTGTCCTCCTTTCTCTAATATATCTGGCCAGATTGCTGAATGGGGCTGAATGGACCAAAACATTTTTTTGTTAAGGATCAGTGGTCATAACTAGCAAAGGATCATGGTCGATGTAGTTGTTTTCATCCTGCCTGAGCGCGTCAACCTTAAAGGTGCTACACATAGGATTTCTTAGAATTTTTGCATTGGAATTTCTGAAAATGTCCATAACATATCTGGTGCTTATAGAGGAATGATAGTGTTTCACAGTATTACTTACCCGCCAGTGTTGTGATTGGCTGTGATATTCGCCTATTGATTTCTACTTCCCGGAGCGGCATCTGTTGTTAAAATGGGGAAGCTGTTCTGACTTTGTGGCTGTGTTATTTAGTGGAAATCGCCTTGTCATTTCCTGGTTGCTAAAATTCTACACTGTTCGCTCAATTTCAGTATATGTGATAAAAACAAGCACTGAATAGTGTAGGGAATTGTATCATCTAAATTGCTGTGAAATAATATATTTTCAATAACAAATATTTATAAAAAGGCCAAATTCTTCCCAGACCCAAGTACAACAAATGTTCCCCATGTGTGCAACTTCTGTAAGCTCCTCTACTCTAATGTTCTATACCATTACGCAAATGTGATGATATGCATGCACTGCTTTTTATAAAGGTGATTTATTTTTCTCCATCTGTTCCGGTACCTCAAAGCTTCCCAGGTCACCCCCCTCTCGCACTCACTTTTTGTTCTGCCACCTCCCTATTTACAACCTAATAAGCAACTAATTCTAAAACATAGAGAAATAATGACATTTCATAAATTACATGACCGTCCACTAGAATAGATTTTTTTTTTAAATACTAAAACCCTCCCTTTGATTGAAGTTGAAAAAGCATGACACTCCCCCATTTTCCTCCAGGTACCCATTCTGTACATTTCGATCTATCCCTAACCAATGATGGGTAACATCAACCACTTTTGAACATAGACAGTGCATTCAGAAAGTATTCAGACCCCTAGACTTTTTCCACATTTTGTAACATTACAGCCTTCGATTGTTTTTTCCCCCTCAATCTACACACAATACCCCATAATGACAAAGCAAAAAGAGGTTTAACCTTTTTTGCAAATTTATTACAAATAAAAAACTTTAATATTACATTTACATAAGTATTCAGACCCTTCACTGAGTACTTTGTTGAAGCACCTTAGGCAGCGATTACAGCCTTGAGTCTACTTGGGTATGACGCCACATGCTTGGGACACCTGTATTTGGGGAGTTTCTCCCATTCTTCTCTGCGGATCCTCTCAAGCTCTGTCAGGTTGGATGGGGAGTGTCACTGCACAGCTTTTTCAGGTCTCTCAAGCGATGTTCGATCGGGTTCAAGTCTGGGCTCTGGCTGGGCCACTCAAGGACATTCAGAGACTTGTCCCTAGCACTCCTGCATTGTCTAGGCTGTGTGCTTAGGGTCATTGTCCTGTTGGAAGTTGAACCTTCACCCAAGTCTGAGGTCCTGAGTGTACTTTGCTCCGTTCATCTTTCCCTCAATCCTGACACATCTTCCAGTCTCTGCCGCTGAAAAACATCCCCACAGCATCATGCTGCCACCACCATGCTTCACCGTATGGATGGTGCCAGGTTTCCTCCAGATGTGATGTTTGGCATTCAGGCCAAAGAGTTCAATCTTGGATTCATCAGACCAGAGAATCTTGTTTCTCATAGTCAGAGTCCTTCAGGTGCTTTTTGGCAAACTCCAAGCTGGCTGTCATGTTCCTTTTACTGAGGAGTGGATTCCGTCTGGCCACCATAAAGGCCTAGTTGGTGGAGTTCTGCAGAGATGGTTGTCCTTCTGGTAGGTCCTCCCATGTCCACAGAGGAACTCTGTCAGAGTGACCATTGGGTTCTTGGTAACCTCCCTTGACTAAGGCCCTTCTCCCCTGATTGCTCAGTTTGGCCGGGCGGCCAGCTCTAGGAAGAGTTTTGGGTATTCCGAACTTCCATTTAAGAATGATGGAGGCCATTGTGTTCTTGGGGACCTTCAATGCTGCAGACATTTTTTTGGTACCCTTCCCCAGATCTGTGCCTCGACACAATCCTGTCTCGGAGCTCTACGGACAATTCCTTCAAACTCATGGCTTGGTTTTTGCTCTGACATGCACTGTCAACTGGGACCTTATATAGACAGGTGTGTGCCTTTCCAAAAAACGTCCAATCAATTGAATTCACCACAGGTGGACTCCAATCAAGTCGTAGAAACATCTCAAGGATGATCAATGGAAACAGGATGCACCTGAGCTCAATTTCGAGTATCATAGCAAAGGGTCTGAATACTTATGTAAATAAGATATTTCTGTTTTATTTGTAATAAATTAGCAAATATTTCGAAAAACATGTTTTTGCTTTGTCATTATGGGGTAATGGTTGTAGATAGATGAAAAAAACTATTTAATCAACTTTAGAATAAGGCTGTAACGTAACAAAATGTGGAAAAAGGGTAGGGGTCTGAATACTTTTCTAATGCACTGTAGCGCCTTTTACTTCCAAAAAAAACAGAACAGGGTTGTTTTTTATTTTACCTTTATTTAACTAGGCAGGTCAGTTAAGAACAAATTCTTATTTTCAATGGTGGCAGTTAACCCACTGTTCCTAGGCTTTGTTCAGGGGCAGAACGACAGATTTTTATCTTGTCAGCTCAGGGATTCGATCTTGCAACCTTTCGGTTACTAGTCCAATGCTCTAACCACTAGGCTACCTGCCGTTGTCTCCCACAATGCTGTTTCTGACTTGCAGTTGGTAAGGAGGAACTGCAGTCAAAAGTTCATGACCTTTGATCACATGGTTGTTGTAAAGGTCATGCAGTCGACATTTAGTAGCAAGTCGGACTCTTTTATGTCCCTGCGTGGCCAAGCACGCCTCCAACTCAATCATCAAGTTTGCTGACGACACTACAGTGGTAGGCTTGATTACCAACAACGACGAGACGGCCTACAGGGAGGAGGTGAGGGCCCTCGGAGTGTGGTGTCAGGAAAATAACCTCTCACTCAACGTCAACAAAACTAAGGAGATGATCGTGGACTTCAGGAAACAGCAGAGGGAGAACCTCCCTATCCACATCGACGGGACAGTAGTGGAGAAGGTGGAAAGTTTTAAGTTCCTTGGCGTACACATCATGGACAAACTGAAATGGTCCACCCACACAGACAGTGTGGTGAAGAAGGCGCAACAGCGCCTCTTCAACCTCAGGAGGCTGAATAAATTTGGCTTGTCACCAAAAACACTCACAAACTTCTACAGATGCACAATCGAGAGCATCCTGTCGGGCTGTATCACCTCCTGGTACGGCAACTGCTCCGCCCACAACCGTAAGGCTCTCCAGAGGGTAGTGAGGACTGCACAACGCATCACTGGGGGTAAACTACCTGCCCTCCAGGACACCTACACCACCCGATGTCACAGGAAGGCCAAAAAGATCATCAAGGACAACAACCACCCGAGCCACTGCCTGTTCACCCCGCTATCATCCAGAAGGCGAGGTCAGTACATGTGCATCAAAGCTGGGACCGAGAGACTGAAAAACAGCTTCTATCTCAAGGCCATCACTGTTAAACAGCCACCACTAACATTGAGTGGCTGCTGCCAACATACTGACTTAAATCTCTAGCCACTTTAAATAATAGAAAATTGGATGTAACAAATGTATCACTAGCCACTTTAAACAATTTTGTATATAATGTTTACATATCCGACATTACTCATATCATTACTGTACTCTATACCATCTACTGAATCTTGCCTATGCCGTTCGGCCATCAACTCAAATCTCTAGCCACTTTAATAATTAAAAAGTGGATGTAATAAATGTATCACTAGCCACTTTAAACGATGCCATTTATATAATGTTTACATATCCTACACTACTCATCTCACATGTATATAGTGTACTATATACCATCTACTGCATCTTGCCTATGCCGGTCAGCCATCGATCATCCATATATTTATATGTACATACTCGTACTCAATCCTTTACGCTTGTGTGTATAAGGTAGTTGTTGTGAAATTGTTAAGATTACTTGTTAGATACTACTGCATGGTCGCAAGCATTTCGCTACACTCGCATTAACATCTGCTAACCATGTGTATGTGTCATATAACATTTGATTTAGATTTGATTTAAGGTCCTTGTGTAATGTGATATTGTACCCCCTAGCCCAATTGTCCTTTGTATATTATTTATATATACTTGTGTTCCCACATGTACTTCCTGTATTGATTTGTTGTTAATAAAAAAATATGAAAAAAAAACATGAAAAAAAAACATGAAAAAAAAACTACTATTTTTATACCCATAATGCAACACATTGTGAAAGGCTGTGACCACCGTTGGTCAACGTCTTACAAAAGTGATACGCTCGAACGCGCCCATTTCTTACCAGCATTGACTGTGCGACATCTAAGAATATGCAAGTGCTGCGCAGTTTATATGTGCATGAGCAAACAAATACATTCAGATGACGGGGTCTGCCGCTGGGTTGTCACTAGTTACCACAGCCACGAAGTCAAAATTGGCTATATCGTAAAAATGTATGAAAACAAAAATGTGCTTAATTTAAGGATAGGGTTAGGCATAGTGTGGTTAGGGTTACGTATAAAATCATTTTAAGACGATAAATTGTAGAAATAGGCTGAGTTTATGACTTTATGGCTGTAGTACCTAGTGACGACCCTGCCTCTGCCACACCCCCTCCTCTATTTTTTTTTTATATCGTAGCCTGTAAGTTTTCCCGTGAAACGGTACACATCGAACCGTAGTATCGTACTCACCTCCCAAAGCCTTTGGCGAGAAAGTAGCGACTGCTCGATCCCTCAAAATGTGAGACAGTCCTTTGCGACAGGACTTCAGGGCGACGGCTGCCATGTCTCTGACTTCACCACCCACTTTGGAAATATCGCGAGAAGACCAACTTTGCCAGATCTTCTTCTTTGGTGGGGTTTGTCGGCGGTTTGCATCCAACGTAATGGTGCATTACCGCCACTTCAATGTTGACATATGCATACAATAGAGGTCCCCAATACATTAGTGTGTCTGTGTACATGAAAAGTGGTCTACAAATGGAATGTACTTTTTAAAATTATTGTAGCATGAATGGGGTTTTCATTTTCCTGTTTTAAGCACATAACTCCCAAACTCTCTGTATGTGGCAAACCTTGAGATAGGTTATTGCACCTGCCCATCTATCCACAATAGCCTACAATTTACAAGACAGAAAAAATCCATTTACATTCACGGATGCCATTCAAGTCCACGAGAGGAGACCTGTATGTGCTGCTAGGCAAATTATTAAATGAATCCTTCCATTAATGTCATTAGTAATAAAAATGTCACATGACAGTGATCTTTAGGCAGGGCATTCCATGTAGCCTAATGGTCTGCTACACATAGATCTGCAGAGAGAGAGACCGTTTCAGATGATATTGAGCAGGCAGACAGGGACAGATATGCCTGAAGTGACACAGTTTGTCACATCACAGTGAACACACAATTTATTTTAACAAGGGAAACAAAGGTATGTTGTATTGTAGAGTAAAGGGTAAATCTTCTGAGCCATGTCATGTGAAATGTGACTGTCAGTCTGTAGTAACATGGCTCAGAGCGTCACAGGCGGAAGGTCATGGAGCAATAGAACGGAAGCGAGATAGATGCCGCGTTCATATGCTAGTCGGAACTCGGAAATGTCCGGCTTGCTAAATCGTTGAACGCTGCACGTGTATAACTACAACCAGTTAGCAAGTCGTACATTTCCAAGTTTCATAGTTCCGACTAGCATGTGAACGCGGCATAATAACCCATCCGCCATTGTGGAATAGAGTAAGGGATATTCCAATCTGGCATTAGGCAGTTTCAGAGTAAGTGATACATTATAGCCGAACGTCAACTAGATCGGAAACATTTAATACCACAGACAGATACAAAGTTGCGATCCTCGGCGCTCGAGAAAAGACTGTAGGGAAAGATCTGACGACTGGAGAAAAACACCGCCTCTACACAAGATTGGATAACCCGAGACGAGCTGAGAAAAATACAGGAGTGCAGAAGCAGGAGAAACCGTGGACAGTCTCAAACAGAAATCCGTTTCGGCTCCTGGAGGATGTCTGCAACCACAGTCGATCAGGTGCTTATTGTTGACAACCCACTGTCGTGAAATGTTTGTCGTTGCAATTTGAACATTGTCAACCGTTTTGTCAGCTGCTATCATTCAGTGTAGTAGGCATGCCATAAAACACAGGCAAAAGTATTTGATATATGATAGCTATTAGCTGCTATGTAGGCCGAACCTTGAAGTAGCCTACCGGCTGCGCAGCGGCGGCAACAAGCACCAGCTTGAGCCGGTTGCTGTATTCTGTACAATGCGGCACGTTTACTGGATGTCAGTGTGCGTTTGACATCTGGTCAATAATCCCAAGGAAGCCGTAGGTCTATAAACTAGTCTAGGGCTGAATGTGCGTAAAATGTTTGATATACAGCCACTGGTAAGAATCATTGATTGTAATTCAGTAGCCTAGGCCTAGCTCACCTTGCGCGAATGCTACCATCACTCTTCTTCCTATCAAACATTTACATAATATGCTAAATCTGATACGTCTCTTTTCCCCCTTTTTTTTTTTGCACTTGCTCATTGATGTCAGAGACCCAAAGGACAAGGAAATAAAGGTATTCCTGTCACCGTATTATTTTACTATTGCATGGTTGTTGTGGAGTTTGATGACAGGCAAAATGTTGTCTGACTAGGGAAATACTTTATGTGAAAACTGTGATAACAAGAGTGTAATTAAATCACTGCTTTGATCACTCTTCCACCACATTTTGGTGACCTGGTGTCATCAGTCAAAAGTAGGTAAACTAACTAAATATACCCATGCACCACTGTGCCTGTTATATTATTGGCTGTTACCATCTGTTGTTATACCCCAACTACTTAAAGGCAATATAAGGGGCGTTATCAGCTGTTCATTAGTAGTTTATAGATCTGTTAAAACACAATGGTTTATTTTAGCTGAGAGACCTTTTTGGTTATATCACATCTAAAGAATAACCTAAAAGAACAATTTCTCCTATCCAGTGCAAAACGGATCAATGCATCAGAAGGATGGAGTAAACGATGAAGACTTTGAACCTTACCTAAGCAGCCAGACAAATCAGGTGAGTGAGTGTACCCATTGTGTCCAAGCCTTTCAGCCATGCAACTTGACATTCCACAGCAAACCCTCAGAATAGTGTCTTCTAGTGATATATGAGGGTGTATAGAGTGTTAACCTAAAGTCACTGTATAGTAGCCTACGTGAGGGAGGAGCTACTAATTTTGAAATGGAAAAGTATTAAAAATGACCTTTTTGATAGTGGAATTATTGTTGATTAAACTTTTCTTTTTTTTTTAACTGGGTGGTGTTCATCCATCTTGTGCCTGGGTGACAAGCTTACTTCGTCTTATAGAATTCTAGTGAAATGTAGCCAAGAACAAACCCACTATCACCCACGCTAATTTACTTATAAAATAAATTCTTGTGAACTCTGACAATTATTACAACAACAACTGACAGATTATTCTAACACTGTTGCTGTCTTCACTTGTTGCTATGGGAAACATTTTGATAGAGCTGGTATCTATAATTTCCACTGAAAGCCAATCTTGCTCCTTAAAATGAACTCTGATTTATTTATTAGTTACGGTTTTGAAGAGAGAATGGCAAGATTTGTCTTAGCTTCTATCATTAAGGTCATCCATTAACTGACCCCTGTTCTCCCCTTCTGCAGAATAACAGCTACCCACCAATGTCCGACCCCTACATGCCCAGCTACTATGCTCCCTCCATAGGCTTCCCTTACTCCCTGGGAGAGGCCCCCTGGTCCACCGCGGGGGACCCCCCCATGCCCTACCTGACCACCTATGGACAGATGAGCAATGGCGAGCACCACTTTATCCCCGACGGGGTGTTCAGCCAGCCGGGCGCCCTGGGCAACACCCCTCCCTTCCTTAGCCAGCATGGCTTCAACTTCTTCCCTGGAAACGCAGACTATTCCACCTGGGGCACCAGTGTTTCTCAGGGCCAGTCCACACAGAGCAATGCCTATAGTAATAGTTATGGTTACACCCCTAGTTCCCTGGGGGAGGGCTATAACTGACGGACAGGCGGGCTTCAGCAGTGACGCCCAGCTCAGTAAGGTCCCGGTGCTGAGCAGCATTGAGCAGGGCATGACTGGGTTAAAACTGGGAACGGACATGGGCGCCGCCGTCACCAAGACTGTCGGCTCGCCTCTCGGGGGCATGAGTAGCATGGGGGCCAATAGCATGCCACCGTTGGTTAGTTCCTCAGCCCCCAAACCCACGTCCTGGGCGGCCATTGCCAGGAAGCCGGCCAAGCCCCAGCCCAAGGTCAAGCCCAAAGCCAACATGGGAATGGGGGGCCCTACCATTCCCCCGCCGCCCATCAAGCACAACATGAACATTGGCACCTGGGACGATAAGGGTTCCCTCAACAAGCCCCCCTTAGCTCAGACCATGATGCCCCCTCAGACCATGGTGCAGCAGACCCTGATGGGCCAGCCCCTGCTGCAGAGCCCTCTGCCCCACCAACATCAGCCCCAACATCAGCCCCAACATCAGCCCCAACATCAGCACCACCAACCCTTTCAGCTGCAGTCGCCTCAGTCCCCCCAACACCCCCAGCAGATTCCCCCAGGCCCCCCTCACCCCCACCAACACCCCCACCCCCACCAGAACTTCTCCTCCCAGCCCGGACCCCCTCAACCCATGCATCAACACCAACACTCCCAGCTCCCACCCCAGAACCGCTGGGTGGCTCCTCGGAACAGGGGCACCTTCAACCAGGGAGGGGCAGAAGGCTTTGGGATGGGTGTTGGTGGGTTCCCCCTCAGTGCCCCTCCCTGCTCCGGGGAGGTGCACCCCGTGTTAGAGAAACTGCGGGCCCTCAACAGCTACAACCCCAAAGACTTTGACTGGAACCTGAAGAACGGCCGTGTGTTCATCATAAAGAGCTACTCTGAGGACGACATCCACCGCTCTATCAAGTACTCCATCTGGTGCAGCACCGAACACGGCAACAAGCGCCTGGACGGGGCCTACCGCTCGCTGGGGGCCAAGGGGCCCCTCTACCTGCTGTTCAGCGTCAACGGCAGTGGTCATTTCTGTGGCGTGGCGGAGATGCGCTCTCCCGTGGACTACAACTCCTACGCAGGCGTCTGGTCTCAGGACAAGTGGAAGGGCAAGTTTGAGGTGAAGTGGGCGTTTGTGAAGGACGTGCCCAACAACCAGTTGAGGCACATCAGGCTGGAGAACAATGACAACAAGCCCGTCACCAACTCCAGGGACACTCAGGAGGTGCCTCTGGAGAAGGCCAAGCAAGTGCTTAAAATTATCGCAACTTTCAAGCATACCACCTCAATCTTTGATGACTTTGCACATTATGAGAACCGCCAGGAGGAGGAAGAGGCCCTGCGGAGGGTGAGCGAGCCGTGCTGCTGACACACACACACACACACACACTCACCCCTATCGTATCAGCTGACAGCAGCAGAGTGTGTATATGAGTTTGACTGACTAGTACCCATCTATCACACAGTGTTGTACTGGTCAGTGTCTATCATCTGGGGTCTTAGTTCATAGGCCTCTAGTCTACTGCCGTGTTCCATTTCTACCACTGTTATTACTCCAAGGTGATGGGTTTTACCAGTGTCATTACTCCATGGTGGTGGGTTCTACCAGTGTCATTACTCCATGGTGGTGGGTTCTACCAGTGTCGTTACTCCATGGTGGTGGGTTTTACCAGTGTCGTTACTCCATGGTGGTGGGTTCTACCAGTGTCGTTACTCCATGGTGGTGGCTTCTACCAGTGTCGTTACTCCATGGTGGTGGGTTTTACCAGCGTCGTTACTCCATGGTGGTGGGTTCTACCAGTGTCGTTACTCCATGGTGGTGGGTTCTACCAGTGTCGTTACTCCATGGTGGTGGGTTCTACCAGTGTCGTTACTCCATGGTGGTGGGTTTTACCAGTGTCGTTACTCCATGGTGGTGGGTTTTACCAGCGTCGTTACTCCATGGTGGTGGGTTTTACCAGCGTCGTTACTCCATGGTGGTGGGTTCTACCAGCGTCGTTACTCCATGGTGGTGGGTTTTACCAGTGTCGTTACTCCATGGTGGTGGGTTTTACCAGTGTCGTTACTCCATGTTTGTGGGTTTTACCAGCGTCGTTACTCCATGGTGGTGGGTTCTACCAGCGTCGTTACTCCATGGGGGTGGCTTCTACCAGTGTCGTTACTCCATGGTGGTGGGTTCTACCAGTGTCGTTACTCCATGGTGGTGGGTTTTACCAGTGTCGTTACTCCATGGTGGTGGGTTCTACCAGTGTCGTTACTCCATGGTGGTGGGTTTTACCAGTGTCGTTACTCCATGTTTGTGGGTTTTACCAGCGTCGTTACTCCATGGTGGTGGGTTCTACCAGTGTCGTTACTCCATGGTGGTGGCTTCTACCAGTGTCGTTACTCCATGGTGGTGGGTTCTACCAGTGTCGTTACTCCATGGTGGTGGGTTTTACCAGTGTCGTTACTCCATGGTGGTGGGTTCTACCAGTGTCGTTACTCCATGGTGGTGGGTTCTACCAGTGTCGTTACTCCATGGTGGTGGGTTTTACCAGTGTCGTTACTCCATGGGGGTGGGTTCTACCAGTGTCGTTACTCCATGGGGATGGGTTCTACCAGTGTCGTTACTCCATGGGGGTGGGTTCTACCAGTGTCGTTACTCCATGGTGGTGAGGTAGGTTGATGTGTGGAATTAGCAGCCCATCCCTCACGCCTGTCATCAGACCATCATCACTACCATCTTTGCCCACCAGTGGGTCTGCATGGGTCCAACCAGGAAACCCTGTCTGATTAGGCAGCCATCTTGTGTGGCTGTGTGCTTCTGTGAGAGTGATCTGGAGAGTGGGACACATAGGGGTTTCCTGAAATAGGCTGCATTCCACACATACCTCCCCTCAGACAAAGGCAGAAGTGGCTCTGATCTACCTTTTGAACACCAGGCCTCTGGCAGACACAGGCTCCTCTTGCTTCATTAGCTGTTCTCTCCATCAGCCCATCCCCACCCTGTGTGCCTAATGTGTTTCACTGGGATTTTATGGGTTATGTTTCAACATGGTTCAACGGTTTTATATTTCAGGGTTATTCCGCAACGATTTGAAAAAAAAGAACATTATTCTCTGGTTCTTCCTTGCGCAGGCAGACACACTTTGAGCAATGAAATACATACAACATATTGAAGGCGGAAAACTAACATAAGTATTGTTATAGGATGGACCAGTGAGGAAAACATTAAAACCTTTTATCTTAAGATAACGCTGCACACATTCCTAAGTAAAACTAAATATGCAAATCTATTAAGAAACCCCCCACACAACCTGCTCTCTTTCTCCTTCCCCTCTCTCTCATTTTCTCTCTCATTTTCTCTCCTTTTTTCTCTCTCTCTTTGTCCTTTCTCTCTCTCTCTCTCTCTCTCTCTGTCTCTCTCTCTGTCCTTTTCTGTCTCTCCCTCTCCTTCCCTCTCTCTCATAAATATTTTAAATCCATGTTTTCAGGAGCACCTAAAACAATTTGTTAGTAGGAAGTGTGCTTTGACGGTTTCCGAGGTAGAGTTGTGTAGCCTAGCGTGGGGCAGGTGCGAGGCTCTGATGTTGTAGCCCTGACCCCTCTACATGACAACCCAGGTCCTGACAGAACCCTCGCTGGCTCACCCTCCCCAGCCTGACAAGGTTAATTGACCCACATTGTTAGGCCTATCTTCTCTCACTCTGAGGGCTGTCAAGTGTAGTGGTCTGTAGCATGTCATCTCAGATAGAGGGCTGAAGCTAACAATGCTAAGTTAACTGTGGAGACTGAGACAGCATACAGGATGAACAGTATAGACCTAGATCAGTGGATTGCAATATTT
This sequence comes from Brachymystax lenok tsinlingensis, assembly GCA_030435695.1. NCBI lineage: Eukaryota > Metazoa > Chordata > Actinopteri > Salmoniformes > Salmonidae > Brachymystax > Brachymystax lenok. Next base: position 14,594,890 of record CM059814.1, read on the forward strand.
GCACAGGTGTGTTTGTCAGTGTTGTGTGTGTCAGTGTCAATATGGCAGTCCCCTTAGTTAACCCTTCAGTGCCCTAAGTTAACCCTTCAGTGGATGAGTTCAGTAGGTGGGTGGATGTGTTTGTGAGTGAGTGGGTGGATGTGTTTGTGAGTGGGTGGTTGGATGTGTTTGTGAGTGGGTGGGTGTGAGTAGGGATGTGGGTGGGTGGATGTGTTTGTGAGTGAGTGGGTGGATGTGTTTGTGAGTGGGTGGGTGGATGTGTTTGTGAGTGGGTGGGTGGATGTGTTTGTGAGTGGGTGGGTGTGAGTAGGGATGTGGGTGGATGTGGGTGAGTAGGTGGGTGGGTGTGAGTAGGGATGTGGGTGGGTGGGTGTGAGTAGGGATGTGGGTGGGTGGATGTGTTTGTGAGTGGGTGGGTGGATGTGTTTGAGTGGGTGGGTGTGAGTGGGTGTGAGTAGGGATGTGGGTGTGAGTGGGTGGGTGTGAGTAGGGATGTGGGTGAATGGGTGGAGTGCGAGTAGGGATGTGGGTGGGTGGGTGTGAGTAGGGATGTGTGTTTATCTATATGCCAACAAATCGCAACAATGCCTAATTAATCATAACCATTACAGATAACAAATCCTAATTGTTAAATTGCCCTATATATATATATATATATATATATATATATATATATATATATATATATATATATATATATATATATATATATATATATATATATATATATATATAATATATATATATATATAATCAGTCAATAAAAAAGCAAGTGCAATTTAAAATTCCTTTTATTGAAACGGTAATATCAACTGGTTATATTATATGGTGGACCACAATCTTCAAAAAGCTAGTAACCTCAGCAGTGGCTCTTGCTTGTAGAAGCCTCTGTGCAATGACAGCCTTGTTTTGTTATTTTTGCAGACACTCTTATTTCTTGAGCCCTTCTAACAGTCACACCTATTGTATAGTAAAAAACATGAATAAAATAGAACAGAACGTCTTTCTACAGGAAAAATGTTGCCAGTGTGAAGTGATGTACATCTTGTGCCTGAAGCAGTTATTCTGGCGAGTTGAAAGACCATTTTTTCAGGGTTACAAGCCAAAATCGGTTATGTTTTTTGATATACAGACATTCAGTTTAGTTTATTCTACCCGTTCTTTGGAATTTTCGAAGTAGATGAACAATTCCACATTGAACACTGCATGGTGATGAATTATGGCCACAACACCTGTTTGCTGAGTAGGCAATGCTTAATGATTCTGATGAAAATATGCTCTTTGTCTTTATCAAACTAATGTTTTTGCCTATTTTCAGAGTGGAACCTGTCTGTATTTAGGGTGGGTTATAGCCTAGGCTAACCAATTCTAAATGGCACTAGCAGTTCGCAAAGTATCTTAAGTGGAAAGCAGATGGGACGCAATTAATAAAAAACTGCAGCTCGTTGTTGGAACATATTTTTCTACTTCAATCAACCAGTTGGTTTAGAATTTGTGATGGAACTGTCATCATTTGACAAGGAATGTAGCTTGTGTATCCCATCGGTTAGATACGTTTTTATAGGCATTTTATTTCTGAATGCCTAACGGGAGGGAGCGGTCGGAACGCAATTGAGTGAATAAGACACAGAGGGGGAAATGGAATTTCGGGAGAACAGCTGTGTGCACTGTGTTATTTATGTAATGTTTTGTTGTGCCCCGCAAATGTACAAATGGAACACCAGAGTAAAAGCTAATAAACGTTGTCTCCATGACAACTTCACTTGCCAGTTCGGGCAGCCACAAAGCACATTCCACCAAATAATTGTACAGTACAAAAAAAGTGATCTCTGTTTAAAGATCAAGCTTTGACGTCTGTTCGAGTTCTCATGTCCATCCCTAGTTGATGTGAGTAGGTGGATGTGAGTGGCTTGTAGTGAGTGGGTGGATGTGGTAGCTTTAGGTGGACACAGACACACTGTGGAGGCCTTTGTTTCCCCAGCCACCCAGACCAGACCAGGTCAGCCTCCAGCCCCAGACAGAGTAGCCTCTCTATTTTGATGGAGTTAAACTGGAGGCCCAGGTCTCACTGGGGCCTTCCCCTGTCGTGCCTACTGACACTGGCCAGTGTTTCACCTGGGAAAAGGGAGAAAGAGTCAGTCTATTCAGCTGTATCAACCCAGCTGTGTGTGTGTGTGTGTGCTTGTGTGCGTGCGCACGAGGGAGAGAAATGCACTGCAGCCAGGCCCGTATTTGTGTATGTCAGTTAATGAATGGTTGTGGGAGTAAACTGACAGGCCTGCATTTCTCATGGCTTCATGGAGTCAATAAAGCACAAACATCCAGCAGAACCAGAGATATGGGGGGGCAGCAGATCAGCAGGGGTGTATTTGGGGAAGGAGAGGAGTGTGTGTGTGTTGGGGGTGATATGGGAAATGTTTGGGTCAAATAAAAGGTTATTGGTCGAGTCCACATATTTTGCAGATGTTATCGCAGGTGCAGCGAAATGATGTTTTCTAACTCCAACAGTGCAGTAATACCCAACAATACAAAACACATTCCCCAAATAAAAATGGAGGAATTAAGAAATATCAGAACGAGCAATGTCAGATGTGTATTATGGGGTGTTTAGACAGTATATGAGTAGAAAAGGTGTGTACAGCAATAGTTATATATGATGAACCTTGACTAGAATACTGTATACATATGAAGCTCAATTTGGTGAGTTCAAAGACCATTTTCTTCAGGGTTACAAACCAAAATCTGTTTTATTTTTGATATACAGATGTTCGATTTAGTTTATTCTACCCGTTCTTTGGAAAGTTCTAAATAGATGAACAATTCCACATTGAACACTGCATGGTGATGAATTATGGCCACAACATCTGTTTGCTGAGTAGGCAATGCGTGAGCACCAAGCCTCATGCAACGGAAAAATGTAGGATAAAGCAATTTCAAAGATGATGCTGTTTTTAATCTTTGCTATGCTGTAGTAAAGGCTTAAAAAACAACATTAGAACAGACTGGTATTACTTATCATGTCTTTAGTGTTGATTACACTGTTCCAAACAGGCAGAAAAATAATATTGTAATCTAACTGCACCGGTTTGTCCTACATAATATGCACGCAGCTCTCGCTCCTAAACCTTCCTTTATCTGGATCTCCAGTAGTTTCCACAACTAAGTCAAATGTCTTCCACAGATCTGACCTCCCCTTTCCCTCCTGAGCAACCAGTAAACATTCGCCCGTTTCGAGTTTATTTTTTACATCCTTGTTACTGTGTTGGGAGTTTGTTATAACCAATTTATTGATGTGATTATGATAGGCTATAGGTCAGGCCCTATTGGTCACATGCATGTGATGCTTACATGTTTCACGTAAAGAGAGCAAGGGTTGAGCGAATAGGGAATGTTTTTCCTGAGGAAATTTGAGATTTTGATAACAACTGTTCAGTCAGAAACAATTAAGAAAGTAAATGGCTGAAATGATTTGCAGCTTCAGCACGAACAGCGCAATAAACGCAGTGCTGTTATGCCTTTTCGCTGCAGTAGGGAAGAGAGCGGGACAACGTGTGCCAGTCACACAGACACTCACTGTAAAAAATGTTTTTGTGAGGTTATTTTCCTGCCACCACTCTGCTAGGGCTCTCACCTCCTCCATGTAGGCTGTCTTGTCATTGTTGGTAATCGGGCCTATCACTGTTGTATTGTCAGCAAACATGATGATTTAGTTGGAGATGTGCGTGGCCACTCAGTCATGAGTGAACAGGAAGTACAGGAGGGGGCTGAGCACACACCCTTGTGGGGCCACTGTGTTGAGGATCAGTGTAGTGGAAGTGTTGTTTCCTACCTTCTCCACCTGGGGGCGGCCCATCAGGGAGTCCAGGATCCAGTTGCAGAGGGAAGTGTTTAGTCCCAAGGCCCTGAGCTTAGTGATGAGCCTTGAGGGTACTATGGTGTTGAATACTGAGCGGTAGTCAATAAACAGCATTCTTACATAGGTATTCCTCTTGTCCAGATGGGATAGGGCAGTGCGATAGCGATTGTGTCATCTGTGTATCTGTTGCGGTGATATGCAAACTGAAGTGGGTCTAGGGCGGCGGGTAAGGTGGAGGTGATATGATCCTTAACTAGCCTATCAAAGCACTTCATGATGACAAGTGAGTGCTACGGGGTGATAGTCATTTAGTTCAGTTACCTTTGCTTTCTTGGGTACAGGAACAATGATGGACATCTTGAAGCAAGTGGGGACAACAGACTGGTATAGGGAGAGCTTGAATATGTCTGTATAAACTCCAGCCAGCTTGTCTGCACATGCTTTAAGCACTAGTCATCATCAGCTGGTGAAAATCAGTCACCTGTCATCATTAACAGTTAAGGGAACACTCAGCCATTATGAGGATTACAGTTACAGAAACTAGCCTTTGAAAGAAAGGACAGTTTGAATCGTCACTCAGTTTCACAAGCAAAAACTCATCTTGGTAGAAATCTTCAGTAGACACCACTGTGAGACATACATGCACTTCACTTCAACATTTGTGTATGTTCCTTGGGGATTTGGCCCTTAGATGTTTAACTTGCAATGTGTTGCATCACTGAACTTTTATCACAAACGGAGGACAAGTGATTCAGTCCAAAAAATACCAATTTCCCTGAGGATGGTTTCTAACAGCAGTCTGTGTTTTCCCCTCCCACTTATTCATCCTCTAATCTGGTTTATTTCCCCCTCTCTCTCTCTTTCCCCAGGAGCGGAATAGAAATCAACAGTAACCATACAGAGAACTCCCTGCTAGAAGGCAAACACTAATGACATAGGACCTTAAATAATTAACCTAACCACACGGAAACTAAGGGTTTTGCCATCTTTTCTGCTGAAGACAACAACAACAAGACGACGACGTCGTAACTCGTGACTTGAACACGACGACGGATTCGCCTGTATCAGTTCTCTGGTGATGTACCCCAGTGTTCCTGTCTGGAAAAAAAAAGGAAAGAACATTACTCACTTTAAACTCTCTTCTAAAACAGCCTCTACCAATACCCTGAACTCTCTAATAACTCTCTCTTAAAGCACTTTCAGTCCTTCTAAAACAGCCTCTACCAATACCCTGAACTCTCCAATAACTCTCTTATATCTCTTTCTCTCTGGACTTCTGTTTGTTAGAACTAACTGACTAACCAGTGTAGTTGATTTTTCTGAGGCTTTCACCAGACTTATTTGTTGTTTTTTTTGTTAAGTTTTTAATACCTCCCAGATTTTGGGGAAGAAAAATGTAGTTCCCTTCCCCCCATGAAATTGAACTCCTTCAGACGAGATTAAAAAAAGGTATAACGTGTAACAAAACCGTTTACTTGAATCTGCACTCGGCTTGTGATTGATTGACAGGTGAGAGAAATGACAGGAAACTCCCAAAATAATGCCCATCATTAGTCGAACCCGGCCCTTACTCCCGCCCCTTTATTTCTGCATCTGTTTCTGTGTACCAGAAGATGAGGTGGATGATGTAGTGACCTGGGAGAACACCAGTTAATGCACATGTTTAATTTGTCATGATTATTATGTAACTCTGAAGTGCATTTGTCTGAGGAGAAATCTGCTCTGCGGTAACAGTCGCCTTGGTAGCTGTCGCCTTGGTAGCTGTCGGTAACTTGTCTTTTATTCTGTTGTTAATGTACTGTACCGTACCTCAGGCTAAAGCTGGGGCCTGTTCAGGAGGCTTCAACGTTACACAACATTCAGAATGCAAATGTGTTGTGTGGAATAGATGAGATTCCCTGATTTCCAACATAAAAGAGAATCCTATCAGCTCTATACATTCTGTTTCCATCTGCAACGTTTTGTAACGTTTCACCTTACTGAGCAGGCCCCAGGCTCTCTGTCTCTGAAGAACTCTAACGCTTTTGGGATGACCCTCCTCCCCTGGCGTTCCTGGCTCCAGGTAGAAGTTACCATTAACCACAGATCTGGGATCAGATACTTTACCCCACACCCTAACCTAAACCATTAGGGGGATGAAATATATATCTGATCATAGATCAGTGGTTAGGAGTGACTTCAGCCTGCTGCCCATTGCTGCTTGGTGTAACAGAGGGGTTTCCTAAAAGCTGAACATCACCAAGGAAGTGAGCATTTTCTCCTCAAGGTGTCTCGCTAGCGAAAATAAACATTACCCATGTTTAGCGAAACAAAAGCTTCTGAGTTGTTACTTCCCGGGAATTGAACATAACATAACATTGTGCTTGGAGCTCTGCTGAATGGGTACACACTGGAAGTCAGACCTGAGACACAGTTGAGACTCACTTTCTCTTGTACAAAACTGACACCAAATCAAGTGAAATGCATGAAGGGTTACCAACACTAGTACCCACTGTGTCATCCATTTGATGTTTCTGCACATGATCCTGTAATATAACAGCTTTTAGTGCGATCTGGTTTCGTTGGGACGTCCCTACCCTAAACCCCTAACCTTACCTAACCTTAACCCTTACCGTAGACATTTTACATTTCAACTTCAATGGGGTGACGTCAGAGTTGCACGCCCCAAGGATCCACTTAAGACTTTTCCCAGCTTTTAACTTTCACCAATATAAAATGCCCACAATTGACACATCATAAGCTGTGTCCCAATAGCACTATCCTTCATCACGACTGATACTGCAGGCGAAAGGACTTGATGTCTTTATTTGCTGTTCCTCAATATGACTAATTATATTTCAAAAGCAAGTCTTTGCGGATCAGTATAGTCCTGAAGGTCAGGAGACGAGGGAAGGGATGTGCAGTATTTTAGTCTGAGGACATACTTTAGCTATGACTATGCTAGATAGCAGCCCTCCTATCCTACTTAAAGCCATGATGTGCTCTGTGTGTCTGTCTGATAGACATCTGTAAGTAATAGACTGTAATTACACACCAAGGCATTTCCTGTTTCTGCACTATAAAGGCTCTTTTCCATTGATCCCCATGTTTTCTGTTGTGTTGGACATTGGGAGGGAGAATGCAACATTGATAGTTGAATTAACATTCAGCCATTAACCATTTCTTCCTTTCTACCCTGTGGTTTGACCTATAGGCCTACTATACCAATGTCTGCTTTAGTTGCTACTCTATGACAGGGGTAGGCAACTAGATTCAGCCATGGGCCGAATGGTCGGGGGGACGGAAAATAATTATAATGATTTGAAAACATCAATAATTTCATACCTTGATTACATTGAGACACGATTACGTCATTTTCTTTATTTATTTGTGGAAATTTTTGGGAACAGATTTCCTAAATGAAACTCATTTTTAGCTGAATTTCTGGTGATTTTACTTGCGGGCCGGCCGCCTGTTGCCAGCCCCTACTCTATTGCATTCTCTAATACTAAGTGCCAAAAATAAATAACCTTATAATTATTTACTGCATCACACTAACTCCATTTTCAGTATCATAAAAGCCACTCGATGGACTATACCAGGGGTACTCAACTCTTACCCTACGAGGTCCAGAGCCTTTTCTGGTGTACCTGATAATTAATTGTACACACCTGGTGTCCCTGGTCTAAATAAGTCCCTGATTAGAAGGGAACAATGAAAAAATTGCAACTGGCTTTGATGCCCAGAGTTCTGGCTTCGAGGTCCAGAGTTGAGTTTGAAGGGACTATACAGTCCATGGGGTACATGCGTATTGTGTTACAGTATATGTCCACTAGATAGTGCCATTGTATCATTTGCAACTTGGACCCATGGACTACTATGTGTAGTGGTCCTATTTGAAGTAATGCTGTGTGTTTCATGTCCTGTGATTTGTCTCCCTTGTATAAAAGGCACCATAGCACCTCGTTACCCAACAGCTCATCCAAACCCTCCACATGCAATTATACACAGCTCACAGCCACTTGTTGTGCAAACTGCACCTTTGTCTGAGCAATTAATGCCGGCTTGCCAAGGATGTCCTTTACACAGAGAGAGAGCGAGCGCGAGAGAGTGGGAAAGAGAGAGAACCCTCTTTGTGTGTGACAAAGAGTTGTAATTATATCGGAGGAGGCTCTGGATTGGGACTCTCCTTTCTGTCCTCCTCTGCCTGTTCATTTGTACATCCATCAGGCTTTCTGTAGACAGCCTCTGAAAGGACCCGCACACTCTCTCCCTGCATTCCTCTGTGAGGAAAGCCAAAGCGGGGCCACTCTAATAATTGTAGGATAGAATAGCAGAACGCTTAACACAATTACCGGTTGCTAGCTGCACGTGGCAGTGTTGTTGAGATGCACAAAGGGCCAAATATGCTAATGAAGGTTTGATTTCAAACCATTGTGTTGTGAGGGTGATTCCCACCTTGTTCGTTCAGAGGTTGAATTATCTTGCGGCAGGCCTAACAATAGAGAGCCCGACTTCTGACCTCTACTCTATTAGCTTAGCTAATACCTGATGATGTTGTGGAGGCTTTTGTACTGTGATGTGGATTACCTTATTGTATGTGTGGAGCTTACGCAGCTATTATACAGTATTTGTGTATATTTGACTCAAATTGGTTGTGTTCATTAGTCTGTTGTGTTGCCAATGAACTCGTTGTCTAAACGGCTCCAAAGGGATGCCTTTAACAAGCCCCAAAATGTCCTTTTCAGAGCAGAAATCCTATAGCGTGGGGATTAGATGAGATGAGAGGGAAGGAGACTTGTCTCCTGGATTCCTCTGATTCCTTTGAAGCTTCAGTTGCATTGAAGACTTGTCAAGACATGGCTGGGGGCAAGGTTAGGTCACGTCTCTGCTCTGCACTGCTGACATTTCTCTTGATTCTGTTTTGAAGGTTTCCACACTCTCGGCCCCGTCACGTCTGGTCTCTCCTACAAGCCCAACCTTGACACGAGGCGTATTGATGACCATGCTCAGTGACATTTAGTGATCTTAGGGTGATAACCTGACATTATTTCAAAGAATGTTTTTGTTTGTCAGTTCAGAGCTGTTGGAATCAGGGGGTCAAAGGGTGCCCAAGGGTGTTGAGAAACCCAATACCGAGGGAGAGCTCGGTTTGTTGTTTTGAAAGTCTCAAAAGTATTATTTTCAAAAAGTTTGGTTACTAGCTACCTTTTTGAATTTGGATCATGCGAAGTGGTTGGCATCAGTTGCTGGGTACGCTGCTGTCTGTCCAGGGATCCTGCCAACCAAAAGTGTGAAGAGATGCTTCAGGTAGCAGGTAGCCTTGCTGCTATCAAGCTAGCAATGTTACCTGAAAGCTTGAACACAGCCCGTGATGCTGTTAGCCCATGTTGCTGGGACTGCAGATTGTCCCGGGCTTGTGGCTGTCTAAATCCCTGCTGTTTGTTGCTGTGTCTATCTGCCCTGCCACCTGCCATCTGAAACTGTGTGGAGTACCAGTGTTAGCCTACGTTGCTACCATGACATCCAAAGCCGGTGGGGAGTAACAGAGAGGACAGTGTTTCTCTATCACAGGTGAAGGATCTTTTAAACGAACAAAAAGGGTTCTACAAGCATTTGTTACAACAACAGGAAAATAGCTTCAAGAGCTTTGTCCAAGTACTGATGGACCAACTAACAAAATAATGGACCAGAGGGGTCAAGGATCTTAAAGGAAAATTCCACTTTTATTAGTCCACTGTTGACATAGTCCCAAAATGTTTTACTTGTCAGCAGTCAAGTTTTCAAGATATGTAACTTTCAAAATACATCCCTGTATGATGCATTTTGCATCATATGATGCTTCGTTTTGCATCATACAGTGATGATTTCTGTATTTTGAAAGTTACATATCTTGAAAACTTGGTTGCATACTGACAAGCAATACCTATTGGGACTATTTCAACAATGGTGTAATTAAAGAAAATACTTAGATAGTTTTGGGGTGAAATTTTATTTTAAGAGAGGTGGATGTCCTGAAAGAGGCTTGCAGCAATATGACCACCGAGATGTCATCAGCACTGTCTGTGAATCATTATTAACAAAGACTGGGAAAACTGACTATGTAGAGGGACAGTCCAGGAGCAATACATTTTTTGTGGATGGCATACCAGAGTCTTCACATGATAACAGGGCTGAGGTTGTGGAGAAAGTAAGAGAAATTATTACTTAAATGCTGCAGATGGAGAGTGCCCACACGTCTGGAAAACCTGTAACCAGCCCAGGTGACAGACCCAGGCCAATAGTGGTCAAGTTCCAAAGGTCTAAGGATAAGATGGCTGTTCTGGAGAGAGCCAAGATCTTAAGAGGAACCAACATATCTCAAGACTACTCGGAAGCTGTGCGCCAGAGGCGGAAATAACTTATCTTAGCCATGAAAGCTGCCAGAGAGCATGGGATATTGCTTATATCCTCTGCGACAGGCTCATTGTCCACCCTCCCAAAAGACTGGGAGGAATGAGAGAGCCAAGCTTCCGGGTCAGTAGCTTCAGCCCCACATCGTACACACATACACCAACTGAAACTCACAAGTGCCTGATTGACTGACTCTATTAACCAAACAATGTTCTTATCATGCCTTGGGTGTTTTTTTCTTCATATTAGATCTACCTCCGATAAGCTTCTGAGGAAAGGGCTAAAAATAGCCCATAATAATAAATGTAGCATTTGAAGTAAGGTTTATGAAATCAATAGCTTGATCAAATCAGATAACAATATATTGGCCATCTCTGAGACTCACTTAGATAATTTCTTTGATGATACAGCAGTAGCAATACAGGGATATAACATTTAAAAGAGACAGGCATGCCTATGGGGGAGGTGTTGCTGTATATGTTCAGAGCCATATTCCTGTAAAGCTTAGAGAGGATCTCATCTCTAATGTTGCTAAAGTTTTGTGTTTGCATGTTCACCTGCCTCATCTAAAGTCTCTTATTTTAGAGTGCTGCTATAGGCCACCAAGTGCTAACATTCATTATGTGGATAATATGTGTGCAATGCTTGATAATGTGTTTGATGTTAACAGAGAGGTCTATTTTCTGTGTGACCTGAATATAGACTCGTTTTCATTAAGCTGTCCGCTCAAGAGGAAGTGGCTCACTGTAATTAGTGCCTGTAGTCTGGTTCAGGTTATTAATTAACCTACCAGGGTGTTTACAAACAGTACAGGACCTATATCATCCACATGTATTGATCACCCTTTTTATCAATACTGCAGCACTCTGTTCTAAAGCTGTATCCATACCCATTGGATGTACTGACCATAATAGAGTGGCCAAATCTACAAAAGTCAAAGTTCCAAAGACTGGTCCTGAAATAGTGTATAAGAGATCATACAAAAAGTATTGTACTGATTCCTATGTTGAAGATACACACATCAGACCAACAAATATTTTTTTGTAATGAGGATCATCCAGACACTGCATTTGATGCATTTATGAAATTGTTTCTTCCAGTTATTGATAAGCATGTACCTATTAAGAAACTGACTGTTAGAACTGTTAACGCCCCGTGGATTGATGAGGAGTTGAAACGCTGTATGGTTGAGAGGGACGAGGCAAAAGGAGTGGTGAATAAGTCAGGCTGCACACCTGACTGGCACTTCATTACTGACTGGCACAGTCATTAAAACTCGTTTTTCAACCACTCCACACATTTCTTGTTAACAAACTATAGTTTTGGCAAGTCGGTTAGGACATCTACTTTGTGTATGACACAAGTCATTTTTCCAATAATTGTTTACAGACAGAGTGAATTATAAGTGAAATAATCTATCACAATTCCAGTGAGTCAGAAGTTTACATACACTAAGTTTACTGTGCCTTTAAACAAAATCAGCCAAGACCTCAGAAAAAAATTGTAGACCTCCACAAGTCTGGTTCATCCTTGGGAGCAATTTCCAAACGCCTGAGGGTACCACGTTCATCTGTACAAACAATAGTACGCAAGTATATACACCATGGGACCACGCAGCCGTCATACCGCTCAGGAAGGAGACGCGTTCTGTCTCCTAGAGATGAACGTACTTTGGTGTGAAAAGTGCATATCAATCCCAGAACAACAGCAAAGGACCTTGTGAAGATGCTGGAGGAAACAGGTACAAAAGTATCAGTAAAGCGAGTCCTATATCGACATAACCTGAAAGGCCGCTCAGCAAGGAAGAAGCCACTGCTCCAAAACCGCCATAAACAAAGCCAGACTACGATTTGCAACTGCACATGGGGACAAACATTGTACTTTTCTGGAGAAATGTCCTCTGGTCTGATGAAACAAAAACAGAACTGTTTGGCCATAATGACCATCGTTATGTTTGGAGGAAAAAGTGGGAGGCTTGCAAGCCAAAGAACACCAACCCAACCGTGAAGCACGGGGGTGGCAGCATCATGTTGTGGGGGTGCTTTGGTGCAGGAGGGACTGGTGCACTTCACAAAATAGATGGCATCATGAGGAGGGAAAATTATGTGGATATATTGAAGCAACATTTCAAGACATCAGTCAGGATGTTAAAGCTTGGTCGCAAATGGGTCTTCCAAATCGACAATGACCCCAAGCATACTTCCAAAGTTGTGGCAAAATGGCTTAAGGACAACAAAGTCAAGGTATTGGAGTGGCCATCATAAAGCCCTGACCTCAATCCTATATAACATTTGTGGGCAGAACTGAAAAAGCGTATGCGAGCAAGGAGGCCTACAAACCTGACTCAGTTACACCAGCTCTGTCAGGAGGAATGGGCCAAAATTCACCCAACTTATTGTGGGAAGCTTGTGGAAGGCTACCCAAAACATTTGATCCAAGTTAAACAATTTAAAGGCAATGCTACCAAATACTAATTGAGTGTATGTAAACATTCCACTGGGAATGTGATGAAAGAAATAAAAGATTAAATAAATCATTCTCTTTACTATTACTCTGACATTTCACATTCTTCAAATAAGGTGGTGATCCTAACTGACCTAAGACAGGGAATTTTTACTATGATTAAATGTCAGGAATTGTGAAAAACTGAGTTTAATCGTATTTGGCTAAGGTGTATGTAAACTTCCGACCTCAACTGTAACAAAACCTTATGATTGTTGCCAGTTACTTGAATGACCATTTCATTGGCAAAGTAGGTAGACTTAGGCATGACATGCCAACAAGAAACTGTGAGCCATCATTTTCATGCATAAAAGACCTAATAATGAAAGGAAAGCATTGTAATTTTGAATTCTGTAAAGTAGTGTGGGTGATGTGGAAAAATTATTGTGGTCCGTTAATAATGAGAAACCACCTAGTATTGACATCTTAGATTGAACGTTACTGAGTAGCGGACTATATTGCCACTCCTATTTGTCATATCTTGACTGATGATTGGTTGAAAGAAATTGATAAGAAGATTGTGGGAGCTGTAATGTTAGATTTCAGTGAAGACTTTGATATTGTTGACCATAACCTGTTGTTGAAAAAACATATGTGTTATGACTTTTCAACCTCTGCCATATCATAGAATTAGAGTTATCTATCTAATAGTTTTCTTTAATGTAAGCTTCTCTAATGTTAAACATGTAAAGTGTGGTGTACCGCAGGGCAGATCTCTTGGCCCTCTACTCTTTTCTGTTTTTACTTGTGTCTATGTATACGGATGATTCAGCAACCACAGCTAGTGAAATCACTGCAACCCTAATCAAAGAGTTGCAGTCAGTTTTATAATGGGTGGCCAGTAATAAATTTAAGAGCATTGCATTTGGTACAAATCATTCCCTAAGTTCTAGACTTCAGCTGAATCTGATAATGAATAATGTGGCTGCTGAGAAAATTCAGGAGACAAAATTACTTGCTGTTACCTTGAAATGTAAACAGTCATGGTCAAAACATATAGATTAAATGGTTGTAAAGATGGGGAGAGGTCTGTCCGTGATAAAGAGATGCTCTGCTTTTTTGCTTTTTTGGCACAACACTCCACAAAGCAAGTCCTGCAGGCTCTAGTTTTATCTTATATTTTTTATTTCCCAATCATAAGGTCAGGTGCTGCAAAGAAAGACCAAAAAAAACTGCAGCTGGCCCAGAACAAAGTGGCACGTCTTGCTCTTCACTGTAATCAGAGGGCTTTTTTTTTTACCTTTTATTTATTTAAGTCAGTTAAGAACAAATTCTAATTTACAACGACGGCCTCCCAAAAGGCAAAAAGCCTCCTGTGGGGACGGGGGTTGGGATTAAAAATAAAATAATAATATAGGAAAAAACACACATCACGACAAGAGAGATACCACAAGAGTACATAAAGAGAGACCAAAGACGACAACATAGCATGGCAGAAACACATGACAACTCAGCATAGTATCAACACAACATGACAACAACATGGTAGCAGCACATGGCAGCTGCACAACATGGTAGCAGCACAAAACATGGTACAAACATTATTGGGCGAAGACAACAGCACAAAGGGCAAAAAGGTAGGGACAACAACACATCAGGCGAAGCAGCCACAACTGTCAGTAAGAGTGTCCACGATTGAGTCTTTGAATGAAGAGATAAAATTGTCCAGTTTGATTGTTTTTTACAGCTCGTTCTAGTCACTAGCTGTAGCGAACTGAAAAGAAGAGCGACCCAGAGATGTGTGTGCTTTGTGACTGGCAGAACGGGTGTTGTACGTGGAGGATAAGGGCTGCAGTAGGTATCATATATCAATACTATGCATGCCAGTCTCTCTTGGCTAAAAGTAGAGGAGAGACTGACTGCATCACTTCTTCTTTTTATTAGAAACATTTGTCTTGAAAATTACACATTTTTGCATAGTCAACTACACAGAGCTCTGACACACACACTTGCCCCCAACAGACATTCCACCAGGGGTCTTTTCACAGTCCCCAAATCCAGAACAAATTCAAGAAAACGTACAGTATTATATAGAACCTTGACTGCAAGGAACTCCCATCTCAGATTGCTCAAGTGAAAAGCAAACCTGGTTTAAAAAACAGATAAAGAAACAAATCATATCAAATGTTATTTGTCACATACACATGGTTAGCAGATGTTAATGTGAATGTAGCGAAATGCTTGTGCTTCTAGTTCTGACAGTGCAGTAATATCTAACAAGTAATCTATCAATTCCCAACAATTACCTAATACACACAGATCTAAAGGGGTGAATGAGAATATGTACATGTAAGTATATGGATGAGCGATGGCCAAGCGGCATAGGCAAGGTGCAATATATGGTATAAATTACAGTATATACATGTGATATGAGTAATGTAATATTTGGTAAACATTATTAAAGTGGTATTATATAGAGTGTCATTGTATAATGTGACTAGTGATCCATTTATTAAAGTGGCCAGTGATTGGGTCAGCACACCTCACGACACAACGCCTCTCCCCTATTTGACCTAGATATTTGTGTGTACTGTATGTATTGATATGTAGGCTGTGTGACATTTTATATGTATGTAGTTCTGTCCTTGAGGAGTTCTTGTCTATTAACGTTCTGTATTATGTCATGTTTCATGTTCTGTGTGGACCCCAGGAAGAGTAGCTGCTGCTTTCACAACAGCTAATGGGGATCCTAAAAAATTAAAAAAAATTACCAATCAGGGAACCCCAGTAAGCATTGAAGTATCCACATGGGCACCCCGATGATATTACCGTTGGTCCATCCTACTATGTTCAGAGCACCCCACAAAGGAACAATGAGTAATTCCAACCCTGATTTAATGAATCCATAGACTTTCATGTCCTATTTTTTTGGAACGGGGATTTGAGTGACACTAATGTGTAGTTTCCTTCTAGACATGCTATCTGTGTTGCCATGGTTATATCATTATCTTTGAGTTAAAAGTGGAGCCTGAACATGCTCTCCAACACACAGTAATGCTATGGTATAGATCACAGCATTGAATATGTCATTATGCCACACACAATAAGACAAACATGAGAGTTTTTTCATTTATACTATCACTCTCTTGTAATGCCTCAACAACTGCACTAATGATGCAGATATTCAATGCAACTGTAATTTAACTGTGCGTACACTGTGCGTACACTCCACTAGTGGCTCTTTGGTTGTTTTGTCTGTGCTTATATTGACTTCTGACATTGTTGCCCTCTGTTCTACATAAATGCAGAGTTGTGAAAATGATTAAAATGTTGACCACATAAATGTAATCTTCCCAAAACAGGAAAAGAGCAAATGCACTCATATCTGAGGTGTATTTCTGCTACTCCCCATGGGGTGGCGCCCTCTGTAACAGCAACAGAAGAAGACTCCAATGTTTAGCTGCCTCTGCTACTCTGTAAATTAGGACAGGCCCCTCTAGTGCACTCTGTGTGTGTTAATATTCCATTCACAGCTTTTAGTTTTCACAGCATGTGGCCTTGAGTCTCAAATGCAAACTAACAAATAAAGAAACACATACGGAATAACAAATCACAAACATCACAAGGAATGAGTCTATAGCTGATGTTATTGCAAGTTTAGATGGAGTTTTGTAAACTTTTTCATAAACAGAATCTTTAATCTCTGAATCTCTTTACTGTGTGTCTCTTATGAATTAATTTATAGTCAAAAAGTCACACATTTGTCTTTATGATTTGAAGAAGAATAGTATCTCAAATCTTTCAGACAATCTACATGACTTTCCATAGTCTGTAGAAAACATATTGATATTATCATCATTGATAACCTTCCCTGATATACCAACACACCACCACCACTGGCCTTAACAACATTTACCAGTATGATTCAACAGAAATCTGCCTTTTCATCCTAATCAATGTCTCCAGAGTCATTTCTACATGACTGTATCCATTTCACTGTGAGAACTAATGAGAACACTGTAATAGTGTTGCCAATGATCACATGACTCTAAGTTCTAATAACAGTTAATTCAATTTTCATCCCAGAATCCTTCTCTCGGCTACTCCCTATGACTCTCAAATGACACCCTATTCCCCAATCCCCATATAGTACACTACAGTAGTTTTTCCCAGAGCCCAAAAGTTTGCCTAGAGCCCATTTCAGACACACACCCTTGTAATTGGTCTCCAGGTAGGTAGAGTGTTATTTTAGGACACTTCAACATGTCCAGGCCATCATAACTCTGCCGTAGCCTATCCACACAGCTCTGCTCTGCCCTGAGGTGTCAAGTTAATGCCTTTCTGCTGCTCTACTCTCCTCTTTTATTTAGGACCTAGAAGTGAAAGAGCAAGACATGGTGCCCGACCCAAAAATCACTCTATTCCCTATGTACTGTACTACTTTTGACCAGGGCACATAGGGCACACAGTACTCTGGTCAGAAGTAGTGCTCTATGTAGGGAATAGGGTGCCATTTGGACACAGTTCTGGACTCCCTGCGTATTTACTTCACCAGATCTCTATCTGCATATTAGAACAGGCGGTGGCCCAACATGACACATGGCCCATGTGGTAGCAGACAACATGACTGAGATTGCATTTCCAATATTAGCAGGCAGAATTTAGACTGTCCACTTTAAGTGCTGAGACACAATGGCTATATAAGGAATGGAGCATATAGGCAGGGACCATTATAGCTACCATTGTGGCCTGGAAAGTTGTCAGATGTGGGCGTTAACAAGCAAGAGCTGAGATAACTATAGGGCCAATGGGAGTTGTTCATGAATAGACAAGGAGTGACTATATGTGCTATGTAAAGATAATGTGATAACTATAGGGCCAATGGGAGTAGTTCATGAACATACAAGGAGTGATTCTATATGTTAGGCAGGGACAGAAGCCTATAAAGGGAGAGCTCTGTGATTAAGAAGTCAGTCTCTTACCATGGGAGAGGCTCGACTTTAATCCGTTGAATTAAAGTCTAATTGAATTCACAAGTTACAGTATCTGTGCAATTATTTGACTAATTGTTTTTCCACAACACCCACCACAGTTGACCCACCACCATGTATCTTTAATCCAGAGCTGGGACGGATTGAGTCTTCAGACAGGAAGTGTGAATGGGATGTGAGTTCAGCAGGACTACTCAAAGGGCTGAGTAGTAATGTATATCACGATGGGAGGCAGCATAGTGATGACGTCATTGCTTCCTGTCCATCCTATTGATATGACAGTAATACACAGGAGGTGGAGCGCTCCAATCCAGCCATTATTATGAGCCATCCTCCCCTCAGCAGCCTCCTGTGGAGTGGTAGTAGCCCGGCGGGAAATGGAGAGGCATCTTCTGTGTTGGGACGTGTGTTAGCAGGGGAATTGGAGTGGAGGCTCCTAGTGGAGCCATGGTGGCCATGGCTGCTAGGGGTCTTAAATACAATGCATTTGAAATCAAATTTAACACAGAGAAATGAAATACTAGCAGGCTAGGAGTCAGGGGAGTTAGGGTTGGTGTGTGTGAGAGAGAGGCAGAGGGTCTGTCTGTCTGTCTATCTGCAAACTCTTTAACCTCAACAGATTCAAGGACAAGAGAAAACTCATCAACACTTCCAATGTGGAGCTCCAGTGTGATAACGCCATCACTGCCCACTCGGAGAGGACCTTTAGTGCGTCCTGGATGCTTTCGCAAAGACGTTCATGCTCCTAGGTCTGACATGCTCCTGGGTCTGGCATGCTCCTGGGTCTGGCATGCTCCTGGGTCTGGCATGCTCCTGGATCTGACATCTCCTGGATCTGGCATACTCCTGGGTCTGGCATGCTCATGGATCTGACATCTCCTGGATCTGGCATACTTCTGGGTCTGGCATACTCCTGGGTCTGACATGCTCCTGGGTCTGACATGCTCCTGGATCTGGCATGCTCCTGGGTCTGGCATGCTCCTGGGTCTGGCATGCTCCTGGGTTTGACATGCTCCTGGATCTGGCATACTCCTGGGTCTGGCATGCTCCTGGTTCTGGCATGTTCCTGGGTCTGACATGCTCCTGGATCTGACATGCTCCAGGGTCTGGCATGCTCCTGGGTCTGGCATGCTCCTGGGTCTGGCATGCTCCTGGGTCTGACATGCTCCTGGATCTGGCATACTCCTGGGTCTGACATGCTCTTGGATCTGGCATGCTCCTTGGTTTGGCATGCTCCTACAAAGCAGTGGTGTTCCACCCAACTGTCAGAAACATGGGCCACATTCAGCAGACACCTTAATTAAAGCCCTGGAGTCTCACCACCAAAGAGGCCTCCGAAACATCATGAGGATCAGCTGGAAAGACAAGCGCACCAACACCAGTGTCCTGGAGGAGGCGAACATCAACAGCATCACCACCACCATCTCTCAACACCAACTCCAACGGACTGGCCATGTTGTCATAATGCCCAACTCTCGCCTCCCAAAACAGGTCCTGTACTCACAGTTAAATGCAGGACACCGCCCCCTGGAGGACAGAAGAAGCAGTACAAGGACAACCTAAAAACGAACATCAAAAAGTGACACATAAACATCTCCAACTGGAAGGACACTACAAAAGACAGGTGGACATGGAGGAAAGCTGTCCATGAGGGAGTAGCACGGTACGAGAAAGATCTCCGCCGTGCTGCTGAGGACAAGTGGCAACTTCGAAAGGAGAGACTTTCCACGAAGAAGGCCCAAAAACCACCACCACCCACCACTCACCACCACCACCCACAGCCACCACCACCACCACCCACAGCCTCCACCGCCACCACCCACCACCACCACTCACCCTTTCCCACATTGCACCAAAATATGTGGCTCCCAGATTGGCCTCTTCAGCCATCTGAAGAGCCACAAGCAGGACCCATCAGGAGGACAATCATACTCGACCACGAGTGATCGCCGATGATGGTGTGTCTGTCTGTCTGTCTGTGTGTCTGTGTGTGTCTGTCTCTGTGCATGTTGGTGGTGTGGGGTCTGTAAACCTGACAGATTGTGTGTGTGCGTGGGTGTGTCTGTGTGTGTGTGTGAGCATAAAGTGAGAATATGTGTATAATGTGATGCAGCCTCTCTGTTCCTGTGACTCCCTCCCTCCCTGTCAGACGTGAAGGAGATTATGGGCCATTAAGAGCTCTCTGCTGCATGTGCAGTTTCTATTGATCCCATCCACTCAACTCACTTTAGCCAATGATCCGATTACAAGTGTTGTCCCCCCTTCCCCCTTCCCCCTCCTCCTTTGTCTCCTCCCTCCCGTTTCCTCTGCTACCCCTCAACCCTATCTTCCCCTCCCCTGTGTCTCCTCCCTCCCGTTTCCTCTACTACCCTCAACCCTATCTTCCCCTTCCCCCTGTGTCTCCTCCCTCCTGTTTCCTCTACTATCCCTCAACCCTATCTTCCTCCTCTCCTCCCTTCTCCTCAGCCCTTCATCATTCTCCCCTTTCCTGTCCCCCTAACCCTTACCCCTTTCCTGTCCCCCCCTCCTCCGCACACACACACACAGATCAGACTAGAGCAAATAATTTGAATATGGTTCTCCAAAAATTTGAGAGATGATAACATTCGATTGATTGCTATCAAAACCTGCAGAAGAAACACAGCAGAACCTGGAAATACCATCCAATACAAAACCGAGTCAGTAATGTTCAGTCTGAAGCTACTTCTGAAGCCAAAAAGTGAAAGATAATAATCTCTAGGTAATTTTGTTATATAAAACGAACTAAATAAGTATACTAAGCTACCAAGCTGCTAGGACAGAACAGATCTGGCGGTACCTTCAATTAGCACTGGTGTAAAGTTAGCACAGGAGAGTTTCATAGCACCCCCCAGCCCTAATGGCTTATCCCTGTCCAGAGGTCATTACAATACAGTACCCCATGGATATTAAAAATAAGTACAAAAAAAGCTCTTCAAGGACAATCCAGAGACACTATTTGCTGACTCCTACAAAGAAGGCCCAATTTTCCACACAGACCATCCCATGGCATGGCACAGTGCTATAAGAGCACACTAACCCCATGTCAAGAGAGAGGGTTTTAGCCCATGGTGGAAACTCAGAATACTAGACATTGAGGAAATTGAAACAACCTCTGTCAACGTGTACAAGTCTGGGACAGTAATCGTGCAGTGCATCCTCATGCAGTTCCAGCAGGACTTTCAGCTGGTGAATGCAAACATTTTGGCGAGACTGTGCCTCAAAACCTAATGTATAGATGGCCCTCCACTCCACCCTGGACTTGAACAGCCTTTACGAGCAGGAACACCTCTACAAGGCAGCAATCCCAACTTTTGCCAGGACCCTGAAGGACGTCACCCTCAACCCTAGTCCCAGAACCTCACACAGGAGCAACGGACACCCCGCCCAGACCAGCGAGACATCCTCCCAGACCTGCAAGACCCCTCCTAAAGGACCTGCACCAAGAGAACCCACGCCAAGAGGACCTACACCCAGACCACAGCATCACCAGCCACACCCCAACCAGCTAAGACCACCCCAAGTAAACCCTGGCCACACTCTATATAGACCCCCCAATATCAGACCTATGCACCTTCTGCCCACTCCATGCCCCCCGCCCTTGCTGCACGGACCTCAACATGACATCAGGACATATGCCCAGGCTGTGAGCAGAGCAACAGGCCCAACCCCCATTATTACACCCGCCCAAGCCCTATCCTGCGACCTAAGAGGTATGTATCAGATGCTCAACATGCTCTGCTCACACCTACTGTGATGGTCCGGGCCTAAAACACCCAAAAACAACACTAGACACTATGGACGACAAAGCGTTTACTATCTCATCCTGGAATATACAAGGTCTGAGGTCATCTGCCTTTGGCCTAAAGAGCAGGAACCCAGACTTCCTCAAAGAAATTGGAAATACAGACATTGTCATCCTATAATAAACATGGTATAAAGGAGACGGACACACTGGTTGCCCTCTAGGTTACAGAGAGCTGGTAGTCCCATCCACCAAACTACCAGGTGTTAAACAGGGAAGAGACTCAGGGGATATGCTAATTTGGTACAGAGCAGACCTAACCCACTCTATTAAATGAGTAAAAACAGGAACATTTGACATCTGGCTAGAAATTAATGAGGAAATTATCTCAACAGAGAAAAATGTCCTCCTGTGTGCTCCCTATATCCCCCCAACAGAATCCCCATACTTTGACGATGACAGCTTCTCCATCCTAGAGAGGGAGATCAACAATTTCCAGAATCAGGGACATGTACTAGTCTGTGGTGAACTAAATGCCAGAACTGGACAAGAACCTGACACCCTCAGCACACAGGGGAACAAATATCTACCTAGAGGTGACAGCATTCCTTCCCCCATATGCCCCCCAGACACAACTACGACAACATAATCAACAAAAACGGGTCACAACTACTGCAGCTTTGTTGGACTCTGATTATGTACATAGTCAGTGCTGGGCTTCGAGGGGACTCCTATGGTAGGTACACCTATAGCTCATATCTTGGCAGTAGTACTGTAGACTACTTTATCACTGACCTCAACCCAGAGTCTCTTAGAGCGTTCAATCAGTCCACTGACACCCCTATCAGATCACAGCAAAATCACAGTCTACTTGAACAGAGCTTTGCTCAATCATGAGGCATCAAAGCCAAAGGAACTGAATAATGTTAAGAAATGCTATATATGGAAGGAAAATAGTGTGTAAATCTACCAAAAAACTATTAGGCAATAACAAATTCAATCCCTTCTAAGACAATTTCCTGGACAAATAGTTTCACTGTAATAGTGAAGGTGTAAACTTAGCAGTAGAAAACTTAAACAGTATATTTGACCTCTCAGCTTCCCTATCAAATAAAAAAATGTCAAGCAGACAACCTAAGAACATTTACAAACAATGACAAATGGTTTGATGAAGAATGCAAAAACCTAAGAAAGAAATTGAGAAACCTATCCAACCATAAACATAGAGACCCAGAAAAACTGAGCCTACGCATTTACTATGATGAATCACTAAAACAATACAGAAATACACTACTGAAAATACACTATTGAAGAATCCATATAATCTAACCACTTCTGGGAAAATTGGAAAACTCTAAACAAACAAACAACAACATGAAGAGTTATCTATCCAAAACGGAGATGTATGGATAAACCACTTCTCCAATCTTTTTGGCCCTATAACAAAGAACAAAAAGCAAAAACATATACATGATCAAATTAAAATTAAAGAGTACCAGAATCCCCTGGATTTTGTGTGCGTGGGTGTGTCTGTGTGTGTGTGTGAGCATGCAGGACTGCAGAACTGCAGGACAAAATATAATGATGGTATCCTCAATTAAATGATAAAATATACACACCACAAATTCCAATTGGCTATACTTAAACTCTTTAACATCATCCTCAGCTCTGGCATCTTCCCCAATATTTGGAACCAAGATCTGGTCACCCCAATCCACATAAGTGGAGACAAATTTTACCCCAATAAATACCGGGGGATATACGTCAACAGGAACCTTGGGGATAATCCTTTGCATTATCATAAACTCGTACATTTCCTCAGTGAAAACAAAGAGGGTCTGCTATACAAATTTATGGAAAGTGGTGTTTGGGGAAAAACATACGACATAATAAAATCCATGGGCACAAACAACAAGTTTGCGGTTAAAATTGCCCCAAAAAACACATTTCTTTCCACAGGGCCGTGGGGTGAGACAGGGATGCAGCTTAAGCTCCACCCTCTTCAACATATATATCAATGAATTGGCGAGGGCACTAGTACAGTCTGCAGCACCCGGACTCACCCTACCAGAATCTGAATGTCAAATGTCTACTGTTTGCTGATGATCAGGTGCTTCTGCCCCCAACCAAGGAGGGCCTACAGCAGCACCGAGATCTACTGTACAGATTCTGTCAGACCTGGACCCTGACAGTAAATCTCAGTAAGACAAAAATGATGTTGTTCCAAAAAAAGGTCCAGTTGCCCAGACCGCGAGTACAAATTCCATCTAGACACCGTTGCCCTAGAGCACACAAAAAACTATACAAACCCTATACATACCTCGGCCTAAACATCAGCGCCACAGGTAACTACCACAAAGCTGTGAACTATCTGAGAGACAAGGCAAGAAGGGCCTTCTACGCCATCAAAAGGAACATCAAATTTGACATACCAATTAGGATCTGGCTAAAAATACTTGAATCAGTTATAGAACCCATTGCCCTTTATGGTTGTGAGGTCTGGGGTCTGCTCACCAAACAAGATTTCACAAAATGGGACAAACACCAAATTGAGACTCTGCATGCAGAATTCTGCAAAAATATCCTCAGTGTACAACGTAAAATACCAAATAATGCAAGTAGAGTAGAATTAGGCCGATACCCACTAATGATCAAAATCCATAAAAGAGCAGTTAAATTCTGCAACCACCTAAATGGACGCGATTCCCCAACCTTCCATAACAAAGCCATCACCTTCAGAGAGATGAACCTGGAGAAGAGTACCCTAAGCAAGCAGGTCCTTGGGCTCTGTTCACAAACCCAAACAGACCCCACAGAGCCTCAGGACAGCAACACAATTAGACCCAACCAAATCATGAGAAAACGAAAAGATAATTACTTAATAAATTGGAAAGCAATTACAAATAAACAGAGCAAACTAGAACGCTATTTGGCCCTAAACAGAGAGCACACAGTGGCAGAATACCTGACCACCGTGACTGACCCAAACTTAAGGAAAGCTTTGGCTATGTACAGACTCAGTGAGCATAGCCTTGCTATTGAGGAATCCGCCGTAGATAGACCTGGCTCTCAAGAGAAGACAGGCTATGTGCACACTGCCTACAAAGTGAGGTTGACCATATTAGAGACACATATTTCACTCAGATTACACAGACCCACAAAGAATTGGAAAAAACAAATCCAATTTAAATAAACTCTAATATCTATTGGGTGAAATACCACAGTGTGCCATCACAGCAGCAAGATGTGTGACCTGTTGCCACAAGAAAAGGGCAGCCAGTTAAGAACAAACACCACTGTAAATACAACCTATATTTATGTTTATTTATTTTCCCTTTTTGATTTTAACTATTTGTACATAATTACAACACTGTATATAGACATGACATGATATTTGAAAAGTCTTTATTTTTCGGGAACTTTTGTGAGTTTAATGTTTACTGTTAATTTTTGTTTATTATCTATTTCACTTGATTTGGAAAGGTAGACATATGTTTCCCATGCCAATAAAGCCCCTTAAATTGAAAATGTTATTGAGAGAGAGAGAGAGAGAGAGAGAGACAGAGCCAGAGAGAGAAAGAGAGAGAGAGAGAGAGAGAGAGAGAGACGGAGACAGAGAGAGAGTGAGAAGATAAAAGAAGAGAGATGGTAGTTAGTACAGCTACTCTACCAGTAGAGGCCCTCGTTGTTTTGATGCACGCTGTTGAGACGATGGCTTCCATCTTTACACATCCACATAGGCTTGCAATACAAAAATAATCATTTCATTGTTCCCGAATTTGTGGAAAGATCTGATGGAGGTAGATAGTACATTTATATACATAATATATTATGAGAGTCACAAGAGAAACATGTCAACAGAAAAACGTGACAGATTCTCAGACTCTCAGAAATATAATCTTTAATTTTGTTCTTAATTTTTAGAAAACAATCGATCGATTAGCTTTGGAAAAAGAGAACTGAAGACAGATCATTACAGAAAATATAATCTATATTGCATTTCTTTGTATCTACCGCCATTTGTTATTGTTAGGAATGGAAGTCATTCCATTTCTTGGATGTACCTGATGATGGAAATCTCCTGTTTTAAATGAAGAAGCCTTCTAAGTGCTGTGTTTTTATCAGCAGTATGAGATGTGTTGTCATGTTGCCTAGACAGCAGTGGTAAAGCAGCAGAGCAGTGGAGAGATGAGCCGCTCGCAGTACAAGACAAAGTAGTTGGGCAACTGTCAAGCTAAATGGCCCTCATTCACTGCCATCACCTTGTTTCCTATAATACTGTCACGATTCAATTATAGAATGTATTTTATCAAACAACATGTGTACGCCTACATTTTTATAACCTCCAAATAAAAGCTGCAGATTATTCTAATTGATTCTATTATTGCACTATAACAAATGCAGTAAGACCAATATAACTTCTAATGTAGAATGGAAAAATATAGTAGATATTATAATGACCATAAAATGAACAGGAGTCCATCTGTGACAGCCCAAATGTTCACCAGTATGTTTGACAGATATTAACTATAAACACTACCTCCTGCTGTGAGCTAGTAAACACCTCCATCTGAACACCTGCTGTCTGTCTGTTACGTTCTATTCGTTTTCAAGGGAATGTCATGGCTGGAAATGGCTGTGTCATAAAGGCCTGCTCATGCAAGGTGATAACTGCTGCTAGTCTCAATACTAACTGCTTTTGTAGGATTAAATATGGCTTTAAATGCTAACTGCTTTTGTAGGGTTAAAGATGGCTTTAAACGCTAACTGCTTTTGTAGGGTTAAAGATGGGATTAAATTCTAACTGCTTTTGTAGGGTTAAAGATGGGTATAAATGCTAACTGATTTTATAGGGTAAGTAAGCAATGGGTACGGATGCTATTCGTATATGGTGGAATGCTAAGACAAACTTTTATAGCTGCGTAACGACTCACCAAGATGTGCTGAGATAGTGGTGTGATAGCAGTAGACGAACACATGCACACACGCACGCCGCACACACTTGACACAAACACACACATGACACACACATCCTGCTGTAAAAAATACTGGTGCAGAGAAGGCTTGATATACGGAGCGAAGCAGAGAGCAGATGAGTGTTTCCAGCAGTACTATTGATCCTCTCTCTATCAATTCAATTTACATTTTTCTATTCAATTTAAGGGCTTTATTGGCAAAAGATGTTAACATTGCCAAGGCAAGTGAAGTATATAATAATAATAAACAAGTGAAATAAACAATACAAATTAACAGTAAACATTACACTCACAAAAGTTGTGTGCAAATAGTTCAAGTACAAAAGGGAAAATAAATAAACATAAATATGGGTTGTATTTACAATGATGTTTGTTCTTCACTGGTTGCCCTTTTCTTGTGGCAACAGGTCACACATCTTGCGGCTGTGATGGCACAGTGTGGTATTTCACCCAATATAGCCTGGTTCCTCTCTAGGTTTCTTCCTAGGTTCTGGCCTTTCTAGGGAGTTTTTCCTAGCCACCGTGCTTCTACACCTGCATTGCTTGCTGTTTGGGGTTTTAGGCTGGGTTTCTGTACACCACTCTGTGACATCAGCTGATGTAAGAAGGGCTTTATAAATACATTTGATTGATTGATTGATTGATTGATATAGGAGTTGATCAAAATTGGGTTTGTTTTCGAATTCTTTGTGTGTTTGTGTAATCTGAGGGAAATATGTGTCTCTAATGTGGTCATACATTTGGCAGGTGGATAGGAAGTGCAGCTCAGTTTCAACCTCATTTTGTGGGCAGTGTGCACATAACCTGTCTTCTCTTGAGAGCCAGGTCTGCCTACGGCGGCCTTTCTCAATAGCAAGGCTATGCTCACTGAGTCTGTACATAGCCAAAGCTTTCCTTAAGTTTAGGTCTGTCACAGTGGTCAGGTATTCTGCCACTGTGTACTCAGTGGCAGTTCTAGACCATTTCAACTGGGGGGGCCAAGCCGGGGCCAGTTGTACTGTTAGAGGGGCCAGTTATACTGTTAGAGGGGCCAGTTACATTAGACGTTATTGTTGTCATATTGTTTTCTTCACTGCATTGCAGGCATTAGCAGGCAAAAGACCATGTCCCTCTAGTAAATGTGTGGGTTTAATTAGTGTTCCGCGTTGCCACTGTCTAATAACGGATGTAAAAAAAGAACGATAGCAAAAATTAGTTATGCAAAAATGATTTCATACTCCACATTTAGGGGGCCACAAGAGGGTGCAAAATTATCACAGGGGACTGCCCCCAGAACCGCCAGTGTGTGTACTCTCTGTTGAGGGCCAAATAGCGTTCTAGTTTGCTCAGTTTTTTTGTTTAATTGTTTCCAATGTGTCAAGTATTTATCTTTTTGTTTTCTCATGATTTGGTTTGCGTCTAACTGTGTTGCTGTCCTGAGGCTCAGTGGGGTCTGTTTGTGTTTGTGAAGAGAGCTCCAGGACCAACCTTCTTAGGGGGCTCTTTTCCAGGTGAATTTCTCTGTAGGTGATGGCTTTGTTATGGAAGGTTTGGGAATCGCTTCCTTTTAGGTGGTTGCAGAATTTAACGGCTCTTTTATGGATTTTGATAATTAGCGGGTATCGGCCTAATTCTGTTCTGCATGCATTATTTGGTGTTTTACATTCTACACTGAGGATATTTTTGCAGAATTCTGCATGCAGTCTCAATTTGGAGTTTGTCCCATTTTGTGAAATCTTGGTTGGTGAGCGGACCCCAGACCTCACAACATAAAGGGCATTGGGTTCTATAACTGATTCAAGTATTTTTAGCCAGATCCTAATTGGTATGTCAAATTTGATGTTCCTTTTGATGGCATAGAAGGCCCTTCTTGTCTTGTGTCTCAGATCGTTCACAGCTTTGTGGAAGTTACCTGTGGCGCTGATGTTTAGGTCGAGCTATATACTGTTTTTTTGTGTGCTCTAGGGCAATGAGATCTACTGTCAGGGCCCAGGTCTGACAGAATCTATGTAGAAGATCTAGGTGCTGCTGTCGGCCTTCCTTGGTTAGGGACAGAAGCACCAGATGTAGATTCTAGTGGGGTGAGGCCAGTTGCTGCAGACTGTTCTAGTGCCCTCGCCAATTCGTTGATATATATGTTGAAGAGGGTTGTGCTTAAGCTGCATCCCTGTCTCACCCCCCGGCCCTGTGGAAAGAAATGTGTGTGTGTTTTTTTGCCAATTTAAACTTGTTGTTTGTGTACATGGATTGTATAATGTTGTATGATTCTCCCCCAACACCACTTTTCATCAATTTGTATTGCAGACCCTATTGAGCCAAATTGAGTCAAAAGCTTTTTTGAAGACTTTGCCTTTGTTTTGGTCTGTTTGTTTGTCAATTAGGGTGTGCAGGGTGAATACGTGGTCTGTCGTATGGTAATTTGGTAAAAAGCCAATTTGACATTTGCTCAGTACATTGTTTTCACTGAGGAAATGTACGAGTCTGCTGTTAATTATAATGCAGAGGATTTTCCCAAGGTTGCTGTTGCTGATGCATATCTCCAGGTATTTATTGGGGTCAAATTGCTCTCCACTTTTGTGGATTGGGGTGATCAGTCCTTGGTTCCAAATATTGGGGAAGATGCCAGAGCTAAGGATGATGTTAAAGAGTTTAAGTATAGCCAATTGAAATTTGTGGTCTGTATATTTTATAATTTAATTGAGGATACCATCAACACCACAGGCCTTTTTGGGTTGGAGGGTTTGTATTTTGTCCTGTAGTTCATTCAATGTAATTGGAGAATGCAGTGGGTTCCGTAGTCTTTAATAGTTGATTCTAAGATTTGTATTTGATCCTGAATATGTTTTTGCTGTTTGTTCTTTGTTATAGGGCCAAAAAGATTGGAGAAGAGGTTTATCCATACATTTTCATTTTGGATAGATAACTCTTCGTGTTGTTGTTTGTTTAGTGTGTTCCAATTTTCCAAGTAGTGGTTAGGTTCTATGGATTCTTCAATGACTTTGAGCTGATTTATGATGTGCTGTTCCTTTTTTTCCGTAGTGTATTTCTGTATTGTTTTAGTGATTCACCATAGTGAAGGCGTAGGCTCAGGTTTTCTGGGTCTTTGGTTGGATAGGTTTCTCAAATTTTTTCTTAGGTTTTTGCATTCTTCATCAAACCATTCGTCATTGTTGTAAATTTTCTTCTGCTTTCTGTTTGACATTTTTAGATTTGATAGGGAAGCTGAGAGGTCAAATATACTGTTTAGGTTTTCTACTGCCAAGTTTTCACCTTCACTATTATAGTGAAACATTTTGTACAGGAAGTTGTCTAAAAGGGATTGAATTTATTGTTGCTTAATTGTTTTTTTGTAGGTTTCCACACTACTTTCCTTCCATCTATAGCATTTCTTAATTTGATTCAGTTTCTTTGGCTTTGATGCCTCATGATTGAGTATTGCTCTGTTCAAGTAGACTGTGATTTTGCTGTGATCTGATAGGTGTGTCAGTGGGCTGACTGTGAATGCTCTGAGAGACTCTGGGTTGAGGTCACTGATAAAGTAGTCTACAGTACTACTGCCAAGAGATGAGCTATAGGTGTACTTACTTTAGGAGTCCCCTCAAAGCCTACCATTGACTATGTACATTCCCAGCGTGTGACAGAGCTGCAGGAGTTGTGACCAGTTTTTGTTCATTATGTTGTCGTAGTTGTGCCTAGGGGGGCATATGGGGGAGGGAATGCTGTCACCTCCAGGTAGGTGTTTGTCCCCCTGTGTGCTGAGGGTATCAGGTTTTTGTCCAGTTCTGGCATTTAGGTCGCCACAGACTAGTACATGTCCCTGGGCCTGGAAATGATTGATTTCTTCTTCCAGGATGGAGAAGCTGTCTTCATTAAAGTCTAGGGATTCTAGTGGGGGGATATACTGTAGGTAGCACACAGGAGGACTTTTTTCTCTGATCAGATCATTTTCTTTTGAATTTCTAGCCAGATGTAAAATGTTCCTGTTTTAATTAATTTAATTGAGTGAGTTTTCTCTATACCAAATTAGCATATCCCCTGAGTCCCTTCCCTGTTTCACACCTGGTAGTTTGGTGGATGGGACTACCAGTTCTCTGTAACCTAGAGGGCAACCAGTGGGTCCGTCTCCTCTATACCATGTTTCTTGTAGGATGACAATGTCTGTGTTTCTGATTTCTTTGTTGAAGTCCAGGTTCCTGCTCTTTAGGCCAAAGGCAGATGACCTCAGGCCTTGGATATTCCAGAATGAGATAGTAAAGGTGTTGTATTCCATAAAGTATCCAATGTTGTTAGTCGTGTGGTTTGACCTCAGACCAGTAAGTGTGAGCAGAGCCTGCTGAGCATCTGGTACATTCCATTGGCTTGGTCCTGCAGGCTTGGTCCCGCAGGTCTTGGAGAGTGTCTCGCTGGTCTGGGCGGGGTGTCTGTTGATCTGTTGCTCCTGTGTGAGGTGTTGGGGCTGCGGTTGAGGGCGATGTCCTTTAGGGTCCGGGCGAAGGTGGGGCGCTGCTGCATTGTATAGGTGGACCATGTCATAAAGTCTATTCAAGTCCAGGGTGGAGTGGTGGGCCAGATAGACATTTGGTTTTGATGCACAGTCACAGGAAATACTTGCGTTTACGCGCTGTATGGTAGCAGGGTGGATTCTCACCAAGAGCCCTCTGTTGCCCATATGTTTCT
The DNA here is from genome assembly GCA_030435695.1 of Brachymystax lenok tsinlingensis. Taxonomy (NCBI): domain Eukaryota; kingdom Metazoa; phylum Chordata; class Actinopteri; order Salmoniformes; family Salmonidae; genus Brachymystax; species Brachymystax lenok. The sequence goes on from CM059814.1 coordinate 14,625,946, forward strand.
TGGCCACAGAGGGCTCTCACAGGGTGGTCGCGGGGAGTCCTCGGGTAGGTGTTTAGGGGTTTCCGTTGGTGCTACTACAGTGGAAAGTTCAGACCAGGTCTCCACCGTGCGCATTCCCACTGAATATGCCGATTTGGAAGGCGACTCAATTACCACCCCATCGACGAGGCGATTGTGCGATAAATCTCCTGGCAGATGCTGCACTTCCCAGGAGTATCCCCTCTCACAGGCGGAGACGGAGGCTATGGAAACATATGTCTCCGAATCCCTGCGTCAGGGGTACATTCGGTCCTCCACTTCACCCGTCTCCTCAAGTTTCTTTTTTGTGAAGAAGAAGGAGGGAGGTCTGCTTCTGTGTATTGACTATCGGGGTCTGAACCAGATCACTGTGAGGTATAGTTACCCACTGCCCCTCATAGGCACAGCGATTGAGTCAATGCACGGGGCGCGCTTCTTCACCAAACTAGATCTCAGGAGCGCTTACAACCTGGTGCGTATCCGGGAGGGAGACGAGTGGAAGACGCCGTTTAGTACCACCTCAGGGCATTATGAGTACCTGGTCATGCCGTACGGGTTAATGAATGCTCTATCAGTCTTCCAAGCCTTTGTAGACGAGATCGTGCAGGGTGTAGTGGTGTATATCGATGACATTCTGATATATTCCACTACACGCTCCGAGCATGTGTCTCTGGTGCGCAGGGTGCTTGGTCGCGTGTTGGAGAATGACCTGTACGTCAAGACTGAGAAATGCTTTTTTTTCCAGCAGTCCGTCTCCTTCCTAGGGTATCGCCTTTCCACCTCAGGGGTGGATATGGAGAGTGACCGCATTTCAGCCGTGCGTAATTGGCCGACTCCAACCACGGTAAAGGAGGTGCAGCGGTTTTTAGGGTGTGCCAACTACTACCGGAGGTTTATCCGATTTTTTGGCCAGGTAGCGGCTCCCATTACCTCACTGCTGAAGCGGGGCCCGGTACGTTTGCAGTGGTCAGCTGAGGCGGACAGGGCTTTTAGTCACTTGAGGGCTCTGTTTACCTCGGCTCCCGTGCTGGCCCATCCGGATCCCACTTTGGCGTTCATAGTGGAGGTGGATACGTCCGAGGCTGGGATAGGAGCTGTGCTATCTCAAGGCTCGGCTACGCCACCGAAGCTCCGCCCCGTGCCTTCTTTTCAAAGAAGCTCAGTCCGGCAGAGCGAAACTATGACGTGGGGGACCGGGAGCTGTTGGCTGTCGTCAAGGCCTTGAAGGCGTGGAGACATTGGCTTGAGGGGGCTAAACACCCTTTTCTCATCTGGACTGACCACCGCAATCTGGAGTACATCCGGGCAGCGAGGAGACTGAACCCTCGTCAGGCAAGGTGGGCAATGTTTTTCCCCCTGTTTGTGTTTACCCTTTCATACAGACCAGGCTCCCAGAATGTGAAAGCAGACGCATTGTCCCGGCTGTATGACACAGAGGAGCAGCCCATGGATCCCACTCCCATACTCCCCGCCTCCTGCCGGGTAACGCCGGTAGTGTGGGAGCTGGACACGGACATAGAGCAGGCGCTACGTGCAGAGCCTGCTCCCGTCCAGTGTCCCGCTGGGCGTCTGTACGTTCCGTCTGCTGTTCGTGACCGGTTGATCTATGGGGTCCACAAGTCACCCTCCTCTGGTCATCCTGGGATCGGTCTGACAGTGCGCTGTTTGAGCGGGAGGTACTGGTGGCCTACCTTGGCTAAGGACGTGAGGGTTTATGTTTCCTCCTGCTCGGTGTGCGCCCAGTGTAAGGCTCCTAGGCAAAGGTAAGCTACACTCCTTACCCCTTCCACAGCGGCCTTGGTCGCACCTGTCGGTGGATTATCTGACTGATCTTCCACTCTCACAGGGTAACACCACGATCCTGGTCGTTGTGGATCATTTCTCCAAGTCCTGTCGTCTCCTCCCTCTGCCTGGTCTCCCTACGGCCCTACAGACTGCAGAGGCCTTGTTTACACATGTCTTCCGGCACTACGGGGTGCCTGAGGATATAGTGTCTGATCGGGGTCCCCAGTTCACGTCTAGAGTCTGGAAGGCGTTCATGGAGCGTCTGGGGGTCTCGATCAGCCTTACTTCAGGTTTTCACCCCGAGAGTAATGGGCAGGTGGAGAGAGTTAACCAGGATGTGGGCAGGTTTCTGCGGTCCTATTGCCAGGACCGGCCAGGGGAGTGGGTGGCGTTCGTGCCCTGGGCGGAGATGGCACAGAACTCGCTTCACCACTCCTCCACTAACCTCTCTCCCTTCCAGTTTGTACTAGGGTACCAGCCGGTCCTGGCGCCTTGGCATCAGGGTCAGACTGAGGTTCCTGCGGTGGACGACTGGTTCAGGCGCACAGAGGATACATAGGAGGTTGTCCATGTTCACCTTCAGCAGGCGGTTATGTGCCAAAAGGAGAACGCAGATCGCCACCGCAGTGAGACTGGCTCTGGCTCTCTACCCGAAACCTGCCCCTCCGCCTGCCCTGCCGGAAGCTGGGTCCGCGGTTTGTAGGGCCATTTAAAGTCCTGAGGAGAGTGAACGAGGTTTGTTATAGGTTACATCTTCCACCCGATTACTGTATTAACCCCTCGTTCCATGTGTCTCTCCTCAGGCCGGTGGTGGCTGGTCCGCTCCAGGAGTCTGAGGTGCGGGAGGTTCCTCCGCCCCCTCTGGACATCGGGGTCCCGGCGCATTCGCTCGCTCCATACTGGATTCGAGGCGTCGGGCGAGGGGCCTTCAGTATCTCGTGGAGTGGGAGGGGTACGGTCCGGAGGAGAGGTGCTGGGTTCCGGTCAAGGACGTGTTGTATCCTTCATTGCTGCAGGAGTTCCACCGTCTTCATCCGGATTGCCCTGCGCCTCATCCTCTGGGTCGTCCCCGAGGCCGGTGTTGATGCGCTGCTGGAGCCGCGCGTCAAGGGTGGGGTACTGTCACAACTTCCGCCGAAGTTGGTGCCTCTTCTTGTTCGACGTCACTGACCTTCTAGCTATCGCCGATCCTTTTTTCTTTTTTCCATTGGTTTTGTTTTGTCTTCCATCACACCTGGTTCCAATTCCCTCAATTACATGTTGTGTATTTAACCCTCTGGTTTCCCCATGTCCTTGTCTGTAATTTGTAAGTGCATGTGCACATGTGTTTTGGTGCGCGTCGGGTTTTGTACCCAATTTTGTTCTTGTGTCATTGTATGCCGTGGGTTTGTTTATTAAACTGCTCCGGCTATCATCAAGTTCTGCTCTCCTGCATCTGACTTCCCTGCCACCATATACGCACCCCTTACAGATTTAGTCACAATAAAAAGTGAAAACGTGTAAATTAGAAGAAAAAAAAGTAAATAATTTGGATTTGAAATTTGGAAGATACAGCACAGTTATCAAGGTGTTAAAAAGCTTGTAGTGCAGTTCTAAAACAAAGGAATAGATTCCTTAATATACATGATGTACAGTGAGAATGCAGAGAGGCTTAAACTACTTAGGGAGCAGTGGGGCGTTCAGGCTAGCCTTACGTTTACACATACACAAAATGATACACTCTCTACATTAAAGGAGGCTAAATGACAACCCGTCTACAATCAAATCATTGACAACACTTTTCAACCAACAATTCCCCTGTTTCACACACCCATGTGACCTCTCTCTCTCTCTCTCTCTCTCTCTCTCTCTCTCTCTGTGTGTGTGTGTGTGTGTGTGTGATGCACGTAGGGTTATTTACATATCGTCTGCAGCCATCTGCTCTAAATGATGGGTAATTAACTCAGTGCCTTTGTCTCTGTGAGTGGATGGCTGACATATATATGCTCTTCAACAGAGAACGCACAAGAATGAGAGAAAGAGAGGGAGAGGATGGAGAGAGATTGAGAAATAGGGTGATAGAGGTGAGAGAGGGAGAGAGATAGAGTGAGAGAGAGAGTGAGAGAGAGAGTGGGAGAGAAAGAGAGAGAGAGACAGAGAGAGGGGGTGGGAGAGAAAGAGAGAGAGAGAGAGAGAGAGAGAGAGAGAGAGAGAGAGAGAGAGAGAGAGGTTGGGTGGGTGGGTGGGTGGGTGGGAGAGAGAGAAAGCGAGAGAGAGAGGAAAAGGAAGTAAGGGTTCTCAGTGAGAATGATGCTGCATAGCTGACCCAGAAAGGCAGTACAGAAAATAACCATTAAGATGATGGAAGGAGAACATGCTGGGTCAGAGAGGGAGGCAGGGGACACACATGTGTGAATGCGTGTGTGTGAAGCCCACAGCTTCCTGGTCAAGGTCATTCAGTATTACGTAGAGCATCTTTGTTCTATGTAATGCTACCAAAACCAAAACTAAAAGGTTAAAGAAGCTCGAGTTGAGCCCTTTACTATCGGTTTTGGTCCACCAGCTTCAAACAGCTGTCAAAACAATATTTTTGTTATTGAAAATATATTTTACAGCAATATATATGGGACAATGATTCCCTACAGTATTCAGTGCTTGTTTTCTCACATAAACTCAAATTGAGCGAACAGGAAATGGCAGAGTGATTTCCACTAGATAACACAGCCACAAAGTCAGAACAGCTTCTCCATTTTGACAACAGATGCCCCTCTGGTGGGAGAAATCAATAGGCTAATATCACAGCCAATCACAACACTGGCGGGTAAGTAGTACTGTGAAAAACTTCTACTAAGCTGACACATGGAATTGTTTTAGTAGATGATTTAGTTATTTGATTAGAAAATGTAGGTATAATTGTATAATTGTTTTTGTTTTATTATTTTATGAAACATTGAATTTGGCCTTATTGCTATTAGCCCATAGAAATACATTTAATAACACATTCATACATTGATAAAAAGATAGTCAAAAAATATATCAAAAGGAAGTATGGTTTGAGGTGTCTGAAATGCATCTGAGATATAATGGAAAAGAAACGTTCCAAAGAAGTCTATTCATATTGTACTGGTCTGTATCGGGTGTCCTTCAGACGATTCTCTTGAAGCTTGTGGACATCATAGAGCAAAACGGAGAACACATTCCAAATAGTTTATAGCCCAAACCATTCGGACACTACAGACGTTTCCGTGAGAAGACCGATTCTCGGGATGGACAGAGCTGTAGCTCAGCCACCTTCCACCGTAGATGCTGAAGGCCAACATCGGCGCATGCGGTGGATTGAGATAAGCCCATGCAAAAACAGATATCTCTAGCTTAAACAGAGAGATTTTTTTTTTGTAATGCTAATTGGTTTTCAGCGCGAGATCGACTCTAGGGGTTAATGTTTAACTGCTAAGTTCCCATGCTCTCTGTCACCTCTGACACGAGATCAGCTCTATGTACACACTGTAATTACCAACTGCTAGCTCTACATATAAACCTGACACCAAACCTGATGCACACACACACAGACAGCGTGCGATAATGAGTGTATTTACAGAGAGCGGGTCCACAGTCAGAGGTGACAGAGAACATGGGCGATGAACCTGGTTAAATACGTCCTCGCCTCTCCTCTCCTCTCCTCTCCTCTCCTTTCCTCTCCTCTCCTCTCACACAATGAATGGAGATCTGGTGTGAGACTGTGAACCAGAATGACAGGAAGACACTGACAGATGACCATGTAGTATTTGTCCCCATGGTGTATGTTTAGCTACATTCTATCTCTGCCTGAATCGTTTTGTCACGTCTGCTCAGAGACTTCAGACCAGCAGCAAGGGTTACTATCTACCTCCCACATCTGTAGTAGTCTTAGCATGGGACACACACACACACACACACACACAAGCACACACACACACACACACACACACACACACACACACACACACACACACACACACACACACACACACACACACACACACACACACACACACACACACACACCACTATAATCCTCCCCGGCCTTCACCCCAATGGGCCAGCTCCAGCCAGCCAGTGGGATATAAACGTAGCATTCCAACAAACGAGCAAACAAACAGGGGTTGCCGTGGTAATTGCGGTGATTAGGAGATAAGCGTTAGAGGGTAAACGGTGTGTTAAAGAGAAGCGGAACCCGACCCCTCCTGACCTTTCAACATGCAATATCACTGCTAAGCTATAGAGCCTTACACACACAGCAACACATCATCACAGTAACCATCCTTTAATATGCAGTCCACGAAGAAACAAAACACTGCATACAATCTGTCCTTTGATATTCCATCTACAGCCAGGGACAGCGCCACAAAGTACCACTACGCAGTACTACAAGGTACCTGGAAATGACAGCCCTTAGCTATGCCATCAACAGCTACACACAGCAACAGACTGGACATATTACATCTAAAGTATGGCGTTTATCTTTTCAAATGTATTTTTTCCTCCCGTGTGGCATATCGTTGCATTGCCTTTTGAAAACTACACACACATTTCCACAACGTTACTATGTTCAACGAACTGAATGAACGGTCTCACCGTGCTGTTTTTATCATGGTCCATTCACTCCTAATTTATGTTCTGTTCAACGACATAGGCAGTAAAAGGAGCATGGTCCTGGAGACAGGACTTTAAGGTGTTAGTGGGACATCAATGGGAGGACGCAGAATAAAAGCTCAGGGCATCATCTGAGAAACACACACGCATGCACACTTACAACCATGTGCATCATTTAGCGCTTTCTTTTCCTGTGTCATGCTTACAGAATAATACAATACAACCATACATACACACACACACACACACACACACACACACACACACACACACACACACACACACACACACACACACACACACACACACACACACACACACACACACACACACACACACACACACACACACGTCCCTGATGCTTTAGGAATGTAGCTAGTAGCTGTGTAATGGAACAAACATCAATAATCATCAAGGTGATGATGTGCAGTTCTCATGCAAACGTTATCCTAGATGGCCACAAACACTGCGCGAGAGAGGGACACGGTTAGATAGCTTCTCATTGGTAGAGAGCTGTTTCTCATGCTTGGGTCCACATGAACATCCTTCCACCCTCTTCTCCCTTCCCCCCCTCAACTCACAGATTAAATGTACATCACACCTCCAATTCCCAGAAATCTCTGCCCAAATCCTCTCTTTCAACTATTGAGGCGGAACAGGGAGCATGCCAGCTTGTTTCTGATTATCCTCTGATCAATATTCCTCTCCTCCTATAACATCAAACGCTTCGGCCGATCAACCCAACCAATCACAGAGGCCGCTGCTGCTGGAAATGCACAGAGCATTCTTCTGGGATGTTCACAAATCATTTAAACATTCATCATTTAAACAGTCTTAATTTAAACATTCTTCATGTAAACATTCTTCATTTAAACAGTCTTAATTTAAACATTCTTCATTTAAACATTAATCATTTAAACATTCTTCATTTAAATATTCATAATTTAAACATTCTTCATTTAAACATTCATCATTTAAACATTCTTCATTTAAACATTCATAATTTAAACATTCTTCATTTAAACATTCATAATTTAAACGTTCTTCATTTAAACATTCTTCATTTAAGCGTTCTTCATTTAAACATTCATAATTTAAACGTTCATCATTTAGACATTCTTCATTTAAACATTATTCATTTAAACGTTCTTCATTTAAACATTCTTCATTTAAACATTTATCATTTAAACATTCATAATTTAAACATTCTTCATTTAAACATTCGTCATTTAAATATTCATGATTTAAACATTCTTCATTTAAACATTCATAATTTAAACATTCTTCATTTAAACCTTCATCATTTAAACATTCTCATTTAAACATTGCATCTCAGTGCAAGAGGCGTCACTACAGTACCTGCTTTTAATCCAGGCTGCATCAAATCTGGCTGTGATTGGGAGTCCCATAGGGCGGCGCCCAGCGTCGTCAGGGTAGGCTGTCATTGTAATAAGAATTTGTTCTTAACTGACTTGTCTAGTTAAATACAAAAATAATTTAAACATTCGTCAGACCAATATCATACATTTTATGTACATGGAAACACAGCAGGTTTTGTTGTTGAATAATACCTGGCTGACACCCGTGCACACACAACTACACACACACACCAGCATCCTACACAGATCTATTCATTTTCAGCCCAGCCTGGCCCCATTCCTGCGAGACTGCAACCTCAAGTGAATTTTATTGATTTTCTTTTTCAGTTACATGCTGAAAGGTAAATCAACGTCAGACACCTTCTACAATGAACAGAATAAATACAAACATATGCCTGTAAGCCTACAATTATACAAGTCCCAAGCCCTCACTCCACAGACAAGGTGATGATTGCGGGAGCTGGCGGCAGAACTATTGTTTGTGGTGTTGGGTCCTATTCTGGCTGTTGACAGGTTGCCACCAGTCCTGTCTGACTGTTGTGCCAGCGTTCTTCACTGCTTTAGACTATGGGCCTCTGAGGCATTACAATGGGAATTCTACATTTAAATCCCAAATTCAAATGGCCAACCTGGGTACTATAAGTTTGAAAATACTGAAAAGACAAAATATGTGGACAGCTCTTTCTTGTTAACAGTAAAATTACTAATTCTATGCATTTTATTATTATACATTGCATCATTACGTCCATCACCTCTGCATCTATGCTATACAATATAGATATCGTACATGACCAGTCTAGTAAAGTATTGAGCGGATGAAACAGTCAAATCAGATAGAGCCTTGCATCTATCTCTCTAATATGAGTCTGCTGCTGGGACATATTTTAACCGGGGCCAGATGATGGCAGTCTTCTCTCTGAGTCTGTACCAGGCCCACCGTGTCCCATGCAGCCTCTCTCTCTCGCTCTCTCTCTCTCTCTCTCTCTCTCTCTCTCTCTCTCTCACTCTCTTTTTTCTCTTTCTCTGTCTCTCTTTTTCTCTCTCTCTCTCACTCTCTCTCTCTCTCTCTCTCTCTCTCTCTCTCTCTCTCTCTCTCTCTCTCTCTCTCTCGCTCTCTACTCTCTTTTTCTCTTTCTCTGTCTCTCTTTTCTCTCTCTCTCTCTCTCTCTCTCTCTCTCTCTCTCTCTCTCTCTCTCTCTCTCTCTCTCTCTCTCTCTCTCTCTCGCTCTCTCACTCTCTTTTTCTCTTTCTCTGTCTCTCTTTTTCTCTTTCTCTGTCTCTCTCTCTCTCTCTCTCTCTCTCTCTCTCTCTCTCTCTCTCTCTCTCTCTCTCTCTCTCTCTCTCTCTCTCTCTCTCTCTCTCTCTCTCTCTCTCTCTCTCTCTCTCTCTCTCGCTCTCCCTCTATCTCTCCCTCTCGCTCTCCCTCTCTCTCTGCCTCTCCCCCTCTCTCTCTCCCTCTCTCTCTCTTACAGTTCTAGCATGTGTAATGCAGATGCCCTCATTGTAATGATTTACTAATCTCAGTACGGCCACATGTTCAAGAGGCTTGACTGAGTTTATCCCTATTGATAGAGATCAGTAGCCTGGAGACCTGACTACAGTACGGTGGTGACCTCTGGGACTGCTAGATGATTGAATGTGCTTTTCTCCTCTGATGCCAGTTTTGATCCTGCCACACCGACATTCACCCTGGGGATAGAGGAGAGACAGGGGGAATGGAGGAGAGGAGGTGATAGAGGAGAGACAGTGGGGAATGGAGGAGAGGAGGAGATTGAGGGAAAACACCAGCTACTCTATTTTTGATTTAATACTACAGTACTGTAACCCTGTGGTGTGGAGGGGTTGGGTTAGGGAGGGGTTATCTACTCTAGCTAACTCTGGGAATTTTACACTGAAATGTTTATTAATGTGAATTGTTCATTGTATCTCTGTGATGATAATGTAGAAAAATATATTTATTTAATTATAGTTAACTAAATGATATCAAGTGTAGGGGCACCTGGGTAACCCTCAGCAGACTGGTGTGTGTAGGCCTCTGCCCCTCCAACCCTACCCCCGTAGTATGAACCCTGAGAGGGCCTATTGAGGAGGACAGAAAGGGTCAGACCCCAGATCCCAGGGCCAGACCAGGACCCTTCAGTGTGTGGACCAGGATCCCAGTGCACAGTAAACTCTATGAAACATCCAGCAGGTCAGCTCTAAAGTATGCCCTAACCCTCACTAACATACACTCCTCCCCACATATCCCTCACTGGAACACACCATAGATCAGAACACACACACATACACACACACCTTCTAATGAGTGCTGATTGGTCTAGTCGTTATTGGGCAAAGCAAATGGTTTTTCCCTGAAGACAACAGCCTCTCCATGTGACTGGGCACGCTCAGTTCATTCCCTCCATTAACCCCGGAGGACCATGTACTATTGATTTATGGGATTGGTCAATGTGTGTGTGTGTGTGTGGTGGGGGGTTAACGCAGTGATGACGGCGAACCACACGGGGCACGCTAGCTAGGGCTCCAAGGTCAACTGAAGGACGGGGACAGTGGAAAGGGTACGGTGGGGACGATGCTGTGGAAATAGAGCTGGGAGTCTCCAGTCTGTAGTCTCAGTCTGGGATAGGGTCGCGCTACAGAGTGAGGCTAGAAAATAGCACACAACGCTAGAGATAGAGAAGGAGAGAGGAAAGGGAAGAGAGAGAGAGAGAGAAAGAGAGAGATATCTATAAAGATAGAGATGTAGAACTGTGCAGAAATAGCAGGGCTAAGATTTCAGTGTTTTCCCACACACCCATGACTGGTCTGCACCATGGGTGAAATCACCACTCATTCACTGGGCCAGCCAGGAAGAAGGACAAGGAGACATTTATCCTCTGAAGGCCCTCATCAATACCCCCTTTACTCACTAATCACACAGCAGGGCAGGACAACACAAGGGTTTGGTTCTATGAGCACTTTGATACTGCGTACATGAAGTTACAGAAGGCTACATAATATGAAGGGAAAAGGGGAGGGGAAAAGGGGAATGAGAGTTTTGGTGAAGCTTCAGTGCGTTGTGTTTGGTACATTCAGAAATGCATACTGTCCCAGTCAGTGATGATAAATAGGTTTAGTTTGTGCGTGTGCATAGGTTTCAGCACCTGCTAGGGGACAGCTCCAAACAAGGGGATTCAATGATCTCTCTCTTTCTCTCTTTCTTTCTCTCTTTCTCTCTTTCTTTCTCTTCTTCTCTCTCTTTCTTGCTTTCTCTCGCTATATTTTCTCTCTCTCTCTCTCTCTCTCTCTCTCTCTCTCTCTCTCTCTCTCTCTCTCTCTCTCTCTCGCTATCTCTCATTCTCTCAGTCTTTTGCCCTCTCTGCTTCACATATATTCTCTTGAAGAGCATCTTTTTCTCCCTCTCTTTCTATAATCTCTCTGTCTTTTGTCCATCTTTTTTGCAGTGTCATCTATCATGGGACCCACATTGTGTAATCAGGTGGTCAATGAGACAGTAATACTGAGGGATGTGTCCACGTCTCAACTCTAGCTGCCAGGACTGATTAAGATCAGTTATCTGTTCAGTGTGAATCTAAGCTTTGTCCTCCGTGGACCTAATGACAGAATCAGAGGACATGCAGGTTTCTAGAAAGGAGAGGCTCAGTGAGTAGGGACTCAGTCACCATCACTAGCTAGATTACTTTCTGTGAAACTTACAAAATATAGGCCTGGCAATTATTATTCTAAGTAATTATAATTTTGTGAAATAATGTGAGATATATTTTCAATTTGGTAATGTGTAATGGTTTTCTTCTCTCCTCAAATAACTACAATAATTGGAAAAAAATATTCCAAGCCATTATGGTTTACTGCGTTATTATTAAGAAGAAACATAATATGTTTGGAAATGATGTATTGACCAGACACAGGAGCTTTATTTACTTCCATAAATACAAACTGTATTGTCAACTCAACAAATTAAATTGGCTTCATAAAGAATAATGGACACACAGTCATTCTTTGACTAGTGGTAGGTGGTAGGTACATAGATAATAGAGTATGTATTTAGAAGCATACACATAACTTTTCCCTGTTGTCAAATGAAATGATAGAATGGTTGGGGAACAGTAAAAATAGCAGGTAGAGTCCCCTCCCAGTTAGAAGCTTCCAGTTCTCAGATGAAGACGTGTGCTGGTCGTTGTGTAAACAAAGATAGATACTGCATCATCATTGCTATGGCAGGTGTTTGATTGGATCCGGCCCTTATCTAAGATGTCCAGTCCTTATCTAAGATTGGCATATGGTTTCATCTGGCCAACGTAGCTCTGACCACCCTTAGCGGTTCTTCTTAACACTAACTGAAGTCTTCCAGAAGCTGTTAAAACATTATTGTGAGCTAGTTTCTTTTTTTATGCCTGTAGGCATATTCTTTTATCTCGCATTACAACAATTAAAATTGTCTGGAAGGTAAAACATAATGAATCAAAACTAATGGACTAGTGGGTTTCCATAGAAACCTGTATAATTATGATAATTAGTGAAGCGTGAACACAATTCCTCCAAATGAAGTAAATACACACCAAGAGAAAATGTATTCTACTGAGAGAAGAAAAGAGAAAAACAAAAGAAGAAAAGTTTCCTCCTCTTCAGAAGTAATGGTGTTTATTTGAATATACATAAGCCTCTCTGTTTTTAATGATTAACAAGAAGTAGAAAAAACAGCATACACTTGAATTGCTATTTTCGATTTTGAGGCTAATGAATATTCCTGATGATTTATACATCTCATTACACTGTCCTAAACCTTGATTCCAAATTACTTTTTTTGGTCTGTGCCAGTCTGCAGTTTTGACCTCTCTAAATCACGGGTGCACCCAATCATAAACTATGCATTATTCAAAATGATAACTGAGTCAAGACAACACAACTAGCTAGCGTGGGAAGAATTACTTCTGTGGTGAATATTATTTTTGTGTATTTGGGCACATTTCAAAATGTTCTCTTTGGTTGTATAATGTTAATGTTTAGTTGTATAATGTTAATTTGTTATAAAATGTGATGGGGCCGCCACGAATCAGACAAGGGCCCCTCAGATAAATAACATTACTGAATCTATAACTGAATGTTTAACTGAATGTATTACTGTATGTATTACTGAATGTATAACTGAATGTATTACTGAATGTATAACTGAGTGTATTACTGGATGCATTACTGAATACATTACGGAATGTATTACTGAATGTATAACTGGGTGCATTACTGAATGTATTACTGAATGTATTACTGAATGCATGACTGAATGCATTACTGGATGCATTACCGAATGTATTACTGAATGCATTACTGAATGTATTACTGACTGTGCATCAGTCAGCATTATATGTATTTAAGGCTGTTGTTTGTATGCTATTGTTTCTGTGTGTTATACATGATGTTCTTGCTCCCTGACAGGTTGTCATTGTAAATAAGAATTTGTTCTTAATTGACTTACCTATAAAGGTTAACATTATTTTTTTCAGAATCTTATAATGTAAATTAGTCAGATTTTATTCTAAATCCCAACACACACCGAACATCCTCCACACTTGTCTCTTTGTATTTATCACAGTGTGCTCAGATGTGACTGTGTTGCCTTTTAACATTCATGAAGCCACTCTGTTCCAGTCGTCTGTGTCTTCTTAAAATGGCGGAGGTCAGCGATGTAGTGTCAGTGAGTTGCGTCACCTGTCACTGTCCCCCTGACACACTGACCCCCAGAGTTCAGCCACGCTTGACATGAGTTCCCCATGGGCCTCGTCACGTGTCCAGGGTGGGTTGGTGGGGAGAGGTACGTTACTTGAACCATAGTCGCCGAGTCAGAGGGAGATGATGTAGTGTTGTCTAGATGTGAACTCTGCCTCGACTATGTTACCTGTCAGCCTCTGTGAAGTCTTACACTGATGATATATTGTCCTTGTGAATATTCTATGCTTCTTTTCATGACATTTCACAAATAGCTAGGGTCCTTGCTGCTATGCACTTTCTACCCTGACACACATTGTTAGACTTGTCCAGATGTGCCTAGACTAGATTTTGGTGCAAATCTCCCATTGAACACAAATACTCAAGTTGCACGTATCTCATGTATGGAGTCTGCACTACGACGATAATGAAAAGCAGCCTAACTCTCCTCTCCTTTCCTCTCCTCTACCAAGGCCAGTCCCACCCCTCTCACTGTCTCACTACTAATTGTATTGACCAGACTATCATTCCTCTTCATTGAGAATAGCAGACATTGAAATTCTGACCCATCGATTGTTGCAGATTATGAGGGAAATATTAGCATGGAAGTTGTGAGCTTATTGATCAGTGCATTGATAGGTTAAAAGGTATTTATCATTTCAGAGTGCTCAGCAGATGTGATAATTAAAAGATATTGATGGAAGCAGGTATTGAGCTCAAACACGGTAGAGTAACTAACTGTAGTACTATAGGGAGAATGTGATTTAAAAAATGTATGCAGCCTTATGTGTCCTGAGTGTCCTCCAAGGTCTAATGCACTTCTCTAGAACATTTTAGAACTTAAGGAAAATAGATATGTAGATATGTGGCTGTAATTGAAAGCTATTATCATAATGCACTCCATCTTGTATATTATTCCGATTCAAATAGCCTCATTTGAATGGATCACATTTCACAGTCCTCTGCGTTGATTGCAAATTGAAGGAGAGAATGCCGATCGCTGCTTTGAATTACACATGTGAAGAGCTAGGATGAGGACTTGTCTTCTGCGCCTGTCTACAAGTTCTCGCAATTTATGCTGCAATTTAGAAAAGTTCAATATTTGATGTACCCACTACTGTGCTATTACTGTAAAAGGGAATTATCTGAGAATCACTTAAATTGGGGCTTTGTTTTAAAAGTAGTTTCAAGTGCCATTGTGAATCACATTGTTTTACCCATAAAATGGCTGCATACGTCATGACTGGAAATAACTCCAGCCTTCAGCAGTCTTCTAGAAGCATTACATTAACGGTCTTCCCCTCTGACTGTGAGATGTGTAAGGCTCAGCACGTTCTCTAGCCCATCCCCGATCCAGTGGAATGGCTTTTATCACCTCTAAACAGCTGAGAAAGAGTCACTCCACTCAGTCACCTCTACCTAGCGGAGATAGATTCACCCTAGCCAGTCACCTCTACCCAGCTGAGAAAGAGTCACCCTGTCAGTCACCTCTACCCAGCTGAGGTAGAGTCACCCCAGTCAGTCACCTCTACCCAGCTGAGAGTCATCCCATCAGTCACCTCTACCCAGCTGAGAAAGAGTCACCCTGTCAGTCATCTCTACCCAGCTGAGAAAGAGTCACCACGTCAGTCATCTCTACCCACCTGAGAAAGAGTCACCCCATCAGTCATCTCTACCCAGCTGAGAAAGAGTCACCCCATCAGTCATCTCTACCCAGCTGAGAAAGAGTCACCCCATCAGTCATCTCTACCCAGCTGAGAAAGAGTCACCCCATCAGTCATCTCTACCCAGCTGAGAAAGAGTCACCCCATCAGTCATCTCTACCCAGCTGAGAAAGAGTCACCCCGTCAGTCATCTCTACCCACCTGAGAAAGAGTCACCCCATCAGTCACTGCTGAAATGGCATCTGGCTTTACTGCAGCTGCATCTCCTCTCCTCCAACTGCTCAATTCTCCAGACCCATTTGTCATTTTCTGTTGTTGGATATAAAGATCCTCTGCCCCTTGATCTCTGAATGCTTGCCACTGCCTGACAACTCCCACAACTGCTCAGCCAATCATGTTCCTGACTCTCCACAAGCAAGGGCCCTCTGAGTGGTGGATTTCTCTAGGGGATTGACAGAGGTCCATACAGTACGTACCCCTGTATTATTTATTTATTCTGGAAATATCAAGATGCTTAGCTTGAACCTTTCTCCCCTCTGACCCCTTGTGGTCCTGCAATCATATTTCATGTTGAACCCTGTAATTGCAAACACTGTTGTATGTTCTTCAGCGAGAGAGAGAATAAAAATGCTAACCTCTACCAATGATGGATATTAGAGGACATTTATTCGTTGTCACGACCTAATGATAGACACTTTTTTAAATCACGTTTATTCCTTTTTCCGCTACAATAATAAAATAATATAAGGTCATGACACTTATTTATTTGTCGCCCTGTCAATTATGAAAAATGTGACTTGTTTCAGGAAACCAGGCGTATGTCGCATGTCACTACTTCACAGGAGAGCCATTTGAATGTAAACATGTATTTTAAGTTCAAAGTAGTTTTTTGGGCCAGAAATGCTTTCTGGAACATGAACTTTCATGTGCCTTAATAACATGCTTGTATTCCATCCATAAATAAAATAAAATTGTAACATTATGAGCCTAGTTGGTTTAGCCATGGAAAAAGTCAGGAACCTTCCCTTTAGCCATGATCGGCTGAGATAATGTATGGGCTGGACATGCCGGGAGATGAGTTTGGATTGGCCTACCATGTAGCACGCTTCTGTCTATAACGTGAGCTGTTCAGTATGTGTTGACAGTCCTTTCTACCGCACCATTTTTTAAAGATATAACGTTAGCCATCGAGAACTACAAAAGTTTTGCTACTTTTCGCAACAATGTTGATGCCCTGAATTTAGCAGGCGCTATCGACAGATCAGTAGGAAAAAATGATTGGCTACTTTCTGCACACGCCACTGACAGTGTGAACTGGAGTGACTTGGCACAACGCTGGCCAAACAAGATGTAGCTTTAAACAAAACAGAGTTAAATGGTTCCAGTCTCCCGTGAAGCGTTCATCCATGTATACGGGTAAGAGTCTAGCTACATTTTCAGATATAAGTTTCTAATTTTGTCAGAAAGTCATTTTTATTGCGAGTTAAAACATTCTGTTAGTTATCTAGCAAATGTTAGCTTGCTGGCTCACTAGCTAACATTACGTGGATGATCTGTGTAGTAATATTATTCTAATCAGAAACCCATTTGCATTGCTAGTTAAAACCTAATGTTAGCTAGCTAACATTGAACCTAGTTTGTTCGCTTTAGCTACCTGCAGATTCATACTACAGCTATGACAATGTTTGTATTGGTAGTAGTGTGAGTTGGGATTATGCTGGTTCATTGTTTAGCTAGTAAGCTACATGTCTGAACAAAAGACACCACTTCGGCCAGATTATTACATGACCCATCAAATTAGCAGGTGTGTCTGGGGGTGATTACGGCCATCGATCTTATTTCATGAACGTGTGTACTTGTCTAGACAATAGTGACCCATCCACTTAGATAGATGTGGGTGAGGGGTGGTTATAGCATTTCCTTCACATGACCCATTAATTTAGACAAGTGTGTTGGGTAAGCGTCATCTAATGAAGAGAAAATATTTCTACAATATTTTTATCTGGACACTTTCTATTTTTGATATTGCTACTATGAAGTATGCAAGTACTATCACTCTACCGTTTACACCTTCTGTATCCTGTGCAAATAAACTTGAGATTTTATTTGATATAGCATGTGTTTACCACATGACCTCACATGTGAATCCTTAAAGAGATGGGTGGGGCTAAGGCTTAAGAGGGTGTGAACGATACTGATTGGGTGTAGACAAAGAAGAACTCTCCAGTAGGTGTACCAAAATATTCAAGGGACATTTTCTCAAAAGTGGGGATACAAGATTTCAATTTTCAGGCAGAATTACTTTCCCATTGTTCCTCAACTTTAGTGTATGATATACAATTTTCTAGCTCTGAGACTCTACTTTTATCCAATATAAAAAACACAATTTCAAATTTTGTTACATAAGAACAAATCAAGCCGGTCGGTCACAAATATGCCCTTATGATTAAAATTGTAATGAGAAGAAAAGCAATTAACATTTACATTTCTCTGAGAGACGGAGGGAGGAGGTAGGCTGCTCCCCCAACTACCACCAATCACATCATACCACACCTAACACCAATCACATCACACTACACCAGTGGAAGCTCCTCAGAGGAGTAAGGTGAATTTCATAGTTCAAAGTGATCATTTTTAGATAAAACTATTCTAAATATATTCACGTCACCAAATAATTGATTAAAACACACTGTTTTGCAATTAAGGTCTACAGTACCCTCAACAGCACTCTGTAGGGTAGCACCATGGTGTAGCCGGAGGACAGCTAGCTTCCGTCCTCCTCTTGGTACATTGACTTCATTACAAAACCTAGGAGGCTCTTGGTTCTCACCCCCTTCCATGGACTTACACAGTAATTATGAAAACTTCTGGAGGACATCCTCCAACCTATCAGAGCTCTTACAGCATGAACTGACATGTTGTCCACCCAATCAAAGGATCAGAGAATGAATGTAGTACTGAAAGCATAAGCTACAGCTAGCTAGCACTGCAGTGCATAAAATGTGGTGAGTAGTTGACTCAAAGAGAGAGAAAGACAATAGATGAACAGTTTTCAACAAATTAATTTCTTCAAAAACGAATGAGAAACAAGAGAGAAAGAGATTTTGTCGGCTCACCCGGCTCAAACAGAGGGATGCTATGTCAGCTAGCGGGCTCTTCAAGTCAAGGTAAGCTTTTGGTTTTATGAATTTATTGCCACCTGGGCTCGACAGTTTAACTGCTTACTGACTATACACTGTAACGTTACTGCATGACTGTAGCAGGTTTACTAACGTATACATTCTATTATCTATGTTGACTAGGATGTTACTTTAGCTAATATGGGGACAACGATGTAGGCTGTGTGTAGCGGTTATGACATGGTTTGGCTTGGAAAGGTTTTTTCGCCTGGTCACATACAGCTGATGTGTTGTTCATTGAAGTCCACAAACGAAGGGAAAAGGTGAGAGGAGGAGAGTGCATAGAGGCTAGAATGAATACAACCTGGCTGCTATGATCAGGGGTGTATTCATTCCGCCAATTCTGTTGAAAAACGTTTCTTAAACAGGAAGCAAACGAAACTGGGATAAAAATACCTGAATTTGTCCAATAGAAACTTTTGTTTGCAACTGTTGTGCTAATGATTACACCCTAGATAAGCTAGATGCAGGCAAGAGTGTGAAAGGCGGTATTGAATGTGTCACTGTCTGTTATCTCAACATTTTTTGTCCTCCCTCATCATAAACGGCACTGACCGCCACTGCACCACACCTACCACCAATCACATCACACCACACCTACCACCTACCACCAATCACATCACACCACACCTACCACCTACCACCAATCCCATCATACTACACCTACCACCAATCACATCACACGACACCTACCACCTACCACCAATCCCATCATACTACACCTACCACCAATCACATCACACCACACCTACCACCAATCACTCATACCACACCTACTACCAATCACATCACACCACGCCTACCACCAATCACATCATACCAGTGTATTTAACAAATATTCTAAACTTAGTTAATCAGAAATATGGCACAGTCCATTTCATGGGGCATCTGACCTCAAATAAATATATCTCTATAATCATCTAAAATTGTCATGTTTGTCTGCTTGAGATGTTCAATTAATTAAATGCTAAAATATTTCTCTAGATGCTTAACTGCAGCAAGGCAATTATTATTGTATGATAAATAATTTCACAACAACACTATGACCGAATTAAAAAGAATCCTGATTTACCAGAGGCAAAATGACTAATTTCTGTCATGATCGTATCTGTAATCAGTTCATTCCCAGTTTATACTTGTCAACTCATGGTTGCCTCATCACCAATAGCAAGTTAATTAAATGTTTATAATCACTTCTATAGAGTCATCCCTTATCTCACACTTTATGTCACTTCCTTGTCATATCATTGTGTGCCATATTAAGGAGAGACAGTGCTAAATGTTGCATTACAAACATTGTGGCTCAAAATGGATCTACCCTGCCATTGTTTCCACAGAGAAAGAGCATGGGATGTGCAACTGGAAGCCATGCTGGTCGCAGACAGGTAAGTACAGGGTCGTGTATCGTGAGAATAGAAAACAGTGAACATGGATTTGTCAAATGTCAAGTGATTACAGCACAGAAAATCCTGTGAGGCTGTGTTCCATCTGAGAAACCACTGAAGAGGAAGAGGAGGAGGAGGAGGAGGAGACGTGAGAGAAAGAGAGAGAGAGCCTTCCTCTGAGATCCCTCCACATGCTGTCTTGCCATTCGCTGAAATCCAGAATCCTTTATTTCCCGTCCTCCTTTTCCTAAGCATGACTCTTTCTCACCAATCACTATGATTCCACCAGTAGCACCATCCAAAAGGATGACAATACCCTGCATTCATTTTCATCCACATTGTTTCCTTTTACTGTGTTCATGCTCTTTTTATGGATCCAAAACCTGCGTATTACACACCTCAACTCCCCTCAATGTCTTTCCCTTGTTGTCTCTGTGACACATTTTTGCTTGGTTTTCCGTCTCCAGCTGTGACCAGAAAACGTAGTAACACAGCAGTCTTCTTAAATGGGCTGGTCTCATCCCTTGTTATATTTCCAATGGCGACTGTGCTCTGATGCAGTCAGTTTAAGGAATAACTTCAGGCCTGTCTCTCTCGCTCTCTCTCTCTCTCTCTCGCTCCCCGCTCCCCCGTTCCCCGCTCTCTCTCTCTCTCTCTCTTTCTCCCTACTCTCTCCTCCACTCCACCTCGGGGTACTTGCTGCCCTGCCAAAATAAATCACCCCCTGCATCACTGGAGACGAGCGGAGAGGATACCCCCCTAAAATAAAACCCTCACCTCCCTCCTGCCTCCCCCTGCCTCCCCCTGTATCCATCCTGCCTCCCCCCTGCATCCCTCCTGCCTCCCTCTGCCTTCCCTACCTCTATATCCAACTTGCCCAACCACTTTCTCTTGCAGGTGAGGAGGGCTCTCTCTCTCTCTCTCTCTCTCTCTCTCTCTCTCTCTCTCTCTCTCGCTTACTATCTTTGTCTCTCTGAAGATTTGCAAACCAGAGCCCTCATTGGGAATCAGTGTAAACCTAAATCGGGCAGACATGATGTCTGTTCATGTTTGACTCAAGCTTGCATAGTAGATTTTAAATCTTATTTGAATATTGCCATCTAAAAAAATGTCTATGTGGCCACTAAGTAAAAACTTCACAGATGTCAGATGATTGTTGGAAGTTGCATCAAAATGGGGTTCTTTCCCTTTCAAAAGGTCTACTATACATAACATTGTGAATGCATGTGTCTGTTTCTTGAGGTGGAATCCAGTGATGTTCCAGATTTGAGTAAAGACTGACACGGTCAGAGCGGAAGCCTCAGTAGATTGGTTCCAGAGGCTTCATTCTCCCAGGCGGTGTTCTGAGCAGAGCTCCCTCCATTACACATTCTCTACTCCACGCAACGGATCCAAAATGTCCGCTGCTGGGTTCCACTGGCGTATGTCACAGAAGGGTAAAGCAGAGCAGGCAGGAAATCTCTCTGATGCAAATGCCTGCAGATTAGGATTAGAGCAGAGTGTGTTGGGGCCTTTGTCATTAGTGAGTTTTAATCAGGGTTGGTCCCAGGGCTCTGCTACTAGCCTCGGGAGCCTGAGTCACATCTACAGAGATGTGGAGAGATGGAGGAAGGGAGGGAGAGAGGGAGAGAGAGATAGAAAGAGAGTGAGAGGGGTAGGCGGAGGGGGAGGGAGAGTGAGTGAGAGAGAGAGAGAGAGAGAGAGGGGGAGAGAGAGAGGTAGAGAGAGGGAGCAAGAGAAAGTGAGAGAGAATGAGAGAGAGAGAGAGAGAGAGAGAGAGAGAGAGAGAGAGAGAGAGAGAGAGAGAGAGAGAGTGAGAACGAGAACAAGAACAAGAGAGAGAGTGAAAGAGGGCTCTGCTGTACCACTGGGGAAGGGGAGTGCTGTGGGTGCATCTCTGCCTAGGCTCGGTCTGTACAGTAACATCCAAGATGGCGGTAGGAGGTTCCCCTGAGCCATACAGTGCAGTGCACTCTCTGAACACTCATTGATTTTCCTGCGGCCAGGTATCCCTGTATTATTTAAATGTTAAGACATCAGTGTTGGTAATCACAGGAAGGCACCGTTAAAAGCAGAGCAGCAGCCCTGCAGAGAACCAGGCAGCCAGGCAGTCAGTCAGGCATTCAGGCAGTCAGGCAGTCAGGCAGTCAGGCAGTCAGGCAGCCAGGTAGTCAGGCAGTCATGCAGCCAGCGAGGCATGGAAGAGGCGAGGAAGTGTGGATGAATTATTAAAGGGAGTATGAGGTGGTGGGACGTTTCCACTGCCACTGCCATGTCATCCCATCCCGCTCTGCCAGGAGAGACACAGCCAGGCAAGGAAACTTCCACCTCCCCCCACCCCAGAACCGGTTTGATCCTGATTGCAGACACTGCAGCTGGCAATTTCCAGAATAATCTGCTGCAGCTCCAACCCTGCCCTACCCCCCACAAATCCGCCTGCATCGTGCATCTCATCCCATCCCACTCCTCTCCCGTCTCACCCCGGCATCCTCCATAGTGCATTGCCCTCCAGCATCAATAATATGGACAGGGGGTTAGAGGGAGATGGGAGTGAGGAAAAGGGGAGCGGGGAAGATTTGTACAGGGGAGAGAGGGCCTTTGATTTGCTGATTCAGAGGGTCCCATATGACCACGGCTGTGTGAACATGCAGATGAGCGAGAGAGAGACAGAGAGACAGAGCGAGACAGAGAGAGACAGAGAGACAGAGATAGAGAGAGACAGAGAGACAGAGCGAGACAGAGAGAGACAGAGATAGAGAGAGACAGAGAGACAGAGCGAGACAGAGAGAAAGACAGAGGCAGACAAATCAAATCAAGACAGAGAGAGAGAGAGAGAGAGAGAGAGTGGGAGAGAGAGAGAGATAATGACTATATAGTAGTTACACCACTGTTCTAAATGTTTCAGATATGATATGTTGTTCTTATTATAATGTAGTAATTATTTACAGTATCTGAAATCATGACCTGGAGGTTGTTACAACAGACAACAATGCAGCCTCACCATGCTAGTCGTTCATGTGTATTCCTGTGTAGCCTGGAATAGAGCAGCAAGAAGCAATGATTTAATTAGATGTAATTACAATCTGCACAATTGTAAATAACAGAAGTGTTGCTGGGGAAATAATATAAATAGCATGTGAAAAATATAAAATAAATAGGAATGAAAAATAAAGCAAGCAGAATCAAATGATTGCTTAAACTAAATCCGATGGGCCCTTTGTCTGACCCTACCTGCCTATCAGGTGAGCTACCAGCTAACTAGTCATTCTGTATCTCCTGTTCATCAAGGACTCCCAGTTCATCACCATATACTATTTGGCGGCATTAGCCAGGCGCTGGATCGATTGTGATCACTGATAAACTTCTGACCTCTTTAATAGATTCAGTGTGTCAATCACTCCTGGTGAGTAAGTGGAAACCTTGTCTCTCTCTCTCTCTCCCCATCACTGCTCTCTCTCTCTCTCTCTCTCTCTCTCTCTCTCTCTCTCTCTCTCTCTCTCTCTCTCTCTCTCTCCCATCCCCTCTCTCTCGCACCATCCCCCTCTCCCCATCCCCTCTCTCTATCTCCCCATCCCATCTCCCTCTCTTCCCCACCATCCCCCTCTCCGAATCCCCCCCACTCCCTCTCTCTCCCCCAAATACATGAAAGTGCTTCAGTGAAATAGCAGACAATATGACCCAGTTGGATGAGCTAGTGTACAGTACATTGATGCAAACCATGTTCTCAAAATGACAAGACAGAATAACATGACCATTGGCTCGCCTATCGCCTGACCACAGAACATTTCCCAAAGATTTTACATGCAGTCAGGCAGTCAGGCAGCCGATATTCAAGCAGTCAGGCAGTCAGGCAGCCAGGTAGACAGGCAGTCAGGCAGTCAGGCAGCCAGGCAGCCAGGCAGTCAGGCAGTCAGGCAGTCAGGCAGTCAGGCAGCCAGGTAGTCAGGCAGTCATGCAGCCAGGCAGTCAGGCAGTCAGGCAGCCAGGTAGTCATGCAGCCAGGCAGTCAGGCAGTCAGGCAGCCAGGTAGTCAGGCAGTCATGCAGCCAGCGAGGCATGGAAGAGGCGAGGAAGTGTGGATTAAAGGGAGTATGAGGTGGTGGGACGTTTCCACTGCCACTGCCATGTCATCCCATCCCGCTCTGCCAGGAGAGACACAGCCAGGCAAGGAAACTTCCACCTCCCCCCACACCGGAACCGGTTTGATCCTGATTGCAGACACTGCAGCTGGCAATTTCCAGAATAATCTGCTGCAGCTCCAACCCTGCCCTACCCCCACAAATCTGCCTGCATCGTGCATCTCATCCCATCCCACTCCTCTCCCGTCTCACCCCGGCATCCTCCATAGTGCATTGCCCTCCAGCATCAATAATATGGACAGGGGGTTAGAGGGAGATGGGAGTGAGGAAAAGGGGAGCGGGGAAGATTTGTACAGGGGAGAGAGGGCCTTTGATTTGCTGATTCAGAGGGTCCCATATGACCACGGCTGTGTGAACATGCAGATGAGTGAGAGAGAGACAGAGAGACAGAGAGACAGAGCGAGACAGAGAGAGACAGAGATAGAGAGAGACAGAGAGACAGAGAGAGAGACAGAGATAGAGAGAGACAGAGAGACAGAGCGAGACAGAGAGAGACAGCGATAGAGAGAGACAGAGAGACAGAGCGAGACAGAGAGAAAGACAGAGGCAGACAAATCAAATCAAGACAGAGAGAGAGAGAGAGAGAGAGAGAGTGGGAGAGAGAGAGAGATAATGACTATATAGTAGTTACACCACTGTTCTAAATGTTTCAGATATGATATGTTGTTCTTATTATAACGTAGTAATTATTTACAGTATCTGAAATCATGACCTGGAGGTTGTTACAACAGACAACAATGCAGCCTCACCATGCTAGTCGTTCATGTGTATTCCTGTGTAGCCTAGAATAGAGCAGCAAGAAGCAATGATTTAATTAGATGTAATTACAATCTGCACAATTGTAAATAACAGAAGTGTTGCTGGGGAAATAATATAAATAGCATGTGAAAAATATAAAATAAATAGGAATGAAAAATAAAGCAAGCAGAATCAAATGATTGCTTAAACTAAATCCGATGGGCCCTTTGTCTGACCCTACCTGCCTATCAGGTGAGCTACCAGCTAACTAGTCATTCTGTATCTCCTGTTCATCAAGGACTCCCAGTTCATCACCATATACTATTTGGCGGCATTAGCCAGGCGCTGGATCGATTGTGATCGCTGATAAACTTCTGACCTCTTTAATAGATTCAGTGTGTCAATCACTCCTGGTGAGTAAGTGGAAACCTTGTCTCTCTCTCTCTCTCTCTCTCTCTCTCTCTCTCTCTCTCTCTCTCTCTCTCTCTCTCTCTCTCTCTCTCTCTCTCTCTCTCTCTCGCTCTCTCTCTCTCCCCCACCCATCCCTCTCCCAATCGCATCTCTCTCTCTCCCCACCATCCCCACCATCCCCTCTCCTCACCCCCCACTCTCTCTCTCTCCCCACCCTCCCCTCTCCCCATCCCCTCTCTCTCTCTCTCTCTCTCTCTCTCTCTCACCATCTCCCTCTCCCCATCTCTCTCTCTCTCCCCACCATCCCCTCTCCCCATCCCGCACACACTCTCTCTCTCCCCTCCCCTCTCCCCATCTCCCCATCCCCGCTCTCTCCCTCACCATCCCCCTCTCTCCATCCCCTCTCTCCCTCCCTACTCTACCCTGGGGTGAGCGCTCGCAATGCAATTAATAACGACGTCAAAGAGGTTTTCAGCATCTCCTGTCAATCCGCTATCAGCCAGCCAACATATCTGCTGCTCACTGATATCACTGCATCAGTGTACTGCAGCTAGGATATTCTATAAGGGAATTTTATCCTTGTAAACATTTATGTCTTGATAAAAATAAAGAATGTGTGTGTGTGTGTGTGCGCGCAGGTGTGTGTTTATGTTTTTATACATGATTCACATGACCGTTTTTACTGTTCCTTTTTATTTATTTAACATTTTCAGTGAACCATTCACATCTCACCAACCTATTTCCATCATCTGGCACAAAGAGGCATGGCCACTGAAAAATGAACAATGCTCTCTCTGATTAAAAGGAAACTCTATGGGGAAATAAGGCAAGGTAGTGTTAACAACCTTCTGCCTGAGATAATTACTGTGGGTTATGCACGTGACTAATTATCTAGCTGTACTAAAAGCCCTGAGTCGTACCACATGAGAGGAGGGGAGCAAAGAGACTTCATTTCAGTTTGATGTCTCTATATCATTTACTTAATCAAGGGAACATGTTCAATGTTAAGCCAGGTCATTAAAAGTTGTAGTCCTACTAAGGTTAGGATTAAAATATACAATAGACATTAACATTATATGGGGGAATTCTGACCTGAGTTAAGCGTGCGTAAAATGCAACGTAATTGCGTATTTATTCATCTTTCTAAGCGTACTCTGACTATTAACTTACGCATGAGAATAGCATGTTATTCACCCGCTATTGGTTTTGGGTGGATATCAAAGAAATAAAGGTGTTGCGGAGGTGTGTCTACATACATATATTCTGACCTTGATTTATTTCCCTCATAATTCCAGCACCTTTACGCGTGGGGAAACCATGAACAAGGTCGAGCGATCGATTGTGATCGCTGATAAACTTCTGCAAATTGCAAATGGAAAAAACATCGACTTTATTTTTTCCAATAGAAATAACACCATTCTACGTGCACTGTAATTTACAACTTGATACGAGTTATTAGTAAAAGCTAGGTAAATGAGTAATCCGTTTGGAGAATGGGATTGTAAATACACATAGCAATTGTTTTTCATTTTTTCCTTATTATTCCTAGAGATGAATGTGAAACCAGTCATATGGAGGCAAACAGAAAATCACATCAACATGACTTGTATTGAGGCCCATTTCCCATAGTGAAGTAGGCTATAGACATCTGTACTATTGTTCAGAATTTCTATTGTATTCCCTCCAGACCTGGGATAACTATAGTTTTAACTATGCTTTGTGGAAAGTAACTTTTTCCAGGGGAACAAATAGTTACTTTGGAGGTGACTACATCTATATGAATACAGATCCCAAAAAATGACTACTTTTCTAAACTATTTGAATACAGATCTCAGAAGGTAACTACTTTTTAAAAACTGATTTCAAAAAGTGACTACTTTTCTTAAACTATTGGAGTAATGTCACGGCTGTATCTGGAACTGCATGTTGAATATAGAAATAGAATGAATAGAGTACACACAATCTCCTATACTATTCCAATCTATTTGACAGTCATATTTGATCTACACAAAACATTTGTATCTGAACATTCTGTAAATGTCCATTGCCCCAGGTGAACATAATCAAGTCAAACTAATTAACCAATGATATTTTGTGCAGATAAGTATAATAAGTTGTGACGCTCAACTACAGTATGAGTCTTTCAACATGCCACTGAAAAGATCAAAAGATGTAATACATTTTATGACACCTGAAAATAACGCATATATAATTCAAAGCCATTTGCAGACATTGCAAACAGGAAGTTGGATGCTTAGCAAAAACAACTTGGAACCTCTTTGTGTTCTTGTTTTAAACGAGTCAAACTCCTTCCATGGAGGGCCTAGTGTCTGCTGGTTTCCATGGAGGGCCTAGTGTCTGCTGGTTTCCATGGAGGGCCTAGTGTCTGCTGGTTTTCATGGAGGGCCTAGTGTCTGCTGGTTTCCACGGAGGGCCTAGTGAGAAAAGTTCCGGGAGTTCCTTACTAATTAGTGACCTTAATTCATCAGTCAAGTACAAGGGAGGAGCGAAAACCTGCAGACACTTGGCCCCCCATGGAAACCAGCAGACACTAGGCCCTCCATGGAAACCTGCAGACACTTGGCCTTCCATGGAAACCTGCAGACACTTGGCCCTCCATGGAAACCTGCAGACACTTGGCCCTCCATGGAAACCAGCAGACACTTGGCCCTCCATGGAAACCAGCAGACACTTGGCCCTCCTTGGAAACCTGCAGACATTTGGCCCTCCATGGAAACCTGCAGACACTTGGCCCTCCATGGAAACCTGCAGACACTTGGCCCTCCTTGGAAATCTGCAGACACTTGGCCCTCCGTGGAAAGCTGCAGACACTTGGCCCTCCGTGGAAACCTGCAGACACTTGGCCCTCCGTGAAAACCTGCAGACACTTGGCCCTCCATGGAAACCCGCAGACACTTGGCCCTCCATGGAAACCCGCAGACACTTGGCCCTCCATGGAAACCCGCAGACACTTGGCCCTCCATGGAAACCCGCAGACACTTGGCCCTCCATGGAAACCAGCAGACACTTGGCCCTCCATGGAAACCAGCAGACACTTGGCCCTCCATGGACACCTGCAGACACTTGGCCCTCCTTGGAAACCTGCAGACACTTGGCCCTCCATGGAAACCTGCAGACACTTGGCCCTCCATGGAAACCTGCAGACACTTGGCCCTCCATGGAAACCAGCAGACACTTGGCCCTCCATGGAAACCTGCAGACACTTGGCCCTCCATGGAAACCTGCAGACACTTGGCCCTCCATGGAAACCTGCAGACACTTGGCCCTCCATGGAAACCTGCAGACACTAGGCCCTCCATGGAAACCTGCAGACACTAGGCCCTCCATGGAGACCTGCAGACACTTGGCCCTCCATGGAAACCTGCAGACACTTGGCCCTCCATGGAAACCTGCAGACACTAGGCCCTCCATGGAAACCTGCAGACACTAGGCCCTCCATGGAGACCTGCAGACACTTGGCCCTCCATGGAAACCAGCAGACACTAGGCCCTCCATGGAAACCTGCAGACACTTGGCCCTCCATGGAAACCTGCAGACACTTGGCCCTCCATGGAAACCTGCAGACACTAGGCCCTCCATGGAAACCTGCAGACACTAGGCCCTCCATGGAAACCTGCAGACACTAGGCCCTCCATGGAAACCTGCAGACACTAGGCCCTCCATGGAAACCTGCAGACACTAGGCCCTCCATGGAAACCTGCAGACACTAGGCCCTCCATGGAAACCTGCAGACACTAGGCCCTCGAATTGGATTGAGTTTGACACATGTATTAACTTCATCTTCCACCTACCTGGCTGTAGTTGATTTAAGAAGCCAGTTTCTGGATATTTAGATTCCTTTTGACGCTGAATAGGCATATTTTGTTACTGTTTATTTATTTGTTTGTCCACACTGCTGAATCTGTGGGAGGTCTACATCAACAATCCCTTTTCCCCCACCTGCACATAGAGTTTAGTTTTACTGTTACAATCTGTCTTTCTATTCTTGCAAATAAACTAAACTAACCTAATATCAAAGAAAATATTGTAGTTGCCTTTTAGTTGAAACTCTATATGAACTATATTCGACTACCTCAAGTATAAACTACAAAATACAACAATTTTATGCCCAGGTCTGATGCCCTCATAATTTGTGTGGATGAAATGTGGAGAGCCAAGCTATAGGCTTCTGTAGGGCCAAACCTGCTGAGATGATGTATGACCTTTACAATGTTTCCATTATATGCTCAGGCTTTTCTCTGTTTTATTTTACAATTTGTATCATGTTAAACATTAGCCACTATCGGGAGCCACCATAAGTAATACCCACATACATTTATAACTGTCACTTTAGTGCTAGTTTCCTTGCTTACATTTTGCATCATTCTGTTCCGTTTACCTTTTTTCCTCTGTCACGTCTGTGTAGTTGTTCCTGAGGGTCGCTAGCATTAGTGGATCACATTAGGCTAACGTTGTGCAGTAATTTGGGACATGTAGCCTATTTGAATCATTATGGAACTCAGACCACACGTAGCAGGTTAAACCTGGAGCCTGGTGCATGGTTCACCACAACTGGACCGTTGTCGTACAGTTCCATGATTAGTGAGGATTAGGGTAAATGTATACGACTATAGTTCAACCCTTATTGTACTTTTTTCAACCTTCCAATATTTCATGGATTGAACTTGAATATGAAAACTTTAAGGATGAATCAAACCACTGCATACAGGCTCTTGATCTTTTGTTTGAATGATTCCTACATACTTTCCTTGGATTAAAGTGGCTGCTAAATGGCATAAAAGATTTAAGACGCATCTATGTAGATTGCTTTCAGTCATTGATCCCTATTTTCTCAACCCCTTCTCTGAACATTTTAGTGAGTCAAAAATT
This sequence comes from Brachymystax lenok tsinlingensis, assembly GCA_030435695.1. Taxonomy (NCBI): domain Eukaryota; kingdom Metazoa; phylum Chordata; class Actinopteri; order Salmoniformes; family Salmonidae; genus Brachymystax; species Brachymystax lenok. Next base: position 14,655,848 of record CM059814.1, read on the forward strand.
AAAGGTACACCGTATTTAAAGGGATGGCTTAAGATAAATGTACTGAAAACCCTGTTGAATGAAAACTCCACAAGAAAATCGGTTGGCCAGCAAGTGGGAGGGTTTTCAGCAGCTAAATTAAATTTATTCAGCAAACAGAAGGGATCACACCTGCAAAGCCCGTTATGCACCTGCATACGGTAAGTCTGAATACCAACTACTGAGAAGTGCGTAGGGAAGACATACATTTCCTAAGTCTGAATCGGGCCTTATTTGAATGCCACCATTGGTTTTTCTCATCCTGTAGCACCACAAAAGGGTGACAACATTGACCTCATTTACTAGCAAACATTCTTATTTCCCTAAAAATTATTCAGTCATTTTGCTCCCTATTTTCACCCTCCGTACATTCAACAATGATAACACCATTTTTGATAATAGAATGATAGAACAGGAAAATGTACATGTGACATTGCGTGATGAGGGAAAACCACACAGACAGAGTGAAGAAATCTGTTTTGACTCTGTGACATAAGACAGTGGGGCTGAATTAAAATGACTCATTCTGTTACCAGAGTGAAACATTTCTCTCTATTTGTAGAAAGCCAGTCTTCCTCCAGCCAGACAGACAAGGGGGTAATGAGATGTAAATTGTGTGGGTGCAGATATAGGGGAACTAGTGGAGTAGCAGGAGCAGCAATTAACCACAGGAAGGGCCAAAAGCAGGCTGTCTCCATGGGAGACGCATATAGCCACCGACCGACCGCTGCCCACGGAGAGTATACACAACATACCAACACAACATGGCCTCAACCAGCCGCCCACTCTAAATTAGGGACTTCTATGGCTGTTCTTAGGACCAATATTGTTGTTTTGATTTTGCTATCAATTGGTCTTTCATTATACTTTTTTAAATACTTTTTGTCAATTTACTCAATCTATATGATAGCGATTAGCACCTGTTATTCAATGCTTTAGTGGACACTCAGCACTGATTTAGTGGACACTCGGCACTGATTTAGTGGAAACTCGGCACTGATTTAGTGGACACTCGGCACTGATTTAGTGGACACTCGGCACTGATTTAGTGGACACTCGGCACTGATTTAGTGGACACTCGGCACTGATTTAGTGGACACTCGGCACTGATTTAGTGGACACTCGGCACTGATTTAGTGGACACTCGGCACTCAAACCCTGACGTTGTGGTATATCTTCATAGAATCAGCTACAAGCAATACAGAAATGTTGCTCCTTTGGTCTAAATTACATAGGTAACAGATATCTTTGAAGCAGAAAACAATTCTACAATTACAATCACAGGTAGAGAAGAGATTCAGCAACACTTGGAGGACAAATGGAATTGAATCAAATAAAAAAGCTTCTTTATTGCAAAAGGTAGAACCAACACGTTTCGGCTTGTGGCCTTCTTCAGGTTTTTTACAGAAATAACAATCAACGAAACGTTTAAACATTTCAAAATGGCCTCAGGGACCAATCACAATGAATATGCAAATAAAAACGATGTCATTTTTAATGTCTTTATCCTAATGATATGAACGAGGAAATTATTATCAAGGATTTCCTCTAGTGAGCTACTCTTCTTTTTTCTTATTTATTATGGGTAATGTCTTTACGTTGTCAGGTTGTAATATTCTCTACTGCCTTTATCATTGGGTGGATTGGATTATTCTGAGCCACGGGGCACCAGTCTATGGCCCGTGGTGTGATTGCGCAAAAGAGTTGAGGGAGGAGTGCCCTTCTAAAACCGAACAGTAATCTGCCATGCTCGGTCATGTTGTCAGCAAGGCTGCGTGGTGCATCTTCCAGAAACATACATCATCTCTTTTCCATAAAACACGTTTGAATTTTCAAACTAGTTTTCAATGGGAAGGCAGATATAGCATTTTTATCAAAAGCAAGCATGTGAAAAGACAGAATTTGACTAATTACTCCACGTGCTTAATTACTTCACTTTTGTTTTCAGCTGACTTCACTGTAGGCTTCCAACCCTCTCATTTGAACCCAGATCATTCTGCTGGCTATTTGACAAGATTCAAATGCATCTGGTGGACGTGGTTTTGTTCCATTAAGCATTCACAACTTTCTGGCACAACGATATATGTGGCTTGTGGACATCCAACTTAATGCCAATGTGATGTTTACAAATTGACTGGAGAATTAATGGGGACTTGGGGGAGTCAATTGGCCCTTTGTACAGATTGCTGGGAGTGAATGAGTGAGTAAACGTGTGTCTGTGTGTATGCGTGCGTGTATGCGTGGGTGTGTGTATTCATGGGTGTATGCGTGGGTGTGTGTGTGTGTTTGCTTTACTTTTAGGCAGTGGTCCTAGTAATTGGCTGCCAGGCCTGCCAGGGCCATTCTTGAGCTCCATGGTTATTTATATACATTGTTACCCACTCTGGGTGCCTCTGAATGGGCTGCTGGCATTGCAGGACTGGACCGTCTGGAGCTTCTCAGCCACACAATGAAGATGTCATTCAAGCCCCTGGCAAATACCATCACTATTTACGGATAGCTTGTTGAACATCTATTAATCTCTGTTAACCCAGAACAAAAATCTGGCGTAATTTGGTCATATGCTAGTCTGTCCACGAGAGGTTGAACATCGACAGACGTGTCCGTATGGTGGTATTTAATTAAAGTTCTCCCAAAGTATGGTTTATTTATGGTGCATTTCTTTAGAGGACCATACCAGAATTGTCCACGGTAAAAATGGTGCCTTGTCATTACATCCACGGATACAGGCCACTTTCAAGATATATCTGTCTCTGTAACATACAGACCTTAACATATATCTGTCTCTGTAACATACAGACCTTAACATATATCTGTCTCTGTAACATACAGGCCTTAACATATATCTGTCTCTGTAACATACAGACCTTAACATATATCTGTCTCTGTAACATACAGGCCTTAACATAAATCTGTCTCTGTAACATACAGGCCTTAACATATATCTGTCTCTGTAACATACAGACCTTAACATATATCTGTCTCTGTAACATACAGACCTTAACATAAATCTGGCTCTGTAACATACAGACCTTAACATATTTCTGTCTCTGTAACATACAGGCCTTAACATATATCTGTCTCTGTTACATACAGGCCTTAACATATATCTGTCTCTGTAACATACAGGCCGTAACATCCTTGGACACTGTGTTAACAAACCTCCAAACGAGCTTCAATGCCATACGACACTCCTTCCGTGGCCTCCAACTGCTTTTAAATGCTAATAAAACTAAATGCATGCTCTTCAACCGATTGCTGCCCGCACCTGCCCGCCCACCTAGCATCACTACTCTGGACGATTCTGACTTAGAATATGTGGACAACTACAAATACAGTGGGGCAAAAAAGTATTTAGTCAGCCACCAATTGTGCAAGTTCTCTCACTTAAAAAGATGAGAGAAGCCTGTAATTTTCATCATAGGTACACTTCAACTATGACAGACAAAATGAGAAAAAAGAAATCCAGAAAATCACATTGTAGGATTTTTTATGAATTTATTTGCAAATTATGGTGGAAAATAAGTATTTGGTCACATACAAACAAGCAAGATTTCTGGCTCTCACAGACCTGTAACTTCTTCTTTAAGAGGCTCCTCTGTCCTCCACTCGTTATCTGTATTAATGGCACCTGTTTGAACTTGTTATCAGTATAAAAGACACCTGTCCACAACCTCAAACAGTCACACTCCAAACTCCACTATGGCCAAGACCAAAGAGCTGTCAAAGGACACCAGAAACAAAATTGTAGACCTGTACCAGGTTGGGAAGACTGAATCTGCAATAGGTAAGCAGCTTGGTTTGAAGAAATCAACTGTGGGAGCAATTATTAGGAAATGGAAGACATACAAGACCACTGATAATCTTCCTCGATCTAGGGCTCCACGCAAGATCTCACCCGTGGGGTCAAAATGATCACAAGAACGGTGAGCAAAAATCCCAGAACCACACGGGGACCTAGTGAATGACCTGCAGAGAGCTGGGACCAAAGTAACAAAGCCTACCATCAGTAACACACTCGCCGCCAGGGACTCAAATCCTGCAGTGCCAGACGTGTCCCCCTGCTTAAGCCAGTACATGTTCAGGCCCGTCTGAAGTTTGCTAGAGAGCATTTGGATGATCCAGATGAGGATTGGGAGAATGTCATATGGTCAGATGAAACCAAAATAGAACTTTTTGGTAAAAACTCAAATCGTCGTGTTTGGAGGACAAAGAATGCTGAGTTGCATCCAAAGAACACCATACCTACTGTGAAGCATGGGGGTGGAAACATCATGCTTTGGGGCTGTTTTTCTGCAAAGGGACCAGGACGACTGATCCGTGTAAAGGAAAGAATGAATGGGGCCATGTATCGTGAGATTTTGAGTGAAAACCTCCTTCCATCAGCAAGGGCATTGAAGATGAAACGTGGCTGGGTCTTTCAGCATGACAATGATCCCAAACACACCGCCCGGCAACCTTGAAGGAGTGGCTTCGTAAGAAGCATTTCAAGGTCCTGGAGTGGCCTAGCCAGTCTCCAGATCTCAACCCCATAGAAAATCTTTGGAGGAGTTGAAAGTCCGTGTTGCCCAGCGACAGCCCCAAAACATCACTGCTCTAGAGGAGATCTGCATGGAGGAATGGGCCAAAATACCAGCAACAGTGTGTGAAAACCTTGTGAAGACTTACAGAAAACGTTTGACCTCTGTCATTGCCAACAAAGGGTATATAACAAAGTATAGAGATAAACTTTTGTTATTGACCAAATACTTATTTTCCTTCATAATTTGCAAATAAATAAATAAAAAATCCTACAATGTGATTTTCTGGATTTCTTTTTCTCATTTCGTCTGTCATAGTTGAAGTGTACCTATGATGAAAATTACAGGCCTCTCTCATCTTTTTAAGTTGGAGAACTTGCACAATTGGTGGCTGACTAAATACTTTTTTGCCCCACTGTACATAGGTGTCTGGTTAGACCTTAATCTCTCCTTCCAGACTCACATTAAGCATATCCAATCCAAAATTAAATCTAGAATCGGCTTCCTATTTCGCAACAAAGCCTCCTTCACTCATGCTGCCAAACACCCTCGTAAAACTGACTATCCTACCGATCCTTGACTTCGATGATGTAATTTACAAAATAGCCTCCAACACTACTCAGCAAATTGGATGTAGTCTATCACAGTGCCATCCGTTTTGTCACCAAAGCCCCATATACTACCCACCACTGCGACCTGTATGCTCTTGTTGGCTGGCCCTCACTACATATTCGTCGCCAAACCCACTGGCTCCAGGTCATCTATAAGTCTTTGCTAGGTAAAGCCCCGCCTTATCTCAGCTCACTGGTCACCATAGCAACACCCACCCATAGCACACGCTCCAGCAGGTATATTTCACTGGTCATCCCCAAAGCCAACTCCTCTTTGGCTGCCTTTCCTTCCAGTTCTCTGCTGCCAATGACTGGAACGAATTGCAAAAATTACTGACTTTAAGCATCAGCTGTCAGAGCAGCTTACCGATCAGGGTACCTGTACACAGTCCATCTGTAAATAGCACACCCAACTACCTCATCCCCATACTGTTATTTATTTTTTTGCTCTTTTTCATCCCAGTATCTCTACTTGCACATCATCATCTGCACATCTATCACTCCAGTGTTAATGCTAAATTGTAATTATTTCGCCACTATGGCCTATTTATTGCCTTACCTCCCTAACCTTACTACATTTGTACACACTGTACATAGATTTTTCTATTGTGATATTGACTGTACGTTTGTTTATCCCATGTGTAATTCTGTGTTGTTGTTTTTGTTGCACTGCTTTGCTTTATTTTGGCCAGGTCGCAGTTGTAAATGAGAACTTGTTCTCAACTGGCCTACCTGGTTAAATAAAGGTGAAATAAATAAAATTAAGATACAGTGTCAAGAAAAAGTATGGGATCCCTTTGGAATTACCTGGATTTCTGCATAAATTGGTCATCAAATTTGATCTGATCTTCATCTAAGTCACAACAACAGACAAACATAGTGTACTTAAACTAATAACACACAAATTATTGTATTTTTCTTGTCTATATTGAAAACATAATTTAAACATTCACAGTGTAGAATGTAAGAATCCTAGATTGTCAGCTAAAGACTTACAGAAATCTCGGGAAAATGCTAACATCTCTGTTGACGAGTATATGATAAGTAAAAAACGAAACAAGAATGGTGTTCATGGGAGGACACCATGGAAGAAGCCACTGCTGTCCCCCAAAAATATTGCTGCACGTCTGAAGTTTGCAAAAGTGCACCTGGATGTTCCACAGTGCTACTGGCAAAATATTCTGTGGACAGATGAAACTACAGTTGTGTTGTTTGGAAGGAACACACAACACTACGTGTGGAGAAAAAAAGGCACAGCACACCAACATCAAAACCTCATCCTAACTGTAAACTATGGTGGAGGGAGCATCATGGTTTGGGGCTGCTTTGCTGCCTCAGGGCCTGGACAGCTTGCTATCATCGACGGAAAAATGAATTCCCAGGAGAATGTTAGACTATCTGTCCGCCAATTGAAGCTCAACAGAAGTTGATTGATGCAACAAGACAATGACCCAAAACACATAAGTAAATCAACAACAGAATGGCTTCAACAGAAGAAAATACTCCTTCTGGAGTGGCCCAGTCAGAGTCCTGACCTCAACCCGATTGAGATGCTGTGGCATGACCTTAAGGGAGCAGTTCACACCAGACATCCCAAGAATATTGCTGAACTGAAACAGTTTTGTAAAGAGGAATGGTCCAAAATTCCTCCTGACGGTTGTGCAGGTCTGATCCGCAACTACAGAAAATGTTTGGTTGAGGTTATTGCTGCCAAAGGAGGCTTATTAAATCCAAGGGTTCACATACTTTTCCCACCCTGCACTGTGAATGTTTATACGGCGTGTTCAATAAAGACATGAAAACGTGTAATTGTTTGTGTGTTATTAGTTTAAGCACACTGTGTTGGTCTGTTGTTGTGACCTAGACGAAGATCAGATCAAATTCTATGACCAATTTATGCAGAAATCCAGGTATTTCCAAAAGGTTCACATACTTTTTCTTCCCAATGTATATCTGTCTCTGTAACATACAGGCCTTAAGATATATCTGTTTCTGTAACAGTTTTGTGAAATAGGGGTTCTATATTCTATCACAGCTGGGTGAGTGGGATAATTCCTGCCTATTTCCCCAGCAGTAGCAGGCTGCTCTGGTCTGCTCTGAGCTGTGAGCCATGTCTAAAGTCTAGTGTCATCAGACCTGCCTGTAACCTTAGAGATGGATTCCAGCAGCACTGCAGGGCCACCATGCCAATCAATGACACACTAGCGAGCCAGCGGACGGCAAGAGAGGAGGGTCACCAACCATACATACATACAGCCCTGCATTTGGAATGTTATATGCGGGAGGTTTCAAACATGAATGCTTCAGTTTGGGAATTCCTGCTGGCTTTCCTTGGACCAGGGATGCAGAATATGTGAAGGGATTAAAAAAAGTTGTAGGTTTTGAAATAGCCTATTTCTTACCAGTCTTACCAAATATTAATATGCGTGGCACTGATTGCTGCCTGTGCACTGGGTTCAATGCAATGCAGCATATTTTGCCTGTCTCCTACTGTGTGTGTGTGCGTTCGTGTCTGAGAGTATAAATTGTTGATGTAATTTACTTCTTGTTAATCTACAATTTGGTTATCCCAACTGCTCCCAACTGTTGGAATGCTGCCCACCCAAGGCTGTGCATTCGTAAGACGCGTGCATGCCTGCATGTGTCCTCTGCGGATTCTTTCTGTCTGACCCTCCAACAGAGCATCGCCCGCTCTCTTCCACCCTCTCTCTTCCACCCTCTCTCTTCCACCCTCTCTCTTTCTTACTTTCCTCTCTAACACTGCCTCTCCACTAACCAAACCACATCCCTGTTCTCTATCCATCTATCCACCTGTGGATCATACAGTAATTTATATTTACACACCACCACACCAATCTCTGTGCTCAACCTGGCCTCAGAGCATTTTGTATTATTTTGTATTAAATCCGACACTAATTTAGTATGATATGTTTTGTTTCATATGGTATGTATTAATTTGTGGATATCCATAATCCATTTCTTATCAAATCAAATCAAATTTATTTATAAAGCCCCCCTTACATCAGCTGATGTCACAGAGTGCTGTACAGAAACCCAGCCTAAAACCCCAAACAGCAAGCAATGCAGGTGTAAAAGCACGGTGGCTAGGAAAACTCCTAGAAGGCCAAAACCTAGGAAGAAACCTAGAGAGGAACCAGGCTGTGAGGGTGGCCAGTCCTCTTCTGGCTGTGCCGGTGCAGATTATAACAGAACATGGACAAGATTTTAAAATGTTCATAAAACAGGCAGAACAGTTGTAACTGGAGAAGCAGCACGGCCAGGTGGACTCGGGACATCCGGGTAGGCCTTGAGGAATGGTCTAATGCTCAGGTCCTCCGAGAGAGAGAGAGAGAGAGAGAGAGAGAGAAGAAGAAGAAGAAAGAGAGAGATAATTAGGCGAGCATACTTAAGTCTGCGCTGGGACACCAGATAAGAGAAGAAATACTCCAGATATAACAGGCGGACCCTAGCACCCCCGACACATAAACTACTGCAGCATAAATACTGGGGGTGAGACAGGAGGGGTCGGGAGACACTGTGGCCCCGTCCGACGAAACCCGGACAGGGCCAAACAGGCAGGATATAACCCCACCTACTCTGCCGAAGCACAGCCCCACACCACTAGAGGGATATCTTCAACCACCAACTTACCATCCTGAGACAAGGCAGTATAGCCCACAAGATCTCCGCCCACGGCACCAGAAGCCAGTGACTCAGCCCCCTGTAATAGGGTTAGAGGCAGAGAATCCCAGTGGAGGGGAACCGGCCAGGGCAAAAAGACAGCAAGGGTGGTTCGTTGCTCCAGTGCCTTTCCGTTCACCTTCACACTCCTGGGCCAGACTACACTCCAGTCATAAGACCTACTGAAGAGATGAGTCTTCAATAAAGACTTAAAGGTTGAGACCGAGTCTCGTCTCTCACATGGATAGGCAGACTATTCCATAAAAATGGAGCTCTATAGGAAAAAGCCCTGCCTCCAGCTGTTTGCTTAGAAATTTTAGGGACAGTAAGGAGGCCTGCGTCTTGTGACCGTAGCGTGCGTGTAGGTAGGTATGCGGCAGGACCAAATCAGAAGATAGGTAGGAGCAAGCCCATGTAATGCTTTGTAGGTTAGCAGTAAAACCTTGAAATCAGCCCTTGCCTTAACAGGAAGCCAGTGTAGAGAGGCTAGTACTGGAGTAATATGATCAAATTTTGGGGTTCTAGTCAAGATTCTAGCAGCCGTGTTAAGCACTAACTGAAGTTTATTTAGTGCTTTATCCGGATAGCCAGGAAAATAAAGCATTGCAGTAGTCTAACCTAGAAGTTACAAATGCATGGATTAACTTTTCTGCATCATTTTTGGACAGAAAGTTTCTAATTTTTACAATGTTATTCGTAAATGGAAAAAGCTGTCCTTGAAACAGTCTTGATATGTTCGTCAAAGAGATCAGGGTCAGAGTAACGCTGAGGTCCTTCACAGTTTTATTTGAGACGACTGTACAACCATCAAGATTAATTGTCAGATTCAACAGAAGATCTCTTTGTTTCTTGGGACCTAGGACTAGCATCTCTGTTTTATCAGAGTTTAAAAGTAGAAAATTTTCTGCCATCCACTTCCTTATGTCTGAAACACAGGCTTCAAGGAGGGCAATTTTGAGGCTTCACCATGTTTCATCGAAATGTACAGCTGTGTGTCATCCGCATAGCAGTGAAAGTTAACATTATGTTTCCGAATGACATCACCAAGTGGTAAAATATATAGTGAAAACAATAGTGGTCCCAAACAGAGCCTTGAGGAACACAAAATTTACAGTTGATTTGTCAGAGGACAAACCATCCACAGAGACAAACTGATATCTTTCCGACAGATAAGATCTAAACCAGGCCAAAACTTGTCCATGTAGACCAATTTGGGTTTCCAATCTCTCCAAAAAGAATGTGGTGATCGATGGTATCAAAAGCAGCACTAAGGTCTAGGAGCATGAGTACAGTTGCAGAGCCCTCGGTCTGGCGCCATTAAGGTCATTTACCACCTTCACAAGTGCAGTCTCAGTGCTATGATGGGGTCTAAAACCAGACTGAAGCGTTTCGTATGCATTGTTTGTCTTCAGGAAGGCAGTGAGTTGCTGCGCAACAGCTTTTCTAAAATTTTTGAGAGGAATGGAAGATTCGATATAGGCCGATAGTTTTTATATTTTCTGGGTCAAGGTTTGGCTTTTTAAGAGAGGCTTTATTACTGCCACTTTTAGTGAGTTTGGTACACATCCGGTAGATAGAGAGCTGTTTATTATGTTCAACATAGGAGGGCCAAGCACAGGAAGCAGCTCTTTCAGTAGTTTAGTTGGAATAGGGTCAGTATGCAGCTTGAAGGTTTAGAGGCCATGATTATTTTTCATCAATGTGTCAAGAGATATGGTACTAAAAAACTTGAGTGTCTCTCTTGATTTTATGTCCTGGCAAAGTTGTGGACTCAGGACAACTGAGCTTTGGAGGAATACGAGATTTAAAGAGGAGTCCGTAATTTGCTTTCTAATGATCATGATCTTTTCCTCAAAGAAGTTCATGAATGAATCACTGCTAAAGTGAAAGCCATCCTCTCTTGGGAATGCTGCTTTTAGTTAGCTTTGTGACAGTATCAAAAAGAAACTTTGGATTATTCTTATTTTCCTCAATTAACTTGGAAAAATAGGATGATCGAGCAGCAGTGAGGGCTCTTGATACTGCCGCGGTACTGTCTTTCCAAGCTAGTCGGAAGACTTCCAGTTTGGTGTGGCGCCATTTCCGTTCCAATTTTCTGGTAACTTGCTTCAGAGCTGGGTATTTTCTGTATACCAGGAGCTAGTTTTTTTGGCAAATGTTTTTGTTTTTAGGTGCAACTGCATCTGGGTAATTGCAAGGTTACATTGAGTTCCTCAGTTAGGTGGTTAACTGATTTTTGTACTCTGACGTCCTTGGGTAGGTGGAAGGATTCTGGAAGGGCATCTAGGAATCTTTGGGATGTCTGAGAATTTATAGCCACGACTTTGATGATCCTTGGTTGGGGTCTGAGCAGATTATCTGTTGCGATTTCAAGCGTAATAAAATGGTGGTCCGATAGTCCAGGATTATGAGGAAAAACATTAAGATCCACAACATTTATTCCACGGGACAAAACTAGGTCAGAGTATGACTGTGGCAGTGAGTAGGTCCGGAGACATGTTGAACAAAACCGACAGAGTCGATGATGGCTCCAAAAGCCTTTTGGAGTGGGTCTGTGGACTTTTCCATGTGAATATTAAAGTCACCAAAATTAGAATATTGTCTGCCATGACTACAAGGTCAGATAGGAATTCAGAACTCAGTGAGGAATGTTGTATATGGCCCAGGAGGCCTGTAAACAGTAGCTATAAAAAGTGATTGAGTAGGCTGCATAGATTTCATGACTAGAAGCTCAAAAGACGCAGCGTCGTTTTTGTTTTTGTAAATAGAAATTTGCTATTGTAAATGTTAGCAACACCTCCGCCTTGGCGGGATCTTGTGAGGGATATGGTCACTAGTGTAACCAGGAGGTGAGGCCTCATTTAACACAATAAATTCATCAGGCTTAAGCCATGTTTCAGTCAGGCCAATCACATCAAGATTATGATCAGTGATTAGTTCATTGACTAGAACTGCCTTGGAAGTGAGGGATCTAACATTTTGGCCTATTTCTTATGATATGTTACAAATTATTATTTGCATTATATGTTACGAAATTTTCTAAATGTACAATAAGTTACAAATTTGCAAAATGTACAATAGGTTACGCATTTGCAAAACGTGTAATATGTTAGGAATTCTAGCTAGGTAGCTAGGTGGCTAACTTTAGTTGGCTCGCTAATGCTAGCTAGGCTAGAGGTTAGGCTTAGGTTTAAGTTTAGGAGTTAGGTTAAAGGTTTAAGGGACGGGTTAAGGGACAGGTTGGCTAAACAAGTTATTTGAAAGGTTAGCCTTCATGCTAAGTAGTTGCAAAGTAGCTAAAAAGTAGTAAGTAGTTGCTAAAATGCTACATTTCTCAGTTTCTCTAACGCGCAACCTTTGGGTAGCTAGACGTTTGCGTAATACGCCCACTCATCCACCCCGACCAACCACCCTCATTTTCGGTTTTGCCTTAAGTAACCATCTGTCTTATGTAACCATACCAAAAATGGGGTATGGGGTGGCAGGTAGCCTAGTGGTTAGAGCGTTGGGCCAAAAAGGTTGCTGGATCGAATCCCAGAGCTGACAAGGTATACATCTGTTGTTCTGCCCCTGAACAAGGCACCCACTGTTCCCCACTAGGTCATCATTGTAAATAAGAATTTGTTCTTAACTTACTTACCTAGTTAAATAAAGGTTAAAAACATAACATATCATACTAAATGGAGCATCTAGGATTTACAGACAGAATAATACAAAATGCTCTGAGACCAGGTTGCTGTGCTCTGTCTCTAACCACCACACACTCATATCTGTGTTCTGTCTCTAACCTAGATGGATGTGGAGCAGCTACCACCGTGACACACTGATTATATGGCACGGTGAAAACAACCCCTGCTGCTGCTATGAGGGACCAGCTAGCTAGCGGAGAGCTAATTGCAAGAGAGTGATGGGGACCATATTCATCTCTACTATGCATGCTTCAGCCTCTAATGCAGTTAGCTGGCATGTTCTCCTCCAGCTCAATTGCATTATGTTTTTTCTTTTTTTCTTTGCATTTACAAAATGAAACGGTCTCAGGAAAAAGAGCTAATGAGTGAGAAGTGATATTGAAATGTGCATGTGTTGGAATGCTGTTAATTAACGGGAGGGTTACAACAGCTTACAGTGATGTAGACCAACTATAACACACACACACAAGTATACACCACTCTCTGACAGTGTGTGTGTTCTGAAAGACTGCCCTACTAGTGAACACAGTAAGAAAGAGTAGCAGTAGCAATTCTATTTAACTAGGCAAGTCAGTTAAGAACAAATTCTAATTTTCAATGACAGCCTAGGAACAGTGGAAAGAACAACAGATTTGTACCTTGTCAGCTCAGGGATTTGATCTTGCAACCTTCTGGTTACTAGTCCAACGCTCTAACCACTAGGCTACCTGCAACCCCAAAATCAGCATCAGTAGTAGTAGTAGTAGTAGTAGTAGTAGTAGTAGTAGTAGTAGTAGTAGTAGTAGTAGTAGTAGTAGTAGTAGTAGTAGTAGTAGTAGTAGTAGTAGTAGTAGTAGTAGTAGTAGTAGTAGTAGTAGTAGTATGGTGGTGGCAGGAGTGGTAGTAGTGTAGTAGTAGTAGTAGTATCAGTAGTAGTAGTAGTAGTAGTAGTAGTAGTGTAGTGGTGGCAGGAGAAGTAGTAGTGGTTGCAGTAATAGTAACAGTAATAGCAGTAGTAGTAGTACTAGTAGTACTGTAGTGGTGGCAGGAGTAGTAGTAGTTATAATAGTAATAGTATCACTAGTAGTAGTAGTAGTAGTAGTAGTAGTGTAGTGGTGGCAGGAGAAGTAGTAGTGGTTGCAGTAATAGTAACAGTAATAGCAGTAGTAGTAGTACTAGTGGTACTGCTGTGGTGGTGGCAGGGAGTAGTAGTGGTTATAATGGTAATGGTAACAGTAATGGCGGTAGAAGTAGTAGTGGTAGTGGTAGAGTATAAGTAACGGTGGGAAGCAGTGGCAGTGGCGGTGGTAGCAGTGGCGGTGGCAGTGGCAGTAACAGGTGGCAGCGGCGGTGGCAGCGGAAGCGGTGGCAATGGCGGTGGCAGAAAGGTGGTGGTGTAGCGGTGGTAGTGGTTGTAAAGTAATGGTGGTAGTAGGTAGTGGTGGTGGCGTCAGCGATGATGGTAGTGGTAACAGGTGGTGGTAGCGGTGGCGGCGGTAGAGTAGAGTAGAGTAGAGTGGTGGTATTGGTAGTAGTAATGGCAGGCAATGGTAGTGGTGGTAGCGGTGGCACTGGTAGCGGTGGTAGCAACGGTAACAGTAACATCGGTGGTAGTAACGGTAATGGCAGTGGTAGTAACGGTGGTAGAGTAGTGGTGGTGGTGCTGGTAGTGGTAGTAACAGTAATAGGCAGTAGTGGTAGTGGTAGTGGTAAGGCACTAATGGCGGTGAGTATCGGTTGTAGAAGCGGTAATGGCGGTGGTAGTAGCGGTAGTGGTAGTAGCGGTAATGGTAGTAATAGCGGTGGTGGTTGTGGCAGTGGTAGTGGTGTAGTAACATTAATAATGGCAGTAGTAGATTAGCAGCGGTTATGGCAGTGGGGTTGGTATTGGTGGTGGCGGTAATGGTAATGGTAACGGTAATATTAGTAGTGGTGACGGTGGAAAGTAGTAGTAGTGCCAGTAATAGAAGTAGCGGTGATGGTAGTAATATCGGCGGTGGTAAACGTTAGTAGTGGTTGTAGTAGTAGTGGTGGTAGTAGTGGTAGTACGGTGTTGGTAGGCAGTGGTGGTGGTAATATTGGTAGTGGTAGTGAGTAGTGGTAGTGGTAGTGGTAGTAGTAGTAGTGGTAGCAGTAAAGCGCACCAGTACAAACAGCGGTGGTAGCGGTGGTAGTAGAGTATTAGTAACTGTGGGGTGGGTAGTAACAGTGGCAGTGGTAGTGGTAGCAGTGGTGGTGGCGGTGGTAACAGTAACAGTGGCAGCGGTGGTGGTAACAGTAATGGCGGTAGTGGTGGTAGCGGTTGGTGGTGGAGTTGTAGTGGTACTAGTAGTGGTGGTGGTATTGGTGGTGGTTGTAGTGGCAACAGTAATGGCAATGTGGTTGCATTAACGGTGGCGGTATTCGTGGTGGTAGTGGTAGTGGTAACGGTAATGGCGGTGGTCCTAATAGTAACGGCGGTAATGGCAGCGGTGGTAGCGGCAGGGTGGTAGTGGTAATAACAGCGGTGGTAGCAGCAATGTTGGTGGTGGTACAAGTAACAGCAGTAATGGCAATGGTGGCGGTGGTGGTAGCGGTGGTAGCGGTGGCTGTAGAGTGGCGGTGGCGGTGGCAAAAGCGGTGGTAGTAACAGTGGCGGCGGTGGTGGTAACGGTGTGGCGGTGGTGGTGGTAGCGTGGTGGTGGTGGTAGTGGTGTTGGTATTGGTGGTGTTGGTGGTGGTGGTGGTGGTGGCAACAGGTAATGGCGGTGGTGGTTGCATTAACGGTGGTGGTGGCGGTGTTCATTAGTGGTGGTGGTGGTGGTAGTGGTGGTGTGGTAGTGGTAGTGGTAACGGTGTGGCAGTGGTCCTAACGGTAACGGCGGTAATGGCAGCGGTAGGAGCGGTGAGTGGTAATGGCAGCGGCGGGTGGTGGCGGCGGTGGTGGCAGGCGGCGGTGGTAGTGGTACAGGTAACAGGCGGTAACGGCGGTGGTAGCGGTGGTGGTGGCGGTGGTAGCGGTGGTAGTGGCGGTGGTGGTTGTGGTGGTAATGGCGTTAATGGTGGGGTGGTGGTGGTGCTGGTGGTGGTGGCATGATAATGGTGGTGGCGGTGGTGGTAGTGGTGGTGGTGGTAACGGTGGTGGTAATGGTGGTGGTGGTGGTGAGTGGTAGCAGGCGGTAATGGCGGAGTGGTGGTGGCGGCGGTAATGGCGGTGGTGGTGGTCGTGGTGGTGGCGGTGGCGGTGGTGGCGGTGGCGGTGGTTGCTGTGGTGGTGGTGGTAATGGCATTAACGGTGGGGTGGTGGTGGTGCTGGTGGTGGTGGCATGACTAATGGTGGTGGCGGTAGTAGTGGTGGTAAAGTGGTAACGGTAATGGCGGCTGTGGTGGTAGAGCGGAGCGTTGGTGGTGGTAACAATATTGTTGTTATTATTATAATGGTATTATTATTATTATGGTAGTAGTGGTAGTAGTAGTGGTAGTGGTAGTGGTAGTGGCATTAGTGGTATCAGCAGTAGTGGTAACGGCAGAGCATTAAGGTCAAGGCGGTGGTATTAACATTAACGGCAGTAATAGCGGTTGGCAGCGCAGTGGTAGTGGTGGTGGTGGTAGCAGTGGTGTAGAAGTGGTAGTGGCGGTGGTGGTGGTGGTGGCACTAATGGCGGTGGTGGTAGTGGTAGTGGTAATATCGGTGTTAGTAGTGGTGGCGGTGGTGGTAGAGTGGCACTAATGGCGGTGGTGGTAGTGGTAGTGGTGGCGGTAATAGTGGTGGTGGCAGTGGTGGTTGTAACGGTAAAGCGGTGGTAGTGGTGGTGGTAACATTGGTCATGGCGGTGGTAGTGGTGGCAGCGGTGGCGGTAATGGTAGTGGTGGTGGGATGGTGGAAGGTAGTGGGTTGTGGTGGTGGTGGTGGTGGTAAGGCAGTAATGGTAGGTGGTTGTGGTAGTAATGGTGGCATGTATTGGTGGTAGTGGCAGGTGGTGGGGTGGTAGGTGGCAGCGGTAATATAGTAGCAGTGGTGGTAGTAATTGCGGCAGGTGGTAGTAACAGTGGTGGTAGTGGTTGTGGTAGTGGTGGTAGTGGTAGTAGTAGCAGTATTGGTAGTAGTGGTGGTAATATTATTATTAGTATTAGTAGAGGTATTAGTAGTAGTAGTAGTAGTGGTAGCAATAGAAGAGGTAGTAGTAATAGCAACAGTAGTATTAACGTGAGTAGTAGTGGTAGTAGAAATACTAGTAACAGTAGTAGTCGTAGTAGTAGTAACAGTAGAAGTAGTAGTAACAGTATAAGTTGTAGTAGCAGTAGTAGTAATAGTAACAGCAGTAGTAGTAACATAGCAGTTGTAGTAGTAACGGTAGTAGTCATTGTAGTAGTAGTACTCGTAGTAGTAGTAGAAGTAGTAACAGTATTACTATTAGTAGTAGCAGTAGCCGTTGTAGTAGCAGTAGTAGTAGTAGCAGAAGTAGTACTTCTGTACTTCCGGCGCCGACAGAGATGGCAGCCTCGCTTCACGTTCTCAGGAAACTATGCAGTATTTTGTTTTTTTTAATGTACTACTTCTTACATTGTTACCCCGGGAAATATTACGTTTTACATACAACCGGGAGGAACTATTGGATATAAGAGCAACGTCAACTTACCAACATTCACGACCAGAATACGACTTTCGAGCGGATTCTCTGTTTCTGTTTGGTACCCCAACTAGGACAATAGACTGGATCCCAGCCGGCGACTCAAAACAACGGTGGAGCAGAAGAAGGGGGAAACGGTCTTTTGGTCAAGCTACGTCGACGGGCGCATCGTGCACCTCTCCCAAGTATTTTAATCGCCAATGTCCAGTCTCTGGACAACAAGGTGGAGCGAAATCAGGCGAGGTTGCCTTCCAGAGAGACATCCGAGACTGCAGCGTTCGTTGCTTCACGGAAACATGGCTCACTCAGGACACGTTATCAGAGTCGGTACAGCCACCTGGTTTTCCACGCATTGCGCGACAGAAACAAACATCTATCTGGTAAGAAGAAGAAGCGAGTGTGTATCTTATGATTAACGAGGCGTGGTGTGATCATAACAACATACAGGAACTCAAGTCCTTTTGTTCACCTGACATAGAATTCCTTACAATCAAATGCAGACCGCATTATCTACCAAGAGAATTCTCCTCGATTATAATCACAGCCGTGTATATCCCCCCTCAAGCTGACACATCGACGGCACTGAAAGAAATCCATTGGACTCTATGTAAACTGGAAACCACATATCCTGAGGCTGCATTTATTGTGGCTGGGGATTTTAAAAAGGCTAATTTGAAAACAAGGCTCCCGAAATTTTACCAGCATATCGAATGTGCCACCGGGCTGGTAAAATCCTGGATCATTGTTATTCCAACTTCCGTGATGCATACAAGGCTATTCTCCGCCCTCCTTTCGGCAAGTCTGACCATGACTCCATTTTGTTGCTCCCAGCCTACAAACAGAAACTAAAACAGGAAACGCCTGTTCTCAGGTCTGTTCAACGCTGGTCCGACCAATCTGATTCTATGCTGCAAGATTGCTTCGAGCACGTGGACTGGGATATGTTTTGTGAAGTATTTTGTAGCCGATCCTGCGGAGGTATGTTTATATCCAAAGGACTGTTTTGATTATTTGAATTGTTATTATTCTGTTTTTGTTCCCAGGGGGGAATGGGGAAGGCACCTAGGGAGTGCTTAGGCAAGAGGCCTGCGGGCATACATAACCCGTAGTATTTACTGTCTATGCACACTAGGTAAGACCTGGACGGACCACCCCCTGTATTTTGGTTAGCGCACCAGATGGTGCTAAGTTAGGTAAGTTGAGGGTAGGCAGGTAAGGTAGGAGAGGGGGCTTTGACTTTGACTTTCTTTGCTTTGGTTTCGTTCAGCCCCTTTTCCCCCAAATTACCGTGTGAAGCAATAAATTCCCTGTAAGCGGTAAATAATCTACCTCTGTCACCCATATCCGCACCTACAATTCCATACCTCTTTCACTCCACGGGGAGTTGAGTTGTAGCAGGGTGTTGCATTCCCTCTTCCTAGAGGCATAGGTAACAAGTAGCAGTATTGGTGTAAGTATTAGTAGTAGTAGCAGTAGTAGTGGTGGTGGTGGTGGTAGTAGTAGTAGTAATTGCAGTAGTAGTAACAGTAATAACAGTAATAGCAGTAGTTGCATTAATAGCGTTAGCAGTAGTAGTAGTAGTAGTAGTAGTAGTAGTTTTAGTTGTAGCAGTTTTAGTAATAGTGGTTGTAACAGCGGTAATAGCAGTAGTAGTAGTACCAGCAGTATTAGTAGTAGTAGTAGTAGTAGTAATAGTAGCTGTAGTAGTAGTAGTAATAGCAGTAATAGTAGCAGTAGTAGAATTAGTAGCAATAGTAGTAGCATGGCAGTAGTAGTAATAATAACATTAATAGTAGTAGTAGCGTTAGTAGTTGTAGTAGCAGTAATAGCAGAAAGTAGTAGTAGTTGTTGTAGTAGTAGTTGTAGTAGTTGAAAGAGTAATAGCAGTTATAGTAGTTGTAATATTAGTAGTAGTTGTAGCTGTAATAGCAGTAGTGGTAGTAGTGGTAATAGTAGTAGTTGTGGTAGTAATAGTAGCAGTAACAACAGTAATAGCATTAGTAGTAGTTGCATTAATAGCGTTAGCAGTATTAGTAGTAGTAGTAGCAGTAATAGCAGTAGAAGTAGTAGTAGCAGTAGAAATAGCATTAATAGCAGTAGTAGTAGTTGTAGTAGTTGTAGTATTTCTATTAGTAGTAACAGTAATAACAGTAGTAGAAACAGTAATAGCAGTAGTAGTAGTATTACTATTAGTAGTAACAGTAATAACAGTAGTAGAAACAGTAATATCAGTAGTAGTAGTAGTAGTAGTAATGATAATAGTAGTAGTAGTAACAGTATTAGTATTGGTAGTAGTAGTAGTAGTAGTAGTAATAGCAGTAATAGTAGTAGTAGTAGTAGTAATGGTAGCAGAAATAGCAGAAGTAGTAGCAGTAGTAGAGGTAGTACTATTATCACTAATTGAAGTAACAGTAAAAGTAGTGGTAGTAGTATTATCAGTAATTGAAGTAACATTAAAAGCAGTAGTAGTATTGTAGTAGTTGTTTTTGTAGATGTAGAAGTAATATCAGTAGTAGCAATATTAGTAGTAGTAGTAGCAGTAATAGCGGAAGAAGTAGTAGTAGTTGTTGTAGTAGTAGTTGAAGCAGTAATAGCAGTTATAGTAGTAGTTGTAATAGTAGTTTTAGTGTAGCTGTAATAGCAGTAGTGGTGGTAGTAGTAATAGTAGTAGTTGTAGTGGTGGAAGTAGTAATTGTAGTAGTTGTAGCAGTGATAGCAGACGTAGGAGTGGTGGTAGCAGTGGAAGTTGAAGCAGTAATAGCAGTTGTAGTAGTAGTAGTTGTAGTAGTATTAGTTGCAGTAGCAGTATTAGTAGTAGTAATAGCAGTAATAGTATTAGTAGCAGTAGTAATGGTAGCATGAATAGCAGAAGTAGTAGCAGTAGTAGAGGTAGTAGTATTAGCAGTAATTGAAGTTACAGTAAAAGTAGTGGTAGTAGTATTATCAGCAATTGAAGTAACAGTAAAAGTTGTGGTAGTAGTAATAGAAGCAGTAGTAGTAGTTGTTGAAGGAGTAGTAGTAGTTGTTGTAGCAGTAATATCAGTAGTAGCAGAAGTAGTAGTGGTAGTAGTTAAAGTAACAGTAGTAGTAGCGGTATTGGTATAATTATTAGTAGTAGCAGCAGTAGTAGTGGTGGTAATAGTAGTAGTAGTAGTTGTAGTGGTTGTAGTAGTAGCAGTAATTGCAGTAGTAGCTGTAATAGTAGTAGTAGTAGTAGTAGTATTTGTAGTAGTAGTTGCAGCAGTAATAGCAGTAACAGTAATAACAGTAATAGCAGCAGTAGTAGTTGCATTAATAGCGTTAGCAGTAGTAGTAGCAGTAGCAGTATTAGCAGTTGTAGTAGCAGTGGAAGTAGCAGTAATAGTAGTAGTAGTTGTAGTAGTAGTAGTAGTAGCACTAATAGCAGTAGTAGTAGAGGTGGTGGTAGTAGTATTAACAGTGGTTGTAATAGCAGTAGTAGTAGTACCAGCTGTAATAGCAGTATTTGTAGTAGTAGTAATAGTAGCTGTAGCAGTAGATCTATATGTAGTAGAAGAAGTAGCAGCAGTAATATCAGTAGCAGTAATAGTAGCAGTAACAGCTGTACTAGTAGTAGCAGTAGTAGTAGTAGCAGTAGCAGCAGTAGTGGTAGTAGCAGTAGTAGTAGTTGTAATAGTAGCAGTAGTAGTTCTAGTAGTAGTAGTAGATGTAGCAGTTATAGCAGTAGTGGTATAAGTAGTTGTAGTAGCGGTAAGAGCAGTAATAGCAGAAGTAGTAGTAGTAGTGGTAGTAACAGCAGTAATAGCAGTAGTAGTAGTGCTAGCAGTAATAGCAGTAGGAGTAGTTGTAGTAGTAGCAGTAGTAGTAGTAGTAGTTGTAGTAGCAGTAATAGCAGTAGCAGTAGTGGTAGTAATAGTATCAGTAGTAGTAGCAGTAGTAGTAGCTGTAGTAGTAGTAATCACACTAAAAGTAGTATTGGTATTATTTGTAGCAGTAATATTAGAAGTAGTAGTTGTAGTATTACTAGCAGTAATTGCAGTAGAAGTAGTCGTATTGGTAGTAGCAGTAGCGGTAGTAGTACTAGTTGAAGTAATAGCAGTAGCAGTAATAGCAGTTGCAGTAATTGCAGTAGTAGATGTAGTAGCAGTAGCAGTAACAGTGGTCGTAGCAGTAGCAGTAGTACTAGCAGTACATGAACGTAATAAACAGCTCTCTATCCACAGGATGTGTACCAAACTCACTAAAAGTGGCAGTAATAAAGCCTTTCTTGAAAAAGCCAAACCTTGACCCAGAAAATATAAAAAACTATCGGTATATATCGAATCTTCCATTCCTCTCAAAATATTTTGAAAAAGCTGTTGCGCAGCAACTCACTGCCTTCCTGAAGACAAACAATGTATACAAAACACTTAAGTCTGGTTTTAGACCCCATCATAGAGACTGCACTTGTGAAGGTGGTAAATGACCTTTTAATGGCGTCAGACCAAGGCTCTGCATCTGTTCTCGTGCTCCTAGACCTTCGTGCTGCTTTTGATACCATCGATCACCACATTCTTTCGGAGAGATTGGAAACCCCAATTGGTCTACATGGACAAGTTCTGGCCTGGTTTAGATCTTATCTGTCGGAAAGATATCAGTTTGTCTCTGTGGATGGTTTGTCCTCTGACAAATCAACTGTAAATTTCGGTTTTCCTCAAGGCTACGTTTTAGGACCACTATTGTTTTCACTATATATTTTACCACTTGGTGATGTCATTCGGAAACATAATGTTAACTTTCACTGCTATGCGGATGACACACGGCTGTACATTTTGATTAAACATGGTGAAGCCCCAAAATTGCCCTCCCGGGAAGCCTGTGTTTCAGACATAAGGAAGTAGATGGCGGCAAATGTTCTACTTTTAAGAGAAAACAGAGATGCTAGTTCTAGGTCCCAAGAAACAAAGAGATCTTCTGTTGAATCTGACAGTTAATCTTGATGGTTGTACAGTCGTCTCAAATAAAACTGTGAAGGACCTTGGCGTTACTCCGGAACCCTGATCTCTCTTTTGTCGAACATATCAAGGCTGTTTCAAGGGCAGCTTTTTTCCGTCTACGTAACATTGCAAAAATGATGCAGAAAAATGTATCCATGCTTTTGTCACTTCTAGGTTAGACTACTGCAATGCTCTACTTTCCGGCTACCCAGATAAAGCACTAAATGAACTTCAGTTAGTGCTAAACACGGCTGCTAGAATCTTGACTAGAACCAAAATATTTGATCATATTACTCTGGTGCTAGCCTCTCTACACTGGCTTCCTGTTAAGGCAAGGGCTGATTTCAAGGTTTTACTGTTAACCTACAAAGCATTACATGGGCTTGCTCCTACCTATCTTTCCGATTTGGTCCTGCCGTACATACCTACACGTACACTACGGTCACAAGACGCAGGCCTCCTTACTGTCCCCAGAATTATTAAGCAAACAGCTGGAGGCAGGGCTTTCTCCTTTAGAGCTCCCTTTTTATGGAATGGTCTGCCTATCCATGTGAGAGACGCAGACTCGGTCTCAACCTTTAAGTCTTTATTGAAGACTCAGGTCTGAGCTATGGAGCCCTGACCTCTTCACCAGACATGCTACCTGTCCCACATCTGCTGTTTTCAACTCTCTAGAGACAGCAGGAGCGGTAGAGATACTCTGAATGATCGGCTATGAAAAGCCAATTGACATTTACTCCTGAGGTGCTGACCTGTTGCACCCTTGACAACCACTGTGATTATTATTATTTGACCCTACTGGTCATCTATGAAAATTTTTGAACAAATCTTGGCCATGTTCTGTTATGATCTGTACCCGGCACAGCCAGAAGAGTACTGGCCACCCCTCACAGCCTGGTTCCTCTCTAGGTTTCTTCCTAGGTTCTGGCCTTTATAGGAGTTTTCCTAACCAGTGCTTTTACACCTGCATTGCTTGCTGTTTGGGGTTTTAGGTTGGGTTTCTGTACAGCACTCTGTGACATCAGCTGATGTAAGAAGGGCTTTATAAATACATTTGATTGATTGATAGCAGTAGTAGTGAGTAGTAGTTGTAGTAGGAATAGTAGTAGTAGTAGTAGTTGTAGTAGTAGTAGCGGTAGAGTAATAGTAGTAGCATTAGCAGCAGTACCAGATGCAGTGGAATCAGTAGTAATAGCAATAGTAGTAGCATGGCAGCAGTAGTAGTAGTAGCGTTAGTAGTAGTAGTAGTAGAAGTGTTAACAGTAGTAGTAGTAGTAGTTGTAGTAGTTGTAGTTGTAGCAGTAGTAGTAGTAGTGGTAGCAGCAGCAGTAATAGCAGTAGTAGTATTAGTAGTAGCAGTAATATCAGTAGTAGTAGTGGTAGTAGTTGTAGCAGTAATAGCAGAAGTAAGAGTTGTAGTAGTTGAAGCAGTAAAAGCAGTTGTAGTAGTGGTTGTAGTAGTAGTAGCGGTAGAGTAATAGTAGTGGCAGTAGCATTAGCAGCAGTACCAGATGCGGTGGAATCGGTGGTAATAGCAATGGTAGCGTAGCATGGCAGTGGTAGTAGTTGGCGTTGGCGTTGGTAGTAATTGGTAGGTGTTAAGGTAGTGGTGGTAGTAGTAGTGGTAGTGGCGGTTGTGGTAGTGGTGGCGGTTGTGGTGGTGGCTGTTGTTGTAATAGTAGTTGCTGAAGCAGTAATAGCAGTTTTAGTAGTATTAGTAGTTGTAGTGGTTGGTTGTGGTTGTGGCGGTGTAGTGGTAGTAGCGAGCAGCAGCGGTAATAGCCAACGTGGTGAGTATTAGGTGGTAGCAGTAATATCAGTAGTAGTAGTGGTAGTAGTTGTAGCAGTAATAGCAGAAGTAAGAGTTGTAGTAGTTGAAGCAGTAAAAGCAGTTGTAGTAGTAGAAGTTGTAGTAGTAGCAGTTGCAGTATTATTATCAGTAGCAGCGGTAGTAGTAGTAGTAGTGGTGGTGGTGGCGGTGGTAGTAGTTGTAGTAGTAGCAGTAATAGTAGAAGTATCAGCGGTAATATCAGTAGCAGTAATAGTAGTATTAGTGGCAGTAGTAGAAGCAGTATTAGCAGTGGTAGTAGTAGTAGTTGTATCAGTAATAGCAGTAATAGCAGTAGTAGTAGAATTAGTAGTAGTGGTAGCGGTAATAGTAGTAGTTTCAGTAGTACTAGTAGCAGTATTGGCAGTGGTAATGCGGTGGTAGTATTGGTGGTAGCAGTAATATCAGTAGTAGTAGTGGTAGTAGTTGTAGCAGTAATAGCAGAAGTAAGCGTTGTAGTAGTTGAGCAGTAAAAGCGGTTGTAGTAGGTAGAGTTGTGGTAGGTAGCAGTTTGCGGTATTGTTATCAGTAGCAGCGGTGGTAGTAGGTAGTAATTGGTGGTGGTGGTGGTGGTGGTGGTAGTAGTTGTAGTAGTAGCAGTAATAGCAGTAGTAGTAGAATTAGTAGTAGTGGTAGCGGTAATAGTAGTAGTTTCAGTAGTACTAGTAGCAGTAATAGCAGTAGTAGTAGTAGTAGTGGTTGTAGCAGCAGTAATAGCAGTAGTTGCAGTAATAGCAGTAGTAGCGGTAGTAGTAGCAGTAGTTGTAGTAGTTGCAGTAACCGTAGTAATAGTAGCAGTGGTGGTGGTGGTGGTAAAAGTAATAGTAGTGGTAGTAGTTGTTGTAGTAATAGTAGTAATGGCAGTAGTAGTAGCAGTAATTGCAGTAGAAGACGTAGTAGTAGTAGTAGCATCATTAGTAGTAGTGGTAGTGGTAGTAGTGGCAGCGGCGGTGGCGGAGCGGTAATATCGGTGGTAGTAGTGGTAGCGGTAATAGCGGTGGTGGGTGGTAGCAGGTGGTAGTAGTAGTGGTAATTGGTTGTAGTGGTAGGTTGTGGTTGGTTGCGAATTGGTGGCAGTGGTTGAGCAGTAATGGCCAGAGTAGGGTGGTGGTAGTGGTAGTGGTGGTTGGAAGCAGTAATGGCAGGTTGTAGTGGTAGTGGTGGTTGGTGGATGTGGTGGTGTTGGTTGAGTGGTTGTGGTAGGCGGTGATGGTAGAGTATCAGCGGTAATGCAGTAATGGCGGTAACAGCGGTAACAGCGGTGGCGTGGTAGTAGTAGTGGTTGGGCAGCGGCAATGGCGGTGGTAGTGGTAGTAGTGGTAGTAGTAGTAATGGTAATGGTGGTTGGCCAGTGGTAGTAGCGGTAACAGCGGTGGTAGTGGCAGTGGTAGTGGTAATAGCGGTAATGGCGGTTGGTAGTAGTCACAGGCGTTAATATCGGTGGTATTATTATTATTGTTATTATTATTAGTGGTAGTAGTAACAGCGGTAATTAGTGGTGGCAGTGGTAATGCGGTAGTTGGTAGGTGGTAACGGTGGTTGAATAGCGGCAGTGTGGTAGTGGTGGCGGCAGTGTTGTGATGGTAATGCGGTGGTAATAGCGGTTGCGGCGGTGGTAGTGGTATTGGTATGAAGTGGTAGTGGTAGTATTGGTATAAGTGGTGGTAATAGGTATTGGTAGTAGTAATTGAGTAATTGGAGGTAGCGGTTGTGGTAGTGGTAGTGTGGTTGCTTGGCAGCGGTAGTAGTGGTAGGCTGGCAGCAGAAGTAGGGTGGTAGTGGTAGTGGTTGGAAGCGGTTGTAGTAGTGGTAGGTTGTGGTTGTGGTAGTTGCGGTAACGGTAGTGGTAGTGGTGATGGTGGTGGTGGTGCTGGTTGCGGTAGCTGTGATGGTGAAAGTATCATCGGTAATTAGCAGTAATGGCTGTAACGGCATTGGCAGTGATGATGGTAGCAGTAGCGGCGGTAGTAGTGGTAGAGGGTGTAGTAGTAGCGGTAACAACAGCGGTGGCAGTGGTAGTAGCAGGTGGTAGTAATAGCGGTAATAGCAGTAATGGCAGTCGTATTGGTGGTCACAGCGGTAATGGCGGTGGTATTATTATTATTGGTAGTAGTGATGGTAGTAACAGCGGTAATAGCGGTAATAGCGGTGGTGGTGGTGGTGGTGGTTGGTTGCTGGTTGTGGCTGTGATGGTGAGTATCAGCGGTGTTGGCGGCAATATCGATGTGACGGTAGTGGTGGCATCGGTAATAGCGGTGGTAGTAGTGGTGGTGTGGTAGCGGCAGTGGTAGTGGTGGTGGCGGTGTGGCAGCGGTGGCGGTGGTGGTAGTGGTGGTAGTAGTGGTGACAGTATCGGTGAACAATGTGACGGTGGTAGTCACGGCAGTAATATCGGTGGTATTATTATTATTATTATTATTGTTGGTGGTATTGGTGGTAGTAGTGGTGGTAGTGTGGTGGTGTATGGCGGTAACGGCTTTGGCGGTGGTAGTGTGGTAGCGTGGCGGTGTGGTAGTAGTAGCGGTAATGGCGATGGTTGAGTTGTGGTAGTGTAGCGGCGGTGGCAGTGGTAGTAGTAGTAATTGCAGTAATAGCAGTAGTAGTAGTAGTCACAGCAGTAATATCAGTGGTATTATTATCTTTATTAATAGTAGTGGTAACAGCAGTAATAGCAGTAGTAGTAGTAGTAGTAATAGCAGTAGTAGTAGTAGTAGTAACAGCAGTAATAGCAGTAGTAATAGCAGTAGTAGTAGTAGTAGTAACAGCAGTAATAGCAGTAGTAATAGCAGTAGTAGTAGTGTTAGCAGTAGTCGTAGTAGTATTATTAGTAGTAGTTTAGTAGTAGCAGTAGTAGTAGTAGTAGCAGTAATAGCAGTAGTAGTAGTAGTAGCAGTAATAGCAGTAGTAGTAGTAGTGTAGTAATAGCAGTTGTAGTAGTAGTATTAGCAGTATTTGACCGTATGTATTGATCCTATATTGATGTCTGGTTCCTGTGTCTTATGGATCGTGTCTGTTATTTTTGAGTGTTTCATATGGATCCTGGTAAATGCAGCCTGTCCTGCTGCTTTGTTAAAGACTTTACTAGAAACAGACTGATTCAACTGGATTAAATGAGGTTGGCGTATCTTTGAATTCATACTGTAAGTCTTATTGATTCTCAGTGACCAGGCCTGTGTTTGTCACGTATTGGTCTGAATGCTTCACTATTAAGAGAGAGAGAGAGACTCCTCTTCCAGCCTTCGTCCTGCAATCTCACAGCCATACAGCGTTTGCATGCACACTCTTCCTGGTCGTGACCTGATCTTGCCTGTTTACACAAAATCAGATCACAATGCGTCTTTTAATTATCTACTTTTATAAAATGTGGGCACAATCTGAATGTGGACAAGATCTGGAAAATGGCTGCATGTTAGAACCAGGTATAAACAGGGCTACTGACACTGCCCCCTTCTGTCAGTCGGCCTGGCCTGCACGGTGTATAAAAATGTTGATCCTAATCACTTCCTAATGACAGCGACTTATGTCCTTAGCATAGTTGATTTGTTTTCTGGGTTTTAAAAGTAGATTATTTTCATGGTACAGACTTAGTGTAAGCCCCTCAGAAACCACAAGCACTGCACTTCAGCCCTGGTTTGGGATTTTAGCCAAACCTAATCAGATTAAAGCTCTGTTTCTCTCTCTCTCTCTCTCTCTCTCTCTCTCTCTCTCTCTCTCTCTCTCTCTCTCTCTCTCTCTCTCTCGGGCATGGGCCGGGTGAAGTGGGACAAAAACAAATTGCTTTTAGTCTGGCCTGACAAGTCAGTGTGGAGGAAATAAAAGGTTGTTTGGAGCAGATTAATTCTCCTTCACAGGAGAGGCTTGTGGTGTGGCTGGCTGGCTGGGCGTGGGGGGGCATCCTCCCCCCAGTGTTAGGGAGAACAGGATGATTTGGGAAGTGAGACGAGCTGAGACGTTTTAGACAGCCTGTTATAATGGACAAATGGTACCATGAATCCAAACTAAATAAACGGTGGATAGGTCTAATAGACATCAATGGTCTTATTATTTAATTCAGCTCAGTTCAGTTCAGTCAAGCTTTATTTACTGCGCAGGGCAATTGTTCTGGACAAAGAAGTGGGAACTCCAAACTTAGCAGAGTCCTACGAACAAAGGCCTCTTCTGAATCTACAGCATATACTGGAACTGCACACGTTTTCCTGTACAGGAAAGGCCTAACTCCTACACAAAGTGTTTAGTGAAGCCCTGACTCCTAACCTGTGTGTTTCTGTAGGGTATTATAAAGTGTTCAGTGAAGCCCTGACTCCTAACCTGTGTGTTTCTGTAGGGTATTATAAAGTGTTTAGTGAAGCCCTGACTCCTAACCTGTGTGTTTCTGTAGGGTATTATAAAGTGTTTAGTGAAGCCCTGACTCCTAACCTGTGTGTTTCTGTAGGGTATTATAAAGTGTTTAGTGAAGCCCTGACTCCTAACCTGTGTGTTTCTGTAGGGTATTATAAAGTGTTTCGTGAAGCCCTGACTCCTAACCTGTGTGTTTCTGTAGGGTATTATAAAGTGTTTCGTGAAGCCCTGATTCCTAACCTGTGTGTTTCTGTAGGGTATTATAAAGTGTTTCGTGAAGCCCTGACTCCTAACCTGTGAAGTGTGCTCACTGCTCTGACCTGGATCCGTCAGGATAAATGAAGTGAACAGTAGCAGATCAGGCTGAGTGACGGCTCCACAGCCCTTTGTGTCTCAGTGTTACCAAACCAAACCACTCCTGAGAGGCCAGCCCAGACGACACACTCTGTGGAAATCAATCACGTTTGCTCCCCAGGGCCCTGCATGGCTTTGGAGCAAAAAGAGAAAGTACAATAGCGATGGAGAAAATAATCAAATCCGTTTTTGCATTGAGAACCAGAATGGACTACTGGTGGAGGGAGAGAGAGCCTCGGTTCAGGGCTTGGTGTCACTGAGTGCGACGGGTGTGTGCTCATGCAGCAAATTTAATCAGCACTGGTCCTATTGATTTCTAACCCTGGAAATATAAGACTAGCAGAAATGGCAGGGAGCACTGATATCCATGGATGTTCTCTCGACTTCTACATCATTTCACTCGTCGTTGGGAGCGTGAACAAACCAATGCTCTTAGAACCGTGTGACGATGTTCAGGTAACACACACACAGGGTTTATAAACACCAGATTGAAAAGATGCTGTGAATCCAATAGCGATATAATTAAATTGTATATTTTATTAATATGGTAACTGTTTTACTGTAGTATGATTTACTGGGTTAAAGTGGATTCTTCACTTGCCTTATAAAAGTTGCTGTTTGTTTGCGAGACCATTTCGTTTCACTGGATAAATTACGAGATATGAAAACAGAGATATGAAAAGATATGAAAACACTATCAGTGGAGAGAAAGTACACACAAACACACACACACACACACACACACACACACACACACACACACACACACACACACACACACACACACACACACACTCACATGCACATGCACACATAGACCTGTCAGAAGGAGTCTCTAATGGGAGGCTAAATGGAAGGTCGGGTGGTTGGCTCCTCTGCTGTGGACTCTCTGAATATCACATTGCAGTCAGTCAGGCATTCACCCAGCTGACAGACCGGTCCAGTGCTCAAACCTTCAAGGCCTACTCTCTGTCCCTCTTGACAGTCCCTTCTCCCTGTAATGGCTCATACTGCCATTAAGAACAGGGAGAGAGGGGATGTGTGTGTGTGTCTGTGTGTCTTACTTTTCGCCATCAGTGTTCAGAGCTCAGGAAACTGGCGTCCATTCATAACCACACCAAATGGGACGAGGAGGCCTGGTTATTTAGACACAAAGCCTCTCAAAGCCCTGAATCCCATCTCTCAGAGGGAGAGGGGGACATAAAGGCGGTTGAACTGATGTTAAGTTAAAGCTTCATTCAGTTGGCTTGCAGCTATAATATAACCCTGAAAAGAAGAAGGAAGTGTTCAGTTGGCTTGCAGCTATACTATAACCCTGAAAAGAAGAAGGAAGTGTTCAGTTGGCTTGCAGCTATACTATAACCCTGAAAAGTAGAAGGAAGTGTTCAGTTGGCTTGCAGCTATACTATAACCCTGAAAAGAAGAGGGAAGTGTTCAGTTGGCTTGCAGCTATACTATAACCATGAAAATAAGAGGAAAGTGTTCAGTTGGCTTGCAGCTATACTATAACCCAAGACTCTAAGAAGGAAGTGTTCAGTTGGCTTGCAGCTATACTATAACCCTGAAAAGAAGAGGAAAGTGTTCAGTTGGCTTGCAGCTATACTATAACCCTGAAAAGAAGAGGGAAGTGTTCAGTTGACTTGCAGCTATACTATAACCATGAAAATAAGAGGAAAGTGTTCAGTTGGCTTGCAGCTATACTATAACCCTGAAAAGAAGAAGGAAGTGTTCAGTTGGCTTGCAGCTATACTATAACCCTGAAAAGAAGAGGAAAGTGTTCAGTTGGCTTGCAGCTATACTATAACCCTGAAAAGAAGAGGGAAGTGTTCAGTTGGCTTGCAGCTATACTATAACCCTGAAAAGAAGAGGGAAGTGTTCAGTTGACTTGCAGCTATACAGCTATTTCATGAACTTCTTTGAGGAAAAGATCATGATCATTAGAAAGCAAATTACGGACTCCTCTTTAAATCTGCGTATTCCTCCAAAGCTCAGTTGTCCTGAGTCCACACAACTTTGCCAGGACATAAAATCAAGAGAGACACTCAAGTTTTTTAGTACCATATCTCTTGACACATTGATGAAAATAATCATGGCCTCTAAACCTTCAAGCTGCATACTGGACCCTATTCCAACTAAACTACTGAAAGAGCTGCTTCCTGTGCTTGGCCCTCCTATGTTGAACATAATAAACAGCTCTCTATCCGCCGGATGTGTACCAAACTCACTAAAAGTGGCAGTACTAAAGCCTCTCTTAAAAAAGCCAAACCTTGACCCAGAAAATATAAAAAACTATCAGCCTATATCGAATCTTCCATTCCTCTCAAAATTTTTTGAAAATGCTGTTGCGCAGCAACTCACTGTCTTCCTGAAGACAAACAATGTATACGAAACGCTTCAGTCTGGTTTTAGACCCCATCATAGCACTGAGACTGCACTTGTGAAGGTGGTAAATGACCTTTTAATGGCGTCAGACCGAGGCTCTGCAACTGTCCTCGTGCTCCTAGACCTTAGTGCTGCTTTTGATACCATCGATCACCACATTCTTTTGGAGAGATTGGAAACCCAAATTGGTCTACATGGACAAGTTCTGGCCTGGTTTAGATCTTATCTGTCGGAAAGATTTCAGTTTGTCTCTGTGGATGGTTTGTCCTCTGACAAATCAACTGTACATTTCGGTGTTCCTCAAGGCTCTGTTTTGGGATCACTATTGTTTTCACTATATATTTTACCACTTGGTGATGTCATTCGGAAACATAATGTTAACTTTCACTGCTATGCGGATGACACACAGCTGTACATTTCGATGAAACATGGTGAAGCCCCAAAATTGCCCTCCCTGGAAGCCTGTGTTTCAGACATAAGGAGGTGGATGGCGGAAAATGTTCTACTTTTAAACTCTGACAAAACAGAGATGCTAGTTCTAGGTCCCAAGAAACAAAGAGATCTTCTGTTGAATCTGACAATTAATCTTGATGGTTGTACAGTCGTCTCAAATAAAACTGTGAAGGACCTCGGCGTTACTCTGGACCCTGATCTCTCTTTTGACGAACATATCAAGACTGTTTCAAGGACAGCTTTTTTCCATCTACGTAACATTGTAAAAATCTGAAACTTTCTGTCCAAAAATGATGCAGAAAAGTTAATCCATGCGTTTGTAACTTCTAGGTTAGACTACTGCAATGCTTTACTTTCCGGCTACCCGGATAAAGCACTAAATAAACTTCAGTTAGTGCTAAACACGGCTGCTAGAATCTTGACTAGAACCCCAAAATTTGATCATATTACTCCAGTACTAGCCTCTCTACACTGGTTTCCTGTTAAGGCAAGGGCTGATTTCAAGGTTTTACTGCTAACCTACAAAGCATTACATGGGCTTGCTCCT
This sequence comes from Brachymystax lenok tsinlingensis, assembly GCA_030435695.1. NCBI lineage: Eukaryota > Metazoa > Chordata > Actinopteri > Salmoniformes > Salmonidae > Brachymystax > Brachymystax lenok. Next base: position 14,687,813 of record CM059814.1, read on the forward strand.
ACCTATCTTTCCGATTTGGTCCTGCCGTACATACCTACATCGTGCGCTACGGTCACAAGAAGACGCAGAGCCTCCTTATTGTCCCTAGAATTTCTAAGCAAACAGCTGGAGGCAGGGCTTTCTCCTATAGAGCTCCATTTTTATGGAATAGTCTGCCTATCCATGTGAGAGACGAGACTCGGTCTCAACCTTTAAGTCTTTATTGAAGACTCATCTCTTCAGTAGGTCCTATGACTGAGTGTAGTCTGGCCCAGGAGTGTGAAGGTGAACGGAAAGGCACTGGAGCAACGAACCACCCTTGCTGTCTTTGCCTGGCCGGTTCCCTCCACTGGGATTCTCTGCCTCTAACCCTATTACAGGAGCTGAGTCACTGGCTTACTGGTGCCGTGGCGGAGATCTTGTGGGCTATACTCAGCCTTGTCTCAGGATGGTAAGTTGGTGGTTGAAGATATCCCTCTAGTGGTGTGGGGGCTGTGCTCGCAGAGTGGGTGGGGTTATATCCTGCCTGTTTGGCCCTGTCCGGGTTATCAGCCGGACGGGCCACAGTGTCTCCCGACCCCTCCTGTCTCAGCCCCCAGTATTTATGCTGCAGTAGTTTATGTGTCGGGGGGCTATGGTCCATCTGTTATATCTGGAGTATTTCTTCTCTTATCTGGTGTCCTGTGCGAATTTAAGTATGCTCTCTCTAATTATCTCTCTCTTTCTTTCTTCTTCTTCTCTCTCTCTCTCTCTCTCTCTCTCTCTCTCTCTCTCTCTCTCTCTCTCTCTCTCTCTCTCTCTCGGAGGACCTGAACATTAGGACCATTCCTCAAGGCCTACCTGGCCTGATGACTCCTTGATGTCCCGAGTCCACCTGGCCGTGCTGCTTCTCCAGTTTCAACTGTTCTGCCTGTTTTATGAACATTTTAAAATCTTGTCCATGTTCTGTTATAATCTGCACCAGGCACAGCCAGAAGAGGACTGGCCACCCCTCACAGCCTGGTTCCTCTCTAGGTTTCTTCCTAGGTTTTGGCCTTTCTAGGGAGTTTTTCCTAGCCACCGTGCATTTACACCTGCATTGCTTGCTGTTTGGGGTTTTAGGCTGGGTTTCTGTACAGCACTCTGTGACTTCAGCTGATGTAAGGGGGGCTTTATAAATAAATTTGATTTGATTTGATTTGATACTATAACCCTGAAAAGAAGAGGGAAGTGTTCAGTTGGCTTGCAGCTATACTATAACCCTGAAAAGAAGAGGGAAGTGTTCAGTTGGCTTGCAGCTATACTATAACCCTGAAAAGTCGAAGGAAGTGTTCAGTTGGCTTGCAGCTATACTATAACCCTGAAAAGAAGAAGGACGTGTTCAGTTGGCTTGCAGCTATACTATAACCCTGAAAAGTCGAAGGAAGTGTTCAGTTGGCTTGCAGCAATACTATAACCCTGAAAAGAAGAGGGAAGTGTTCAGTTGGCTTGCAGCTATACTATAACCCTGAAAAGAAGAGGGAAGTGTTCAGTTGGCTTGCAGCTATACTATAACCCTGAAAAGTCGAAGGAAGTGTTCAGTTGGCTTGCAGCAATACTATAACCCTGAAAATAAGAGGGAAGTGTTCAGTTGGCTTGCAGCTATACTATAACCCTGAAAAGAAGAAGGAAGTGTTCAGTTGGCTTGCAGCTATACTATAACCCTGAAAAGAAGAGGGAAGTGTTCAGTTGGCTTGCAGCTATACTATAACCCTGAAAAGTAGAAGGAAGTGTTCAGTTGGCTGGCAGCTATACTATAACCCTGAAAAGAAGAGGGAAACATTCAGTTGGGGCGGGTCTATTCAGAGTACAAAAAAACATTGCTATTTTGCTTGCTCACTCAAACTGAAAAATATTCTGAATTCATTAATAAAAAAATAAAAATCTAAAAAGGCTTTTTGACCTTATGCCATAAAGGTTAATGTCAGGCAGGGTTAAGGTTCTACACGTGTCTATATGGTCAATGTCCAGCCCTAATGTTCCAATCCAATCACAGCTTTGTCCATCTGCTGAAAGTCAGGCCCTAGTTACCATCACAAACATATAAACCACGCCACGTGGCAGGAGGTGATGAAGGATTGTCCCATAGTGATTTGATAATGTGCCCTATCAGACATTTATGTGCTACCTATATCTATATGACAAAGCAACCGTTTCCTACTGCACGTATGTTCCTGAGTGTGAGAGAAGAGAGGGATGACAAGGAGGGGTGAAGCGGTGGAGGACCCCAGGTCAGAGGAGGAGGGTGTCCAGCTGGTCAATATATCTCAAAATTGACTGGTTTTAGGCCTGTTCTATTGTATTGGACGCAGGGATATTGTTCTGGGGCTGCATTAAAATGCATGACTTTCTATCACCACCGTTTACTTGCTAGTTGACCTTATTAGTTAAGGTAAATACATAAAACATGAACTTTACGACCATAAGATAAATGGGTGCATTTGAACAAGAACAGTCAACCATTGAGTCAGGCTGAAATGCAGCAGGACTATCCAAATCATAGTAGATAAAATGCATTACGTAGTATATTGTAACACAGTACCAAGACAATACTCAGCGTCTGCTGGAACAACATATATTCATGCGATAAAAATGCTAATGTTTTGACCAAGGAAAATTCCACTGAAATAGAAAAGAGCATCAAGGATAGACAGAGAGTACGAGAAGGAAATATTGAGAGAGAGGGAGCGATGATAGTCAGTAATTGAAGACCAGCCCTGTCACTGCTGACCTGCAGGGTCCAGGGATGAAATCTATTCCATTTCTCTCCTTTATCTTAGGACTGACAGATAGGCGAGTCCCTGGTCTGACAGGCCTAACCGATGGCTGTCACCCTGTCCAACCTCTCTCAGAGCAGATCAGACCCTTCACCCAGACAAGCACACACACACACACACACACACACACAGACACACAAACTCAGCCTTCACCTGCTCACTTAAGCAGCAATACAGTTGACCTGTGATATAATTTTGAAACAAATAACGTACACATCTACGTCAACAAAGTGAGCGGAATATAGAATATTATATTTGCACCCGGCATAATGAAGGTGTGAGTGTGCAGCTGCATTTTAAAGCTGCTTCAGAATGAGGATTAAGGTACAGAATCTGCTATAATAACAATGATTGATGGTGCAAGACTCTCTAGTGCCATTCTCTCTCCTAAATAAGAACCTTATTTAGGAGAGACTATAAGAACCTTATTTAGGAGAGACTATAAGAACCTTATTTAGGAGAGACTATAAGAACCTTATTTAGAAGAGACTATAAGAACCTTATTTAGAAGAGACTATAAGAACCTTATTTAGGAGAGACTATAAGAACCTTATTTAGAAGAGACTATAAGAACCTTATTTAGGAGAGACAATAAGAAACGTATTTAGGAGAGACAATAGCACTAGAGGGTCTTTAAAATAAATGCTGCACTGCTGTTATTTCATAAAGTACTAGAACACAGAAGCATAGCTCCGTGCTTCTACACCTACATTGCTTGCTGTTTGGGGTTTTAGGATGAGTTTCTGTCCAGCACTTTGTGACATCAGCTGAAGGGCTTTATAAATAAATGTGATTGATTGATTGATAGAACAGCCCTGGTCTAATGTAGTGGGGATAACAGTGAATACATTTAAACCCCTAGCCATGCTGTCTCTGCTCTTTGTGTCTTCCCTATTTGTTCTAACTTGGGACACTATAATCCAGAAAAGCAGATTATACATGTATTTGCACTGGAACATTTGCACTGGAAATGCAATGGAAGCAGATTATTTAAAATATATCTCACAGAACAACTGATTGAGGGGGAGTGACATGTCACCACCTGGACATTGTGAATGAAATTCATTTAAATGTTTTTCTGTGAAATAATGTCCAGGTTCAGTCTACAATTACTCAAATCAAATCAAATGTTATTTTTCACATGCTTCATAAACAACAGGTGTAGACTAACAGTGAAACGCGTACTTATGGATCCTTCCCAATAATGCAAAGAGAAAAATAGAAAAATAATATTAAAAAAATAATAACATGAAGAATAAATACAAAATGAGTAAAGATAACTTTGCTACACTGCCGTCAGAAAGTATTCACACCCCTAGACTTTTCCCACATTTTGTGGTGTTATAAAGTGGGATTAAAATGGATTTAATTGGCATTATTTGTCAATGATCTACACAAAATACTCTGTAATGTCAAAGTGGAAGAAATAATTATAACATTTGTAAAAACAGATTAGATTCAAGTGTTCAACCTCCTGAGTCAACACATGTTAGAATCACCTTTGGCAGTGATTACACCTGTGGGTCTTTCAGGGTAGGTCTCTAAGAGATTTCCACACCCGTATTGTGCAACATTGGCCCATTATTATTTTCAAAATTCTTCAAGCTCTGTCAAATTAGTTGTTGATCATTGCTAGTAAACCATTTTCAGGCCTAGCAAGATTTTCTAGCAGATTTAAGTCAAATCTGTAACTCTGCCAAACATTCACTGTCTGCCTAGTAAGCAACTCCAGTGTAGATTTGGCCTTCTGTTTTAGGTTATTGTCCTGCTGAAAGGTGAATTCATCTCCCAGTGTCTGGTGGAAATTAGACTGAACCAGGTTTTCCCCTAGGATTTTGCCTGTGCTTAGCTCCATTATATTTCTTGTTTTATCCTGAAAAACTCCCCAGTCCTTAACGATTACAAGCATATCCAGAACATGATGCAGCCACCACTATGCTTGAAAATATGGAGAGTGGTACTCAGTAATGTGTTGTATTGGATTTTTCCCAAACATAACACTTTGTATTCAGGACAAAAAGTTAATTTATTTGCCACTTTTTTAGCAGTATTACTTCAGTGCCTTATTGCAAACAGGATGCATATTTTGGAATATTTTTTATTCTGCACAGGTTTCCTAATTAGTGTAACAACATTATCTGTTTCGCCTGTCTTTGTGATTGTCTCCACCCCCATCCAGGTGTCGCCCATCTTCCCCATTATCTCCTGTGTATTTATACCTGTGTTCTCTGTTTGTCTGTTGCCAGTTCGTCTTGTTTGTTCAAGTCAACCAGCGTTTTGTGTCAGCTCCTGCTTTTTAAAGTCTCTCTTTTCTCATCCTCCTGGTTTTGACCCATGCCTGTCCTGACTCCGAGCCCGCCTGCCTGACCACTCTGCCTCTGACCCTGAGCCTGCCTGCCGACCTGTACCCTTGCCCCCCTCTGGATTACCGACCTCCGCCTTACCCTGAGCCTTCCTGCCATCCTGTACCGTTGCCCCACCTATGATTTACTGACCCCTGCCTGCCTTGACCTGTCTATTGCCTGCCCCTGTTGGAATATTAAACTATTGTTTATTTGATGTGTTCTGCATCTGGGTCTTACCTTCACACCTGATAATTAGGTTAGTATTGTGGAGTAAATGCAATATTGTTGATTCATCCTCAGTTTTCCCATAACAGCCATTAAACTCTGTAACTGTTTTAAAGTCACTGATGGTCTCATGGTGTAATCCCTGAGCGTTGTCCATCCTCTCTGGCAACTGAGTTAGTAAGGACACCTGTATCTTTGTAGTGATTGGGTGTATTGATACACCATCCAAAGTGTAATTAATAACTTCACCATGCTCAAAGGAATTTTCAATGTCTGCTTTTTGTTTGTTACCCATCTACCAATAAGTTCCCTTCTTTGTGAGCCATTGCAAAACCTCCCTGGTCTTGGTGGCTGAATCTGTGTTTGAAATTCACTGCTCGACTGACGGACCGTACAGATATTTGTATGTGTGGGGTACAGAGAGGAGGCAGTCATTCAAAAATCATGTTAAACACTATTATTGCACACAGAGTGAGTTCATGCAACTTATTCTTTAGATTTTTACTCCTGAACTTATTTTGGCTTGCCATTGCAAAGGGGATGAATACTTCATGACTCAAGACATTTCAGCTTTTCATTTTTAAGTAATTTGTAAACATTTTGAAAAACAGAATTCCACTTTGTCATTATGGGTTATTGTGTGTAGGCCAGTGACAAAAAAACAAATTTTAATAAATTTTTAATCCAGGCCGTAGCAGCTAGCTAGCTAGTAGTTATGATCCAGTGTAATGATCCAGAGCGGCAGGAATCCGGTGATATGGTAGAGAGAAGCAGTCCGCAAACGAGTGGCTACTCGTCTGCTACCACCTCTGTCCCTAAGCAAGCACTAGCTAGCCTCGAGCAAGGCCCATATACCAACAAATTTTAGGGCTACAATTACCTCCTTTACCAATTGGCCTGGACCCTTTATTGTTGACACGGAGCCCCGCCGATCCATCACAACTGGACTGCCGACGTGATCGCCCGATGTGGTCTCAACAGGCTATTCTGTTACGATGTCGCCGAAGAACCATCTTCTAGCCCCGGCCCTTTTTCTGAATGCTGTGTCCCCTGCTCGCCCAGTGAATACAGTAGTGAATAGTAGTGAATACAGTACAGTCTCACCTATTGCATCTCTTTTGACCCTATGATCACTCGGCTACACAGCTGATGCCCCCTGGACTATTTCAATAACATGGTACCTAATTTAGTTTACCTGTCGGCCCCAGCCTTGAACTCAGGTCCTGTATGTATCTAATCGACCCGCTCTGCCCTTTCTTCGCCATTTACCCGTTGTTGTCTTAGCTCTCTTGATCAACACCTGTGATTGCTTTATGCCTCTCTCTAATGTCAATATGCCTTGTCTACTGCTGTCTTGGTTAGTTTGTATCGCTTTATTTCACTTTAGAGCCCTCAGTCCCGCTCAAATTGCCTTAGATAGCTCTTTTGTACTACCCCACACACATGTGGAGACCTCACCTACGTTAATTGATGCCTCCAGAGACAAAACCTCTCTCATCATCACAGTTTATCTCCACGGTTTACCTCCACCTCCACTGTACTCACATCCTACCATACCCTTGTCTGTACATTATGCCTTGAATCTATTCTACCACACCCATAAATCTGCTCATTTTATTCTCTGTCCCCAATGCACTAGACGACCAGTTCTTATAGCCTTCAGCCGTACCCTTATCCTACTCCTCCTCTGTTCCTCTGATGATGTAGAGGTTAACCCAGGCCCTGTAGCCCCCAGTTCCACTCCTATTCCCCAGGCGCTATCATTTGTTGACTTCTGTAACCGTAAAAGCCTCGGTTTCATGCATGTTAACATCAGAAGCCTCCTCCCTAAGTTTGTTTTATTCACTGCCCTAGCACACTCCGCCAACCCGGATGTCCTAGCCGTGTCTGAATCCTGGCTTAGGAAGGCCACTAAAAATGCTGAAATTTTCATCCCCAACTATAACATTTTCCGCTAGGATAGAACTGCCAACGGGGTTGGAGTTGAAATCTACTGCAGAGACAGCCTGCAGAGTTCTGTCATGCTATCCAGGTCTGTGCCCAAACAGTTTGAGGTTCTACTTTTAAAAATCCACCTTTCTAGAAGTAAGTCTCTCACTGTTGCCACTTGTTACAGACCCCCCTCAGCTCCCAGCTGCGCCCTGAACACCATATGTGAATTAATTGCCCCCATTTATCTTCAGAGTTTGTACTGTTAGGTGACCTAAACTCGGATATGTTTAACACCCTGATAGATGCCCTCAATCTCACCCAAATTATGGAACCTACCAGGTACAACCCCAAATCCATAAACTTAGGCACCCTCATAGATATGCCCTCTAAATACAACCAGGATCTCAGCGATCACTGCCTCATTGCCTGCGTCCGTAATGGGTCCGCGGTCAAACGACCACCCCTCATCACAGTCAAACGCTCCCTAAAACACTTCAGCGAGCAGGCCTTTCTAATCGACCTGGCCCGTGTCTTCCTCACCATCTTCAATAAGCATACCCCATTCAAAATGTTTTTAACCAGAACAGATATAGCCCTTGGTTCACTCCAGACCTGACTGCCCTTGACCAGCACAAAAACATCCTGTGGCATACTGCATTAGCATCGAAAAGCCCCCACAATATGCAACTTTTCAGGGAAGTTAGGAACCAATATACACAGGCAGTTAGGAAAGCAAAGGCTTTGCATCCTGTAGCACAAACTCCCAAAAGTTCTGGGACACTGTATTATCCGCCGCAATTGTTGCAACCCCTACTACTAGCCTGTTCAATCTCTCCTTCGTATCGTCTGAGATCCCCAAAGATTGGAAAGCTGCCGCAGTCATCCCCCTCTTCAAAGGGGGAGACACTCTAGTCCCAAACTGTTACAGACCTATATCTATCTTACCCTGCCTGTCTAAGTTCTTCGAAAGCCAAGTTAACAAACAGATCACCGACCATTTTGAATCACACCGTACCTTCTCTGCTATGCAATCTGGTTTCCGAGCTGGTTATGGGTGCACCTCAGCCACGCTCAAGGTCCTAAACGATATCATAACCGCCATCGACAAAAGACAATGCAGCCATATTAATCAACCTGGCCAAGGCTTTCGACTCTGTCAATCACCGCATTCTTATCGGCAGACTCAACAGCCTTGGTTTGGTTCAATGATGTCGCTCTTGCGGCTGGTGATTCTCTGATCCACCTCTACGCAGACGACACAGTTCTGTATACTTCTGGCCCTTCTTTGGACACTGTGTTAACTAACCTCCAGACGAGCTTCAATGCCATACAACTCTCCTTCCGTGGCCTCCAACTGCTCTTAAATGCAAGTAAAACTAAATGCATGCTCTTCGATTGCTGCCCGCACCTGCCCGCCCGCCTAGCATCACTACTCTGGACGGTTCTGACTTAGAATATGTGGACAACTACAAATACCTAGGTGTCTGGTTAGACTGTAAACTCTCCTTCCAACTGACATTAAGCATCTCCAATCCAAAATTAAATCTATTTCACAACAAAGCCTCCTTCAATCATGCTGAGAAACTGACTATCCTACCGATCCTTGACTTCGGCGATGACATTTACAAAATAACACTCTACTCAGCAAATTGGATGCAGTCTTTCACAGTGCTATCTGTTTCGTCACCAAAGCCCCATCTACTACCCACCACTGCGACCTGTATGCTCTCGTTGGCTGGCCCTTGCTTCATATTCATCGCCAAACCCACTGGCTCCAGGTCATCTATAAGTCTTTGCTAGGTAAATCTCCGCCTTATCTCAGCTCGCTGGTCACCATAGCAGCACCCACCCGTAACACGCGCTCCAGCAGGTATATTTCACTGGTCATCCCCAAAGCCAATTCCTCCTTTGGCCACCTTTCCTTCCAGTTCTCTGCTGCCAATGACAGGAACGAATTGCAAAAATCACTGAAGCTGGTGACTCATATCTCCCTCACTAACTTTAAGCATCAGCTATCAGAGCAGCTTACAGATCATTGCACCTGAACATAGTCCATCTGTAAACTACCTCATCCCCATATTGTTATTTATTTTATGT